>JBAMAW010002155.1:4117917-5487223 GCA_037043295.1 Amiota minor | reverse complement strand
AATTTAAAGATTTCACCATTTCATACCGTAATAATTGTTCGACAATATGGATAAGCATTCCATGCTTCTTCATGTATTTCCAATGAACCTTTCGGCGCCAACAGTCTTATAAACGCTGGAACTTTTGATTGCAAATGATAGATTTTATATGTATATTGTCCTGATTTATATTTGCCACCTGTTATTAGATATAGAATTCAATTAGTTACATTTGCATTTGAACTATATTTTAATTAAATTTTCATTTCTTATTTACCCAACAATGGATAATTATCGAATGGTTCGTTTTTTAAGACTTCAATGCCTTCACCGCCGCCTGTATTCTCCTTTGATGCCTCAGCAACTGAGAACAATTGTGCAACTTGATACTGCATACAAGATTATGATGATGATGATGATGATGATGATATTAATTGAATTGATTTGAGTTGACGATGAGTAACATCAAGTAATAGAGATTGGAAAATAGAGAATAAGAAAAAGAAAATAAAGCAAAGTTAATTGAATCAATTTTAATATGTAAATTAGTTTTTTCACAATTTTCTACGATGTCATCATCAACATCATAGTCATCGTCAACTAAACTTTATATACAAACCTCTTCCACAGTTAATGGCAAAGTGACGCGACTGTAATGAAAAGAAAGAAAAAGTAAGCATAAATTAGTATGTGGCAGGAGTCTTAAGTCTTAAAGAGACGTAATGTGTTTATATATATATGTACATATATATGTGTGTGTGGTGTGTGTGTATGTATCTATGTAAATGACTTTAAGGTTGTTTTTAATTAGTTTTAGTTGGCAATGAGAACTTTCTTCATGCTTAAATGCTAAACGCAATGTACTTAAAAAGAAAGTCATCATACAACAACAAAAACACAAAAACGCAAACAGAAAGTCGCACCTAGAAGTATGCTACGACTTTTTTTATTACTTGTATAGCAAAAACCTTTAAAATATTCTGTGCGTTGTTTAGGATTATTTTCTTCCATGATGACTGTGAATCTGCTGCGTTTAAGTATTCAAAAATAACAACTCGCTCGTATGCATATCAAAGAAACCAACAAAACTCATCATCATCATACCTTTACATTCTCTATACACTTTTCAACATGGGTGCATCCTTATTCATCATTAAGGAGAAGGGGGGTTAAGTGTATGCATGTATGTATGTATGTATGAACTAGTACACAGAAGATGTGATTGTGTTTGTCTGTATGTAAATATAATAGTATATAATAAAAACCGAGAATATCATCGTACACGTTTGCCAACACTTTATGCTGCAATAATTACAGCAACCTTGAAAAACTTTTCCCTTCGTTTCGTTTTTTATTTTGTTGTAATGTGTTTTTTGTTTTTATTTCAAAATGAAGGAAAAAGAATACAAAAAATGTTATCGTGGACTTTATGAACAGTGTTACCAACTACTATTGTAGAATAGATAAATTAATAAAGTGTCTTGCAATTGTCTTATATTATTTGATTGCATAGAATGGAATTGGGTGGTCTGTCCTGGTGATGTTTAAAGTGATAACAATTAAGATGAAGTGTGGAGAAATAATCAAGAAGTATTCAGTATAAAAACATAGGTGCATTGTAATATTATAGACTCATACACATTGTCCTCTAGCGTAGAGAAACTAATGGATCAGGCAATACAAAAAAATATCAGTAGCAAATAAGATTTTGTGTTCACACATATTACATCGGCTGATGATTTCCTGGTATGACACACTTATGGCACCAAAAATACAGAAATGTAATAAGTACTAAACTTCAATATGTAGCTGTAAAAATTTCTTGTCAATCTTGTATTTACTTTAAGAGTTCTAGCTATTTTAATGAAACCACTTTTCTTCTTCAAAACAATAGATCAAAATGCATTTCATGAGGTTTGATAAATGTTATCCGGACTCTGCACTAAAAAGTCCACAAAACCATTTTGACAAATCATAAAATAAAGTTGCAGGAAATAGCTGACACCATAAACATATTAAAGGAAGATGGAGGCTTTATTTTGCATGAAGATTTGTCTATAAGAAAGCTGTTTTTGAAGTTTGTGCCGCGTGTGTTAATAGCGGACCAAATACAACAACATTTTGATGATTCCCGAGAGCTGTTATAAGCAATTTCGTTGAAATAAAATAGAATTTTTGCGTCAATACGTAAGGATAGATGAAACTTAGATTCACCATATCACGCCAGAGTCATGGTCAGCTGAGTAAAGAGTAGCCGAAGAGCCACGCCCAAACGGAAAAAAGCGTTATAGAGTGCTGGCAAGGTTGTGGCTTCTGTACTTTGGAAAACGTTTATTGGCTACCTTCAAAAAGGCAAGACAGTCAAAAACGATTAATACATGGTCCAACTAGATCGTTTGAAAGAGGCAATTTCGAAGAAACGGCCCCATATGCACAGAAAGAAAGTGATTTATCACCAAAGCAGATTAAAAACAATTAAACAACCAACTTATTAATAATAACATTTTTCATTCGTCTATATTAAATCATATTATTTTTTACTCAATTTGTATTGATTACTTTTCAACAGAAATGGCTTGCACTTGTTGCAATGAATCTATATAATATTAAGTATACGTAAATTCTATTATTCATTGGTATAACCCGTGACGCAATTCGATAGCAACACCGACGCATTCAACAGCACATAACGGCAACAATAACAAAACTTTCTCCTTTCATAAACTTAATTAAAAACAAGGAACGAAAAGGAGAAGGGAAACATAATAAGACAATGACACCATGCACAAGCAATGAATGAACGAAACACTTGTCCATAAAACTTTACCATAAACAATTCAGAGAAGAAAATGAAAATGAAACAGAGTGGGCCACATTTACTTGGTAAACAACAACAGGCAGTAAGCCACACTTGTATAAGGATATTTCGCATAAACAAAAGTATCTCAGTATGTGTGTGTGTGTGTGTGTATCCTCTTATTCGTAACCCAAGTTTTGATGACTTTGAAAAGTAATTTGGTTTTTTAAGTTTTGTGTATGTGTGTGTCCAACTTGAAAACAACTTAAAACTTAAATAAACTTCGCGTTTAGTGACGATTGAAAAACATTTGAGGGACTTTAAGACCAACCACCAACTTGTAGGGTAAGTAAATTGAAAAAGACGAAGACTCAAACAGAAAATTAAAAAAGTAGTTCTTATTTATAACTTACAACTTTCAAATTAACTTTCTATTGTGCACAGAGAAGGAGAACATTAAGTAAAACAACCTAAATTCTATGCAAACTTTCATTTCTATGGCTTAGATAATTTTGTAAATACGAGAAATAAACGTGTCTCCAATGCTTGGTTTGTACTCAGTAAAGGTTCGCATTAAAATATTTAGTACACGTGTGTAACTAAAAAATCTTAGGAAAAACCATAAAATACTAATAAAATGTTCTTCTTAAACTTATAGTAAATATTTAATAGGAAAACAAAATTAAATGAATTTTCCATAGGAAGACACAAATTTTATTGCCAAAAAAAGCGACCCAAATGACAGACATCAACAAAATATAACTTTGTATCTGAGTACAAATACACACTACGACACACTAAAATATCTGAAGATATAATAAAAGAAAAACTTTGGAAAAAGGTGAAGAAGTCATGTGAAAAAGAAGAAGAAAAGTATGGCGTCAAATCAAGTAGCGTCGCGTCGGTGATGTCGTCCAATAAAGCATAGCAGCAAATAATAATCGCAAACGTCGACAAATTGACTGCGACAACAGATTTGTTCGTTCAATAAAAAAGAAAAGTATGTCTCACGCTCTATATACAATTTATATATATATATCAACATACATACATAGCACTTCTTTACATAAAACGAAAGGTAAAAAGAAAAAGTAAAGTACAGTAATAATAAAAATTGTTTTATTGAACACAAAGAAGTGGGTCAAATTTGAGCAAAATTTAAACTCTTCTTATGACCATTGGTTGAAGAGAAGTTTACAAAGAAATATGATTCGATATTTGTAAAATGAAAGATACAATAATATGAAATAATTAACTTGGAAATTTAGAACACAAAACCAATTTTGTTGTCTTTATGTTTATAAATATACAAAATAAATATATATCAAATGGTTAATTTCCTTTATTATGGGGGAACAACCAGCTTATGGATACAAAGTGACCTAATTTTAAAGAGTAAAGCAAAGAGATGAGATCAACTAAGAATTAAGCATATTCATGTTAATAAACTAGACATTTCTCGATGTGTCAATAGAACTGGTCAAACGGTATTTGTAGAGATTTAAAGCCAAGCATTAGGATATTGGCATAAATACCTCCAAATCAGGAAATTCTACATATACCTCAGGTTTAACAAGTTCCATATCTTGGTCTGATCCTGGACAATAATCTAACCTGACGCGATCATGTTAAGATTGTCACTGCGTGCTGCTAGCAACAACAACTGCTAGTGGCTTTTGTGGACGATAATCAAACTACAGATCAACAGCAAACTACTCACCGTCTGACTATATGGCATCCAAATCTTGATCGAATCAATTTCTTTAGTAGCCGAAAAGATCGATTGCTTATATACCCGAAAACCCTAATTCACTACAGAATTCTGCGACGGCTAAAAAGTCTTCATCCCATTGACCTTCTCAATGCCTTTGATGTAAAATTCTTTTAAGCACATGGGATTATCATTAATGACGACCTTCTGGTTGATTTTTGTTAAAAAGAAATCAAAAATAAACATGGAATTGCATACTTAAATATTAGAAAGTTAAGACAAACTGTGTAAATGTTTAAGAAATATTAAATTTAAGAAAGAAAAGATAACAAAATGTTGTAAAACTAATAATTATCTACAGACACATTTATAGCTCAATAAAATTTACACTTGCAATTTAAATTTATTCATTTCTAACATCATTTCCAGATGCTGGAAATTGGAAAACACATCTACATAATACTAAGAATGAATGTAATACATTTTTCGAACAATTTCAATAATAAATTTAATCTCTTAAATTATAAAAGTCAAATAGTCATGGCCTAAATTTAGATATAAAATTGACATTGAACTGGCTAAGAAAATTTATAAGTGATGATGATGGTGGAATGAATTTCGTAATAATAAATGAAATAAATTTACCCCTTCACCTCAGTAAGTGCTTGTCAATCTATCAATAGATTTATATAGGTAAATCATCAAAAGCATATAAAACAAATAGATCTTGATGGCCTTTTCATTTAATTCTATATTATTTAAATTAATTTTTCTCATTTCCAAAAACAACAATATTTCTGGCTATCATCTAAATTCACAGCTGAATGATTTGACAGCCAAGAAAGACGTAGTCATTTGAAATCATCATCATTCAAAGCAAATGATTAGGAAAATTCAAACAAAAATTTGCCGCATTCATTTATCTTTCATGAATAAAATGCATAATAACAAAATCTTAAAGGACAAAAGTATAAACAAAAAGAATATTTATAAATAATTTTAATGAATGAAAAGCATTTATCAAGCAAGATAAATTTAGTTTTTATTTTGATAAAAATACATTTCTATTAGTCATTTACACTCATCATCACTTTTTGCAATTTCTATACAAATGTGTTTTATTTCTCTTGTTCTCTTTACCTGTTTTCTTTCCACATTGTCACTTAATCATTTTCGTGACGTTGTCATTATCATCAAATCATATCATATCATATCAACATATTTTGTTATTAAAGAAAAATATCAACAGTTGCATAGAATAGAATTGTATCTTGTATCCGCCCCTTGTTTTCGTAATAAAAAACAAATATATAAAATTATCTAAATAGACAAGAATCATGATGAGTCTGTGTACGTGCCACACGTAAAAAACATTAAAAAGTTTTATGTATTATTATTTATATTTTATTTAGCACATTTCTCGAACTCCATCGTATATATTTGTATTTGTATTCATAGTTATGAAGAAAACAAAATACAAATTAAACAAAACAATGGAAAAGAAATTAACAGATAGAAATATGTTATTGAAATAATAACAAAATATCCGCCAATCTCCAAGCGGGAATTCAGCTATTGAAAATTGCATTGTGTGAAGCGTTTATTAAATGATTTAGTTTGCAATAAATTTATTTTTATTTTATCTCAGTTTTCGTAGCTTTACAGTAGTGGAAAAAAGTCTTTGCCAATGTACCAAGTTTTAATAAATAAAATATGAATTGTAAAAGATTGCAAAGTTGCTGTAATTTGGCGAGGTTTTCTTATAGAAATTTAGGGAATGAATAAAATGACCCAAAGACTTATGTTGTGAAGAAGACAACCATTGACACCTTTTAATGACCATAAAATAAAATCATAGTGTCAAGATGGATAGTCCTAACATAATCAAGTCAAATTGAATTGCTTCCAATCTTGTCGGCAGTCAATTCGCAAAAGATTAGTCAAGCTCACTTTAAGTTTCGTTTTCGTTTCCCAGCTTTGATCTGTTTACACCGTAATTTCCTATGTCTTGTTGCAATATTAATTACAAGAAACAGGGCATATCACAATTATCGTTGATAGTTTTAAAACTTAGAATTGACTAAGCTTGATTACAGTCCTGCTTCCTATATTTTCCTTCTCAAACGTGAACCTTACAAAAGTAAAAAACAGGAATTAAACTCTAAATAAGTTTATTTATCAGCCAAAGTTTCCAAAAGAATTCCGATTTGTTTTTTCAAAAATATCACATCTTCTCAGAATTAAAAAGAAAGGTACTTTTCTTCTACTACCTACTGTTCATAACAATCAAATAAAGATTTCTATTAAATTCTGATCATTTTAAATGAGTTCAGGAATTCATGATTGAGTCCAAATTTCATTTGCAAATAATTTAAAACACTACTGTGCTTCTATCCTATTGTTATTAGAATCTTACAACAATATTTTTATAACCTGTTTTTAGCATTCAAGGTAGTTTCATTTTTCAATTCATAGATCAATATTTATTTTACGAGTTGAGTTGATTTAAAAACATCTGTGAGAGATAGAAATAATTTAAAATTCCATTAAACTTTAGTTATTTTTTCACATATTCATTCTAAAAGTTTTAAATTTATCGCTGACTCCACAAAACCACACATGAATAATGAATGATGATATGATTTTCCAAACTTTAAAATACTTTTTAAATAATTATAATAATTGTTTGTATACTTTTTATTTGCTATATATACTTTCACCCCTTAAACATCTTATCTATTATCAATAACTTGTGTCTGCTTACCCCATTTAGTATTAACATGATTGATAAGATAACACGTGACTTGGGTTGACAAGAGAGCCATGTTGGCAAACATTTCAAGTTGATTAAAAACTATGTATGGTACATTAGTTCATTTTTAAGTGAATCAAGTTAGAATGTAATAGTTGGATGGGACCGACCATGGGATACTTTGCAACTACAAATCATTACGAAAGATTTGAAGACCAAACAAAATAAAGAGCATTAAAAAAATAATGACAACTAGAATGCTGAAATGTTGTTCTATGCATATTGCGATTGGATTATATGCTTTAGGTGTTATGGGGATCGTATACAGTTGATATTTACAGAGTCGATACACAATTTGAACACTCTTAAGACAATAAGTCAAGTCTTAGCATCAAATTTAGGCTTGCTTAACTTGAATGCTATAATTTCCGAGGTTTGCAGACATGGCTCGATCGCTTGAATGAATCCTTTAATTAAAAAATTACGCCAATTACCTCAAGTGCATGGTATAATAAAATTATCAGTATGTATTCAAATTTTGTGCTGTATTTTCCAGTAATTTAAAAATATCATTTATTCTGAAGAAAAAGCGTGTAATTAATTTTCTTTTAATGGCCTCATTGTGTCGGGTGTTAACGACGCCATAACTACAAAAGGACAATGTTCGACAAGTGTGTGTCTGTTGTCTATATCTAACACAAGTTGTTTCCATAAAACAACAAGGCAAAGTACTACAAGGTTATGATTATAGTATAAACGTATATATATCTGTGTATATAGACAAGGTTTGGGTGCAGTTTAATAAACTGAAATGCATTAAAATATTTAATTAAAGAGAAAAAGAGAACTCAGTCAAAAACGTAGGAAAATTTATTTTATTTTGAAAATTTATGATAAAATAAGAAATAAAAATTTGAAAAATTAATTAGGTAGAAATAAAAATTTAAAAAATTAATTAGGTAGCTACCCGGTATCAGTCATTACTTCACTCTCCACATCAATCTGAACCCTAAATCAGATTAAAATAAAATCGTGGCATGTAGCGTAACTTGAGTAAATATGTAAATAATAGTAATCTACGATGTCACTTGATGTTAACGCAAAACTTGATAATAAACCTACTCTCCGCCAACTTATCATCAATATGTCCTAAATAGAATTGCGTATTGGTGTATAGAATGCTAACAGCCTCTGGACTAGAATTAATGAATTAGACAATTTTCTACATAGTCATAACATAGATATTATGCTGATTTCAGAATCTAGACTTTGCAGCAAATCTAATGATAGGCAGCAAGGAGGAGCTGCTGTTCTAGTTAAATCTTGCCTCAAACATCACCACCACATTGATATTAGTGAGCTTCATGTGCAGTGTATGGCTATCAAAGTGGCAACGGACACAATGTTGATACTGTCATCGCACTGCGGTGGACTTTTCTTTATTGTTTCGCCGCATTCACCTGCTTGTTGTTTACATTTTCCTCACAAATTGGTCATGTTCCCAGTTGTTGTTTTAGACAAAATTTTATCCAGGGGATTTTCATATTATCATATTGTATTGCTAGCAAAACTAAAGAATTATACAAAATTTCAGCTCAATGGGATGTCAAAGTAGTGGTTCTAATTCAGATTTATTGGTCTCCAAACAGATTATTTGAGAATAAAAGATCATCAACATATAACAAGAACATGAAAGGCTACATGT
This sequence comes from Amiota minor, assembly GCA_037043295.1. Classification (NCBI taxonomy): domain Eukaryota; kingdom Metazoa; phylum Arthropoda; class Insecta; order Diptera; family Drosophilidae; genus Amiota; species Amiota minor. The sequence continues at coordinate 5,478,279 of JBAMAW010002155.1, read as the reverse complement.
GTTTCCAAAGAACTTATACTGAAACTTAAGATATCTATTTACATATAACACATTAATTTTAAAATAAGTAATGCGAAACATTTGTAATATACAATAAATTTGCAACTGAAATTTTATATCAAAAACATGTAACACAATATTTAATTATAGACAATAAAAAAACAGCAAAACATCAAGAAACTGCAACCTGAGGGAGGTCACTTTTTATGTATCTTTTTGTGTATTTTATATTATATCCGGTTAAAGGTTCAAATGTTAATTTAAAGCAAACAATATCATACACATTTGGTATACCTCGTTTTTATCTACAATATATCAACATGAAGGCCAAAGTCCTTCGGCACATGTTCATTCATTACATAATGTACCAATGTTATAGTATATTGTAGATAGTGTAGTTATGTATGTATGTATGAATGTATTGTATGAAAATAGAAATAAGTATATAACGACCAATAATGAAATGTATCAATGTTATAGACAATGGGCAATGAAAATAGTAATAACCACATGAACTAGAGAAGAACGATATAATAACGACTACAATAACAACAACAGCAAAAGCATTAATAACAGATACATAGTTTGACCCTGACCCCACAATATCTTTTCTTTTTTTAAGGGTATTTCCTACAATGCGCAATGAGACGAAACGATAAAGCATGACTACAATAACAGACAATAAGATGGAAGTACTGAGAGGGAACTTTAGAATTTGATATACCAAATTAAAGTGGGGACGACCCTAAATGTTCTTGAAATTTGTAATTTAATAAATTATCAACAACAACAACAACAACAAACAAAATGTGATGATTAATGAAAATATAAACAATCATGAAAGGGTTAATTGAATACAGTCCCTTCTTTATCTTTTTAATGCATGAATGAATGAATGAAGGCAAAACGAAAAGTTTAACTAAAAAAAAAAAAAGATTCCACCAAGAGTTCAAAATTAAGCAAGTCAATTAAAAATTTAAATCAATTAAAAAGCAATAAAGAAAACAACAAATTTTGAATGACAAATTTGATTCTTTTCAGAAATTTGATAAATTAAAAGTGAAAAGAGAACAAAAGCTTTTGTCTAAATGTAAAAATGTGAGACATCTTTGATAAATTTTTAATGAAAAAATGTATTGATTACATAGGAATTTAGTAAACAAAAAGCAGACTGCAGACAGCAGACAGCAGACGCGTTTTTCTCACCTTTCTTTCATTCATATGAATTATTAAAATGAAACCCAATTAGTAAAAAAAAAAAAAGTTTTATTTAGATAACACAGGTCTGCAAAAAAATCATGTAATCATGTAATCAATACATTTACAATTAATTATTTATTTGTTTGAATTTGATATGGAACTTTATTCTATTGACTTAGATTTCATTTCAAGGAGAAATAAATATTTTATTGAATTACTAAATCAGGCACCAGACATGATTGGATGTCATTGATGATGAGAAAGGTTAAAATGTCTACGCCAAATATTTGGTTTCATCAAGGAAAAAGATGGTAAAATCATATTGCAAAGATTATATTGAAGATTGAATACATGAATACACTTTATAAAATCAAGAATTGAATGCAATATTAAGAATGTATATATGTACATGTACAGCTACGGTCAAAATAATAGTAGCGCTAGTTGGAAAATGAATTTGATAGAAATAAAATGAATGAATTGGTGTTTTAATGTACCAAAAATATTTTTTTTTTAAAGTATGATGTGTTAATGAGAAAATCATAAGGAAATAACAACAACTTTATGTCATATGACATTAAAAAAAAATTTTTTTTCAAAAGTTCAATAAATTTGCACGGTCAAAATAATAGTAGTGCTTGGACAAATATTGAGAAAAAAATCATTTCGTTGCTTCTTTATACCAGAAAAGTTTACAAAAAGTAAATATTATTAGTTTATAACAATTTACAATAGTAACTGATCAAAATTTTTAGTCATTTCTTTTCCTACAATGGGTCGAGGCAAGCACTGTACACCTGAACGGCGTACACTCATAAAAAAATTGATTTTTGACAGAAAAACGTGCAAGGAAGTTCAAAACATGGTTGGTTGCTCTCCTACAATGGTGCGTAATGCTATAAAATTCATATCAGGTATTGAAACACGTGGACGACCTCGCATTATGTCCGAAAGATTAGTTACCCGTGTAGTAAGATACTCAAGGCAGAACCTATTTCGGTGCTCTATAAAATAAAAAAGGAAATAAATCTGATTGTAAGCGTAGAAACCATACGGAGATGCTTGAGGGAAAACAATTTAAATGCTCGGAGCCCAAGAAAAGTTCCCTTTTTAACAAAAAATCATCTAGCCGCACGAATTAAATTCGCCCATGATCACATTGATTGGCCATTACAGAAATTGAGACACATTTTATGGTCGGGCGAATCCAAAGTTGTACTTTATGGTGGACCTGGATCTCGTCAGTATGTCAGGCGACCGCCAGAGTCTGAGTGGCAACCAAGATTCACAACAAAAACTGTAAAAGACGGAGGAGCTCGCATTATGATCTGGGCTTGTTTTTCATATGACGGCGTGGAGCCAATATATTGGATCAAGGATATCATGGATCGGCACCTGTATGTGCATATAATGCAGGAGATAATGCTGCCATATGCTAGTGAAGAAATGCCACTGATTTGGGAGCTTCAGCAAGACAATGACCCTAAGCATACAAGCAAAGTTGCCAAACAGTGGTTGCAGGCCAACGGAATAAATGTACTAGAATGGCCTGCACAGTCGCCAGATCTCAACCCAATTGAGAATTTGGGGTGCGACGTGAAGAATGAAGTTGCCAAACGTCTACCCAATAATGTTCAACAGCTTTGGGAAGCAGTTAGAGATGCTTGGAGCTCCATTCCTTCCCAAAGGTGTCAAAATCTTGTAGATTCGATGCCAAAACGATATGCTGCAATTATAGCAAACAAAGGCTATGCTACTAAATACTAATTGTAGTGTAATAGTCGTAATTTTAGTTATTTTAATATTATCCGTAACATTTGTATTGGTTTGGGCTGGTGGGAGACCTTCAAATGAATCACTACTATTATTTTGACCGTGCAAATTAATTGAACTTTTGGAAAAAAAATTTTTTTTATTGTCATATGACATAAAGTTGTTATTATTTCCTTATGATTTTCACATTAACACATCATACTTTAAAAAAAAAATATTTTTGGTACATTAAAACACCAATTCATTCATTTTATTTCTATCAAATTCATTTTCCAACTAGCGCTACTATTATTTTGACCGCAGCTGTATGTGTAGAAGAATTATGAATATTTATATATAAAACAAAATAAGTAAAAACTTCTGAATTTACAATAGGTTAGTCGTTTTAGGTTAAGTATTGGTGGAAACTACTACCATGACCATCCACTTTGGCTATTAAAAGTACACAGTATGTACATATGTTCTCATTCCTAAGAATCCAACATTAAGAGTTTAGGAACTTCAATAGATACATCCATATCTTTCAGGGTATCAAGTTTATTAAAAAAGTATGAATCAGGATTTTCAGAACAAGGTGACAAATTGAGTTACTTTTTTTTTATTATGATTTATTCGACCAATTTATTTTTGGAAATCCACATAATTACATCTTTTGAGAGTATAGTAATTCATTGACTTCACAATTATGATATTAATATAATATATATATATATTAGTAATATAATTATGATGACTAAGGAAAATAAGAAGACAAAAACCTCACTTAATATTGAAAGATAAACTTACAACTAGAACCCATAACCAAACCCCAAAACCTATAACTAAGTAACAACTAACAACTAGAGTTGGCACTTGGTGAGACTAGCCTAGGGTTAGTGTGTCAAGTACCAATGTAGGTAATAAATTTTTTTTAATTTAGTGATTCATAGATCGATTCTTTCCTTTACTGTTTGCACAGAGGCTGTGTTATGAAGGAGATCAGTTGATAAATAAAAGGGTAAATTAAGGAGTAGTTTAAGGAGTTTGTTTTGAGCAATTTGCAGACGCATTTTGTGTATCCATACAACAAGTTAGGGACAAAAATTGATTTGAAGATAATCATTTTGTTATGAAGTGACAAATGCGACTACCGATTTATCAAAAGTTAATCATGTTGCTGTCTAGGTACAGACGCAGATATCTTAGATTATTGGTCCAGAGTATGTCCTTGCTATTAAGTTTCAGATTTGTATTTGGTAAGTGGATGTTATTTCTTTTTCTTAGTAAAGAGAATTGCAGAGGGCTTTGTAGTAGCCTCAGCCAGCTTACGTGTGACATCTAATTGAGATATGTTGTTGAAAATTTTATTTGTTTCATAGACTACAAGCGAAGACAGCCATTTCCGCCTAAGTCACCAATCCTAGGCTAGTAGTGTCAGTCAGCTTATGTGTGACATCTAATTGCAATATTGAGATATGTTGATTTACTTGTTGTTTATTTTTAACATACAAAATTTCAAAATCCTATGGAGTCTCTTACTTGGAGTTAAGTTTTTCTCATGTAAAATATTTTTTCATTAACAACAAATGGATTATTTATAGGTTTATCTAAAAGGAACTAGTGAATCTAAAAATATGGAGAATATCTCATTGTACTAAGTCAAATTTCAATATATAGAGGGCTATATATTCCAGTAGCCTAATAACAACAAAAACTGAAACAAAATACTTTATTTTTAATGTTTTATCTCCAATACTGAAGAACTTAGATTAGATTATGATATGATGATTATGATGACTTTAGATTTAAGGTTTTAAAAGAAAGACACCTTCGGCAGTGTGGAAACGTTTTAAAATGTTATAAAATAAAAAGAAATTATGTATGTATTTAATTGTACAAAACATTTGATCAAACAAATAAAATAGTAAATAGTCATAAAATAATAAATCAACAATAAATTATTTATGTATATTATGTCTGTGTTACTGATATGTAATCTAAAAGAATGTGTTTCTGAAAGCAGATGCTATAAAATGCAGTAAACAAGCGAATGACTTAGCAACATGAAGAGTCTTGAAGTCGTTTATCGGAAAACTCTGATTTCAATAAACATATGTATAAACAATGTACATAATACATGTGTATATTTCTTAAGAGCAATTGAAATTTCATTCGTAATGATTAAGTCATAAAACGTAAAAACCTGAATTTATGAATCATGATGACTACTACACAATGATTTGTACATGATTTGAAGTATTTCGAGATAAGGAAGCCGGTAACGTTTAACTCAAAACTAAACATATGTATGCTTGTTTTTTTCTATATAATATAAATGAATCATAAAAGCTTTAAAAAACTTATTACAATAACATAATCGCATATGATTTTAATACATTAATTAAGTGAGATTGATGAGATAGATACCCGCCAAAAACAATTGTAAAAACTATGACATAATGACGTCACCAGACATCAGACATCAGACTCTATCGAATGTTTATTAAGCACACTTTATTTTACTTTGTTTTGTAGTTTTTGTTTTTAAGCATAAATTTAAACAAAGAGAATGGAACTAAATGCAAAAAAAAAAAAAATAAAAATAATAAAATAGAAAGGAAAGAATAAAAAAGAAAAGAAGAATAAAAGCAAGCTGCATGAATTACTGATAAGGGAAAAACTTTTCTTGTTGTTGTATTGTATTGTATTGTAGTTGGGGGGAAAAGATAAGCTGATAAAGAATCGAACTACAAATACCGCATACTAAATCCTATTGGCAAATTAAAAAAAGAACAATAAATAAAAAGAAACATTAATATTATTAAACAATTTTGCACAAAGTGCAAAGTAAGTAAACCAAGAACAACAAATTAACACGCGTGTCATATACTGAGAGTGAAGGAGAGAGAAGCGAAAAGAGAGTAAGGACAGTATGGAGAGAAAGAAGAGCATAACACAACACATAAGAATCGATTAGTCGCGCTGACTTTGTGTCGACAAATATAAAATAAATAAAATTTAAATTAAATAAATAAAAACTATATAAAAAAATTAATGACAGTTTCATTTAATTATTTCATTTTAGCTTTTAACATTAAATTATTAAGAATATTAAATAAATTTTTACTTACAATTCCTTGATCTGCATTTTCAACAAACTTTAGTTTGGCTCAGCGGCTGTTTATAGAGAAAGGAGAAGAGAAAAGGAGCGTGGTCATTGAGAGTGTTGAAATTAGAGAGAGAGGGAGATTTAAATTTGTTTTTTGTTTTTAATGTTGTTGTTGTTGCGAATGTATTGTTTATGACTGTGAGTCTTTTATATTATTTGAACAAGTTTTATCAAGAAGTTACTTTAATTTTCTTCTTATTCAAAATTTAATTATTTAAACCAAAACATTTCTTTTCATTTACAACAAAAAGACCTTCACATCGCTTGAATAAATTTCGTTTTTTTTTTTGGTTTGTTTTTTTATATATTGTATACTATGTATATATATATATATATATTTTTTTTTTTTTGTCAATGACAGCACACATGCTTAGAAACAAATTCATTACGAATTGAAAGCAGCAAGGAAGGAGTAAACTACACACGGGCGGGACGGAGCGAGAGCGCGTTCGTTGTCACGATGTGCGTTGGCAATGAAAAAAGTGTGCAAAGCAAAAGTGACACAATAAAAACGAATTTTTAAATTCACTTTTCCACTCTCACACATACACGCACACAAAAGCAAGACACCAGACAATAGCCCGCGCCACAACAACAACAATAAAAACAAAGAGAACAAACAACAAGGCAAAAGTTCACTTTGATTTATGTTTGGAAAAAAATATATTTTTTTTATTATATTTCTTCCCGTTTTATTTTGCAAAGTCGGCAAAGTACACGCACACAATCTAACGGCAATTGAACCGCACTCACGAGACTATGACGAAGGCAATGGCAACGACAACAAAGCAGCGCAGAGCAGAGCAGAGCAATCGGAGAGTGAGTGGCTAAAAGGGAAAAAATTCGGCGAAAATTGATTGATTGCTAAGGACGCTTTTATTACTCTTTGTTTATGATATTCTTTGACTTGTGCTTATTATCACTTTTTATTTGTTTATATTGATTTTCTTTGTATTATCAATTATAAATTACTTTTTTTTTTCTATTTGTGATAAATTATTTAAATTATTACTAGATTTTTTTAATTTAAGATGTTACGTACGGACTCGCAAATCTACCGTACTCGACAAAACGACGAGATTTTACTAATGCTTCTGCTTCTTCTCATGCTTCTTTTTCTTCTTCTTTTCATTGACAGTCACACAAAAGCAATGACAATTAGAACAAAAAGCCGACAAACGTATTTCAATTATGTGAGAGTAAGCGAGATGACACTACATTTGATTGATTATGAACTATCGATAACTTATTATCATTACAAACGATAGTAATCGATTGATATAGTCAGTATTTTTTTTTGGCCATGTGGGTAAAAATAAATCATGTTTTCGAGGGTTCTCAGGTTCTCAAATGAAACTTCCTTCTTCTCCCCGGGTTTTCCCTTCATCCAAAACCGATTTCAAGCCATAATTCGCTACTTTTCAGTATATAATTCGCTACTTTTTCGATCTACTCGCTGAATTCGCGTATGTAAATAAGACGAGAGATATTTTTTCGTAATGATATCTTTATTTTTTGTACAACTTATAAAGTTTATAAATAAATAGTGTAGAAAATAAATGCGCTTTAAAATGAGTACTGATCAACAACAGCTGCAGCAACAGTTGCAAATGCAGAAAACGCAACAGGAAAGCACTGACGACGACGAAGAGGAAAGTTTTACAACCACAACCAATAAAGCAGCAGCATCAACAACAATAATAGTAACAAGTGGTTACAACAACAAGAATAATAATAACAACAGAAACAACACCATAACTTTAACAACAAACACAGATGAACGACGAAATTTGGAATTCGCACAGAAATTAGGTTACAGTGATCAATTGATTCATTTAGCACTGACACGCCTAGGCTCCGAGGCTAAACAAAATGAGTTGCTGGCGGAGCTCATAAAATTATCCGCTGATGCGCCAAAAACACAAACGCATCATCAACAACAACGCAACATAGCATCTTTGGATAACAGTTTTACTTCAACTATAAGCGCCGGTGTAGCAACAACTGGTGTTTCTGGTTCTGGTGGTAGTGGTCAATTGCGACACATTGTAATTGATGGCAGCAATGTGGCGTTGTCACATGGTAACAATGAAGTTTTCTCTTGTCGCGGGATAAGCATATGCATCGATTGGTTTCGTCAGCGTGGCCATAAGGATATAACAGCATTTGTACCCAATTGGCGTAAAGAATCAGGTCCACGTACCATTGGCAATAATAATATAGCCGATCAAGAACTGTTATATGAATTAGAAAGGGAACGTGTTTTGGTTTTTACGCCATCGCGACTGCTTGATGGGAAACGTGTGGCTTGTTATGATGATCGTTATATACTCAAGTTGGCCTCCGAAACGGAGGGCATTGTTGTTTCCAATGATAACTATCGTGATCTGTTGCTTGAAAGCGCAGAGTTTCGTAAAGTCGTACAGGAACGTTTGCTAATGTATTCATTTGTAAATGATCGTTTTATGCCGCCCGATGATCCTTTGGGTCGAGCCGGTCCTACACTTGATGTCTTCCTGCGTTTGCCAACACAAAAGACCACGGACGCTTTGCAACTTTGTCCTTATGGCAAAAAGTGCACATATGGTGTTAAGTGTAAATTTCGTCATCAACCAGCAAATGCTTTGCTTCAGCGTATGCCATTGACAGCATCATTGAGTGCGCCCATTAACTACAATGGCAGCAATGGAGCAAACAGCAGCAGTGGTGGCTGCGCAGCTGCCAACAATAATAATAAACATACACAAGCAGCAACACGAGAGCCACTCAATCGCACTAAATCAAATACAATTGAACAAGTCTGTCAGAGTCAATTGGCCAATCAAAACTTTCAAATGACTGCATCTACTCCAAAAAATGCAAATTGGACGCAATCACAGCAATTAAATGCCGAAGAGCAACAACAACAACAGTTGAATACAGCATTTAATTGTCAACTTGATTTACATGCTAGTGATGAAATTAACCGGCACAAGAAACTACAAAGACAAGTGCCACAGTTAAATGGTGTTGGTGGTGCTGTTAGTGGCAACATTGTTGCCGCTCCTGCTGCCTATGAACCAATCACGCATCGTTTGCTAGTGCCAACGATAAGTGCTCCGCCTCTACCACCTTCAGCACATTCCATTAACAATAAAACTAACAATAACATTCACAATCGTCATCAGCAATTGACACGCATCATTTCTGCACCTGTTGCCCCAACTTATCATGCACAAACTTCAGAACTTCAACTGCCTATGCCTATGTATCCTGCTATGCATAATGCCTGCTTTCTTTCTGCCTCGGATTCGCGTATTAACGAAGAGCTCTTACATCCGGCACAGACACGTGAAGAGAAACGTCGTCTACTGCGTTATCACCTCTCGAATCTATTCCCACAACACCAAGTACATGCTGTTCTACAAATGTATCCTGATGAAACGGATGCCAAGACTATATGTGCCGCTATTATACATTTATTTCCTCACAATTGAAAAGTTATTCTAAAAACATGTGAATGCAATATTGTGTTTCTTACTTAAATTATTAAACATATTTTTTTTTCTTTGTTATATTCTTTTTAAATTAATAATTTTTCTTCATATATATATATACCATACATATACATAATATGTTACCTTTAGCTCCCGGTTAGAGCAGACAAATACACATAACTAAATTATATAAACTTCATCATCATAAATATAATCAGAAGTTTCTTATAACTTTTGACTTAAACATATGAATTTAAAAATAAGTTCGTTCAACTATATCTCCATTAAGGGAACACCAGTGGCAACATCAAGATTCTGAAACAATGCCGTATCGTCCATTTCAATCTCCACTTTGACGCTGGAGGAGGTAATACCACGTTTTTCATGGACTTTCTTATGAATACGCAATTTGTTTGCCTGCTGGAAACCTTTACCACAAATATCGCACCTACGACATCAAGGAAATAAAACATGATTATCATTTGATTGATTATTGTACTGTATATATTAACTTACACATGAGGCTTCTCTCCAGTATGGATCATTTTATGGAATTTCAACGTATTCGTATAAGTAAATGTTTTACCACATACATCACAACCATATGGACGTTCATTAGTATGAATGCTGAAATTTGAGAATTGAATTTGAGTAGATCAACAAATAATAAGCAGACAGAACACTTACCGATGATGTTTATTACGAGTTGACAGATCCGCAAACGCAGCTGTACAATACTGGCATTTATATGGTCGATTGCCAGTATGTGTGTTCATATGTCTGGCCAATTGTTGTGTCTGTGCAAAACGATGACCACAAATTCTTGGAAAATATAAAAATATATCATCTTTTAAGTTGAATATTCATTATAACTTACTCGCATTCATGAGGTTTAATGCCCGAATGCAATTTGATGTGTTCAGTGAGTCTTCCTTGTGAGTGATACATATTTCCACAAACATCACATATATAACTTGATATTGTTTCTTTTTTTATTTTAGTTGTTTTGGGGCCACGTTGTTCTTTCACTTCCGAAATAATTATTTTTTTTGGTGAATTGGTGGTTTTGACTCCTTGTTGTCGTGTGTTTATAGTTAATACTGGTGCTGATTTAACAATTGCACGCTTGCGTTTTGGAGTCCTACTTGGAGCATTTGGTACGAAATCATCATCGGAAGCGTCACGGGCATTATCAAGTTCTTCAAAATCATCAAGAAACTCAATTTCAGCCGATATCTCAGAGGGCTCTCGCTATTTCAAACATAATAAAAAGTACATTACATATTTAGTTTATCTTTAATATGAAATTACATTTAATTACATTAATTACCTCTGGTTCTTGTACTTCTTCAATACCTTCAAATGTCTCATAGACTTGTTCGTAATACAATTCGTCAATTTGTCCAAAATTCCTCAGGTCATCATTCTCGGGTTCCAGTTTTAAAGTTATGTGATCACCATCAGCAGATTCATCTCCTAATACGGTAAGATCAATTTGCCGCACTTCTTGATCTTGGTCTATGACTTCGTTTTCATCTTGCATTTCTGGTTCGACTCTAATAAGTTCATCATCACGGGTATCAGCGTCATTATTACCGGTTTGTGGCACCACCTCTTCGAGTATGGGTTGGTCTACCTCAACAGGCGCAATAAATCGGCTTAAATGTTTATACGAGCGCTGGCATGTAAGACGAAATTTATATGACAATTGCAGAAGCTTAAGGCATTTACAACAAATTTTATCTGGATAATGATCGAATTGTTTTATCTGAAAAATATAAAGCGTATTGCTTTTTATGTCATTTGATTTGGTTTGATTATTGTATTGTACGTACAGGCACCCCGCCACATTCCAAAATCATGCGTGTGAGGTCCTTGTCTTCTTCTTCGCTAAAAATGGTCTGCATCACTTCCTTGGGCTGATTTAAACAAACACGACATACTATCCACTTTTCTGACTTCATAATTCATAAAATGGATTACTTTACAATTAATTTGCTTAAAAATTGTAATGATTCTTCTTTCTAAGCGTCTTCTAACTTTTCCTCTTAATAGACCATTCACAGCGAATTAATTCATGTATATCGCATAGTATCGAAGTAGGCTATGTACGACGTTCTTTATACATATCATTCATTATAAAAGTATTGCTCTTTTCTAAAAAGTATACCAAAAAACGAAAAAATTAGATTAAGATATTATGTAAAATATTTAATTAATTAAAGTAATTACTTTAATAATTAACTCATATGAGAAAATTGAATAAATTTGTTACGACGAGTTTAAAAATTTTTATACGCATTTCATTCTCTATAAAACATATGCCGTAATATGTTAATATTAAAGAACTCTATGTTTCATGTATTACTTTAGCACATAAAGCCAAACAGTTTTTATGCTTTGATAAATGAGAGAACAATGCTGTTTCTCGTTTGTAGTGAATGTCATTAACTAAGAAGAAGAGAGTAGATCAAAGCGTCTATACTTCTTGCGTGTTTTTATTGTGGATTCATATAAATACTCGCATTTGTCATAACAATTATAAAAAAATGGGACCCGTTTATCAAGATTGGGTTGTTTGTCGCGTTTGCTTGCAAGAGGAAAGTAATATGCAAGCAATTTTCAACAGAGAAAACACAGAAGATTTGTCTGCCATTCTTTATGAATGCGGTGGCATGCCAGTAAGTAAATGACTAAAAATTAAAAAAAAACAAGAAAAAAGAAGTTTACTTCGGTTATTTCGAAGTTGTGATACTCTTCACGTACCCCTAAAAAAACATTATTGCCTAAGTCGCTGTGATTGAGCATACAGTGTCAGTACACATACAGTATTTTAACACAGTAACAATATCACAGATATTTGTGTAGGAACTATTTGTGAATATGGGTCAGGCAGTTGTAGTATCCAAATTTCAGTTTGATAATACAAATGGCAAATTTGTTTTTTTTTAATAAGTACTTGAACTTTAATGGAAGATAAGCCCTAGTGGCCCCATTCTGCTGATTCCGGTAAATGTGCTGCGCCGACTAAAAAAACTTGGAGCAAAATTTCAGCTCTCGTGATCAAAAATTGAGGGACTTGTATGCTTAATGGGGGTCTCCCATGTCTCCTGTGTGTTACAGACTTCATGACAAACTGCGTAAAGAGTGTAACATCCTCAAATTTCATAAAAATTAAAAATTTTTTTCAGGTGTCATCAAATGATAATTTGCCCGATAAAATTTGTGTGAAATGTATGCGTTGTTTGCGTATAGCTCATAAATTCCGAACAACTTGTCAGCAATCGTACAATCACCTAACGGATTTATTAGCCGCGGATGGTACTACTGAGGAATCCATTACTGTGGAAAGTCTTGAAGAGGAGGAAGCAGATGAGCCATCTGAGGTCATAGGTGTTGTTCATGTTGATGAAAATAATGAGATTATTGCTTCAACAATCGAATCCGACGATGCATGCATTAAAGTTGAAGCATTAGATGACGCCGAAAATGATTCCATACAATATGAATTCTATGAGCCAACAGTTGAAGAAGTTATCGATGGAAGTTACACAGATTTCCCATACTACGAAATCATAGAAGACACCAATATCACAGAAGTCTCCATTGACGATGACATAGCGAAAGATATACTTACCTCAGATGACGACTATGCGTCAAATGTGAGGCAGCAACCTAAAGCGAAAATTCAAAAAATTATTATGCCACCAGGATTGCCAATTATGCCTTCTGAAGTAGTGGTCGGGACCGGAGGCAAGAAAAAGGGTCGTAAGCCTAAAGATAAAGCGCAAACATACATTTGTGATGTATGCGGTAATATTTATCGAACACAGGCACGTCTCACAGAGCACATGAAGTTTCACAGTGGCATAAAACCTCACGAATGCGAGTAAGTTCTCTTCATTATGATTATAACCGTTTTATTACATTTTCTGTTTAATTTTCATTTCAGAATCTGCGGCCGTGGTTTTGTCCAAAATCAACAACTTGTACGACACATGAACACTCACACTGGCAATCGACCATATAAGTGTAATTACTGTCCTGCTGCCTTTGCTGATCGTTCGACAAAAACTAAACATCATCGCATCCACACCAAGCAGCGTCCATACGAATGTGATGTTTGTGGTCGCACATTTACTTATTCAGATAATCTGAAATTTCACAAAATGATCCACACTGGTGAAAAGCCACACACGTAAGTTGTCTTCATATGTAGAAAGTCCTTTGATTACAAAAAATTAAGTATTTCTTTAATTCTTCAAAATGCGCGTGTGTCATCGTACACGTGATAGACGTGAAACTTCTTAAAAACAGAGAGAACTCATCTCAAAGTTTGTCTGTCTGTCCGTCTGTATATTGCTTTTGTTTTTTTTTTTTGGCGTGTCTAATTGTTGTTGTTGTGTTTACGTTTGCCGTCTGTCCCCTTTTGCAAATAAATTAGATCATCAACGAGCTTCTGTGTGGTTCTCGCACATTCGCTTATTTTTCTGTAACACAAAAGAAACATTTTTATACACACAAACTGCATGTTGTTGTTGTGGAAATGTAATCTCTTGTTTGAGACTTTTCCGGTGGATTTTAAAATTAAAAATTAAAATTTTATTATATGTTGGGGATATCGAAATAGAAATACACATTCTGTGAAAGTTTCAAGTCTCTACATAGTGCGGTTCAGCTTTAAAAAAAAACGTAACAATTTGTATTTTTTCATTCAAATTTTTTGTATAAATTTTTGCTCAACGCCGCTTAAGAATTTTCACTTCAATAATAATTGATAATGTTCATTTTCCTTATTCCAGTTGTGATGTCTGCGGCAAGGGCTTCACTAAAGCCTACAAAATGCGATTACATCGCAGGACACATGAGAAACGTGGCGTAGTACCACCTAGTCTACCACCATTAACTGACGAAGCCTTAGCCAGCTTATAAAGTGGTTCATCTCGAACTATACATTTATTGTTAAGGAACCGTAGTTTTAACAATACTTCATATATAAGTGTTTTTATTATTGAGAATTCTTTAAAACTGTACAATGCGAAATATACAGAACACAACAAGTAAATATAGAAGCTTTTTATTAATAAAGAATTACAAATACATATACAATATACATATATATATATAAAAAGCAAAATGTATTTACGATTGAAGGCTGTTCAAAAAGTAAGGCGAATTTATATTTTTCTCGGGCTTTCAATGCAAACTGACTGATAAATATGTTGGGGGTTATAAGTTTGTACCAACATAATAATAAAAATCAAAAATCTTTAACGCGCGTAAACAATACAAATTCGCCTTACTTTTTCAACAAAATCCTATATTAATTCTGTAAATAAAAGGTGAAATCAAGTTAACGTTGGAATTGTTCTAGGATCTTATAATTTTTTTGTTGGTTTGTATCCATTGTTTTTATTTATAAACTGTAGGCTTATTTTATATTATCAGATATAACAAATGTAAATACATATAAGGAGTGAGGTATATTATGTCTATTTTGAGTAGAATTGAAATTATGTACATAAATTTTATACTAATTTCTATATCCAACTAAGAATCCTCAAAACAGATTCCTACTACCTAAAAAAGATGAAAACTTATCAAGCTTATTATGCTTTCTTAAAAACTATTAACTAAGTTCCCCTCTCTTAAATATAATGGGGTATATTAGTTTTATATTTCGTTATGCTTTTTTCTTTCAATACTTAAACACTTTTACTTAGTCTAACTTTACCAACTTGATATTCTATTATATAATTATTCTTCATCTGAATATGTTACATCATTGCTTCCTTCAGCAGTATGAGAGCGTTCATGGGCCTTTTTATGATGCAACTGACTAAACCCACGATTACAAAAACGACAAGGAAATGGTTTCTCGCCAGTATGAATCTTCATGTGCACTTTTAGAACATTGGAATAACCAAAAGCCTTGCCGCAGACACCGCATTTATAGGGGCGTTCATTAGTGTGTATCCTAAGATAAAAATGTATTAAAAAATATATATTATTAATCGAAACATGTAATACACTATAGAGATCTGATATACCGTTGATGTTTAATGTTTGTCGAGGGATCAGCAAAGCTGGCTGGACAATAGACGCACTTATAGGGTCGATTGCCGGTATGCGAATTCATGTGACGTGCAAGTTGAGGGGTCTGACGAAAGCGTTTGTGACAAATTCTGTAAATAAAAAATCAGCCTATTGATTTTTACTGTTTCTTAAACAATAAGACTTACTCGCATTCATGGGGCTTGTCGATAACGTGGTTTTTCATGTGTGATGTCAAACGACTACGTTCCAAATAAATATTGCCGCATATATTACACATGAATGTGGGCCCCGATGTTCCATCGGTCTCAAAAACAGTTTCAGAAGTTAAACTTTTCATTGTTACTAAACCCCTATGATAATCTTTCCTAATCAACGCATGACTTTGCTTCAATGTATTAATTTTAGGTCTTTTTGGTGGCACATCTTCAATTGCGTTATCTGGCAACAAGTACTCGACAGTATAATTTGGTGCATTATCACCATCATTATTAATAACATGAACAGTTCCAACAAAGGAATCAGCAGCTTGATCATCACCACCATCACCATCTCCAGTAGCACCATCATAATCATGATCCATATCAGATAAAGTATCATTGGTTGCATCCGACGTATAGGGAAGTTCTTTCTTCACTTGATTTTGCTCAGTTTGCTCTGTCTCTACTGGTTTAGTTGTAGATATTTCCAATACTTGTTCTAAGTGCTCCTGTGAGCGTTGGCATAGTGCACGAAACTTGAGAGCAGCTTTCAGCAATAATTGGCATGTAATGCATATTTTATCTGGTAGATCTTTATGTTGCATAAGCTAGAACATTACATTATTTTATCCACAGTCCTTTTATACATGGAAGTGTATGGTATAACTTACTTGTAAAGCGGTGCATGTGTTGATCTGTTTCCATAATTCGCTGTCATTGGGAAAAATGTATTCCATGTTGTGATCGGAGCTTTGTAAGCATATACGACAGAGGATCCATTTGTCGTCGCTTTCTTTGGTTTCCATCGTCGTCATTTTGTTTAACTAACGTTGAATTTCGAATTTGGAGGTATAAAGTTGGCAATTTTTATGGCTTTGTTGCAGTTGGCAAGCGTGTTGCGTCTTTATCGCGAAATGTGATGCGGCCGAATAGAGTGACCATTTCTAAAAGAAAATATTCATTGAAATTTAAAGTGAACCACAACCACAACTAATAGTTTCAGTTCCGCATTTGGTTCGCCATCATTGTGAACTGAATTAGCAATTTAAGGTAAAGCCACAGTACAGTAGTTTCAGTACTAAATGGTTCGCCATGACTATAAAACTGTAAATACGGGGTGTATTTTAAAGTGCATAATGCGACAACTAACAAGGAAAATGACGTCATTCTGTAGAATCACGAATGGTCACTCTCAAATATTTATGTATGCCCTTCAATTTTTCTTGAGTTTTACTATTATAATAGGCCACATACATTTTATTATACCCCGTTTACATTAGGTCTGCATCATGAATGCGCATTCGAAATGTGCATTATGAATTCTGTTTAGACCCATAAAAACTTGGTTTTTGATATACATATTAAAGGAACATAGCGCGCCACATTGCATTAAATTCAATTGTAAAATTTGTGTAAAATACACAATTTAGAATAATTTGCAGTGAATTCTTGATACGCATTTTATTAAAATTTTAGCAAAAATTTTACAATTTGAAATTTACTAAAATTACCAGTAGCAGTTTTATTTTGGCGGGTAGAAAAGGGAAGGTACACTTAATCACTTCGCAGCGCTGGACAACATGCTGGCTGCCTAATGTGCACTTCCTTAAGTGCCTAAACCAAACCTTATTCAACGGCACCTGACGCTCGCTTTGACGGTGGAACTGTGAATGTTTGGCCTGCATACTGCTACAGAGGCACGAGTCCTATGTGCTTCATCTTAACCAGAAATAATGACTAAATGTATGTTGACCTTCCGGACAGTGTGTTAGTGGAGGTGTACATCGTTATTTAATTGGCAAATTACTGATACTATATACAATACATATGTGTCTGACAGTTTGTCCAAAATAAATGACAGCGGCAAGCAACATTGAAATACCGGAATTATAATTTAACTTTTTAATAATAGAGATACTACACACGAAGTAATTGTTAAAACTACAGTTTCTTAAGAATACATTTATAAATGAGATGAACCACATTATAAGCCTGTTAAGACTTCCTCACTAATTGATGACGGTGGTGCAGCAGGTTTTATTTCACCACGCTTCTCATGTGTCTTACGATGTAATCGCATTTTGTAGGCTTGAGTAAAGCCTTTGCCGCAGACATCACAACTGGAATAGGCAAAATGAATAATATCAATTATTATTGCATTCAAAGTACGTTCTGTATATGAAGACAACTTACGTGTGTGGCCTTTCACCTGTGTGGATCATTTTGTGGAATTTCAGATTATCGGAATAACTAAATGTTTGACCGCAAACATCACATTCATATGGACGCTCCTTGGTGTGGATGCGATGATGTTTAGCTTTTGTCGAACGATCAGCAAAGGCAGCAGAACAGTAATTACACTTATATGGTCGATTACCAGTGTGAGTGTTCATGTGTCGTAAAAGTTGCTGATTTAGCAAAAAACGACGGCCGCAGATTCTGCAGTAAAGATTAGACAAAAACTTAGTAAAGGGGACGTAATCATAATGAAGTATACTTACTCGCATTCATGGGGCTTTTCCCCGTGGCTTTTTACGTGGAATACCAAACGACTACGTTCTAAATATGTATTGCCACATATTTTACACATAAATCTGGGTCCTGTACTTGCATTGGTCTGGAAAACGGTTTCAGAAGTTAAACTTTTCACTGTTACTAATCCCTTTTGATAGTCCTTCTTAGTCATCGCATGTCTTTGACTTTGCATATGAATTCTGGGTCTTTTTGGTGGTAAATCATCTGGCAACAAGTATTCGTCATTGTAGTTGGCTGCATCATCCTCACCATTGTCATTAACAATATGAAAAGTTTCAACAGTGGTATTGTCAGCTTGATCATCACCAACATTATCCAAATAATCTACTGTATCATTGATTGCATCCGACGTATATGTACGTTCTTCCTCTCCTTGTTTAGTTGTAGACATTTCCAGTACTTGTTCCAAATGTGCCTGTGAGCGTTGGCATAGCTGACGAAACTTAAGAGAAGCTTTCAGCAATAATTGGCATGTAATGCATATTTTATCTGGTAGATCTTTATGTTGCATAAGCTAGAACATTACATTATTTTATCCACAGTCCTTTTATACATGGAAGTGTATGGTATAACTTACTTGTAAATCGGTGCATGTGTTGATCTGTTTCCATAATTCGCTGTCATTGGGGAAAATGGATTCCATGTTGTGATCGGAGCTTTGTAAGCATATACGACAGATTACCCATTTGTTTTGGCTTTCTTTTTTCATTTTGTTTAATTAATGGTCAATTTCAAATTTGGAGGTAAGAGGTTGGCAATGATTATGGTTCGCTTTGTTCCACCTGACAAGCGTGTTTGCGTCTTCGTCCTGAAAAATTAACAGCTGAGG
This sequence comes from Amiota minor, assembly GCA_037043295.1. Classification (NCBI taxonomy): domain Eukaryota; kingdom Metazoa; phylum Arthropoda; class Insecta; order Diptera; family Drosophilidae; genus Amiota; species Amiota minor. Next base: position 5,459,064 of record JBAMAW010002155.1, on the reverse strand, counting down.
TAGAGTGAACATTTCTTAAAAAATACTCATTCAATAAAATTTAAAATGACCCTCATGAACAACAAATATCTTCAGTTCCACAAATGGTTCGCCATCATTGAGAACTGGTTCAGCAATTTAGTTTACTCGATTTAAAGAATTGTTGTGTTTAACAAATGTTCGCCATGACTATGAAACCGTAAAGCATAATCCGCTTGAATATCCAAGAAACTCAAAAGCGAACAACAACAACTGGAAATATAACTAAATGACTTTTGAACTTACTCAGCTGAAATCACTTTGCTAGAAACTGTGCTGCCCACTTGTTGACCAGGGCTCCGACGTTTTTGTTTAGTGCTGCGTAATGCTGTTTTTCTATCTTCCTTTCTTCTTCTTTCTTTTTTTTGCGCGCAAACACAAAACAGCTGATGTTGAATTTGTAAACTTTGTGTTAAAATTTTAATAAAACACTTAGCAGGAATGAAAAAGAGAGTTGCAAAAACTAATTGCATTAAGACAGATAAATATCAACTAATCAAGTGGCAGCACTTCTCAACAAGTTGGCGGCCTAACGTGCATTTATTTTACAATAGCACACTGTTTTCCCTGTGGTTGTTGTAAAATAACACTGCATTTCACTGGAATGCCACATTTTGCCTTTGTGAACGGGCTATTAGTGAAAATGACAGATCTGATTGTTTTTGTTGATATGTATGTGCGTTCCAAAAAGTTAAATCGCAAAATTTTATATATTTTATTGTATTTAATGTATGAAGTATTTAATTGTGGAAAAACTTGCAGATAAAATGCCTCGTTGAACTATTTTGTCTGATCATGAACAAAGAATTATAATAATAAACATTTAACCGGTATAGTAGTTGCATTTCAAATTATATTAAAAATACAACTAAATATGGTATCTGATGCAAATGCTTTGGCTGATTCCATGAGTAGCGGACAAATTAAGTCTCAATGCTGCCTAAACCAAAACTTTTACAACGTCACATAAAGGCTTGCATGGAGTTTGCAAACAAATACCGTTTTTGGGTGAAGAAAGGCATAATTTCATCTTAACTGATGGGACAAATAGTGGAGAGTTAAGCGCCAGGATCAGCGATCCTGTTTCAAGTGAGGTTTTGGAGGTAGCTCTGCAATGGTATGGGCTGCATTCTCCTACAATGGCACGAAATCAAACATTGTAATATTGAAAGTGCACATTTAAATATTTACTATGAAGACAATTTTTAATTGAAGTTTCTTTATGCATTTATTGGAAGTTTTTTACTTTATTCAGTTTTTATTTTGTAACAATGCTGTACAAATAAAACTGCATAACTGAAATATTCATAACACTTATTTGTATGACGTATTTTTGAAGTATTTGTTTGTGCGTGTGTTATGCGCGACCATAACGTAGATCTGATTGTAATGAAATTTTGTGAATGTGTATGATTGGTTCCAGCCTTAAACATAGGATAGTTTTGAGTCCAACAGTGCTGTAGTCGAAAAATTGGTGAATCAATGTTTGTATATAAAGATTAGAGGCATCATATATTAAAATCAATTAAGTCGTCTTTGTCAAAAATTTCAGTTAATATGTCTATCATTCAATCAAAGTAATTGATTTGTCTGATGTTTTTAAAATAATTTCAAGAGGTGCGCTATGAACTATAGATTGTTTTGAATAAATTAAAAGACTCGATAATAATATTGAGGGCAAGGCCAGGGAGGTGTGCATGTTTGTTCAATTGCCAAGATACTATATACATATGTATGTGTCTGTCCGTTTGTCTAAAATACCGGAATTATAATTTGATGTTTTAAAGTTTTTATAAAATCTCAATATAAAGATACTCACACGCAAAGTATTGTTTCTTAACAATACATTTAATCCTTGAGATGAACCACTTTAAAAGCCTGTTAAGACTTCGTTATTAGTTGATGTTGGTGGTGGACCAGGTGGTATATCGCCATTTTTCTCATGTGTCTTACGATGTTCTCGCATTTTATACGCTTTAGTAAAGCCCTTGTTGCAGACATCACAACTGGAATAAAGAAAATCAATATCTCAATTATTATTGTAATCAAAGAACTTTCTTTGTATGTATGAAGACAACTTACGTGTGTGGCTTTTCACCAGTGTGGATCATTTTGTGAAATTTCAGATTATCTGAATAAGTAAATGTGCGACCACAAACATCACATTCATATGGACGCTGCTTGGTGTGGATGCGATGATGTTTAGTTTTTGTCGAACGATCAGCAAAGGCAGCAGGACAGTAATCACACTTATATGGGCGATCACCAGTGTGAGTGTTCATGTGTCGTACAAGTTGTTGACTTTGCACAAAACTGCGGCCGCAGATTCTGAAATGAAAATTAAGCAAAAAATGTTATAAAGGGGTTCTAATCATAATGAAGAGAACTTACTCGCATTTATGAGGTTTTATGCCACTGTGAAACTTCATATGCTCTGTGAGACGTGGTTGTGTTCGAAAATGATTACCGCATACATTACAACTGGAATAAGGAAAATGAATATCAATTATTGTTGTAATTAAAGGACTTTGTATATATGAAGACAACCTACGCGAATGGCATTTCAACATTGTGGATCTTTTTGTGACGTTTTAGATTATCGGAATACTTAAATGTGTAGCCGCAAACATCACATTTATATGGACGCACCATGTTGTGGAAGCAATGATGTTTGGATTGTGTCGCATGATCAGTAAAGGTAGCAGGACAGAGACTACACTTATATGGCTCGAAAACAGTTTCGGAATTTAAGCTTTTCTTTGTTTTCAGTGTTACTACATCCTTTTGATATTGTTTCCTAGTCTTCGCTTGTGTTTGACTTTGAATATGAATTCTAAGTCTTTCTGGTGGTAAATCATCTGGCAACAAGTATTCGTCATTGTTGTTTGGTGCATCAGCATCACCATTTTCATTAAGAACATGAAAAGTTTCAACATAGGGATTGTCAGCTTGACCATCAGCATCACCACCACCATCACCAGTGGGTCCATCATAATCATTCGACGTATATGTAAGTTCTGGCTTAACTTGGATTTGCTCTTCCTCTTCTTGTTTGATTGTAGATATTTCCAGTACTTGTTTCAAATGCTCCTGTGAACGTTGGCATAGTCCACGAAACTTGAGAGCAGCTTTAAGCAATAATTGGCATGTCATGCATATTTTATCAGGTAGATCTTTATGTTGCATAAGCTAGAACATTACATTATTTTATCCACAGTCCTTTTATTCATGGAAAGTGTATGGCATAACTTACTTGTACATCGGTGCATGTGTTGATCTGTTTCCATAATTCGCTGTCATTGGGGAAAATGGATTCCATTCCATTGTTATCAGAGTTTTGTAAGCATATACGACAAATGATCCATTTGTCTTGGTTTTCTTTGGTGTCCACCGTCGTCATTTTGATTAACTAAAGTTCAATTTCAAATTTGGATGTAAAACTTTAGCAATTATTATCGCTTTGTTGCATTAGGCATTGCCCAATGAACGCCAGCTGGAATCTGAACTGCTTAGCTAGAGTGACCTGACCAGTTGATAAAAGAAATGCTCATTAAAATTGGAAATGAACCCCATGAACAAACAAGATATAGTTCAAGTTCCACAATTGCTTCGCCATCATTGCGAACTGGTTCAGCTAAATATATTTATTTATATATTATAACTATTACCCTTAAGAATACTTAAAGCTAACAGGTGAGAGGTAGCACTGGCAGCTAAGACCTTCGGCTACAAGTTCAGCAATTTAGTTCATTCTATTTAATGTATTGTTTGTTAACTATTTAACAAATGAACCGAAATAGTAAAAGAAACAGTGCCAGTTCCAAATGTTTCGCCATCACAATGAAACAGGAATGAAACATAGCACAAACAAAAAAACAGTTCTTTCCATTAAGCAAAACAGCAATATGAAAGGGTTTTTGAAGCAAACAACTTTTTCAACACTGTAAAGCATAAGAAGAATTGCATTAATGAATTGATTGATTCATTTTGATGTATCATCTCTTGATTTATGGTCTCTTGATGTTTTCTGTGTTCGTTCATGTATGGTCTCTAGTTGCCTTTAAATCAGTAAAGAATACAAACAAGTAATTTTATATCAATAACAAACAATAATTAATTATTAAATTATGAGTGATGATGACTATTTTTGGGAATTGGATTTGGATGCAGTTTGTCGCATTTGCCTGGAGGACAGTGATCAGGAAATGACATCTATATTGAAACGTTCTGATGACAACGATAGTGATTGCGCTTCAATACTAGACCAAATTGAAATTTGCAGTGGCATTAAAGTGAGTTTCTCAGTAAACAAAGTATAGATTTGTATGAAATGTATATATGTATGTCTCTCCGACAGATTGCCAATGATCCTTTATTGCCATCACGAATATGTAACAAGTGCAATGCTTTCCTAAAAGTGGCCCACAAGTTTCGCATCATTTGTAAGCGTTCGAATGACTATTTACGTGAATTTGTTTATAATGCGGAAACCGAAATTATTGAAGAGATCGATCCAGAAGCTGCTCTCGAAGAGTATCTTGTTGATGAGAATGCGGAAATTGTTGTACAAATGTTAAGTAAGAAAATTGAACCACAACAAAGCTTGGATGCAATTGTAACGCCGGAGGATAACAACGATAATGAAGAATTGCAGGATTGCAGAGAGGAAGAATCGTATGACTCTGCAGATTGTGGCAATGAGAATCGGAGTACACCGGATGAAAGATTCACAGAAATTTGGCTAAATGATAACGATGCCAATGAAGTTTATGAAGAGAATTTAGAATTGGATGCTGCTGTAAATGTTGAACAGCGCGACCAAGGAAATGTAGCAAATATATCAAAATCTCTAGATATCACAGCCGATGGAAGTGCCGTCTTACGTACAAAAAGTAAACGTCTACCAAAAGATTCAACTAATAAATATTCGCATAACTGTGAAGTTTGTGGAAATTCATATCCCCGTAAATATGCATTGGATGCTCATATGCGAAGGCACCGGAATGAAAGACCTTTTGAATGCGAGTAAGTTTCTTCAGATTTAGACTTATGTCATAATTTTAAACTCAAATTTCTCTTAGAATTTGCCATGCTTCATTTCATCTTAACTTCCAGTTAAAAAGACACATGCGAAAGCATACAGGCGATCGACCCTATAAGTGTCAATATTGTGAACGAACCTTTGCAGATCGTTCATCGGTTGTTAAACATGAAAGGTGATTTTCATTTTCGGATCCTTATAATAGAATCTTATGGGAATCTTTCATTTTAGGACACACCGAAATGAGCGGCCATATGAGTGTGAGACTTGTGCAAAATGTTTCACCTATGCAAGTGTCCTGAAAGTTCATCGTCTGACGCACACCGGCGAGAAACCATACAAGTAATAAATATTATCTATTTTTTCATATAATCAATCGATTATTCATATACTAAAAACAATTTTTTTTTTTTTTATTATTTTTCAACAGTTGCGGTATTTGCCATAAACGTTTTTCACGTAATCATCATTTGCGTGCCCATCTTGAGACACAACTTCATAGTAGTGATCCAAGGGCAACACAATTGCTAAAAGAATTGGGTGGAAAAGATTGTAATGATTAAGTGGACACTAATGAAAATTTATTTGCCTTTTTTGGTATGTAAATATGTTAGGTATAAAGTAAAATTGTTTCTAGGTAAAATTTTATTTAATTCTTAGCCTTATTCATGAAGACTTTAGATTAGATATACATATGTATTTATTATATATCAGTAAAGCCTTCATCTTTTTGAGAAGTCTATATGCTAAGCAATTGAGATGCTTTATAAAATATTATTATATTTTATTATGTTTGAAATAGTTTATATTAAACTAAAACAACAAACAGCCGAATGTAATCAATCTCAATTGGCGAATATATATATATATATCTGTCTGTTCTTCACCCTAGACTAAACAACAAAAGATATCAATTTCAATTTCTTGAATCACTTACACATGTTGATTTAGTTTATTGTTTAGATAAGAAGACAAAAGTTGTTTGTTTATTGCAGGAAGAAGATTTGAAAAAAGGTTTCAATTACGGAATTTTATTAATAACATTGCAATTTGTTCGAAAATTTATCAGTTTTAGACAAATATAAATAGTAAACAAATGTCTGATTATAATATTGAATTATATAAAATTTGGGGAGTCATTATTATTATTATTTTTATTTTGGTTTATTTGATTCATTTTTCCTTTTTCTTTTTTTTTTTATAATCTTGTTATTTCTTTTAAATGGAAAAATTGAAATTGTTTTACTTATTTTATATGCTTTACTCTTCTTTTCTTTCTTGATTGAATTCGTTCACATTAAAAATTATTTAAACAACTATAAGTTAACTAAAAATATATAACTTACAAAATTTTGAAATATTTAGATGAAAGTGTTTTGTAAAATACAATAAAAATTATATCCAAATCTTGAATTCCCCCCACTTTTGTTTTGCTTTCGTGGATTTGGTCATTTTGCACAGCAAATGCCAAAAGCTTTGATAAATTTTGGATCCTTTCGTATACATTTTGTATATTATTATTATTTGCTAACCATGCGTATTTTATCTTTAATAAGATTTTGCAGTTCTGTTACCATAAGTTCATGTGATTCTTTAAATGTTGCTGCTACATCACCAATAAGAGTGGCTTCCACCTCTGGTTTTAGTGACATATCTGCCATAAATGAATTAAGATCGCGAGCCAGTGTAGGCGCTTTCCAATTACCTAGTCATTTTAATAAAGAAGAAATAAGTTTTTCCACAAAATATGCAGTCTTATATGTCAATAACTTACGTATTGCCGTATTGCAAAGATCCAATTTTGATTTGAGTTGGCGCATAAGTTCAACTAAAAGTTGACTGCGCTCTTTTTCATGAATGACTTGTAATTGTTCCTTGTTATCGGATTGTTTCCGTTTGGATTTCGTTTTGGCAGGCGCTTGTATCTTCTCATAGAGCAAGGACAACAAAAAGGCATAAAGTGATAGAATCTGTATGAAAAAGGAAACCATAACATTATTATTATACGAATCTTTGATATAACAAATTACATTTACCTCTAAGCAAGCGGCTACTTTATTTTGCCATTCCCGACGATGCCACAATCCGTCTGTAGCCTCATCACTTGTCTTGATTGTATTTATACAACATTCTACTATACTAAGAACATTATCGCTAACAACTTTACATTGTATTGGCAGATTTGGAGCACCACTGTAAAAGTCTAGGACCAATTGAGCTAAATCATTAAAAAAACTTTCATAGGGTAAATCCAGCAACAACAATAAACGTGTGGGCAATAAATTGACTAGAAAACGATTGGAAAGTGGTTTATAGTTCATCAGGCGTAAACGTTGAAAGAGTCCATTCCAAGAATCACGCAATAATTCAACCGTAGCTGTTGGTTTTATCGTCATTTCGGTTTGATCATTATTTTGTATTGGTTTCGTTGTAGGTTTTGTTACATCCAATTTGGCATTTGGTGTTTGATGGAAAAGATCAATAAACGAAGCAAACAGACGCAGTTGCAATGAGCGTATTTGCAGTACTTCAACTTCCTGGTTAAATGATTCTTTTCGTTCTTCTTCCAAGTCGATTAAATGGACAGGATCCCAACGTATTATGGCGCTCAAATCACGATTATCACTCAGTTCATTCCATGAAATGCGATCATCAGCCGGTTCAATACTCATTGCTGTATAGGCGCTTAAGTTCTGTTGTAAATTGCCATAGAACATGACAATATCACAGAGTTGTGCCTCTACAGAACTTGAAACATAATGTAAACTATTTGTTAAACGATCTTTAAAGTTCATAAACTCTTCCATTTTCGAGAATGTACAAAAACGAAATGTCAAAGCAATATACTCTAAACGCTCCTTATAACTGTTTGTAAAGAACTTTAAAGTACTGTCATAAATCGTTCGGGCCATGGAAAAACGACCGCAAAGTGGCAGTAGGTTACAATGTACATAGCTCATTGAATCCAGTTGTATCTGTTTGATATCCAGATAATCATACATTTCCTGAGCGCCCAACAGACAACCAAACATATGATAGATCTTCAGACTAAGTAATTTTATATGAAAATTACTTGTGCTATTACGGAGTACATATTGCAGCAGGCATAGAGCCTCAAAGAGTCGATCAGACTTTTGCTCTTTTAAACTAACATCATACATAACATTGGCAGCCAGCAAGGCATAAGGATCTGATGGACCCATTTCGGTTGCTAATAGATTTCTGCCATATGAACTGTGACCATGTTCATAATGCAATTTAAAGGCGGTAAAGAAAGCAAGTAAATGCTCGGTTTCCAAGTCTATATGAGCACCACAAATTCGTGAGATTTGCAATGCACAAATGTGTTTTTGCATTTGCTCTTTCTGTAAAAAAAAATTTCAAAATACATATTAAGTAATTCAGGACATCATGATGTGATCAAATACTTACATTTTGTGGCAAAGACGTTGAACTAATGCCACTTTCGATAAGTAGTTTATTGGCCAAAGCTTGACGATCTTCTATACTTATGGCTGGCAGGAAGAGTGCAATATCATGCGTACAACAAGATTTGTCACCAAACAATCGAAAGTATTCTGTAACCAAATCTGTGAAGTTACCGAGAAGCTCTACAGCATTCATGTTTTCAGTACGCATTCGTTGATGTAACTCCAAACGCGCCATATAGGAGCCACGTTTCTTCTTGTCGGTAGTTTCTATCAACTGACATAGAAATTCATGACACTCGTCCAGCGAGTATATTGCATTCTCAGCAATCTCAGTATTCTCGCCATTAGCTTCCAAATTTGAATTTTCCTTTATTGTTGTTGTTTCTTTTCCTTTGAGTAGCTCAAAACAACTTTGTAAGTATTCCTGATAATAATCCCAACGATCACGACTGAAATATAACAATCAAAAATCAGTTTGTTCTTGTGGTAAATTATAAAAATGTTGTACAAACTCACTCATCCAATAGAAGCTTCTTAAGCAATTCATTCAATTCCTGCCACATGCCCAACAACTTCATCAATTCAAATTTCATTGTAATGGGTGCCCCAGGATAAACATTTGCACACACTTCACCATTGAGAAAATCCAAAGCCTCTTTGTATTTTGATTGTAATTTGAGTATATGCACATATAGAAATGCTTCTTGTTCCGACTCCAGTTTACCACCATTAATGATTTTATCGACCATACGTTGAGCCAAAGCTAAGTAAATTTTACGCTTATCTGGATTATGACTTTCTGGTCCACGTATGCCCTGCAAAACGACACTCATGACAGCCCAAAAGTAATAAGCATTCTTGGGCTGTGATTTATATAGTTGAAGGGCCACCGATTGTTGTGACTTATAGTCTTCAACTCGAACATGGGAAACAAAAAGATGTGCCAGCAGTTCCTCATTACCAGGATTCATTTTGACTGCATGTTGATAGAGTTCGACAATCTTATCCACTAAAAAGGAATAGTATATAAATATAGTCAAGGTACAAGCAATTTTAATTATAAATCTCTATTATCTATAAATAAATAATTTATGAATTATATCTTATGTGTATATGTACATACATTGTTCCATTTCCCGGTAACAGAACGAGAGCACTTGCAAGGTAGAATCATCTACAGGTTTCTCTTGGGCTACGGATTGCAGACAACTGTGACTCTCTTCATATCTACCGAGTCGCAGCAGTGATAGACCTTTGAGGGCACGTGCGCATAATAGATTTGGATGTTTCTTCAAAAGTTTCTCAGATTCTTGTAAAGCTTTTCGATTGTTTCCAACCTCCAAATTATCTAAAAACAAAATGCAAAATATACATACACATATTATATTTCTATATAATCTTGATTTTTCAAATCTAATGTTGGGCGCGAGATTACTCTAATTGATATTTGTGGTTGTGATTGCCCAACACTTCTATTACTTAACACTAAAAACTGGGCCAACCAAAGCCGGTTGGCCCAAATATCTATTTTCTGTCTGGAAGTCATAAATATTCGACCCACTTTAGGTTGTATATAATGGACACATCGCACTGGCGGTTATTGCACTCACTTACCATAAATGGGACGCAAGCGCCGCTCGGATACGGCACTATTATCCACGTGGTGTGCAGTTGCCATTGTAATATAATTTAATTAGAATGAAGGACACAACTCATACAAACTTAATAAGAAATTACACAAAATTTCTCCTTATTCGATGTAATTCTTGATTTATATAAATTTTATCTTAGTTTCACACAATGTTATGGCCGCGTACCAATCTATTTAATTTTTTGATTTGATTTTTTCTGTGTGTGCGAATGCGTTTCACTCTCCGTGTGTGTGTGTGTGTATTTTGTTAAAGGAAGGCGGGGTTAAGCGGAGGAGACTACACTTCTTACACTACACACAACTAATTGTGTATTTAAATATTTGCACATATAAAATACAATAGCTTAAATCACAGAAAATAGTTTTCTTAACTCAAAAAATAAACTCTTCGCTTGCTGTCTCGTGTGAGCAGAAGTCAGAAAGTTTTTTTTAGCACTGTTCGAGCAGCAGAAGCCGAACAGCTGTTGTACAGTGCTGTGAAGAGCTTTAATGAAGTTATGATGTTGAAAGTACATAGTTGTTGGAAATTGAGAGAGAAACAAAGTTGTTGCTGGAATTTTGACAATTTAAATGTTGTGCAGCACTACATTTTTACACAGTCAGCTGAGAGCTGATTTCGTTTGCCAAATGATGACAAAACGCAAATAATTAACTTCTTAACGGGCGCGCTTTATTTTAATCATAAAAATAAAAAGAATTAATAACTAACTGAATTTAATATTAAAAGTGCAAATGGTTTATTATTAATAATAACTAAGCGCAATAGTGCCATTAGTTGTAGTTTCTTTATTTCTTAGCAATTGTTCTTCTGTTATGACCATTTTTGGTTAGATCAATCGTTTCCATCTGCCGTCTGTTTTTTGACATACATACATCATCAGCATTTTTGCAACATATCGCTTAACTTATGGTGTTATCAATCATCATCATAATCATAAATCAATTCAGCTCAACTCAACTTAATTTATAAAAACAATTATGAAATGAGATTTACCTGGCTAAGCGAATACTTGGCCAGCATCAATACAACAAGCGTTTTGGACGTTGTTTATGAAAAAAGCGCCCAACATCTGTTGCAATTAAGGCAAATTTTAACACGACTAACAGACGACTACGGCAAATCTGAAGAAGCTGGCGGCACTAAAAGTGATTTCATATCTTCCTACGATTGGCTATTAAATCCCAACACTGTCTATTGTCGTGTCAAGTCATCATCGGCCGAAGCACTGGAGCACATAATTATTGCATGTCTGGTATACTTATTAGTATGCCTAGGCATATACAAATTAACATTTTGGTTAAGCGGCGCAGCTGGTAGTGACACCAATAGCAATTCGTCTGGCATCGATAATACAAATAGTAAAACCATATGGCAGTTTTTGAGATTACGTAGCGTACGTCTACCACATCGTGCACAACTCGGACGTGTTCTGTTTGTCACAGCACATCCAGATGATGAGTGTATGTTCTTTGGTCCACTAATCTATTCTTTGACTCAACGTAGTGATTGTCAAGTTTATGTGCTTTGTTTATCCAACGGTAAATACAATGAATGAATGAAAAAACTGTGTTTTAAACTATTAACAATGTTTTGTTTGTTTTGTAGGCAACTTTGAAAAGTTGGCACAACAACGCCGAGAAGAGTTATGGCGTGCATGCGCTCAACTTGGTATACCATCATCGAATGTGATGCTTGTGAATGCTACAAATCTTCCTGATGATCCCAATGTTGAATGGCGTACGGAAGCGGTAGCAAATTTAATTTTACATAGTGTTGAAAGTCTTGATATTCAAGCGATCTTCACCTTTGATCGGGATGGTGTCAGTGCACATCCTAATCATTGTGCTGTCTACTATGCGGCAGCGTCACTTTGCTTAGCCAACTTATTGCCCAAAGGTGAGTCATCATGCCTGCTATTATCATCGCGTATTATACACATGTTAATTGGCAATATTGTATTGTATGTAATTGTATTGTATTGCAAAAAGTATGTGAGCGCCAATCAATCAAATGCACATACAAACATATGGTGTGATTTTAAGAATGCTGAGAGAACTTATCACATGCCAGTCAAATGGCATCCGGTATAACAATCTGTCTGTCTGTCTGTCTATCAACACTTTGTTACGTAGCAAATGAATGAATTTCTTTTGAATGAATTTGAACTTCTTGTTGCGTTGCTTTCTTGCAGGTTGCAAATTTTATACATTGGACTCAATAAATTTAGTGCGAAAATACTTATCCATCTTTGATTTACTTTGCACGTGTCTAATGTCAACGCATTGGTGAGTCTTTATTAATAATAATTTGAATTGCTTCTTATATAAATTTATTTCCTAGGTGCATTTTAAGTTGGGAACAGGCTTCCATTATACGTCGGGCGATGCTTGAGCATCAATCACAAATGAAATGGTTTCGTTGGCTTTATATTTATTTCTCGCGTTATATGTTTATCAATTCATTGCGTGAGATCAATCTCTCTGATGTTGAACTGGAAATGCAAATACATGATCATTAAATAACAATAAGATAATGGAACAACAGAATATGATGATAACAACGAGCAAAATGAAAAGGAAAAAAAACCATAATTTAAAAAAAAAAAACAACAATAAAAGACAAACTCAATTGCCACTTCTGACTCTGACGATTCTACACCATTAATTAATTAAGCGCTTTAATTAGCTAGCTGAATTTTATATATAAAATTATAATTATGTAACATCTTAAAGTTGTGAGCATTTCATCATTGAGCAAAACACGACGCCTCTCTTATCATACCAAAATATCTTTTAACAAAAACAGTCCATGTCTGACCGACCGATCGATAGACAGAATTTAAGTATGTTGTCAATCAGTCCAGTTAGGCACAATCACTCACATATCTTATCTTATTTAGTTTAGGTTTTTTCGTATAATTTCTTCTTAATTAATTTTAATTATAGTTTTTTTTTTTTTTTTTTTGTTATTACATTTATTTCTTAATGCAATTGTTCCAATATATCGATGTGCTCTGGTCGTACATTAAAATTATAGTCATATGTATGTTTTATGTAAATTATTATAGAAAAGTAAATCTATAATGCTTTTGTAATAATGTGTAAAATAGTAAGAAAGAAAGTAAAATAGTTTGTTGTCTAAGCAGCGAAGTACAATAATTTTTATACCAAATATAAAAATGAAATTAAACTATATACGTATGTATACAAAAAAAAATAGAAAAGAAAATGCAGTGGAGGAGGAGGAGGAAAAGAAAATGATAAAATATTTAGTTAAATTATTTAGTAAATGTGTTAAATAATTATAATTATAATTGAATTTTGAAATGCACCTTTATCAAATGTTTATGTTGCATATTGTGTTTTATAGTCAATTTAAATTAGATTTTTTTGTTATATTATTAAAAATAATGATTATTAAGTCAAAAGAAAGTCATAAAATATAGCTAATGCAATTTTGAAAAAAAAAAAGAAACGTCTTAAGTTGTATTAATTTAATAATGGCAATATTTAAACTTAACCAGTTCAAATGTTCAAATTGATAAGAAACTAAAAAAATCGATTTTTTATATTTTTTAGCTATCGGGTGGTGACATCGAATTGCTGCAGCCCTGGTTTGTAGGATTTGCCATGTGCAACACTGTTTTGTGTTATGATAAACTTTGACTTTGCCGGGCCAGTCGCAACATTAAAAGTTCTAGAATCCAAAGAAAGTGAGGTATAAATTGAAGTTAATCACAAAACTTTCATAATCCTAAAATATTCCTTATTATTTTTCATATTTAGCACTTGAAAATGTCTGCACTTCAACTGGTGTCTTCAAATAAAAGCTTCAATGGCGAGCAACGCGTTTATCAGCATCACTCGGAATCACTTGGTTGTGATATGAAATTTGGAGTTTATTTGCCACCAGCTGCACTCGGGAAGAATCCTTGTCCTGTTCTATACTTTCTTAGTGGACTCTCTTGCACACATGAGAATTTCATACAAAAGAGTGGCATGCAGGCACATGCTGCCAAGCATAGCATTATTGTTGTTAATCCCGATACATCGCCACGCAATGTCGAGGTACCTGGTCAAGACGATGCATATGATTTTGGTTCCGGTGCTGGTTTCTATGTGGATGCAACAGAGGAACCTTGGTCGAAACACTATAAAATGTACACATATGTGACTAAAGAGCTCATCGAAGTGGTCAATGCAAATTTTCATGTGTTGCCAAATAAACAAAGTATTTGTGGCCATAGCATGGGCGGTCATGGTGCTTTGATTTGTGCTTTGAAGAATCCTGGTCTTTATACATCGGTGTCGGCTTTTGCCCCCATATGCAATCCAATTCAATGTGCATGGGGTAAAAAAGCTTTTAGCGGCTACTTGGGAGCTGAGGCAACTGATGAATGGAAGCAATGGGACGCTAGTAGCTTGGTGGAAAATTATGAAGGCACTAGAACCATTGGGCTATTCATTGATCAAGGCAGTGCTGATGACTTTTTGAAACAAGGACAATTATTACCCGAGAATCTTGTGAATGCGGCTAAAAATAATGATTATGTACAGACGATCTACGAGGAACGTAAGGGCTATGATCATAGTTATTTCTATATAGCAACATTCATAGGTGAACATTTTGATTATCATGCAAATTTATTGAAAATAATTGAATTGAATTAAAATAAAATAAAGAGACACAGCAATTTGACTATGCTTACGCATTATGAACAACATAACCACCCACCCACCATGAATGAGGTGGCTGTGGATGCTGTGGCGACAAGCATCTACCCGAAAGCTTTGTACGCGTAGTAAAAGCTATACGCGCGCGCTTCCTTCTACAATAAGTTAACAATGAGAAGTTGTTTGTGATGTTTCGGTTCATTCATCTTGTTGCCAGCACAGCGAAGTCAGTACAACAAAAGCCGTTAACACAAACAGTGCCGCAGCAACCAAAGCAACGGAAGTTTGAATATTTATAACACATAAACATGCAGATATAAATATCCATATGTGTTGTATTCTTATGTATTAACGCGTAAGCAAAGTTGGCGCCAACCTAAAGTTTTGTTTATCTTTGCTGGCGGCCCAAAAAAGAAAAGAAATATTTTCAGCGGGCACCACGTTAAGTGAATCCAAACAATATAAAAACGGCCAAAATCCTGCACGTGTCTTAATTTTATTATAAGTTTTTATTGTGCGTAAATTAATTTTTTGTCGCGCTCTTGTTAAAACTCAATGCTACATAAAATCTCAAGCTAAGCTGTCTAAGATTAGTTGTTTTTTTTGTTGTTGTTGTTGATTGTCATCTGGATTAAGTGAGCGACAACAAAGTTAAATCTTAATTAGCCATTTAATGGCTAAAAGGCATAACAATACCCAACGACAACGACAACGACAACGAAAACAAGGACGATAACAATAGGCAGAGCAGCAGGACATCATAAAGTCATCAAAAGCAGTGAGACAACTTGGACCATAAGGCAATGAAGAAATTGAGCTAAAGAGTGGGTAAGGATTTATGGTGTTATGGCAATAATTTAAATCGAGAAGTATCCACTCCTTCATTCCGCTTCATTTGACTTGATACTCGTCTCCATTAAAAGACGCTTTATAAATCAATTATTGTGAGAGTTGATGTTGTTGTTGTTGTTGTTGTTGGTTTTACTTTAGTGCAGGAAAAAGCAATTCAGGTAAACTAAGCACGTTCAAAGCAATAAAACACCAGCATCAGCATTAGCATCGGAAAGACCATGACAAACAACAACAGCAACCAAAGACCAAACACTGGCAATTACCAACTAAACCAGTGTTCCAGATATTATGTAGATTGAATGAACGAACGATTGGATGAATGGATGAATAGATGGATGCTTGGATGAATAATTGGTTGGTGGTTGTTTGCTGTATGTTTTGTTTACCACCTTAGAGTTCTATGCTTTTTTTATGTCTTAATGCTGGCAGTTAGTTATTTCTCCATAGATTGAGTCACATTTATACTATAATAAAATATTTGTGTATGCATCTAACTTATTGTAATGCCTAGGTTTGTCTACAATCGATTTTCAATCAACTTTTAAATCTAATGACGTACGCACTTTACTACTGTGTTGTGTCAGCATTTTCAATCAGAATAAATCATTCGAATTTCGGTTTTTAGATTATGTACATATAAATATATTTGTACACTTTACAATTCAGGTCACTTGTGTTAAATGGTGTGACTTAAGGCGTGAAGATATCAAGTGGCAAGATGTAAACTTAATGTAGTAGTAGGCACAAGAGAAACAAGATAATTTGATTGTTCCTTGGAGTAGAATATATATGTTGGTAATGAAATAAGATACTATTATTTGCTTAAGGATATGTGAGAAGAAAAAGTTTCCATATGGAGGTTTTTCTTCTTACCACACAAGAAAAAGATGTGTACTAAATTTTTGAAACTTTAAGAAACATAAAGTTGTTGTTGTGCATTGCAAGGAAAATTAGAAATGACAATTGAGATTCTTTAAACAAATTACACTTTGTAAAGAATTTAAGTAATAACAAAATATTATTCAAGAATTTACGAACAAATGTATGGAACTTTATAAAGTTCAGAAAATTACGCAGTAGATAAAATCTAATTTGGTAAAAAAGAATGAAGGGAAATGAAAAATATGCTTTTTAAATTTCAAAGTCTTTGTCATTTGATATATTTTTATTAAATATAATATTATTTGATGTCACTTTGCTTTAGAGGAATAGGCTTACAAATTGCTATTGTACATTTTTAGCCTATAGGAGTAAATATAAAATATATAGATCAAAATTCACTATTTGATACATATGTAAGTATAAGGAAGGATTTGCCAAAAGTTCCTGAAGTACTTTTCATATTTTATTTGCTAATAAAGTTACCAACAATCGCATAACTAAAAGCGATAAAAACAAATCATATAATTTAGGTTAGATTATATCAGGAAAGAGCGGTAGATAGTCATCTCGTCACTGCGGTCTATTTTAAACATCCACAAAACCACAGTTCTGGAGAGTATTTGGAATTGAAAGATTTTCTCACGATTTAAGCCTGCAAGTCTATTAGCTCTACAATGATCTTAAACGACTACATCATATAAGGGGCGATCATAGACATTACCAAGAAGAACTTGCATCTGCTCTCCTAACATAAATGCTTGTTGTCCAGTTATTTCGTATGACTCCAGAAATATTCCTCTGGCGGATCACATTCGATACTATAAACAAATTGTGGCCCCAGTTTGGCGATACGGTATTCAAATATGGGGGACTGCGGCAACATACCTATATCATCAATAAGTTGCAAGCAACTAAAAACAAAGCCTTCCGACGCATAACTGGTGCACCATGGTATGTTAGAAACACCATACTACACCGTGACCTTAAGAAGCCAACAGTGATTGAGGAAATAAATTTTTTAGAAGCCGTTACAATGATCTCTTTTTTAAGCACCCTAACCAACTAGCAAGGGTTCTAATATACAACGGAGCTACCCATCGGCTAAAACGACTTCACCCCAACGACCTCCTCAAAAGGAGTGACTTAATTTTGATGATATCAATATTTAAAAACCTCCGCGTTGATATTGTTTTAATAAAAGTGTTAAAAGAAAAATGATCGATCCATTGATAAGAATGTCAGATTATATGTAAATATGTTTCTCCATAAACCCTTTTCAAACCGTTTTTATAAAACAACTTATTTATACAGTACTAGAAACTTGGACAGGCGTTGTCCTGCCTCCCCTTCCCAAAAAATACTGATTGGATGAACCGAAGAACTTAATTAATTTGGTCACGCCAATTCGACTATTTTCATTATGCGTCTCTGGCTGGTTATCAGAGTGGTTAGCACGTGAAGTACATACTTAGCTCGACCCGCATTTGAATGACTTTGAAGTTCTATATATATCTCTGATATTGTAACGAACACTGTGACTTATGTTAAGAGTAGAATCAATATTCATGCTGAAATATTTGTATGGGAGCTATACGATCCAGACCTCCAAGGATTTTAAAATTAACACGAATGGTGAATACATATTTACATAATTATACTAACAAAATTTCAGTTCGATAGTATAAAAAACAAAAAATTTTTCTAATAAGAACATGAATTTTAATGGGGGTTTGTATGGAAGCTATTTGATGCAATAAACCTAGGGTCTTGAAATTAACATGATTGGATGAATTGGTTATGAACTTATAATATCTAAATTTTAGTTGGATAGTATAAAAAACAAGAAATAATATGAACCTGAATTTTAATGGCGGGTTTGTATGGACTCAATTGGCTTCTTTGTGCACCTTGATACATTGGAGAGATGGGAACATTATTTGCCTAGTTGAAAGGTGCTGTCCAAGTTCATGACTAATCGATATAGAAATCTGGCCAGTCATGAAGTGATTAATGGTACGCCTTCAAGACAAAGCAAGGGAAGTGGGCAGGCAGTTTATGGCCGAAAGTCGTTGAAAGAAACCAAACGAAGTTGTTGAAGCTGTGCTGGGTCTCACTTATTGATGGAAGTTAGATGCACTACACAGATATCAAGAGGTGAAACTATTGAGAACTGTTTCAGCAAACATTACAATACAAGGGAGTGTAGTGCGACAAGATGCAAGAATTGTAATAGGTTTTTTCATATAGAAGTCACGAATATGACAAGAACAGCGGATGAGGGTTCATCAGTAAGACTATCTGAAGCAAGCTCGTTCTACACTTCTTTGCTATTTAACGCTGCTGTAGTTTTGATAAAAGGAAGAGGCAAGGAGTTGTTTACTTGTTACAAATGTGCCCCTCGAGCTGATCAAGAATATATGTATGTATATACTTTATGGGGCCTCCGATGTCTTCTGTCTGTTTGTTACAAATTTCATGACAAACTTATTATAAATACTAATCACTGAGTATTCATATCTGTTAAGCTATTTTTCAGTTTTAGCCAGACTAATGCACATCAATTGATTTATATAGATAGATAGATTTAATTTACTATAAACATCAGTTAGAGCGTGCATGATCAATCGAAAACTATTGATTTCCTTCCGATTAATAAGCGAGTTGTTTTAGGATATTTAAATTTATTTTTGATTTCGTTAAGTCTGTTTGTATTGTTCATCGTTAGAAGGTTTTAAGTCCACGATTTGAATGTTGTTTATGCCTTTTCCTTTCCTAGAGTTGATGATAAGATGCTTTGAATTGACTATTTAAGCAATTCATGGTGGGAACTGGTGTGAGGACATTAAATTCTTGAAATTTTACGCAAACATTTAGAAAGCATCACCATCAACATTTATTATGAATTTTAGTTTATTTTTATTCAACATAAAATTCTAAATAAATGGAAAATTTTATCTACCCTTAAAGTTTTAAGTTTGTTAATGTACAATATATTTTACTAGAAAAATAACAGTCTCAAGATGTCGGTTGCTGCTTTGGCATACTTACCATACATTAAAAATAAACCAATTTGACTGACTTGCATTTTATATTGTAGATTCCTTAAAATAAAGTTAAATGTCGCACTCGGTGTGTCACATTAAAAATGAATGCCTTAATTGCTTTTACTATTTTGGAAATTATTTCTCTCTCACTCTCTTTCTCAATGCTTTCAATCACAAAAGAAATTCATTTGTCATTGTGTGTCTGTGCCCCCAAAATACTTTTCCTATAAGCAAATAATTAATGTAACCATTTGAATTTGGCAAGTCTTCAACAATAGTAAAGTAGAAATATGAAAAGTGAAACTTTAACTTCAAAAAACACATTTGGGATTTGAATTCTACCAACAAAAAACTATGTGTGTAGTAGATTTCTGTCTATTACACAGTTGGGAACACATGGCGTATACTCAATTTTTCAAAGTTTTGTATTCCAAAACGAGATACGAGTATTTGTGTCTTCTACAGACTTTCTACATTTCCATTCAAGTTACATGTTGTTGTGTAAGTTTTTTTTTTTTTTTTGGCAACTATTGTGCCACTGACACTGATGGACAATTAGGCCAATCATGAAAAGGAGCAGCAGCAGCAGCAGAAGCATCTCTTGTCATTTGGTTTTTAAACGACGACAGATACACGGACAACGAACAACGAACACGCATGAAATACTAAATTGATGTATTGTTTTTCTCTTTGTTTAATTTTTTGTCTAGTTTTTTTGGTTAGTACCATATTAGGTTGGGTGTTGTGGATGTTTGTCTTCATGTATGTAGGAGACAAGCATTTAGAGATTTCAGTTTGAATTGATGGGTGGAACAACACATACTACTAAAGACAATTCCACTTTAGACACACGCATGTATACATATTGTGTATAGTATCTACATATATTCAGACTCAAATTGACAAACAGAAAGTTGTTTACTATGAAGATAGAGAGATTGAAACATACTCGTACACACACACACATACACGTGCTCAATGATGTTGAAGTTGTTTTGTCTCTAATACTAGAACTGGTAAGTGATCTAAAATAGGAAAAACAAGCAAGCAAAAAGCTGAAACCATTTTATTTTTATTGTTGACGACAGTTTGCAATGAGAAAATTTGACAAATTTACTGCTATTTTCGTTATGTTGCTTTTAACGAAACATACTCACACTCACTCACACGCATATTTCCTTCACACACATATAATAATCTATGTAAGTAAGGAAAAAGGAAGGGAATAAGTATGCCTTTAGAGAGTTTGTAATCAAACAAGCATGCGGGGACTTTGAGATTTTTAAAAGTATTTGGCACTCAATTTACCGTATACGAGTACATTTACCACAGCTTATGCATTTTAGTATTTAGCATGAACATTATGAACAAATTAAGTGAAATCAGTGGCGCAATTTGACATAGGAGATTCCTTAGGCATAGTTGAAATTCAGGGCCCCAACCCTATTTGTTAAAATAAAACAATTGTAGCACCAGTTAGGTTATTTACAGATAAGGTGGATAAATCTAATGGATCTCCGAGGATTTCAAATCTAAATAAGGACCACAATAAGGTCTACTGATCTACCATATTTCTGAATTAACATATTTAAGGTAATCTCCATTCAATTGCACTAGGGCAAGCGGGATGAATCTACATTGACCTCAACCTTTTTTTTGTAATACTTACAGTTCTGTTTGAACTGTGTTTTTGCAGAGAGCCCCGGGAATTTCTATAGGAAAACGTACCTGGGACCACAGTTATTATTTAATCATCAACAGCATCAGGTAATGGTTATTTAAAACACCTTTCTCACTTTCTATGCCTTAAAATTACAGCTGCCTTGTCAAACGTTGCCATGTTGAGCGTGTAAGTACTCAACTTGATGCCGTGCCTTTCATTTACTTGCTTGCTTGCCTGCCTTCTTGTTTTAGTCGTTTACTTAGCTACTTACGTAGCCTAATTACGCAAATTTATAGTAATTTATTTACGTCGTTCGCTTATGCGCCACTCAGCTTTCACTTACATTTTGGTTTTAATGATTGTGTCTAGGCAACGCTGACTGATAGCTGCTGCTGTGATTTGCTTCTGATATATTACTAAGTATAATGACATCAAAAATTATGTATCCTATATGTATATCTAAGTTAGACTTATATTTATTAATAATTTCTTGATAAATTTATTATGATGGTCTGCCATTTTACCTATGGAATTAAGGTATACCTACCCCATCCATATCCAATGAAAACAATCCTTATCAAGATGAATTCAAACTTTAACAAGATTATCAAAACACTAGTACATACAATTATCTTGAAAATCTCCTAATAATATGACCTTCTGATTTGTATATTTTTCTTCTTATTCTTATTATAGAATCATAACACATTAACAATAACAATAACCGTAATAAGCATAAATTCGGAAATATTTTACATAACAAATACATACATGCATACATAATCTTTATGTTGATTGCTTTGATTGAAGGCATTGAATGTTTAAAGAGAAGGAAAGACAGGAAGGCATTGAATATTATGTTGTATGGAAAGAAAGGAAGGCTCCAAAGCTTATGAACTCACAACACAGTTAAATAAACGAGTAATAAACAGATCAACGAACAACAAAAACATCGACAGCAACAACATCAACATCAAGACGACGAGCCTGAAAGGCGACGTAAACGAAAAATAATAACAAAAGTAGCAGCAACAACAACAATATCAAGGACGAAAGTGGATTTGTATTACACGAAATAATAACAGTAAAAACGAGAAAGAAGAAAATTTATACAAAATGCCTGTAGGCGGTAGAACAGCCGGAAAATACGGGTACTCAGACAACAATTATTACAGTGGTAAGCATATATCCCACATCATATAATGTATTTATATTCCGATCTCTAACTCATATTCCCCTCATATTCCACCTACATATGATGATTTATGTATAAAGAAAAGAAAAAGTCTTAAAAGATAATAAGCTTTTAAAGAAAAGGAAATAAATTCAATGTTGTCCCATCTGCCAGTGTTGATAAATGTTCTATATAATGATGATTATGATGATGAGGGAAAATAATGATAATCCTGTATCCTTCTTTTTATTAAAATAGCAGTTAGATATAAGTAGATTAGATAAAAGCCTACAATGGAACCTTAGTGTTGCCAGAAGGAGCTACCCTTATCCCATTGGGGTCTCTCTAAACCAACCTGAGGTCTTTAGGAAAGCAATTATCTTTATTCTACTGGGGTTTCTCTGCTCCACTATTAGTTCTTTATAAATAGAGTTTCCCTGGGTTCTCTTTGAATTACCCTAAAGTCTTTATGATACTTTCATTACTTTAACTTCCTTAAATCCTGTAACTCCTAAAGGGCATAAAGAATACAAAATAATAAAAATGATTAAAGTGTAGGAAATATTCTTTGTTTTATTTTTTAAAGGGAAATATTAGCGTTAACTGTTAACGTAGGCATATGTTTCCTTCTGTCAACATTTCGAGAAAATATTCAAACTTGATATCTTAGCCTATGCCCTGACAGGGATGACATTTAATATTACACTGTTGTATTGTTGTGCTGTGAGTTCACATTATGTTGATGTCATCCAATGATGCTTGGCAACAAAACCATCATCACCATTCTCATTACCATCACCTCAGACAACTAGAACAATAATAAGACTGTTTGTCTCCAAAGGCAGCTTCAGTTACCAAGAATAACTGTGTCACATAACTCATACCATATCATCCTCATATGGCTCCTCCTAATCGTATTCTATGGTGTGCGTGATATGGTGTAGGCTTTTCTTAGTTTAGGTTAAGACACTTGTTTTTGTGTTGACTTGTTAATCATATTGTTTTTGTTTTTATTGTTCTTACTTATTTGTATTGTATTATTATTATATCTTGTTTGTCTGCATTTTATGTTAATCTGTGTTGAATAAGAGGGCTCATTGTCTGC
The DNA here is from genome assembly GCA_037043295.1 of Amiota minor. Taxonomy (NCBI): domain Eukaryota; kingdom Metazoa; phylum Arthropoda; class Insecta; order Diptera; family Drosophilidae; genus Amiota; species Amiota minor. The sequence goes on along the minus strand of JBAMAW010002155.1, from coordinate 5,435,529 downwards.
TCTCTCTCTCTCTCTCTCTCTCTGTCTCTGTGTGGGTCTCTTACACTCACTCTTTACTTATTCTTGTATTTTAGTTTTGTGTAAGCGTGGCGTACGCTACGTATACGTTATATTGTTTATGGTAAAATGTATGTCCTGTTTGACATAGATGACAATTGAGAAAGGTTTGACATGTCACTGTGAGTAACATGAATAAACTTATTAAAAGCTTTTAAAGAAAAAATAAAACATAAATCAATTTGTAGTGATTCGCTTAGAGATTGGATAAAATACTCAAGGTCCAAGCTAATGTTACACTAATCAAAAAGTGTCTCGTTATTTATGTATACAAAATAAATGGAAGATGAAGATTTTTTCTTTATATATTTATCTAAATGATTCTAAGAGCTAATTAGTGGCTTAAGTGGCATCACTTATTTTGATCTGGATACTTAAACTAGCCAATGATTACTACAGCAAATTGTATCCAAATGAATGAAAGCAGTAAAGGTTTCAAATGCTGAATGAATGAATTTGAAAGGAGGTCACGAATAATTTAAATATTTATACTTCTTTTTTCCTCTTAAAATTTGTAATAAATTAATCTTGATTTTATTTTATGAAACATAAAATATAAATGCAGAGATTTTTAAATCGCTAAATTGGTGATTATGACCAAATGGTTATTTTTGTTTTTTTTTGGTCTTGTGAGGTAGAGAGAAATCCCTGCAGATCTATAGCCATCGTTGTGACTTCCTAGGCATTGCTTTATGCATCACTTTAGAGAAGACACCCAAGGAATTCACCTACATCTGGGTTCTCCATATTAGTAAGCTTATCATTCATTTCATTGCCTGCACGGGAGGCTGTGGGTAGGTGACATGCGCTGCGACTCGGGAAAGGCGGTTTCATCAGGCTCGTGACTCTTGTCGGGAGTCCTCCTGCCTTTACGGCACCCAAGCACTTTAATATTTTATATATATTGGTGGGCTGTTAGCAATTGGAAAGCACTGCGAATCAGAGCAATCTTCATAAATTAGAATTAGTTTATAAATTTGTAATACAAGTAAAAAGTAATTGTAACGATTTTTACAAGTTATTATTTGTATATATGTAAATGTCTCTCCTAAATAGTTCAAAAACCAAGTATGCATTTCATGATTATTTTTATTATTCTATATCTCTTCTAAAAAAAAAAAAAAAAAAAAATCGCAAATGGGCAGTACAAAGTAATTGTAACGAATTTTACAGACGATTACTTGTCTGCATCTTTCTTAATTAGCTTAAAAAATCTCACTAGCCAAGTCAAAATTTTTTCCTTGGAAACGATTAATCGAATTGGTTACTTATGCTTAAATTGCTCATAATTCAATTCTTATAATAATAATTAGATGTTTAGTAATATTTTATAAAACTTATCTTATTGTAACGATTAATCAAATTGGTTACTCATCTTAAGAGGGTAATTAATTTAATTTTTTATAAAAGGCACATTATTAAAAATTAATTTTTAATTCGACATCAAATGGTTTACATTTTTATATGAATTTCCTAATGTAAACGGAACACACAATTCATTAAGAAGGAGGGCGCATAGTAGTTACTTCACAAACGTTGACACATAATTTGAATGAATTTAAGCAAATATTTCGGTGCGAATTTAGCTGCTGAAGTTCTCAATTTCTTTCAAAGCTATTGTACATACTATTACATTTCCACATTTCCTTTACTGTGAAATATTTCCGTGCTTTGCCAGCAGCATTTGAGCTTCGAACGCTAGGACAATATTTGTTCGTAACATTTGTATTTTTCTGTTGTGTATGAGAGTCTGTCTTTGTGAAGTCATGTGTGTCTGTGTGTGTGTGTGTGTGTGTATGTGTGAAGGAATTTTATGCTGTGTTTGCGTAAAGTTTTGGACAACTTGCTTAGTACTTTGGCCCGAAGCATTGATCCACTCTGCCAACCAAAGGCAACGAAGCAGCAACCAAGTGATTCTATTAACAGAAAATAAAAGAATTGAAAGTTGAAGAGGGACAAATTTCTGTAAGCTTATGAATAAGTTTATTATAGTTTTTGATTGGTCCAAATTGTGCGTAATTTAGTGTTTCTTGATTTCAATCTCATACCTACATATTTAATAATTCAACATTCATGAAACGCAAAACATGGACGACCCAAATCATTCAAAATCACCCAATTGCTCACATTCTCATTATTAAAACAATGTCATCATCAACAACAACAGAGGAACATAATTCATAATACTACATAGTATTTCTGCTTCTATTTAAAGCATATTTAAGGTGACCAGGTTTTTATATTCTCTTTTATTTTTCATTTTTGGTCAGTTGGTTTTTGAAGGGCGTTTCAATGGTTTATATCTATTAAAAAGACTCACTCACTATAAAATTCGCATAAATTTTTGTAATAAAATGTAAAATGGCATTGGAAATGGCGTGCGAAAATAGCGTGAAAAAAATGTAAAGTGGGGTAAGAGTAAAGAAAAGTAGATGCACTGAAAAGAGGTAAGAGCGTTTATAATTGAAAATAAATATTTATACAAAATTGTAGCACAACCATTTCACAAATACTATAAATACAAGCTTTGAGGTCTTTATTCAAATCCTTATTTAATATATTTTGCATTTGTTTTTTAAAATTGTTATTTAAGCTATTTGTCATAAAATCTGGGAAGGGTAAATATCATGACAGAGAGATGACAGAGAATCTAGCTAACTGAGTGTGTAAGTGGGTAAAAAAGAATAGCAAGTAAGTAAGTGCGCTTGAATAATATTGTGGGTAAAAAATAAAAGTAGAAGAAGGTAAGAGGAAAACTTCAGCATGTGGTCGATGACATTGACAACGATTTGGTTTTATATTTTGTATTTTCTATTTTTTATTTGTAAATGAAATCCCTTTTTGCCCACAATTCTGTGGGTTCTATGGGTCAAAAGATTGCCCAGGAAACAATATACACATATCCTTGTACAATATTATTTATATACATGTAGAGAATAAAAGATAGAATGCGAAAAACAATAGAATTGTGGATATAAAAGTAAACAAAAAGTATAACAAAAACAACAAAAAACATCAAATGGTTTTGTTCTATAAATACGTGATGCAACTAAACTAAAATAAACAACAAATGTTTATCTATGCACGTGAACTTATTCCCTCATCGTATAGCTTCTGTGGTGGTCATAAAATTCTGAACTAAAACGAATTGCAATAAACTAAAAAACATGTATTTTTTAAAGCGAACATAATTTTTATGACGTTTACCAGCACTGATATTGTTTACAGTTATGTGGATATGTTAGGATTACCTTAGTGTAGATTTAGAGGATTTGCAATCAAAAAGTTACAAAGTTCATAGTAGTTTTACTTTTATAGGAAAATAAAGAAAGTGAATATTTAAACTAAAATTTTTTTCAATCTAACATTTCATAAAATTGTGAGAAAAAGTGAATGCAAAAACAACTGAAACTAAATCTATTGTACATTTTTTAAAATTGATAAAATGGTGAAAGGAGGAAATAATATTTAAGAGATGAAGATGAAATTGAATTGAATTTTTTGATTTTTATAATCTTCCTAGGATAGGCTACTTGTGCATAACGATGACGATTCTGATTTCTGATATTTTCCATGTTAAAGTTATTACTATTTCAAATGATTCTACTGCAATCTTTTTGAGATCAATTGTGTTTGACCAAGTTACCTAAATGTAAAGGATTCGGTTAGATTTACTATAGAGGGATTAAAATTTCCCTTAATGTGAAGAATATCTTCCTGGAAATCGGTTTTACATTTGCGATTGTCGTTGTCGTTGCGGGCTTGCTTTCACACTTGATTGCGAGTCGCAAAGCAATATTTTCACATTCACCGCAGTTTCTGCAACGCAATTTCATCCATCGAAAGAGGAAAACGAAAAACGTTGGAAGAATTGCGAACTGATGCTGGTACAAGCAAGTCGGCTACCCCTCGCTCTCCACGCATCCCTCGTCAACAAAACTAATGTTGCAAGAGAGAATTCTGCTCGTGAATCGCAAGTGTAAAACGGCACAAAGAATGTGCAAATATTTTCAACATTTTTCTCACAGAATCTGCAGTTTTCCGTCTTTAGATTCTTAGCATAGCAAACTGATATTTCAAATAGAAAGTTTCCTGACTTTACTAACACTACATTAGCAAATAATAAGATAAATCATTACTCTAATGAATGTTCATACTTTTGTTTAAAAATTTAATTAGTTTCTAAGTTCAATTATGACTTAATAGAAGAATAATTAAGTTAGTTTCCCATCTACTATGAGGAAGACACTACTTATTTTGTGTCATCATTTTTTCCTGCTGTTCATGCTGCTGTTGTTTTATATAATTTTCCTTCTCACTGTGACTATGAATGCGAATGCCTGACGTCTATTTTTGTTAATCATTGCATGAAACTGCTAGTCAATATCTATTGCAAAAGAAGAAAGCTTATTAAAAATAAGAAGCAAAGAAACTGTAGATAAGCTAAAGTTGTCGTGTATCTAATCACGTTGGCACTAACTTTGCTAGTCACAAATCTAGTTGATTTGCATTTGATTATGTTGGCATTCTAATCGTAAGTGAAGTTACAAAGTAACTTAAAGTTTTTTAAAAGCAAAGTAGAACAGAAATAAATTATAAATATATAAGACTAACAGGCTTAAGAAGACTACAAGACAAAGGGCATCTAACAAACAGTGACGTTGATGTCAAAAATAAACATTAAGACACAATAATCATATGCTATAATTCCATGATTTGATACATCAACAGGATTCACTTTTTTACAATTCCAAACTTATTAAAGACTAAGCTTGATTGCATTCCTGCTTCCTACACCATCAATCAATATATCAATCAGTCATCTCAAAAACAAACTTATTGTACATTCCAAATAAAAACTTGATATTCGTATGAATGATGTAGAGTTTATGGCAGTTCATACCATTACTTGCATAAAATTCTAACTTCAAATGAAATGCTTTTGCTTCTTAAACTTTTTGAACATTTGTCAAAGTTTTGAAGTGGAAATTTGTTAAACCGAATTACTAGAAATAAATACTCTGATTGGTTTCTGTTATCCTTATTACACTCCTTTTCCCGTTTTAATGTAAGCAATAGCAATATTCGGTTTCTATTTGAATGGGTTTATACTTTTTGTATTCTCAAAAAGAAAAAAACCCTTTTCCCTTAGCAAGGATTTTGATTACTTTAAAGAAATCCCTTTGAATCCTTCGATTCGTTCTAATGCGACTTATTTTCCTTTAAGTCTTCCAACCTTTTTTTTTTAACTTTCACTTAGCTTTGCTTCCCTCTCTCTCTCTCTCTCTCTCTCTCTCTCTCTTAATCTACGACGAGTATTACCTACTTATTTATAACAACTAAAGTTTAAGCAAAAACTGGCTTCAATCAACCTAGAAACATATGCTACTGTCAGCAAAAAAGCGATAAAGGAAAACGATTTCTTTATTAAATCAAATTTCTTTGAAGCAAAACAATTTTTAGGTCTGTCATGTTTCTCCTTTACCCATTTCTATATTTTATTTAATATTACCATATGAACAGCAATTTAAGATTAACAAACACGAGTCACAATCAAGCCGTAAGCATTCTACAATAGAATGAAGGAACTTAAGGAAACAGCAACTTTTGGTGACCCAAAAATTGTTTCCTTTTCAACGCACAAATGTAAAAAAAAAAAGAAACTGAAAAATAAAAAATAAAAGAAAAAGGTTTCTTTCTAAAAGAGAAAAAAAAAAAAAAAAACCAATGGGGACAGAGAAAACAAAAACAGATTTCTCCCTTAAGCGTTTATTGTATGCTAGCATTTGTTTTGTATTGTGGCGCGTATTTCTTAGGGATTCGAGTTGTTTCATTGAGGAATCTTGTTTTTATTGTATTTGTGCAGAATCAAGAAACGAACAAAAGTTTTTCTTTTTTTTTTTTTTTTGTGGTTTCATCATTCAAAGACATTATTATCATTAAGCATGGTCTCGACCCATCATTGTTCGTTGCGTTACTTGACCTTTGACATTCTTATTTTTCAAAATAACAACATTGAAACGACTTCAATAAATAAAATAATAAAAATAAGTGAAAGAAATTTTTCAACAAAAAAAATCTACAAATAAAAAATGTTAAGTATCACTCATACGCACTGTTGGACAAACATCATTCATCCAACAGTGATGCCATTTGAAAACCAAATGCGACAAATCACACAGACAAAAACAAAAAAAAAAAAAAAAAAAAAAATAAGCGAAGAAATAAGAGAAGCGGAAAATTATAACGCGTAATAATTCATGGCGATTTAAAGCGGCAAACGAGCGAACAAAAGAATGAACAGCGAATTGAATCAGATCGATGAACAATCAAAGAAAATAACATTTTAAAATAAAAAAAGTGATTCTATCTCTAACCAACCATTGATTTTATTTAAAGGCCAATTTGTAGATCTTTTTCTATTTCAATTTCTTGGAATTTTGTTATTTTTTGCATTTTTTCTTTCTATTTTATTTGCTTAATTTGTCTACATATTTATTTTTGTTTCTATTTTTGCAAACAAACAGAGGATAGCAGAGGAAAAACGAAAATACTCTGGCTTTTCGTTTGTATTGAAATTTAATATTTGATGTTGCATACATCCAGGCGCTCTGTTTGTTAACAATTTATAAAGTTTAACATTTCAGTTTAGTGTTGCGTTCTTTTCTATCTTACAGTGGAGTCTGTTTCTCGTTGCTATGCCAAGAGTCCAGAGCCACTCATGCTAAGCCATGATTTTAACTAAAAGTGTAAAATTCTTCGTGTTTCTCATTGTTGCTTTTTTGTGATGCTGTTGGTTTTTCACGTTGCTGTGAGTTTTCTAGCAAGCAAAAATTTTTGCAAGCACCGTAACGCTGGAAACTTCGTTGACTCTTGATATATGGAATTGTTTATGTATGATAAGCTAGTATTGTTATTATTTTAATTTTTTTTGTTTTTTTTCCAAAAGAATATTTTCTTAATCAACATATTTTGTTGTGGATTTTATTTGTTGTGTTGTTGCTGCTGGCTTAGCATGGTTTGTTTTTATTAAATTTAAAGAGAATTTTGCCATAAAGAAAATGACATAGGAAGAAAATTGTAGAGTGAGGTTGAGAGAGGAATTCAGAGATGGTAAACTTGTTTTATTATAAGATTTTAGAAGGTAACTTTTTCTAATTAGGATTTCCTTCTAGGAATCATCTTCTTTCATTTTCTCTAGAGACAGAAAAAGAGTTAAACTGCTGCTGGCTTAGCATGATTTTTTTTTTTATTAAATTTAAAGAGAATTTTGCTATAAAGAAAATGTCATATGAAGAAAATTGTAAAGTGAGGTAGAGAAAGGAATTCAGAGATGGTAAACTTGTTTTATTTATAGAAGGTAGCTTTTTCTAATTAGGTTTTCCTTCCAGGAATTATGTTCTTTCGTTTTTTCTAGAGACAGAAAAAGAGTTAAACTAAAGAATCAGAAAATGAAAGATCATGAGAATTTTTTTCATCTAGAGCAAATAGAGGTTTTCTAAGCCCAGAGATCCGGTAGTATATACTAACTTTCTGTTCCTAAAGACTTTATGCTTCTATTTTTAATTGTGGTCATGTTTGCTCCATGACATAAAAAGATATATTCTAGTTGACCATTAACGTGGTTAATATGAAGGATTTTAATGAATTTAAACACTCGGTTTAGTTTAGCTAAAAAATAGTATTTGCTTCTAAATTTCGTTCTTTCTTTTCCTAGCGGTTGCAGGACAGTCAATCATGTAAAATGGTATTTCAACATTATGTTCACAAAATCAAGTTTATAGAAAAAGATATTTCAACTTATAGATAAGATGGAAGCTCCCGAACTGTTGAATGCTTATTTGTTTGAACTAATGATTTAATTTTGACGTTGTCAATATCAAAATGCCTACCGAAGCGATAAACATTTTGGACTGTTAAATTTCCATGACGGTATCAGGTAAATTATCTCTGGTACTTGCGTTTGGTAATGTCTGAGAACTATTGTGATTATATCTGAGGACAAAGTGACTTGTGTGGTAACCAGATCCATATTTTCTCCCTTTGTAGTTGAAGAGAATTTTTAGAAGCTACCCTGTCTGGACTTATGATATATCTGTAATGATGTAAATCTCTAACATTTGCTTTTATGCCACCAGCTTGCATATTAGATGTCTTCCCATTCCCTTATTGTTTCAATTACTTGGCCATCTACAATGAAAAAATGAAATTACTTTGTTTCATGTTTTCATAAAAAATTCTGTATAAATTTTAGCCACGTGCATATTTTTTTGTATAAGCTTTTGTTGGGAAAAATAAATTAAAGATTTCCGTATTCGAAAATGCAAAGAAGCTTAAATTTTCTGCTTTACTGTTTCCTTGAGTAGCCCAAAAAGCAATCAATGGAAAAAGCTTAAGTGCGCGTTAAAAAAAGGAAAAACGAATATGGGAAAATATACGATAGAATAGAAGAAAAATTCATTACCAGCATCAGAGTCAAGCGCCATAAACATATTTCATGTCAACATCTCAGCAATCACACATAGATTCACAAACACATACTAAAATACACACTACTACAGAGAAACATATGCTTATGCATATACATGGCCAATTGGGTGTTGTAATGAAAAACGACTAATGAGCTGATTGACTAAATGGTTAAATGGTGGATGGCAAGGAAAAACTAAATACTGTTAGGCAGATATTCTTACTTATGTACTTTTGTAAGTAGGAGACATACTCGTATGTATAAACATCCTTGTGCCTAACGTTTGTTAAATATATAGTGAAATCTCAGCAAATGAATTTATATTTATTTTCTTGATTTAATGTTAAGGAATCTTAAGATATAAATATATTAGTTGCTCAGTTCATAGAAGCTCAACTGTACTTATTAATACCTGCACTTTTATAAATAGAATGTAGTATGAGTTTTTTCAAATGTCTTATACTTCCTTTTATATTTTCATGTCAACATTCAATGCAAATATGGCTAAGTGCGTTGGCGACAGAATAGTAGCATCGTTTGCTTGCTTTTCATTGCTCATCTCCTTTCATATTCTTCACTTCATTCTATTCTCTATCGTACGTAAAAACCATGTAAATAGCAAATTTTAATGTATGGCTAATGTCCTTTTGACTTAATGTTTTTGCTCTATCGATTATGTGTTAAATTACCCAGAATGAAGCGAAAGGATGTCAAGATAATGTAGAAAGGACAGAGAGAGTGTAACCGCAGAAACTGCTGAAAGTGAATAAAAAATAATTTAAAAGAAATATGCATTTAGATTTACGCGCTTTAAAATATGCAAAACGGATAATCATAAAAAAATAGTTAGGATTTTAGTGTCTTAACATCTAAGGGCAATAAAATTCTTTGGGAATAAAAAAGTAAAGCTTTAAGTCATGGTTGATGAAACAATTGCGTGTCATATTGTTCGACATCTCCCTAACCATATTGATAGATTTATATTTTAATGATGAATAGTTTCGATCAGCTTTAAAATTCAATACACTGGATTTGTATTAAATCAACACCTATATCCATAGTTCCATACCTCAGACCTACTTTAAACTATCAGATCTACTTTAAGCTCTTCGCGAACGGTACAACAGCTTTGCGGGACTGTTAGAATTCCATTGATTTTTAGTCTTTCCCTTTATTTTTAATCATAGTCTTTTACAGCTTAATGTCTGCTGCCCTGGCCTGGTGATAATGTTTCCAGCCTCTTACTATCTCAATGCCTTAGCAAAGGCCACTTTCTTTATGCATACCAACATGAACATGCACGTCAATCATACGCCCTGGGTACCATTGATTCGGCGGCGCATTATCATATTGCCATATTGTTGTACACCTTGGTGCACTTTGTGTGTTGTTGAAGTAGCGTCAAATATTCTTTTGCCACACTTCTGGCTACAAGGCAATAATTAGCTTATTCCGGTTGGACAGCCTCAAAATGTCGTCATTGTATCTCTCAGGCATATTTAGTGGTCGACCCACTAGTAAATGACCTGGGTTAAGAGCTTCAAAATCGTTCGCATCCGTGGTGAGAGGACAGAGAGGACGTGAGTTTATAATGGGCACTACTTGTGCCACCACAGTCGAGATCTCTTCGAAGCTTAGCGCCATTCCGTAAATTTGATTTACCAGAAATCTTTTAGCTACCTTAATAGCTCTCTCCCACAAGCCTACAAAGTGAGGAGGAGTTATAATATGAAAATCCACACCAAACGAAGCACATCCGTCATAATGCTGCTTCTTGGCGGAATCATCTTGCAGCTGTCTCAACATGTCTCTAAGTTCCCGACATGCCCCAACAATATAAATGTTCATACAAATGAAAGTTGAACTCCATGAGTTCTAGATATTTCTATTTTCTGTGTCTCAAACTCTTTTTTAGGGTTCCGGCCCCAAAGGGTACCAAAGGAACCCTATTGCAGAGACTACTAGGGGGACTACCTCCCTTACAAATCCCAAACTGGTACTCAACCCTCCGTGTACGAGTCTGACTCGCACCTAACCCATTTTTTTTATGATCAAATGTGAGCAAAGCACTATCGTCACCTTTAATAATTGTTAAACATTTTATGTGCACTTTGTGATATTATTAAATAAAAGATATGATCAATTTTTTGTTCCTTTCTATCAAATAGAAATTTTATTATTTCTAAAACCCCAAGTGCATCGTAACGATGTTGTCACAATAAAAATGAAAATCAACCTTTATTCAATTTCCTTAATTTAGTTTCATTGTACAAACATAAATTTATTAATGAAATTTAAAACAATAATAAAGAAAAAGGGAAACATGAGTTCGTGTTGCAGATGAAAACAAATTGCAATTTGCTTTAAGGGCTTCGTCGTTTCATGGGTTCAACAAACAATGCAAGCAAAACTGTAGATGAAGAGAATGAATGAAAGGGAAACATGTTTCTTTTTCGAGATGCTGGGGTAAATGAGGAAATGCATAACAAAATGAATAAATGACTCAATCAATGAATGAGTATAGACAGAGAGTATGAAGATGTGTACACTTGTCTATGCTGATATAATATTTACTACCTTCGTAAATGACTTGCACGTGTTGGTATAACAATTTTTAAATCGGATTTTATTTATTTATTTATTTATTATATTCTGATTGCTTGCAATACACAAATACAAATACACATACACATCTATATAAGTATTTATCATACAAATTTATCAAGCTTTTATTGTATACCATTTTGTTTTTGCTGTTGTCCTTAATATGTCCTGTACACATACATAGGTATGTGTATCCAATGCAAAGTTGTTGAACAATCAAAAATAAAATGAATAAATGAATGAAAATTGAAAAAAAAAAACGAAAAAAATCTGAATTCATGAAAAATATGAAAATTTATTGATAGCAAAAAACAATAACAGCAACAACAACAAAAGGAAAAGTAAGGGAAGCAAATAAAAGGGAAAAGGAAATGTGGTTACATGTGACGCTTGATAAAAAAAAAACAACAAAAAATATAATGAAAATATGAACTAAAAATAAATTATTAAAACAAACACAATATTCTAATCCAGTTTTTTTGAATATTAAATACCCTGGAAAGCTGATTTAAAGGTTATGGAATAAATTAGATTAGTTAGAGAGATTTAAGTAGTAGCAGCATCACGAAACACAAATGCCTCATAGGCCAATGTTTGGGCCTATTGTAATACCACATCATCCATGGGTAGTGGCTTAAATTCCATTTACTGATTGAACCAGATAAATGAGCTTGCAACAAACAGCAAGATGTTATTGATATCTAATTGATATTTATACATACATATAGTAGAGGTCCATTTCCTTCATTTAACTAGTATTGGTCATATATACAATAGAAACGGCTATAGATTGTCTACCTTTACTCCTCGTTCCAGCAGTCATGGAGTGAAATGAAGTCTAAATATTCTCACATGTGTTTAAGCCAAACTTAAGAAATGTTTCTCATTAACCATACAGAAATAGTGGCATCCATATGATATATTGACTTTATATATGTTAAAATATATTTATGCATCGTAAGTCGTAGTTTGTTTACAATTTACAATATTGAATTTATTAAATGCTAAAGAATTTCTCTATACAAAGCCTTCTCATTGGAGGCTATAATTTCTAGTAATCGGAAAATTTAGATCAGCTTGGAAGAAAATGTTTCTGTTTACTTCTTTCTGAAATAATTTACGGATTTTTATTATACGAGTATACTTAGATATAAAAAGAACCTTTCTACTCTTAAGTTGAGGGCTAAAAATGTCTCTTTTCATATGTTACAAACATAAATACAAAATAATAATGCTCGTATCACTTACACTAAGTGCATAGTGTATTAAATTTCAACAATATACTCGTATGCGTATACCAAAATACTTACTAAAAAAACAATGGTTGTTCCATTAAGGATAATAAAGCGGTTGTCACCTGCGGTGAATAGCACTTTAGCATTTTCTTTGTTGAAGGCAAGCGAGTTTAACATGGATTTCATTTAGACACCTCAGTTCATTCATTCATTCATTCACTTATTCATTCGTTCAAACATTCATTCTTTCATTCACTCATGCACACACTATCTCTCTCATTTATAATGTCAACGACCAGAGTCCATTTGATGGCAATATCATCTTCCAAACTCTGCCCATCAAAATCAGGTAAACTATGCCTTACGGTATGCTGTCCGAAAATAAAACGTATAAATTATGCGCTGACATATTCCAACGACCACCAACATAGCATTTTGCTTTTCAGCCTCTTCATTTGGCCCCTTCTCCTCCCCCTTCCCTTTATCATTCATCTGCCATTTGCAGTGTTGCGTGCCCTTGAGTGTCACTCATCATTAAAAACCTATTTGCTAGGTCTATTTTTATTTTTTTTTTTTGAATATAAAATATGTATTTTTTATTTTACTTTTCGTATTGAAAATTTCTATATAAAATATGAAAAATTTTGATGACTTACTCATCTATTCACTTGTACACCTACTCAATTCTCTTTCTCATTCTCTTTATCTCTCTCTCTCACTCTTTTTTCTCAAAGGACATTCTTATAAGGACATCAACGATGAGATAATTTTGGTTAGCGTTATCATGGGCATTGCTATCATGATATTAATCACCATGGCTCTATGCTACATCGCCTATGAGAAATGTACTAAGAGGCGTGAATACTATATAACAGCATAAATTTATGTCATGTTAATTAAAATTAAGATGGCAATGACCAACGGTAAATACAAAACAATTTACAACAAGATGGCGGACGGATGGAATGAAATTGCTTGATAATGATGACAATGCAACAATGATGAACTAAACTAAACTGTATTAAAAGGAAGTGATTCAAATTTCAAAGGATTTCATGGGATAATAATCAAATGAATGAAGTGTGTGTGTGTGTGTGTGTGTGTGTTTGAGTGTGTAATATATGTATGTGTTGTCTATCTATGTGTATAAGAAAAATCAAGTATTTTTTTTTCAGTTCATATGTGTTTCACGCTTTTCAAATTAGATGAGGGAAAAGGAAAAATCTGTGAAGTGTTTTGCAAACGAAAACGTTTTACTATAAAATAAGGTCAACAAAAATAATAACAAAAACAACAATAATAACAACAAGACATAGCTAAGAGCAAAACTATACAACAAAGAGCAGCAGTAGCAGCAGCAGGATAAACAACATGGAGGAACAACGAGCAAATGAAAATACTACATAGTTCGAAATAGAATAGAAATTGTATTACAATGTTGAAGCTTTAAGTTTCAGATACTCGTTTTTTTTTTTGTAGTAGAGGAGATCTTAAGTATTGCAGAATGGGAGGAAAAAGAAAGGATAAGTGAAGTATATATGCATTGCATTGTGAGTGGCAATTGTACAATGAAAATGTATTTGAGTAGTGTGTGAGTGTATTTTCTCTTATTTTCGTTTGATTGCAAAAACCAAAAATAGAAAAAAAAAAAACAAGAAACTATCCAAAAAAAATGTATAGAAAAACGGAAACTAAAAGGAGTAAAGAACGCCAATTTCAAGCAATGACAAAAGACAAGATGAAAGATAGTAAGCGAAGGATAGATGGCGTTGAAAGACTCACACAAACCACACGGAAATGTTAAAGAAACAATAAAAGATTGGCACTACCGCACATTCCACTCCAAAATGCAGGAAAGGCGGAAATGGATGCGATGAATGAATGAATAAGTGGTGAACCAAGCAAAAGCACGAAAGGTGAAGGATATACCATAAAGTGCATAGAATATAATTTGTGTGTGTTGAAGGATGTGGCTAAAGATTTGGCAAAAACTGTGGTAGACTGAATGAATGTAAAGGAGGAGATTGTCTAGTAAGAGATAGTGATAACAAAGGATCAGACAAAGAATAAGCTAAAGATTGAGGCAAATGGTTTTGATGAAGGAATGAAAATGAGACGAGACGAAATTTTAGAAGTAACTGAAAAGCAAAGGGATATGGCTAAAATATAAGAAAAAAAGAGTATTAAGCAAAGAATAAAACGCGAATATGAAGAAGGATATTGTGGTCCGAAGGAAAAGTAAGAGTTGTGGCCAAGATATTAAGTACAATAGTAATGAAAGATGTAACAAAGAAAAAAGTATATATGTGTATATGGTGGATTGAGTGTGTTGTAAAAACGAATTTGGCAGTGAAGAATAAGAAAGTATTACCATTTCAGATTGTAGTATGATATGTGTTACTGAGTGATGGATTGATGCCGAAATAACAACATGACAGAATGAATGGCAACGAAATGAATGAAATATAATGATGAGATGCGCATTTTATTTTTCTTTCATCAGAACGAAAGTAAAACAAAAATGAAAAGGGAAACGGCATGAAATCACGCAAAAGACATTAAGACGAATGACGCAAATAAAGAGATACAACAGGCAAGCATTGAGAAGCAAGGGGAAGCTCAGAAAAGCAGTGTCTCTATAACTGATGGATGGACATATAGACAGACAGACAGATTGGTTGTAATACCAATGTAAGCCACATAATTCGCAATGAAAGCATAAAGTTTGAATAAAAATGACATTAACTCAAAAGCAAACCAAAATTGCGGATAATACATAACTTTGTTAAAGTGTTCAATCTACTAAACTCATACTGCATAAATTCACAATCTACACATCCAATTCATGACTGTACACATCCGATTCTTGTATGTTACACATACATATATATGAGTACTCCCCATAAATACAGTTTATTATTCTGACTTTTATTAGCCTTACAGCACTAAAGGACCAAATATATCTAAAGCTTTGTTCAGCAACAAGACACAAATGCAAAATGAACCAAAAAACAAAAAATTAATAAAAAAAAAAAAATTACAAAAATAAGCAGAACAGAGAAAAATAAAAATAAAAATATTATTATACATTTAATAAAACATACTTATAAAATAATGTAACAAAATAAAAATAGTAATAAAAATTGTTATAAGAAAAGAAAAATCCAAAGTGAAAAACCTTATAAAAGCTTAAATATAATGCGATTAGTTTTCTTTTAATGACATTTTATCATTCAAAGAGGATCTAAGGATAATTGCCAAGAACATCAAGGAGAATAAAATAACAACTTATAAAAGAAAAATGGTCACTTAATCATAATTTGGAATAATCTCCATGGTTGACCAAGTCAAAGGTTTTTGCCTGAATGGAAATTAAAGACAAAAATAGATGATGCTTATGGAAAAGTGAAGAAATGTGAGTGGGGAGTATATATCAGTATGAGAAAATACAAATGAAAGAAATTAAAATAAAATAGAAAAGATAAGAATTAAGATGCAGAACAATTGAAATGAATGAAGATGTGAGTTTAGTATAAATGATTTGTAGAAAATGAAAAACACAGAAATGTAAAATAGAAAACATTCAAGGTGTAGAAACTACAATACTCGTATAATGTAAAGAATTTATGGTGGTTTAGAAATTTAAAGTAAAAAGAGTTAGAAAAGCTATGGAAAAGCAACGATAAAATTTTGGGTGAATGTAAACAACACAAGGTTACATGCAGGAATGGTAAATACTCGTACAGACAAAAGATTGAATAAGATTTTATGTGGAGAAGATGTAAGTAAAATGGTTTTGATATATAAAAAGAAAATATTATGAAGAAGATTTGTAGTAGCAGAGAAATTTACTTTAGAGAAGACAAAGCGTCCACATACCAAATAAGATTGAGTTCTAAATAAAAAAAAAAAAAAATATAAATTAAAAAAATATTTATTAAACTTATGTTATGTGTTTCCAAAGTCTCATAATTAGTTTTAGAATTAAAGTAGAGATGAATTTAATTAACTTATCATAATATTGTATACTTACTTATTCTCTAAATGAAACTTTTTACACAAATGACAAATGCTCAGTGTCTCTCGTTTTGGTGAATATATGAAGTATAAACTTAATTAAACATTCTGCTCTAAACTTTGCTATAAATAACATACGACATAGTGTAGATATACGAAGTTTGTTCAAAAAGTATACCGAATTTTGAATTTCCGTGGGTTACGTATATTCGATTTTCGATTTTCTTGTGGCATTATGTTGGTACTCATGTCCCTCACTTATGGTGACAAGGTCGGCCATTTTGAATGTTCAAAGAATCTGAATTAAATTTTGTGTGAAAAACAAAATTAAGTGCGCGGCAGAATTCCGAATGGTGACTGTGGCTTATGGTGAAGCTACCTTGAACCGAAACAACGTTTGTCGGTGGTACAAAATGTTCTCATAGGGCCGAGAAGTTGTGAATGACGAAGAGCGTGCCGGACGCCCGAGCAAGTCAACAACAGACGAAAACATTGATGCAGTGAAGAAAATGGTATTGGCTAATCGTCGAATCAACATTAGTCAAGTTGCTGAGGACCTAAACATATCGATTGCCACTGGTCACCGCGAAATTCGTACCAAAATTACTCAATTCCTACCAAAAACAGCAACGCTTTAACATTGCTAACGAACCGTTGGACTCTGTCCGCCACGACCCAAATAACCTCCAGAGAGTCATAACTGCTGGCGAATCATGGGTTTATGGTTATGACGTGGAAACCAAAGCCCAATCAAGTCAATGGAAGCTACCGCACGAGCCAAGACCGGAAAAAGCGTGGCAAGTTAATTCGAATGTGATGGTTTTGCTTACAGTTTTCTTCGATAACATCATCATGGCATAGGGTAGAACGCTCAATAAGGAATATTACCTGCAAGTTATGTGCAATTTGCGCAGAGCAATCCGCCAGAAACGCCCGGATTTGTGGAAGAAAAAAAATTGGCTTTTGCACCATGATAATGCCAATGCTCACATATCATTGCTTGTGCCGATTTTTTGGCCAAAACCAACAAACTAATAATGCCGCAGCCACCGTATTCCTCAGATCTGGCCCCAGAGATTTTTTCTTGTTCCCGAAACTAAATAGGCCCATAAAAGGATGACACTACGCTACGATTGAGGAGATAAAGACAGCATCGAAGAAGGAGCTGAATATGATCACAAAAAGTGATTTATTGAACTGCTTCAAGTACTGGAAAAATGTTGGATAAATAAATACTCTTTGAAAAACACAAAATTCGCGATACTTTTTGAACAGACCTCGTAGTTATGTACAAAAGTATACTCTTTATTAATTTATTGTAGGTAATTGTAGGTATATTTATTATGGAAAAGTTTTTGTTCGAAAAAGGAAAAAGCATTCTAAGGAAAATTGAGAAATTGCAAATACTAAGATAAGACGAATGATAGTCATCCATTTTCTATAAGATTTTTATCTTTCAAGGCAATTAATGTTTGTATATTGGGTTATTTTTTTTTGTTGGAATATATATTTTATCTCAAACCGTGACACGATTGTCAAATTTTATAAGTTGAATTCTTCAGGTTTTCTGTTCAAAGACAAATAATATTGAGGAACATATTTATCATATTTTCCTAAAAAAAAGGGAAAAAAGGAAAGCCACTTATGCAAAGAGAACTCAATAATCAATAGTAGAAATGTTTTGAATTTTTAAGGAACCTTAATTAATTGATATTAAAATATGTACACTTAACTCATCTTGAATTTAAAAAATTCCTTTAAATATACTAAAACCATGAAAATGTTCTTCATTTTAAAAATACAGTAAACCAAAGCAAATATTAAATATTTGTTAATTAAAATAAAAATTCAAAATAAAACAGGAAATTTCTAGTTCTTGATTAAATTATTTGTGCAAAATTTACCCTAGTGGTCAATCCTTAGGTGTTTTCTTTGTAATCTAACCCACCTAAAGAACTTAAAAGCTTTAAAACAAAAACAAAAACATACACTTTATTTTTTGTGTGTGCTCAAGTTAAACTTTGTAGGTCAACAAGAAAGTTACACCAAAATACCAAAAAAAAAAAAGAAACAAAAAAAAAAAAAGAAAAAAAAAACATTACTTACTGGACTAAAAACAGAAAGGAAAATTCGTGTAACAAAAACAATATAAATTTATGGAAAGACAAAAGTTTGTCATAAATGGAAATAAATAAAGCAGAAACTGCACATTTGTTTTTAAGACTCCAGAAATTTTTTTGCTCTTTTAATTGCTTAAATACAACAAGCTACTTACATAGGAAAAATTATTAAAAAAAATGGAAATTAATTAAGAGGAAATTTAAAGAAAATACTACAATAAAAATATTTACTTCATGTTGTCTAGTAACAAAAAGGTTATATGAAACCAGTAGAGAAAAGTTGAATATAATAAATTTCGAAAAAATAGTCAGTTGTGTTTGCTAGATTATTTGAATATCATAAACCACTTTTAATTAAGATAAATTTGATGAAATTGTGTTTAGGTACTTTAAGCATTAGATTTTTGTTATTAAATCTTTTTAATTTCATTAAGAAAACCATCAAATTACTAGTCAAAAATATTCAAAATAAACAATATTGTAAAAATGTTATTTATATTTATAAACAGAATTCATTGATATACTAAAAAAAAATATCTTTCAGTGTAATTAACTTTTCATGTACCAAAATAAAAAAAAAAATAAAAATGAAGCATTCTTTGTATGATTTAAGTGCATTAGTGCACTTAAGATTTACTACTATATAAAAGAAGTTAATATACTTTTAAGGATATAAATACACACACTTTCATCTATTTACACTTGACAAACACAATTACGAAAAGAACATGATGTTGTAATGTTTTATAAGAAAATAAAGAACATGACAGGCAAATACTTAGAAAATAGTTTGGGATGAAAGTTGAGCAATGAAATCATTTTCTTTCTTTTCTTTTCTCATTTAATAAACACCCCACAAGTAAATGTAATTATGCACATATACTTACACACACATACACACACAGGGATGACCCATACATATCATACCATACTATTGCTATCATTATATGGTTAAACCGTCATGGCAGTTTTATATGGATATCATTATCTTCATCATGACCATCATCACACTCTTTACCACAACATGCACTCAAATATTTATCATTATATTCATTTCATTTCATTTGTAGTAAACTGAATAGTGTTAGTGGTTGTTGTTATTATTATTGTACTTTGTGTGAGCTGTCTGAATGTCAATGCCACCACCATTTCCATCTGTCTCTGCCATCTTGGTTAGAAAAAATTAATTACTTTATCTCGATTTAATTGTTCAAACGTGTATTTTTATGTATTTACTACTTAGAACTCATACAAATACAATATGTTCATACAAATACAATTATATTCAAGTCATAAAAAAGTATAAGAAATAAAGAAAATTATATTGTACTCTTTTGGCAAAAAAAAGAGGGACCAAATATGTGAACCTACTACTGAAAAAAAAAAAAACCAAACAAATACCTAGTAAAAGAAAGAATAAATGATAAAAAAATGTAGTGAAAAAGTTTATGAACAAAGTACTTTATTTTCAAGACAATTAAAATATTATAAAGTGTTTCAAACCAATTATACTCTACTACTTATTATATATGACACAATGTACTCCCAAAATAATGTTAAATAATAAAATTTTATTAAATGTTTTATTGAGTTTTCTTTTCAAAAAATAACTGATGTTAATTTGTATCAGATGGTAGCAATGCGCGAAGTCGCCGAAATGTTATATGGAGCAATGCTCGAATTCCCAAATGCTTGAAATGCTCAGACACTGGACTTTCCGATGACTTGAAATGCTCCAACCGAAATGCGCAATGACTAAAATGGCTTGCTTTTTTGTGAAGGCAAAATAATCCTATATAAAGGCCTAATACTCAAAAAGCATTGAACTAATTTAAATAATTCTTTTACTAATAAAAAGCTTATGATTTTAAATAAATTATTGCATTTTTAATTTGTGGAAATCTAAATAGAAAGAGCTTTTTATTTAAACAAATGCAAATGGTTTTACTTTGAATTGACCATTAGTTCAATTTTAAAAATTTGAAATCTTTATCAATAAAGAATATTCTAAATTTTCCTATAGCAAAAGTTTCAAGCAAATAAAACAAAGTATTATAGAGTAAAATCATACTGAATTTATTGTAAATCGCCAAATGGCAAAGAGTGAATACAAAAATGAACAGAAATGCATTTGATTTGCTTTATGTACCTTGCAATTGTATGGCACATAAAGCAATTTGGTATTAAGTAAGTGTCAACGAAAAGAATGTCTCTTCATTTGCTTATACCAGACTTGAAAAGCTTTATAAAGCTTTTTGATGTTAACAAACTAACTGAATACCAACCACTTTATTTTGCTTTACGAGTCACCCTTGACAAGCATTTTTGTACCTTGGCAGCACTGTTTGCTCAAAGCAATCAGCTGATTTCTAGCAAACCAAGCGAGATATTTATTTAATAAACGTTTAACTTTTATTGATTCTAAAACAAACACTAAAAGGAAAGAATATTGTAAATTAAAATGTCAGAAGAATTAGCCACCGGGTCAACATCTTTTGGCTTTAAAAAGCGTAATATTAAAAAAGGTGCCGGCATGCGAAGGAAGCAAGCAAGCAGCAGCAGTGAGTCAGGTAATTAAACAAAAAGACTAGAAAACATATTAGTGCAATTAATTCAAACATTTCCTAATGCTACAGATAAAAATAGTGATGATGAACAGCAACAACGATCAACTACCTCAGTTATACGTAATGAAAACCGCCGTAAACGAACAAATCCCAATTTCCAAAGTACCAAAGCGCTAGCTAAGCGTGAACGCAGTGGCGCCGCTGACAGCGATAATGATTGCAGTAGCAGTGATGATGAAGACACCGTTGGTGTTTCTTACAAATCCAAACGTACTGCCTTGCCCACAGGGCCACAAGATCAAGGTGCCACAATGACAAATGAAATGGACACCGAGTTAGATCGTGATGCTCAGGCGATACATGCGCGTGCCTTAAAAATCAATGAGGAACTTGAAGGCAAAGCAGATGATAAGATCTATCGCGGCATTAACAACTATGCGCAGTACTATAAGAAACAAGATACAGCAGCGGGTAATGCGAGTTCAGGTATGGTGCGTAAGGGTCCTATAAGGGCGCCGGCGCATTTGCGCGCCACCGTGCGTTGGGATTATCAACCAGATATTTGTAAGGACTACAAGGAGACTGGCTATTGTGGCTTTGGTGATAGTTGTAAGTTTTTACACGATCGCAGCGATTATAAGTCAGGATGGCAAATGGAATTGGATCATGCGGCGACTCAGCGTGGCGATTGTGAATCAGATGAAGATGATAGCAAATATGAAATCCATTCGGATGAAGAAACTTTGCCATTTAAGTGCTTTATCTGTCGTCAGAGTTTTACAAATCCTGTGGTGACTAAGTAAGCATGCTACTCAAATTAAGCTCATCTTATTTGAAGGAACTAATTTGGTATGTTGTTCATTATTTCAGGTGCAAACATTATTTCTGCGAGAAATGCGCATTGGCTCAATATAAGAAATCGCAACGATGCTTTATTTGTTCGCAACAAACTTTAGGCATCTTTAATCCTGCCAAGGAACTTATTGCTCGTTTGAAAACTAATCCCATAGTGGATTCTGATGCTGATGATGATAATGAGAATGACAAAGAAGAGCCAACAGTTATAGAGGATGATGACGATGATGATGATGATGCAGAAGTTATCGCTGATGATGATGATAAAAAGGAGGAGAAGGAAGATGAGCCGACAGTGATAGATGATGATGATGATGATGACAAGGAGGCGAAGGATGATGAGCCAGAAGTTATAAATAAAAATGACGATAAAAAGAATAACGAAGAGCCGACAGTTATAGACGATGATGATGATGATGAGGCAGAAGTAATCGATGATGATGATGATGATGATGATAAAAAGGGTTACGAAGATCTGACAGTGATAGATGATGACGATGATGAGGAAAAAGTGAAAAAAGAAGTAATACAAAATCCTGGTAAAGAGATTGTCATATCAAGTGATAGTGATAGCGATTAGCTTTAGGCGAAACCATAATACTCTGAACAAAAGTACAATCCAATAAAGAAAAAAGTTATATATCATCAATATACTTGTATATCGTTCAATTCATTTCCATTTTGAAAATTTTGTTATATATCTTGAAATGCAAACACATTTGGATGTTGTGTTTTATAAGAATTTTTGTTAACGAAACGCGAATATATTTTAAATTCCTTTCACAATAGTATGTAGCGTAAGAAATTATATCAATACGATTCAGAATGAATGAACGAGATTAAATTACTAAATTTAACAAGGAGGGAATAAAAGTACATCTAACTCAAATGTGCATTTTTTTTTTATTTATAAATCCATAAATTGTGCAGTGATTGGGACTCGTCCTTTAACGCAACTAGTGGCACACAACAATAACATGTCCAACATGCTTTTAAATGAAACACAGACCAATAAGATGCATTACTTACTTGTTAAAGACAATCAATATAGGATCCTATCAAAGCAAAATATCCTGAAGATCCTACTGCACTGCATTATTATATAATATTGGCCGATCGTCCAGCTTGTTCCTTGTTAGTACGATTGAGAACGGGGCACAGTCAACTCACTCACCAACATCTCGAAGGCAAAAGCCAACTTTGTCCATTCTGTGGTGACTACTTGTCAATAAGACATCTGCTAGATGATTGCATAAATCACCACATCACTAGAACACAGCTCTTTGGAGACATTCTACCTTCCACATTAATTCAATTTCCTTCCCTCGATAATATTAGCAAAATAGTATGCTTCATCAAATCCTGTAAGCTTAGTAATTTAATCTAATCTCTTGTATTTAAGACAGACGAGTCGAAGGCCTTCTACCAGAGCGCTGTTTCTATCTCGCATAGATTATGCTCTTCCAATATATGATTAGTGTTCCCCGTCCACCTTAAAGTCTATTTTCCCTCCCTATCACGCTGCAGTGAGACGAAGTATAGGAGCCTTCCAAACAACACCCACTAAGTGTATTCTTGCGGAGGCTGGGTTGCCGGATATTGCAACCAGAGTAGTCCAAATGACTTACAAACTCATTCCTAAATTGTATTGCTCTACCAACGACATCCTAACTAAGGAGCAAGAAAAGCGGCAGTTGATATTATCTCAAGGCGAATCCATGTGTCGAAAGTAAGTTGCTCTTCTTCATATCTCAAGATGCCAACAAAGCGATGACCAATCAGAGGTCATGGGACATGCTTTTTTTTTATCTCAAGGATTGTATAATAATGCAGTGCATGGTTTATTTGGTATAAATCCCAGATACCGATTTTTCTTTTTCAAAAGCAGCACAGCAAATAGAAAATATACAAACGTTAGATGGCGTTTTTGTCGCCTCATTTAATTTAGTACATTTTCTCTACCTCAGATGGCGCTTTTTATTGAATAAAATGATTCAATTTGATTGATTTTGTTTGTGATTGAAAAAAGAAAATAAGATTTCCACAAAAAAAAAACCATTGAAAAATTTCATAGCTTGTTTTGTATACATTTTGGAAAATATAACATTCCCTAATCAAACGGAAATACACAAAATCGGCTTTTGTTCGAATAATTCCGTTTGAATTTAAAGTCCTTCTTTCTTTAGGATTCAATAAATTTTTTGCTTTCATTTCTAGTCCTTTCATTTATTCAAGTGTATGTATGTGTATGTACCACAACGGAAGTGATAACAATTTTTATTTTGGTTTATTTCTCTTTATATTGTATTTTTTGTTGTATGCGTTCAAAGATTTATTGGTTCATTTTACCAAACAATTTTGTTTGCTAAAGAGAATTGTTACACACAAAATGATTGAAGTGGCACTACCAGCAACATCAAGACAAGCAACAACAAAATTATTTTCCAATCAAACTCATTAGTATCAATTTCGAAACTCCAATTTCAACATTTCCAAAAAAAAAAAAAAAAAAAAAACAATAACATAAGTAAGGACTTTTTGACAAGCGATCAACAAGAACATGAAACCAAATGACTACCATCACCACCATCACAACCAGAAATCAATGCTTAAGATGCATGGTGTTTGTCGTTAAATGAAGGAAGAAGAAGGAAGCCAGGGCAAAAAAAAAAAAAAGGATATGAACAAAATAAAAAGCTTTTTACATTTCAATGCGATTAAAATATCAAATGGCAAAAGGAAGGGAGAGCAACCAACTCACATAAAAAACAAGATATAAGAAATAAAAAAATATCAGCACACACAGAAGAAAAGTAAAACGTAAATGAATTGAAAACAAAATATAGGAAATGAAAGATGCTGAATGTGTTTGTTAAGCTTAGTTAGATCCTTATTTGTATGTCACAGGCACTAATACAAATAGACACATGCAATCAAGCATATCTGTTGCTTTCCATATATGATAGTATTTGTGTCTGTATCTATGTGTGCGCAAATCCTCATGACATTCACAAATGTCAAATGTTGAAATCCATGAAATTTTTCAAACTTATCATTTCTCAAATGACATTCAATTTCAGAAAAAAAAAAAACAAGAAATGAAAAATATGACAACAAGAAAGACATTACTAAAATACAAAAAGAATGTTATTGATAGCAAAAGAAATTGCAGCCAAAAAGTTTATTAGTCATGTATTTAGTAGAAGGGAAATCACATCTTTTGGTATTTAGTATTTGTCTTTTGGTTAGCAACTCTTTTACTTCTTGCTTATGGACACAAACTTAATGCTACATATAACAAACAAGATATGAGCAAAAAGTTGGTTTTGTTGATTCAATAAATTGTGACTTTGTCAACCGGTTAATTAGAATTTTATTGGATATTATGTTTGACATTTCACTGTAAAACATTGTTCAATGTCGCCTTTCGCACTGTTGCTGCCCATATCGTTATTATATCCCGATAGAAAGTGAGGCTTCTCCGCTAGTATTGACTTAATTTCAATGTCTTTGCTGCGAGAGAAACTTTAGTTTCTATTCTGTTGCTACTGTCCATTGGGCAAATCCCGCTATAAGCTGAGCAATTGATTTGAATTTCATGATTTCCGCTGTCGAACGAAACATTGGAACTTCTTTTTCAACAGTCAAAGGGATCAGTTGTCTGTTCTTCTGATTCAAGACGCTTTAACATTAAATTATTATTAAATTATTAATGTTATTAAACTCACGCACATTGTGTGACCCGACGTCGTTTAAATAAGCTTCATTCTAATGATCTTCTATATATATTTTTATATATAAAATTCGAGTGTACGAAATTTTGTGACTCTTAATCTCCTAAACGGCTAGACCAATTTTGATAATTTTTTGTTTGTTTCTGCTTCAGTTGGACCCGGTAAGTAGTGCTGTTGTCGAGACACAGGCACTTTCTTATCAAATTTTTAACATTTTGTATCTAGCGCACACTATACTAAGCCGATTTTGATACAATTTTTTTTAAAATGATAAATGAATGCTAATAAAAAGAGTTGCATACTTATTTTTCCATTTTTGAACTTTTAATGCAATATTTTTGAGTATTAAGTTTTTTTTGAAAACCACTGCAAGCCCAAGCATAAAATTTTTTTCGTTTTTAATGCTTTGTTTGTTGTTATTGTTGTGATTTCCTCTCTGAAAATGCACTTTTTGTCTCTTCGTTTCAATATTTTATAATTATTTATAGTAGAACAAGAAAGAGACAGTGTGTTTCATTGTTTGTGCTTTGTTTTGTTTGTGTTTCATGTTTGAGACTTTTGAGATAAATTTTGGTTTTTTGATAAGGGAAGTGGGAGGGTCGCGATTTTTTTTTCTTCTTTTTCGCGTATTTAAGTATTATAAATATATTTCGAATACCACGCGTACGAAGTCGCGGGCACAGCTAAATAGTAATCATATAAATGTTTGCTGTAATTTGTAATTGCAAAAATATCATAAAAAACAAAATTGAAAAAAAAAAAGAATCATGTATGGTATTTATACTCAACATAACCTTAAACTTTAAATACTTAAAATGTCTCTTTTTGTTGGTTCTCATATTCTAAGATCCAACCAAGTCTAGTTTATTTGTCACGAATCATGTTTTGGTTCTTTAATAATATTGAAACCTATAGCATAAAAACATTAAACAACACTTTCTACTCACACACACACACACACACTAACTGACACACAGATAAACACAAATATATGGCAGACATAGCTACACATATGAGGAGAAAAATTTCTCTTTTCTACAACAAGTGCACGCTTAAGGCGGCGTGCATATCAAATGTCAACCGCAGCAATCTACGCTCAATTTGGTTTGGCTTGGACGCCACTAAGTATGCTATACATGTCTACCATACATATCGTGTGCTCCATTCACTCTAACCTAACTTTTGTTTTATGTTGTTGTTGTTGTTATTATTATTGTTCTTATGTGATGCCACTACATCCAACCACGTTATCTTATGTTCTTTTTTTTCTTCGTTTTCGCTTCGACGCGTCGTGGTTTTTTCTTTTTTATTTTCTTATTTCTTTTTTCCTTCCTTTTTCTTTATGTTTTAATGGCTTAAAGTGACAGAAATTTCTGAAATATTGCACCCGGGACACATTTCAAAGCATGTGGCTGCATGCTTCTTTTATCAAGGGAAGGCAAACAAACCAACCAAACCAACGAACCAAGCATCCAAGCAACCAACCAAAGATAGGCGCTTCAGAGTGCCACCAACATTCGTGGTAGAAGCATCATCTATCGATGGAATTCGCTGATTGCATGTAACGTGATTTTTGTGGCAAGATTTGTTGGCGTCATCCTCGTTATCGTCCTTGGCTTAGCCTGCTTTGTTCTCTTTCTCGATGTTACTTACAAATTTTTTTGGCCATGTCAGGTTGGAGCCCGGGACATGTTTTGTTCAACGTTGATATGCCATATATTTTGTTGTTGGTTTATAGATAGAGATCTTTTGAACACATGTTCTGGTTGCGACACAAACACTCTAAGATACTAAGATACATACAAGTATGTATGTATGTCTGTAGAGATGAGATGAGTACATCTAAACACGTATAAAAGTGTCGACATAAATACATTTTATGTCATTTTGTTAGATATTCTCTCCCCTACTACATACTTGAGCTTTTGTTGTCTAGAGATTTTGTGGATTTGATTTGTGTATACTCGTATTTTGGTTTGTTACAAAAGATTTGTACAAGAGATTTTCCGCTTAGGTAATAAAGGTATCTTTAACTTTATGTTGTGGCATTTGATTTTGAATTAAACAACATAAGTTTCTTTTGTGATTTATAGAAATTAACTGAGAAATTTAACTGAGTTTAAGTGGATTTTACCCATCCGTTTGGATGAAGTCTTGCAGAAACACCTTTGTCTGACGGAACCAGAACCGAGTTGGTTGAGCATCAGGTTTAAATAATTAAAGCTTTCAGTGAGGGTTGGGACTCACAACATTGAATCGTGGCCGTTAGTCAAAATTTTGGACTTCCTTTTGGACCACCGGCTGAGTTTTAGTACCACCTAAGTCACACAAAAAATTGGTTAGAATTCTCCAAATGAAGGAGGACCCAGACAACAAATTCTATTAGGTTCTATTAGGTTTAATGAGTAAATCAGTACTGCTTTATGCGATCTGGGTGGAGGCAGCCGCAATCAAGTCGTAACTGCTTGGAATAAAGAGTGCTTATAGAGGGCCTGAGGATCTGCAGGAGACATCGGATAAATTTGTAAGCTCTGCATGCAAAAGAAACATACCACGAACAACTTCCCAGAAGGTAAGCAGTACCACTTCCATAACTATAGGATGGAGTAGTCCAAAATGGATTGCGTTAGACTCAAATGCACAAATGGAATGGAAAACTCTTCTTCATCCAATAAAATCAACAAAACTTGAACCAACAGATTAATATTTTCTTCTGAATTGAAGCAACTTCATTGCAGCTGGAAAAAATATATTTAACACCAAATAGTCAAAGGAATAAATGTATTACCTTAAGTCGATATTCCGCTGTGAACACATTCCATGATTAAAAATAAATAAAGTTTAAACATAAAAATAAATCGATTACAGTTCTCAGTATCGTATTTCCTTTTATTTTTCTCTTTGTGCACTGTAAGCTTATTTCATTTTATTTGACTAGTTTAACTTGCCATTTTCATCATTTAAATAAATTATAAAATTCTATGAAAAAAATAAAAAAAAAAGAAAATGTGCAAAACAAAAGATAAGAACAAAAGTAAAAAATCATTAATTTACTTCAATTTTTAATTTGTGGCATCAATCTGAAATATAATAATAAGTAAGTAGTATATAGTCGACAATTAATGATGCGTCAAATATTAATCGCTTGCTAATGATGTCAACTAATTACGTAATTATTCTCTCTCTCTCATGTACAGTATACGTATTTATGAATTTGTATTTCAATTCCCTTGACTTCACAAAAGTTTTATTCATTTGATAAGCCTTAATAATTTTTAGAGTTCATTGGCCTCATGCAATTGGATGTGTTCATTTTAATTAAAAAAAAATGAAAAAAAATTGATATTTATTACATTCATAATTATGGTTGCTGGCAATAGACTTCGCGCCATTGAGAAAACTGATAAAAAGAACTTCGCCACTTATTTTTTATCAGCTCATTATAATTTTTATATTTTTGTTTTATATGCTGTTTTTGTTTTTGTTTTTATTGGTATTCATTGATGATGTTCACTTTGAACATGTTGAATGATAAGTAAAACGTAACATCACCCAGACATTTTGGCGGCTGGCAAGGCTCTTTTATAATACTATGAATATAGAGATGTGTAGATATGAAAGTTGGTTTGGTCATTAAAGTGGTGCAAAGCTTTTGGGGTCAAGCGACCATAGTGAGTGCGTGAGTATAACATGATGCTTGTTGTACAATACTTATGAATAATGAGGACAAAATGTGTTGAGTATGCGATTTATTGATGATGATAAACGTTGAGTTGAGGTGTCTACAGGTTTAAGTTACAATACATAAAAAAAATACATGTGTAACGAAATGAGACTGCATAATATTTAATTAATCATCAATATACATTTGCCTCATTTTTAAAGAGGATTTCTTGTAATGAGGCCAATATTTATTTACAATTTTGTTGCCTTGTTTGTATGTCGAAAAATTTCTTCATCAGTCAGTTAGGTCCTGCGTGACAAGTTTGCCAGACTACGCGAACCTTGGAAGAAAGGTTATCCGGAAGAACGAGTTCATGTTTTGAGAACTGCAGGGCAGATTGCCTTTTTCAACTGCATTTTTAGTGGGGAACATGAATTTTGTGAGCCATTAAATCAATGGTACAATGTTTAGTTAGGAATCTGTTCATCATCTGCATTCTAATTGGCAGTAAGGTCAAAGTGCTTAGAGAAGATCACAGTCTGGATCATTGGATTTTTCTATGTCTACCAGCTTTCAGTTCTGAGCGGATATTTGCTAACATCACCAGTAAGAGTCAACAAAGCTGATATTGCCAATCCCTTTCTTCCACAATTGGTCGTCATCTTTTTATGAACTACTATGTCAGAATGATCTGGTACCCAGATGAATATGATTGATCTGTATTTTATTGAATACATCGATCAAAGGTCATCCAAATCTTCACAAAGTTGTTATACTGGGTGATTTGTACCAATTAAAAGCTTATGTTTTCCAACAATCTTAATGATATTCCGAATTCTGACCCCTTTTTTCTGACATTAAACCTTTAAATCATTTACACAAATTTGAAGTTCAATTTATAAGTTGATAGAAATATTTTCAATAATGACTCACCAGGTTTCCTCTTATCCTACTATATATTTGACCTAGAAAAATGTACACAATATGCTATAATTTCGCACAATATAATAATTTCTATGCGACCGGAAAAATTTCCGTGAAGGCAGGCTAGCAGGCAGGCAAACATATGCAAATTTAAACAATGTGAACAACCAACAACGAAAAGGAAGAATGAATAACAAGAAACCGGAAATGACAAAGTTTTTAACGCTCTCAAAAACTGTTTTCAAAGTAACATTGCCACTAACTTGTCTCCAAAGACATGACTCACACTTATAGACAAACACACTCACATACTCACAAAAATACAAGCACATTCAGTCATTATGTATCCGCTCCCTGGGGCGTCAAGATACAATATACAAGTCAAGTTACTATTGCTTTTGAAATCCTATCTTCAACAGAAGTTTTTGTAGTAGGTTTTTTCTGTCTATCAAAATGTCGCGCTCGCCATTTGACTTTTTGAGTGATCAAAAAAACAAAAAAAAACAAAAAAACCAAAACTGGCAAAAAAAAAAAAAAATGAAAAAAAAAATATTCGACATTTTGCTGCAATCGTTTGACTTTTATTTGGCTTCCTTTTTGTTGTACTTCCCATGTAGTTTTTGTTTTCCTTTTCATTCTTGTTGCTATTATTATTATTATTATCAAACTGACATACTGCAGTTGTCGTAGATATACAGGGTCTCACAGTGGTTGTACTTCTGTTCACGCTCTGTTTTTATTGGCACGTAGCCAATTTTGTTTTTGGCTTCACCGAAATAAAGAAAATAGAATAAAATTTAGACAAAAAAATACTTCTGAAGTTAGTTGTTTGTGAACGAATTAAACCAAAAAAAAAAAAAAAAAGAAAGAAACAAGAAACAAATAGAAAATTTTGGAAGAAATTTTCCTCTGCTATATTAAGTGTTTGTTGGCAAAAGAAAGAAGAAAAGCACAAAATCAAATGAAATCCGCAGTTTTACGCCATTTTGAATTGTTGTGATAAATCGCTTTTGGTGAATCTTTCATTGCATTTTTTCGAAGGTTCGTTCTTCCTTTCAACTTATCTTATGCCATCTTTTCTATAATTTTTCTTTCTACAATATTTTTTTTTTTTTTGTTCTTATTTCTTATTAAAGTTTTGCCATGAAAGTTTTGATAGTTTGATTTGCATATGCTAAGCAAATACGATTCATTTAGAGAAAATGGCAATGAATTGAAGAATGAGAAATGGGAAAAAAGATATAATAATATTGTATTTGTACAATAAAGTAAATTATTGATGATTTTATGTAGAATTATTAATTGAATTTACAATTTTGTGTCAAGTCTTAAACGTACATATTTTAAGGAATGAAAGTGGGGTGTGGCGTGGATGTCTGAAGTAAGGATTAATTGATTTGTTAAACTTTTTGCATTTGTTTTATATTTTTTCTGTTTTTTTGTATTTATTTGTTATTTTTGCAGTTTTTTTTTTCGTAGAAAGAAGTGAACACATATGAAATTATACATACAATAAATTTTGAAAATTAAACTAAATATTTAGTTTAAATTAAAGAGTGAAATGTGGCCAAATCTAGTTTACCATAATAACTTGGAAGAGTCTTCAAATGACGTAAGGTCGCATCCGGTAGAAAATCAGGTAGGCAGTTTGTTTTCGCAGGGTTAAAAATTTGTCATATCCGGGTAGTTTATCATTAAGTCTGGTTGTTATGTCAATGCTAAAAATTAAATATGCTTTCATTAGTAAATATATATTTAGTATATTATTGTATAATAGATTTAAGAGAAAGTGTTCAACGAAATCAGTGATTCTACTAGTACTTAGTACTTGAAAAGTACTTCAGTTCCCTATAATAAAAAATGGTGTTGTTTTGAAATCTTTAAGAACTTAACAAAGGTCCCATATGCAGTGCAGTTGATACATTCATTGGAAATAAGTATGTGTGAGTTAAACAATGTCGATTTATCGTGTCACAATCAAACCATTTCATGTATTAGCTGTTCCGAGTATGGAATCTTTTCATAACAATTTCGCTGCTATACTTTAGGCATTTTAAGATCGCCAATAATGGATACCATAATAAAACCTAATACAATAAATCAGTAGTAGCAACTAACTGACTTTACATACCAAAAAATTTCGATTCGTAGTTCTTGTAGTATCCAAAGGAGTAGCATAACTCAATACTCAGATGACGTGTCGTTGCATATACTTTTTTTTAAAATCGATTCGTCTCATTGTGGTGGTCCTTTCCATGTGGGGTCTCAGTCTAATATCTATCTATCGTTTATCAATATCCATACAAACAAAATATTCTATTAAATGACAGCTGGACTGCAGACATATTCTACAAATATGCATTTGAAGAACTTACGTGATTATTTATGTTTTCTCTTTCTCTTTGGTGTCACATCCCTTTTAGCAGCGATAGCTTCCTCCTCGAGATAAACGGCTACAGCTAGGGTCGACGATTCCGTAATGTTTGGCGCATTTCCGGATTTTTCTGCTTGTGCTACTTCTTTATGCACGTCAGCGGCTAAACCCATGACACCAGCTGTAACATCAGTTTCACGATCAGTAGAATCTATGCTCGAGATTGAAGGTGCACTAGACGGCGTATTGGTTAAAGTAGCTGTACTCTCCGAGTCCAACAAGTTTTCTTCGGAGGGTGGAATACTAATGTCAGACAAGTTTACTTCGTAAAATTTAGCTTTGCATTTTCTGCAAGTGTGTGACTTGTACATGCTCTTTAATTCAAAAAAAAAAATGTTAATATTACAGAAAATTTTTTCGCTTAGATAAATGTAAAGTTTAGATACTAAATGATTTTTTTAACAAAAATAAATTGTGGATAGAATAGGGAAAAATAAAAGCCTACTGCGTGTAATTTGATATTTTTGTAAATGAATAGGAAATGTTAAAGGCCCTTTTAGACGGTCAGTTCAGCCTCAGTCTCAGTCCATGTTATTGCTTCAGAAATGGAAATGGACTGACAAAATGCTTGTTTTTACACGAACAGTCCAAATCTTATTGGAAATGGACTGATGCCATTTGTTGTAATCGTTTTGTTATCGTTGCGGTTTTCGAGTCGATAATGGACTGAGACTGAGACTGAACTGAAGGTCTAAAAGGGCTGTTACCGAATTAATCGATTAATATTTTTTTTGTATCTCCGTTAAGAGTTTTTTACATGAACAGTTTCAGTCTCAGTCAGTCTCAGTCAGGTTTGTGTTTTTAATAATTTCAATGAAATCTGCAACAAAATTGTGGTTGGTCATAGTAACATCAGTTTTTTTATGCACTCTTACACTTTTTCAATGTTTACACGTAGCAATTATCGAATTAACAAAAATTTTATCGAACTGATCTGAAACAATTTGGTTTGGTCATCCGGCCAGTTAGTTTTCAGTTTCAGTTTCAGTCTTCGTTTCTTTTTCTGTTTTCGCTTTTTACACGTAGGTCAAGTTGATTGTTTGACTGAGACTGAGATTGAAACGGAGACTATACTGATCGTGTAAAAGGCCCTTTTTTATATTTGGAATCTGTCAATCAATGACAATAGTAGGCGAATTTGAATAAAAGAAAAATCACATGAGATCCAGAGGATGTGGTCTTTTCAGGCGACAGTTTGCTTTTGTCCAGCAGGTTGATTGCCAATTGTTTGTCATGGTCCTCTCATTGTAAGTTGTGTCTGTTGGTGTACCTGAATATTTCCTCTCTGATCGTTAGAATCATCAAGTTTGTGTGAATGGCCGTTCAAAGGCGCACCGAGAAACTTTGGAGTATGGATTGGATGCTCTGAAAAATGTCAAGATATTAATTGCGTATGTTCTGCTTGGATTTCGGCATGAGGAGCCAACTCATTCTAAGAAGCTTCAGATCCAATTGCGTGCTTTTGTTTTTGATGTGATGTTGTCAGGTGAGAATTGTGTGGGATCAGGAATGACATCTCTGTTTATGTCTAATACAGGACATGCCATGTGGTTTAGTGTAAGTGTGATGTGTATGAACTTGGATTTCTCAGCATTGGCGCCTATGTTCCACCTCTTCATCTACTACTCAATGAGGCCTCGTTCTAGGTTGTAGGGCAGTATCCTTAGCATACGTCACTACCGACAATTTCTCATTCTTTCAAATCAGAAGGTCAGCCATAAAAACTGTGTCCAAGAAAAGCGCCAACACACTACCCTTGTCGATTAATTAACACAACAAATTTCCGGACGGCCATCGACCTCTGGCACTGACGATAACGTCAAAAAAGTTCGTGCTCGAAAATCGTCATGTAAGTGTTGGAGAGAAAGCACGTGACCTCCACATCAATCGTGAAACAGATCGTTTAATTCTGGTCAACCAGTTGGACATATAGCGCATCGCAGCTCGGCTCGCCCCGATTGAGCTGAATTTTCTCCAAAAATTTCTCATCGAGCCACGATTATCAACGATTATAAGTCCAAAAACGCGATAAATACTTTCAACGAGCTGCCTTATACACCTGACTTAGCTCCGTGTGACTGTTCCCCAAACTCAAATTGCCGCTTCGGGGAATCCGTCATGACTCCATAGAATCCATCAAACAAAATTCGCCGAGAACTACTGATGTGGATTGATTAAAGCAGCTGTTGTAAACAAATTGATTGAAAGATCGCGCTCATTTTCGGAATAGTAATTAAGGACAGTCCTACTAACAAGCAGGAACAAGAAACCTAAAAAATACTTAACGAGGGCAATTCAAATGACAAATTCCGGGTACTTTATTATCTTAAGGTATAAATTCTTGATCAGCTCAATTAGACGAATTGATCAAGCCATGTCCGTCTGTCAGTCTGTATATATGCAAACTAGTTCCTCAGTTTTTGAGCCAGAGAGCTGAAATTTTGCACGAACTTTTCTTTTTACCATACGCAGGACAATTGAACTGAAACTTGGACATTATCAGTATCCAATACAGACACAGGACATTTGTCACAATCAGCCGAATTGGACCACTCCTCAGGGTACCTCTCATGCAAATCCCGTGAAAAGTATTTCATCTTCGGCATAGTTGCAGATAATATTCTTTCTAGTTTTTCCCTCAAATTATTTGCTTCTGCCTTCCTAAAAGGAAATATTGCATATACTTTGATATCTTGGAAGATTGCAAAATTTCCTGCTATCAGTCCGTGATTGAGGAAGCAAAATTTTTGAATATTTGCATTGACAATTTGTTTGTTGAATACAAAATCCTTGCGTTAAATGAAGGAGTGGATAAAGATCAAAAGTAAAAGTGTTTATGTGTAAAATTCCAAGGCACGTGTCAGAAGCCAAATGCCAAATGACTGTCAGCAAAAAAAAAAGGATCCATAAATGGGTTCAATTTATTAAGCATGCAGACAAGCAAAGGAAATTCAAAATTCAAGGCGTCTCATATACCAAAATAACCATACACTTGGCCAATGTGTCTGCATTGAACAATTAACACGCCTAAGTAAATTAACAACAAATCAGTTTTAACTATTTTAATAAAAGTCAAACATGCATACGTGTCGGCACCCATTTTTATATAAAACAGAAAAAGAAGATACGCTTTGAATTGTAACAGGTCCTAAGCCTAAATACGTAAACAGAAAACGAAAAATAAAGAAAAATTAATAGATCACGTATTTGACATGAAGAAGTTGACTTTTTGTACCTTGACTTGACTTCAAAATGCGTCTTAAATTAACTCAAAATTAAAACGATTTACCTTGAACTCCAGTCTACTATTGTGTAGAAAGAATAATGTTCACTCTATTTATTGACTCAACTTTACGCCTAATTTCATTTAAGTACATAACAAATTAACACAAATTAAGTCAATTATACATAAATTAAATGTGTTTTCTAAAAATACAAAAATTTCATTGTATTCTTACTTTAGATTAATGAAGTCTGATGATTTTGATTTCCTTAGGTATGCAAAGAAATCTATAAGAATGTTGTTTCTAAATAACAAGGTGAAGTTGGCCAATAAATAAACAGGAGAAGCAAATACTGAGTTAGTTAGTGTAATACAGGGACAGGTTAGCCTTCAAAGAACAACTATCGATAGTCATCATGAAAGTTAATGCCACACGTATCTGGCATTGGCTTACTTCGATTCACTACATTTTCTTTAGCTGACATTAGACTTATGCATTCATTGTCGCCTTTATATTCGATGATTCGACGGCTCCACTACGCTACCGCATTCCACATTTTTGTCTCTCACAACTGACTGTCAGCCTTTCTGACTGCTTGCCTTGCCTGCCTTGGCAGCAGCTAAGCTCAACTTGTCGTTTATTGTGTCAATTATCATTAATTTCTATACCTACAACAATTCAAAGGTTGAGAAAGGGCATGCGAATGAGTGTAGGCATGGGTATGGGTAATGCCTTGCAAAATCTTGTCACACCTTTTGATTAGTTATCTGTTTTCTTGGGGTTTTTGTTTGGCTTATTCCTTAACTTTCTTCTTCCTGTCATGTCCATTTTGCTTGTTTCCATTTTGTGTTTCGTCTATTTGCCTTCATGTCTATTGTTGTAGTAGTTCGTGTTTATTTTATGCATTACAAGCAAATTATTGCTATTTGTTGTTGTTGCTTTGACACGTTCCTTCATGAATATTGTATCTTAGTCCTTTGACTATCGTCCTTCAATTTTATCCTATATCTCTTAGTGGCTGTCTGTCCTTCTTTCTATATTTGTTAGCTAAATGAGAATTTATTATTCTTTTCTACATTTATTTAAATTAATTTTTATTGTTTTACGTTTAACAGACTAAGTAATTTTATATACACATATACATATATCTCTATTTACTACAAGTATAAGCATTTTCTCAACAACTCAAATGAAAACTTGTCGAGTAAAATATTATATATACATTCAAGTTATTAGAAAACTTTCATTCAACTACACAGAACTTTGCTAAGACTAAAGGATCATAAAAGCATTCAAACTTGATGAATAATTGCACAATAAGTAAGAAAATAAAAAATGTGAAATCCAGAATGTGGAATGAGTTGCCGCCGCTCCGCTTGTTATCCTTTGAGACGTTGAACTATGCTATGTTGAATCAAAAAGTAGAATGAATTGAGTTAAGGATCAATGCAAGTCAAAGATTTTCCATACAATAGCAACGCATCATAGTTGCTCTCATTCGTTGGTTCATTCCTTCATTCATTTTGGTTGCATTTTGGACTATAGGAGCGAGACCAGGCCACTGCGACTATGCGCAATATGTGATGGATGCCCCATTGCGTATGCAATACAATTTTTCGCTTTTGTATATTTCAACTTTCGTTCGTTGTTCGCGGGTTGTTTCACTAAGAAGGCTTCATCACAAAAGAAGCATGTGCTTGTGTCTATGCTTAAGAGTATGTGTTCGAGTTGAGAAATTGTTTGGCACAACACTCAATCCTCTTATTACGAATACGCTTTACTGTATAGTATAGTAGATTCTTTAGTCTTTTTTGGTTCATTCAATACTATGATCAAGCAGCATCAAGCAAGTGCAAGCTGCTTTTCATTCATTCAATATGGTTTGGTGCAATCCTTTTTGAAATGTTTCAGGATACACATACAATACTTTCATTGATGACGTTATGGCTAAGCTTATCAAATTGTAACCTCATTGTATGGATGTGTGTGGCTCCTGCATATGTGTATCCTGACTTTGTGTGTAAGTAGTTTTGTACTGTGGTCACCAATCAAGCAAACTCTCAGAAACATTTCTTTCCCTTTTCACTTCTGCCTTCCCTCTGTTCATGTGTCCTTTTGTATGTTCACCAAAGTGGAAATGAAAGTTTTACCAATTGAATTATGGTTATAAAATTGCACTTTGCTTTAGTGCCAAATTTTTCGTTACCCCATTGAGTAAGCAAAGGCAAAGCATAAGTGTTACATAATATAGTTTTGTGAAAGAAAATGTTAAATGAGACATAAATTATTAAAACAAATAAAAGAGTGTAAAAAACTAGTTCTTATTAGTTTGTATTTTTCTTACAGTCTCAATAAAATTGCCATGCTTGTATTTTATTGGTTTCTCATAAAGAACATCAGTTCTGTTACAATGCTGATGCTAAAAATATATTGTTTGATATTATTGATTTATTTATTTTAATTATTGTAATTTGAAAGAAGTCATTTAAGGTGATGATTATCTTTGGAAATTGTTTTCAAAATTATTGTTTATAGGAAATTAATTCTGTTGGAATGGAATTATACGCAAAAAAGAAAGTATGAAATCAAATTATTTTCTTTAAAATAGTTCAAATCAAAAGATTTAATTTGAAAGATATTTGACAGACTCTCCAATGCAATTTCATAGGTTCTATGAGGTCTAAATTAACAATATGTCAGGTATATACCTACAGTGTATATATGAAGATCATCGCTTCTTAAGATTATCGATTTGTGATCGCAGGGATCGCACGAAAATTAAGTTAGTTATTAAAGTCAAAAATCTGTCTTTAGGTGATTCGAAAATAAGAACTTGAATTAAAGAAATTAGATGTCAAACAAGATTTTTTATGACATTAATGATTTCAGTTAGAAACATGAGAACTTAAGTTTATATTTGCATTTAATTGTTGAAAATTATGAAAACTCTTTCACTTGAGGTTTAATGGTACTGACGGATGGACATATTTGATACTCGTACAATAGTATTAAAGAGTATACATACCAAGGCAGTTAGTTAACCTAATGAAAGTCGATCATAAGTGGAACCGAAATTCAACTTTATTTCCAACGAGTTTTTGAGCCGTAGACGAAACAAGCCAAAGACCAAGAAACAGACAAAGCAGTGGACTTTTCTGGATGAACATGAAGGTGGTTTTATTTTGGGATGCACGCAGTGTCATTCACATCGATTATATAGAAAAAGGTAAAACGGTCATTGGTGAATGTTATTGAGAGCTTTTGAACAGATTCGACATTGATATAAAGCAAAATACCGATCGTATTTTTTTTAAGAAAAAAGTGAGAATGCACGGCTGCACACAAATATAGATCCCATTGTAAAAATCACCAATTGGGGTACGAACTGTTTACTCTCAAGACTTAGCCCCTAAAACTATTTTATTTGATTACAAACCTCAAGAAATGGCTCAGTGGTAAGAGATTTGGGTCGAATGAAGAGGTCATCACTGAAATAAATGCCTATTTTGAGGACCTTGAAAAATCCTATAACTTGAAAGGGAACATAAAATGAGAAACTCGTTGGACTAATTATAAAGCTAATTAAATTTCTTCTTCCTTTCTTGGAATAGAATTTTCTTCGATTCTGCTCATCATGATCTTTATTAACATATCTGCTGTGTCAAAGCTTTAATAATAATACAATTATCATAATTTTATTTTAAGTATATGATCATACAAATTGGAAGCATTACAGTTAATCTCTTTATTTAGAAACTCCTAATAACAAATTTTGTTTTAAAATTCTTATTCAAAACATATTGAGTTGTAGTTTAGCCAATTCATTTGATTATCCTTAGTATTGTTTTTGTATTTTATATTGTGTATTAAACTGTATAATTTGTTAAATCTGCTCAATATTCTCACTTCCCCTCACAATAAACTTTTTAATAAACTGTTTTCTATTTCAAAAATTTTTGTCTTGTTTTTATTGTTTTGTATTTCCTAATTTCATTTTTGGTCTCTTTTTCCTATTTTATTGTATTGTATTTTGTTTGTTCATTTGCTTCATTTGATTTTCATTTTATTGGTTCTTCTTTTGGCAACAATATTTAAATTGAATATTTTGTTGCTCATTCAATACATTTAATTTTATTTTTCCCTCATTTTTATTTGGAATTTTTTGTTTTTTTATTTTGCGTTTCGTATTTTGTTTTCATTTTGTCTGTTTTTCTGATTTTGTTGTTACATTTCTGCTTTAGGTATATAATTTTTTGTTTCTCTACAAACTTTTACAATACAATTTTAATACAATTTTGGTTTTGCATGGCATGTTTGGCTTTGATTCTTTTTTTTTTATATATATATATATATATATTTGATAAGTATACATTTAAATGTATGTATGCATGTATGCATATAAAGGGTGTTCAAATTTGATGTATGTATGTATGTTGTTTGTGTTTTTGTGTAATTTTACAGGGATTTGTTTTGATATTTTGTGAAAATTGCTGCCTCGGCATTGGCTTAAAGGGAATTTTAGAGGTTTTTCGATTGCGTACATTTATAATATATCGTTTGATATATTAAACTCACCATATATAAGTCATGATTTTGTATGATTTTTTATATAAAAAAAACAAAATATATAAAAGAATTATATAGAAAACAATAAAAAAACAAAAATGAAAAGATGAAAACTTTCTTTAGAACTTTTCTCATTATTATGAATGATGATGAGGCTTAAAGAAGTGCTTATGTTGATGATGATGATGATGATGATGAGAGTTGATTGTATTTGTTTAAGCATATAAATTTACTTATTACACACGGTTGAATCTAAATCGTTTTGTAGCAAGTTTTTTGTTTAACATTATGTAGGAAGGGAGGATCAACAGGAAGATTTAGATTTTTAGTAAGTAGTTTGGTGGCGCATTATATTTTTCAAATTTCTCACCTTTAGAATAAGTCAAGTTTTACTTAGAATAGAAAAGTGATTTCGGATTTACAGTGTATTGTTATTTGTTTACTATATAAAATTTATGGTGGCATTCAAATATGTTTCTCTTTGTATCTTAAATTATTAAGAAGTTTTAAGCAATGAAAAATAAGGCCCTACGATGCATAGCTGGTACACCGTGATTTGTCGTATTGCATCGTGATCTCATGATATAAACATTGATCGAAGATATTAATTCTTCAGCTGCCGTTACAACGAAAGATTGCTGAAGCTCACAAAATCTCCTGGCAAGGTCTCTTACTCACAACGCAGCTCGTCGTCAATTGAAAACACTTCTTCTATGAAAACTATCCGGTTGTTGACGTTATAAAATAAATATAACACCAAAAACAAAAAAAAAATATATTAGCTTAAATGGAATCTTGATTGCATAATTTCTTTGGCAAGAGTATTAAGATTTTGTGTAAGTTTTCTTCTGGTATAAGTTTTCTGCCAAGAGAATTTCATTAAAAATGTGGCTTATATCTTTTTAGTGTCATGTGTGTATAAAAATTAGTGGGATCTAGATTTCCAAAATGAAGGTGCTTCTGAAGATTCAATAGTTTTCATCCCATAACTATTAAGTTTTACTAGATTTTTTAGATCTATAAAATTGTTCTTCTTTTGATTATACTGCTTATCATAATTGTACGACACTAAAAGAGAAAATTTCTTTTCAGTCTCACTAAATCTATGTTGTTTACATTTAGAGAAAAACTGAAACGCTGCATGAAAGAACACAATATTCTGCATAAAAAAATTCACAATTCACATCTTTGTATTGAAAAAGTACCATTCGCTCTGCGTGGATGTAATCATATCGAAATAATACTATAATAATATACTTATTTATGTTTTTAATGCAATCAAAATACCCAACATTTCTCATAAATATTCCATGTTATCCACTTAGGCCTACCCAAGTTCAAAAATCCTCTTTCTCATCATGTAAAACCAATTATTTTGGATATTTGGCTCCCATTAGCTTCAACTAGAACTAATGATACTCCATTAATGCAAAGATTCAATTTGACAATGTGTGCTATTGATATTCGAAAAACAATTAAAATATTTTATGGTCCTAAACAATTATTTTCTAGACGTAAATTGGCAGATTGTGTATCTGTAGAGAATGTAACAATGCTCACTTAATAATTAGTTACATTATTATATTGAAAGGAATTATATTTTTAAAAGGAAGTCTGCGAATTGAATAAGCAACAAGTGGTTCAGG
This sequence comes from Amiota minor, assembly GCA_037043295.1. NCBI lineage: Eukaryota > Metazoa > Arthropoda > Insecta > Diptera > Drosophilidae > Amiota > Amiota minor. Next base: position 5,393,412 of record JBAMAW010002155.1, on the reverse strand, counting down.
ATTTTGTTACTGATATTCATATTGAAGATGCCTTATATTGATAGATTTATTTAAAACTTTTATAGAACTTACATTGGACAACTGAATTCAATTCATAAAACTAATTTGACTAACTAAATTGAAAAGTTTCTTATACTTTGTTAGTATCACTTAGAGCTTAGTTCAAACTGATTGTATCATATTATAATAGATTATCATAATAACAGAATCTTCTTTTCATATAAATTATATTTCAATATATCATTTTGGATGCAAGTTTTTAATATAAAAACTCTTATATATGTAAATAAATATTGTATTATATAAAAAAAAAGAAGAAAACATTTTTCATAAGTTTAAACACCTGTCAGGATGAAGTATAAGGCAAAGTAAAATTTATGCATTAAGTCGCTAAGTAATTTCAATAATCCACTGCTAATACAACTTTTATACAATACTAACAACAACAATAAGAACAAATACAAAGGACATTCAAGGACCATGGACCAAAATGATGAAACGAAAGACAACAAACGAACGTCCTTCCTTCATTTCATAACCATAACAAAGTTCTTGCGGTCAATATAGCAATGTCCAATCTTGGTTTCTCTTGGGATTGCCAGTATACGAGTACAAAAAGGGGAGGCTGTGAAAACATAAGAAAAAATTCAATCATGGTTAACATTTATCGTTATGCGTTAAGCTAAACTTTTCATTTATTGTCTGCATGTTTAGTATGTTTACTGATTCATTTTTAGGGCGAGGGGCTTGGCCAAGAAATGTAAAAATCTTCAAGTATTAAAAAAGTTTTCAAGCCACAAAAAAGGAGAAGATACTTCATTGCTTTGCTTTGTTGGTTGGTGGACTAAGTTTCTTACCAAAGCAACAACTACAACAGGTTGTTAAACAAGTTACCTTCTGTTTTCTTTCCTTATTTTCCCATTTTGGTAACCTCCACCAGACACATCCCCAAGCTTTCTCTCTTCTTTGACAACCGAAAATTTACTTGCCGAGCTTCTGGTGATTTTTGTGTATTTTTCAATTGCAAGGGGAAGAAATCTGTTAGAAAAATAGAGGTAAAATTAAGCAAGAGTAAATAAAAGACCGACGACAACGACAACGACGTGGACGCAATAAGCAAATGAAGTCAAACGTTTTTATTTTGTTGTTTGTTTAGTAGTTTGTGATGCAGGAGAAGGCAAAGAGACACTGGGGAGACTTGGGTTGAAGCCACAATGAAATCTTTAAGAAGTTACTTACTTTTGAAGGTTCACAAAATATTTTTTGATGCCAGATGCCTTTCCTTGGGGCCAACACTTTCTATTTGTCTGATTCGTTATTCTCTCAAAGACATTTTGTAATAAGTGCTAAAGTGGTTGACTTTCGTGTTACTTTTACTAGGACAAAAACATAACCATTTCATTTTATTGCATTAAAACTTCAACTGGTCACTGCCATGTTTGGCTGTCTGTCTATTTGCAAATACAATTCTTAGCAGTTGATTCTTTATTATAAGTTTCCGGTTATAATGATTGTGATGCACTGAAAGAAATTTGTTGTTGGAAAGAAAGGCAGGAAATTCAGTTAAATGTAAATGAGATATGATGTGTCTTTTGGGGACCCGAGACACTCTAAGCCTCTAGAGAGTCTTTAATTCAATTTATGTTAAGAAATAGGAAACAGTATCTATTGGGTATTTATTTATGTTATTTTTTTTAGGTTGTATTTTGTAAGGCTAATAAAACCTCAATCACAAGTATTGATGCCTGAGCATATAATGTTTTTTTTAAATCTCCTTTTCAAAACTTTAATGAACTCCGATGTTTGAAGAATAATTCTTAACAATGTCTTACAGACTAGGAAAACAACATAACAATATGCATAGAATTTCAAGCAATAAAAGTAGAAACTGGTTATAGCACATTTTAGTATCTGTTTGCTCTTTCCGAGATACATAAGAATACTCAGACAAAAAATACTGACTAACTGTCTGTCTGGTGAAGGTGTATAATGAGCAATAGGCAACATCAGATTCTTCCGGTCTGCTGCACATTCCTATTCACACAAATATACTTCGACAAAAGAATACAATACAAATATATATGTATATGTAGGCAGACAGTAGATATTCAACGATGTGAACTTGCCTTGAGTATGCTTACAATTCAACTTCTACCTACTTAGGCTACTTGTATTTAAAGACATTTACAACAAATGAGGTCACTTTTGTAAGTCCACAAGTAGGACAATATATGCTTTGTATACAAAACAAAAGACATAGTTTTCTAAACTACAAACTAATAGCAACGATTTGTGCCACTTGAGAAAGTAGTAAGTGATTCACAAAAACATGTACGAGTATGCAGACAGACTATGCAAGTTGCGGAAATATATTTACATGGTGACAGAGAAATTTGAATTAAATCAAATACATTTTTTAAGGATAATGTAAATTAAAGTAGATAAAATTATTATTCTAAGTTGTGCTTCATACTTTTAAAAATTAAGTGTTTAAAGGATAAAAATAATGTTTAAGGGATATATGGTACATCCTAGAGTTAAGAGATCAATTTAATCTCAAAACAAGTAGATTTCTTTTTTGAAGTGAAACTTCTTTAGTGAAGGGGAGTAAATCCGAAAGATATGAAAATGAAATGTGATGAAAATCAAAATTTGACGATGTTATTTTTAGTAACTTAGGTGTTCGCTTGAATGAAATTGATTATGCAATAATATATTATATTGTATAACTTTGGTGATCACATATATGTAGGAACAATCTGGATAGAGTTATCAGCTGCATTTCAAACAGACTAGTTGGAAGTATCAGAATTCAAGCATATAAGTCTTCTCAAAAAAGTTTTGTAATATTCCCCTTGTAAAGAATTGTTAAAGAATGAATAGTCAGTTGTCGTTTATAGATATTATTATTGTGCAAGCTATCAAATTCTATATAGGTTTTGGACTTTGGGTCCTTCTTTTAAATTATACTCAATTTTGTGGATGAGCAAAATGATTGATATTTAAATGTATAGTTTTTAACTTTTTAATAATTATACCTTCAGCATAGAATCACATGATAATCCACGTGTCGACAAGTAAATTAGCTTGAAATAACTTGTGATGCTTATAAATTACTTTTTTGTTATAAGTTTTATACTAACCCCAATCCTAAGATTCTTTCTGTATTTAGTCCTTATGTTAGTTAGGCTATATAGGCCGCCCGCGAGTATACGCGAGTTCACCCGGTGGCCTTACGGCCCATTGTGATGCCTGCTAAGGGAAAGATAAGGGAAGAAAGAAAGTGGGAAAGAAGATAATGGGACGGGAGAATAGGAATGGAAAAAGGTATGGGAAATAATTATGGTCGTGCTGGCTAGTCGAACCAACCAGAAGAATCTACAAAACAAGAAAGATCCCGCAAGGGATCCCAAGTCCTCAAAAAAGGGCCTTCAAAGAAAGCGGAATCGCCTTCTAAGTATTGCAGCCATTCGCCTTATTGCACAATGCCGCGTTAAAACTTCTGCAATCTTCCGAATCCATTTCTTGTTAAAGTGTAGGAGTTCGGATGTCTTTTTTGAGTGATAAGAAGGCCAGAGCTTTTTAGTGATAGAGCATCTTGGCTCAGCCTGAAACACACTGCTCCAATTATGTAGACGAAAAGAAAATTGGGCTGTCAGCGCCTCCGAAAGGATGCCCGCGCCCGTACCTTCTTCTGTCTTGTATCATAGATTGAAATCCCGTCTTGCCTAACGGCGTTACCCTGCCTTCAATCATTTCTCTCCGGGAATCTAATACGAAAAGTATTCTTCCAATTTAGTTCCGGCACAAATTTAGCCTTTGGTTATTTTACCTTTCACTGTTCTATTCTTCGACGCCTTAATAGAAAGTTAAAATTTTAAGCAAGAAAATACTTCCATTCCAGAATTTATAAGCTATAAATGTAAACTAACTTTGTATTGCTTAGAGCTTAATAAACCGAAAAGAAAATTGTACATCCAGAGAGAAAGAGAGAATGAGAAAGAACTCAAGAATCAGCAAAAGTGATGGAATCAGCAAAAGTAAAAAGAAAAGAATTGCAAGAATGAAAGTAAACCACATAAGCGGAAACGGAAATACGCTATTAACTGTCTAATGTACATTCGCAATCGCTTCGCCATGTGATATGAAGTCACTTATTCCTTTACTTTGCTCGACCATTCATACGCTCAGTAAAGTCGGTATTATTAGTTGCAATAAAATATAATAAGCTGTAAAGTTATATTGCAATTGTGGCATATTTTCACAACAACAACAACAATAGCAACAACAAATAACAGCAATAACAATGACAGAAAATGGAAAAAATTAATGAAAGAAATGGAAATAGAAAGAAAACTTAAAACGACAATGTCATGGCTTGCCCTTTTCTGTTTGTTCTCGCAAATCCTGCGTAATGTGACTTGAGTATTTCAAATGTAGTACATATATTTATACTGTGTGATATCTATTAATGTGTATATGTATGTGTATCTGTCTACATGTACTTTCATGCGTGCTTGTGGACAAGTTAGCTAGTTTATACTTATATACTTTTTTTCTCTTTTGCTTTTGTCATGTGCATGGACATGCAATTCTATAGAAACAAATACTATAACATCACGAGTGCTGAAGTACAGCTTAATTTTATTAAATAAAAATAAAGAAAAATGTCGTCGCCGGAAAGTTCTTGCTAGTAACAATATGCTTGCTATATCCAACTACTAAGTATCTTTTAAAGGCCAACGCCAAAAAATATGCAATGACTTTTGTTCCCTTACACTCGGGCATAGTTTGCGACCGAAGAAGACTACTGACTTTACTTAAAGTAAGTTAAATGCGTATTTTATGGCTTTCTGAGTGCAAAAGCTGATGTTTCTTACTATCTTGAAGAAGACGGAAAGAGACAACGATGAAAGGACAAAAACTAAACTTAATTTCGATTTGAAGCCAAGTTCGCCAAGCTTTCTTGCCTTTGCTTAGATCATGGTCCACTGGTCATACTACCAGAGACTTGGTTTTCCTTTCCACATGCAACTTTTTCGCTGTTTTCCCTGCTTTTCCTGGATACATTGCACAGCACTAAGTTATCGTCTTTATTGTTTGTCACATACGAAAACTACACCCACCCATGTTTAGCGGGAGCGAAAATGGCATAAGCTGCTATTCTTGTTGTTGTTGTTGTTTTTGGTGGTGGTGGTGGTGGTGGTATAGGTGATGATGTTGGTATTGTTGTCGCCTAGTTCACACGTAAGTTCGTTCATTCGACCCTTCTTACACATGACAATGCAATAAAATGTAAAGAGAAGTGTAACGAAGTAGAAACACAACAACAACAACAACAAAAAGAGTATCAGTAACAGCAATAGGAATAATAAAGTATCCAACAATCAAACAATAACAACAACAACAATTGCAGCAACAACTGAAGAAGTAACAATAATAGAAGCAATAAAACGTCGTAAAGGACATCAAAAGGCGGTGGCATCAGCAACAGAAATAGTCGCCGCCATTTATATGTCTTTTGCTTGAGTTCCCTGCCTTGTCCTGTGAAGTTTGTGTTCCTTCGCTGGCATTTTAATTCAACACTTTTTACTTTACTTTGCTTTGGTTCTTTTCCTCTTTTTATTTGACTTCTTATATATACTTCTTCTCCATTTGTATTATTTGCTTTGTATGATATTCTTTACTGGCTGCTTCCTTGCTGCTTGCATGCATGCTTTGTTCAACATACCGTATGAGTAATGCTTGAGTTAAGCTGCCATCGTCGATGCCACACTGCGTATGATAAATGTTCTCAAGTTTCCTCATTTCGAATGTGTTTAGGTGAATACACACAATGAGTATTGTTATAATTGTTGCACTATTTTGCATTGCAGGATGTCTCCATTGATGATGTGTGTTCTTGTTGTACTTGTTTTGTTATTATTATTGTGCGTAGTATAAGGACATTGTTCAGATTTGAACAATTTCGATTTCAATAGGACAATTGTTAAACAAAACAATATACAGTTCGAGTAGAACAATATAAAATGATAAATGCTTTTGGAACAAGTGATAGCCACTAGTATAATAAGTTATGAAAATGCTTTGTTAACTACAATTCACATTGTTCAATGCGATCCTACCTGTTGAGTTAATTAAGTAACTAGAAATGTAATAATTATTATTACCATTCTTATCACAATTACATAAATTACCATACTTGAATTATATAATAATCTAATATCAAAAGGGGACTAAGTCTTATATTATTAAAACTGTAATGATAATTGCTTAAACAAAGAGAGTGTAATTTTGAATTTATTTGTATAAAATCCTAAACTGCTTCGGACAAAAAAGCGCCGCTTCTTAACAGTCCTGTGCAAACTATGCTCAGTGCATATTGCAGCACACGTTTCTTATATAGGGAACCTGTTGTAGAAATACACATACTTGTATTGTGAGACACTGCCGAGGACGGACGGACAGCGGAGGCTTAGTAATAGGGTTCTGTTTGGTACCCTTCGGAGCATGCCAATATACAATATATGTAGGTTTATAATAATATAAGGGGTTGAAATCAATTATTTGTACCCTAATTTGAAACTTGTTTTAATATGATTTAATTATTGAAGCCATCTTTTTTTTTATCACCAAGAGTACTTTTCAATGACAAAAGGAGCTGATAGTCGCTTGGTGAAAGATGTGGACTATACGGTGGATGCATTAAAACTTCACAGCTCCAGGTTTCGGTTTAATTATTGACGTGTATGGTCTTGTGTAGTTCTGGTGAAACACAAAGTCTTTCCTATTCGCTAATTCTGATCGTTTTTGAGCAATCGCTAGCTTCATACGGTCCTTTTGTTGACTGTAGAAGTCCGAGTTCGGTGCTTGTCCATAAGGAATCAGATAATGGTAAATGATTCTCTTCCAGACTTACCAAATGCTCAGCAAAACTTTCCTAGCTGTTAGTCCAGGGTGGAGATTTTTTGAGCTGGTTCACTGCGCTTTGACCAGGATCGGTTTCACACAACATTGCCGTATGTGACCCATTTCTCATCATCTATTACAATTCGTTTAAGTAAATGGTCGATTTCATTCCGTTTGTCCAAAGATTCGTAGATGGACATTCGATCCATTATGTTTTTTTGCGAAGATTCGTGTGGTACCCATACATCGAGAACAGAAAACTAACTTAAAGCCCATAGTTTTGTGAAATTTGACTTAATGAGCCCATTGTACATAATAAATATATATAAGCTAAGTGGCCTTTGAAAGAGAAATTTAGCTAAATAAGTAAAATTACTGAATTATCATTTTTAATTATAAAAATTCTTATACACAGCAAGATTTTATCACAATAATTAAAATCATATATTTTTTTTTATTGGTATACAAGTTTAAATTTAAACATGCAGAACGATGAAAATGCAATAAATATGATAAGAGAAAATGCACTTTTTAAAGAAGAAATGAAAGTGTTGGAAGGCAATTTTTCTACCGTAAAATACATTCCATTGAAAGATGAAAAGAAAGAAATAATACCAAATGAACGTGCTTCAACATCTGAACAACCTGAAGCTACTAGGACATTAGTAAAAGTTTTTAATTTTGGACTCATGAGTTCTGAATCGATGGAGGCAGTGACCAAAAACCTTTTTACATTCGGGGAAAATGGGCAAACAGCAGCAGCAAACAAGGCTAAACGAGCAACCAAGAAACGTAATCCAAAAGCCAAACCTGGAGCAAAAGCGAAAGCAAAGCCAAAAGCTAAGCCGAAAGCAAAAGCGAAAGCAAAGCCAAGAGCAAAACCGAAAAGTGCATTAAAATCTAAGATCATTACAGCCAATAATACATATAAGGCTGGAGCTGAAGACTAATTGATTCTTTAAGAACAATTTCTAATTTATATCGCATTTTTTCAAAATTTCATCAATGCAAAAGTATTGCACACTAATGTAATATTTCTCATGCGGTATACAAAATTATAAGTAAAAATTAAGGATAGTATGCACATGTGAGGCTTTGAGAAATATGTATAAGAATATAGACAGATCCATTCATGCTCTTGAGTAAGCAAATTCATTAAGCCAAGTTGCGGTGAGTATTGAGTATTTGAGCATACATTTCTTTTGTGTTTCGATTTTAAAAAGTTGATCTAAATACTTTCAAAATTTGTTCCCAAAAATTTAACTCGTTTGAATTGTGAAAAAATTCTAAAAATATAAGGGTAAGAATTTCAGTAAAATATTAACAAATTTTTTTTTTGTGCAATTTTTAGATATTTTTTTGTGCGAATAAAACATGTGCCAAAATCCTGTTTCTAACTTGAAAAAATTCTATAGAAAAAATTGGCTAAAAATGAATGCAATAAAATTGCTGCAAAGAATTGTGTGCACATTAAGCCACTTTAGGACATCACGAAGCCACGCAATCTCAAACAAAACACAAAAATAATAAAAAAAAGAAAAAAAAAAGAAAATAAGAAAATTGGGTAAAAACCATTTAAAATGCGTTCAAAAGTCATGGTGAAAGAATGAATTCTTTTCTGAAATATTGTTTTTGTACAGGCAGCCTCAGAAATAGTAGCAAAAAAAAAAAAAAATGTCAAAAGGCCAGCATTTGATGACTTGCAACTACTCCCACCACCCACATATTCATATCTTTACCCTTTGGATGAACAAACTAAGAAAAACCACACGATTTGCATTGAATGCTATGATGACGATGATGATAAAGATGAGCAGGAGAGAAAGAGAATCACTTAAGAAAAGGGAACAAGACTGGCAGTAAAGGCGATTCAAAATTTGAATCACCACAAATTTGGTGGTGATGACGCATTGTTATTATTGTTTCTGATGTCATCATATTTTCCAATTTCGTGCAGATTTTCTTCCGCTGGCTTGGTTGCCGCTCACCACCCAAAGCCACCATCTACTATTGTGCATACTACAAAATTTTTTGTCAACAATTTATTTCTCACAACCCAAAAAAAAAAAAAAGAAAAACTATAAAAAATTACCAAAAAAAATAAAAAGCTAACAAAAACCAAAAAATTGAAAAAAATATTTATTGAAAAGTGCGCGTGCAGTTTAAAAAAAGAAAACCAGAAAAAGTAACATTACTAGTTGAAGTCTGAGTGGGAGAGATGGAGGGGAAAGATGGGGTCAAGTATAGATAGCTAGCAATGCTTGTTGCAGTTTATTGCCTTTGCTTATGGACAAAAACTCGTTAGGATTTTCGTTGGTCTGAAGATGTCCACCGAATAAGTGGAGAAGTGGGAAAAGAAGAAGTGAAATTTAACGAAAAACAAAATGAAAGAAAGAAAATGCTGTTAGTTTTTCAATTATGGTGCATAGATTAGTATTTGGTTAGCCCACTGAGTGTGTGTGTGTGTAAATCTGCCACAAAAGTACGCGCAACCATTATTAGGTTTAGATTGTGTATAACTGTGTGTGAGTGTATGCGTATCTATCTATCTATCTTAGGGTTGCCTCTGCCTTTCGAGACACAAAAAACTTTCTGACAGCGCACAATAACTTTGAATAAGCGAACGCACAACTTTGTTGAGTGCAACTCGTAATTTTCCAGGATCTTTTTTGTTTTGTTACTATCACTCTGATGGTGTTTCCACTTACGCTTTGTTCGTTTTTCTTTTGTTTTGATTTCTGTGAAGTAGTAGTTAGATAGAGAAATCCTCAAGAGAATCACGTATATCAAGAAAAATGACAAAAAAATAAAAAGAAGCACAATTGTACTAAAACTTGGATGCAATGTGCCTTATGTAGCACGATTATTCATATGCATTTAAGTCTATTGATGTTTCCATTGTTGTGTTATCTTTAAAAAAGATCTGTCTAATTGATATATTGAAGAATAGTAAAATAGCAGGAGAATTTTAGAATCAATAATGAAAGTAATAATGGTTGTTGTAATATGTTTTGGAACCAATTTGATAGTAGAACATAAACAGTGGTGCACTGGTAGGTCTAGTTGTGATCCAATGATGGAAATCTAGTTATATTTCTAAATACAGTTTCAAACTTTTTGGTGTAGGATACTGTCAGACTCTTCTTGGTGTCTGCAGCTGCTTCAGAAGTCATGTGAATGAGTTTTCAAACTTCGTTGCTTACTCCTAGCCAGGTTGCCTGGTAATTTTATATTCTTAAGGACTGATCTTTCTTTGATGGAGTTAGCCGGCACATTCCTTTTCAGCAGCTAAGCTGGTATACAACTATCTTCTTTGGTATGCTTATCAACCTTGCAGTTTTTTGGAATATCTCTATAGTCATATTAACTCACAATATTAAAAAAATTTTTAGTTATACGAGTATCTTCCTTTATTTAATATCGTGAATAAACTTTTGGAATTGCCAATCTCTATTGTCAAGAGGGCAGACTTGATGAGTCTTTAACCAACGTGAAATACAGTGCATGTGGAAACAATGATTGCATACTCCCCAGGCTGCAGAACACTGTTCTTTAGGCGGTCCTTGCATTGCCTGGCATACAATGCACGAGTCCATGATATGATTACGACATATGGCACAATTATCTACAGCAATATCTGCGAAAGCATTGAATAGAATTCTACTTATAGGTATAATGTAATAAATAAGACTTACCCCAAGCCCATAGACCTATAGCATCCCACTAAATTATTATTGAAAATCAAAAAATTAATTTAAATTACTCATAATCATATAATTTTATTACCTTTTTCAGTACAAAACGTTTAGTACCATTTGTGTTGCTAGTTGAAGGCTATCCATTAGAATCGTTTTCGTCGCTGTACATTTTTTCACAGACGAAAAATTTGTGCTTACGGAATTTCGAGTTGAATTTTTCTTAACACAATTGTAAAATGTGAATAAGTGACATAAAATTAAATAGGGTTACCAGTAATATCATCTAACAAGAGTTACCAGACTAAATAAAATAATCGAAATAACTGGTACTTTGGTTAAAATGTGCGATAAACTGTAGAGACTAAACAATTCTGAATGACAGTAGCTCAATTTTTGAAACTAAATATTTTCTTGGTAACAATTTACTGCATAGATGAAACAGCTTAACATTTAGTTCTTTCAGTGTTTTCTCTCTAAAGTTCATCTGAGATTATTGATAATTTTTCAGATGTGATGGTTCAGTGAATCGTACAGTTTTTTTATACAAGAAGCTAAGGCTAGACATATTCTTAATAGACGTTTGTTGCTGATGACTGCCAGATTTAGTCTTTTATATTTTACAGTCAGGTGCGGGTATTTATGGGATAGACTGAATGACTTATCAATTTAACTCCATTTCCTTTCTTCCAAGTTCAGTTTAAGTACAGTTTATTATAATAATTCAAAATCGAAATGATGATCTTCATAGGACTATGTGCTTCTTTTCTCTTTCGATTATGCGTATATACAATTGTATATATTTATTTATTACGTCCATCGTCTTTTATGCCTTAGAATATTAAGTGACCATTTTACAAACACAACACAAGAAGTGTTTATCGTGGCAATGAAAAGGATTGTTTATGACAAATTATGATAAATAATTTTGAGGTCGGTTGGTTACAATTTCGCCCAAAAAAGTCGTAGGTGTGCCGGCAGTTTGACCGATATCATTTTCTGAACTTTGTTATTTGGTGTCTTAGGTTTTCACTCATAACTATTTAGACAATCAATCCCTCTCGCAATCCTCACTCTAAAATAGCAATATAGGCGAAAGAAAGCAAACATAATTCAGAGTCGTTAATTATAAAATCCGACTTTACCAGCACGTTTACAAAATGCAGAGATGTCAACTTTTACATGAGATTATTAAAACTTTTCATTGAACCAATCACTTTCTATGCATTTTTAAAACAAATTTGAAACCTCACAGTTTTTTTTAGGTGAAACTTCTTTAGCGAAGGGTGTAATAAATCCAAAAAGTATGAAAATGAAATATGATGAAAATCAAAAATTAACGATGTTATTATTATATTAGAGCTATTTAGGCAAATACAATTGAAATGTCTCAGTGGCGTAGGGGTTAGAGAGTAGGACTTGCAAACCTAGGGCGTGGGGTTCGAGTCTTGCACTGGGAATATTTTTTTTTTTTAAATGAAACTTCTTTAGCGAAGGGGAGTAAATCCAAAAAATATGAAAATGAAATGTGACGGAGATATTAGGCAAATATTGTACAATATGGAATTGAAACTTCTAAAGTATTATAGAAGTAGGTTCTTTGGTAAATAAACACAATCAGTTAAGCTTTTCTTATGTCTCTGTTACTCATGCATAAGCATTTATTCGTCTCACACATTTCATTTTCTCATTTTTCGATTTACGTTACTTCACTAAAGAAGTTTTACTTCCATATTGTGCTTATGAGGGTGAGGCACACTACTTTTTTTTTTATTAACATTAATAGTTTTTTTTAACATATCAATTCGTCGTATAAAGACAATTGCAATTAGGTTGAAAGAGATTTCTGGCACTTAACACACTAACAGCATTTAAAATATCCTTAGGAACCATGGAACTTCAATCTTACCTTAGCAAGCTGGTTTTAAAGTACTTCTTGGTTTAATGATTGTAGATATACAAATTCACAGACTACTCAAGACATCCAAATTGTAATTACAATAATAAAAAAAAAATCTATTAAAAAAAAAAAATTGTTCGCTACCTGGGTTTCTCTATTATTTAGCTCTTCAATATCTTTATAATGAACTCTATTGCCTGTATATTATTTTAAAATTTTCTGATAGAAATAAAGAATATGGAAAGAATTTATAATCTAAGCATGTCGTCATCATCATAGACATGTGAACGAACATGTATCACTGTATCGGTCCTAAATAGCTTATTTGTCTAGGAAAAATGTGAAAAATGTGTGTTTATTTTCTATTTAATTCTATTTCTACAGATTTTAGAGCAAAGCAAATAAATTTGATATGTTGTGAATGAATGTGAAAATGTATTTCCCTCTAGGCATGTGTGACTATATCTCTATAGTATATGTGTTGATTTCCCGCTTTGTTTTGCGTACTTCCGTTTCCGTAAGCGTAGCTCAACCAAAATTTGCAACCTGGCAAATTAATTCAAATTATTTTATTCCAGCTCTCCTCTCAATTCTCTCTGGATGCTTTTCGCTTCAATTGTCTATGACTTTTCTATGCGAAGTATCAACAAAGTCAATTTAAGCATAAACTGTCAAAATAAATATTCAAATGGTTAAAAATTTTTAATGACGGTTACGTAAAACAATTGAATTTAATTATCCTGACGCGCTGCGGGTAGGCAAAAAATTTACAAAACAAAAAAAAAAAAATAATTCTAGTTCCAAAAACCAAAAAGTACAACAACAACAAGAATAAAGAACCTTAACCAGCCTAACCAGCGTCAATAACACAATATGAACATAACAAAAAGAAACCTCAATCAAATTGTTTGTATTTGTTTTCGAACCCAACACCAAAACTTTTAGACACATGCTCACCCATTTCGTCCTTCACTCATTCTTTCTTCGAAACTTATTCCTTTACTCACACTTATATATTCTTATATAATTCCCCATTCTCTTTTCTAATTTTTTTTTTTGTTCGCTTGATTTTGACTACACACAATTTGGTTAAATACGCTTTTTGGCTCGTTAAGTGCCTCTAACAAGCGGCTGTCAATTTTCTTTTTTCATGAATTCACTTTTTTGCCAAAAGTATTTCGACTTGTGTTTGTGTGCGTCGCTGTTTTGAGGGTTTTTGTTTCTATAAATATTACGAGTTGTGTATTTGTGTATTTTCTGTATTGTTTTTCTAAATAAATACAATACTTCGATAAAATAATCATGTCACGTGCAAATTGATTGAATTTCTTTTGACGCCATTTTGTTTCATTGTCTCAAACTTGGACGTAGACTTGGGACTTTCCTGTTGAAGTGGAAACTTCAACCAACTCAATTCAACTCAAACTCATCAATCCTTGTTTTTTTTTTTGTGGGATTTCTTTTTCTATGTTTTTATTTTATTTTATTTTGTTTTTTATTTACTGTCTGCAGAGTAAATGTATTAAATTAAATTAAATTTAATTTAATTTAATGCAAGCCACCTGCTATACATTTAAACATACTTTCAATTTACTGCCATGTTGAGAAATTGCCTTTTTGACTTCAATGGACCTTAAGCTTTAATAGCTAAGGGTCTCTGTTTTTTTTCCATTAAGGTATAAAGTTTTTTAATATGCTAGACAAAAAAACAAAAAAAAAAAAAATAAATCAATAGAGAAATATGAATAATATTAAGTTTTGCGTATTGGGACTTTGTAATTGTTATGAAAGCTTTAATGGACTTAGGCATCATCTCTTTTTTAAAGTTTATTTTTTTTAACCTTGCCAAAGTTTTAAGAAATTAAGTGACAAAGGTACTGAATGTTATCCTTTGTCACAGAATATCAATGCCAATGACCTCACTCATATGTTATGCGAGTTAACGTCGGCCGGACAACACAAAACTATGTGGGATAAGGGACACCGTGAAGAGGTTGTATTTTTTTCAATATCAGGCGTATAAAAAGAACATTTTCATGGTTACTTACCACTTAGATATATGTTAGCTATAGTTAATTTACATTCAGGGATATGTAACTCATCGCACTAGATTTATACATAATGTTACTAAGAAATAGTCTAGGTTAACTGCTTATTAATGTTGTTTTTCGCAAATAGATGAGTAAAGGGAAGCAAGATTAGAAATCAAACCACCCTTTCTTATGAACCAGTAGAGCAATGGGAAGCCTTATTGGAAAATAAAAATGAAACACCAGAATATGTGAAAACAAAATTAATTGTATTGCCAAAAATTGCATATCACACATTATAAAGTCGTGGGTATGATCTGAAATAATCTACTTATATATAGAAGAACAGGTATGTGAGCTATGAACTCCGACACTGATGACCATTAAAGTTAGCACATAGGTATATGTATTTATTTCTTTTTACTTACCAATAATCTGAACACGCCATAATTGTGCAACGGATCCAGACTTTCCGTGAAACAACTGATGCCAAATTGAAGCAACAATATTTTACGGCAATTATAAAGAAAGGAACGTGCTGATTCCCACTTTGATCTTCACATTCAAATGACTACAGTTTCGCCATGACAACCAATAAAGCTCAAGGGTAGTCGTTACGCCTTGCTAGATTCAATTTAGAAAATCCATGTTTACCGTATGGTTAACTATACTTAATTATATGTAACTTTTTCTAGAGTAGGAACTGCAAAAACTCTATACATCTTTACACCGAATAATGAAACCGAAAATATTGCTTATTCACTTATTTATTTAAAATTAGGATCAACGCTGCAAGATCTTGAATTTTAATTAAATTTGTCATTGACAAAATAAATGTAGACCAACTGGCTAAGAATACCCATAAGAAACAAAGAAGCATTAATTAATTTAAAATAAACTTTAAGACGTCTTAAATGGCTATAAAACTTAAACTTCTTCTTATGGTATACTGAGTATTTAAAAAGGATATAAAATATTAATGGAGTCTTTCAATATCAAAATACAAAAAACAACATTCTGGAACGGAAGTGAGTCACATGTCGAGACAGCGAAAGGCTTTAATTTGCATGCTTCGTGCTGCGATAATAAAATTTGAAATGAAAACTCGAATAAAAAAGGAGGAAATAAATAAATAAAAGGATATTATACACATACATACTCATGCATATGTATGTATATGTACATATATATATGCAGACATTTGTCACGCGCTCTACGACAAGACTTAAATGTTTCAACATGAACGCAGTCTCATGTTGTCCTTATTGTCCTAGTGTTCTATTGTGCTTTCCTTTTCTTTTCTTGGAGATTGTGTGTTTGTGTGTTGAGTAAGGATATGGTTTATTGACACTTTAACGCGCGTGGCACAAACTCGCACACTCGCCACACAAACTCGTATGTACTATATTGTTCTGTTGTATATTCTTTTGTGTCCTTTTGGACGTTGTGTCAGTCGCCTTGTGGGCTGACAATTGTTGATATCCCTTTCTTGTCAACCAACGTTTCTTTATCCTTTATCCTTTATCTTTGGTTTTGGCTATACTACAACTTCAAATTGGGCATCAAGTGTTTGAGGCTTTGGCTGCGACATCGGCATGATTTTGTTTTGTGTGCTTTGTCTGTTACCCTTTGGGAATTACCACTTCATGCGTATGAAAACTGCTAGACTGTCAGGCTTCCGGTTGAGCTTATCTGCTGCTGTTTGTAACTTCATCTTTTCTCATATTCTTCCTACCCCCTTTCTCTTTCTCTATAGAGCAATGTAAGACTTTTGCTGACAACTTGTAGCTTCCTCGTTTCTATCAACATTGTCGCCAGTTTCGGCATTTCAATCTGCACTTTTGTCTGTCTGTGGTTGCAGCATATATCATTTTGTTGGTGACTCACATATTCAGTTACTCTCGCCTTGAATGCAGTCAGTAGACTGGCATATGACGCCATTGATATTACTGTAGTTGTTATTGTTGTTATTCGAGATGCCACCATATTCTGCTTTATGCTTTCTCAACTTCCGTTTGGTATTCGTTGTGGTATGACTGACAGACGGCAGACGAGAGAAAATATGAAAATTTTATATTTATATGCATATGTTCATGCGTACACAATATATATATATTTTTTTACTATCTGCTTCATTCAGATATTGAAAATAAATTGTTTTTACTGAAGTTGTTGGCAACACTTTCAAGTTTTGAGTCTGCATGAAATGCGCAGATGTCATGTTGAGTTGTTGCAATCCAATGGAGATTCATAGTACATTCAACTTTGATATGGATATTGTTGTAATGGAAATCTTAAAGTAAAGAAATAGTAAAGAGTAAAGAAGCAGTAATAAAGCTTAAAATTATTTCACAACAGAAAAACAAATTAAATTCTTCATATTCACTGATCTTTCCATCACCACCATCTGTCTTTCAAAGGCTTTGATCATTATGGATACTTCAAATAATATAAAGTTATGTTTGGTGGATGTCAAAACAATGACACACATTGAGCTGCATTAGGCTTGTCATGAGTAATCATTTATACCACTGGTTTTTCTTATTTTGAAAATTAAATAATATAAAATATATTTCTGAGATGCCGCTGAGAAAGTTAAGTCTACTTTTATTGAACTTTCTACTGCATAGAACTCCACGTTTTCCTCATACTTATGTCCTTCTAAATTTGATTCAATGAGGAAGGAACTTTAAAGTCTAGGTTTTTAGAGAAACTTGCTCCCACGTGACCATGGAGTTTAGAATCATCATCTTTGAACACACAGCATGAAATGTTACAATGAAAAGCCTTCAATGAATTATCAACATTGCATTAAAATATATTTATTGTAAGTTTTTTTAAGATTTAATTTAAAATTATCAACCTCAACAATTTTGAATGCATTTTCAATTTAATTTGATAAACAAAGCAATTTGCATTTGCATTAATTTACAATTTTATGTAGAACAAAAGTGACATTTTAAAATTTCTCATTCTTTCAAGTAAACATCCAACTAAGTGAAAGAAATATTTTATGATTCTAGGGGAAGATAATAATGAAACACCATTTCCAATTTCTTATTACATTGCTTCATTAATTCTTTTACATATATTAAAAAAAAAAAAACCACAAATTCTATGAAATACGTCAAGAAAATATGTCAAGCGAACTTATTTCACTTTGAGTCAATTAAGCACATAAATTAAAATGCCAACGTTTGAGTTTTACCTTTGAGCAATTTTCTTTGACTTTCCTTTTACCCTTCTATTACTTTTAAATTCTCAGTCGTCATCTTTGTTGGCTTAAAGAAGTCTTCATTAATTTCATATGTACATACATATATATATATTTTTTTGCTATGGAATGAGCAAATCGTTTTAGTTGCCAACAAACAGAAACAGAAAACGAAAGTAAAACTGCCAAAGTACTTAACACAATCATTAGTCAAAGGCTTCATTAAACGTGGTAGCATGATTCGCTACGTGACAGGTGAAGGTATTATTCACACTTTTCAACATCTTCTACTTATGATGCTTTCTCCTTCTTCTCCTAATACTCCATTCTGCACCCACATTTCTTTGATTTTACTATACTTGTTGGCATCGTTATAAGGTTGTTATTTTTAGGCCGCGTTTATTTTCTTGACGATTCTGACTACTTGACTACTTTGGCTGATTGCTTGGCATTGGCGTTAAGCCAAGATGTTGGCTTGGTCTGTAACAATCAGCCAACTGCTTGGCTACTTTTGACTGTCTGACCGAGTGACTAAGGCAGACAGCCTAAGTTGGTGTTGTTCCTACTGGTGCTGTTACTCTTGATTATGTTGACAAGTCAAACAACTCGTAATGCCCTGTAGTGGAGCCAAGTTCTAGTTGAAGATTGGCTGCTTTGTTAGTGTTGTTACTTTTCAAGTGATTTATTTTGTAAATATTCTTATGGATTTTATAAATTTTGATGATGGTTCTCAATAAATTCCTGAACTAATCATACTAATTTGTGGATGATATTTTGTAAGCCATGCTAATTAGATTTGTGTAATTATGTATTAAGGAGAAGCAGAACTGGAATCTATTAGGCGAAGTTTGAAAGTTACCAAAAAATTCTTTAGAACATATTGTAAAAGAAAGTTGGAAGTCTCTCATGAAGAATTAATCTGTTAATTTGTGTTACAACAGGTAAATGTCAGATTTTGATGTGAGTTTAGATTATTGTGTGAATTGGCAGAGAGAATTACAAGAATCTAAATCAAAACTACATCTTAATTCTTTGTTCTTTCGTTAACTGAATTTTCCTTAATTTCTATTTTATTGTAACAGACATGACAAATCAATTTCAAATAATATTTATGAACACAAATTTTGATATTTCTATTCTAAATAAAAAAACATAGTTTTTATCTCAAAATGTCTTAACATTTTTACTGCTGTTGTCATCATTAGACATCATACTATAATTGTGGATAAATTGTCTTGACTTTGTGTTCATTTTCATACTAATAAATATTACGAAAAAATGATCCTTCAGGAGAAATGTGTTTCGGTTTATCAATGTACCTATAAGTAATAAATATCCTGTTTGCTTTAAATCTCTAAGATGTTAATACTTTACTAACTTTAATATTTTCTGTTATTTGGCAAAACTATTCTCAAGTACTTAAAAGCAAATTTTGTACAAAATTTCCAACACGCGACGAAAGAAAAATAAAAAGAAATACGGAGTAAGTTTTTTGTGTTTTATACAAATATTTTCTTTGGAAGAACTTCAATACACATTGGAAAAATAAGAGGCGGCATAAAGGCAAATAGTCTGTGTATATTTTTTTAACAAGGAAAAGCAATAACTTTGACACTTAAGCAGGGAACAAAATCGACAGCAACAACAAGAAAAGAAAAAAGAAAAATATTTAAAAATAATAATAAAAAATAATAAACAAGAATAGCAAGAGCAACATAAGGCCAAAGCGACTGATAAGAATAAAATTCAATAAAAAATAGATACCAAATATAAATTGAGCATTCTCAGGAAGATAACAAGGATATTGTAAATAAATATCTGAAGTAGAAGCCAACAGAACACTACTCAACTGAACTTGAAATGAGAATTACGAAAGTTATGAATAAATGAATGAACAAACAAATGAATGAATGAATGAATAGAAAGAAGAATATGGATTTTAATATAAAGTAAAATAAAGAAAGAAAAAGAAAACCAAGGATATGAAACTTTTGTAGCGCAAACTAAAATGAGCTACAAGTAAATGTAATAAGGATATGAACAACTTCTACAAGTGGTACAAGGTAGACCCTTATACCTTAACATCTTTTCATCAAAAGTGCGAAAATAGGTAAAGTGGAAGTGCAAATATAAAAAAATATGCAAGGGAAAAAGTTATAGAAAATAATTTAAAAATGCAATAAAAATGAACTAAGGGGAGATATCAAAACAAAAAAAAAAAAGTACATTGAAATAAAAAAATACTAAAAAACAACAAAAGGATAATAACAACAGGGAACAACTATAAATAAGGATACAATGATGAAATTAAGTAAAAAATAGAATAAATTTCAAATGGAAACAAGAGAAAATAAACAAATAAAAGTGGAAATCTCATTTTATGTACTCGTATTTGTTGTATTAACTAAAATAACCAAAAGTTGAGTTTAAAAAGAAACTTTGTCAAGTGTTTTCTATTTTTTCTATGAGCACCAAGAAAAAACTATCGTCAATAGAAAACAGAAATTATTGAAAAAGTCTATAAAATAAATAATAAATGTGTGTCTGTGGCTATGTGTGTGTTTAGGTATGTTCACTTAGAGTATCTAGAGGAGTGTGATGAGGTGGGTTGATGTTATTAATAGCTGTGAAATTGTAGCAGTCTTACAACATCTGAACAAGGTATGCAGTTAACAATTTGTATATGTAAGCGAGGACAACATTAACAATGACAACAACAATAAACAATGTATATGAAACAACAACACTAACAATCGGAGCAATAAAAAACTTAACTTCAAAAAAACTAATGCTAACAAGCGACATCAACATACGAGTTAGTATTATTGAAGTAATAGTCCTTGTCATAGTGCTGTAGTACAAGGACAACGACAACGACAACGACAATCATTTACAACAACTTGACAACAATTCTCTTCCTAGTTTCTTTCTTCTCCTGCTATTCCTTCTGCATTCTCTTCTCCTTATCTTTCTATGTACATACACATACATACATGCTACATGCGTATGTATATTAAACATACGACACTCGTAACAAGTTTTAGTGGCTTTTCTTTTTTCCTTGCATATTTTTTTTTTTTGCATATTTTAAGGCGAAGTAAGTAAATAAATAGTAAAGCAAAAAAGATATTCTGGAGTAAAATGTAGAAAGTATTTTCTGCTCTATGCGGCATATGCGTGATTTGTCTCGACATGAAAAGTTGGTACTATGATATTTTTGCAAAAGTCAATGAGGCGCTCTAACTAAGTTGCGTCAACTCGTGTCCTTAGCAGGCTAAATAAAGGCTACGAGAGCTCGTGTGTTTTTGTTGCGTCTAACACGGAGTGATGTTGTGATTTATTATTTTAATTGGTTGAAAAGTTTTGAGTTTGGAGATTCTTATGACTTTTTAATTGATTGATTGATTCGTTGATTGATTAAATGAATAAGTTAAGGAATATCGGATGGATACAACGAAATGTGATGATGAATTGAATGAAATAGTTATAGGATTGATATGGAGATAGTCTTAGATTAATTGATTGAATAATAAAATAAAAGGATGATTGAAAAAATGATTACGTGGTTAATAAAAAGTAAAGTAAATATTGGTTGGGAGATTCTAAGAAAATTTTGTGTGTGTTTAGAGTCATATATTGTTAAAATCTTGTATTGATTGAAGAAAATATTGAAATGTTATGCTGAAATACGGTTGGTGGATATTGGTCAGAAACTTATAGTGTCCGAATTTCAGTTCGTTAGTACAAAAAAATTGCGCGCGTGCCATCGTACACGTGATGGATGTGAAACTTCTTAAAAACAATCAGAGAAAACTCATCTCAAAATCTGTCTGTCCGTCTGTATATTACTTTTTGTTTTTTTGACGTGTGTTATTGTTGTTGTTGTATTTACGTTTGCTGTCTGTCCTCTTTTGCATATAAATTAGATGATCAATGAGCTTCTGTGTATTTCTCGTTCTCTTTTCTTCGTACATTCACTTGTTTTTGAACAACACACAAGATGTTTGCTTGCATGTTGTTGTTATAAACATTTTTATACACACAAACTGCATGTTGTTGTTATGGAAATGGAATCTCTTTTTTAAATTTTTTCCGGTGGATTTTGCAGTAATTTTATTATTTGTTGGGGATAGGGCAATAGAAATACACATTCTGTGAAAATTTGAAATCTCTACCTTGTGCGGTTCATGAAATACAGATGATTCAAAAACGTGACGATTTGTATTTTTCCACTCAAATTTTTAGTATAAATTTTTGCCCAATGCCGCTAAAGAAGTTTCACTTCAAAAACAAAAAACGTTTTCTGAACGGAACCTAAATATTAATGGGACTGTTTGTATGCACCTTAGTAATCTGATTCGGCTGGTTCCGACAAATGTACATCAAAAACTTATAGATGAAAATAGTAATGCCACATCTAGACGTCAACAGCCATAAAATACATAAAATCTTTGAAGCAGTGAAGAAAATTGTTTTTAAGAATCGTCGAATTACTATTAAAGAAGTTGCTGAGGATGTCGGCTTATCGGTTGGTTCATGCTATGCAAAATTTTCGGATGTTTTGGACATGAAAGGTGTGTCAGCGAAAGTTCCGAAATTGCAAAATTTTTGAGCATGACTCAGGGGCTGTTCAACGACGTTAACGACGATTCAAAATACTTTAAAAGGGTAATAATTGATGACGAAAGTAGAAAAAAATTTAATACAGATTCTTTGATTCTTTTTTTTTATCGCCAAGACTCACTTACATATTTATCTATGAAACACTAACTAACAATACATAATGACTGGTAATTTCAACATATGTTGGGAATATATGTACATATGAGCCAACAAAACAAAAAACATAAAATCGAAAATCGATAACATATGGACCAAGAAAAATAAGAAACCTTCTTTCTTTTTCCACAAAACTCGTATTAATGGTTGCTACTAACAGAAATAAAGAATGATCAGTTGGGTTCATCTCTCATTGTTGTTTGTTTGAAGCCATAATTATGACTTTCTACATAGCATTGTACCAAAAATTATATAAGCATATAGAATGGATAAATCACTCACTAATAAAGAGCTTAGCGACCAATGTTTCTATTTTTGTATACCCAGCAACAAAATTACACACAATTGTTGTTAATATCTCTAAAATAAAATCCCGAAACATGATATGCAGCAAATGTTGCGAGAGCGATTTGTACAGTCTATGTATTTTTATTGTCTTTGATTGTAAATACATTTCCATAATCAGATCTAAATCTCTTTTAATTGTTAATTGGCTTGCATTGTGACTCTATCAAATATATACTTATTTTTGAAGATAAAACTTTTGTTTGATTGCAATCAGCAAGGAACATAGAGAAGAAGACAGAGATTTAGTATTGATTGTGTTTTCATAGTGACAAGTTGTCGGTTCGAGTTCCGGTGGTTAGTTTTATGCTACAATATAATACTTATTAATATATATTCTTCGTATTAAAGTAGTGTTTGCTTTGTCAAAGAAACCAGCTTATCTTGGCAAAAACATAGTATGATTTTGATTTCTTAGCAATGTACGAGAAAAATAAAAAACGTCTCTCTACCACATTTCAAATTGATAGCAAAAGAAAAGAACAGACAGTCGTAATCCAATTAATAAATTGGTAAGCTTTGTTAATTTGATGGATGCATAAAAATTCCAACATATAAAATGGTAATTGATCCAATACAATCAACTTGCCTTAGTAATTAAATATGTAGGCTATGGTTCGCTTAGACCTGTTGCTCTGCATATCTAACTTAAACAACCGCTTTTGGAATAGTAGTACATACTTTAGACAACTGGACATAAATTTATATTATGTAACTGGGTCGTGCAAAGCATAGTAAAGCAAAAAACAGAAACCCACATTAAATGAGTAAACACGAAGAAAGAAAATGAAGAAAAATCACGTTAATAAAAATCAAAATTAACAAGTTAAAATGAGTTTTTAACGCGCATCAAATTTTGAAGAACATAAATTATACGAGGACATGCGGCAGACAAGCGAGTAGCAGGACAGGACTATACAGTAAACATTGTAGACATTTCTGTAAAATATACGAGCTTATCAAAATTTATATAACCAGAAACAGCAACAGCAACAACAATAATGAAAAGAACAACACCAACAACAGCAACAACAGCAACATTACGATCAGTAAAAGCAACATGAACTTAATAAGAAGTAAACATTTAAAGCTGAAACAGAATGTTGCTGAGCCAAGCCGAGGCCAGGCCAGGCCAGGCCAGGCCAAGCCAAGTTGAGGCGAGACGTTAATTAAACATACACACACACACAGATACACACTTAGAGCTTCACAGACAATGGGAAATAAGTACAAAACAAGATATTAAAAACAACAACATTGGCATAAATTCGGGGTCATGCACTGAGTGCGAGCAACGAACGATTTATGGCTATGTAAGGACATTCATAAATCCTGGCGTTGCTTCACATTTTACATTTTCCACTTGAACAATTTGCAACAAAATTAGCTGAAAACAGTTTTCGAACCTGACAAACCTCGCCCCATTTATGTGGTTCATATCATTTACTTGTTTGTATGTGATCTACATACAATAAATATATTAAGATTGGGTCGAGAAAAGACAAAAGAAAAAGGCATCAAAATATGGTTTGTGTTCCATGTATAAAGGACGCTGATTAAGTATGACCGGCGCATAATTTCCAATGCGAAGAACCACAAGTTAAGAGGAAACTGAGTGAACTCAGGCTAAGCTTAGTCACATAAATTACTCAGGTATACAGTTATGGGATATAAGGTCGGTTGGTCGATCTGTAAATGTAAAATACAATATAATAAGGAAGGAAGGAAGGAAGGAAGGATAGAGGGTTGAATATAAAGAAAAGGAAAGAGAGTGAAAAACGTTTAAATTTTGTAATTTAAATGCAAATTGACAGGCAAATGACAAACATTGCAATTAACGAGGCAGAGGCGGACTTTATGAAACGACAGCCAGGATATGGCTGACCAGGATAACAAACCGAGTTAAATGTTGAACTGGTAGAATCGACAAAGTAGTTGTGGCAGGCAAGGAACATTATTTGCTTGTGTTTATGTTTTTTGTTTTGCGGTCAAAATGAGTGAATTGACATTTCGCTTAGTTTGGGTAAGGACACCAGTTGATAATGATAATGATAATGATGATGATGATGATGGCAATGATGATGAAGATGATGATAGGAACAATACTCTTGATATTATTGTTGGTGACAAGGCAATCAGTGAGCAAGTGAAGAGCACAAGAAAGCAGAAAGAGATAGACACTCATTACAATCAGAATTTAAGTACTTGGGGCCCCAATGCTGTTAATGTTGAGTACGAATTAAGGCAAGGATGAGGACGAGGTTGCTTCTTGCATTGTTACTGTGAAGATCCCAAACAACTTACAGAGTGTATAAACTGAAGCTCACTAATTCTTACTTATACGCAAGCAATCGCATAAGTGAGTCCTTTAACAGCGTTTTTCGTTTTGCTCCTTTGCGGTGAACACGTTGAACTTTCGCAGGCAGGCGTCAAATAAGGCCTAATTATCTTAATTAATGAGTGTCAAAGTGAAAGTCTCATTTCGTTAAAGACGAAGAATGTACGCGGACCACAAAAAAGAAACACATAAAAAAAAAAAAAAAAATAACTAAAAGAAAATGGAAAAAAATGAAAATGAAAATGAATATAGTACAACCAAATATGACGAGCCAACAAGGACATTTGTTTGTTGTATTATTTTTTTCTTTTGTAGTGTATTTTGAATTCTCTTGTGTTCAGTCTTGTTGAATGCTTTCTTTTTTTTTTTTTTGTTTCAATTGCTTCCAAGCTTCTGCATCGCCATCTTAATCATTTTCTTTATATTTATTTTCTTCTCCTTGATATTTTCTTATTTTCGCATTGCCTTCGAAGCGTTTTTCATTAATTTTCCTGCGGCTAACCGCAACGCAGCCGATCCAAAATGATTATGCGCTGAACGGAATTGCTTAAAAAGAAGGTCGCAAGACAAGAGAGAGAAAGAGTGAGGATGTCTTGTGAGTATACAAAATTGAAGGATGGGAAGGTCAGAAGAATACAAAATACTTACAAGACATCATGAAGTAGTAACTGTATTTTATTGCAAAGTGGCTGTAAAAAATATTAATAAACATAAAAAATGAAAAAGAAAACAAAAACAAAAAAAGAAAATGGAAAAGCATTTTAGTATCCCATAGTTGCAATCAAAAAACTTAGCCAGTTCAGTTATTCCATATAACAAAGTCTACTTCTAGTTAAAAGTTCAAAGGCAGGAAAAAGTAAAATATTCTTTTCTTTATGTTAAATCTTAAATTTGCCAAGAGGATGGTGAATTGTATGTGTTTGTTAGCTCATGTGATAAAATCTTATGGATGGTGAAAGCCATGAAGTGATAAAGTCTCATTTAACATCTCACAAGCAAAGAGTTTTCCTTTCAAAATACAGGGTTAGGCGATTGAACTGTTTTACCTATGCAAACGATCATACTTTTTTTGTGTGAAATCATTTTTTATTGATTCAACTTACAAAGATCTGTGGAAATGATAAAAAATTGTAGCCACATTTTGCCTTCAAATGGTTAAACATTGAGTTGCATGCTGCATGAATAGGATCTTGCGGAATTTTGGCCCATTCCTGTACAATGGCTTTCTTCACCGCATTCATGCTGGCATATTTCTTAGCCCTCACCTCGCTCTCCAAAGTGGCCTAGATGGAATAGTCCATCGGATTTGCCTTTGGCGAATTCGAAAGCATTTGTGTGGACGAAATAAAGTGTGAAACATGGTTTTTTAACCATTCTTGGTTGTTGGAGCGTCCATGGGGTACGGCCACGTCTTTAAATCAGCTTCCACAACATTTTCCCGTTAACAAGTCACAATGAGTTTGATACTAGGCTTGATGAAAACGATTGGGTTGCGTCCATCAGCGGTAACCGCAGCTTATACCATTACTTGATATTGATATGAATTTGACATAGTTGGCCACACTTCAATCGCCTAACCATGTACAATATATTAAATCTTATCCCATGTGGATAGTATTTACTAGTTGCTTGTCTATTCATGTGATTTAAAGCTATAAACATAAACTAAAGCAACATCTGTGTGGATTTTACGGTAAAGAAGATTCTTAACTATATTGATATAAACTTAAAAAAATTTTCATTAAATTATTTTTTGTTTGGAGCAATAGGAACTTAAGTGGATTGTAATTTGTATTTGCTAATAAAATGTGATTAAAATCTATGAAGTAATAAAATGTCAATGTGTTTATTACCTTGATAATCTAATGTGTATTCTACTGTGTAAATATTAAATTAAAAGAATAAACAATTTAATTGTAATAGACAAGGATAAGAAGTAAAAATTAATGTAGCCTCTAAATGAATGATAAGTTTTTCCCTTCACTTCTTATCTGCTCTTCTTCTCACATGATTCGCATAATCTCTTGTGGTACGCATTTGATCCTTGTTGGGCGGCTATGTTTTATTTTTCCATTTGTTTTCTTTTTATTACAAATTTACACTCACACGCACATTGAATAAAGCCAAGTGCTCTTTTGCCTTTTGTCGGCATTTCATGTGTGGTTTCTATTTGTTTCATTTCCATGTGTTCCAAAGAATTTCAATTGCTCTTTGGGTTCTGCGCACTTAAAATGACTTACACTTCCAATAAACGAAGCTGAAAGCTTTCTCAATTATGTCAACTGAGTCTCTCTTTCTTTACAATCTCTCTATTACTTACTAGTAACTCTTTATTGTGGCTCAAACAGCAACGAAAACTAGCACAAAATGCATTGGCTGCCTTTTATCCTATACTTTTACATGCGATTCCTTTTCAATTTTCTTGTTTGTTTTTTTTGTAAAGCCGTCGCCGCCGCCGCCGCCGCCGCCGCCGCCAAATTTTGTTGTTGTTATTATTTTATGGCTTCTGTGGCAATTTCTTTGTCTTTGCTCTCATAGAATCATCGGATTCAGTATGTATTTGACTGACCTAAAGGATTTAACTGTATGCGCTGTTGTCCTTCGACTAAGTCGAGGAGTTAAGCAAGCATTAAATAATTGAATGAATTTATGAAATTCTAAAGACTGAAGCACTGACTTGACATGAAAGAAATTTATCCTAGTATTTTTGGTAAAGTAGAAACACAAAAATCATTGCATACTTAGTTGCGCATGGTTAGTGCTAATTACATGTCATGACTTTACTTTACTTCTTTTTTATAATCGTTTGAAATTTGGTTCATAAATCATACGAAAACTACACAAACGTATACTTACATAGATAGTTGTACATATAATAGATATATTTAAGTACAGGTACATAATTATATATTGTATTCTTAAGTGGGATATGAGAAGGGTATTTTATTATATATAGATTGTAATTTAGTGTGGTATTTATCCCATCACCTAATCAAATCCCCTTAACATTCCTTTTAAACATTCATATTCTATTATAGTATTTTTACCTTGCTTTGGTTTAAAATTCGCTTCTCTATGGGTGGAATTTTTATTATTGTATTTATGAATTGCAGATTTTCTGTACATCGTATAAATAAAATTTGTATGTCAGTATGTTTGAATTTCTCTCAATTGCATCATAATCATGATTATCATCATGTATTTTATTTCTGTTTTGGACAAGTAACCATCTGTGGCTGAGATGATGTTTGGTTTGGGACGGACGAGGTGAATGACTTTCATTTGCTTCAGTTGATTGATTCAATAACAAAACTAACCAACTGACAGGAACAAAACTGACTCACTTACTGGCATATTGGCATACTGTTGGAATAAACTGAACTCTCTTATTGAATAACTTTCCATTGAATATACTTACACTAACGCAAACACACGCACACATATATATTTCCATGTAAACAGTATAAAAACACCTTTAATCACACAAATGAATGTTTGTGCGTGCGTGTGTACTTTGGGGCTTAAGTGCATTGAAGCCTAACTGTGCCTGAATCTTATTCAGAGTCCTGGTTTCAATATTGTTTCATGTTTGTCGTTGTTGGCTTTGCTCCTGTTTGCCCATATTGTAATTAAGCCAGACCCGCAATCAAGCGTACATACCAACCACTACTTCAACTATATCACACATACCATAAGTGTATTTACATATGTATGTATGCGTGTACATAACCTCAAAATATTTTATGCACTCATTTTGTATTGGCACCATGGGGTATGTCCCCCATGGGCAACTCACTTAATAAGTAGTCGCATAACTGACTGATTGAGTGGATTTGCGTGGAGTAGAAGAAAGTGAAGTAGAGTTAAATGAATGAAGTGACTGACTTTTTGGCCATAGCGCATAAATCAAAACGATGTCAGTTGATATTTTAAGTTGATTAAATGTTGTGTAGTGTTATGAAGTTAATTGTGATGGTGCTAAGCGATTTGGAAAATGGTTCATATTAGTGGCTTTTTAGCTTATCAAAGTCTCAAAGTATATTATGTATAATTATGTAATGAAAAATAAATAGATAAATATGTGTTATAGATGAGGAAAATATTCATTTATGAAAAAATATAAATGATGTAGTATTTTTTCTATTGAAAATACCAAATTTGAATATTGATTTCCAATAAGAAGTGTATTTACCTTAGCTTAGCTTTCCAACTGCAATTTAAATAATAACAATAAATAATTGTAATTCCATAATAAATAAAGAAATTAAAACTATGCCAAATTAGATTTTGATCAATAAAGAAGAGAAACTGATAGCAAAGCTGTGTTAATTTGAAGAACAGAATCATTCCCTTAATTTGAAATTTTTTTTAATTTCTACTAACTCTCTTGGAGCAATTTACATTATAATATTTCACTTATCAAAGATTAGCATTGACTTTTCTAAGATTTATATTAATGTTTTGTGCAATTAATGATTCAACTCCCTTCCTCTCAATAAACTTGTTCACTTTTTTGCCAAAGACATGTCACGGTGTTTGAGGTGATGTGGTTTTTAAAGGCAAACAATTATTAAATCACACCAATTTTCAGTAGTAAAGCCATCAAATAAGATTTTGATCATCAATTAAACCAAATAAGAAATTACGACTACATAAGCATTGACAAATAATACTCATTCAGGGATAGAGAGCAAACAAGAAATTCTGAGAAATAAACCTCTTAATTAATGTCTATTCATATCATATCCTTTATGAGCTATAAGATAATGTATGTATATATGTATGTAGTATATCTTAAGGCGTTAATAAGCCGCATGTGTGATATAGTCGTACTTATAATACATTTGTCTAATGCCAAATAGGCCTCCGTAGGCTGTAATCGTAGCCTGAAATCTTCTCCATTTTTATTACACTTTGACATATTTTTTTTTTTTTTTTGATATTTAGAAGAATTTTAATCGCTTAATTGTTGTGACATTTTAATGGTTGTGAGAGACACCTAAAGGAAAACTTTTTAAGCATTTTATGCTCCGCCACAACCCACAATTCTACACCGAAACCCAACGAATAACTCGTTAGCTTCCCCTCCATGTGAGTTCATTATATTGTATTATAGAATAAGAACTACAAGTGTGAGTAAATTATTGCCCTCGGGAACAAAGTTTAATGATAATGACATAAAGACGACAAATAAAAGAAAAAATTTTAATGAATTTACAAAAAAAAAAAAAAGCAAAACACTAAAAATAAAATTATTACAAAGGAGAAAAAACTAAAACCAAAACGATATATTTATGTTATGTAGAAAAGCATTTGAGAAATAAAGTTTTTGTACGAGTATCTG
The DNA here is from genome assembly GCA_037043295.1 of Amiota minor. Taxonomy (NCBI): domain Eukaryota; kingdom Metazoa; phylum Arthropoda; class Insecta; order Diptera; family Drosophilidae; genus Amiota; species Amiota minor. The sequence continues at coordinate 5,362,858 of JBAMAW010002155.1, read as the reverse complement.
TGTGCGGAGCTGTGCTGTGCGGCATGTCTGTGTGATTATTTGAGCTGCCATTGCTGTTTGGTTCTATACTAAACAAGTTTGTGAAACATTAAAACTTATTTTTGTAGCAAAATTGTTGCTTGATAAAGCAACAAAACAAAACAAAGCAAAACAAAAAAGTTGCCTGAAATGTGCAAACGAAAAAAAGTAAAAAAGAAAAAAAAAAAAAACAACTAAAAACTAACATCGCACGAAAGAAAGCGTTGATGGGCGTCTTTCATTCTCATCCATGTATGTATGTTAAGATACAAACACATAAATATAATCACACACATATAGAAAAACATACAAACACAAACATCCGTTGGCATTGCCAAAAAGCGCGTGGAGAAAACAAAAAAAAAAAAAACATAATAACAAATAAATATGAAAATTCTTCTTATAAAAAAATAAAAGCCAACAAAAATTATCAAAAGGAAACTAAAAAGTTTTTCGCTTTCTACGATCGCGTGTGTTTGCATGTACGTGTACGTCGATAGAACTTCAGTATGTGTGCTACCGGAAGTGGCAAAAGCGCCGCAAGTTGAAAAATATTAACTCAGGATGCTGACGACGCGAAGCGTCTCGCGTTGAATTGAGTCTTATGAAAATGTTAAGAAATGTACAACCACAAGGGAGAAAACATAAAACGAAAGACGATGAAGACAGAAGAGAGAAGGGCGAAATGAAAAAGCAAGTAATATAAATATTGTAATAAAATAAAAATGAAACGATGAAAATCACTGAAAGGCAAAACAAAACGATGCAGGACGTGTGAGTGAGGGCATAAATAGTAAAGGAATATCGAAAAGTCATGTGAAAATAAATAAAAAGAAAATCAGGAATGAAATGATAAAAAAAATTAACCCCAAAAAAAGAAAAATGTTGTAAAAATAGGTTTAATATTTCCGCATTCAGTTTGCCAAGCTCAGATGATTATGATGGGGATGTTGATAATGATGGCGGCCCTGCTGCTGATAGTAAAGATGATGGTGGAAACGAAAACGTTCTCACATGCACAGTACCATAATGAGCGCGATAGTGCGCGAATGTAAAGGAGTGTGAAGAATTGTGTGTGTGTGTGTGTGGGAAACAAAAAAGAGAAACCAACATAAATATGAACAAATATGCATGCATGCAACCAACTGCGCAAAAAAGAAAGTGAGGAGAGTATACAAGTTTGTATGAAAGAAAATGGCGTCGATAAAGAAATTCACTTTGTGGTTTAAAGGAGATTTTTGGCGCGCATTTAAGTGTTGAAAAGTGCGGCAATTGTGGTAGGATTAGAGAATGGAAGAGTGTAAGTAGAAACGATGATATCAAGTGAATATAGGGAAATGGTTTGAGTAAAGTAGAATGAAAGTAGAGAGAGAGAGAGAGATTATGAGGCAAAGACTGTTCAAAGAGTCGAACTTCTATGTGTGGGTGAAAAGATTGACTGAAGTGTTAAAGACTTGGTAAATATTGTAAAAAGAAATACTAACTAGAGCAGTGGTTCTTAAAGTTATGAACATAGTTTCTATGGATCCCTTCTTGTTGATAATTATAGAATAGATCTTCAATCTCCATTTTCCCAACAAAATTATTTATTAAGAAAGACAAGGTGATGCGAAGGATGACTGATATTGTAAAGGAAGAAGTAAAGTCAGCGAGGCTAAGGCCAAGTATCTAAAAAACTAAACTAACTAAAAATGCAAAACTTGGAAAAACAAGAAGAAAAAACTTTATAAGTATAGCAACACCTGTACCACTTGCCTGCATAAAGGAAAATGGTTTTTCTATAATACTAAAAAATACAGAAAAAAAAGGTTAAGAAAACTGTGAAGTGAATGCGAGTAAAGCAAATGGCACATTGACTTTGTAGTTTTTCTGTGTGGTTTGTTTTCTGATGCATGGGTTGAATATTTTTTTTAGAATTTTTTCTTCCCACCATTTTGTTTTATTTATTTATTTTTGTATATATATTTTTTACAGTGTGTGTGTGTGTGTGTGGATGTGTGTGTTTATGTTGCTTGTCTATATCTATTCCTCTATGTCTGTGCGATTGCACTCATGGCTGCACACTTGAAATTCAATAAAGTGCAGCGCAAAATGATTATTGTGGCGTAGAGATAAAAAAAGAGCGAGAGCAACTTGCACCGGAAGTCAAACGATGGCAATGTCGACGACTGCGACACATAGAAGAAGCAACAAAGTTATTGTAAAGTGGCAAACGGAAACGGAAATAGTATAGAAAAAATAGTCATTGAATTGCGAAGATGCAGAAATGAAAGAGAAACTGGGGAGAATGTGAAGGAATCCTGAAATCGGATAATGAAAGTATTGTGGGGGAAGTGTTAGAATGTAGTTGGTATGAAAATGAAGAAGTTGCAAAATATAAATATACAATAAATAGATGCTAAGAGATAAAGGTGAGTCAGAAGAAAATCATGTTAGAAGGTGTCGAGGAAAAACATAAAAAAAAAAAAAAAAAATGCAGAGAAGATTAAAGCGAATATGAGTGTGAAATGTAAAAGTTGAAGACTGAAAGTCAGTGAAGTAGTAAAAGAAGTAGTAAAAGAATGTCAGACAAAATCAAGTCAAGTCAGGGATTTTCAGTAGGAGTATTTTTCCAGAAAGATTATGACTTTACCTGCGATTAAGAGTTACCTGTGCTTTTATTCTTTGGAGCAATTTCGCCTGGTAAAATCGAGAGCCTCTAATATAAAAATAGGTATAGACATTTCACTTTATAATATTGAGGGAAGATGTTTTTGCATATAAGACTTTTGTGTATTTCGGAAGCAAAATCCAATATTCTATGAAGCAGAAATAGTCAAATGCAACAACAACAATATCAATATCAATAAAACACTGGACAACATCAACCGAAAGCAACATACTCGTACAACCATCACCAAGAACTTCAACATGAACTGTTCATGTTACACTTATGTTTGCTGCTGCTGCTGCTGATAATGTTGCCGGTTGCCGTTGCTGTTGTTGATGCACGGGCTGCAACTGCACGATCGCATATACCAAACATGCAACACAATAAACTTTTATAAACTGTGTGGCACTTGTATTGTGCAACATACTGAGAGCATTGACTGCATTGCTAGCCACTATGAATTGGAGTTGCCACATTGTTTACCCTTCACTTGTTGTTTTTGTTGTTATTATTTTTGCACCTGCTGTTTCTGAAGCAAACTATTGCAACCATTGTTACTTGCGCCATTCAAAGGAGAACAACGACGACGATGACGACGACTTTTCACTTAATGTTGCAACTGTGGCGTGTTTGTAAAGTGTTGAAATTATACCTTTGGGTACTGCAAGACCAAAACCAACATTCCAACAGATCTCCTCCCATATTCGAGAAGTTTTCATTTCTTTTTTGTGGTTTGTAAATGTGTGTGTCACAACAACAACAACAATAACAACAATAATAATGAAAGCAATGCTTGCGCCATGAACATCAACAGCAACATGAACTGCAATGCAAACAAACACTGGCAATAATAACAACTGAAGGATAAAGTCTTATGTTGCTGTCAGAGTCAGAGTCAGTGTTACTGGTTTTAATATTCTTGTTGTTGTACTTACATACATATTTGTATGTAATGCAATATATTGTTGTTTTTGTTAATAAAATTGCCATTGTTTTTCTTATTGTTATTGTAGTTGTAGATGCCGGTTGTTGCACCCAAATATTGAAGCTGTAAAAGGTGTCCATGAATGTGAGTGAGGTTGTGCGTTCCATATTAGTTGAACTCATCCTTAAGTGAATTTGTATATAAAGTGAGCTCAGAATATTAAGGAATTTATTAATAAATGTCATAGAAAGATTGTCCAGATCCATGCTCTTACAGGCTTTTAATAGAATCTAAGAAACTGAGAATGTTCTTATACTTAATGAACTATGAGGAAGAGTTCAAGAAATTAAAGTGAGAAGCTTATGTATTTAACATTACAAAATGACTTTATGATTTCTAGTCTTAAGAAGAAAATTTCATTAAAAAGATATCTGTTTTAACATTCTTTTATGTAAGGATTAGGTTTTTAGATATATAAAACTAAAGAAGTAGCTTTCAATTTTCAGATTATCTCTGTAATGCTCTAATCAACTCTAAGAAAACACGTTAACTATTATGGTTTTTAATGTCTTATAGAAAAATATAACATCTTATTCTTCAATATTTTTTATTGTAGGCATATCAAATTCAAGTACTTAACTCTTCAATCATTTCGAATGATCCTTTTTCAATGATCAGGTGGTAGCATATTACAAGGGCAAAGTATGTCAGAGAAACTTGCAATCAATACTCCATTGTCATTCAGTCAGTAGTGTATAAAGTCCGATTTTCATCTTGTTGCTTATTTTTCTTTTAATGACATTGATGACCTAGACATGTTTTACGAATTTTCTCCGGGTATCTATTCAAAACTTTTGCTTCATATGCTCTTAGAATTAACATTTCCAGCTTTTCGCACATTTCTTTTAGATACTTCGAGGTTTTTTGTTTTTTTTTTTCTTAGAACTTTATTTGTTACTCGGTGACTTGAAAGTTGTTATACCCAACATTGCTTGATAGAAGACAGCAAGTTCATCTATTATTGTACTTAAATAAATCAGCCTTTTTTGTCTATAAAAAATGTAGGCTTCATAAAATCAATGAATGCATGACTTCGAACAAACCAACATTTCCACTATAACCCAATGTCACTCAAAACTTTGAGTTAAATGATGGAAAAGTTGTACTGCATTTAATTAATTTAAGGATATAATCCTTGTAATTTAATCAAAGTACTGTATTTTTTGTTCTCTTCTGTTCTGTTTTTGATCGCTTTTATTAATATTTTGATTGAATGGATTAAATACAAAAATGTTTATGTGTGTTTCAGTGTTTCGTTTGTTAATTAATTAAATGATGTTTATTGATTAAATTATTTATTTTGACAACAAATAATGATGAGTTTATCAATTAAAAGCTTAACATATTTATGTTATTGCATTGTTATGACTACATAAATTTATTTTGTTATTACAATAATTGTTTTTTATAATTTCTTAATTGTTTTTATTGGCATATGTATTTTTAACATTGTATTACTAAAACTTTTATTGATTAATTTCTTTGATTTTTTTTATTTATTTCATTTTTTAAATTTAAATAAAAAATTCATTGTATCTGAGTTAAGTATCTTGCTGTGAGTTCCTGTGAGTGAAGATGCTTCATGGTTGTTATTGCACTATTCCGTATGCGAACTGAGTTGCTTACAATTACTTTTTGTGTTGTCATTACCTGCACTTGCTGTACACTCATTTTATTGTACTTATTGTAGATATTTTTGTTGTTATTGTCACGCTCATAGTAATATCATGATGTTGTTTTCACTATTCTAGTTGTATGTAATTCTTGTTTTGGTATTCTAAGCGTGCAACATCTTTTCTCTATTCATATGCTGTCATCATAGACGATGAAGATAAAAATAAAGATGAGAATGAGAATGAGAATGACGATGTTAAGAAGATATAGTATATATATATAAGGAAAATAGAGTTTAAGTTAGCCAAGTGCACAAGTTCATTTCGCGTGTTGCAAGCTTTAAACTCACCACCACCACTCTCACCCTCGCAGTCATAATTTTCTAATTCACTTACTTTTTTCTTTCTTTTATGTTGATTCTTTCCCATTTGCACTGCACTATTCTCATGACATAACATTTTGTTTTTCTTTTTCTTTTTTACTTAACTTTTTTTTTTTTTTTATCTATTCTATTCAACATTCATACTACAATCAACGTAAAAGGAAACCCTGCACACAGAACATCTTACTTCTATACATGTTCAACACTCAACAAGCTCATTTTATTTTATATTTTCTTCGCGCTAAAATCAGGTGTTGCACATGGCATCTTGAAAACAGAAGGCGTTTATAGAAGTTTGTAGAAGAATGGAAAATATTTGATGTTTATGAAGAAATGAAAGAAGAATGAAATGGCATCAGCTGCAAGAAAAGTTAAGTAAACGCACTGAGTACCCACAACATTATGAGGCTAATTTTAATGTTTGCTTTCTCATATTTTTCTTGTTATTAAATTTTCAACATGCAATCAATGAATTATTTATTATTATTGTTATCCATTTGCTTGTTTTGGTTTTTATTGTAAATTTGTTTAATTATTTTTATTGATGGCAGTCATTCACTTGCTTTTGGGTAGTAAATTCAGTCAGAACTGCTGCAAGTCTCATATCACTTAGATTATGATTTGTGTTCTTCTTGTGCAATCATGCATCAGCATGATGGGAAATTAAAAATGCATGATAAATGAAAGGACAAATGGAACTAATTGTTTGGTAAATGTTTCGAAAAAAAAAAAAAAATGTGAGGGCGATGAATAATGTTTTCAACAAAAGGCGTTAATTAATATTTATTTATTTATTTATTTATGGTTAACATTATTTTTTTTCTTTTGTTTTAACATCTGATTGTTGTTATTGTTGTTGTTGTTTATGTATTATTTGGAGTTAATTGTTAAACAATTAAAATAAGTAAAAGAATAAGTTGGTTTTTTTTTTTGTTTTTAATTATTTGTATTTATGTTGATGCTCATAATTTATTTTAAAAGTATTTTTTAAATAAATATATGAAGGCAATTAACAATTGTTTTTTAATGTGTTTATAAAAAATGAGAATCTATAATTAAAGTAATGATTGGCTTAACTGCATACTCAGTTTTTGGGTCTCATGTGTATTAATGTTAATCAGTCAGAATAAATGATCAAGAGAAATATATTTGTACTTATTGAAATGATTGAAAGTGTAGTTAAAATAAATTTATGTAAAGTGATTTGTAGTATAGAGAAAAGTGAAATAAAATAGGTAAAAAGTTTAACTTCGACTATGCCAAAGTTGATATACTCTTCACGCAACCCCTAGAAATAGTTTCTGCCTACGCTCTGTGATAGAGCATTCAGAAATATTTATTTATTCATTTGGCTTATGTTTAGGGTATAGTCAGTACACATAGAGCATTTCAACACTGAGATCGAAATATTTAAATGCGAGATTTACGATTCAGTAATCCTAGGGTCTTAAAATATAAAGGGCTGTTAAATACGGATCACTTGTACAGTTCAAATTTCAGTTCTATAACACGAAAAACAAAAAAGTTTTTCTAATAAAAACTTAAATTTGGGTTTGGATGGGAGCTATATAATCCAGTAACTCAAGGGTTCTGAAATCTACGCATTTTATGAAATTTGATTAGAAACTTATATTGTCTAAATTTCTTTTTCTAATAAGAACCGTAATTTTAATGGGGATTTGTATGGGAGGTACCCTCCCTAGTGATCCGATCAAACTGAAATTTTGACAGTATAAGTTTATATTTAGCCACCAAGCACCTAAGTTTCAAGTTCGTGGGATTACTAAAAAGTATAGCTGCCATATACAGCAAAATGTTTCTTGTATGGGGACCCCTTTAAGTTTTTGAAAATATTTTGGTTTTAGTATTTGTTGTAGATCCTCGAATAAAACTAACTATTCTGTGAAAAGTTCAACTCTCTAGCTATTATGGTTGATTAGTTATGTCTCGAGGACGGACGGATGAAAGGACAGGCAATGAAGTCTCTGCAATAAGGTTCCGTTTAGTATCCTTTGGGTATAGAACACTAAAAATGAATACGAGTATAGTTAAAGAAACATTTCAATTCTTATTTCTCTGAAATATTTATATATTTTACAGAGGCAATTTTGATAAATGAATTGTTCGCTTTAATAACATGGAAACCTTTAGTGAGAGCAGTGGGGCTAATCAAGATAGTGGTGAAAATATGCATAAATATCATATATGCACTCATATGTGTGTTAATGTTATATCCTTTATAGGACGTAGACTTTGTCCTTAGTGAACACAATTTGTAAGACTTTCATTTTAAAAAGAAGTCGTTCAGTTAATTTAAAACTTTCATGGTGCAATAAGTGATTATTTGTACGAACATGAGGCATAAGAAACATAGGATAGAATAAGCAGATAGGACTAAGCCCTAAGCGGAGTTGAATGCACCTGACAAGTTCCACGCATTACTTAGTTTCAGTTGACAAAGGTCTAGTGTAGTCACTTAAAAATTAATAATAAGTTTATACGGCAACTACTATTTATAATAATTTATTAAAGGTTCTTTATTACAATATGAATTTGCTTAGACTAATGTTACAACTAAATCACTGTTATTATATTAATTTTGTTCAATAAATGACCTTCTTTCTGACCGATCTATACTATCATTTACATTATTTGATATGGTGTTGTGTACTTATTCACTGTTTCACATGAACCATAAGTCTCAGACAGGATTTTTGATATAAATGCCAATCCTTTTTCTTCATGATTGAAGATGTTTATTGTATAAAAGCTGATTGAGTTCTTCGATAGTAAATCATCCTACAATGAAGTTTTAAATTGCAGCAATGGGGTACGATGAATTTTATATTCATCTTTTCTATTTCCAATGGATGTCGACTCTCAAGAGCAGTTTATTACCTAATAATGAATTATTAGATTTGTTGTTCTCATTGAAGATAGTCATGATTTCAGTGCAACTTATAACCATGTTACTAAAAAAATTTAATGTTTTTAATAAATTTAAGCTTTAAGCCTTTCATTTTATTGTTCTAGATGATGAAGGCATAGTGAATGTCCCTAGAGATTGCACGACTTTCGATGAATGAATGAATTTTAAATAAAAAACTCATACATTTTTACGAACCACAAATATACTTGCACAATTATAACTGTTCTTATTATTATGTTGCTTCTGTTTTCATTTAAAAAACAAATATCCAAATAGTAGAAAAGTGGAAAAATACAATATGTAAAAGAAAACAAGGAAATAATTTCAGTAAAATGCAATAGAATAACTTCAACAAGCCGCAAAGTTTTATGGGTTTTCTGGCAAAGCTTTCGCGCTACTACAACTCCATGTTTGCTAATAAATATTTATTAGTATTTTATTCCTTGGTACCGAGCACACCCCACCCGCTTATCATGCATATGCAAATCTATGGATGGAAAATAATATGGAGAAAGAAAGAAAAAAGAAAAAAATGTCCAGCAAAATTGAATGAGAAAAGTTTAATAACCTTTTTTTTTTTCATTTTATTTTGTTGTTGTTAAGTTTTTGCTAATAATGAAACAAAAGGAGGGAATAAAATAGAAATGACACACAATAGAACAGAGAGATAGAGAGAGAGCTAATAGAAAAACAAATGTCGAAAGTTAATAAATTTTTAATTTGTTAATTGCATGAAACAATGTAAAATATACTAAAAAAAATAAAACATAAGTAAGGGCGTTCGCAAGAAATACAATAGTTGAAACCAGAAATAAAAGCTAAATAGCATAAACAATACACATTTGTATATGTTTACTTATGCACACATGGTGTATCTCTATATAAAAGTAGTGTAAATAAGCATACATAATGCATAAATATTTCATATAAATAAGTTGCTACTATTCATTCTTTCCATTGTACAAAGGAAAGGAACCCTGAAAACAGCAGGAGCAGCTGTTCGCTTTAAGAAAATCCATTTACTTGCAAATGAAAAATGTCACCGCAGCGAATTTCATATGCCCTTAATTTGTATGGCTTAGTAAATACATATATTTCTGTGTTTGTTTGTATAGTTTTTCCTCTGCTTAAGCCAAAACATGTTTACGTTCCATTGGCCAAGGCGGTTTGCATTTGCATTGTTTTGGTTTTGAATTTTCGTGTTTATGTTTGTTTTCCGCTTTCTTTTTTTTCTTAATTTTTTTTTGTGTCTGACCAAAAGTAAAGTTTTTTTATATGCATTTCCCACATCGTTGTTCTCCTTTAGTACATACTAGTAGTATTATTTTAGCACTAACTGTACACATGGCACTCATATGTGACGTCGTCGTAATTGATTATCAAATTTTGCATGCATTTTTCCATTACATTTTTCTCTGCTTTGCTTTCCTTTGCTTTGGTTTCTTTGGCAATGTATGTATGTATATTCATTCATATTCTCATAGTTTAAATAGTCTTTGGCTTTGCTTTGGTCTCATTTCATTTCGTTAGCAAGCCATTCCATGAGTTTTTTCACATTGCATATCCTTTGGCGCAAGCTTTAAACATTAAAATGGCTGCTGAACGCGACTGAAAATTGTTTTCCAAGTTGGCATTCGGAATTGTTTTAATGTACTTTGGAACGTGCATATGGCATAAAAGTTTTGATGACTTTTGTTTGATTGTAACGATTTTTGTGGATTTTGTTTGTTTCTTTTTCTTTCAATTTTCTTTTTCAGATAAAAAATAATATGTTGTTTTTAATAAGCAGCGTAATTGTGTTGGAATGGAAGCATGGGATTTAAAATTGAATTTTATATGGCTAAATGAGCAGCATATTTTCAGCATATGTATTTTAGTGAATTTGTTGGAAAAATAAAGGAGATTATGACAAAAATGGAAAACTAAACATATGTTTGGGTTAGTAGCATATGCATTGCAGTATTAGACTACTAAGCTGAAGTCTTGATTGAATGAATCTATGAAATTTTGTGAAAAAATATTGTGAAGACTTTTTATATTCATTTATAATTAATCCAGTTTAGTTTAGAAAATTATCCTTTGCAGTATTAAATTAATAAGTGAAGTCTTGGTGGAATCTATGAAATTTTGTGAAGGCTATTCATATTCATTTATAATGAATCCAGTACTGTCAGACATACATAGATCGATGCTACCTTTTCGGAATAATTAACTGCTTCCACTCGTATGTTAGTTGTTTCTCTTTTACCATTAAAAGAACACCATGTTTTTTTGTTAAGATACTTGAAGACAAATAATTTCTTAAAAAATTTTAAGACAAATTGGAGGCTCATCAAACTGATATTTGTATTAGTTTACTGCGTTAGAAATTCTGTGGATCAGGTTGGTTGATACTCTATGCATTGTGAAGAAAACAATCATTTGTCAAAATCTTTGAACCCATTTAATAAGAATTATGAACGGACAAACTAGCAGGCCCCGGCATGCAAAAATGAATAGCAATTTAATTAATTCTCCAGTTACACAACATCTATCTGAAGAAAAAAACTATCTTCCATTCTTTGTTTGGAAATAAGAACTCACTCCTTTTGTTAAATATCAAATTCTCTTTATTTATACAAGTATGTACAATATCCCATTATTAGTTTTAATATTGTGTTTTCTTTTTCTTTTTTTTTTTTTGGGAAAAACATTTTCATAATAAAACTTTTATGTTCCTTTTCCACTCAGGGTTTAATTCCTTCCTACTATTCTATTGTATCTTTTTGTATTTCATTTAATTGTAATATCACAACAAAATGTAAACTAATTAAAAACTTTATTTATTCTTAAATTACAATTCAATCTAAGAATTTTATTTATGTTTATTTCAGAAACTTGTCTATTTGCTTTTCATAAATAAATGAATTATGTTACATAAGTATTTTTTATTTATTTTGATTTAAATTCTATTCTTTCCTTTTCTTTTCTTGTGCAAGGAAATATTATATAACATTAACTTTTGTTTTTGTATAAATATTTCAACTGAAATAGAAATAATGATTCATATAAAACTTTTTCCCACTAGTTTACAATTCTATTGTAATAAAATAATCAACATGAAATAATGATCATCATTTAGATCTTTTTCATTATCTTAATCTTCATCAAACTACAAAGTACTAACCAGTTATGAATGAAAATAATAATAATAATAATAATAATAAGCAATTCAATACAATACATTATTAAGGCACGCGTACACATGATTGCACTACTGATGGATTATATTATTTAGCGCGAATCAAGTTAATCAAATTAAGAACAAACCAACAAAACTTCATTCTCAACCATCCAAATTTTCTGAACTTCCTTTACTTTCTAGTACTGTAACTTGTTCAATTTCCACGAAATGCCAACAAACAAAAAGCTTCAAATGAAAGCAAATGAAATTAATCATCTTTCTTTCGTTTCCATTTTCTCTTTTTCTCTTCTGTTTTTATAAATCAAAATATTTTCAAGCTGCTGCTGCTGCTGCTTTTGTATTTGTATTTGTATTTGTTGACTACTACTGACTCACTCACAGATACTCGTACTCTCACTGTAATGGAGAAGAAGGCAGTGTGCTAAGTTTTCGAATCCTACTCCTTGGAGTTAGTGTTGGCCGCAATCACCGGCGCTGTTTCCGTTTCCGTTGTTGGCACTCAAGGATCGTCATTGGTGGAAGGCGAAAACCTTTTTTCGTGCGTTTGCTTTTCTTCTCTTTGCTTCTTTTTGTTGAAATTCATTTTTTCTCTGTGGTTTATTTATTTTTACATTATTTATTGCTTAGTTTCGGGTCGAGAGGATTTTGTGGGTGGTTGAGTTTACCTTATTTAAATACAGACTTCTTAAGATTTATTTATGCGCGGTGTTCATTCTTTACGTTGCTTCGGTTCCTTGGTTGTTTTTTTTTTTTTTTTGTCATTTTTCTCTGTATTTTTTACATTAAAAAATAACCTTTTTAATCCGCATAACGAGATTGTGGAAAATACATGAAAGGAAAAAATAAGCACAGCGAAGAAAAACAAGTAACTAAACAAAAGAAGGAAAAAAAAAAATGGAAAATATAAGAAAACTTATTACAAACCTTATTAACAAAGTCAACACGCCGCACGACTTAAGTTTCTTGTATATTTTTATACTTATTATTATTCAAAGGGCGCGTGTTAACCCTTTAATGCCATCATCGTCATCATCATCATCATCATCATCATCATCATGGTTACAGCCGGCGTCCAACTACCAAACTTCATCATCATCAGTCATTCTTTCTTTCGTTCATTCATTCCTTTAGTTTGTTACTTTGTTGTTGTTGTTGGTTCTTTTGTTTTTTCTTTTTTATGAACGGAAATGTTGCGCTTTATAAAACTTGCGCAGATTTCCGGCATTTCCGATTTGACATTTATTCATTATGATTGTTCGTTTCTCGCCTTGCACTTGCGACAAGTTATTTCCTTTTCTTAATAAACCCTTTCTTTTCCTCTCCACCTTCTCTTTGCCATGGTGACCTTGTTAATTACTTTACTTGATTAATGCGGTTTAATGGTTTTGCCTTGGTTGCTCGATATAAAAGTATATTAAGTATACGCTGGGTTTTAAAGTTTCTCCTTAAGTATTGACAAATCATTAAAAACTTGGAGTGGCTTCAACTTTTAATATTGTATTTGATTTTATTTATTCAATTCTGATTTATTTGATTTTATCTTATTGCATTATTATTAATTAATTTATTTTTTTAAATATTTAATTTTGCTCCGCCATTTATTATACAAACATAGGTCATTTTTTTTTTTTTAGAAAAAAAGTGATTATTTTATTTATTTTCCTTTTTTATTTTGCGTTAACTTTTATGCATAATTATATTTATTTGTATATGCATTTTTTCCTGTAATATAAATATAAATGATAATAAAGGGCTGTCATGATCATAAAGGCAAACCCAAGTTATGTGTCCTGTAATAGAACTTGTTTCTATCTTAAATATTAACTTCATTAAATGAAAAGATGCTTTGAGGTTTTCTCTTTTAACTTTTGCAAGAAGATACATTTTCTTTATCAGTTTGACCGGAAGTGTCTATAGTGGACGCCATTAATTTAAAGAAAACAAATAGACAGAAGATGGGTAGACAAACTACCACAAACCACAAAAGGCTTCATTCCATCTGACAAGAATGAGTTCTAACGTTTGTTGGCTTTAGGCATACGGAACTATTAAATGTAACTCCTTATACTAAATAAGTACACACATATTCAAGATTCATATACAAACGATATGACTATGTATGAGAGTATTTAGATATATAGAAGTAGATGTAGGATTGTTTGTATATATAACAGTTGCTTATAATTGGAGCATAAACAGAAGATGAAGAAAATAGAGGAGAAAAAAAATTAAAGAAGAAAACTAAGGAATATTGTAGAGAAAAATCAGCGTTCAGACAAGCATAAAGAATTTAAGGAAATGCGCATGAAATCTATCTGAGGCAATTGTGGCGTTTCTACTTAAACTTAATGTTTTTGTTATTGCAAATGCTGGAAGTGTTGTTATTGAAGTTGTTGTAGTATTATAGTTGGTTTTGGCTACAATTTCAAGTTGAACTGAATTGTTGGACCATCACAAGTTTTATTTGGCTTGGCATTTCGTTATTCTACTTAAGTTACACTGAGATAAATATTGTAATATACTAGTAAACTACTAATATTTATAATAAACATCCAATATAATCAGAATATGAATCTTTTAAAAGTGTACTGAGAAGCACCAAGTGATTATTCTCTAAACTGTTACGGAAATTTAAAGAAAATGTTTAAATTATTGATTTCTTTTTAAATATGCCGTCGTCTCAAGTATGCGAGTTTATTTAGAAGCCTTCCGGATTAATAGAATGCCTGCATTTAGAGTATGTGGTGAGGAGTAACTGACGGTAAGGTTGTCCCTCAGTCTCTGAAACCAATCCGAAGAATCAACAAACAATGTCAGTTGAAATTTTTGCCAAAGTGCCTAAATGATCAAAGGAATGTTTCCCAAGAAAAGCAGAGAGTTCATGTAGATTTTGTTTCTGATTTTTTCTCATCTCCACAGATGTCACAGTAATCTTGATGTTGTATATACATTCTTTGTTCTATTAATTTGAGTGTATCGTTAGGATTTCAGTTAGCATATTCATCCGCCATCTTGTTACACATAAAGCCAGAATGACCAGGTATTAGGTAGGTAGATGATTTTTGCATACATATTTAGAAAAGAAGAAACATGAAATATTATCCTCTTACTTATTAAGATTTTAATACAAAAATCCAAACACAACCAAGTTTCCAAATTTTCCGATAAATTTTCCACAAATTTCCTTTGATATTCTTCTCATTTGGCCTTAATTAGCAAAATCGATCAAGCCATTCTCAAGATAAAAGCATTTTTTCTGATGAATTATCCACAAATTTCCTTTGATATTCCTCAAATTTGGCCTTAATCAGTCAAATCGGTCAAACCTTTCTCAAGATAGAAGCAATTTTATAATATGAACTTATAATAATTTCAGTATTTTCAATGCCCCACCTCACCTTGATAACGTAAGCGTGCAATAACAAAAAGATCCATACAGGCAACGTGAACTTCTCTATTTTCAGAATATATAAATTACTTGACACTACCACTTTTGAGTCACGAGAAATATTAAAATTTATGGCGACATCAAAAGCGTTTGGGTGTTACACAGCGTCTTCACGTTAACAAGAAGGTCTCTTACTCATATCATAATAATTTATATGAATAGTAGTTGGAAACATTATTCCAGAATATAATAAATTAAATAAATTAATTGAAATTAAGTGAATTGAATTCGTGTTCTAATCAAAGACGTTACAGTTAAAGTTTGAAGTAATAAATTATGGTTTTATATAAACGAATTATAATATGTAAATTCTAAGAGATTCATATAAAGTTAAACCACCAGATAGATCACTTCTCATAATAGAGAAGTCTTTAAAGCGGAATGATATACTTACTTAAGAGATAAACATTATTCTACAAGACGAAAGTCTGATCTTTTATAATGTTTGATATTTAGAGATTAATCAAATTTTGTTGACATAAAAAAAAATATGGTAAACATATCCATTCAATTATTGCTTTAAGTTAAGATCTCTTTCAGCTTAGGTTTTACAATTGAATAGGTAAATTTTGGTGCTTGATCTTGTAAAAACTCATGCCAAACTATAATTTTTTGCTAAACATTAATTTGATGATCTATAGAAATAATTAAATATATGTTTATATGTATATATAATTAGTTATTAATTAAAATTTCTAACAGTGTAATTATAATAGTTAAGGAATTTTTATTTGTGTCTATTTTACTCTTATTTTCTTTTTGTTTTTTATATGTTTTTTTTTTTGTTTTTTGTTTTTTGTGTTGGTCAGTTCAAGTACATCACAAGCACATAAATTTGAAGTGACTCTAGATACACACACTTAAATACTAAAAGTAACCACTAGAAGATATATTTTTCTATATACACACACAAAGTAATATGCATACGAGTATATGATATACAAATACAAACAAACATTTGCTGCCTGCCACATGCAGTGTAACTTATTTTTCGAGATGCTTTAGAGTAACCTTAGTTTTACAGCTGTCGCTCAGCACAGCAGGGGAACTATTGGTTGACTTGAACCCATTGTACACAGCAATCTCAACCTCCCAAAGCTAGCGTTAGTCACTTTCAATATATTTTAGTACGAGTAGCTTCCATTGGTTGCCTTTAGATTGCCTCAGTTTTTGGATTTCTTCTTTAGTTTTGCCCTCAGCATTAGACTCCCTAAGCCTGCTGACAGCTTGCTTTAGTACCAACTTTAACCTGCTTTATCCTCTCTGAATTTCTCTTCTTTGTCCATTTATTTTTAGTAGTTCACTCAAAGCAAATCCAAAAGTCCAGTCGGTTTGCCTATCCTGTCCTGTTTTGTTCTGCCTTGTCTTGTCTTGTCCTGTTGTATGTTTGTCGTTTTCGCCATGAATACTCACGCTCATACTAATTTATGGTTGATGCCTATTTCCATTTATTGCGCTTAAGCATGTGTGTTTATATACTTTACATGTGTGTGCATGTGTAATCATGTGTGCATGTGTGTGTGTGTGTATTTGTGTTTGTGGCATTTAAAAAAGAACTGAAGGCAGAAGAAACTTTCAAGTCAAACTGTCGGAAACACTTTAAAATACGTCATCATCATACTCAAGTAAATACTAATACTAAGTAGATTCTTTTCCATTTCCTTAATTTTTTTTCCATTGGTATTTTTATTATTCTTCATTTAAACATTTTATTTTCAATTTTTTCTTTTTTTTTTTTGCTTTTAAGTTTATTTTAATGCAAAATTCCTGCACAATTAATGTAGAATTTAATTTGTTCATGATTGCGTAAGGAGAAATTATTTGCACAACATTAAAATGAAGGAAATAAGTCAAAGAAGCGAAGATGGAGAGATGGAGATACATAAATATACAACAGCAAAGTATCTATGTATCTACTCAAATATGTATAAGTGTATCTGTGCCTGTATTTGTATGAATGTGTGTTGGTGTGCGCGCACGTGGCAAGTATTTTAATTTGCATGCCTTAAGGGCACGACAACACAACATTATGCAACAATGAGAACAATAACAACAACAACAACAACAACAACAACAACTAGAATAATAGCAGCACAAACAGTTTAAAGCTGTTTGTATCTTATTTTGGTCTTAACAAATTAAAGAGACAAAATTCCAGCACTTTGGGTCAAATGAAGTGCATGGTTGAGTTGATGGCAATGCTGATGCTCATCCTGATCCTGATCCTGATGGTGATGCTGAAGTTGAAGCTGAAGCTGAAACTGGTGCAAGTACATGAGCTGTCAAATGAGGTAAGCAATTATTGTTGTTGACATTTTGCACACAAAATGCTCGACGAAAACAACATGAAGTGCTAAAACAAGCGAATGAACGAACGAACGAATGAATGAATGTTGTTGTAGGTATGACTACAATAGCAGCAGCAACAGCAGCAACAGCAGCAGCAGGACAACAACAGGACATGCGTATGCATAAAAGATAAACATGTAAGAGAACAACAACAGTTGGTGCTACAAGCGCGCATAGTACTTACATTGTAGTACGTATGTGAGCATCATGATGAAATCATGCAAATGCATACACAAAAACATAAATACCTTGGGCGAAGGGAGGATAGAGGGGAAGTGTGTTGGAGGTAAGAAAATATATTTTCAACTTCCTGGAGAGGCGAATAACAACACATGCATTGAACAAACAAACATAACAAATAAACAAGTGAATGAATGAATGAACGAACGAATGAACAAAACAAACGTTAATAACATAACAAAAGTATCTCCATATCTACATATATACACACACATACTATGTAGGTATGTCTGTTTTCTATTTTGTATGAGTGTGAGTGTGAAAAATGTTTACAGCTTTGTAAATGTGCGAGTAGATGTAACAATAACTAAGTTGATGAATGTAAGTAACATTATTTGTATGTGAGTTTGTATATATAATAAAGAGAGAGAGAAAAAGGACGAGGGAAAGTGATAAAAACAAGTTCAGCAAATGAGTTATTCAAATAATTATGATATGATTATATTAAATACACACGTTGGCATACCACAAATAAACATACAGATACATCCATACATTCGTATATGTACTATATATAGATACATATAGATGAATATATATATATGTTTGTTTGCATGTACATATATATATCTAACCATCTAAAAAAATGTAAGCCTTGGTCCCGGACATAGCCACTTAAACGCATAAATAAATGTAGATATTGTACTTTGGTCATTTCATTTATTGTCTGTGCTAACATTGAGTGTAGTTAACGGCTCATACAAATTGGACAGAAGAAAAGGGACAAATGAATTGAAAAGAAAGAGAATACAGTATTGAATAGAGTTGTTGGTTGGTTCTATGCTAACGAAGTGTCAACTCTGTTTGAATGTGAAAGTGTTGAATCTATATTCTACTTGTTTTTCTGGGACTCTTCAACAAATGAATGAATGACTACTGATTCTCTGTAATAACCGGAAGCGGAAGTTGCTTTTGGTAAAACCATACATACCATGTATGTATGTATGTATAAGTCCTATAAAATACATGTAAGTTTTATATGACTAATTTTTTGGTATTCTTTTTTATTTTATTTTTACTTCCATAATCCTGAATTCATATAAAACTTTTTATATATGTATATTTACATATTTACAGAAGAGAAAGAAAATAAATACAGTCATTTATATGTATGTGTGGGTGTGCCTGCAAGTGATGCTTAATTGTAGCATTTCCGGTAATTTTATTCCTGTCATTTCAAAATTTTTGTTAAGTTAGAATTTTGATTTCAAAAGCATTAGAAAAAGAAAAACTTATGATGGCTTAAATTTAAAGTGTTGCTTGTCAATAGAATGTGAATAAATTTGTAACTAGCATTTTGATTCATAATCTTTTGGTAAATTCACTATATAAGTACGAGTAATACATTCAAATATAATTTTAACTCTCATTTATTTGCTTATGATTGACAACAAGGAATGATATCAGGAATTTCTAAATGGAACATAGGAATTTATTTGTTGTTAGGGGATTGGAAGAAAATAAAGTTGTTATTTATTTACTTGGAAAGAACATTTGATTCAGTGATTAATTGATTGATAAAATAATTAGAGGATTAGCATTAGCATTAAGCTAATGGTTGGTATAACTAAATAAAATAAAATAATATAAGTAAATAAGGAAACAATAAATATAAGAAAATTTTTCTATAATCATATAGAATAAAAAGTAAATGTTTCCATTGGATTAAGTTCTAAAAGATTGGGCAATACTTTCTTATATTGTAATAAGTAAGATTCTGATTTAGTGATCGTAAGGATTAAAGATTTAATTAATTTTTTTCTTTTATTGATGCATTGATTGCTTAACTTATTCAGTAATAACAATTTATGGATCAAAAAGAAATACGAGTATATTTTCGATTTTATCAAATGACATGAATTGCAGAATCAACATACCACAGCCTTGAAGGCATAGACATAATTAATGAAACATGCTTGGGTTCTAAGAAGTTTACTTTAAAAAAATTTTAACATACAAAAAATTAAGTTAAATCGCTTTAATGGAGCATCCCTGTGACTATCCATTTTCTTGGATTGCATAAAATTAGGGATGTAACGATGTCGAGAATTTATTGACCGATATCTAACTGCTGCCGGACTAAGTTGTGTCAACGTTAGTTCAATTGAAGAAGCGCCATGATCTATAAGTAAAAAGTTTGGTTGCTTGTCCGATGTTATACTTATTTTTAATTATTATTCCATTTCATTTCAGTTTTTAAAATTAAGAGGACAGGATCCCTGCCGTTTCTTCTTGGATATAGATACGTGTACAATGAGAAATACAAAAGAGTAAACCGATTTTTACTAACAAAAAATTTATTATGACTTAAATCTAAACTTGAAATTAAGATACTTAAACTACATTGTATACTTGAAAGTAGGTAGAATATGTGAGTATATACTCGTACATCTATTCCTATAGTTAGCATATGTATAGCTGATCGATTCTGTCCGACACTAATTCGATTTAAGACTTATAATGTAAGTCAGCAGTGCAGTGATGTCAAAAAGAAATGGAAATTTATTTTTAACAGCTTATTTTGTCTCTTTATTATGAAGAATTACAATGTTTTTATCAAGAATAATAAGAAGAATAATAGGTTTTTATCTAAAATGACACCAAGATATTAAACCCAACTTTCAAGTCTATAAGATTTAGTAAATGTTTTACGATTCCGAGAGAAACAGATAGCTTGAGTTTATCTCTTTCGAGATAACATGATCATTTCAATATGTTTTCATTTGAAAATAATAATCATTTTCTAAATAAGTTTCTTATCCAGTCAAGCCCTGCATTGTTAATAATGGTGGTAGTGGTACGGGTGAAGCCATAACTCCAATTAGGATGGTAAAAACTGTCACTATGAATAATTAAAAACAAAGTAATAAAAGAATAAAATAAACGTATTTTTAAATACTAACCAACAACGAGGAAGAAAATTTTCATATTCAAAATAGATCAACTATGTCACTTTATTGTTTCAAAGAAACTAATAAATTCTATATTTTCACTGGGCTTACATTTTATTTTAAATTTAAATTGCATGCTTTTGATATGCTTAATGTTATTTAAATAAATTTTATAAAAAAAATATAATTAATAAATAAACAAATCAATTCAATTTTCCATTACTAATATGATAGTCATTATTCATCTGTATGTTTTGCTTAAGAAAATGAAGTTTTCAAATTAATAGAACAATGTTTTAGTTTTTTAGAATAAACACATAAACAATGTTTGGAAAGACTAAATTTAAATGATAAAAAATTATTCATCCAAATAAAGAAAAGTGCAGGTATGTTTTGTACTAATTTCTAATATAAACAAAAAAAAAAAAAAAAAGAAAAAAAATACATGAGTCAGATTTTGTGCTGATACTTACAAATTTCGAAAAATTCAGCACACAGAAAGGATCAACAAATCGAAGACATATAACATATTTAATATATATTTTATAATACTTTTTTGGATAATTTGATACATGGAATCAGTGACAGATTTCGTTATTTGGAGAGTGGAGTGAGAAGGCATACATATCCTTTTACGACAATAAAGATCTGCATTATAAATACTTGTGTATATAGTTGGTAAATTAAAAGTACAAACAGTGATAATGTGGATGACATCCCAGTAAAGATATTTATGGGTATCTGGAGTGCTTGTGACTATTTGATTAAAGAAGCCTATCAAGCCTCATTCTGACAAGGGAACATGGAATCTTACTTAAGATGTTCAAACATTCCCAGAATCTAAGATTCAAAGCAATGCTGGTGTGATGAGGAAAAATTTCTTAACAAAATGATTTGCCGTACAGATGTTTTGTATATAAAAAAAAAAAAAAAATCTGTACTTTCTCAACAACACTTAAACCTATGAATGGATATATTTATTTATTAGAACTAAGATTATAATTATAAATTATAAAGTTAAGAAGGAAAGGAGGAAATTAGAAAAGTGCAGGACCAGACTTGCCTTAAGCGGGAATCGAACCCGCGAGAATGGGTATATTATTTTGTGTAGTACTTTGTTGTTTTCAAATACATAAAAATGTTAAATGATGTTTTTTTTTCTAATTTCAGCCATCAAACGTTTCAATGCTTTTGAATTCATACATTTATTTATCATTACTTTATTTACCTTAGGCAATAGTAAAAATCATCCATATGTAAAGTGAATTTTTGATTAATAAACTTAAAAAACAGGGAATATTTTCCTTTTTAACACTTAAGTGGGCTTCAATTTCATATTTTCTATTGATATAATTTAATAAAAAGCAAATGCGAATGCGAATGAGTTACATACAACAAAATATTGTGTGTGTAGTGAAATCTAAAAATTATTCATTGCATAAATTTTGGCCTTATGTAGATATTGTTGAAAAATGCAGAAAGAGAAGGGAGGAAAAGCGAAAATCAAATGGTTACAAAGTCAAATAAAAAAATTATGCATACAAAAATTGTAACAAAATAAAATAAAATAAAATAAAAATTCTTTTTTTTCATGCATATTTTGCATAAAGTTTATGAACAAAAATTTCAATCAACAACAATTTGTAATTTTGTTATATGTTTATCTATGCAAAAACTATAATTATGTAATACTATCTAGATATGTCTATCTATCTACAATATACAAAATATATACAAAATGACTAAAGAAAAAGATAGAAATTTGTGTGTGTGTGTGTGTGTGTGTGTGTGTGAAATATCAATAGCAAACAGAAATTGTGTTTTTGGCAATTTGGAAAATGTAATTATGCATGGAATGCATGCAGCAATCCACAGATACAAATATACTTTTCGAGTAGTAGATGTTTGTAGATGATTGTATTGTATTGTAGATGAAATTATTCTATACAACGAAAGTGAAAAAAATAGCTAAAGTATATGCCATCCATCCAATGAAATTGAGTGTGAGTTTGAGTGCGGCTGTAATGACAACAATATATTTGGATCCTGTTTCCTGGTTAATTATAGCAAGAGTCATCTATGTGTGTAATTGCAATAAGTTTGTTTCTTTGTTATTGCTGTTGGGTGTTTGTGTGAGATATTGTACATACTTATAATTGACGACGCTGATGATGGAAATTGTATTTTAGGCGTATGTTGTGGTTTCATTGACGGACATTTGAGTGGCTTCAGTGACAGCTAAGCCCAGACAAAAAAAGAGAGAGAGAGAGAGACAGAGAGAGACAGGCAATCAAATAAACAATTGTCTAACCACTCAGTCAGTCAGTTGAATTATTTGTAATGTATGAAGTTGACGTTATCGAGATAAACAAGTACAGTAACTGCTCTCAAGGTCACACAAAACACACTACTTTGTACAACTGCGTTTCATGTTTTGCTTCAGTTTATACATACAATTTATTTTCTTTTGTTCTTGTTTTCATTGCTGTTATTCTTGTTCTCTTCTATATTCTTTCTGTTCGTTGTTGTGGCGCCTGTCAAATTGATTCATTCAAGCGTTTCCTTTGAATAATTTGTGTTATAACTGAATTTATTGTCCTTTTACCCCTGTGTGCACTTCACAACATGATTTCGTTTCATTTTGCAAACTCGTTCACTCGTTTACTTGTTTACTTATTTACTTAGTCACTTGTTCATTCTTTCGTTTCGTTTTCTTTCTTCTTTATTCTACTCGATTATATTTTTTTATCGTTTATATTGTTGTTGCTGATGATGATGATTTTGATGTTGTTTCTTGAATTTGCCTTTCTTGTTTTACTTTTTCTCACTGAAGATTGACAGACCGCGCTTTTATTACATCCGCTTTGTCATGGATTTTTCTTTCCTTTTCTTTTTGCTTTTCTCTTTTCTGTCACCTTCATGAACATTTTAAGGCATTAAATTGTATGAATAAAATACTTATGTTGGAAGGATTTTCACTCGTTTTACAACATTTTCTTAATATTTATTCTTTTTTAGGGTTCCGGACCCAAAGGGTCATATCTCTTGAACCTTAATAGCTAGAGAAAAATGTATAGTTAATTCAGCTATTTGCAACAAATACTAAAACTAAAATAATTTCAAAAACTTAAAGGGGCCCCCATACAAGAATCATTTTGGTTTGTATGGCAGCTATACGATCCAGTAATTGCACAAACTTGAAGTTTGGGTGGTTGATGGCTATAAATTAGAAACTTATATTGCCGAAACTTCATTTCGATCGGATTACTAGGAAGGGTACCTACCCCCCATAAAAACCCACCATTAAAAATCAGGTTCTTATTAGAACAACTTTTTGTTTTTTGTTCTATTGGACTGAAATTTAGACACTATAACAATTTTTCTATTCTTCACTTAAAGGAAACTAAACAATTCCTGGTTTTTTATATGCCATATGTGATATTCCTTTAATATTTTTTCCATTTCCTCGTGTTTTTAATTATATTTACTTCGTTTTAATTGCTTAATATTTTTATTTAATTGAACTAAATTAATTTTATTTCCCATTTTGCCACACCCAATTACAACAAATTATATTTACGAACTTTTATTTGCTTGCCATATAGTTTATATTTATATTTACTTATTTCTTCATTCCCATTCCCTTATTCTAATTGCATTACTGATTCCCGCCATTCGCCACATTTGCCATCATTTTTAATTGAATTTCAATTAATTGCGAAAATTTCCATTTCCATTTCCATTTTTTGGGCTCACACAATTTTATTTCAATTTATTAGAATTGATAACAATAAACGACTAAATTGAATAAAATAAAAAATAAATAAATAAATAAAAATAAACGCAAAGGAAAAGTTCAATTATGGCTGATTGAGTTTAATGAAGTTATTAGGTTTCAATTTATAAATTGCTAAAACTGAAGACACGGGAGACGGGGAGAAAGTTAATTCAAAAAGTAAATTAGGAAATAATTTTACAGGAAAAATCTACAATACAAATTTTTATCTAAGTGAAGTGCTTTACATAATCACATGAGTGAGGGGAGAAGATTTAAATGAAGTGTGTAAATTAATTTAATTATAAAAGGATCTAATTATTTTAACTTTTTAACTAAAGAGAAGATAGAAGAAAATACAGAAAAGACTTGCATAGCCTACCGACCTAGAGCGACCTAATCAGAGAGCAAGGTTCTATAATATTTGCCTTCAAGAAAGTCAGTAATTCAGGAAAGTCGCGACCGTTGATGATGATTTATGGCCACCTTTTTTGTAAGAAATTAACTAATTCTTAAAAGGAAAAGTGAGAAAGCAGGGACCGATCAATTCGTTGTTTCATTAGGTAAGTCTGGATAAATCTTCTCAGAGGAAAGTCAAGTTGACTTGCCACTGATTCGTCGGTATTTCTAGTAGAATATAATTAATCAATCTCAAGTCAGTACTTGACTTCAAAGTTTTTCTATTATGTGTGGGACGCTGCCTAGACCTAACACTTCTGTAAATAAGTGTCGAGAAATAAAACTGAAATCGATCAATTGCAGAATTCGACTATTCTAAATTTTCACACCTAAATAGTTTGAAAAATAGGGATCATACTCATTTCTCTCTTAGTTTGAAAGTTTCTCAAACAATTTGTTGGGTAAAAAAATGTTCTGCAACTATATTTTTCCATTTCAGTGCACTTAAATTATTGCACCAAAAATATCCTTTAACATCTTTCAAAGATCCAATGATATTCAATGCAATATTTGCGGGGATTTAATGATCATCTAAATTCATAAAGATCAAATTTTCTATTAAAATCAATAAAGAGAAAAACTTTGTAAATATTGTTTTTATGAATGTGCCATAGAAAAGCATTTCTTCTCTCATAACAGGATAAAAAATTAATTTGTGTTTTTCTTACATATTCAACAAGGATTAGATTTATCCTTAAATCCATTTATTTCTTCATAAAAAAATGTGTAATCCAACAAATAAATTGACCAAATCGCTGACATTTCTTTAATATATAGTACTAGCGCCCACATAAATCACTTTGCCAACTTCATTTAAATTTGACTTGGCATGCTAATGCGCCTACATTAATATTAAAAGTCATGACTTATTAAAGAAAATCAAATCAAAAATTCGTCTATTAATTTAAACTTTATGCTCGCAGTTCGCAGTTCGCAGCTCGTATTTACTAAATCACTTGGACCAAACAAACTTTTCAATTATGAAAAACGAGTGTTAACCCACGTGATAAAAGTTGAACCTGAATGAACCTCAAAGAACAAAAAAAAAAAAAAAAAAAAAAAAACGAAAGAACTGAACGAATGAAAGTAACAAATCTCATCAAGCCAAGCATTACTAACTCATTTGCAAAAGACCTTCTCTGCATTTTCATTTCACTTGCCACTTGCTACACAAGTTGAGATTTATATGAGTTTGGTCAAAGTAGACCAAGTCGGGAGCTATGCACACTAGAAGAGAACGAGGCTCAAGAATAGGGAGGGTTACTCTGAAAAGTAAGCAAGACAAAGAAGCTTTAATAATTGTAAGAAACAAAAAAATATGAAGAATAAACAAAAAAAAAAAAAAGAATCCGGTAATAAAAAAAAAAACTTTGAACCAGTTTATATGAAATGGGAAAACGTCAAAATTGAGATTGAAACTGAGAATGAGGAAAGCAAAGTTAAGCCAATAAAAGCGTTAAGCATAAAGAGAGCAATGACGGCCACGTTGGCGTCGACTTTGGCCATAATTCTTTTCCTAGCACACAACGATGGCATAGAAGGTAACTGAAAATTATTAGTAACAAAAAGAATAACTGAAATCTGGAAAATGAAGAGAAGCAAAAAGAAAAGGAAATTAAAGTGAAACGCTTTAGAAATTAGAATAAAAGTTGTAAAAGTAGGAAAAACTAGGTGAACTACTAAAACAGTCGTGCGTTGTGAAGGTGTAAAGCAATGAGAAAAAGTGCAAAGAACTAAGACCAAAAACAATAATAAAAACAAAAACGAAGAGTGCAAACTTTCACACAGGAAATGCTGTCATGCTACTTCCTTTTGAGAGCAGACACCAGAGGCTTAAGAAGAATTCGTAGGCTTCGTAAAGGAAAAATAAAAAGAAAATCAAGGCAAAAACAAAACTAAAAGTGTGAAGGTGAACAAGAAGAAGTCAGTTTGAAGAGTTAAGTTTTTTTTTTTATTTTAAAGAAATATGAGTAGCTGTAGTAGTAGTTATGCGTCAGTAAGTAAGGCAATCGCGGGCTTATAAATCACGCAGACTTTGACTTAAGGCATGTGTAAAGGCTTAATCTTTATACTGATTTCTATATTTAGATTTTGGGTCTACATAGAACCTATCAGTTCGTCTTTGCTGCGTCTTTCGAGACATCAATTCTACGAATCATTAAGTTTTTCATGAAGCCTAAGGCCTGGGCTTTGTAATAAATGTGGTAACATATCCCAATACAACTAAAAATATATTTGTTAAGAGGTGAAACTTGTACGTGGTCTTGTATTCTGGATGGATGGATAATTGCCAGTACAAAGCTTGCTCAATCTCTTAGTTGAAATGTCAAGAGAAAACTAGATTTAATGAAACCATCGCATTTAATGAAACCATCGCAGTGACTTTTTCTTATATTTTGTTATTATTTCCAACAAAAAATCATACATGTACTTAAATTTAAACAAACAGGACATATAGTATTACAACGGGCGGGGATGAGTTTGTGTGCTTGCCTTAAAGTCCTTGAATCTTCTAAGTGAGTGTGAGGCGACCATCACATGCCGCATAAATTTGTCATTTCCGAATTTAAGCCATTTGTTTGTGATGGTAAAAAAGCTTGAAACTGTTGCCGTTGCCTGGCCCAAGTAATGTTTACTTAATGCATAAATTATGAGCATAAAAAGGTCATAAAGCAAAAGGAAGAGGAAGCAAGAGAAAAATTCACGCTAAATGCTATTTATAAAAGTAAAGACAAGATGGCCTTATAGATAAAGAGAGTGAGTGAGTGAAAGTGTGAGTCAGATAGAGAGTGAGTGTGAGGGTGAAATAATAGTGATGGAACAAAACTACACTTAAATTAAACACGATCTTTGACCTTTGATATAATTTTCAAATGTTCGCGTGTTATTCTTCATCGTACTCGTATCTTGGGCAATAAGGAAGGCAGTACAGCAGTCATTCAAATTTGATTGCGTTCAAATTGTACAAATTGAATTTTTAACGCCAAGTTGCACACCATCGCTGGCATCGGCAGAAGACACTCAAAAGTATACACACGCAGTTGGATGAGTTAACGCAAGGACATGACATAAAATTGGTCAACGCGGAAATTAAGTCATTTCACAGACACACATGCACACGCATGACAACAAAACAACAGCAAAGGCGCCTTTTATTTCATAAAGGGATGGGAAAGGAGTGTATGAGATACAAACAGAGAAATCATCCATACACATTGATAAGCACTCATAGGCAACCCTCTTGGTCATGTTCTATTCTTTCTTGATCTTTCCTCTCCTCTCTTCTCTTGTCCTGACTTTACTTGCTTTTCTTTTACTATCTTTAGTGTATGTTATCCTGTCATGTGCTGCTCGTGAACGCGTTTTTCATGGCATCATTCATGAGAAGGACTAAAAAGTCAGTAAGTAGAAACATACTGTCGGTCTTTCGGTCGGTTGGTAACGTTAAAGACGTGAAAAAAGGGTTCAACTGGTACTGGGGTTCATTCATGCAGACAAATGGCTTTTTAAATTGCTTGCGTGTTACGCTGTCGTTCAGTTCAAGCGTCGCCGCTCGTCTTTTCGTATCGGTCGTCATTCTCATCGTCATCGTCATCGACGTTAGTTGGTTTGATGGTTGTTTGGTCCTCCATCTTCTTTTGCATACACAAACACATAAGCTAAAGGGTTCATGTCTATTTTGTCGGTCTGTCCATGTGTCTGGTTAGATGGTCGGTCGTTTGCTCTCATCCATCTGTCTGTCTATTAGTCTTTTTGTCTGTTGGCGTGCTCAGTCACTGTATGATGTGCGCACATTAACATGTTGATTTGATATATGAGTCACTTCACTTCGATCAATCAACGTGTGTGTTTATCGGCAAATGTTGGCGCTTTTCTTGTTGAATACCATTTTAAGTCATTGCTCATTGCTTCTGCTTTTTCTTTTTGAGTTTTAGACTATAAAGATCTTAAAAAAAAAAATTTATAAAAATAAGCAGAAAAAGTCAAACAAGGTCAATAAAATAAAGTCGCATTGCCACATAAGTATCTTTTGGATAAAAAATTCCTTCTTAAAATCCTTAAATGTGGTAATGTCTAAAAGTGGCTACAATTTGAAACGTGAACTCATGATTGGGTTAATATAAAATGGCATTTTTGTTGATTTCTTGGAATAGAAGATAGCATTTACATTTAGTAAACAAAACATTACAAATGAAGAAAGTAATATGGGTTAAAAGTTCAAATGGATGAGATAAGAGATTACGTTGATGTTAAAATTAGCGTATTTACTTGAAAATACTATATAGGAAACAAATCAGTAACACAGACATTTTTATTAGTCTAGGAAAGTAAATTTATATTGTTAATGTATAAAGAAGCATAGTTCGAATTGTGGAATGTGGAAGACTATAGTAAAAGGATTTCATAGACTTTAATGGGCTTTAATACTTTTGACAATATGCATTTGAAATGATTAGGAAATGGCAATGCTTCAAAGATTTCTTAAGGTAGGAATTCACTCATCAAATCGTTCATCAAATCGAGCCTATTGTGTTTTGATGCGTTGCCCATCGACTATTGTGAATTTCGTTCGTGAAATGGAAAGCTTTTAGTTTAAAGTTTTCGTTGAAAGCAGCGGGTCAGTGCATACAAGGAATGTGAGGCTTGCTTGTTGTCTTCCAAAGAGAAGGCAATGCTTCAATAAAGGAAATAAATATTTTTTGTTCCTTTTCCATTTGGAATGCTAAATTAAATGTTTCTTTTAAAAACAAGCAATAAAACGAAATTTATAAAAAGAAAGTCATCACGTACGTTCACAACAAAGATTTCATAATAATGAGTTGATTTACTCATCGACACATAAAATAGCTTTCAATTACAAGAAATGAGAGAGAGTAATTTGAAGAAAAATCAAAACTTTTTGATCATTAATCATTTCATCAAACGCAAAACTCCCCCATCGACACATCAAAAAGCTTTCGCTCTCTCAAAAAGAGAACGATTTGTAGAACGATTTGAAGAACAATTTGAAGAACGATTTGATGTGTGTATTCCGAGCTTTACGTTCAAAAGGAATATAGCCCTTAAATACTATTTCTATTCATAAATGAAATAAATTTACCAAAAATAACTATTCTTCTTATAAATAAACTATACGCAGAATTCTAAGTACATACCACAAACAATAATTTACATATCAAATGTTTTCATATTTAAACCTCATCTGTCTGCCAATGATAACTTTTGTGTTCCTAAGGAATCCGCTTAGTGCAAATCGTGACATACATTACAGGATAATACTTAAATAAAAGTAAGTAGCTGCAATGAAATGTGAAAGGCAACAAAAAAAAAAAAAAATTTGAAATACTAATAAAAGAAAAAATTGTCATAATAAACAATAAAAAGTGTATAAAACCAATAAACACACAATTATGACAACCGCAACATTGCAATCAAGGAGTTTTGAAATCATCAATGCCAAAACTGAAAGCCAAAACGAAATTGCCCTCATCAAAAAAAGTGTCAGAAAATAAAGTCAACCAAGCAGTAAGGAAACTTGAGTCAACTTTTTTTTTTTATGACATAAAGATAGGTTAAGCACATTGGCAAAAAGGCCCATGGAAGGTGGTAAACTTAGTCCTAGTGGGTTTTTTGCACTCCCAACACTTCTGCAACATCACCATCATCGCATGATTAATTGCATTTAAAAAAGGAAATCGTGCTAGAATGCTCAAAACGTCTTTATTAGATTCATTTGTTATGCTTTAGGTTAATATGGCAACGCAATAACAAGGACTCATATTCACAATAAGAAAATATAATACAAAAATAAGCAACAACATAAAGTCTAAGTCAAAAGCTTACTTAGGCAACATAATCAAGTTAATGGCATATTTTTTATGTGTTTTGGTATTTCATTTGTTTTTCATGATGAAAATAAAAGAAAAATTATTTTTAATAAAAAATTCTCATGGAATTTTTAGAAATTTGTTTATACAAATTGATTTTTTTTTAGATAAAAAAAAAAATGGATTTTCAGTTCTGAGTGATTCCTCATTTGAGAAATGCCATAATTTACCTAACCAAATCATACCAAAGATCGAGATGTTAACTTTGCCATTCGATATACTTTATACAATACTAAAATGTTGCAATAAATAGAGACACCTTTTTTTTTATGACATTCTATGGCTTCTTTGTAAATAAATGTTTATGGGGATTTTTATATTATAACACGTTACTTGTTGTCATTGTTATTGACCTTTGTCATGCTAGCAACCTTTGGTCAAATGCTATCATACATTTTTGTCATTCGATTGTGTCAATGGCGGCATATTATCGCTTATTCGACACTTAAATGGTGAATAGAAAGAAGAACAAAATAAAAGAAAGAAATAAAAAAATACAATACAAAATAGCAGAGGAGGAACGATGAAATAAGGCTTATACACAACTAAAGTTGTTTAATATTTAAGGAATGTTTCTTGTTCAAAGTATCTTAGGCGAAAGCAAGTCATAGTTAGAGAAGATATATTTTATTATCATGTTTTTTTTTTTTTGTTTGTTATTGAAAACATATTTTTAAAAGATTAGGTTTGGGTTTTGCGTGTGCTGATAATAATAGTCGACATTTTCTTTATATTTTATGATGATGTGTAATCGGGACCAAAGAAACTTACAAGACCTGTTAATCAAAGAAAGAGTAGAAAAGAAAATTGATTAAGAAATTATACTTGATTTATGTTTATATATAATATTTTTCAAATACAATATTTTATGAAAGTAATATTGTATCTATCTGTCTGTTTGTATCACTGACACTGTCCATTTAAAGTAGCTTAAAAATCAAAATGGCGAATATAAGCCAGATTGTGTAACTTTTTGTTTGAAAACAAAAGAAGAAATCTTAAAAAATTCCATTTTCTAAATTCTTTTCCTCTTTTTTTGTTGCATATTTGTAACCTAAATAGCTTTGAAAAAAAAAAAAAAAAGAATAAAAATGCTCCAAACTAACAAACAAAACATGCTCAGAAACAAAAACAATTGCAACAACAACAACAACAACAACAACAGTAACAATAATAATATCAACAACAAAAAAATTTGGCTACACAGCTTAATGAAAAACAAAGTGAAATTCAATACGAATTCCTGTTGCTAATTCTAATAAAAGAAAAAAAAAAAAAAATATTGTACATAAAAACAGGATAGTTGAAATTCCATTTGGTTTCACTGAAACTTGGATATCTTTTACAGTATAGACAGAGAAATGAAGAAGTGAATTTTATAGAAAATACCGAATGTAGAATAGTTCATATGGTGCTTTTATCCAATATTGGCTCCATCGGTATGAATGATGATGTTCTTTAATTTTGAAAACAATTTTGAAGTGAAACTTCTTTAGCGAAGGGGAGTAAATCCATAATATATGAAAATGAAATGTGACGGAAATCAAAATTTGACGAAATTATGATTATATTGGAGCTACTTAGGCAAATACAATATGGAAGTGAAACTTCTAAAGTAGATAATCAAGCAATAATACAGAATATTGTAGGTATGTTCGTACGTTCTTTCGTAAAGTAAACATAATCAGTAGAGCATTTTTATCTCTCTCTTACTTATTCATAAACATTCATTCTCTACGCTGCAGACAAGCCCGCACAAGCAAAGCGCATTGTTATGTGCATCTCCCACTACGTCTTTGAAGCAATGTTGCAATTTGATTTCCGTTACATTTCATTTTCTAACTTTTGTGGTTCACATACATAACAAGTTGATTTTTACTGTATTAATTGCTATTTCAATTTCATTTCATTCCAAGATATTTTACTGTCTTATTTGAGATTAATTTCACATTGCTAAGATGGCTACTTCCAATATTGATGTCCTTTCGATGAATCAGTGTACAATTATAAGTTAGTTACAGCTCATTATGTTCAAAGATTAGTTTGTTTGGTAGTCACATAGTTACATATGTGTTTATTGATACATATCTTGCGAATTCCGATGCATGGTTCTTTTTTGTGTGGTAATACATCCTCATACTTATGTGAAGTGTATTATAATAAAAACTTAAAAAAGAAACTAATAAAAAATGCCTAAAAAAAAAAATGTGAATAATACTTGTAGAAAGAAAGACTGCATTGTATGTTGGACGAAAACTCTAAAGGTTTTAACTATTACACAGGCATGGATACAGTGAAACCTTGAATGTACAAAGCTTTATATCTTAAAGCAAGTTGGAGTGGGTTCATTTATATGAAAATTGATGTGTGATGTGTTAGTTCTTACATTTAAATTTTAACTTTATTAGTTTAGAGGATACTGTATTATACATCCATTGGAGATGTTAATATTTTCCACCACCATGTAATAGGGGAATTCCATTCATTTTTTGGGTATATTTTTCTATGCTTGGGTCAAACATTAAACTACAAGCAACAAGAATTGAAATGAAATTATTTAATGTTGGTTCGAATTATGACTCTACTTCTGATGGATTGACAAATGACAAATGATTTTTAATTAATTTAAATTGTAAAATTCAAACAATCAATCAATATTTGCCTCCTTACTAAGGGTCAACAAAGCTTTGAAATTAAAATGTATCACAAGTCTCTAGTCTTCACTGTCTTTATATAAATACAAATTCATATTCTCACACAGCCATATATTTTTCTATGGGCTTTCGTGTGCATGTGTATGTATGTATTATGTTTGTATATCTATGTGTCTAAGTTGTTTTTTCTATGCTATGAATTCGCTTTTGTTTCAACATTTAATAGTGGAAAAAACGTCACAAAATGAAACAAACAAATAAAACCAAAATAACAGAAAACAACAAAAAGAAAAAGAAAAATAAAATAAAATAAGTAAAATAGCAAATCGGAAATTGCTCGAAAATGGCACAAAACATACACTAGCACTCACACACATACAGATGTGCATATCTTTGTTTGTAACCATTTATTTAGTTGTCAGTGTGTGAGTGTGTGCGTGTGTATTCGTGCGTGTGTTTGTGTCTACTTCCGGTTGAACGCTTTACTACTTTTGTAGCTCAATCAAATGACAATTGATCTTATTACTTTGTTGTTG
This sequence comes from Amiota minor, assembly GCA_037043295.1. Classification (NCBI taxonomy): domain Eukaryota; kingdom Metazoa; phylum Arthropoda; class Insecta; order Diptera; family Drosophilidae; genus Amiota; species Amiota minor. The sequence goes on along the minus strand of JBAMAW010002155.1, from coordinate 5,328,856 downwards.
TTTTCGGATTTTTCTTCTTTTTTTTTTTGTCATTTACGCTTTTCTTACCATTTGCTATTGTCTTTCCATGAACGGTGATTTCATTTGGTGACTAGTTTTACTCATTCTCTGCTTAAGATAAATTAATAAATGAAATTTACGAGATCCATGAAGCAAACAATGATTTCACTTTTGTTCCTTTTCTATTGCTTCTCTAGAGAAATCCAAATACTTAAATGCACAAGGTCCAAATCTTTCGAACGCTAACAAGATTCGCTTCAATGGTTTAACATTCACACACACACACACACACACATGAGAACATTAAAGTAGAACACACACATACACAATTATAAATAAAAATATAACAACTGAAAGGACGAAGAAGCAAAATACTTTAATGCTACACATAAAAATTCCAAGCACCGAAAACCAAACATTGAGAACACGTTCTCCACATCCTCCTTCCTTCATTACTGATTCAATTGTTGTACCAATTTTGCCTTCTCATTTATACGCTTCGTTGTTCTCATTATTATTGTTGGAATGTTGGTCCTTCTTGCTCGGTCCTTTATGGTTAATGGTCACTTTGTTATTGTACAATTTAATTCGACAATTGAGGCGCAGCGCTCCAAAAAACAATAAACCAAAAATACTCCAAAAAAAAAAAATGATGGCGAAAAAAGAAGAAAAAAAAAAACAACAGCAACAGCTACAGCACAAAAAGAAATAACAATTCAAAATAAAGAAAAACAAATAAAAGGCATAATAACAACAATACAATAACAACAACAACAAAAACAACAAGAACAAAAGGATTAAAACAATAATTTCATTTTAGCTCAGCTGGACTCAACAAAAAGAATAAACAACAAATAAGGAAATATTTTATTTCCAATAAAAATATTTTTCATACACACACATACACATACAGCCATACAATAAAAAGCTTAATATTGTATATAGATATATGAGTATATATATATCAGCCATAGAATTCAATTTTACTTATATTGAAAATTGCAATATAAGTAAAGCTAAAAGGCGTGTCAGATTTACTAATGGCGAGTTATTGGAGAATTTCATATTTACCTAATGATTGGTGGATTGTTAAAGGAAAAGGAGTAACGGAAAGATAAAATAATAATAATAATAATAGAAGTCGAGAGGCGACAGCGGCAAAGGGTAATCAAGAGTGAGTGGTATGTTGGTTAAAAAGATGAGCAATGGAAAGAAGTAATGAGAAAACTTAAGCAGTTGCCTGCTTGGCGTTCTTACCATTAGCTTAGAAAAAATTAAAGGGACTGAAATTCAACTTAAAGTTGCTTTTCAAGAAATAAATTTCTAACAATTTATAATTATTTTACAAGAGAGCGGTGACAAAATAGTATTCTATAAAGTGCAACTGTTGGGACTCCTTACAATATAAATAAAATTAAAATAAGATATAGTTTCGATTGGGTGCCTTATTTGTTTAGGATTTGTATGTCATTTGTCACTAGCTGAAAGAACTTTTAGTGCTTTAAGGAGTTTCGATTGAGGATTGTGGGTCTTAAAGGTACTTACCTAAAGTGACTATGGTATTGTTAGTTAATTAAATAGAATGTCTGACTGAACTTCTCTTAATCAACAGATCTCATAAATATTCAAGCACCACATGGATACCTTCGCCTTTTAAGTGATCCATGTATCAACATATTCCAAAGAAGTAAAGAGCTGCTCTACCAGGCCATGTGTCATCGATGACGACAACAAGAGGTAGTCGGAAGGAGCAATGTCTGGTGAATATGGCTGGTCTGGTAGGGCATCCCGTGGAACATTCTCCAGAGTTTCCATGACGAATTTTGCATCATGCGGCCGAGCATTGAAAGATTAGTTTGTCATTTCTTTTGGTATATTAGAGGCATTTGAGCTTCATTGATCGACTCAAATGTATTCATTTTTATTAACACTACCCTGTCATGGTGTAGGATGCATTAGCTCATGGTGGATCCATTCGAGCTGATCCCAGCCGATGTACAGGATTAGCTTCTTGTCATGAATTTTTGGCTTACCCTACGATTTTTTGAGTCCCCCGTCACGATTCGATGCCAACAGCCCTTTCGATTTTGCCTTTGAAGAAGTTGTTCGCGCGTGAAAAACAACATACGATGGCTCTTGGCTTGAATTCAAATGGAACCCAATATCTTTGTTTGTGAACCATACTCATGCCTATGAGAATCGTTTGTTAAATAATTCCATGTTGTTTTGTTAGACCATGTTCCCCACACAGCAATCTATGTCCATCAGCTTCTTCAAATTGAGACAAAAACTTAGCCAAAATGACACATATTGATAAACTTATCCTTCAGGTAAAATTGAATTAAACTAATTTCATTCACAAAGTCTTCTCTCTTTTCATATTAACATATTGAATAGATAACTAGATTCAGTTGATATAGAGATGTGTTATATTATTACTTATATATTCATGACTCATAACTCATGATGAAATCTATCAATATTCAAATTGATACTTTACATTTCAATCTTTTATTTGATTAACTTTTCCTTTATGTACAACATTTGCTGGCTCTTATGATGCCAAGTGAATCTTTAGTACAAATTCATCTTTTGGGAAATTTTGATAGTTTTTAATATGTGTTGCATCGCAATCTCTTATACACAAAAGTGCACTTCCTGCACTACATGAAATGGTGGTGAAAATCCTCATAATCCAATCTTTCTCTTTACAAATACGTATTACTCCTACACTCAAATATTTCAGACTGCAGCATGTGCGTGCCATTCAATGTTTGTATAGATGAAAGTCATAACTACAATATTTTGTACGTGGCCGGGTCATTTATGCAAACCTGACAAAGGGGCCGGACATAGGGAGGAATGGCCAAATGTTGGCACAGAGCTGCAAAGATATAAAGAAAGAGGAGCCAGACATAAAGGCATCCGAACATGCATAGTACGAGTGCTTTTATATTCCAATACCAAAACCCAAATCTTCAGAACTCCACATCGCAGTCAAACTCATTGTCATTCTGCTGCACAATTAAATTGTTTATTTCTTTGGCAAAAAATTTTTGTAAAAACATTTATATTTTGTTTTCTTGTTTGCATTGTATTTTCATTTGCCTTTTGTCACTTTCTGTTGTCGTTGGAGTTGGTGATGGAACAGTTTTGCAGGCGTTTCATATGACTTTGGTTTTTGTTTTTGTTTTGTTTTGTTTTATGTTATTTTGTTTTGTTTTTCCTGACGAGCCTGCGAGTGCGATGATGGTCCTGACTGGCCTAGCGGTGGCTGCGTGCATACACTCCTTCCTTTGCCTACTCGAATAGAATATATTGTAAAAGTCGTTTACAGCTTTTAAATTTCCATCAACATGCCAAAGTACACAAACATCAATGTACAATACTGTGTACTCTTACTAGTACTTATGTATCTATGTATCCAGCAAGCGACCCTCTGTCATTGGCGTGGCACTTCCGCAAATGTGTATTTTGTTAATGTTGCACATTGTTTCGTTAACACGCGTAAATGTAACTCTTCGTTTCGGTTTATTTTGCTCTGCTGAGCTCAGTTCAGTTTGCTTTTGCCTACATTCATTCATTTGATTTGTTTCGTTTTGTTTTGTTATTGTACTTTGTGCGTATTTTGCTTTTCTTCTCCTTTTTTTTTTTAAGTATTTTATTGTATATGCATTTATGTAGGAGTATGTGTATGTGGGTTTTAGTGTGTATGTGTGTGTGTAAGTACATTATATTCCTGCATGTGTGGTGGGTATGGGTGTATGGGTTGATGTTTTTAAGAGTTTATGCTTTTGTCATCTGCTTTTATGGCTTGCCTTTCTCATTGTTATTGCTTTGATTCTCATTGTGTTGCTTGTTTTTTGTTCTTTGTTGTTTGCTGTTTTCTGTTCACGGTCCTTTGTTGTAATTTTTATATTTTAACAGCTTTATCCACAATACACTACAAACAAACATCTCTTATGTATATTCACTCCCCCTTTTACTCCCTTATAAGGAAGAATGTTTTAATAGTCATTGAAAATGTGTGCATTTTGTCATAAAATCAAATAAACGACTGGGATTACTTATATCACATGTTATCCCAATACTAAATAGTAGTCGTACAAGAATGAAAACCAGCAGCTCCTACGCAATACTTGATTTAAGTTGCTTTCTTTTGGTAGTGAAAATAACAAAAATCTCAGATGAAGTAGTAAAAAATGTTTGTGAAAATGACATAAAAATTAAGCAGACGATTTGAGCAAATGTAAAGTTGATGGTGATCAAATAAATCTTAAACAGAGATTTAAAAGTAAACAAATAATGTACATCATACACAAGTAGATGTGATATAATTTGAGCATTGAAAATTAAATAATCATACGCAGCAGACTCTTTAAAGTCGTTAAGTATAATAAGAACTTTAATGATTTTAAGAAATATTTTAAAAGAACATTTGTATTAAAATTATATAAGAAAATAGAAGAAACACTTAAAGAAGGGAAATATAACTGGAGTGGCATATGCTAATAGAAATCATGAGATATCTAAGAAAATAGGATAATTGGAAGAAATAATTGGGGAAATAAATGATGCTATAACTAGATCAATTTGTAAAAAAAAAAAAATTTAGGTGGTGTGCCTCACCCTTATAAGAAAAATATGGAAGTGAAACTTCTTTAGTGAAAGGAGGTAAATCCAAAAATTAAAAAATGAAATGTGACGAAAATCAAAATGCAATGATGGTTCACAGACGTAGTGGGGAGACGCATAAAATAATGCGCATTGTCTTGTGCTGGCTCGTTTGTAGCTTAGAGAATGAGTGCTAATGCATGAGTAAGAGAGAGATAAAAAATGCTTTCGTTTACTCTACGAAAGAACGTACGAATGACCGGAAAATAAAATAAATCTTTTGGAAGAGTACTAAAACAATATAACACTACAATATTCTGTATTATTGCTTGACCATCTACTTTAGAAGTTTCTCTTCCATATTGTATTTGCCTAAAGAGCTCCAATATAATAATAACTTCGTCAAATTTTGATTTCCGTCACATTTCATTTTCTTTTTTTTTTTTTTGAATTTACTCCCCTTCGATAAAGAAGTTTCACTTCAAAAATTATAGCAAAAACTGAAATGAAAATCTTTGACTAAACTCAAAACGATAGTTACAGTGCTTAACCTAAATAGAACCATGTATGTAACTTTTACCAAGCTTATGTGGTAACTAAATACGCTTTCAATGAAACCAGATTGACATTTAAATATAGAATTTCATTGACCTTGAATCGGACAAAGTTTATTAATTTGTGCAGATTATAAATCTCCTCCTAGTTAGATTCTATTTGAACTTTAAAGCCACGATTGCAGCCATTTATAATTGACAAGTAATAAGATCATAATTGGAAAGACTGTTGTAAATGGCACCAATTCTTTTAAGTTTCATTGGTTATCATATCAATGGATCATGTTGTAATGAAAAATTATTAGCAGGAATATTTTTTGGGGATAAAATTTAATATACCAGTACGTAACATTCCCAAGCATAGAATTTAAAAGAGCAGTGATATACAGTGAGCTATAACAATTTCAATGTCCTTCATCTTCAATCATTTATATCGATGCTTATTTCCCAAACATTTTTGAATATATACGAAAATCTCTTCCTTTAACCTCTTCGGTTTAATCTCTATCAATTGTTCGTTTCTCTTTGACTATACTTTATTGATTCCCTACTACAAATCTTTATATATTTTTCAACCTTATCATTTCAATCAATTCAACAGGTTGTCTATTTAATAATGATTTTGATATTTGTTGTGCTAACATTTGAACATACTTAACTTGACTTCAGTATTATTAAGAGTACTTAATGCAAGCCCAAAGCGAGCAATCAATAAAAAAGTAATTCATTAAACAATGTCCCCAAAGGATAAACTCATAAATTAATATACCATTATATCGACAAAAGAAAAAAGAAACCCATAAACAACAACAACAACGATAACTTTGTAAATGTATTTACAAAGACTGCAAACCCTATTGAATTAGGTATGTACTTCAAATGGAATACAAGTAAAACTCATAAGAGGGAAGAAGAAGCAACAGAAAAAGCACAAAGGATAGTAACAGGCAACATTCACGCACATGCTTAACAAAAACTAACCGATAAGCATAAATATTGAGATACAAAGCAAAACTACAAAATACTAGAAGATTAAAAGGAAGCACACAAACACAAACACACATACACAGACATGTAGACACACTCATGAATTTATAGAAACCACATTGACTGAATAGAAACCTCCAAGTCGCCACTTGGTAAACAATGAAAAATCAGCAAGGAACAGGCAGCGTAAGGAGGAGAGTAGGAAAAAAGTGCTTTGAAGCATTTTCGAGCGTTTTAAATGAACGCTGGAAGCGATTGAAGTGGCAGCACATGTTGCCAATATGTATGTCTACATATGAGTGAGTATAATGCCTCCCTGGAGTATGCAACAAAATGTATTTTTAACAGCAACAATTTTCCAAACAATTATTACAATTTGTTTGACCAATACCACCATCACCATCACCATCGGCATCACCATCGGCATCATTGATGTGAAGGAGTTTGTAAAGATGAGTGGATATTGGAGTGGAGAGTTTTGAATGAAATGAGTGCGGAATGGTTGCCATGGCTGTTTGTTTGTTGCATGTCTGTGGTCTATTGAAGTGTGTCGAGCCGACAATCCCAAGCAACAAAAGCGTTTGTGCCTGATTGTGCCACAGGGAATTGCAACCAGCCAAACAACAACGATATCAACAACAAACCAGTATCGTTTCTCTCTCTCTCTCTCTAGTAGACAAAGGTTAGAGATTTTATATCAATATAGTTAATAGTAAAGCAAATATCAAATCCTATTCTCTTACTTCCGCTTTACAAAGTGAAGATGGGTGAATGTGAGTGAGGACTATGTGTATTTTGTATATTGGTCAATTTCAATATATTTCAGCAAATATTATACATGAATCATGTTTCGTGTTTTTTTCCCTCTGTTTTGTTGTGTTTTTTTAAGCATTTTCATATTTGTAAAATACGCCCACAAAAGTACGCTATACAAATTGTTCACTGTGAATATATTCTCGTCTCGTATATAAATAAAATGAATGAAAACTATTGCATATGTTAAGGCGCATTGAATTGCATGTTACACATTCTCCATGGTAGTTCGAAATCGCAATGGTGAGTGAAATGAGCTGATCGTTCGATTGTGCATATGTAGAGAATTTATGATTTTAATTGGTTTGGTCAAGTGGAAATTTTACACAAAAGCGTTTTTAATATGTTTTCAAATTTTTTAGTGCATTCTGTGTTTCTGTTTCTTTGTTTTATTATAAATTTTTTTATATTTTTTTGTTTAATATAAAAAATATTTTATGATATATATATATATTTTTTTTTATATTTTTATTGGCTTTTCATTATTGTTATTATTATTATTGTTATTATTATTATTGTTATTATTATTACTTATATTTGCTTTGTTGTGTTCAATGGCAATTTTTTTTATTGATTTCCCATTCTTTTCCTTTATATGATTTATTATTCGATGCCATGCAAGTGAAATGCATTTGTTTTTTTTTTGTTATAGTGGAAATTTAATATTGTAGGAATGACTTCAAGTTAATATGTTTGTAAGTATTGTGTGTAAGTATTGTTATTGATAAAAATGCCATCTGAATAATATCTGAACCAATCGCAGTTAAACTCCAAGTATTGCTCGTATTAAGCAGTTTAAGAAGGAGGAGGAATAGTGCTAATGGAACCTTAGGGCTGCGAAATTGAATACAAAGATTATTAATAATAAAAACCCTTTAAAACATAGGTAACACGCATTGGTCTCCAGTTACTTTTGTCATCACCTAGCGACACTCCACAAATATAAGTAATCATCTCAACTAACCCTCATAAGCACAATATGGAAGTGAAACTTCTTTTAGCGAAGGGTGGTAAATCCAAAAATTAGAAAATGAAATGTAACGAAAATCAAAATGCGATGATTCTTCAGAGACGGATTGGGCAGACGCACAAAACAATGCGCATTGCCTTGTGCGGTCTCGTCTGCAGCGTAGAGAATGAATGCTTATACATGAGTAAAAAAAGATAAAAAATGCTTTACAGATTGTGTTTACTTTACGAAAGAACGTACGAACAAGTGGCCGAATGACCGAAAAATAAAATAATTCCTTTGCATTGAAACAATATAACACAACAATATTCTGTATGCTTGACAATTTACTTTAGAAATATCACTTCAATATTATATTTGCCTAAAAAGCTCCAATATCGTCACATTTCATTTTCATATTTTTTGGATTTACTCCACTTCGCTAAAGAAGTTTCACTTAAAAAATTATAATTAAAACAAGAAAACATTTATTCTCTTTAAACAATCATCGCCGTACACTTGTTTCATTAATCGAAATGTTTTTAATGCAAAATGTTGAATGTTAAAACTTTGAAGTGACGCCATCCTTCTAGTATAAATAGCGTGACTGTTTGCTGAAATATTACTTCAGTACTGTTACTTGTTGTTTTTTATCCTAGTTTTTCAATAGAAATTATGGAATTGAAATCTTCCTTTTATTGAACATTTTTTGTATCACATTGGACTCATTTGGTCTTGATGGTTTTTATTCAAAATGTTATTAGATTAGTTAGAAAAAATGAAGTAACTTACTGAAATTTTCAAATAATTTATTTTCCCTAACTAATATTACGCATAAGCACGCTATGTCAAGTAGTTCAAGGAAATGTTCAATATATTGTACATTCTTGTAAAAAAAAAATGTATTATATATTTCTAGTACAAATTAAGTTCGCATTACCACAGAAACTAAATTGCTTTACAAATTTACATGCACATACATACTTCAATACTTGACCTGTTTAATCAAATTGTAATTAAAAATAACTAGTTGCGCATTTTGTCGATTCTAATTAGAGTTGAGAGAAATTTTGTGCAATACTATGTACTAAGGTGGCATTAACTGAGGCTAAATCAATGGACGCAGAAACGATCGAATTGAATGAACCAACGACAATAATAAAATGACTAACACCAGCATGTATTGCAGCAATTTAGTTTAATATAGTACTAAATATATACATGTATCTTCTATATATGTATATACATTTATTCAAAGATACAATGCATGCGCATGTGGTAACATATAATGGCGTTGGTTCGGTAACAATTAGCAATACCGAAAATTGAGTGACACAAGCACACCCCTACTAACTGGAAATGAATTAGACCACACAAACCAAAGATCTACTTGTCAGAACCTGCCTCTCTGACTAAGAATTCTCTAAATGTGTAGGTATATCATACCACAATCTCATTCACAATACATACACACACACACATATGCGTATGTTATCTTCTCTATTCCTGTCATCCCACACATATGAGTAAATAGGCAGTTTGTACATACATATATGAAAAATGAGCTTAGCATGTGTGTCCAATGTCCCTTCACAATTTTACTTACCATGCCCATGCCCTAATCATGCTTGTAGTAACCACTTATTATCCTTTGCTCATCATCCGTTTTGTCCACCGTGGAATGGTGCAAGCAACGTAAAGCAATCACGTTGACAACGGATACAAATGTATCCCAATCTATTTGAATGAAGGCGGCTTATTGGAGCGTTTTACAAAGCGATTTTGTGGCAATCTAGTGCCTACTACTGCTTCCTTTTATGTTACTACTTACATATATATATATATATGTGTGTGTATCGTTGTCTAATGTTGTATACTGTCAGGTTTATGTGTGTCTGGTCTTCACTTACTTGGCTAAGGAAGCGTTACGTGTTTAACACCTTCGCAGGCTTGTTATTTCATGTAGTAACCAGACCAACAACAACATTAAGGACACGTTAACCAGAGCAACAACAACAATAACAACAATATCAAGTAACTAATGTAACACACATGTAACCATAGATTCATTCTGTAGGTATGTAGGTAGGTCGGTTGGTCGGTAGGTGTGTTTAAGTAAGTATCTACGTAATTGTATTAATGCAGTTAAATGCCACATTGTTTGTCACACTACATTGTGGCCTTCACTGATTATGTGCTTATTATTAGTTGGAGTTACTTTACAAGTGGAATTCACATTGTATTGGACAGTACAACTCACATACAAACGCATATGTATGTCAGTGTTTCTATGTGCATGTCAGTGTAACTGTATGTGTTTGTATACAAGTGCTTATATGTTCATTATGTTATTTAACATTATAAACTACTGGTTTTTTGTTGTTGTGTGTTGTTGTTCGCATTTAAACAACAAATTATTAGCATGCAGTGTTTGGCTCTTTGGTGTTTATTTTTTATAATATTAAGTATTCGTCATGTAGGTCAATGATGAAAGTTTTTCATTTAACTAAATACCTCAGGAGAAAAGAGATATTTTTTTTCCTGTTTGGTTCTTATATTTTATTTTTTCTGTTATTATAAAAAACAACTTAAATTAAACTATAACAATACAACTTTTATTGTACTAATATATAACAAGTGGGTAAGAACAATTCTGGGGTAGGATTAAAAGGACGTAAAAGAGAGATCAGATAGGATGCAATTTTCTCAACCGTCTCGCCATCATAACTCCTCCTATTCTGCATCATTTTAAAAGGCACCTGGCAAGTTCATTTGGATGATTTTTCCTCCTCCTCCTTGGATTGTTTACATTGCCAGTTTTAGGAATTTTTGAGTCGTTTTCAGGGTCCGCCGTTTGCATGAACCATGGAGCACTAGAAATAAAACTCAATGTCTTGTCATATTGACAAGCAGGAGCAATTATTGCTTTGCACATGTGTACATTATTTTTCAAGGGCAATTTATTCCTACTGTTTGAAAACCAAAGCAATTTCCCAAATCTCAGTCCGAGGGATTTCTTGTTCTTTGAAAAATGCATTTTGAATGTTATCCGCTTATTCATATACACCCTCAGGTATATATATATATCACGAATGATTCCCAGACAAATATCCAGTCATAAGGCGTACGTCACATTGGCACATTTTTTTGTATTGATGCAAATATTCCAACGTCTTGTCTAGACATTAAAATTGTATAGGTATTGTTGCAGGCTGCCCGTGGCCTCATAAATGCAGCAATTTCTGCCGAGGATAGTCGTATCGGCTGCTAACGTGGCTATAATAAGATTCTAGGAATCCTCTAGCGGTACCATTTTACCAAAGTTGGGATGACAAGAAACGCAACAGTTTACAGAGCAGCCCATCGTGACAAACTCGGCCGAAAGCCTGCTTAAACGGAGTAAAGAGAGTATAAATTAATTTATGGGAAATAATAATAATGTCAATTGAATTACATTCTGCAGATTGTAGATAAAGGTTTAGATGAAAGAACTTTAGAGATAAGAAAAGGACGAAATTTGTCCTAAAATATAATAATAACGAGAGAGAGAGAGAGAGAGAGAGAGAGTGTTCATAGCAATCGGCAGTGAATCAAAGGGCAGCGTACATCTGGAATGAGTAGTTGAGGATTAAAGTGAAGACATTGAGAATTTTGGTGAAGCATAAGATAAAGTAAGTTGACTATTGAAGAAAGAATAGCAAAAATTGGAATAGTGGAGCAAAAATAAAAAAGGAGAGTATTTTCTTGGAACAGAGCAGGTTGGTGATCGTCGCAAAACTATTCCTTGTAGTAATCTTTTGTGTTCTTGTTCTGTGTTAATGTAAAAGTATCAATTGAGCTACAACACAACAAATTAGGAAAAGTTTACTTTACTTTTATCAATAATGAAATAAAAACTCACAAAACCGTAACAATAATAAATACGTTTATTGTTCCAATAAAGATTTAAATCAGCGTTCAGTATTCGCTTAAATGGATTAATTAATTTCAATGGTTTGGGTCTGTTGCTTTCCGATGCTTAGGTGTTTCAAGTAGTAGTAAGAGTATACATTTGTGGCCCTACTATCTTTTTTATCAAAGATTATACTTAATTTGATATTTTGAATTGATTATTGATACAATTGAAAATTGATTTAATCATAATTTTCAAAGAAATGCTCCATTTCTTATCGAAAATTAAATTTTTAACTTTTATTTATTTTATTAAAATAATTTGGTTACTGTTACAAGTTCAAAATACTTAAACAAATGTTAAATGATAATTTAATCATATTTAGAATATATTAAGTTTTTCTTTTGAATGATAAGAAATATTTGAATAATAAATTTTATAAAAGAATCTATTATAAAATGATATCCATATTTATTCTTCTAACATGAGTTTTATATTAAGAATTTTGTTACAAAGTTCTTCCGAAGATATTCTTAAAATAAAGTAAAACAATGTTATTTGAAATTCTATATTTTAATAAAATTCTATGAAGTAAATTGGATGCTTTCCAGAAATTCTCTATCATGTTTACATTATGCTATTCATAAATAAACTATATTCACTGTTTATTGTGCCTGAAGTTATACTTTGTATAATTATAAATACAATATGAAACTTATGCTTTCAACACACACACACACACACAAGTAAACAGATACAGATACATTATGTGCCGATGGCTATTATAATCAACACTAATGGTATAAATAAAGCTCAAGTTACTCGTACTTAAATGACAACAACAACAACAACACCGACAACAATAACAAGAACAAAAGGCAAAATAAGGTAATAAAACAATTTTTCATATAATTAAAGTTAAGTCCATCACTACCATATAATTGCAACAAAAGCAACAACAAGAACATACAACAATAAACAGCCTTCTGCCTTTTACAATCTTTTGTCTACCACAAATTTACTTTTCTTTACTTAATTTTTTTATAAAAATAATGAGGTTTAAATTAAAGAAGAAAAAAAAAAGGGAAATAAAGTGAAGTGAAGTGAGTTCCAAAGAAATGGAGAAAAACTTTAGTATAAAGAAAGTAAGAAAGTATTTTAAACTAAAGTTAATAAATGAATGAGAAAGGGAAAGACAAGGGAGGAAAGGCTGGAGACCAGAAAAGCAGAAATTGTGAAAGTAAAAAAAAAAAAAAAATAATTAAAGTAAACTGATTTATTCTATTATATTTCATATTGTACACACAGATACTCAGATACATTGAAATGTGTCAGTAACTAAGTGTTGACACTACACTTGTAATATTCTCTTTATTCATCACTTTATCTCTTTATTTCATTTTCTATTTTCTTTTTATTTATCATTTTTATTTATGTGTAGCATACCTTGAGGCGTTTATTAAATTTGTTATGAATTGATATAATATGTAAAAAGAAATTATGAGAATCAACAAACAAATGCTTGTGGCAAACGCTATAAATTACAATCAAGAATAAAGAAAAATTAAATAAAAGTGATGAAATGAGAGAATAAATGAAAATATTTCTGACAAAGTTCAAGATATCTTCCCACCCAACAATTCCTAATTAATGACCGACAAATGGCATTAATAAGATTGAGATTATATATAAACGCCCACACAATTACTAACAGTCACGAGCGGCTGACCCAGACACTTAAAAATACAAAGATACAACTAGCATTTAGCTGTTACATGAGTACTTTTACATAAACACACAGATAGATAGATAGATAGATAGATAGACAGATACAGATGGACAGATTCAGTCAAAGATGCGACGAAAACATTGTAGACATTCATGTTAACCATTTGTCAGTTGTATTACGCAATTTGATGCCTTCAGAACTCTGTTCGGAATCATTTCACCTCCACTTCTCATTCAACTATTAAAGTGTTGGGCAATCTCTATTTCTCCTCCTCCTCCTCAGTTTCTCTTCACGGTAGCTACTTTAATCAAATCTCATCCCCTTTTTATTCATGGATTTCTCATTGAATTAACTAAACTGAATTCATTTGAGTTGAACTGACTAAATGACCAACCGATTGACTGAGTTCCTTACTGACCACTTGTTTTAACCTCATGGTTTGACCACTCATCACATGTTTACAGCCCTCATGCCGAGAGCAGTCAGTCACTTAGTCAGTCAACCAGTCACTTGGTCAAATCTCCTACTAATGTACATTACACACTGAGAAACTTTTGTTAAATTGTCGAAATCAGTTTGGCGCTGACTTGTTAATTTAATGCTTGTGGTTTTGTATCTATTCAAAACTATCTTTCACATGTCCTAGTACAATAGTATCTCTACCTAATATTAGTATACATAGTATGTAGCTTTTTGTATTTCAAACATTTTGCGTGGCTTCTGTGTGTCAGCCTGCGTAGACAGCTGTCAAACTATTGCAGCACATTACCAATTTAGGCTGCCGGACAATTATGTATTTCAAAAACTCCCCATAAACCACAGTTCCACATCACATCAAGCAAACTCATTTTCATAAATTCTTCACTTCAGAAATTACTTTCATTTATAAACTAAAATCTCTGTTATCATTAAAATGTTTATTAGATGTCTCTATGGATTACAGTCGAAGGCATTTGCTGGTTGCCGGTTCCCGTCCAAACCAAACCAAACCAAAACCAGTCTAGATTCAATTCAGTTATTAGTGTCATTAGTTTAAGTTGATTCATTAAAATTGCTTGTAAATAACTTTACACATGAAAATAATTCATAAACATTTATACATTGCATGTAAGTATGTACAGATAGACAATCTGTGAATCTCTTTGTTTGTTTGCTTATCGATTTGCGTATGTTGTAAGATAAAATGTTTGCGGCTTTACATAAATCGACATTAATTCGCATATAATACCCATAAATGCATTTCAAATTATAATCTGTTGATTTAATTGCTCAAAATTTTATTAGTCTTCATTTGGTTTCATTTTATATATCAATTTATGCATTTTATAATTTGTTTATTTTATATTCTCATACGAGTATTTACTTTTCTATTGTATTGTATTATACGAGTGCAATATGCATACGAGCATAATGCAATAATTTAGTGTCAGCTTAAAGTAGACTTAAATACATTGAAATTATATCAAGTTTAAATAATACAATAACTAAATCAAGATCAGCAAAATTTAAGGTGTCATAAATTGATAATTGATGAGTTTGTTGTAAGGTTTAATAGAGCCTAAAATTTATATGTTAAATAATTGATTTTTAGTAAAGAAAATATTGTAATTTGGAGGAAATTAAATTTTTTAATTCAGGTAATCTATATTGATTGGGAGGGACAAATAATTTGAGTAAACTGCTTAGTGTAAGACTAAGACCCAGAGGGTTCGAAAGGGAACCCTATTGCAGAGACTTCGTTGTCCGTCTGTCCTCGGTTCATATGTCATAAACCGCAATAACTAAAGAGTTGAAATTTTCACAGATTGTGTAGTTCAATCCGTACATAAGCAAAAAATACTAAAAGTAAAATATCATTAAACATAACCAAAGAATCGAATTAATCAATTTAACTATTGTATATGTGGTGACTTTATTTGAAAAAGCCTGATTAATACTGAGAGTGAATTAAGTCTATTTTATCCATTGGTTTGGTATTCCAATTCATCTGGCAACTGATATTTTGGATTTGGGTAAGAATGTTAATGTAAGTTTGTTGTGTTTTGCTGTTGAATTGAATTACTAAAAGGTGTCTACTTTATTCATATCTTGGGTCAATCACTCAAAATATGAACAGATAAAGAATGTATCATATATATATAGTATATCGATATGTATCTAATAATAAATTCAAGTCTCTAATAAGTATTTATAAATCTTAAAATCAATAGGTTTCATTGAGACAAAGTTTTCTATTTTAATGAAACAAACTACATACTAATAGTTTCTCCATCTATTCAATACAAACTTGCTCCAGTAAAAACTATACTAACTTTTATAACAATATAGTTATATATTTTACTATTATTGCTATTTCTTAAAACTTTAAAAATTACTTGCGTATCTAACTAACTCACACTTCTTTAAGTGATTGTCAATTCCAATACAAAGTGAACTTGTATAAACATTTAACAGTTTTGTAATAGAGAAACTAGAATCAAAGGATTTCTATAGAATATGATTTAATTATCCAATCAAATCAGACAGCAGATAATTTGAATAAACCTAAAACATTTTGAAATCATATAATATCGTAATTAACATTAATTGCTTTAATTTTAGGAGTGCAAAAAACTTAAGTAAATGAAATTATTTTTATGCACGAAAGTCATGTTAAGTGGCTTAGTATACTATTGTATTAGGTAAACAAGCATTAGAAGTATTTGAAGCTTAATTGATTTGTATTAAGAATGCAATATATTAAAATATAAATTCCTTAACTGAAATCCTTTAAGTAGATTAGGGAGATCATCAAGTAAAGCAAATCAAATCAAGTAAAATAAAATGAAATCATAGAAGTTACAATATATGTATATTATGATGATGATAATGGCAATGATAATGATGTGTACAACACTAAGCCAATTAAATAAATAAACAAGGACAATAACCTACACGCACTCAAAAACACCTGCTGTGTGTGTACTTGATTTATATGATAATAAAGAAATTAAAGCACCTGAACATAAGATAACTTCATATATATGTGTAGATAGATATGAACATAGGTATGTGCATATAGAAGATTTAATAGATTCGTGTAAAATACTTGATAAAATCTCACATGCAGTGTTTGATACAAAGCACTCGAGGCAATAATATCAATTTACATAATAATAAAAGCAAACCCAGGCACATGTTCGTTAGGCAAATTAATGAATATAAATGAATGATTGACTGAATGAATGAAGATGAAGATAACTATGACAACATATCAATTGTTATACTTATTAAGTACAAAAATATTACATAAATTTGACACACTCACAGTCAAACAAAGGACAAAGGATACTGACTACTTACTATCTAACCAACAAAATCTATTTCATTTCAGTTGGATGTGTGAAAATTAACTGAACAGAATTGATTATTAATTCGAAATGGTTCAGTGAACAGTTTGATTTATTTGCAATCGAATTGAATTCTTCGATATAAACAATATAGGTATACATATGCAGATTGAATATTGAGTACGTAGAGGGCTCCATATATTAGTAGTAGCATTAGAAACCTTTGAACAATGGTTATGCAATTTTCTATAGTAGTTGCGTATGTGGCAGAGGAAGTTCTGCATTTTGTGTCTCTGATTTGGACAGCACTTGACATGTATTGCCCTTGAGCAAACCAGAGAACATGCACAAGTTAAAGTACAACACATATGTACATAGGTACATAGATACATAAATACATAGATACATACTTGTATGTACACAGAATCTTCATAGATGGGAAAAGTATTTTACATTGTTCCGTAACTGTTCGTTCATTCGTTTTACTTTGCCTTTTGTGGCACAGTGCTGCCACCATTTTGTTTATGGCGTGCACATTTCCGTTTGGGACACTGAATTTCTATATAACTTTCTCTTCCAGAGTTTTTGGATTAGATAGAGTGTAGGTGGAGGAGTGATTGTTTCGCTTCATGCACGCTTCATGGCACGCTTCGAAAGTTTTCAACTGTCAATCACAACTGGTTGACAAATTGCTTTTGGACCCAACTTGCACGACGAGTACAAAGGCAACGTTGACGATATCTACGTACATACATAGTGTACTCTGTATAGAGAACGAGTATTTCCTGAGCAGCTTATGGTAGTGTTATCCTTAGATAGCCATAGTAGTACTAAAACTGTGTTGTGTGTTCTAAAATGCAGTTAAAATAATTTTCAACATTTCACACAGATTTAGCTACACCTTCTTCTACTTTCTTCTGCAGTTTTTGCTTCTTTTCATTGTGAAAAGTTCTCTCATCTTAAATCTCAAACCTTGTATCTCAGTGTTAACTTCCTGTCAACATTTCATACTCATACAACTTACCTTGCATTCATATATCCTTAGTTTTACCCTTGGCGCTTTGTTGTCAACCAACGAAAATTTTTGTTTTTCACTATCCTTGTTTTGGTTAGATTTCCTTACTTTATGTTTGTGCGTTTTCTCATTTCCCTGAAAAACTGGATGAATGGAAAAATAAAGAACAAATCAAAAAAAGTTGTTGCAGCTTTTCTTGTGGGAAAGACAATTTTCATACTTGAACACCCACGAAAAGAGGTGCGAAAATGTTTTCTATTTATATATAGAAAAAAATAAGAAAAAATAAAAAGTGAAAGTTCGAAAAAATAGTTAGAAAATTACTTTTACAGAGACACTTACCCTAAGGACATAAACACACACACACACACACACACACATGGACATATTTTGCTCTTAACGCTTGTCTTTCTCTCTTTTCTTCACTTACCTTAACTCACCATTATGTTCTTGGTTGATTCTATGGTATTATCCTTGTTGTCTTTTAACACAACCGAACAGCACCATCATCATAGAGAGAAAGAAAGAAAAAAGTTCAAGGTTTTCATTTAAGTTATGAAAAATGGCGTTAAGGGAGCTTTTCTTCACCTTCCAATGGCATCGCAAATGTAAAGTTTTTCAAAAAAATAAAAATTTTATAATCTTTTCTACTAAAAATAAAATATTTCCATTCAAAAGGGTTTTGTTTCTTCAATTTTCATTTGATTCATGGCTGTTGTGGGCCTATTTAGCAAAATAATTTCTTAATGGTTTTTATTCGCAAAACTTAAATTATTTAAATCACTTTGCATTTGTGGAAATGATCAGCATCATGTGGATAATTCATGTCATGGTATTAAGTTCAATATTCATATATACATATATAAAAACATTAATGCAAAGGCCAAGGATAAGCAAAATGTTTTATAAAAAAAAACAAAGAAAAAGAGTCTTCTATGAGAAATTTCCATCATGACAAATATGATGACCAAGTTGTACCGAAATAATCTTTGGAATATTTCAAGGGATGTGCAAAGGTTTAAAAGTTCCATGTTGAGAATTCATATGATGCTACTTGGCTATGTCCAAATATACACAATATTGAAGCAAAATGTTACTAGATCTTCTAAAAAAAGTTTCGATTTACACAAGTAAAATCTGCAAATCTGAACAGTATATCTCATAGACAATTGTATCTTTTGGTGTCATTATTAAAGGCATTAGATCTGTCAGGCACTGAGAACTGCCAATATTGTGAACTGAATGTTGAAACAACAGAACACATTCTTTCCATTCGTATTGAAACAATTACAGTACCTCCATCATAATTATGAAACATTAAACCTAATCCAGTCCCAAATTTTTGCACAATAAGATTTGATGTGTCATTGTGAGGATTTTCTTGGATTAATTAGAATATTGCTACGGAACATATGTTTCTGATGTGAAACATCTTTGGTTTTGATACAGTAAAATTTTAGATTTTTATGAAATAAAATTTATTCATGTGCGCCTTTTTGACAGGCATCCGCATTTTGTGTCTTTTAGAATTGTGTTGTTTAACTGCAGTTCATTGATTCAATGTGTTAAGCATCGGCTCACGGTGCATATATTGAAGGTTGAAAGGCAGTTCACAGCTGAGTCGGTTTTTTATTATTCTTCATCAAGAAGTCAATACGAAAGACTTATTCTCAATGTGTTTCATATCAGGATCTTATGAGTGTTTAGCATATTCACTTCTCTTATGCTGAAACTCTACTATTTGAGTATTTCATTTAAAGAAAATAAAATTTTAATTTAAATTATCCTTGAACACTTGATAAACAACATATAACATATAACATATAACATATATATATAACATATGCCACTTATGCAAATTTCAATTAATTGTCTGACTGAATTATAAGATATTTATTAAAGATTTCAATTTTATTTGATATTTCTCACAATTCATTTAAACATAAATCCCTTCTGCTTAATTTTATGTCAACGCTTTAAGATTACGTATTTGCTTACATTCTAAGTGGTAGAATACTTTAATTCAGTGCCCCCCCCCGGTGCAGAGAGAATTGTGAGTTTGGGAAAATTTCATAAATTTATATTTTAATAGAAATATTTCAATTTAGCAATGATGCAAGTCATAACAAACCGTTACAAAAAGTGTAAAATACAACATAGAACTGAATTGTCTTGTCCCTCTTGTCCTTGTTGTCCATTTTGTCCTTGTTCGTGTTGTGTTGATGTTGACGTCTTGGCCCTTGCTGTCTGGCATGAAAATGAAACGAAATTCAATTAATCAACTTTTGAAATGAGTAGAACAAGCAAAGCAATTCAGTTACAGCAACAGCAAGAGTACGAGGAACCAAAGCCAAAAGTAAGCAAGTGAGTGAGAGATGGATGTTTAGGAGCATGAGATTGAATAAGGATATGAAAGCGTAGGCAGAGATATACATATTACATATAGAATAAAGAGACAAGCTTAGCAAAGCATAGCAACAACAGACATCAACGACATCATATTGCATCAAAAAGTAGACATACTATAATTTATCATACTCATGTTTCCGGAGCGTCAAATAAACAGAAAGAACCAACGAGCAAACGAACGAAAATTTGAAAATAACAACAAGAAAAGTATAGAAATAAAAAAGAGATAATGTGGGCAACTGCCAGTGTATGTCCCCATCATACTGTTAAATGCTGGCAAATAAGTAAAGCCAAAGGATACACAAAAATGAAAATCACGTAGAAAACAACAGACAATCAGCATAGATGGAGGAGGAAGATGTTGTGACTAAAATAAACAGTGAGGTAATCACCTTTCTTTTGCTATGTATAGTAAAGCGTTGAAGTTGAAGCGTTATCATCATAGGCATCATCAGTAGCATCATCATCATCATCATCATCATCACACCTCACCTCAACTCGACACAACTCAACTCAACAGTTGACTGCTTTCACTTGGGCTTAGCGGTGACATTAGCAGAAAACACTAGGAACAGTAGCAGTAGCAGTAACAGTAGCATCCCTGATATGACACGCAAAGAAAAAGGCGTTATTGCGTGTCGTTGAGTTGCTAAGTTGATAGGTGGATGTAGGCCTACTACGAATACATACTCATATATACAAGCATAGTGGGTTATGTCACCTTGTGTTTCGTTTTGGTTCATTGTTTGTATTTAGGGTCCTCGAATGCTTTGGCTGGTGATGTCACTGGAACGATTATAAAATCATCATTTATCATATTATGTCAGTCAGTATGCACGTATGTGCTGCTACTGCTGTTGCTCCTGCTGCTGTTGATGCTACCAATGCTAGTAGGAATAAATATAGTATCTTCTATGCCAGTGATAGGTGATGGCTGTATATGTTATGATATGTGATGCTATAATGACATAGTGATATATGAGTTAAAATAAAGCTAACTATCTCTTTGTTTAGCTTTAATGTCGATAAAATACTGGCACTTGGACTGTGCCAAAGGCCATTTGATATGAAGCCATCATAAGAGTGACAGGCAAAAAATGATGTGTGTCTGTATGTGATACTTTATTTTTTGGGTCAGAAAGTCTAAATCTAAATCACAGGAGATAATTGCTGATTTACTTAGAAAATTGAACATACACTGACATACATAAATGAAAGATTATTACAGTTTTATTATTGGTTTGGGAAGGATATTTTTTAATAAAATAGAACAATATTTCATCATCACATTTTTATTATTTTTTATTACTTTTCAAAACTGTAAATGCTTTCAATCATAAATAATAATAAATAATAAATGACAAAATAGTATAAAATAGTAAAAAGAACTAGTGATTAGTAATTATGAAATAAGCATTTTGATATTCATTTTCCACTGTGACATAAATCACATTTATCCTCTTTACATTCAAACATTTCCAGTTCTAAAAAATACAGTAAAAAGAGTAGAAGAGTAGAAGAAAAACTAACACACAAAAAAAAAAAAATTGGGCCAAGTGCAAGTCAGATTCGTACAAGGAGGGTTCCGTACCAGATTGGGGTTTGTATGGGAGGTAATCCCCCTAGTGGTCTGATTTGACTGATTCCAACAAATGTATCGCGTCTATATCAGAAAATTATAGTGTCTTAATTTCAATTCAATAGTCCAAAAAACAAAAAAGTGTTTCTAATAAGAATCTGAATTTTAATGGAGGTTTGTATTGGAGGTACCCTCCCTAGCAATCCAATCAAACTGAAATTTCGACACTATAATTTTCTGATGTATAGCCATCAATCATCCAGTTTTCAAAATCATGGAATTTCTGGATCGTATGGCTGCCATACAAACCAAATTGTTTCATGTACGGGGACCCCTTAAAGTTTTCAAAAATATTTTAGTTCAACTCTCTAACTATTACGGTTCATGAGATATGACCCGAGGACGGACAACGAAGTCTCTGAAATAGGGTTCCCTTTGGTACGCTTTGGTTCCGGAACCCTAAAAATTAGAATTAAGTACTATAAAATCTGCTCAGCTGGTAGAAGAGTGAAAAACTTTTGATGTTTTTAATTTTATTTCATTTCTTTAATTTGTTTCAGCAATTATTTTCAACTTGTTCTCAATTCACTATTTTCCAACACTATAGATTTGTCACAATTTTACAGCAATCAGTTTTCTTTGTCACTCACAAGAAACAGAGAAAAACTTCTGCAAATTTTCTTTCATTCTGATTTCCCTTTTCTTCTTCGTTGTGTCGAAACTACTATGTAGTAGTATTTCTTACCATGAAATTATGACTTTTGCGGTTTAATAATGACTTTGGTTGCCGCCAACGACCGAAAACGACTGAAAACTTCTCGGGAAGTTTGCTACTACATTTGTGTTCGCAAAAATGTCACAACCACAAAAGTACCACAAGCGAAACTTTTAACTAATTTCAACTCAAAAATAAGCAAAAGGTTGAGCAAAAAACAAAAAAAAACAGGGAAAATTTCTTGCTGCCAAATGTGTTAGTGTTTCTTATCCATTGATTCATTGAGTTGGTAGTTTATTGACTTATTGCATTTGCAATTACATTGCAAAAAACGTAATGGTTAAGTGAAGAAGTGAAATCCTAACATGATAATGACGTTGTTGAAGATGATGATGATGATGTTGTTGAAGATGATGATGATGATGTTGTTGAAGATGATGATGATGTTGTTAATACTAGTAGTGATTAAATAAGACGTTTGTATTGCTCCAAAGGACTTGGTGCATTAGCTGTGACTAAACATTAAAGTGCATTTTAAAATAAAGTAATAAATATTTATCTCTGAAATCATAGTATCTATATATGAGTATGTATGTTGCAGAATATGTTTGCATATAAGAAGAAACATGTTATATCATCAAATCGTATTGGGGGTGTGTTGGCAGGCAACGCCTCGCTATGATTGCCAGTCATAGTGTAATTGCAGATAAACTTTATGCCATTAACCTTCTGTGTTTCTGAGTTGTCTTGCATGTGTTTGTATTTGTGTATCTCAAAGTTCTCTGATTCTGATTTTGAGTGGGAGTGTATGCAAACTAAAAGTGCTTTTCAACATGATAAGCGTTACAGTTTAAC
The DNA here is from genome assembly GCA_037043295.1 of Amiota minor. Classification (NCBI taxonomy): domain Eukaryota; kingdom Metazoa; phylum Arthropoda; class Insecta; order Diptera; family Drosophilidae; genus Amiota; species Amiota minor. Next base: position 5,305,416 of record JBAMAW010002155.1, on the reverse strand, counting down.
GACAACATTGAGAATGCCATCCCATCTCCATCTATGATCATCATCAATATGATGACTATAATCATCATCGCCTTTTTGCGACTCTCATTATTATCATTCTTAATCTAATCATCTTTATTTTCTCTGCAATCATCAGCATCGTCATCATCTATAGCTAGTTTCATCATCATCTTCATCATGGTTGCTGCATTGCCATTTGCCAGCAAGAGAGTTGCTCTATTTAGTTGTTGTTTCTTTTTTGTTTTGTTTTTGTTTTGGCTGTTGTCCTTGCAGCAAAAAGTTGTTACAACTATAGTTTGCTATATCAATGTTACTAGCAACATTTGCTAGTTGAGCTTGTGTTGCTCTTGTTGTTTTTCTTTTGTACAGAAGGGGGCATATGAAATCAACAGCTTGTTGTAATAAGCGCGCTCAACTCAACTCAGTTGACTTGCAATACGTAATCACTAAAACTCCTTACCTCACACTTCACCCTTCATCAGTAGCAGCATCACCATCCAAGAACATTACCACATGCAAAATGCATCATTAAAACTCATTGCACAAACAACGGTAGATGCAGAAGTAACAGTAGAAGCAGAACTAGAAGCAGCAGAGTAAAATACATTAAACTTGGTAAATATCGTAAAAATTAATGATAACATAATATGAAAACAAACTAACAAACAGATAGAGAGAGGGAGATTCAAATAGAAAGACTTGTAGATAGACGAATGAAGAAAAGTGAGAGGTTTTGTACTAATAAACAAATATATACCATGAATGTTGCTTATAACTTTGTTCCTCAATAGACATATAAGAACTTTCAGTCAAAATCAAAGTTCCCTGAGACTCAATCTAAATGTTTGACTATCAAAAAGTCCTGTCTCAATAATATGACTGACTTGTCACTTAAAACAGAAAACACAAGAAAATGCATTTGAAAACATCTTTTGCCTTCTGAATGATAAGTGCATTACAGCTTTCCACCTTTCTATCTTTTGAGGTAACTTTGAAAACTTAAATCGTAACCATTTTTAGCAACAAAAACTACGCACATGAGTTCTACATCAACTGTAGAGTTGAGTGTTCCGATGCATTGAGTTTAGTTTAGTTGAGTGCAACATTGGTTGCATTGTTGTTTGTTTTTCGACTTTGATGTGCCTTTGGCACATGTTTAACTTGATATTTTCACTTGTACTCGTATACTATTGTGTATTGGATACTATGAGACTGACTCTTCCTCAACTGCACTATTTGAATCGACAATATTTCCCACTACTAGAACCATAAGTTGTTCATCATAGTTTGGCATTTGTAAAGTTATTTCTAGCTGCACAATGGAATCAGTTGGATTTATGCATTTTTAATGAGTCTTTCGTAAGAGTTTTGGAGTGTTGTTGCCATAATGTTTTTGCTACAAATACTCGTACTAATTTCCACTTCTTGTTTCTGAAAATTATGTAGATTGGGTTGGTTGATTGGTTGGTTATTTTACAAAGTTGGTTGGTTGTTAGTTGTTTCATTAAGGTTGCAAGGGGCATGAAATTAAGTTAGACTAGTTAATGATATATTTACTTAAAACTTGAACTACAAAGTCATTGGAAATTGATGATTTTCTTAAATTATTTAAGTTTAGTTACTTTAAGTAAGTTGCGTTGCATCCAATATAAATTTATGAGTAAAAAACTAAAATTGTAAAATTTGGAAAAAGAAAAATTTTATATAAGTATATATATCTATAACATGATGGGAAGGGAATTCAAAATAATTTAATTACTTATAAATTCAAAGGAAAATGGGCCAAAGGGTTGTGATGTGAAACTGATAACTTTATTACATAAATCAGGTGCTAGGAATTTTGAATTTAAGATTTTAAATTTAAATACCAAATAACACAAATTTCAAATTCCCTTGTTAATCTTCATACAAATTGCTTAATAAGAACACGTAGGTTTTTTTTTCTATCACATACTTTTTCTATGTTGTCTTTTTCAAAGGTGCGTCCCTTGAAATTGTTCTTTAAGCCTTTTAATATTCTAGTAAAACTGATTCCCTTGTTCATCACTCACTGCTCCAAGATTTAAGGAAAAAAAAAAAAAGAAATTGCAATTTAAAAAAGGAATTCTTGATGACATCAGGCAACACATCCTGCCATATACTTTAAATAAATTATTCATTACCTACAAAACTTCTATCATAACTCTTATCGATGTCGATACGAACAGTTCTTTATCGTTTTGTTTTGAAGTGAAACTTCTTTAGCGAAGGAAAGTAAATAAAAAAAAAAAAAAAAATTAAAATCAAATGTGACGAAAATCAAAATTTGACGATGTTATTATTATGTTGGAACTATTTAGGCAAATACAATTGAAATGTCTCTGTGGCGTAGTGGTTAGAGAGTATGACTTGCAAACCGAGGGCGTGGAGTTCGAGTCCTACACTGGGAATATTTTTTATTTTTATTTTTTAAATGAAAATTCTTTAGCGAAGATTTAGTTTTTTATTCATAGGCGTATTTGTGGACCGATCAAAATCACTTCTTTTCACTTTACGTCAGTTAATTTTGGAAAGAAATAGACTTTACATATAAGAATTCGTTGCAGTTGTCTTGACAAAACTCTTCTTTAAAGCGAGTGGTTGGTTATATAACGTAAGTATATAAGTTATCAACGTGTTAGTGCTTTAAAAACAAGACGTGATAAAAACAAAATACATCCACTGTGACTAATAGAAAACTATGATAGCAATCAGTTTGTCAGATACCGATACCGTGTCACGCACTGTAATTATACCTAAATAGCAAAATTTAATCAAAATTCTGTTTAAATTAAGACAAAAAAAAATTAACTAAGTACATTATAGTTGGTGAAACACTGTAGATAAAATAATGAGCCATGAGAGAGATGTTGCATGGGAATAAGGTTCCTCTTATTTAGATAAAATATTATGCAATATCATCATAACAAGAATGAAAGAGAGAGAGAGAGAGAGAGAGATGGAGAGACAGATTGAGAATAAACCTCAACAATAGAAAATGTGTCAATTCATATGCACAGGTTTGAGTATGGGTATGTGTGTGTTTCTACATAAAATTAATGCTAACGCACATTTCATGTTCATTAGTGAATTTACGCATTTTCATTTCATTGTTTTATTTTTATATACCCTTTATACGCAATATATAAAAGCTAGAAGACTGTATTAAGTGTATTATATTAATATTATTAGAGACTATGACTATGAGGATCATTTTTCCTTCATCTTTTATTAAAATTTGCATTGCTTTACATATATTGTATATCTTACATCTATCAAAATTATTTCATCTTAAATTACTATAAGTATTTATTGTATTGTATGTATATATATTACTTAATTATTTTCCATCCTTAAGCTAAGTTTGTTTCTATACAGGGTATTTGATATTCAAAACTACTCAACTCATAATGTATTATATTTATTTTTATTTTTTTTCTAAGTCTTTTTGATCCTTTACCATGAGCCATAACAGTTTGCATCTGATTTAACGGAAATGAATGTCTGGTTTTCTAGTTCATTTGCTTTCATGTATTGTAACATGCTACGGAAGTCCTTAATTCTTATTGTTTACTACTATAAATAACTAACTTCTAATACATTTTATTTATATATAAATAAATACAAATAATCTAGTAAATTCCAATACCTTCAATATTAATCATACTAATAAAGATTTACATAGATGAAATTCATTTCATTTTAGAATATCATCAAAGATAATTGAATTCTTTGTTTTGTCCCTTTGTTTCCCATTGTACAAGTATCCTGGCATTGTTCGTGTTTTGTAATAATGCCCACGCACAGTTATTAATTCGCTTCATTATATTTATGGTAACTTATTTTAATAATAATAATTTTCTTCTCTCCATTTGTGGAGTTAAATCAAAGAGTATTTTAAGGTTTATTAAATCGAGCTTTGATCCTTTTGTGCTTTGCTCAATTTACGTAAAATATTTCATCATTAATTAAGCCTATTAAGGCAACAACATGAAAATAAACAACAAAATTGACAGAATAAAAAAAAAAAAAGAGAAAAATAGAAGAAAACTAGCCATGCCTATGGCACATAGCTTTTGCTTATGGCAAACAGGACTACAACAGTCATCTCTTGTCCTTTGGATACAATTTGTTGTTTTTGTTTGTTGCTTTGCTACGCTTCCCCTTGCCTTTGCTCTGCTATTCTAGGCATTTATGAAAATGTATCATGTTTCATTAAACAATTTTGTGCTTATTTAAATAATGAAATTCTTGTCCTCGATGTCCATAGAATTTTGGCATTTTCCCTCATATTATTATTATACTGAGAATGTTGTTGTAGTCAAATTCAAATTGAATATTTGAAATCAAGTTAAGCTAAGTTTGTATTGTGTTTCGTTCTTGATTAAAAGAGCTTTTTGTCTTGTTTACCACAAATATGTGTTTAATGCCTATGAAATGTCCTTAATTAAATTGAGTAAATATTTTTAGCAATTAATAATGGAAAAAAAAAATGCATAATTAATTTCAGTTACTTTGGTTTCTCTTATCCTGTTATATATACAAAACTTAATATAGTTTGTTCCTTTCGATAGAAGTTTGATCTCAGTTGTTGGCCTCAACCTGTTTGACTTATCATCGACATATCAACATCAATTTTTAAACCTAATGAGAAGTTTTACCATACTCCTTACATCCTTACATATGTATGTTGGTTGTCCTTTATTGCGTTTCACACACTCACTGCTCATATTTATTCGACCTTTTTGCTGACATTTTCAGTTTACGGCATATTTGCATTATAATCCTGTTCTTATAGTTCCATCATTGTTGTTATTCATACTTTGCTTGCTTCCTAGCTTGCAACTCAATATGTTGAATGCTCCCGCAAACATAAATACACATAAGCACACACACACATACACACATATGTGTATATGTGTACTTAGTCATTTACTCATTCTTAGTTTTAGTTCATGTCTACGTGTCCTTCGACTTATTACTGTTGACATGAGACTTATGTGTGTAGTATAACAAAACCTCAACGTCAACTTCAGCGTCATTTATTGACATATTGACACCAATGTGTCAGTTTTCTACAGAAATTGTTACAGATTTTATTGGATTTTTTTTTTTGTTTTCGTTTTTCTATTCTGTTGTTATGTTTAGTTGAGTTTGCTTACTTGCTGACATATTCTCTCGGCTATTGTGGCTTGTTATAGTTTAAAGTTGCAATGTATCTCACACCACAATCCCTTCTTCCACTTACCAATCAAAGTCAAAGTGTTGAACTGCCTGGGGTAAAAGTTAAAGCATACTTCTGGGGATCAAGTTTCTTTTGCCCAACTATGGCGGTTTAGTTATGAATGATTATGATGATGATTAAATTGATAATGATGACGATGATGTTAGTTTTGAACTTTCAACTTGTTTGTTCAATCATGTGGGAGAGCACATGAAACTCTGTACAATCAAAAGTTATTCATAATGAAAACGCCAAGTATTTTGCATCAAAGAACAAATTTTGGTTAATATTCAACTTTTTAAGATTATGATATTACATACATATACTTATGTGAAGGTTCAACATTTGGCTTTAGACCTTAAGAAAAGAAAGATGAATATACTTGTAGGCAGAAATTGAGGAGTACAGTTTTAAGATTGAATTGCATATGCATTTGGTGTTAAAGTGTTTTTTCAGAAGAATCAAATAATCGACATTTTTAAGGGGAAAGTCAAATTGTTTCAAAAGTCAATAGAAATTCAATTGATAATCTAGATGAGTATAATTTATTATTACAATATTATTATTATTTATTTATAAGTAAGTTTATAATTACATTATCAGAAATCATTTATTCATATTTACATACAATACTAAAATTCATTGAACTTTAACAAGAGAGATAATTTTAACTTAAATTTTGACTGACGATGACATTGAGTTGTTGAATTTGTCCAAAAGAAAGTCAAGTTAATAAACTATAATATAAAAATTTCTAACTAAATACAAATGTTTCTTACTGAAAGCCTATGAAATGTGATTATGACTTATATTTTAAATTAAATTGATTTCATTAAATAAATATTTACAATAAATCATCAGAATTCCATTAACAGAAAAACAAATAAACTCCTTGAACTTTCACAATTTGTAATGACATTAGTGTGACAATTCTAATTCAAAGATTGACATCAAACGTTTTCTGATCGATGATGACATTGAAGTATTTATTGTGCAGAATTGACTGTCAAGCAATGTCTGGCTTAGTCATATCTGTTAAGGTAAAGTGTTAGAGGTAAACACAAAGGTAGAGTTCTGGGAAATTCCTAAAGGGAGAAATTCTAACTGAATACCAACAATCCTCTGAATGTATATGTATAGTCCATATATCGATACACAGTGGCCAGTGTTTGGTTATCAAATGCCTTCAATATACATCTAGTAAACCCATTTTCATTGGTAAACCTACATAGTCCTTAATGATGTCTAGCCTGCGGTTGTACCCACATCCCAACATACGCGCAATTTAGGATGTCGTTGTTGTTGATAATTTTCCTGAGCATCCTGTGTGTGTCATGCACTTGATTTAAGTGTGATGTTTCATTGTATTGCCTGCCACAAGTTAAATTGGTTTGCGCGATTGCTGACTGCTTTCCTCGCTCTATTTCTTCTTTCTTTTTGTTTTTGTTTGTTAGAAGTGAGATAAGATTGTTAGGTGCACGCTTTGCTAATTTACAATTACTAAACCCCTTTTCCAAAAAAAAAAAAAAAACTCTTAATGCCTGAAATCAAATTCTTTTGGTTGCCTATTTTTTTTTTCTTTTGTAGAACATCATAGGCTCCCCTCTCTAGGCCACTTATTCTATTCTTCTATTTTTACTTGGTTGCATGCCGTGCGTCATTTGACAATTTGTGGCGCATATCTAGGCATGTCTGGCCGCCATGTGTACAACATCCATCTCCATCCCATATAAGTACTTAATTAAGTATGTATCTCAGACCAGTGGCGTCGTTGAACCTCATTCTAGTTCGGATTAACATTTTCTTTTTTCCCTTTGTTTTTAGGACTTTACATTGTTATATTTCCCCTTTTTTTAGAACGCCCATGTTTTTAATTTCACAATTTAGCGCTTCCCTTTGCTCTCCTCCATTTTTTATTAGCCACAGCAAAGCAATCGTTTTGCTCATTATGCATTCACTTTGTCAATGTTGTTGACACATCAGTGGCCCACTAACTGGAGACTACCATCGGGACAGCATACTGAACCCCGTTCCTTCGTTGGGAAATCCTTCAGCATGAGTGCGTGGAGTTGTGTACGAACGTGCAATCGAAAAATGGCGTTCATTAACGCCAAGTTGAGGTAGATCCAACAACAGGACGAGACGATGACGGTGATGATGTTGCCGGAATAAGTGAATGTATTAAGCGACGGTGTACCAAATGCTCCAAAGGGCCAAAGAGACGAACCGAGAGGGAATAGTGGTAGGGTTCCCTACTTGAATTAATTTATCTTATCGCGAGTTGATGGCATCATGCGTTGTTGACGTTCCAGTGCCCACTTATCATCATCAAAAGAGAGCAACATAAAAATAGCAACAGCAATAACAACATAAAGTGCAGGAGTGGAAGCTTTACAAGGGGTGCTAACGTTATGCCATTGTAGCCAAACTGTGAGCAACCCATCATCATCGCCATTATCATCATCATCATCATCATCACCGTTCCACTTGATTTTGTTGCTGCTGTTTTTGTTCAGCATCAAGTAACTCATGAGCCTCATTTCTCTGCATAAATTTGCTATAACGTTTTTTTTTTCTTTATATTTAAAATGAATCCTCCTCATTTTTCCTTCAACTTTCTTCTCCATCAAAATCTTCTTGACACTACTTCCGCTCTTCCTGCATGCCATTAGTGGTTGAGTGGTGAACGCTTCACATGTTATGTTGCAGCTTTTGGGCTCTGCTCAAGTGAACCAAGAAAAGTCAAGATAGTATGAATGAAGAAGATGAAGATAGTGATGACATCACTTACTATGCCTTTTTAAAGACTCGAAACAATCGATTTCACTTTTGACCGAGACGCAGCACTAAAAGCATTCTTTGACAGCATTTCGAACTCAATCTCTTTTACTGTCAAGGACTATACTTTCTCTCTTTGTGTTTTCCCTTTTCCCTTTTGTATTTTGTATATATATTTTCTTTTTCTACTCTATCCCCATTTCATAAGAATACAATGCCATTGATTCGATGCCTTTGGCTACTCAATTATTTTCTTATTACGTAAATTGGTTAGCAGCATGACATCCTCACCCACACACACACACACTCACATACCAATCTGATGTAGCTTTACCTTCTTTAGATATTAACATAACAATTGTTGTATACTAGTATGCCCCCTTCAACTACTACAATGTTAAGATGTCGGTAACTCCATCACCATCGTGAACAATATAACGTCATCATCAATATGCGTATTTTATTTGAGATCAACAACAAACTACGTTAGATACATTTATATGGTATATGCATAGATACAAAGATACATCTGTGCTCATTAGTCTTTGCATTGTGTGCTAGTTATTATTATTGTTCATATTCATGTTCGTGTTCATGTTCCTGCTCATGTTCATGTTATATAACCAAAGTAACTATGCATAAATTAGATGATAATAGAAGTCTACGAAAATATCTGTCTGACTCAATGTCCATTTATCGTAACATCCATCTATTTATTGTATTTATATATCTATCTTTCTGTCTGTCGGTCAATTTGTTGGTCTTAGGTGCCTTAAATGTGCCATAAGCTAATGAAATTGTTAGGCTTTAAAATGATTTTCGTTAACAAAATTTTGGTTAGGTAATAAAATGAAGTTGTCGGCATATAATAAACAATACTTAGTATCCTTCGGCGTTATAATCTGTTGAGAATTTGTTGTTGAATCTGGTTATGCACATGATGTATGTGTTACTTGCATGCAATGTTTGAATGTGGAATGTGTGAGAAGATTTATGCGATGTGTTGGTTGTTATGAAAATTAATGAAGATTTCTAGGAAACGAGTTAGGTAAAGTAGGCATTAGTTAAGAATTAAAATAAAGCACATAATAAAAATGAATCAAACACAAAAGAAACCATACAAATTCAAATAGATGATAAATATGAGACTTGAAGGATAAAATTAAATTAGCCTTAAACATTTTCACACACAATTTACATTATTAATGAGAGAATTATATGGATATTATGGGTTACAGTTTCCAACACTTAAATTTAAAATTTATATTTTAGTTGTCACGACTTAGATCTACAGTTTGATTGTAGCCTTTGTATATTTAAGTATATTTCAACTGCAGAGAAACTGTGTATATAAAGAAATATTAAGAAATATGAAGTTGTTTAATTGCACACACTTCTCATGTATAGGGTATTCACTATTCACTTAAACGTGTATTTGCAGGGTGCATGCATATAAGCGATTCATAATATTTAACAGCGCGTTAACTAAGTGCCTGTTGTTCCATACAACAAAAAATAAAGGACAATGGTTTAATTTCGTAAGGTTAACCGCTTAAACTGAGGGCTGGCAACTTTGTGAATTTATTGTGAAATAGTAAGTCTGCCCAAAAGTGATTGACTTACAGCAAAAAGAATTACGAATAACACACCTCAAACAAAATCAATTTTTCTTTTCTATGAAAAATGTTATGGTCGTTTACTGATTCGAGGTAACTGATTTTGAATCTGCCTTCAGTTCTTTTTTATTTGTAACAGCTCTACTTACTTCGTTCTTAAGATTTTGGAGTAGAAGAAGTTAAAACCTACTTGATGTTTTTTTATAAAGAAGCTCAGGTTTGCATAAATCTTTGTGATATATAATACATATATTGTATCATGTACTCGTTGCGAAAGGTTTGAATTAAAGTTTCACACAGAATGTAGGAATAATAGATGAATGATACCAAAGAAGATTGGAAACCAATATGATGGCAGATAACAGCTGGGATCTAAAGCAAAAAAGAAAGTCCTATAAGTGAAAATTTTATACGGATTCTGTTCATCTTAACTTCCACGAAATTTGAGTTTTTATTTTTTGTTTTACTACAATAAAATATTTGAAATGTTAAACATTTTTGATGTGAAACATTTTTGGTTTCGGTAGAGTGAAATTTGAAATCGTCATAAGCAATTTTGGGTAACGATTTTCTTGTTGATCAGAAATTAAGCTACGCGTGGCTTGAGGAGTTTTTAGATGATAAATAAATCAAAAAATCGAATTAATTAAAATGAGAGTGAAACACTTAAAGTATCCACTTTCCTGCTACAAACAAAAATAACTGAATAGCCTAGTGGATAAAGAGCCGGCTCGGCCAATGACTCAAAACCAACGGCAAGTGGGTTCAGGCCCTCCTTCAAGATAATAGTTTTTATTTTTTTTATTTAGGGGGATGAGAGAGAGAAGAATCAATACGATACAATATGAAATAAAAAGTGATTCAAACTCTTTGACTAACGAGCGATATGAAATGAAAGTACAATTGCTGCGGTCTTCTCGAGGTTTTTGGATACAATGTAAAGATAATAGTTTAGCTACTATCGACCAATAATCGCCTATATTAACTAAATTGTAATTTAGTACTGAAATTTCATTAATTCATTTAGTAACATAGTCAACATGTTTCACTCACACATTTTTTTTTCAAACTTTTTTCCCATTTTCCATTAATTGTGTTTAAACTGACGATTGTAAATACAAATACAACCACTTCAATAGACCAATATTCATATATTCATATTCAATAATAAAAACAAGTCATTTACCCAATTAAACGTCTAAAATTTAACTAAATACAGATTGTATCTCTTTACACGTTTGAGTGAACATCCTAATTAATTGTTGTTTAAATATTCTATTGAATTATTTCAAAAATGAATATATTTAGTTTTCTTGAATTACCTTCTTACACATTTATTGACAAGTCCTGGCAATACTCAGGGACTTTTCAGATGATTGTATCAAAGATTTGTTTGTTTTATTAAAAAAGAAAATTGAATAATAAACAATTTGTAATTTGCTTAAAAATAATTTATAATCAGAAAGTACAAGTATAAGACATTCATCAATTATCTAAGACATTTTCAATGATGATTTGCTCATAAGTATAATATTTCATAACAACATCAAAATAATCTTTAACAATTTTGATTCCTTTCAAATTCCCAACATAATTGGATATGAAAAAATGAAATTTCAAATGAAAAAGAGAAAACAATAAAAATTCATCAAGAGGAAATATTTTCTGTTTATTTTATTATTTCATTGAAATGTCTAAAATCTAAATCAATTTATTGTTATCCAAATGTGTCTTACAAGTACTTACTGACAGTAACAAAATATTCAATCAAAGTCACAATAAAGTGATTAACATTTTTGTTAATGCAAAAATCATTGGGCAAAGCTGACAGCTAGTTAGTTCACAAACTTCGAGCAGACTATCTTTGAAACATAAATGATAACAGGACATAGCAAGACAGATAGGATATGCAGAAATCTCAAACAGAAGAATAGAAATCATACCACTTAGTGAGCATTAGACTCACAATTGCAATCAAAGATAAGTACAAAGTCGAAGGCAAAACAAAGAACGCTTGAGCAACTGAGGAAGCTCAGGAATCATAATGCATAGTTGCATGCAACTAATCAGATGGAACAGCTCAACGCCTGTTTGCATCCAAGTAGCATACACTCAAGTGCTGTTTGTGGTGTATGTTTGTATGTGTGTAGTGTGTGTGTGTTAGTGCTTGTTTAATCCTTGTTGCATGCAAGATGAGAATGCGATTTATAAGCGTAACTCTCGTTTAATCACGAAATCTTGCGGGTAATATTTTCTTCCTTAACATTGCAATGAAAGGATGGAAAGAAGCAAAGATCAACGAAGGACATAGAAACGAGAGTCACGCAACAATGTAGCAAGGAGGCAAGGAATCAACTCAATGTTATATGTTTTTGCTATATTCATAGTCCATGGATTTTTGCTTAAGAATCCGCTTTAAGTCCAAGACTCAGTTTAGTTCTGTTAACTTCAGTTCAGTTTCTCATCTGGCCAAAGTGTTCGTTGTTCGTTGTTGGCTTACTTGGTTGCTTACTTTCACGCACGCAAGGATATTATATTCCTTGCGTGCATCACAAGAACCGTAGCAACAAATCGCCCTTTGCATGTACTCTAGATACTTCAATATTGTGCATGCCAAAAACACTCACCAACTTACCAACCAACCAACCAACGCATATTATCCTTAAGCCTTCAGAGAGTGAATTTTCTCTACTCTTTCTCTTTTCATGAGAGTTTTCCCCCATTCCCTTCTCCCTATACACACACGTTTCAATTTCGTGCATCGTTTCCATTTTCACATTTCACTTTATTTATCTTGGATTTGTTCTTCTCATTCTCTGTTATTTTCTTTCTTTCTTGATTTCTGTCTGCCTGCCTGCCTGCCTGCATGCCTGCATGCCTTCTTTTACTGTTCTTCTTGCTTGTTTTAATTAATACTTGCAACTTGGATGCATTCACATTGTTATTTCGAAGTTGCTGCAACATTTTCAAGTCAGTTTAATGCTGAGCATAACAGGATAAGCTGCATTTGTTAGAGGATATACATGAATTATTTAGCAAACTGCCAAGTTAAGTTGTGGTTTCAACTCAACCTTACTCAATCTAACTAACTCAGTCATTCATTCACTCACTCTTATTCTTTTTCTTACTTTTATATTATTCTCCATTCAGTTTACCACTTGCAACATGTTGCATGTTTAGTTAGTTTTATACCTTACTCACTAATAATACCAAAGATTTTAGAATTCGCGCATCCTTAACGCCATTTTGCTTTTCTGCCATTCACTTCCGTTCAATGCCGGAAGTTGTGTTATTAAAACGGATTTTGCGTTGCATTCTCGCTTTGCTCTGGTGATTTTCCTTTCCTCCTAAAGACAACAATTACGAGCATTAAATGCTATTGTTGTACTTGCTATTGTTTTCCTTGAAGTCCGTGGCAGTCGCTTATATGCCATTTTGGCACTGATGAGTGATTAGTTGGCATTAGTCTGATGCCTTTCGTTTTTATAGTTAGGCATAGTCGTTGTTGGATTTTGGTACTATTATCGTGTTGTTGTATTTGTAGTTGTTATATCATTTCCAGTTGCAATCATCATAATGAAATACCAAAATGAAACGTATTGATGCTTTGTTCGAAAACTAGAAAACTTTGTTTGTTAACAACAACAAAAGCAGCAATAGCAACAGCATCACTAACAAGTAACACCGAGATTTATGCAATAATACTCTATCTAGCAACCGGAAAGAATTCAACAAAGCATTAATGTTTCATAATCTTTATGCATTTCCAAAGTGAACTATCTATTTTTATTTTTTTAACCTTTAGTACTGTACTTTATTATGAGTTTTATAACTTAAATAAAGGCAGCAGGTCAAATTGGTTCTTTAGAAAGTAAAATACTAAGGCTTTGTGATGTCTTAGGAAGCTGGACCTATACAATGAGGAAACATTTGAAATACTTATGGTATGGAAATGATCAACGCCTTGCGATATAAGAATCCAAGTCCTATGACAAAACCAAATTCTCCGATTGAGAACAGAAACGTCTTATTGCTTGTTTATTGGCAATAATTTAACAACTGAGTAAAATATAAATAAACAAATATTAATTGCTTTGCTGAGCTGCTTAATGCAAGATAATCATTACAACAATTTAATATATCTAGAAATTGGAAAAAAATTATCATAAGTTGGCATATTGTATTACTTTTGGAGGGAACAACGTTTTTTATCACATATGGATTTTCTAGTTGAGATCTTTTGTAGTTCTATGTTATATAAACAAATAATTTCCTCTATTTTCAGAATATATAAATTACTTGCCGCTATGGTTTTTGAGTCATGAGATATATTAAAAGAAAAGGCGACAATTTTTTGTTACATTTTTCTTTTAATGTTTTTCTATTGGTAAGAAAGTTATAGAATCTTCAGTTTAATGGAAATTTATGTTCTTCACATCTTGTTGTTGCCTAATTGCAGAAGAAGCTTATTATGTTTATTGTTTGATTAGATGTAAACAAGCAAATTATTTGATTTAAAGAAATAAAAAGAAGAGAAAGAAAGTGTCATATAAAGTATTGTTAAAATTTTTATTTTCAGTGTGTTTAACTTTAAGGAATTTCTAATGATTAAACTATTCAAATTGGTTTTCCATTTGCTAAATAAAATATTGGAGTATTTAAGGGAAAATTTTCTACTTATTCTGAACGAGTATAGAGTTTTATTTCAACTACATATCTTCATATCCTTAAACTAGAAGCAACTATTTTCTTAACACTTGTAAGACAATAAAATATAAATAACAAAAAGCAGCTCGTACAAGAGAAATGCTAATTTCAATAAACGTTTATTTTAACGCTTATTTACTAAATGCATTCATATGAACATATACACACACTTTTACAGATACAAAAACTCATTCTAATACAAATACACATAAATTTAGTGCACCTGTTCATTCATTCATTCCGGGCCAACACATATACAAACTCATGGACTGATGCACACGTTTACTCTTAATGCAAGTTTAACAATTCCAAAAAAAAACAAAAAACCAAGCACACAGAATGGCTACGCACACCCAAAATACTATCGTCTATATAGACAGTCAAACTATATCGAAAGAGTGCTTGGTACATACTAGTATTGCTAACTACTGCAGATGCTGCTGCTGTTGTTGATGTTGATGCTGATGCTGATGCTGATGTTGTTGGTGTTTTTGGTTCTTTTGGTGCTGCCATAAACTCAAATTGAAAAATTCTTTAAACTCAACTCTGCAGACCCAAGCAGAACAAAACAGAACAGAACAGAGCAGAGAGAGAAAGGGAGGTAGAAACAAACAAATCGGCGGGAAAAAAAACCGAATAATAAAAACAAATTTTGATTATTCACTTGAGTGAGGAACAGAGATAGACAAAATAAGATAGAGAGAGAGAGATAGAAATGAATACACTGATGTTGAAATGGAGAGGGAGTGAGAGGAAGAGAGAGCTACAGGGGATGAGTACCATGAATGGTTGAAAGGACACGGCAAGTGAGCAACACTTAAACTTTCCTGTTACGTTTGTTCCGTTTATAGTTGAACTACATACATAACTGTTTATTGCCTACAACAGTAAACTGAATGAGTTCTACTTCTTCATATGCTTCTGCTATATGGTAAAGTCCTGAAAAAAAAAAAACACAAAAATACTCCTAGTGAATAAAAAAAAAAAAAAAAACAACCGATTGAACAAATGTGTGCTAACTTGACTGACGACTCGCTACTGGACGAATGCTCGATTATATTGCCTACCTATCTTCTATTTTCGTATATTCTACTTTTTTGTCCTTTTCCCTTATCGAGGTACTTAACCCAATTTGAAGGTATATAATGCATGAGCATAAGAGTGCGTGAGTTGTGAATCAGAAAACATGAAAAAGTTGGCTTATGTTCTATGTAGAGAGCAGTGGTTCTTACATTAATATTGGACAATATTTTTTTTTTTTTTTCGAAGACCCCATCCCAATGGCATTCTGCAAACATAATTTCTGGCTCAATAATCTCATGTTCTAGGGATAAAGAACCAACTGAGATGTTTTCCCAAGGTCAAAATATTTATTAAGGTCTTCTGACTTATTTGGGCAAGGTAGAATTTCGAGTTCCTAAAAAAAATAATATAAATGTAAGAACTATATTATAATTAAGGCCCCTTGCTTCCTTTTTGTTATTATAATTTTACTTGAATCCTGGAACATTAGCCCAAACATAATGAATCTTTTAAGGAACTTTACTATATTTAGGCCATCAGGGTGACTTGTCATGAAAAGGCACAAAAAAAAAAACCACTGTGTTCTTTAAAAATTTCTTTATAATGATTATGGGAACAAAGAGTAAATAATATTGTTGAAAAGTTAGACACATAAACTTAAGGAACAATTTGATTCGCAAATTCATGGTAATGGAGCAAAGTTAAAAAAGCCACTGACGTAGAGCATTTAAATTGTTGCCATCAGTGAATGATGCATCACAAACAACAACAACAACAACAACAACAATACTAATACACCAACATGAGTCCGAAACAATAAAATTTTTGTTGAAGCCATGACGAAGCAGTTTCGGTTGCCTTCAAAAAACATTGAAGTGTATTTCACTGTGCTTCGCATCTATTGCAATTCTTCGAGTTCTCGAGATTCAACGAACGTTGCCCTGGCCACTATTATTATTGATGTTGTTGTATTTGTATTCTTATATAACTAGAAATTGCTGATGTACATGTTATTGTTGTTGTTGTTGTTGTTGTTTGTTTAGTATTTGTTGTAGATTCCTTTTTATTGGAGTTGTTTCTGTTGTTGTTAATAATTAAATGCAGTTTATGCCACGTTCAACTAACGAAATTTCCTGTAAATTTCATTTAAAAGTATAATCAAAATGTTAACAGGCAACAATAAAAACAAAAACAACAGGAACAACATTAGTAAAAAGCATAGTTGAAAACAAGTTGAAAGAAGTAGAAGTAGAAACCAAAACATCACTAGAAACTCAAAAAATATATGGTTGGAGAAGCGAGAACATGAAGTGCTTCAGAGGTTCACTCGTTCACCACCCAAACACAACACAAGCAGCAAAACCAAAAATGGAAACACTTCAAATAACATGAATGAAAGTGCTCATGCTGAAAACTACAACATGAACACCAACAAAGAGATTTGAGACCGAATAACCATAACCATAGTCTTAGGATATGCACTGCAATGTGGACTCGATACAACTGGGTTGGGAGTATTAAAAAAGAATTTCAGTTTAGTAGATTTTTAAAGCAAAATAGTTTAGTAAACACAAATGGCTACAGGCACCAGTCAACTAACACTAACAATATTAATAGTAACAGGAACAACAATAACAATAATAATTACAACAACATTGAGAAAATAGTAAAAATAAAGTCCAAGTCAGACTTATTGCAGATACCCTGAGAAAGCCTCCTAGAACAATATTTTCATATTGAAATCTCTGTACTAACAAACTATAGAGTTAAATAGAATAAGACACACTTAAAGTTAGTTAAATTTAATTTTCATTGTATATGAAATGTGTAGGAGATTCCAACAGTGTAGAGAGAGTAAAGAGGAAGTTTAGCTTACAGGATGTGTACATGTCATCAGGCTTCAGGATTTAGTTAGTTTTCAACCTTGAGCTGCTTAACACACTTGTCAGCCTATCTGCTTTATCATATCTTTATATTTTTACTTGCTTGCCTGTCTTTCATTCCGTTTCTAGATTAGATGAGAAGAGGAAATGAAAGGAAAGGAAACGAAACGAAACGAAAAAAAAAAAAAATAAGAAGAAAAAACCTAATTTTTCTGCTTTTCACGTTCTTCTTCTGCTGTTTATATTTACAGAGTTGTTTACAAGAAACTTTAAGTGAAATTCATACTCCCATTCCACTATTCTATATGGTTCTATTTTCATCACTCCATCATCTCATCTCATCTCAACTCATCTCAACTCATCGCTTCTTATAGTATAGTTTTAGCTCATCTGGGTTCAACTCAACTCAACACAATTCAACTCAACTCAGTTTTTGGGGAAAAACTAAACTGTTTTTGAAGTTTGCATGGTTTGCATAATGAATGAAATGAAATGAAATGATGATTTTGGTCTCCTACAGCAATTCTTGGTCATTTTTTGTTTTTCTTTCTACTTTTGTTCGTCTTTTTGATTTCCGCCACATACTCAACCGCTAGTTTGTGGATGTTTTGAATATATATTTTTCCTACTTCTACTTCTCCTTAATTTTGGGTTTCCTATTATTATTATCGTGTGTTTCTGGTTTGAATTTTGTTCCATTTTAATTGGTTTTCTTTTTCCTTTCACAAAATATGTTGTGGTTGAATCCCTTTTCTTGTTAGAAAAGCAAGTTGTGAAAGATGATACCAGATATGAACTCATCATTATGAAAAGACGAGTTGAAGTCTGATTTCATTAGGTAAGATAATTTAGTAGAAAACTGTGAAAAAGGTAAAATGACTTTAACTTTAAATTTATTAAGAATTTGTTAAAATATAAACATGACAAATATTATTATTAGTCAAGTAGTTCTTAGTGTTGTTAGTTGTTAGGTGGTTAGAATAGGTTACCACAGAAGTGAGTGAATCTAGAAGCCTTACAACCCTTTGTGATGCATAGCTTGCATTGCTTATATTTTTAGTGTTGACATTGGACATTGCTAGCATGGATAGCCCAGGCAATCCAGGAAGGGATTAGCGTCTTTAAACTTATGTGATTATGATATGAAATTATTAGAAAAATTGAATTAAAATAATTGAATGTCTACCTTAAGTAATTGGTTCAAGCTAAGAAATTTGTTACTAAAAAGATAAATATAAGATTCTTAATTAAATTTTTGGCACGACTTAAAAAATTTAGAATATTAAATATATAAAGAGATCGAAATGGTTTTGAAATAAAAAAACACTAACCGATAATAAGAATGAACTAATTATATTTCCAGGCCACTGCTTCTCTTTATAAGATAGGAAACTGTTAGTGCTTTCAGCTCAGTAAACTATAATAATTGTTAGAAGCAGGACTATAATCAAGCTTAGTCAACATTATATTCAAGTTAAGCAAGCGAGATGTAAATGTACGTGATCTTTGACGTTCTGGCTCTTTCGTCTACTCTTTTTAACTTTAGTTCTCGTTTCTGAATATCAATTAGCTGCACAAATTAAGTGTGTAAATTCTACTACAAGTATTGCAAATTAAGTGAAAGTATTTTATGAAACACATCAATATATGAAGGATAAGTTAGGCCTTTCGCACTTAATCGTATTGATTAAAGGAAACAACAAAAAAAAAAAAAAAGCAGCCATGACAACAGAAGAAGCAGCAGAAAGGTCAATATTATTAATGGCAATGGCACCGTTGCAACATGTCTCAGTCCATTGACTGTAACGTAACGGTAAATTTCATCAACGAAAAAAACGGCCCAATGACATCCCCGGCTTGAAAACCACAACATAAAGTTAATTTTTGTGGATGAAGTGGTGTTTCTTAAGGCACATGAGGATTTTGACCTGACCAATAGCGCATATTTTGTTTGTTGATGAAGCCGTTAAATCAAAAATGCGCTTCATCATTGAAAATGATTTAGCGATGAAATTGGTCATCTTCTTTCAACATTTCGAGAGCTCAGTTCGAGAATGTACGTCGCTTCATATGATCGAGTGGCTTTAGTTCTTGAGTTAATTTGGCCATAGTGTGGACTGAGATATGCCCAATTCTTGAGAACGCCGTGGAATCAACTGTTTTGGTTCATTTGCGACGGATGCTTGCACGGCAGCAATATTCTCGGCACTTCGACCAACTCTTAGTCTCACTGGTAAGGGAACATCTAACAGCGAATATGTAGACTCGAATTTATTCACTAGACTATGAATTGTTTGTCTACTGGGACGATTATTACGACCAATAATAAATTTTAATTATTTGTAAACGTTGTTTGTTCGTGTATCTCGTGACTTTACTGAATATTTTGACATTCACAGTGAACTTTCAACGTTGTCAAGTCCCTAAAGGAAAACACGATATTACATTACTTAAACACGAGTATTTGCCAATCCAAGCATTAAATAATTTTTCTAATTTTCTATCAATAAAACAAAAAATATAACATAAATTTGCGCTCTTTCTATATAGAATATTTCAACACATAAACAATGTCCATAGATACACGAATATTTGTATGGATTACTACACATGTAGTGTTTAGCAAAAGGAATACGAAACATTCTGTGGACAATTCGTGTAAATTACAACAAAATGACATGGTGAGTTTTCTTATCAACATAATAAACGTGAGTCTTGCATTGACCCCAAGGCCAAGTTCATGTGAAAAACATAGATAAAAAAATACATGCACACATTTTTGGGGGGAAAACGATGGTTGTAAGTATTACAAAAATGGGCGTCATTAGCTGTTAGTCACATCCGACAAGTGATGTGGTATTATCTCTGGACATGTCGCATTGCCTTGACTTCAATGAATTCTATTCTATACTCTGCTATTGGATTGGATTGGACTTGGACTGACCCAACTAATTTTATGCCCATTTATTGCAAAAGTTCGTTTCGTTAGTTTTTCTTTCATTCTTTTTTTGACTTTTCTACTTTCTTTCATTTACAGTAAATCGACAAGTTTCTTTTTCATCTTCAAGAGAGAAAAAAAAACTGAAGTTGTAAGAGCAGCAGCAGCAGTAGCAGCAATAGAAAAAAAAATAAGTGGTTGTAGTAGCAAAAATGTGTTAACTTTATCTAAATTGTTAAAACATTTACTAAATGACCTCACGTAGCCAAATGCTTGCTTCCTGTAGCGTTCATTGTCGCATGTGTATGTGTGTCAATGGTCGTCGGTGGTCGCCATTGTTGTTTCATTTTTGTATCTAAAATATGTGAGTTTAGTTCCTTTTTGGAATCATACATGTGTTGCGTTGGCCTTGTACTCGTACTACTACTACTACTTCTATTACTTTCCTCATCGTCCATCGTCTAAACGCCCATTGACGCCCTTTTTTCCCTGGAAGCATTCTTCTTCCTCTCTGGTTGCAGGATAAAAAGTACGTGACTTTTTTACTACAATTTTTGTATCAAAATACCAAAGAAAAAAAATTGTCCGGAAAAATTTAACATATTTGCTTCAGTTGTGAGTGAGTTGAAGCTTAGACAAAGTATTGAAGCACGAGTTGTGTTGAGTTCATCTATTCAAAATGATTGTCGTCTGATGTTTGAGCTTGGGTTTCTTTTGTTGCTTCTAAGTTTTTGGCACGTGTCCCTTAAGCTGATAGATTACGTTGCGTATGCGTAATTTTACTTTTTCATGCAAGCATGTATGCAAACATACATATATCAATGCTATATTGGCTTTCCAGACATGTTCCTCTTTATGACATTTAGTTTGGCAATACATCAATAACCCTTTATTTTAGGCACTTCTTCTGACATTTATTATGCTTATATGATTGTTACAAGAAATAAGCATAAATAAATGTCAATGTTGTATCTTTATTTATGTGTTCGGTGATACATGTGAGATATTCTGCGTAGGTCTGAATTGAAATTTAACTTAAGGAATACACTAAATCATTCAGTATTTATTTCTAAGATCTTCTCAAAACCTGTTTATGTGTTACAAATATAAAATAAACAAATGCTATGAAATTTTACTTAAATGTAGTTCTGTTTGTTAAGTGATTTGTGTTTTTTTTTTTTTTTTTGGGTACTAAAAATCAAAAAAAAAAAAATAAGTTCCTACAAAAAGGATGTGTAGATTTATGATAAAATAATGAATTCCCTAAGCCAGTTGTTTGTTTTATTAAGGGAACTAAATGTTGTTACTTTCACTAATTGAAAATAGTAAAAGTCTTTTTTCCAAAAAATGAATATATAAAAATAAAATATTTATAAGATACAATTTTTTGTGCATTTATTTGCATAAATTTACCTTAATCCCCTTTCTTGTTTGGAAATAGTAAAAACAAAGTTGTAATTCACTCACTTGCTTACCTGACTCTCTGTAATGTAACCAAGCAAAGCAGATTTCCACAATATTTTGCTATTGTCACATATAATACATATATTTTTCCATATATGTATGTATTTATTAACTTGTAAAAATATTTTCCAAAATACACACACACACACACACACACATAGTAAAACACATGCATATTCATAAACAAAAATTAAGTTGCTATATAATACAACAATATCATCATCTTCATCATCATCAACATGAACATCATACGAGTAGTTAGAGTTCATGGGGAAAAGGCCAAGTTGAATAATTTGCTTTTGCTTAATATGAAAGCAACCCAAAAGTATGCTATGCTAAAATTCAATCTGTTAACTTGCATTTAAATTTTATTGTTTGACAAACAATTTGCTAAAGCTTTTAGCTGCCTTTCCGCTCTTTCAAAATGAAATTGAAAAAACATTTATACATACATACATACATACATACTATTTCTATACACTTCTGTTATAACAAAAACACACAGAGATATATACATATAATGAAACATAGATGTGATAGAGAGCATATACCATACACAATATATAAATGTACAAATGGGTAGACAAGAAAGAAGAAATATGTAAGTATGTATGTACAAGTATTTTATGTATGTTTATTTGTTTAGAAGAGCCAAACCAAACCAAACCAAAGTATGTAGGCCAAAAAATCTAACAAATTTAGAAACAAACAGCAAGCAAAGCCAAAGTCAGACAAATAAGGACAGACAGACATGGAATAAATAGAATGATAGCAGCAAGGACCTTTTTCTTTTCTTCTCATTCATTCATTCATTTTCAGTTTCATGTTTTTTTTTTGTTGATTTTTTATTTTACATGTTCGTTCATTGATATCTTTATGAACTTCTACTGACTGCCAGATGAAAAATATATACTTAGCACTTAAGGCTTGACTGCCGCCTTACTAAGTCTGCTGCCATAAAGGACTCACAGGACAGACACATATCTACCTACATACACATATGTACGTATATAGACATAGTATTCAGTTATAAAATGTGGTATTTTTTTTTGAAAAATTATGCTTTGTAAATTTACGACTTGAACTAAATGGATTCGAAACATTGTTTGTGGTGATAGTGGCGGTTGTTGTACGGAAACAACTTTCTCTCATTTTAGGTATTGTAAGAGGTGCGTATGCATTCAAAGGGAAATATTAAAGAGTTCAAATTGTTGTAAGCATTTCATTCGTGGTTTTTATATGTGGTCGGTCGTTGGTTTGGTCGGTCGGTCGAACTTTGAGTTGTTGTTATTCTTGTTTTTCTCGACCTAGCATAAAAATACTTACATATACATGTATAAAACTACATACATATGAAGAATATGAGTATAATCCTTTTTCTCTTTTTTTTTAAAGGTTGTAACTCTTCAATGTTGCTTCACTGGGTTCATGTTTGTTTTGTCTTGTATGTTTGTTTTTTTGTTTGTTTGTTGAAAGCATGTTATGCCATGTGTGTTTAAAGTACAAAATACAGAAAAAATAATGCTTTATGACATGTAAAAGCATCAATAAAATATGAGTTTTTCTTTACTTTACTCTTTTTTATACACATACTTTATAGCCACTTTCTTCTTTTTTTGTGTGTGTGTGTGTTATGTGTGCCGTCGCTGCTTTGATCCCTTTTTTATAGTCTTTTATTTTATTTTATTTTCTTTTATTTATTTTGTTCTCGTTATTGTTGTTTAACGCTTTCGCGCTCTCATTGTTCGTTGATTTTCCTTTATGAAAAATTACATTTAAATGTGCGTTAGAATTTACGCCCTAACAGGTTGTAAATAAATTCTTATTAAATTCAACTTTATTTATGTATTTCAGTATTTTATAAATATACGAGTATACAATACCATATTTTTATTGACAAATATTCGCATTGCATTGAATACATTAAAATGTCATAAAAAAAGTAAAACAATGAATTTGTAAGATACAAAATTATTATTGTATTGTTGATAATGGGTTCTAATATATGTGTATGGTATTTCCGAAAGAGTAAAGGTTTGTTATTAAGGAGTCTGGTGTTTTGCATTTTTAACTTGGAAAGTTAACAAGATGCTTTCTTTTGTCGTTCTACAGACGAATTGAATAATTGAATTATGGATTTACTTTATAACAATTTATTTAAAGAATATAATTTAAATATTCTAACTAAATTTACATCACTTCCATCACTAAGTTCCCGCACCAAGTTGGATTTTCCTTGAAAGTAGGCCTTTCGTCATCCTGGTGCGGTGGTTCCTTGTTGAATCGCGAATGGGTATTGACCACGGCTCAGTGCACTGATGGGTAAGCACAACATAACACACACTTGACACTCTATGCCGCAGGTTTTATCCTTTTTATTCTTTATTTGCAGAGTATCTTCCATCATAATTTCTCTTGGTAATTCAGTTCGTTCAAGTTCACAAATCAAACATTATTATTCATCCGCAATGGAATAGCAAAAATCTGAAGAACGACAACTCTTTGATTAGGAGTCCCGCTAGCGAATACTAAGCCGCCATTCAACCAGTCAAACTACCTAAGAAATAAGTCTCGTACTCTTGCTATTGCTTCCGGCTGGGGCTTAATCTATGATGGATTAATTGCTGTTAGCTCACTTTGGCAATATGTTGATCTGCAAAACCATCACTAACTCACAGTGAACCTTACCATCACAAACTCACAATTACCTTTGGCAATTTAGTAAGTTAATAGAACATTTGCTTTGCAACAACTGGTGGTAAATCCAGCTGGCAACGTGATTCGGGTGGCCCTTTGGTTCTTGCTTCTGACATGGTTCTAATTGGTTTGACCTCATACGGTGCAGCTACTAGGTGTGAACAATGCTATCCAGTCATTGTCACTCGTGTTACTAGCTACTTGGATTGGATCGCAGAACATACTGGAATATAAGCATCTAATGATTACAACTAAATAAAATTTAAAATATGTAAATGAACATTAATAAAGATAAAGTATTGTATTATTTTATCACGTAATTTGTGTTTTACCTTTCCTTTTTTCAAATTTGTTGGAATATAATATATGACAAAATTCTGACCCCTAAGATATCCACTGGTACCCATTTCATTGTAATGAGCTTAATACTTTTCGAAATATTTGTGTTTAAAAATTTGTATCAATTTTTTGTTTTTTCTTTATCATATTTTTTGGGATCAAAAAATGCAGAATGGAAGCCAGACCCTTTATCTTTCCGTTGATACCCATATATTTGAAATCGGTTCAGTACTTCAAAAGTTATAAACATTTAAGCATTTTTAAATTGACCATATTCACCTTCTGTGCATTTCTGTTCGCCTGGTAACTTCTCTCAGATTTTGATATTAGTCGGTCGCTTGTAAACAAATTGCGCCTTTGTGTTATGCTTTAGTTTTTTTGATGAAAAATTGCAGTGTTGCCAAACCAAATTTGCACATAAATGTTTTGCATACTTTTGGGGGCTACAAAACCAAAATTTGCCAGAAACTTTTTAATTTTTTTGCAAAAATACTAGGCCAACAGAAATGCACAGAAGGTGGATATGGTGAATTCAAAATTGTTTAAGGTCTTATATCTCGCCAACTACTTGACCGATTTCAAAGATATGGGTACCAATGGAAAGCAAAGGACCTTGGCTATCATTCCTTATATAAGGTATGTGGAAAATGTGACAATGAGATGGCAAAAAATTGATAATCTTCTTTAAACACTAAATATCTCGAAAACTAAAGACCTGATTTACAAGAAATTACTGTCATTGAAAAGCTTTTGAAAAGGACATTATTATGGCATTATTAATTTCCGAATTTTTGGTCAAAAAATTTGTGAAATAAATGTAAAATAAAACTTTGTTTACAATGAATTTAGTTTTTTTTTGTTTTTGTTACTCACTCAAAAACTTGCAATCGAGTATTGTTTCTTTTTTTTTCACGTAATTTGTGTTTTGCCTCTTCTTTTAAATTTAAAAAAAAATTTTATTGAAAATATGTAAATGAACATTAATAAAGATAAAGTATTGTATTATTTTATCACGTAATTTGTGTTTTACCTTTCCTTTTTTCAAATTTGTTGGAATATAATATATGACATATAAAATTCAGACCCCTAAAATTTCCACTGGTACCCATTTCATTGTAATGAGCTTTACACTTTTCGAAATGTTTGTGTTTAAAAATCTGTATCAATTTTTTGTAATTTCTTTATCATATTTCTCGAGATCAATATATGCAGAATGGAAGCCAGACCCTTTAGCTTTCCGTTGATATCCATATATTTGAAATCGGTTCAGTATTTCAAAAGTTATAAACACTTAAGCATTTTTAAATTCACCATATTCACCTTCTGTGCATTTCTGTTCGCCTGGTAACTTCTCTCAGATTTTGATATTAGTCGGTCGCATTTTCCAGCTTGTAAACAAATTGCGCCTCCGTGTTATGCTTTAGTTTTTTTGATAAAAAATTGCAGTGGTGCCAAACTAAATTTGCACATAAATGTTTTGCATACTTTTGGGGGCTACAAAACCAAAATTTGCCAAAAACTTTTTAATTTTTTAAAAAATACTAGGCCAGCAGAAATGGACAGAAGGTGGATATGGTGAATTCAAAAGTGCTTAAGCGCTTATATCTCGCCAACTACTTGACCGATTTCAAAGATATGGGTACCAATGGAAAGCAAAGGACTTTGGCTATCATTCCTTATATAAGGTATGTGGAATATGTGACAATAGATGGCAAAAAATTGATAGTCTTCTTTAAACGCTAAACATCTCGAAAAGTATGTACCTGATTTTCAAGAAATTACTGTCATTGAAAAGCTTTTGAAAAGGACATTATTATGGCATTATTAATTTCCGAATTTTTAGTCAAAAAATTTGTGAAATAAATGTAAAATAAAACTTTGTTTACAATCAATTTTTTGTTTTGTTTTTGTTACTCACTCAAAAACTTGCAATCGAGTATTGTGTGTTTTTTTTTTTTATCACTTTATTTGTGTTTTACCTTTCCTTTTTGCAAATTTTTTGGAATATAATATATGACATATAAAATTTAGACCCCTAAGATTTCCACTGGTACCCATTTCATTGTAATGAGCTTTACACTTTTCGAAATGTTTGTGTTTAAAAATTTGTATCAATTTTTTGTATTTTCTTTATCATATTTTTCGAGATCAATATATGCAGAATGGAAGCCAGACCCTTTAGCTTTCCGTTGATACCCATATATTTGAATTCGCTTCAGTATTTCAAAAGTTATAAGCAATTAAGCATTTTTAAATTCACCATATTCACCTTCTGTGTATTTCTGTTCGCCTGGTAGCTTTTTTCAGATTTTGATATTAGTCGGTCGCTTGTAAGCAAATTGCGCCTTTGTGTTATGCTTTAGTTTTTTTGATGAAAAATTGCAGTGGTGCCAAGCCGAATTTGCACGTAAATGTTCTGCATACTTTTGGGGGCCACAAAACCAAAATTTTCCAAAAACTTTTTAATTTTTTTGCAAAAATACTAGGCCAACAGAAATGCACAGAAGGTGGATATGGTGAATTCAAAAGTGCTTTAGCGCTTATATCTCGCCAACTACTTGACCGATTTCAAAGATATGGGTACCAATGGAAAGCAAAGGACATTGGCTATCATTCCTCATATAAGGTATGTGGAATATGTGACAATGAGATGGCAAAAAATTGATAATCTCCTTTAATCGCTAATATCTCGAAAACTATAGACCTGATTTTCAAGAAATTATTGTCATTGAAAAGCTTTTGAAAAGGACATTATTATGGCATTATTAATTTCCGAATTTTTGGTCAAAAAATTTGTGAAATAAATGTAAAATAAAACTTTGTTTACAATCAATTTTTTGTTTTGTTTTTGTTACTCACTCAAAAACTTGCAATCGAGTATTGTGTGTTTTTTTTTTTTATCACTTAATTTGTGTTTTACCTTTCCTTTTTGCAAATTTTTTGGAATATAATATATGACATATAAAATTTAGACCCCTAAGATTTCCACTGGTACCCATTTCATTGTAATGAGCTTAACACTTTTCGAAATGTTTGTGTTTAAAAATTTGTATCAATTTTTTGTATTTTCTTTATCATATTTTTCGAGATCAATATATGCAGAATGGAAGCCAGACCCTTTAGCTTTCCGTTGATACCCATATATTTGAAATCGCTTCAGTATTTCAAAAGTTATAAGCAATTAAGCATTTTTAAACTCACCATATTCACCTTCTGTGCATTTCTGTTCGCCTGGTAGCTTTTTTCAGATTTTGATATTAGTCGGTCGCTTGTAAGCAAATTGCGCCTTTGTGTTATGCTTTAGTTTTTTTGATGAAAAATTGCAGTGGTGCCAAGCCGAATTTGCACGTAAATGTTCTGCATACTTTTGGGGGCCACAAAACCAAAATTTTCCAAAAACTTTTTAATTTTTTTGCAAAAATACTAGGCCAACAGAAATGCACAGAAGGTGGATATGGTGAATTCAAAAGTGCTTTAGCGCTTATATCTCGCCAACTACTTGACCGATTTCAAAGATATGGGTACCAATGGAAAGCAAAGGACATTGGCTATCATTCCTCATATAAGGTATGTGGAATATGTGACAATGAGATGGCAAAAAATTGATAATCTCCTTTAATCGCTAATATCTCGAAAACTATAGACCTGATTTTCAAGAAATTATTGTCATTGAAAAGCTTTTGAAAAGGACATTATTATGGCATTATTAATTTCCGAATTTTTGGTCAAAAAATTTGTGAAATAAATGTAAAATAAAACTTTGTTTACAATCAATTTTTTGTTTTGTTTTTGTTACTCACTCAAAAACTTGCAATCGAGTATTGTGTGTTTTTTTTTTTTATCACTTAATTTGTGTTTTACCTTTCCTTTTTGCAAATTTTTTGGAATATAATATATGACATATAAAATTTAGACCCCTAAGATTTCCACTGGTACCCATTTCATTGTAATGAGCTTAACACTTTTTGAAATGTTTGTGTTTAAAAATTTGTATCAATTTTTTGTATTTTCTTTATCATATTTTTCGAGATCAATATATGCAGAATGGAAGCCAGACCCTTTAGCTTTCCGTTGATACCCATATATTTGAAATCGCTTCAGTATTTCAAAAGTTATAAGCAATTAAGCATTTTTAAACTCACCATATTCACCTTCTGTGCATTTCTGTTCGCCTGGTAGCTTTTTTCAGATTTTGATATTAGTCGGTCGTTTGTAAGAAAATTGCGCCTTTGTGTTATGCTTTAGTTTTTTTGATGAAAAATTGCAGTGGTGCCAAGCCGAATTTCCATAAATGTTCTGCATACTTTTGGGGGCCACAAAACCAAAATTTTCCAAAAACTTTTTAATTTTTTTTGCGAAAGTACTAGGCCAACAGAAATGCACAGAAGGTGGATATGGTGAATTCAAAAGTGCTTTAGCGCTTATATCTCGCCAACTACTTGACCGATTTCGAAGATATGGGTACCAATGGAAAGCAAAGGACTTTGGCTATCATTCCTTATATAAAGTTTGTGGAATGAGATGGCAAAAAATTGATAACATTTTTTAAACGCTAAATATCTCGAAAACTATAGGGTTGATTTTTAAGAAATTACTGTCATTGAAAAGCTTTTGAAAAGCACATTATTATAGCATTATTAATTTCCGAAATTTTAGTCAAAAAATTTGTGAAATAAATGTAAAATAAAACTTTGTTTACAATCTTATTTTTTTGTTACTCACTCAAAAAATTGCAATCGAGTCAGTACAAAAATCTTAATGTATTATATCAGGCGTACAGAAATAGACATAAGATGAATATAATGAATTGAAAAATGTTTCAAGATTTATATCTCAAGAGTCACTAAACCGATTTCAAAGCTAAAGTGCTTGGCTACCATTCCTCATTTGATGAAAAATGTATATCAATCTTTGAAATCGTAATATCTGAAGAACTACTTAGACGATTTCAATGAAATGGTAAGCAATGGAAAGTTTTGGAGAAATACCCCATTATGACGACTTACAACCCAATGAAAAAGCAATTTGTTAGTTTTTTATTTCATAATTTGACTTTATTAGAAATAATTTCTTGTTTTTTTTTTTCTTCATTTTTTTTAATTCTACTACATTTTTAGGCTTATCTTCTTTCTCAACAAGTGAGATGTTTCTTATGTATTTATTTCTCTTTTTGTTTTCTTTGCTTTCTTTTACATGTAATTTTTTTTTAAATTCTTATTTTTTGGTTCTTGTCTATTGTTTTATGTTTTTGTTATCCTTCTTATTTATTATATTATAGTATTGTATTTAATCAATTGATTGATTTGTAGGCATTAAAAATAAGTACACAAGTTGGTAGTCTTGTTCTCGTTGTTGTAGTTTTTGTTGACCTTGTTGTTGATGTTCATCTTTGTGATGATATTGATGTTATTGAGTGTTGTGTGTGTGTGATGATAATGATGATACACATCAGGATACACACATCAGAATACACCAAAAAGTTGTTAATTAAAAGAAATGTAGTCCTCATTGTCCATCGCATGGAAAATACAAGGTAATTTGCCGGTTAAGGTTGTTGTGTTGAAACCTATAATAAAGAGAGAGATAAACTGTACAATATTTTATAGATGAATGAAAGAAATGTATGAGAAAATCATTAAAATATATTATCCTAAAATGATGACTCAAATATTCAATGCAAAACTTTGCATTCTTGGATTATTTAACTAAGTTTTATTATTTTTCAATTTCTTTTTTACACTTTTATTGTAATGAAAGAAAAGTATCAAATGTTACTACAACTAAAACTGATGACTTGGAAAACAAGTTGTGTAAATAACCAGCAAAGTGAAACACAAAACAATTGATGCTCATTAATAATGAAACCAAAGTAAGAAACCACTCATATTTTATGCTTAAAGCACCCTTAGTATATGGGTATAAATTAATCTGTCCATCATGGAGAGATGTTTTCTTGCTGCTTACTTAATTTTTTGCATTTCAACTAAGCAGAAGACAAAATGATAAAAGGAATGGAAAAATGATTGCAATAAATGCAGTGAAGCTTACTTAAGTGATCACTTTGCAGTTCACAGACTGACTAGTCGAGTCCCGACCAGGACCAACTAAGGCGATTTGAAAGGCAAAAAGAACTTGACACTTTCTGTTTATAAGTTATGCTAATTTTTTTCGCCTTTCTCTTTTGCACATAACTTTTTTTTTGTGCTTCTTATGCGCAAATTTCATTTCCTTTAGTGAAGCATTAAAATTAATGAAGTTGAGATGAAAACAAAAGCAACACTAAAACAAAACAAAAAAAAAAAAAAAAAAACAAGGAACAACTAAATTGAGTTAAGCTTGGCTTGGCAGTGGCAATTTTTGCTACTTCTGTGGAAAGGGAAGAGAAGCTTAAACTAAAATAAAAGTCAAAGACAAGTCATAGAATGTCCTGGGTTGCAACATGGAAAAAACAAAGCTTCCAAAGCATTTTGCGTACAAAACTTAATCGTGATCTTATTACGCGCGTTAATTATACAAACTTGAAAGTGGGGAAAGGCTAGAAAATCTCCACAAGAATAATGTCCATTAAAGAATGGAAGAAGAGAAAAAAAATTATAGATGAAAAAGGAAAGAAATCCTGTATTTATAAACACTTTTTATGGCTCATTGTTGCTTTCGTCGTCCATTGGCCGTAACGTTGAGCCCTCATTGCTTGATAGCTGATTGCATTGCTTTGCTTTGCTTTGCTTTGCTTTCTTTTTGGCTTACAACATTTTAATGTGCGCGCATTTTAGTTTCATGCATCATTGTCAGTGTGTTGCATTGGTGTAATGCCTTGCAACACTGTCTGAAATGATCCTTTTTGCCTCTCGTGCCACCCTTTTGTAAGTTGCCTGTATTGTAAAATAAGTCGTAAATAATGTGCACGTCATGTTCATAGCGCGCAACATGAAAACTTTTGTGTTCTACGAAACTATCAGATTGGACTTTGGCCCTACTAAACTCACATCTACACGCACACACGCATGTAACCCTATAAATCCCTGTTCATTCCCTATATAGTACTTGGCTCATTCACTTTATCATAAGCTAAATATTTTGTTTCCCTTTCAATGTTTTATAGACGAGAGTTTTTGGATTTTGTTTTTCCTTTATTTTATTTATTATAATTTTATAGTTGACTAGAGTGAAATCAACATAAATCTTTTGGGTTTTTGCATAATTTCATATACATTTCTATATAATATACTTGTGTACTTGTATATGCGTATTGAAGTAGTTTTTTTTTTTTTTTTGTAAGTGGTGAACTTCCGCTTCCGGTTTGATTTTTATTGCCTGTGAATTATTATTGTTTATTGCTGAACACTATGATGATGATTAGTATTTTGCAGTTTTTTTTTATATAACTTATTAAAGATTAATAAATAAAGATATAAAAACAAAAAAAAAAAAAAAAAAATCGGCCAAGTGCGAGTCTGACTTGTACCGGACGGAAATTGTATGTGTGGTACCCCCATAGAGGTCCGATTTGATTCTGATTCCAACAAATATACCGTGCCTATGTGAAAAACTTGTAGTGTCTAAATTTAATTTCAATAGTGAAAAAAACAAAAAAGTTTTACTAATAAAAACCTGAAATTTAATGGTTAGTTTATATGGAAGGTACCCCCTCCGCCAATTTCGCTGATTCCAACTGCGCTAAAATCAAAAACTTTAGGCACTATAAGTTCCGGTCCAATAGTTCAAAAAGCAAAAGAGGTTTTCCAATAAGAACCTGAATTTTAATGGGCGGTTTGTATGGGAGGTACCCCCAGTGGTCTGATTTGGCTGATACCAACGGACGTATAACGCCTATTTTAAAAACTTATAGTATCAGTTTAATTGTGCAAAAAAACAAAAAAGTTTTTCTAACTAGAATCTGAATTTTAATGGTTGGGTTTGTATGGGAGGTACCCTCCCTGGTGGTCTGATTAAACTGAAATTTTGACATTACATGTTTCTAATCTACTTCCATGAACCACGTAAATTTCAAAATCGTGGAATTACTGGATCGTATAGCTCCCATACAAATCAAAATGTCTCTTATATAGGGACCACTTTAAATTTTCCAATAAATTTTATGTTTAATATCTGTTGCTGATGCCTGGTTAGAAATACACATTCTGTGAAAATTTCAACTCTCCAGCTATTACGGTTCATGAGATATGACCCGAGGCCGGAGGAAGTCTGTGTAATAGGGTTCCGTTTCATACCATTAGAGTCCGGAACACTACAACTAAATTACATAACAACCTTGCGGGTATAGCAGATTCCTATTCCTATTTTGAAAAAAAAAAACTACCTTCTGGGAATAAACAAACTTTTGACCGATTTTTTAATTTTAAGAATTTTAAGAACTTGGCCTATGTTTCCTAATTTTAAAACTCTGCTATTAATTTATCATCATAGTAAAACCCTACGAAGTTTGGACAAAGCTTCTTAGAATACAAAAAATTATCAAATATTATTTAACCATGACTCTATTCAATGCTTTCATGTCCACACATAAACTAAACTATAGTCCTTATTTGCCTTTGTACATGTATATTGTTTCAAAACACTTGGTTTAGTTAACTTGAAAGAGATTATAACACAATACAACATCTGAGATGTAAATAATACTCTAAACAAAAGCTGGGCTTGAGCTCAGATTCCATTGTGCCATTTAAAGATTCTTTTGGCTTTCTACTTTCTATAAAGTCTATTTTATTTGATGTCTTTGAAATGAAAAACTTAGTATTACAATTTCATAAAATATCTTCCAGTCTCAACGCATGCAATCATCATAACTTTATTTGATTGAAATAGTCATAATTTTATTTAAAAAAATAACTTGGTTGGGACTATAAATGGAGAATAAAATAAAAATTTGACCAAGAAATAGAATAAACATAATGATATTTATGGCAAACATATTGAATCAGACACTTCTAGCTTTTTATCTTTACCTATCCAATATTCATTTGCTTGAAACGGTAAGACCGTATATTTTAAACAATTACTCCTTCAATAAGAAATACTAAGACAATGAAAATGACTTGGAAATGGATCAAATATAAAGAAATTTTACCTATAATATTTTATTTAAACTAAATGAATCAGTTAATTTTACCTTTCTTACTCCACTCATCCATTCAAATAATCTTTATTTGAAACTTAAGAAGATAGAAAATTAGTGTAAATTTTGTATGGATCATGAAAAATCTTTGGTCTCTTAAACTTAAAATGCAAATCATTATCACATCGTCAGTCTCTCGAAATGAGCACAAACTTAACTTCTTAAGTGGAATCCAGTAAATCTTCTTAAGCAGCAGCAAACACATGCAATGAAATTTCTTGCTTGAAAATTTGCATTTGGTAAATTTATGTGGTGGTGGTGGTGGTGGTGGTGGTTAGATTATAGGATTCTAGGATTCACACCAATGGGAAAAATTAATGCAAAGGGCAAGTGCACTTCATTACTTTAACTAGTGTAATTGCGATGGTGATGATGATGATGATGATGATGATGATGACGACGACGACGACGACTGTCTGCTTGAGCCATAATTTTCAATTAAACATTTTTAATTTATGCTTTCAAGCATTTCTCAACTTTTAAATACACATACACAGATATACGCACACACACACACAGATATACATTTACTATTTCATTTATAAACTATTACCGTTAAACTTGTAGTTTTTGTCGCTGTCTTCATTTAAAAGCTAAAATGGCATCTTCAACTTCAAATTCAAAGTCTGCAATGGCGTCGCCAAATGAAAAGTCTGCTTTCGCACATTTTAGTTTTTCTCATCATTAAAACTTTACGGCGCTAATGGAGTTCGAAATACTTTTGTTGTTCCAGTTGCCATTTCTGTTCTTATTTTTCCTGTTATTCTTGTTGTTGTTGCTTACGCATTAAAATACTCAAAAGCATAGATTGCCTTTAGTGCTATGAGCATATTTCAAGATACTTTTCATACCACAAATGTATGTTCGTTCTAGTATATTATGCATACAGTCGAGTCAGTTCTGTGTGTGTATGTAAAAGTATCTATGTATCTAGTTACACATCTTGTAGTAACTATATTGTATATAGATAGACTCATTTGTCTGACAAACATTGTGCCTTCATTAAAAAAGTAAGAAAATTTCCATTTCAAATGCTGCACAACTTTATCAACATTCAACCGCAGCAGATTCACAGAGAGTTTAGACATAAAGTTACAATGAAAGGATTTCTCGTATCCTTTTATTATCCTTTATTCCATTCCTTACTTGCTGCGTTGTGTGACAATTAGTTACTAATACATTAAAAAATAGATAGAAACTTTATTCCTATTTCTCTCCCTTGCATGCTTCCCTTCCTTCGTTCATCCATATTTGTTATACATTTTTGCGGTGTGTTCGTAAGCCGCTTATCAAAATGTTCTTATATCTTTTTGTTATCGTTTTCTCTATGCAAAACCAAAAAAATTTATATTGAAACTTTAAAATGAGAGATTTTTTTGCATTTTGATTTTTTGTGTTTTATATTGTATTTTTGTAGATTTGTGATCATGGTGACTATAATAACTACATATAAATTGCAAAAGCTACAATTTTATATATTTCATTTGATATTTTTAGTCATGGAGAGAGACATTGATAGTTTAAGGGAAATTTAAGCTTAAAATGAAAGGTAAAAAGCAAGGGAGTTCCATAGTTTAAAAACTAGAGTTAAGGGTGTTTAAATAACTTAACAGTAAACAAAGTGATAAAGTACGAATAAGTAATGTATATTTTATTGTAGGATTGTTTCTTATATTAAGAGGAAAATACTTTTATATTAATAGAAACTAAAGTGCAGTTACATTGAAGATAATCCTACTTACATAGAAGATAAAATGAATATTGAAAATTGTGTGAAGTGAAGTATAAACATTGCATAGAATTAGAACTAAGAAGAAACAAAATGAATGAATTCATTTGAATAAAAAAGCATCATTCATAGATTATGTGAGAGGAGAAACACTAAAACTTATTAATCTTTGATTTTGTGAAGAAAAAAAAAGATGAAATATTTTGAAGGTGGAGTGCATGATAAGAACAAGTAAAGAAGAAAATTATTAAGAATAAGAAAAAAATATTATAAAATTCTCAATATTATGGTTAGTTAAATTGAATTTTCTTTGAAACAGAATATTGAATTGTTCTTACAGAAATTTGATGTAAATGACTGCTAACGAACCAAGAAACCATCGTGATTCTTCTCAGAACCTTTCTTTGATAAGCCTGCACTTTTCTGATGTTATAAGCGGCAGCGATGATCCAAATTTGCATGGCATAGAGACAAGTCGGGGACACTATTTGCTTGAAAACGATCATTTTATTTAACAAGGAAAGTTTACTGTTTGGGTGCTGTAACATTGCTTAGCAACATTCCTTGATGGATAACAGATGGATGATTTACATGGCAAGTGCGACGCTTACCTATGATTAAATTGAACTACCGAACTTGGTTGATCGGAATGATTTTTGAATCTATGTGCTTGAAGGACAAACATTGCACCTCAATGTGAAGTCACAATTAGATGATTTGTCCGAATTGATGGCAATGTTCCAGTGCTTGACTAAGCATGCAGTAGTTGTAAGTAATTATATATCCGCAAATGAACAAAACGAACGTGTTCTTTGCATATGTTGAGGTCATTGAATATCGTCATGCCTGTGGTAAAACAAAATTACTGAGAAAATAAATACAATTTTGAAAATCATATTTTATTGTAGAATCTCATTGCAGAGAGAGACTCTCTCATGGACATCAAATTTAATGAAAGGCGATTGTACAACTACATCGCAGCAGTGTTCGGCTAGTTCAGATAAGAAATATTTGAGTTTGGATAAGATTGTAAGATTTTGTTTCAATACTTTGTAGTTTCCTATTTTGACATTTATTAAGAACAATATCCTGTAATAAATTCACCACAATTGCATTATAGAAATAAAGCACTGAAATATTTGAAACAAATAATTGTAAACCTTTCTTTCTTTTTCTATCAAAATCTTACTCCAACTATCTCTAATACCTAGGAAATCTTTTATTACTTGCTCGTATTACGATCAAGTAAAATTTCGATCAAATGAGATAAACATCAATCCTTGTTAAATACAATACATTTAATGAAAGCCCATAAAAATAATAATTGAATTTTATGTTAAATACAAATGAACTTTATTTTAAAAACATTTACAAGTGGCAAAAGGATGAAAACAAAAGGATTGAACTTCGTGACAGGCAAATGCGTTTTATGTATAAAAAAGAAAAACATTTCATCTAAACACTGACAAAAACTAAAGGACTAAAGGGTTGCGATACAAAAAAAAAAAAAAAAATAAAAGCTAAAACAAATAATGGTTAAGACATGCCATGAGAGTAAGAGGAAGGTTAGAGTAAGCGACCCCCCACCATGATCACAATGTTGTGCTGTTGTCCGACGAGGAGCATAAAACAAAGTGGCATGGATATGCGAAACCCGAAAATGTCGTTCAACAAACTGACCGCAACTTTTCTATTTAAGCCTCTGACATAATGGAAACCAAAGAGACATCAACGATGGGCAATCGCATCATGTTGGCATGGCTTTATGTACATGGATATAAAGGATATAACAGTATGTACGAGAATGTTTGTCTAAATTTGTATTCTAGTACACTGTTGTTGTTGTTTGCTGCTTGTGTAGAATGTTTAGATGAATATGGAAAAGGGAAAAACATAGAGCAGCTCAACTTCGCATCAATGTTGTCAATGGTTGCGCATTTGTTGCGTTTTGTTTTTAATTCCAACTCAACTGACTTGACTCAACTTGTTCGCGTCCTTTTTGTCTTTTGTCTAATACTGTAACTTGTTTTCTTGGTAGCCTGCTGCTTGCTTGCTGTTGTGATGTTTGTTATCCTGGCAGTTATATCCTTTTCTGTGTTATCCTTTCGTTTTGGTTACTTGTCTTCCTGCCTTGCTATCTGCCTGCTTGGTTGCTGCTTGACAGTATGCCCGTCTTCATTGTATGCCTTTATTGATGGCTAAACATTTGTTCTTGTCGTTCCCTGCCTGATTCATCTCTCTACATGGCTCTCGATTCCTTTGCCTCTCTCACACTCTTCTCTGTCTCCTCTGTCGATTCTTTCTCCCTATGTGTTTGTAAGGATGCATAGATTCAATAGATACTCGTATCTTGACGTTTGTTTGTTTTCGTTACACTTGATGACTTTCCAAAGTCCAAAGAGTTTTTTTGGCATTAAATCTTATGCGCAGCTCAACTTAACAAATGAAAATCCTTTTCTGTCTTGCCTTATCTCATTCCTCGCTGGTCAAGCGCTGCGCTGATTGCGTGCTGTGATTTATAATTATTGTATTACGACTATATCCTTGGATATCCCAGACTGGGTTCCGCCATTCAAAATTCAACACGATGGGGGTCACCCTTCATTTTGGTATTGTGCATTTCCGGTGCGGATTTTCGTAAATCATTTTGAGTCTGATATTCTTTAACATTTCGTTTTTTTTTTTTGTTGTTGTTGTTGTTAGTTATACATAGTAACAAGCAAAAAGCTAAGCTTGGCTTATTTTGTTGTTGCAAGTTTTTAAGTTGAGGACTTTATTTAAAATTTTTTTTTTAAATTTCCTTTATGTTTATTTTATTGTTTTTTTTTTTTTTTGTTGTTTTTATTTGTGGAATTCATTCTACGACAAGTGACCAAAAAGCCGCTTATGTCTGTAATCCCGTGCAGGTTTATGCGGCATTTAGCCGCACAGTCAATTGGAAAGCGAATTTGGTTGACATTATTTGTGGTTGTTGCTGTTGTTGTTGTTGTTGTCGTTGCTGTTTTTACATTCAGTAGTTTTAAAAATTTATTTTATCATAGTAAAACGAGTAATTCAGGTGAGAAAAACAAATGAAGTGTCCTTGTTCATTTTAAAATAAATGGAAACTTTATAATCCTCTATATTAGCCATACAAAATCGAGATCCTACAATTCGTGCAATCCGGAATCACGCAACACCACAACAAAATCACCATTCTATGCGTTCCCAGCCAACAAGTTTTACGCCGAAATGAATGCGGCGATGCCATAACTCGACTCATAAGCTCTGCCCCATCCTTATTCTTCACTCCAACCTGCTCCAAAAATTTAAAAAACCTGGTTACTCATCATCTTCGTACAGTTTCCCCACCGGTAATTTAATATTGATACTGTTTTTAGGATCAAAGTCAGTCGCTTAATATAAAATAACAAACGCACTATGAAAGTCGGTTAGATAGGAAATTAAAAGGGATTATAGTAAAGGAAGAAGCTCTCAAGATCTCAGTTTTTTGTTTTTATTTTTTATGGTGTTCATAGGTTATTTCTACTATTGAAGTCCCTTGCTTCTTAGAAGAATTTTAAAAATTGAATGAGAAAGAAGAAGGTTTTTGAATTTTAGGGCATTTAAACCTTTTTTTTTTTTTCCTAAAAACATCATTCGACATTTCTAGTGACATCAAGATCAAACTTCCCTAATTCTGCCCAAAGACATTTAAGGAATGAGAACAACCATATTTGAAATATCATGTTATTTTCTTTTTTCTAGGTTTTATTTTCGCTTTAATTAATTTAAAATTTAATTAAAATGGTGTAAATCTCGTTTTGTTTAAACAAATGTTTTTTATGTGTTTATCTTTGTGAATTTTTTTGGATAGGATTCCATTATTATTATTAGCGAATTGTTATTATTTTCTCAATTAAAAATTTCCTATTATTTTGTTCTTGTTGTTGTTGTTGTAGTAAATGTTAAATATAATTTTAATTGGTTAAAAATAAATAAAAAAAAAAAAAATAATAAAGAACAATAAGAAAAAATATCCTCCCAACGAAAGTAAAGGAAAATGACATTTTTGTTTATTTTGTGAATGCGCTTAATTGAAATTGTAAATATTTGTATACAATTTCATTTATAAAGGGAATTAAAGTGGAACGAGAAAATTACGTATAGAAAATATTTGATCAAAAGGATTTATTTATTTTTGCATTAAATTCAATAATGGGAAAATCTTCTTATTAAAATAAGAGGAAATTGTATGAAATTAAAGTCTTTAATACTATTGTACTTCAACAACATCAACAAACATCAACAACAACTTCAAAGGGAAGACCACTGATCGTTGCTATTGATGTTTGTTTCCTACCTTTCATCTTTGGTCAGAAATATTGCTACATCTGTTATTTCCGATTGCCAACATTACATTGCAATACATATATACGATTATATGTATATACTTGGGTGGTCATGGTGTATGATGTGTCTCTTATAACCTCTCTACACAACTGCTAACCTCAACATTCTCATGGTGTCCTCCGTTTTTCACAGCGGTATATCTGTTCCCCTTTAGCAGTGCTGTAGAGGAAATATTTCGGTACACTTAGCAAAGTTGGGAAGTTCGGAGGCCTGCTTGCATTAAATTACCTTCGGTACAAGGCAGCAACCCTGCCACCGAACTAGGACGCTCTGGTTTAATCTTCCATTGTGTCTGAAAACTCATTGATTCGTGTATTTACAAGATTAATCAACTTTGTGAATAGACTATGTTTATAATTTCTTTAAATACGTCATAAATAATAATAATAATAATGTATATAATTATATCGATGGACTTTCTTCTTGATTCCCAGACTGAAAGTGTGGATAACACGGACCCACGGTGAAGTGGATTTCTATATGACGCAGATGCTCAGTGGACACGGGTGCTTTAAATACAATACTACCTGCACCTTCTGATGATAATATTTGCCTTTTGTTTAGTTTGGTTTGGTATTTTATTATGGATAGACTTACACCAGAGCAATGCTTGCAAATTGTTGCAATTTTTTTTATCAAAATGAGGGTTTTGTTCCTCCTACTTATCGTGGACTTTGTCCATTTTCTGATAATCATAATCATCCATCAGAGTGGCTAATTCGACTAATTAACTATGGATCATTTTCGCACCACGTTTACTTTTAATGATAATGTGCATCCCTTTATAAGGAATTACTAGATAAAATGTTTTAAAAAAAAGGTGAAGCAAAGACACATTTGACTAAGATCATACAAAATTCTTTACTATTCTCTTAGATTTTAAAAATTAAAATGAT
Source organism: Amiota minor (assembly GCA_037043295.1). Taxonomy (NCBI): domain Eukaryota; kingdom Metazoa; phylum Arthropoda; class Insecta; order Diptera; family Drosophilidae; genus Amiota; species Amiota minor. The sequence continues at coordinate 5,264,576 of JBAMAW010002155.1, read as the reverse complement.
AATTGGTTGTTATTTGAGTCGAATGATGAATATGTGATTTCAGCAAGACCATTTTATGTAAAAATGATTAACAAAGAATAAGTTTAAAAAGATTTTCTCTTTAAAATACAATACATCTAAAGAAGCATTTACTTCTGATATCATATATTGAAATACAATAATATTTAAAGTTATTTTCATTTTAAAGAAAGAACATACAATACAATACAATCCAATTTCTTTCAAAAATAAGCCTAAGCTCAAAAACAATTTTCCCTGTACATGATGATGATGATGATGATGCTGATGCTGATGTTATTTTTTCCATAAATATAACACAATAAGTGTAAACTAAGCCTTACACATAATTTTCACTATAGTTAAAGGCAAACTCACACACATACAAACACACAAACACATATGCATGCACATCAATGTAACTTAATATAAAAATATTATGTTTACGCAATATGTGTACTTGCAATTCAATGGAAATTTTTGTTTCATGCTTGTTGGCATCATATTCAGTTAACAAAAACATGGTAAGCAGTCATTTTCTATTTTCCAATGAAATTTCATCAAATATCCACAATGTACGTGTGTTGGTATTGTTATTACTGTTGTTATGCTGATTTTGGTTCATACTTACTTATAGTATTCTTCTCTACACATGCACTTAAAACATACAAAATACACGCTGCGTATGCTTAATGAGCAGATAAAAATGATGGAAAAAAAAAAAAAAATTTAAAACACAAAAAAAAAAAAAAATAAATAAAAGAAAATATGAATGGAAAATCAAAATTTTTAATAATGAATACAAAATATACGAGTAAAAGCAAATATAGTTTAGTTTGTGGTTAGCAACAAACAACATTTTTGTCTAGCCTAATTAAATATGTTACCATACAATGTACAACATACATTGAATGTCATACCATACATATGTATGTATATGCATGCATATACATACTATATATGTATGTAACGATTGGTTTGTCTGTCGTAGAATTGTGTTGCAAAACAAAATTTAGCGTCAATGTGGCATGTTGTTGGATTTTGCTGCCAATAATTTTTTCAATAAATTTGCATAATCACATGCTTATGCCTAGTTAACTTATTGCATACTTTTTGGCTTACTTACTAAATTAATTACAAAAATATAATACAAAAAATTATATTAAAAAAAAAAACCAAAAAATATATAAAATTGTTTAAAATAAATTGAAAATATTTACAAAATATTCAAATGATGCAAATGCATGATTGTCTGGATAATACAAATATATAAATATGTGTGTGGCCCATAAAATGTTCCTGCAATACATTTTGTTTTTCTAGTATTTTATTAAATTTGAATAAATAATTTTTAATTGTGGTTTAAGCATAATTTTGTTAATTCAGTTTATTTTAATTTAATTTCAGATTTTGTACTGCTTGCGGTGTGTTGTTAGCATCTGCCGGAGTCGTTCAACCTTATTCAATCTCACTGCACCACTCACCGCAAAAGGACTCCATTTTACCCCAATTAGAAAGTGACTTACTTTTCTCTCTGTGTGTGTGTGTGTGTGTATGAGTTTTAAATCATTTTCGTTTTTCTGGGTGAGTATGATGTTTTTCTCAAAACTAAACAAATATTTTTATTCTCAATTTTCAATTTTAGTTTGATAAGGAAAAGTTTTTCTAATAAGAACATGAATTTGATTATGGTTTTGTACGGGAGATATACGATCCAATAAGCCTATGGTATGAAATTTCACATGGTAAGTGGATATGTGTCAGAGACATATTGTGTACCAATTTCAGTTTGATAGTACAAAAAACAAAAAAGTTTTTCTAATAGAAGCCTGAATTTAAATTGGGGTTTGTATGGGAGCTATTCAATCCAGTAATTCTAGGGTCTTGAAATTTACATAGTTAGTGAACATGGATAAGAGATCTATACTGTCTTAATTTCAGTTTGAAAGTTCTAAGATGAGATAAGTTTTTCTTATAAGAACATGAATTTGAATTTGGTTTTGTATAGGAGGTGCCCCTCCTATTGGTCCGAGACTGCTGGTTCCAACAAACGTACAGCGTCTGGTAAAAAGAAAGACCGTGCAAAATTTCAGGTCTTGAGCTTATAAACTGAGGGACTAGTTTGCATGCATACTGGCGGACAGGCGGACATGGCATCTGGTTTAAAATTAACACAAGAATAAGGCACTGGCAACTAAGGCTTTCTAAATTTTATTTCTTATTACTTTTTTTATATGTGCAATGTTTTGCCTTTTATTCAATGTTTTATACTCGTACACCTAAGTTATCTTATAAGTAACAATTATCTTCTCTAACAAAAGCTAAAATGACTTGAACTCAACTTTAGTTGTTCATTCATGGAACAGAATTCAGAATAGAAAGAATGAAATCCATAATATGTTCATAATATGTCATGTTTTTTGTTGTTTTTCACATTCATCTTGTTATTATTATTATTACATATTTTCATTTAAGTTCATTGCTTTCATGTTTATTTTTGTTGAAGTGCGTAAAAATACTATTGTGCTGCTGTGATTGTTGTTTTTGTTATGTAAATGGGAAAAATGTTTCACTTTTGTGAAATATTTGCAATTTTCGGCACGTTCTCGACACCTTTGGAGGTGTAAAAATATTTTTAAATGGAAAATATTCGTCTGTGGCAAATGAAATCAAATTAAAGTCTTTATTCATTTATCGTCATTAGACACGCAATGCTGACTGAGTGAACTGAGTGTGTGAAGCAGATAATTGGTGAAACGCACAAATGAGCAATTTACAGTGGGTAAAAATTCATTTAAAAAGATAATAGGAAATGAGAAAAATAAAAAAGAACAAACACAATATTCTGTTATAATAGAACAAATAAATCACAAAAAGAAAGTTAAAATGGGACAGATATTAGTAAGATGGAAATAGCAAAAAGGTGACTGATTATAAGATATGACAGTAAAGGACATAATGGGTTAGAATAGGGTCAAGATATGATAGTTTAGTTTAGATGTAATAATAGAATTATAAAGCTAAAATGACAAAAGATAAATAATGAGACATGCAAGGATGTAAAATATCAGAAAACGATACAAGAAAAGACAAAATGTGTGACAATAGAAATGCAATCATTTAGATCAGAATTAAATGAGACACGGCAACCCAAGATAAGTTATTGACAAGATGCTGGTATGACAAAATATGAAAAGATAGGAAAATATCTAATAAGACGATAAGGTAACTCAGAAACTAATAGAAAAAATGGGCTAAAAGCGAGTCAGACTCGTACAAGCAGGGTTCCGTACCAGATTGGGGTTAGTATGGGAGGTCCGATTTGACTGATTCCAACAAATGTACTGTGCCTATATCAGAAACTTATAGTGTCTAAATTTCAGTTCAATAGTCCAAAGAAGCAAAAAAAATTTCGAAGAAAACCCCTAATTTTGATGGTGGGGTGGGTGGGTTTGTATGTGAGGTACCCGTACTAGTAGTCAGATTATACTAATTCCAAAAGATGTATAGCGACTATATCATAAAACTCAAAGTGACTAAATTTCAGTTCGATAGAAGAAAAAATAAAAAAGTTTTTCTAATAAGAACCTGAATATTAAGGGAGGTTTGTATGAGAGGTAACCTTTCTAGTAATCCGATCAAACTGAAATTTCGAAAATATATGTTTCTAATATATGGCAATAAAACCAACTTAATTTCAAGATCGTGGGATTACTGGATCGTATAGCTGTCATACAAAGAAAAAATTTTCTTGATGATCTTGGACCCCCTTAAGTTTTTGAAAATATTTTAGTTTTAGTATTTGTTGTTTATGCCCGGATAGAACTACATAATCTGTACACATTTCAGCTCTCTAATTATTACGGTTCATGAGATATGACCCGAGGACGGATGGATGACGAAATCTTGCAGAGATTCCCTTTGGCTCCGGAACCCTAAAAATGTATGGTAATAAGCACTAAACTGGATTTGGAAAGCATAAATTAATATAGAATAGGACAAGGCAGGACAGTGTATGGATCAAATATCTCTAACTTAAATAAGGAGAAGGATTTTCTATCGAAATTGATGTTGGAATTCAAGTTTGTTAAGATTTCACTCGTCTTTCACTCGTTCTGGTCTCTAAAATCGAAATGTATTAATGAATAAAATAGGACAGTTTAAGAATCCTCATCAAGAATATTCAATAAACAAAAGTATGCGACATTAATACTCATAATTTAAGTTTCTTATGACTTTTTTAATTAAGTAAATTAAATTGTAGAATTGTCTTTGTAAGAGACATGTGATCATTTTTAAGCAAAGCTTTGTTTAATAATAGTTTATATTTTATATAATATATAAAACAACAAAGCTCTCAGTTTATCCCATTATACTATGTCCCTTGTTTTTCGAATCTCATTTTAAAATTCTATAATTCCACATTAACAAATTGCTCTTACTTTGGATTGGGATAACTTAATTATGAAAATGAGTACTTGAGGCCATTGTACAAATGAAATTTCCTTCTACGTTTGTAATTGTATTTTTGCTAAAAGCATTTTCATGGGTAACATAAAAATACATTGATTTTCCTTTAATTTCATTTTTTTTTTTTGTGTTGCAAATGCAGCACACTTAGTACACTGAACTGAATTGAACTGAACTGTCAACCTGGTTGGTGTTTGTGCTTTAGCTGAGTTGAGTTAAATTCAGTTCAGTTGAGCTCACCTAAAACCAAACTCAGACTGGCGTTTGTATTGTAAAGTCGAGCTAAAATGTCTACTGTCTGCTGTCTGCTGTCGGCCTGAAGTCAAACCCGGTTAGGATGCGTTTGAGTTTAGTTTATGTTGTTCTTGTGCCATTGTCGCTCTTCTCATCGGCGTTCGTTCGTTCGTTTATAACCCAAAACAGCAACACACAAATCAATTACTTCCGTTTCCTTCACCGTTGCCATTGTTGTTGTTACTTCATGGTGGTTATTCCTTTTCACCCTTTCCCATTGCTTTTGCCATTGTATTGTACAATTCATTCCATTTTTTTGCCATAGCATTTTGTCAGTTATTCAACATTGAAAATGGTAAGCAATGTACATGTTTTTGTTACGATTCCAAGTTCCCCACCTCACTTCTTCAGTTCTTTGTATGAATTTCATTTTGGTGTCTTTTTGTTAAATTTCATTTTTAGTTCATGACTTGGCTCAGGCTATACGCAATCCTTGAGCCGACTACCGATTCTATCCATCTATACCTGTTTCTGTATCCATTGATATTGTGGTGCTGTTACTGTGGATTATAAATGTGTGTTCTCCTGTTGCAGTATTGAAAAATTCCTTTGTCGTATTGTGTTGTTACGTTTTGTGTTTTTTCTATTGTGCCAGGTGCAATAAAGCCATTTTTTGTTTTTCATCTCCAAGCAATCACATTTCATTTTTGTTTGACAGTTTCTCGATTCGATTTGAGAAAATAATTTTCCGGTCTATGGCAATAAAGTAAAACAAAAACAAAAACAACAGAAGAGTTCTGTTTATTGCAAAAAAATGAAATACTTCTATGAGAAAAACCACGATAAGCGCAAGCATATAAAGCATATTGATATTTGTTAGTATCAAACATATTTCACACTCTGATTTTATCCAAAGGCTTCTAATAATAAGAGTCTGCAATATAGTCAATAAAGAATATACGAGTATATTGGATTTTATACATTTTTAAAAGCATTGATTACCTTTAGTTTATTGTTCTAATAAATATTAGCTTTCATATTTGTTATTGTTGGAAGCAATTAATTGATAACAATTGAGGATATGTTTATAACCCACTAGTAACTCCTCTCGATGAGGCTGATGAACTCACTAAAGTCTAGCAGGCCAACGATAAGAACTTTGTAGTGGGGGAGTTCAAGGTTACAGTTTTCATTTATTTACTAGCGAATAATAAAAATGAAAATTTTTTGTCATAACTTAAACTAACTGATTCTATTCTTGAAACTTTTCATTCAGACTTTATAGTGTGTTAAGTTACAGAAAAACATGGCAAACAAATCAAATAACTTAAGAACAAAACTATAAAAATTCAAGAAAATTGTATGTCATTCTTCAATATGTTGAAACTAATAAAGAGGGTCACCTTTATAAGTGTTCTTATCTGAGATTTCTTGCAATGAAGGAGGCTTAAATGTTCCTTTAATTCTCTACCGAATCGCCAAAGCATTCCTTGGGAGGGTTAATAACCTTAATTAGGCGCTCTTATTAGCTTGTACCAATTTCGGCAGAAAGAATTAGAAAGACCAGGCCTTTGTAGAAGAGATTATTCATATTAAAATCTTCTGTGAACTGCAGAGAGATCCTATGCGTACATATATCCTGGAGCCACCAACCAATCCGCAATTGTTGGGATAAGATCGTCGTTCTTTAGTGCCTCTGTCTTGCTCCACCTATGTTATTATAAGGCAATTAGAAGGTAGGAAGTGTAAGAACATGAGATGATGATATTCTTATTATATGTACATAAGTGTATGAATATAATGAAAAAGAAAGAAATTTGGCATAACCGAAGTATTTCTTTGTATCCTAAGACGTTTCCCTTCATACCTCAAACGATTTCAGAAAGAAATTAATAACTTATCTGAAAGTAGAAGTATTCACTGCAGAATCTAATGAAAACCTTAAAGTTATAAGTTTTTTAATAGAGAAAACTAAGTTTAAATATTAGAAAAGTAAGGGATTGATCTCAGATACCTTGAAATTTGAATTGAAATCACCCAAAGAAGGCAAAATGTAAATGAGTTCGTTATAAAGACAAACTCCCCGACAATTTGAAAATTGTTCTCCTGGTCATAATTTTAAATTAAATTACTTACTATAAATTGTTTATTAATTCCATGCAATTGATTTCCACTTCAAAGCTTCATGAATTTTATTTAAGAAAAATATAAAAAGGATACGAGTATATAAACATCAGAAAAAAAGAGAAAAAAAAAAAAACACCATATGCAAATGTAAAAATCAATATTGAATATTTTTCTTGAAATTTTTTCTATAAAACTTTATTTCAATTTAATAAATACACAATCAAAGAAACTTGAAAATATCAATATAATTTATACAAAAAACTGCATATTTTTTTTCTTCTCCTTTTTCCTGTTTTTGGCAAAACGACTACCTGCTGTTATGTAATATATCTCAATGTCTATTGTATATTCACGCACTCACTTTTCATTTTGCCTTTCGTTACAAATAATAATTTTTACAATTGTTTTAACTCAAAACCCATAACGTTTTTCGTATTTTTGTATATATATAGGATTTTATTGTTGTATATATGTCAGTGTCCTGTTGTTAAATTGATGAATGTGCTTGTATTTGTTGTAGAAATAATCAAAATAACAGCAAATAGAAAGGTCTTACCCATGATAGTTTTTGCTTGTTATGTTTGTTGTTGGTATTGACAGCAAACAAAGAACTCCTCGCTTGCACACGCACAAAACAATCGATAAACATATAAATGTAAAAACGCGGAGCGGAGTTTTTGACTACTATCATCAACAACTATGGGACGTACAACAAAAGCAAAGGCAATAAATATACTAGGAAACAAGAACACAAAAAATATAGTAAACAATCCAGAATCAGAAAACAGTGTTAAAAAATACAAACACAATAAACAGCAAAACAAAACAAAAAACCATCTCGAAGTGAGACAATCATCATCATCATCATCATCATCATCTATGGTAGTTCAACTTCTCTATTTCCCTTTCATTTTATAGTTTATATCACTTTCTATCATTCTTCATCAGACTCTTTCACTCTCTTGATATATAACCCTTCCTTCCCCCCCTCCTTCTCTTGTTTTCCCTTCCTTTCATTTTGTTTTTGCATGTTTTTTTTGGTGAAAATTGATGCATGTAAACAATAAAATGAACAAATCAACATTTTATGAAATATTGACAACCGATATCAATCATTTTCATTTTCATTTCTATTTCGATTTTCCCTACTTTTATAACATTCACATCACCATCATTTTCTATTTTTTTTTTTTTTGTTTTTTGTTTTAGTTATGTTTTTATTTTGATTTCTTTACCATTCTATTCACACTTTACAAAAACAACCAATCCAACTATTATGGTTTGTATATGAGAGAAGTGCATACATACATATGCGGGTGACTGGTTATATTGAACGATTATTACTGAATCAATGGCCAATATATTGACCATCAATGATTTTTGTACAGAACATATTTTGTTGTTTCTGTTACTGTTGATTAGCTCAGTGCACTAAGTATTGTATATAAGTATGTACAAATATACCAAGTGCTAATATCTCAATATTCTGGTGATGTGGTGGTAAATATGTTTTTATGAATGTGTTAAACTTTTCTTTTGTGTGATTTATTATTTTAGTTTAGTTGTTTGCCCACCCTTTTTGTTTTTTGCTATTGCTTTTTGATAAATATTCACAAATTAACAGGGTGAATGTGTTGAAACGCTATGACCTAGTTTAGGGGGAAATTTTGGTTGTTTGATTTTTAGTAAACAGGTGATTGAATCGAGCATTTCATCTAGTTTAAAGTAGCAAAGTTTTACAGTATGTTTTTCATATTTTTATTATTTATTTAAGAATATCAGTTAACACAAATTTAAGAGGATGCATGAATTTGACTGTTTTAATTTTTAAATAGAATGAAAAAGCTGCGATCTCAATTTAGTTTGAAATATAATTAATGACCTGTTAGTTTCTTTATACTTACTTTTAAGCCTAGTAAATATACATGTCTTCACTTCATAAATTCCAATGGAATTGTAGTCTAATATCTCTTCTCTGTTACCCTTCGATTGTCGATTGATTGTCTAGCAATCTTGTTTCATTGATCTTCTCTGATCTTTTACATAAGCTTGGCCTTAAAATATAAATTCATTCTAAAATTCTTGACTCGTTTGCTTTCTCGAGTTGAAACTGTTTGGACTTCCCATCCTCGATTCATAACGTAACATAAGATAAGCGAGAAAAATTAAATTGCAGAGGTGGCTGACGGTGCACGCATCACAGCTTCAAATCTAACTTCAGCTGATCAAATCTTCTTTCACATTTATTCGCTTCTGAATGCAACAAACAAACTTTCGATATTTTTTTTTAACTAAAGATTATTTCTTAACTGAATCATCTCTTTGCACTCTTTTCTTCTTCACCAAAATTTCTTCTTAAGCTAAAAGAAGAAAACATTTATTGAACCCATCAGCATTATATCTTCTGTTTATATTCACTGATTCTTATTTATTTATTCAATATACAGTTCATTTTCTAAATAGATTTCTCTTTCTATCACTTCTATAATTATCTTCTTATTAGATAACTGAATAATTTTGAACTCTGAAATTTGAAAGTAAAATTTTAAACCATTTTTTTCGAAACAATTAAAGTGATTTGCTTGATATGTATAAAATTTAGTTTTAAGTTTCATTCAATAAAACAACAAAGTTGAGCATCAATTGAAGAAAATCTGCTGTTTAAAGATAACCTATGTATTAATGTAAATAGTTACCCCATTATTTTATAACTTAATTTAGGCTCTATTGACTTTCGCACTTTGTCTGCTTTACAGATTTTTCAATGGCATCCTTAGTTCTTATATTTGTTCTAGCATAGCAGTGTTTTATTTTCCTTTCTGATTTCCTTTTCTATCTCCTTTTAATTACCCATCAAACACCTGGAGCCACATACCAAAATTCATTGACATTATAAACCCGAGACCCCTTCTACTCAGACTCATTCTCTTTCGCACCTGACTGACACATGTAGGATAATTATAAACAAATCATGTTTCCTTTATACAAAAGGGTTTCCTTTCTCTTGTTGTCTTTGGAATCTTCTTATTTTTCCTATTAGATAATTTGCCTTTCACATGCCCTTAAGGTGTTGGAATAGAAGCTACAATGCTTCGAAATGCAAAATAACATTCTCACATAAGCAGATATTTTTACTTATTTCTTTTGTTATTCCGTAAATAGTAAGACAAATTGTATAGCAACAAATGTAAATAAAGAAAGAAAGAAAGAAAGAAAGAAAAGAAGTAAAAGAAAATACAATACGAAAAACAATATTACGAGAAGGTAACCTAAGTATTTTAGACCATTAATCATGCCACGTTTGTAATTTATCTTATAAGAATTCTTTTTTCTTCATTTTCTTGTTCATGTTCTTCATCTTTACATTTACTAAGAGGAAGAGGAGGCATTGGCATGGATGTGATGCTATCCATGTTTGTTGTCCGACTGTGACTAAACTGGAAGTAATAAGAGTAGAATGTCTGCGAAGTTTACTTGTTACCTAAAAAGAAAGCACCTGACTGCCTACAAAGGTACAAAGAAGAATTAGGCAACAAACAAAAACAAAAGAGATGAAACAGAAAGAAAAAAAATATTCATCTACCAAAAATACTTTGTAAATTCTTTTTTAATAGCTCAAGCCGCGCGTATTTCCTCTTTTTATTAAAAAAAATTGCTGCAACCCAAAATCAGCAGAAAGAAGGAGGCAACGGCAAATGTCAATGATGACGACGATGAGGAATTTTAAGGAAAACACCAAACCCAACAAGTGAAGTGAGAAGAAGAAATTTGAATGAATAAGAAAAAACGGAAAATTATAATAAAAATATAAGCAAAAGCGAGTGAAAGTTTGTCGCCATTTTCGCTTGATTTGTTGACCTCTTGCTGTTATGGCTTAGAATTCTTTCACACCCCTTGATGTTCTTACAAAAATTCCAGGAAAGATACACTGCATCAAAGCAACTTCTGAGGCAGATGCTGAGGCAATTCTAAATTTCTTCACCTAAGCTCAGTTATGCAAATCTGTTAAATTAAGTGCCACCGTTGTTGAGGAATCGTTTTTGCTTTCACTATTGTTATGATGAAATAAATGTAGATGGATAAGGCTACTAAAAAACAAACCAAGTAAAAAAGAAGATTAAATTCGCTTATGCCGAAGTTGATACACTCTTCACTCGCCTACACTCATGTGATAGATCATTCAGAAATATTTTATTATTTATTAGTTTTATGTTTAGGGAAGAGTCAATGTAAATACTGGATTTCAACACTGAAATTTACACGATTGGTGGACATTGGTTAGGAACTTTTAGAATCGAAATTTCAGTTCTTCTAATAAGAACCTGCGGGATGCCAATGGGTTGGTATGTATCAGATGTTTTGTATGACAGCGTCTGCTATATGATCACCTTTAATGCCCTCTACATTTGAGATCTCTGTGCAGCGTAGTAGTTTGGACGGAACAACGGGCATCCTTAATTCTTTGGGGAGCATTGTGCTGGCACCCAGGCGCCTCCTTTTTGGATGTCGTTATGCCAACCTAGTGCAACATAACTGACATAGTTCTGAGTTAAATTTGAACCTTGAATTTGAATCTTTGTTCGAAGCAGAGAATACAATTTATACAATTTTGCATTCCTGCCTTTCCTTTTGACAATAAAAATTAGTTCAAAAAATTTACAACATCAAAACAAAATTTGTTAGATTTTTTTGTTCTTAGAAGAATATTTTCCACATATTATTTTTATTGCAAAAAAAATTTCTTAATATAAAGAAATATTTCAAAATTTTGTGCGTGCCTTTTACATTTTTCATTTATACACAGCACGCGCCTTGATTTCACTTCACTTGACTCGACTTGAATGTCCTTTAACATTTTCCATACTGAGCTCGTACTCCCCCACAGTCTCCTCATTCACCCACTCTGTACTCACTGCTTGCTCGTTTTGTGAAAGTCAATCAAATTTTAATAATCAAAAGCGCAACAATTTCATTTTCATGCATTTTTTTCTATCCGTGCCCTCCTTGTAAATTTCATCATTCCTTCAGAGTAACAAAATTCTTCGTTTACATTTTTGTATTTTTTTTTTTTTTTTTTTTTGTGTGTGTCGAGAAATAAAGAATCGGTGAATAAAAGCTGGAAAAAAGAACAAAATGGATTTACAATCCGCCACAAAATTTGTTCGACGTTTGCGCCCATTAGGCACTGTGCACGTTGCCATAAAAATTACAAAAGCAACCAGAAAACTGAAATCGAAATCGAGAATCGAGTAAAAACAAACATAAAAGAAGAAAAACTGGTCATAGCACAGCAGATTTTCCATAGCAGCCAACAATATTCAAAAAATTGAAGAACAGGCAAAAAAACAAACCAGAAAATGAAATCAAAGAAGGACGCTCGAATTTCAGACTCCATCTGATATGAGTTTGGTTTCTTCTTTCCATATTTTCCAGTGAGTGTTCAATGCAGAAAATAGCAAAGACCCCGGGAGGAGGTCATCACCACTAAGGAAGAGGCTGGCAGATATTGGTTTTGAGTTTCTTTTTCTGTTTCTTTCTTTCCTTCTTATTTCTTTGTTTCTTTTTTTTTTTTTTTTTTTGCTTCAGAAGAAATTGTAGACCCGAAAATGCTTTTGCAGCCAAATGTTTCTTTGGTTACAGTCAAGTTACAATAATTTTGTAACTGTGACTTACAAAAAATAAAAACGTTCCTCGTTTCTTTCCTTACGAACAAAACTATTAAAATGTCACCAACATCATACATTATTTATATACATACTTTATTCTTTACTTTACCCTTCCTTCTCTGCTTATTTATACCATAAGTATATACATGCTTCTATTTCTTTAAATCGAGCCATTGCAACTTCTTTAACTTTCTGCCTCAGACTAGTGTAAGAATGACCGGAAATGGATTCGGCCGCAAGTTGTAAACCCCAAAACTGAGGAAGGAGACCAAGACGCACAGACCGACAAAAAAATAAAGTAAATACATAGAAAGAGTAGTAAAAAGCTTAAATAAAATGAAATAAATTTTATACACTTTAGCGACAATTTCATTTTGTGTGACGCCAAGAAGGAAGGCAAGGCATGCAGGCAGGCAGGCAGGCAGGCAAGCAACTTGAAATTGTTCTGGTTTTGTTGTTTGGGAAGAGTTTTTTTAATGCAATTCGAAGAGGTAACTGAGCGGGCAAGAGATGTACGAGTATTCATGAATGTGGTATGCCAAGAGTTGAGAGTTTAGCCAGACAAAAGTGCAGACCCTAATGACGTGCAACATCTGAATTAAATATTGTGAATACTAAACATTTTACTCCGTGGATTTTCTTTCATTCTTCCCAATATTTATGTGGCCTTAAGTTGGATGCAAATTGTACTTAGGAAGCATGTGGTAAGTAGTTTTATTGTATTTGAAGCTAAATACAATTTAAAGTTTACTTTAAAGAAAAAATTGGATAATTTTGTCAATATTGAAAATTTTGTTTTATTTATTTTAAAACAAATAAAAATAAATAATAACAATCTGATAATGTAAAATTACAACAAAAAAATCTTATAAAATGGTTTACAATTTTAATTATAGAATTGCAACAAACTACTATGGAGGTGATGAATATGAACAAATTGAAAGTTTCACAAAGATTTGTGCCTCTCTAAGACGTGACTATGCCGATGAATATGATGAAAAACAACCCATAAGATTATGTCTAGCTGATATTTTGGCAATGGCAATGTCCAATGTGCAACTTCCTTGAAATTTGAGAAAGAACATTGAAAAAGATGGATCAACATGAGATAAGCAGATCTGTAACTGATTTGGTAATTTGATTGTATGTAATATCAAATTATAGATGGGTAATAGAATTGTGGATCTTCATGATTTTATAACCATTATAGAATTGTTATTGTTAAAATATTTGATGATTATTCAAATTAAAAACAAAATTTGATGGTTTAAAATTTATTGATTCTAAAATTTTATATTTTTTCCTAAGTTTGATTATTCCTTATTGTTATTTATTTATTTATTATTTTTTTTTTGGAAATGTTCCGTACCCAAAGGATACGTGCACCTATAGCATTTAGAACCTTGTAGTAGGCTTGGACGTAGTGGTTTGCCTTTGGGATCGTTCAATTTAGTTCGATCTGCCGCGGTTTGATCTTTTAGTTTGTTATTTTTTTTTTTTTCAGTAGTGATAAATAAATAAATAAACAATTTTTAAAAGGGCATATCTCGTATAGAAGATACATGTATAAGAACTGTGCGCTTTTCGAAATTGCCAATTCAAATAAATATAATTATGCATATATTAAAGATTTCCAAATTCATTTTATTATTCAGTTTAAAGTAAAAACAAAAAGTTTAAATTTAAAAAAAAAAAAAAAAGTTTAATGTTTTTGTTTTTTCACCTCTAGAAATAACTTAAAAATAAAATTATTTATTTATATTATTTATTTAATTACTGTACACTGATATCAATTAAACTTTAACCAAACACTTGAAAAACTTTAGTACAATAAAAAAAAAACAAAAACACTTCAAAAACTTTAATAAGAAAAAGCAAAAGAGAACCACCAAAAAATATCAAACGTCTCGTTGGCGCCAGTGTAAAATGGGGATGGCAGAAAATTAAATACAAAACGAACTAAGAACGAGATCATCATAGTTCACATATGTACATAAGAAACGTGTTTCGAACTAAGTCGTTCGCGAACTACTCAAGTTCGCATAGTTGTCACTTCAACCAACGTTTTTCGTTCGCGAACTACCCCAGACTAAAACGAACTAAGAGCGAGATCATCGACGAACTAGTTCGTTCATTTCACCTAAAAGAGCGCTCTTTCGAACTTGGTCGTTCGCGAACTACCCCCAATCCTACATTGTAGTACAATTGTTTTAAATTTTTGTTTTGTAACATTTATATTTTCTTATTGCATTTCTTTTAATTTTTTCATAGCATGGAAATAGCTACATACTTGTTAATGTGAAATAATATGACCGCGTATCCTCGTATCTATAATATGCCGCTTATTTTCTGTAGATGTTGGCAACTCTCCATCACAGTAGGGAAGTATTTGGGCATGTTTTAGCGGCCATTTTCGCTGTGTTTGTGGTCAGGCATGACCATTTAATGACTGATTTCGTTTTTAGGGTTCCGGGCGCAAAGAGTACCAAATGGAACTTTATTACTAAGGCTACGCTGTCCGTCCTCGGGCCATATGTCATGAATCGTAAAATGAAATTGTAGTTCTATCCGGACGACAGCAACAAATACTTAAACTAAAATATATTCAGAAATCTAGAAGGGTCCCCCCGAAAGCAACATATGCCAATAAAATTAAGGTTCTTATTAGAAAAACTTTTTTTGCTTTTAGTCCTATCGAACTGAAATTTAATCACCATTAGTTTTTGGTAAATGTGCTATACAACTGTTGAAATCAGTCTAATCTACCAACTAGGAGTGGTACCTCCCATACAAACCCACCATTGAAATTCAGTTTTTATATAGGCGCTATACATCTGTTGGAATCCGTCAAATTGAACCACTTGTAGTACCTCCCATTCTGGTATGTAACCCTCCGTGTACGAGTCTGACTCGCACTTGCGAATGGTTGAATCATGACTGATTGGAATCAGGCCCGGTGTGAATTGGGTATAAATTTCAGAAATTCAGATTCACGCAATATATCAAACTGACATTGACATTTTCCAATTGTTCCGTGTCACTCATTAGACATATCTTCTTATTTCACTAATGCAATCAAACCGAATCATGAGTCTCTAATCATCGTGTATTGTAATACAATTCACAATTAAAATAATGGAATGACATAAAATGTAAAATGTGTTCCATCTCTAATCCAACAAATGCATGCAAACAGTATATACTTTGAAATTTAAATGGAAAGAGATGAGATAGAAAGTTATAAAATATTTTGTTAATTTTACTGAACCAAACTATTGATAAGAACATACACCTACAATAAATTATATGTAAATATCTGGCAACTATCGATTACTCGATTACAAACACAAATTAACATTGTGAATTGCAAAGTGTAACTTGTCATTATTTTCATATTAAAAATCTTTTTGTATGGAAATGTGAAGTGTTCATTGGCATTTTTTTTTTCATTCGATTTTTGGATTAGATTGGCAACTCTTTCTTTTCTTTGGCGTTGTGAAATTCATCGCTCCGACAGTAGTCAATTTGTGTTTTTTGTGAATTATGAGTCGTCGCTTAAAATTTTCCAAAGGTAAGAATTTTGTTAAATTATTATTAAGTAGTGATGATTCGTTAGATTTTTATGTTGGAAAAATATAAGAAAAGTGGAATTGAACGATTTTAGAAATGTGTGTGGATCGGGGAAAGAAATTTTATACTCTGGAAATGTGTGCGTGTATTGGTATGGGTGTACCGTTTTAAATGAGTGTGAGCGTATGATAGTGTTTTTTGTAAAGAAGATAGTGTTCCTATGTACAAGTATTATTATGAGTGTTGCTTTTTACTATACAGTATTATTTATTGTATATATACGGCTAATCTCTCTATTACCCTTGTGCTTCACTTTCCTTTCTAATGTAGCCTTTACATTATGCGACGGCGTTGTCAACATCATGGAATTATATGGTAAGGGACACTGCATGTGAATCGGCACAACGTGTTGATCTTTGCTTGTACGACCAGAGTGCTACGCTTCTTTAAGCACCCCCGAGATGATCATGCAGCATGATGATAGTTAATTTCTAGTTATTTTTCGAAGTAAGCAGATGTGCGGACAACAATGCCGATGACGACTTCGTCGGCACTCTGCAAATATTTCGTATGCCATCCGCTGCCGATGACGACGCCGTCGGCACGCGCGTTATGACGGTCAACAAGCAGTGTTCTATTCCATTTAATTCCATAATGTTGTATAACGCGGTAGAAAAATGTATGGGCTGCATAAGAGTCTCTAAAAAATATCCATATATACTTATTGCGTAGAGAATGAAATATATTTGTGTTAAGCACCTGCTCTATTCACACGATGTACAGTACAGTATTCACTTTAATTTTTACTATACGCATTAATTTATTTCATGTTTGTGTGGAAACAAAGAGCAGATTTAGACGGGGGGTACCACACGCACGACTACAATGGAGAATGTTTCCCTCGCAATTTTTGTTTGTGGATAAGGAAAGCATGAGGATTACAGGGTGTTCACAATGTTTGTACCACCAACTCAATTGGCTTGTCGGGTGTAAAAGATACCTGACAGAGTGAGAGGGAGTGAGAAATGTTACAATACAAACTCGGTATCTGTTGTTAATTGCAATAAAAAACAAATAAGAATAAAGAAGATTCAATGAAAATTGAAGAAAGTGATTTATCAAAAATTATACTTTTTCCCTTTCGTTTATAGGTGTACACAATATAATGAGATTAGTGTTAAATAAATTTGAGTACAGTGTTAGTCCATTCCTATTCAATTTAGTGTCACGTTTTTTTTTTTTTAACTACTTATAAAGATAGAAACCATTTTTAATAAGTTTACATTTCAAGGAGTTCCAACAAAAAGAATGTATAGGTTATGTTAGGTGGTTCCAAGTTCATAGAAACAGATTGTTTCACTCTCTGGGTGAAACCAATCTGACTGCAATATAAACTGTTTTGTAAATTTTAAATTCTCCAATATAAATTATATGTAAATATAATGTAAGTAATGTCATGTTTGGTAAATCGAAATTAATATGTTTTTCTTATTTGTTTAGGCGAAAAAGTCTTTTGCTATTATGGCCACATGCTATATGAAGCAAAGATCCTGTCAACTGATAATTCAACTCGGCCAAATAAGTATAAGGTTCACTACATCGGATGGAATAAGAAGTAAGTCAATTTTAAAGCAACTAAAGAAAGGCCATTAACTATTTGAGATTTTAACAATTTAGACACGACGAAATGGTGACTGAACATAGTGTATTAAAGTGTAACTCAACAAACAAGTCTCTTTACGAGAATTTGTTTAATAAGTATATAGGTGATCGGAAAAATGGTGAGGACGATGGTAATGTTGAAAATTGTGTGTTTTACTATAGAATTTAAAATTTGTAGGTGAACCCAACAACGATAAGCAAAGTCGACGTTCCGAGAGGGGATCTGCAAAGAAAAAGAAGGTTACAAAAAGGCAACCACGTGCACAAAGTCGTTCCAGGCGCGTCAAAAAAAATCAAAATGAAGCCGATGAGGTCAAGAAAACTGACGCTGTCAGCTCTCATATAACCGCTACAGATGATGATGAAATTGAATCGGATAATGGTAATGCATCTGATAGTGAAGACGACAACATTCCTAGTTGTTCTACTGCCCAAGTTGGGTTTGTATTTCCACCCATCGTATTGTCTCACGATCTGAAAATGTGTCTTACAATTGACTGGAAATTTATTACCCATGATAAAAAACTATATAAACTACCAGCTGCATTAAGCGTTGCAGATATAATCTACAAATATTTAACATGTAAAATTTCATCCAGGCAATCCAAGAATGTTGGAGTCATCAATGAAGTTTTACTTGGTGTTGTTGAATATTTTAATGTCACTCTCGGTACACAACTGCTCTATGGCCAAGAACGTGAACAATATTCGAAACTTCTAAAGGATCATCCCAATACATTGCCATCAAAACTTTATGGAGCCATTTATCTGTTGCGTCTTTTCGTAAAATTCAGCAGATTCTTACGTTACTCTAAGCTAAATAAAAGTGTTTTGGCAACTCTTATTATTCATATAGATGATTTCCTAAAATATCTCCAATCGAATCGTAAAACCTTTTTCGATGAATCTTGTTATTACAAAGAATCATAAACAACAACTGTATTCTAAGAATCATTAGGAAAAATCTAATCTTTGTAAACCTTACTTAAAATAAAAAGAATTCAAT
Source organism: Amiota minor (assembly GCA_037043295.1). NCBI lineage: Eukaryota > Metazoa > Arthropoda > Insecta > Diptera > Drosophilidae > Amiota > Amiota minor. The sequence continues at coordinate 5,245,844 of JBAMAW010002155.1, read as the reverse complement.
TTTTTGAAAGGTACAACAACTGATATTTTTCGCAAAATGTATTTTATTTTAAGGACACGCATGCGGAGATGTCTAATCATTTGTTATGTTTTGAATGTAAGACTGGTGATATTGATATTGTATATCAAGTTAACCGGCTTCTAGCACAATCGAAAATTCGATCTCCTGGGAATTAGATCCCAAGTCCAATGCTTGGATATAATAGGGCAATACTATTGACATTTGAAGAATTAGTCATTAGACTTGAATTGAACACAATTGTTAGCATACTCAGGATACTATGTGTCTCATCTTTATGGTCTCTTCATACACCTATTGGGCATTACAGAACATAATCAAAGAAATAAGATGGAGAGCTTTTTAGAATTAATCTAGATGTGATTACCAGTGCATGTAAATACTTGTATACTTACATAGGATGATTGGAGGCTCTTTTCACTGACCTCCTAGATCTTCTGGACATTCGAGGGTAAGCCCATCGACACTTAAAGAATTGCTCCTTTGACTATTCAGTTCAGACTAAAACAGTTTAAGGCTCATATCAATAATTTCCTCTTATGGTAGGCCTCCTGAACACTAGAGGAAAAGTCCAATGACATTTCAGACTTGTTTTTGTTGTAAATGCTGTCTTATAATGTAACATTAATGATGTTTGACATTTCATTTCAATAGTCTCTTAATAGGTCTACCGAAAAATATTTGAAAAGCAAGTCTATCAACATCCAAGGAATAACTCCTTGGGCTTGATTTAGATGTGAGTGCTAGCTCAAGGTGTATTTACTAGACGTTTGAGGACATATCCATTGACACCAGAGAAACCATTATTTCAGAATGTGAATACTAATGTACAGGCAGTTTTATTTTTTTGTCCATTAAGATGCATTGCAAAGAAGGAAGAATTTAATTAAGTCTTAAAAAACACTTTGTATATTAGAGACAATTTTCCATGAAATAAGGTAAGGTAATGTGATAATAATGTCCTTGTCCTTGTGTCCTTGAGTTTTGCATCTGTAATTCATGGTAATGATGATTGCTTAATGTTTTTTCAAGTATTGTAAATACTTTGATTTTACGTAATATTCACGAAGAGCCTTTAATGACTTCAGGGGGAGCGAATTCCTTCAAAATGAACATGTCTCACTTACAGTTTCTGCCTTTTAGTCCGCCTATCTTCTTCCAATCTGTTTGTCTGTCTGTCTGTCTGTCTGCCTTTCTCTCCTTTTCGCTTGTTTTCTGTTTCTGTGCGGTTCTCGCTATGTTGTCATTGTGTTGTTGGTTATGTGGTTGTGGTCATTAAGTTCATGCGGTGCGACATTTTTGTGTTGTTACTTCTTCAGTTTTTAATATTTTTTCTTCATTTTATGTTATGTCTTGGTTTGGTTGAGGTTCATTTTATATATTTTTAATGACCAAAACCGAATTTTAATTGTCTGTGACTTAAATTTCTTTCATTAAACTGAAATTTTCTTTGATTTTTATTACTTTGGCTTAGCTAATTTAAGCTTAAATTGGATTAAGGAACTGAGTGTGGAGCTTGAGATCAATTATTCTAATAACAAGTTTTTTTTTAAAGTATGAGAGGCTCTTAATTGTTCACTAAGAGAAAATTTACTTTGTATAAATTAACCATATACATATGTAAATAGTGAACAGTGGGATAAACTTCACTCTGAAATAGATGAGAAACGGGAAGCACTTGGGTTTGTGAAATGAATAAGAGTTGTCGTTGCAGACATTGGGACTCTTCACTATAAAACAGGCAAGAATCGTGGATCAAGACTGTAAATTAAAAAATAGAACTTTAACCCCTCAAACTCGCGGGTGCAAGAGTCTTCTAAAGTCTAAATCAGTAACCCAAATCAAATTTTAGTCCCATTGGAAGTTCATTACCAAAAACCTGAATTTCGCGGCAATCATCTTATTTTGTTTTATTTGCTTTGCTGATTCATTGACTCAAATCTATGCAATCATGTGACTTGTGTTTTAACGAATGACTCGGTATTGATAGTGTATCAATAAAATAGACTGTCGTGTTGTTCGTGTCATCGCAAATGACTTGGTGTGATTTGGTGTGACTCGTTTCTTCGGGTATGACACGGCATCAGAATGTTATGAAAATACAATAACAAAGCAAATGTGAGTGCGAGCGAGAGGAAATGAGAGAGCACGCATGCACACCATTCGAGTGTGTTTTGTGAGCATATTTTGTTAACATTCTCAACTACAATAGATCTTTCATTCACAACACCACACGAGTTGATTTGTGAAAGTGGTCGTAAAGATGATGTGACTATTGCTAGAGTTGCGTGTAGCACATGATTCGTTTGAACGAGAGAGGACAAATTTATGTTTAGTGTTGACTCGTACAGGACTTTAGTAAATATATATATCATCACATTTTAATTCCAAATCAAATGAAACCACAAAAAAAAAAAAAGTCTCAACATAAAATTTAATTTAATTTTTAACATATAGAATGTATGAATAGAATTGAAGCAAAGTAAAATCCTCACACACTCTGCGCCATGAAATCAAAAGAATTCATAAAATAGAAACAGAGGAACAAAAAATAGGGGAACCACATATGACTCTTGACTTAGAGGAGATGAAGCAACATTTGGGTGAACGAAAAACGTAACATAAAACTTAATTACAGCGTTAACTGTTTCCTCACGTCAAGCGTAATGAACGAAACGGATATGAATTCAAAAAAAGTAAAAGGTGCCTGTGACTCGCAACGCAAAAGTGTGAATAATATCCTAAAACATACACATGCACACATTTTATATGTGTTTGTATCTAACATACTTATACATATATGTGAGGAAGTCAGTAATGTTTGTGTTTATATGTTGAGTTTAGTTGAGTTGTCAAGCAGAGTCGAGTTGAAAAGCAGCTTAAAAACGTTTCAATAGCAACCAACACAAACACACCAATGCCACTTTCACAGCACACACAGATATATTGAAAGAAACACAAATACAAATGCCTCAAACCGAAATACCAACAGTTGAAACAAACAAACTAAACGAACCCACACACATGTGTAACCACAGCACAAAGCCACGCTTCAGGGTATCTGAGGTGAGAGCGAAAGGGAAAGAAAAAGCGGCTAGGTTGTGGTGTAGAAAATGAGTAGTGAAATGCTTGCTGACATCCAAAACGTTTTTGAAAATACGCTCGAAAAAGCGTCAAAAAAGCCCGACATAATATTCAAATATTAAAAGTAATTTTCATTATAAAACATTTACTCATTGTGTCTATATTTATTTATACTAGTAATAATATATTGTATGAGAGTCAGAGCGTACACCCATGGCCAAAATAATAAGTGCTTTAAGGGTTCTTTTGGTGTAGAAAAAATCGAATATATTTGTGAATTCATTCAATATTTGTAACAATAAATAGAAAGATTTTGATTATTTAAGGTGCATCTCAATGACCAAGCAATCCATAGGCCTGTTGAACTTAAACAAGATTCTTCTGTCAAAGTATCTTACATATCTTTCAGGTTCGCTGAATCTTATTAAATTCATTTAGCAGTCAATTTGTAGGTTGAAAAACTTTGTAACAGTTCTTAAAACTGTCTACAAATAAACTAATGTATTTACCAAAAATAAAATCAGATTTGTTTAATGATTTACACTGTCAAAATTTGCTTACATGGATTTGAAAAGAAGAAAAGGTCCTTCTTGATGAGAGTAGATTAATTGAAGTTAGATGAGATGGTAGCACTTATTAAAAGCAGCTCACGGAGGCTATAAAAGGTTCATTATGATGTTACATGGACAGGGTCCTATTCCTACAGCTAAGGAACCTTATGTGTGCTAAACTTTTCTTCTCGCTAGAGCTTGACATGAGCAGTGAAAGTGAGTCCTCTGCCTTTTTAATTCTTTCTACTGGTTTGAAAAAGTTCTTGTGCGAATAATATGTCCGCCAGTGTCTTATTACGACAGGCTCCATTGAGAAAAAGTATATCCCTTCGATGTGAGCAGGGCATTTTGTTGGCCAGAGAAGCCTAGTACACTAGTTTTTCTTTTTAAATTAATTGCAATGTTGTGCACTTATTATTTTGTCCATGAGTGTGTATGGTATTTGTAAGTGAATATGTCTCTGTGTGTATGACTAAGAGTGTAGGTGTATTAACCCTTAAGCTTCTGCTTTACCGCGCACTTAATATCTAGAAAAGAGGTTGGGAAACCATAACAAGGCAGAAAAGAAAAAATCATATTAAATAGAAATAAATAAGATTTCTATTCTAATAAATTCAGTAGAAAAACCCACAAGACAAAAGAAAACACTTTTACTCCTCTACTCGTACGTATATTCTTTAACCACACCACAAGTAGCAAATGAGAAAGCAAGGAAGCAAGGATGAATGGTTGAAAGGAGGAAGATTTATTCATATATTGTAACTCACTTTTTTGCTCACTCACTACTTACATGCACTTAACAATTCAAAGGCGCTCAATTAAAGATGGCGTCTGTTTAACTGAGTGTGATAATACATGTAAGTACCGCTACTTAAGTATCTCCACATACACCCACATACACACACACACACACACTTGCACACAACCATATGTAGATATACTGACAATAGACAAATATGCATACTCATTTACCAAAGTGTTGGTAATGCCTGCTGATGACATTTATTTGAAGTTCATACCAGCAAATGATATCGAGAGAGAGAAACAGGGTGTCAGGACGTGAGAGTAATTAAATAGTGAAAGAAAAGCATGAGAGAGAGAGGGAGAGAAGGCGAGAGAGCAAGCGAACCAAATCCACTCATCATTATTATCGTCACAAGCAGCAGATAATTAAAACGCTTAACATTTTCACCAGCATTCAGCATCAGTGCTACCATTCACCTCTATCCATGACTTCTCGCCCGCCTCAAATCCAATTCAGTAGCAATAGAGAAGGCAAAATGATGTTGTGACTGAAACAGCGCCGAGCGACGACCACAAACTCCTATTTCGCTTTGCTTCCCTCATTCGCAATTGTAGCAACCACACAATCAATCTTAAGTTGTCTGTGTGTGATTTTTTTGGTGGCAACAACCCAAGCCACGCCAATCCAATCCAAGCCAAGCTATACTAAGCCAACTGAATCCAATTGAAGCCAAGTGAGCCGCCATAGTAAACGAAAAATGATAGGCAACAAACACTTGAAGTGAATTTGATTTACACGAACTCGAAGCACAGCAGCATAGGAGATTGAAATGAGACAAGAGAAATAAAGCAGAGTCTTAGTTGAAGGGGATTTTCTATAAATAATTAATTTACAAAAAAAAAAAAAATTTCTGTAGATAAACTTAGAATAATCAAAGATATGACTTTCTTATAACAGTTCGGTATACTATCTTCTATAGTGAAACTGTAAATAATTAGAGTTGCGAGTTTCTTCTTCCTCATTTAAATGATTGTTTTATTTAACTGCCATCGGTTTGACTAAGAAGGATTAGTTAGAAAACAACCTTAACTAACCATAAGTGAATGGAAACAAGTACGAGTAATACAAAAGAATATCACAATGAATGGTGGGAGAATAAGTATCCTTCAGGGAACCTAAAGTCCAGATAAGTCCAGGGGGTGACTTCTCATGAGGCGGCGGATGTTGTCCTGTGGGGAGATCGTTAGGATGTGCTTCAAGACGGGAAACATATTTTCTAGTCAATCTTGAATCAATTTTGATTTTTGACATACTAAAATGCATTCACTAGTCTTCGGAGAAACTTTTTATTTGGATCTCTGAAGTATCACAATGTTAGAGTGCGAAGCAGAGCCCCTGGAGTACTGTAGCTTAAGAACTTTCTTGTATAACAGGAGTTTGTTTCGCAGAGACAGTTTTGAATTGTGCTTAAGAAGCCAGGACATTTTTCTTGTTTTAATAATCAACTGTTGGCGCTTATGTTTGATGTTAGTCTTCCAGGTTAAACGTCTATCCAGGGTAAGCCCCAGATAATTGGCGGTGAGCGCGCTGAAGATATGATAACATTGTTCAAGGAGACAGGAAGACAACTCCGACGATAAAGCTAAGTTTAAATTATGGTGAATTGAATACAAATTAAAGAAAATAAGTGTTCTAAACTAGGGAAACCTTGTTCAAATTCAAACCAATTTCAGTTAGAGATCACATAAATGAACTAATAAACTACTATTCTGCTGTTTAGTTTAATTAAAACGCCTTCCCTACGCCTTCAGTTTCAAATCGCCTCACCATAAATGAATGAATACCAACTTGTATATAAATAACAATTTAAACTCTCATTCAGATTGAGATTTTATAAGTATTTCTACTAATGTTTCTTGCTTGTATTTTGTGTACTAAATAATTATAGAAATAAAAATTACATAGACGCAAATGTGCGTGCTACATAAAGCAAAATTGAGGATTAAGGACTATAAATGTTAAACTATTTGGCATTTTCATTTTGCCTAACGACATTTGGTGTACAAATTGGTGTAATTCCTGACAAATGTTGCCACTTTAATAAGCCATCCACCCAGTCAGTCGTGGTAACAGCACATTAACATTTTCCTTTTTTATAGTATTTTAATATTTGCCTCGACTCGTTCATTTGCTAATTGCTGCAAAATCAATTGCTGCCAATTTATGAAGCAAACTAAGTTTTTCCCTGCCTCCGTGCTCCTGTTTGCTTGCTTCCTTTTCTAGGAATAATTATAAATGAGGACATATTCTTGAAGAGTAGAAAACTCCTCTGTGAGTTCACAATAGAATAAAGTCTCTTACCTTCTTGACTACTTACTCTACTCGTGAGTAAGCAGCTAAATTAGAAATGTTAATTTAAAATTTAACGTTTCAATGAATTTTACTTCATTCCATTTTGCATTTATGACAAAAAATAAGAGAAATAAGAAACCAAAGGCGGAAATGTCAAAATGGAAAAAATATCGCACAAATCAAGTTTCATCGTTTTAGTATGGATTTCATTACATTTCCCCATGATGATGATGATGCTGATGATGATGAGGACAATGCTGCCAATGTCGCCTGTGCTGGGCACTTTAGCGGCACGTGATAATACTTAAGGCTAAGACATCATGCCTGCTAATCATCATTACCATTATGATCATCATCATCATAATGTTCTGTTCTCTGATGAATGGCAATAATGATTGTAATGCTGTTGCTGCTTGCTAACAACGAAGTTTGCCTTGTTTTTCACTTTTATTTTTAACTTTGCAGCAAGCAGCAATCAACGTTGCGTCGCCCATAAATTTATCAACGTTGAAAGTCTTTTCTACCAAAATGCTTTCTTCAACAGCTTTGATAATAAAAATTATATATACTCATATATATATAATATATATAAAAAAGAAAGGAAATAGGAAAGCCAACAGGAAAGTAAAGGCGCGTAAATTGGCTCCGGAAAGTGCCAAAGAATAAGTGCCATTAAAAATAGACAAAAAAAAACATAGAGATATATAAAACAAAGATCATAAAAAATGTGTAAAACTTAAGGCAGATTGCAATGATAATAGCAAAAGAAACAAAAATACTTGAAACTTTAAATGCGGACTTCACACACCTTTCACATAACCAGAAACCATATGTTTTTGTGGTACGATCAGTTACTTTTTGAACAATTTCTTTTGAAAGTTTTTCCTACTCCATAGCTTTATATTCAGGATAGCAATATTTGTTTTCACACTGATTTAGGCCAAGAAGTTAGGTCTATTGCATTACCATTGAATTACAATCTTTTATGAGCAACGAATGATCATCAACTTGAGGAACTTACCAAAATTTAGAATATATATTGTATTATAAAGAATGACCTCCTATCAAAATGCTTTTTGTTATGCTTATGATTTTAGTTAAGCAAACGAGGTTTTCAAACAAATAGGCGGCCATATTTTCTCATTCTTATTGACTTGTTCCATTTTCATTAGTTTTATAAAAACTTAAATTGTTTAACCGTTTTTTTACCACTTTTTCAGTAATCGGTTCCGATTTCAGCTTCTCTTAAGCAGAGAGAACAAATTTCCATAGAAACTGATACTCTGGCAATCGGTCAATAAATATTCTTATTGTCACACTAATTTGCAAATATAGATGAGGTTTTGCATATTAGCAAATTTTCAAAGTAAATTGGAAAAATGAATTTGAAATTAAAATCTATTATTTATGTATTTATATCAATGCTTGCATGGTCGTAGATCATCACATAACTTGAGAGCAGAGGAGCATTCGTGATTCCCCTTAGTGTCTTGCTTTGTCATGCCTGCAGTCTGAAGATGTTGAGAGTAGCCGTGGTGCGGCCCAGATTTGTATTGCTTACCGTCATATTAAACTTCAAGAAAATCGTGAGCAAGATTTGTTCATATTTTGTGTATAGTATTCGTGTATTAATGAAGATTTCTTTTGCACAATTTTTATAAAATTTAAGCTCTGAATTACATCAAAGTCCATAAGACAAAAGTCCATAATCAATAACATTTTTAAGCGCCACCCAGCGCTCATTATGTTTTATGATGTGCTTATTCCCTTTTGAACATCCAGATTGGAGTTGTATCCATCAGTCTTTTGACCAAACGGCCGATTGACATTATATCGGCTAGTGTGAAAGGCGATCTGTTCATCAACTACCACCAGGTTGAGTTACTAACATACCATGGGCATTCTGACATCAATGTTTTATTCTGCATGACTTCTACTCTCTTCTGTTGGGCCTTAGCAGCTGTTTCCCTTATCTGCATACGGCAGAAATGATTCGGGCAGTACTTTTCTATACTCAAATAAATAAATCTCAATGTTGCATAAATTGATCTGCCAACTTTAATTGGAGTGAAGTCTAAGTCTGAAGTCTCTTAGACTAATATTACTAAATTAATTCCTATTTATAAGTATAGAAGGCTGCTGCTTTAGGATTCAAATAAATGTTTGGGGTAATCGGTAGACGCGTTATGTCAGGTCAAGTGCCTCAGGTGCTTCCCATAAGACGCCAAAATAAGGAGAATGAGAGGAAGCCAATTGTCAAGCAATCGTTAGATATCCGCCTGATATGAGAATCGCTTAAGAATAACTGCTTCAATTCACTAACTTATATTTAGCGCCCACAAAATATGTATCGTTGTCTGATCAGATTGAATTCGGTTTGCCCTTTAAGGTAATGAAACGCCTTAGGGCAGCGATAAATGCAGATGTACCCATAAAATTTTTCACTTCCTGAATTTTAGTAGAAAGGACCATAAAAATCAACTCCAGTTACCCAGAACGGACGATTCGGCTGAACGCGATCACCAAGGAATGGAGCCATGAGTTGCTAAGAAATCCTTGGCTGCGACAATCTTACACCTTCCAATTGGCCAGAATCTTTGCCGCAGAGCAGCAAGAAAACTCTGGCTAAATTAAGAAACAAAGGACTAAGGGAATTGCCAAGCGTTCAATATTTTACTTTATTATTGATGGCATACCCTTAGGTCTTTTGCAATCTGATGGAAATTTAATACTTATAAGTAATTCATAAGAAATAATATGACTGACGTGACGTAATTAACACCTCCAAAGAAAACAGAACCTCTTTATGCCAGTGTACAATAATTGGAAACTAATTGGTATTTCTATTTCATTTTTTCAATTAAAATAGAACAATAAGATAACAACTGAAAATTCAGTATTGAATAAGAAAGACCCTGGACCCTCAAAAATGGTCATAGCAATCAATAAACCGAGCGTTTCTCACAACACGAAATCAACTAATTACTTTTTTACAGGTACTTTAAAGATTGTTAGTATTTATTGTATTTTTCAAAAATCTTCTGAACAATGGAACTGCATTTTCAATTTGAACTTCCTCCTTCTAAACTAACAACAACAATTAGATAAAAAAAAAAAAGATAATGTAAAAGGTTTTTGAGGCGCAAGTGCTTCTTTTAAATTTATAACTTAATTATGATTTTATACTATTATATTTTTATTATAAAATATGTATATAAAAAAAAATGTGAGACAATAAAACCATTGAAACCAAATTGACTCACTTGGCCAGACTAAGAGAGCTAGGAGTTTGTCAAGCCACTAGCCACAAGCCCAAAGCGGGATCTCAAAGAATTTGGGAGGGTAAAAAATAAAGAAAAGTAACAAAAAGAAAACCAAGGAACAATATTTGAAATTAACTTTATTGCTTAAGATGACGTACATACATAAGTAGTTACTGCTTGTATTAACTATATATTTATATAAGTAAGTAGTATAATATACATAGTATAGAAGTCTGGGAACGTGTCTTCTTTTGTAAGAATATTAATTAATTTCTATGCCACACAATGGCATTTTTGATGTATTGTAGATGCTTCTACGCGTACATGCAGCTGTCCCAAAGACTTCTCCAACTCTACCAACCTTTGTCTTACATACATAATAGACAGACAACAAAATCCTATTTCATTATAGGAGGCTCCAACTCCAAACTTAATTTTAGCCACGAATTATGCAATAAATATTCAACTTGCCACATTAACGCGACGCCACGTTAATGAATTTCAGTATGGCGACATTGCCAACAAAAGCAACAAAAATAATAATAATAACATAAACGACGAGACAACAATGTCGACAATGACAATGAAGAAGACGACTAAGATGAGAATGACGATGTCTATGAAGATGACAACGTAAGCTTTCTATACAGTTTGTGTATTCTACTATGCCACTTACAATGGTGTCCCCCACACAATCTCATTCCTTATTATTGAATTGTATGTCATCCCTTCTTCCTAGACTCCTTCTCAATTTCTGCCCTCTTCAATGTTTCTTCATGTGTTTACTTTCAAGATATGTGTACACTAAGTAGTTAAATCCTTGTAGCGCTGAATGTATCTTGTTAATTAAAATTCGCTTATATACAATACAATATAAGTAAAAGACAAAACGCTTGGTAAAGACAAAAACCAACTTGAGTGACAAGTGGCAAAAGTTGCAACAAAAAATACAAAATAAAAAAAAATATATATATATAAAACGTTTATATAAAAATTATCTCATAAAGCATTTTTTCATTTCTCTGTAATTTGTTTTTATTTGTCAATTTTTACAAAAGAAACAAGTTTCTATTGAGTTTTCATCCTTAAACCTTGTGCACAGGAAGATGGGCTATGGTTTCTTTTTTTGTTGACATTGACATTTTTCTTTTAAATTTTTGTCTTGTATTATGCAACTTTGTAATAAAGTTGAAATTTGTTGTTTAAGTAAATTTTTGTTTCTTGGAAATCCTTTCAAAGATACACATGATGTTTGTTTGTATTACATGATGCGCTACGTTACGCGACGCTAGGCTGAGTCTCAAAGGCTTTGTTATGATGTTGGTTTTGTTTTTTGTTTTTTTGTTAAATTACATTTTCTTTTAATTATATTATGATATGAAACAAATAAAACAAAATATATATAGAGATGTTTTTTGTCTTATAATCTCGTCTTCTCTCTCATCATGATCGTATTATGTTTACATTTTCAAGCGTCTTTTTCAAGTGTGTGAATTGAAGCTTCAAATCCTCTTCGTTTTTATAAGAATTTGAGTGAATTAATACAAATCGTCACGTTTGAGTGTTTTATGTATCTCATGAACCACACTATGTAGAGATTTGAAATTTTCACAGAATGTGTATTTCTATTGCCATATCCCCAACAAGTAATATAATTTTTGGAAAATCCACCGGAAAAGTCTTAAAAAAGAGATTACATTTACACAACAACATACAGTTTGTGTGTATAAAAATGATCATAACAACAACGTGCAGCAAACAGCTTGTGTGTGTTGTACAAAAACAAGCGAATGTATGGAAAAGAGAGAACGAGAAACACACAAAAGCTCGTTGATGATGTAATTTATGTGCAAAAGTGGACAGACGGCAAATGTAAACACAACAACAACAATTAGACACGCCAAAGAAACCAAAAGCTATATACAGACGGACAGACTTTGAGATAATCTCTTTCTGTCTGTTTTGAAGAAGTTTCACTCCTATCACGTGTACGGTGGCACACGCGCAATTTTTTTTTTTGAGTTGTATTAACAAGTGCAGATGGCCAAAACTTTCTTGATTTCATCAATTATTCTCCTCATTTATTCCTCTTTAGCTCTCGCTCTCTTTTCCTCTAGTTTACCTTACAGATATAAATAACTGAATTTTAAACCAATATAAACTATATTTTTATATTTTTTTATTTTAGTTTCTGATAAGCCAAATTTTCAAAGGATTGCAGAGGTTGTTTTCAAATATATGAACGCATTTCATTAGAAGGAATTTCCATTTTATGTTGGTTTTTACTTCAAGAATTGTATGTCCAATTCTTACTTTGACTTGGGTTAAATTATAAACAGGAATGTGATTAATTTGAAAAAGAATGTACATATTTCTGTTTATGAGATTTTTCTAAATGATGATGTAAACTCAACTCATCATCATCATCTTCATCATCCTTAATTTTAAGATACATTGAAAATTATTCATCAAAGTATGTTATGTTGAATGTGCAAACGTAACACACAGAAATCAAATAATCAAACTCCTGGAAGGCGATCAATAAGGTTGCCAATCTCTCAATGGAAATTGCAATGATGAAACCAAATATATGTAACCAACCTTACTCATATGCAAAATACAAGTCATAATACAATTTGTATCTGCACCAAGACTAAAAGATACAATTCCCTTATACGCATTGCTAAAAAATTTAACACATCAACAACTCAACAATGCTGCAAGCTCATCCTCGTACACTTATGGCAAACAGACGACAATGCAATGTAAATGTGAAGGAGAGGGAGGATGAAGACTGAGATTGGATCAAATGGAAGAAGCATTACCATTACCATTACCATTACCAATTCTGATACAGGAAACCAAATGCATCATCATGAATAATCTTCACTATGAATAAATAGCACATACGAGTATATGGGCAAGAGTATCTTTGTATCTTTGAAGTTTTTTGGTTTGCTAGCAGCATACAAGATTTAATGTTTGCAAGCCAGCAGATTCTTCACTCGTATTCACTCTTCTGTGTCTTCTGACACTATATACATAGAGTCTCCTTATGTCATGCTTGCTTTTTATTTGCATATATGCAGCATCTTTTACGCGTTATGCTGCGTATACGCAACACTTTACTCATGCTAACTACAGATAGCTAAAGAAGAAAGGAAGACTATGAGTTTTCAATTTCTTTTATTTTTTTTTTTTTTCTCCTTTTCTTTATTTTCAAACAAAAGAGATGAACAACAAATTTAACTCTTTTACTGTTTGTTTGTATCTCAGAGAATTACTTATTTTTACTCTACTCTAACCCAATGGGACAGGAAATGTCGTTTGCCCACGTTCGTGATCCTGCTAGCAAAGAAGCAAACACTGGCGGGGTTTTAAATTTTATACTTTTTGGTAAGAAATACTTTACACATACCATGTTGCTTTTGTGATTGTCTACCAACTACTACCATGGTAGATCTCTTTCTCTTCTTTATCATTTCATCTTCTGCGCATTGTGTATTCTTTTTCCATACTGAAGTGTTTTCTTTTTCGCCTTTTTGAGTTTTCAGTTCCTCTTCTCTCTTCTACATACGAAAGAGTGTATTTTCTTCATGTGTGCGCTCATTTTTCTTTCAAGTTTAATGACAACATTTTTATTCTGCCGTCGCAATTTGAGTGAATTTCTATGTAAGCAAGGATTTCAGCATTTGTCTGTGAGGATTTTTATTTTATATATTGTATGATGATGCCACATTGTCAACGCTTTCTCAATGCTCATTTAGAGTTTTTGTTTTGTTTTGTTTTGTTTTTAAATACTTACGAAAGAAGAGAATCACATTTCTTATTGTAGTTAAACTAAATGTTGCTGATTAATTTCATCATCATGTCGCTCTATCCATTCCCTTGGGCTCTCTTAAAATACTATTTCGCATAGAATCCTTTCCTTGAACCTTATTCGCATGCATTGTTTCTTGTATTGTATTTCATGAAATTTTTTCTTAAAAACAAAGAAATAAAGAAAAATAACTCGGATTTCATTGAAAATGACAACAAACTTTGTTCACAGATTGTCTTTTGTCCTTAAATGTTACTTTTTATTCTATTTTCCCTTTTCCCTCTCTTTACATGTTGCATTCAGTTTATTTTCTCTGTTGCTTGAGTCTTTTGTTTCTATCTTTTTTTTTTTTTGTTTGTGTGTTTTTAATGCATTTTCTTCTGGTGAATGAGTGTCGTTAATTTGCAACGCATTTAATTGAAAGTCTTCATTTAATTAGTACAGGAAAATGTCGCTTATTCTTTTTTTTTTCTCTACTCCACTCTATACTTTTCATTATTTCTTTTGGAGAGAAATCCATTTGTTTTTTGTTTTGTTTCTTTTCTTTTCTTTTATTCGTAAAATAATGTGAAAATCTCATTATGTTTGTTGTATTTTATTTTGTTCTTGTGTGAGTTTCATTACTTTTAATCTTAAAATGGCACATCAATGTATTTAAATTGTTGACGATTGAGTTAAGCATTTGTGGTTTGTGGCATCTGTCACATTCAATAGATAGGACTATGTTTATACTAATACAATATTTTAAAGTTGGTTGAGATGAATGAATTCTTAAGTTAACCAAAAATCAGGGGGATTGATTTAATTTGAAGAGACTTCATCCTAAACATTAACTGAAAGTTCTACTCCGAATATTAAAAACTAAGTGCAATTGAATGGGAAGAAATGATTAAGTTTGCTTGGTTTTTCAATAGATTCTTTTTTATATTTAACTGTTTATGACCAAGTTAACTTACAACAAAAGTTTTACAAAGGCACATCTACAAATTGTCACCAATAAGAAGTAACTTTGCCGAAGTTGATAAATTCTTCATCTACCCCTAGAAAACGTTTTTGCCTACGCTCCTTTGATTGATCATACAGAAATATATCATGATTGATTTAACTTATATTTACGGTAAAGTTAGTACACACAGTATTTCAACATTGAACTGAAATATGTGTATGGAAGCTATACGTTTCAGTAATCCTAGGGTGTTGAAATTTACATGGTTAGTGAATCAAACACTTATACAAAAGTTAATAAAAACATTAGAGACATTTTTTATTTTGGACTTAATATTTCATTAAGTTTCACTTGCAAGTAATTTTATTTATCATTTCACTACATTTCTATACAACTTTCCGTGGGTTTCTATCTCTGACCTTAAAAGGCCAACACTAACAACTTCTTTGAATGCCCATAACTTTTACATTTTCTATGAATTCTATTTCAGATGTTTTGCAAAAACGTTCTTAAACGTTTCTTCTTTGTTTAAATAATAAATATTTAAAAAGCTTAAATTTGATCTGGGAACAATGATCCCTTTCAAAGTTTTCAAATATTGGATATCTTTTGTTCTGCGACCAACAGATGGCTCCACCCTATACAAGTATATTATCCAGAGGCAACTTATACATTTAAACACATACGTTATATACAAGTCCCCAAAAATTTAGAATTGCAGAAGAACAACTCTTGACACAGAAAGAATAAATAAAATATAATTTAAACAAAAATTGAGACAAAAAAGAAACCCATAAGAGATCAAAAAAATAAGTAAATAAAAAATAAAACTTCAGCAAAAAAATGCATTATTATTTTAACTCATAGAATCTGCGAGATCGAGGGCATCACAATCGTTAACATCGATTTTAAAGTTCTCTTATTTTATAAAAAAAAAGAATTTTTGCTTATTTTGGAAACAAGAAAAAAAAAAAAAATAATAATAAAACAAGTAAATGGAAAAATTAAACTTCAGCAGAATATTTCTGATTATTTTAACTTATGCCAACCCAATGCTATTGTAATATCCTAATTGCACCAGATGGAGCTTCACTTCACGACTGAAAGAATAAACAAAATATAACTTAAACACAAAATATGGCAAAAAAAGAAACCCGTAGGAAATCAATAAGTAAACAAAAATGGATAAGGATGACTTAATATAACATCGATTTTAAAAATTCTTATTTTATTTATTTAAAAAAAAAGACGTGCTTATTTTGAAAACGAGGAAAAAAAATCAGTAAAATAAGTAAACAAAAATAAAACTTCGCAAAAAATGCATGATTATTTTGACTCTTACAATCTGGGAGATGGAAGATTCTGATACAATATAACATCGATTTTAAAAGTTCTCTTATTTTATAAAAAGACTTGTGCTTATTTTGGAAACATAGATGTAGGAGTATCACTCCTAATCGTCCTACTGATTTGGAGTATATTGAAATGGATTTCAGTGCTAAAAAACAAAGGTGAAATAAAGCCTTGGATTATAATACCACCACCACCAGAATTCCTTATTCAGGAAGAATTACAACTACTGTATAATATTCCTCCGGAATGGTGAAGAGATAAATAAAATCGTCCAATCTTTCAGTTATTTTGGAAACAAGGCAAAAAAAAAAAAAAAAAAAACTAATATAACAAGTAAATGGAAAAATTAAACTTCTGCAGAATATTTGTGATTATTTGAAATCATGCCAACTCAATGCTATTATAATATCCTAACTGCACCAAATGGAGCTTCACTCCACGACTGTGCAGAACGCAAGCAAACCAATCGGTGAAATAGAAAGAATAAACAAAATATAACTTAAACACAAAATATGGCAAAAAAAGAAACCCGTAAGAAATCAATAAGTAAACAAAAATGGATGAGGATGACTTAATATAACATCGATTTTAAAAATTCTCTTATTTTATTTAAAAAAAAAAGACGTGCTTATTTTGAAAACGAGGAAAAAAAAATCAGTAAAATAAGTAAACAAAAATAAAACTTCGCAAAAAATGCATGATTATTTTGACTCTTACAATCTGGGAGATGGAAGATTCTGATACAATATAACATCGATTTTAAAAGTTCTCTTATTTTATAAAAAGACTTGTGCTTATTTTGGAAACATAGATGTAATCGTCCTACTGATTTGGAGTATATTGAATTGGATTTCAGTGCTAAAAAACAAAGGTGAAATAAAGTCTTGGATTATAATACCACTACCACCAGAATTCCTTACTCAGGAAGAATTACAACTACTATATAATATTCCTCCGGAATGGTGAAGAGATAAATAAAATCGTCCAGTCTCAGTTATTTTGGAAACAAGGCAAAAAAAAAAAAAAAAAAACTAATATAACAAGTAAATAGAAAAATTAAACTTCAGCAGAATATTTGTGATTATTTGAAATCATGCCAACTCAATGCTATTATAATATCCTAACTGCACCAAATGGAGCTTCACTCCACGACTGTGCGTAACGCAAGCAAAACAATCGTTGAAATAGAAAGAATAAACAAAATATAACTTAAACACAAAATATGGCAAAAAAAGAAACCCGTAGGAAATCAATAAGTAAACAAGTATGGATAAGGATGACGTAACATAACATCGATTTTAAAAATTCTCTTATTTTATTTAAAAAAAAGACGTGCTTATTTTGAAAACGAGGAAAAAAAAATCAATAAATTAAGTAAATAAAAATAAAACTTCACAAAAAATAAATGATCTCTTTAAATCTACAACCTTCGAAATCGATTTTAAAGTTCACTTATTTTATTAAAAAAAAAAGACTTGTGCTTATTTTTGGAAACAAGGGGGGAAAAAAAGAAACAATAAAACAAAAAAAAATAAAACTTCAGCAAAATATGTATGATTATTTCAATTGCATGGATCATTTTGATCTTCGTGTCATTAATTGTCATGGAAATAATGGATGAATAACAAACGGCATAAAAACAATTTTTGAAACAGAAAGCCTTAAACAAAAAATAAGACAAAAAGGAAACCCATAAGAAATCAACAAAATAAGTAAATAAAAAATAAAACTTCAGCAAAAAAATGCATGATTATTTTAACGGATATAAGTAGCAGATCGAGACAATTAAATATGTTTTTATTCTTATTCTTATTACTTCTGATTAAGATTTCGAAACAATTTACAAAATGTGGAAACAATTTAAAAACCACGTGCTTATTTTGTGCCAAAAAATTAAAATGAAGAGTAAACATAATAATTTAATGATTTACCCTAAGGTCTTAAAATTTGCATGGTGATGTTAAAAATTTATATGGTCCTAATTTCAGTTTGATAATACAAAAAACAAATAAGTTTTAAATTGATAATCCTAGGTAATGGTGATCCTAGAACATTGAAATTAACATGGCTGGGAATATGGATCAGACACTTATTGTGTCCAAATTTTCATCCCAATCTCATCAAGATAGTAGAAATGCCAGCTGAGACTTTACAAGACTTCACCAAGAACGTGTATAATTTACTCTGCTCTTTTGAAACCTGCAATACTGTGCCTAATAAAATTTAAGCAAAGTCTTCTGATTGAAAATCTATGGACACTGAGATCAGATCCCAACAAAAATGTCAGATTTAATCTTTGAAGACCAATAAAGTGTGTTAAGCATGAGTCACTTAGAAGATGCGTCTAATAACTAGTTCAAACCACTCAGTGAGAAAGTGAAGATGTGTGCTGAAAAACTGAAGAATCATTTCATATCGGTGATGCAGATTAGTAACTTTATCTTATAAAATACTTGCTAATATCTGCAAATTGTTATTCAACACGCGTACCACCTTTCTAGTATTTCGTTCTGAATTTTTTAGTTTTGCTACCCATTGCTCGTTTAGTATTTTAGACAAGAGTATTTCGTTCGTTATATTATGATGTTCACTGAGAGCGGAGCCGGTGAGAAACAAAGTGTTCGCTGTTCTTGCCTTGCTTCAAGTATATTTCTATTGATACTCAGTGCTCGTGCTCCGAATCAGAATTTCAAGTGTGTAAAACAGCATAAAAAATTTGTACCTTCGTATTTTGAGAAAGAACACATTTTCGTATTATTATTATTAGCCATAGCTGCCATGACTACCACGGCTAGTACATTTCGGTATAATATTGCTACCAAAAAACTTCTTATCCATCTTTTCTGAATGTTCAAACTTCTTTAAGACAATGTAAAGGTAGAAGAGTGTTGCTAGAATCAGTGGCAGTAGAAATAGTTTTAGGGAAGAAAAATTAAAATAATTGTAAAAATAGCTGAAAATTAGAGGTCCCAAGGATATTTATATGAGTCTCAAGAACTGTAATTTGTGCTGACCTTTGGACCATGGGCCTTGAGTTGGAATGGTGAAAATTTGTATGTGTTCCAGGTTGCTTTGGTTAGTGTTAATTTCCCCTTTTCTAATTAACCCAAGTTGCCCATTAGAAAAAACACCTGTGGTCTTTCACTTAGCCAAAATCTTAATGCAATTTAATTTAGTTCCAGCACCGCACTTAAAATTTGTATTGATTTTTGATAATTTTTTTGAGTTGAAGTTTCATAGATTTAAGTTGAAATGCAAGCTGAGATAAGATGCTTTAAAACCTTTGAATAACCATAAATTTTAGCAAAACTCCGTGTGCTCTAAGCGGATTTACTTGTAACTTTTGACATTTAACCAATGTTACATGCATCGAAGATATCTTATTGTTGAAAATTATCTTGTCTAAGAGAAGCTAAAATGACTTGAACTGAATTTAAGTAATCCGTTGACATGTGTTCCCTACAGAAAGAATGAGGTCTATAAAACCAAAAGCTATTCAAATGTAAGGGAAGAAAAGAGAAGGAGTAGGAAAAGGAGACACCATCACTTAACGCTTGAAGCGCTTTGCAAAACACAAACATTCAACACTATCAATGATGCAATTGTGGCAACATTGTAAGCAGGCATAAGTGTTTCACTCAAGTGTCATTCATTCATTTAGTCACTAAGTCATTCATTCATTCATTTAATCATTTTGTGGTTGCTGCTTATCGCTCCCTAAATGTGAAACATTTCAAGCTTTTTAAGTCCAAAGCATGAAATAAAGTTTTACTAATCTCTTAAGAAACGCAGCTCATGTGTGATGTGATTTCTTTTTGGAGGGGTAACAATCTGCAGAAGGTAGAAAATTGAAGCCAAAAGGTTTAAGATAAAACAAAACAAAACAATAGTCTGATAAAATACATAGAAGTAAAATTCTTCAAAACAACTTTGTGAAATTATCAGACAACTTAGACATCTTTGAATGTCTCTTGAATTCTACTGTACATACCGTCATCTTATTGCATGCGCTTAACTTTTTCATTGCCAATACGCACGATATACAATAGTACGTGAAGATGAAAGTACAGATAACTGAATGTGGAATAAGGAATAAGGAATGATGAAAGGATAAGGAGAAAGTTCAAAGGTGCTTTCATTTTTGTCACATGGCGTAGAAATATTTCAAGCATGAATGCTGTGCATACACATTGTATAACTAAACTCATTCTCTCCAGATCTTCAACTCATCCATCTTCAATTTGAACTTAAGGAAGGAAGAAGAAAGAAAATTGAATACCCTTCTACAATCAAAATTAAACTTTCAGCATAAAAATATAATGCCAGAAGCGTGTGTCTGCGTGATATGTTTTCATTGTTATTTTCACTAAACTCAACTTAACTTAAAAAAAAAAAAAAAACTCTGAGTGCAATAAATAAAGCGTGTTAAAATCTTATCTAAAGTAGCTTCTTATAAGTGTATCTACAATATACAATATATCTGTATACTATATGTGTACAAGTAAATGTAGATATGCGGATGTGGAAAGGAATGAAAGGGGTGCATGATGATAATTAAAAGCAAACAACGTTAATCATGACTTGAGTTTTGTTACAATGAAATTTCATTTTGCGCCCAAAAACGCAGCAGTTGTTATCTTTCACATCATATACAGATACACAGATACACACAAAAAGAACACATTTCTGATTAAAAATAACTTCACCCTTCGCATCATCATTGAAACGTCAACGAGTCCTCCAAATACTTATTATGCAACAAAACTTTTACACGCATCTTTAGTGCTCTTAATATGAATTTTCTTCATATTACTTCTAGTTTTAAGATGAACTTTATCGTTCTGTTCTCTGTCTTGTCATCAACAAAAAGATACTTTTCTCTTTCACTGATTTTCTCTCATACTCTTTCTCAAATATATCTATACACACAGACAGATAGATGGTTCTCACTTACTTACTGCAGGGCATAAGGCATGCACCGCAGCCGATTAAGCTTCTCAGAAGAAACTTTTGCCTTGATTTTTATAGGCCTCTGTCTGTATTTTCTATATCACATCCTGCCTCATTAATGGAAGCAATTTTGTGTGTGAATTCTACAACTTAAAAAGTTTGACGAAATTAATCCGAAATGACAGCCAAACGCAGGACGCCACTCAACTCTACTCAACTCTACTCAACTCAACTGAACTGAACTTTGAGTTTCGTTTCGTGCATCACGTACAAAGGTAAACCAAAACTTTGTTTGTTCCCTATTCCATTCAGGATCCTTCATGTCCTTTTGTTTCACCAAAAAAAAATAAAAAAAAAAAAGGAAAAATACAAAATCCAAACTGTTAAAATGCCACAAATTTTTATTTTTATTATTTTCTTGTCGTTTCGCTAAATTAGAAAATTAATAATAAAAAACAAAACGAAAAAGAAAATATGCAAAACACGAAAATTTAATAATCAAAAATTATTAAAATAATACAAAAAATGAGGGGATCACTGGGTAAGAATGGGAGGAAAAGCCTCACAGGATATGAACAAGAAACGTCAATTGCCTGAGGCATGTTCAGTTACCCCATGGAATGTTTATTTTGTTTATTTTGATACAAAAATGACTAGGTTCCCATTTCATATATTGCCCACCGTCTTTCTCACTCTCTTTCCTTGTCTTTATTTTACTTCTTTTTGCTTCCTTTCTCTGACTCTGACTCTGTCTTCTTCCTCTTTGTCTCATTGTATTTATTCATTTGATTTTTAGCTCGCGATTTTTGTTCCCTTTTTTTTTGCTTTTTTTTTTTGTTTTTAAACTTTGTTCACTAAACAAAGTTTTTTTTTTGTAGATTTTTCTTTGTATTTTTTGTGCATTACTTGCTTTGCTTTTTATAGAATATTTTTTCCTATGTAGTTTTTCTGCGTCATTTATGTATTTGTGTTTTGATATGTGAAAACCGTTGGAAAATGATTTTGGATTGCACAAATTTAGTTTTCAAGTCCTTTGTGTAATGATAACAAATTTTATTTTTCATTTTAATATAAGAAAAAAAATAAAGTCAAAACAAATTAAAACAAATGAATTTAATTATGATGTAAAAGTTCTATTTCATATTAAATACCCTACACAGAAGAAAGTAAATGAGAAATTAAAGTAAAAGTACAATAATTTATGATAGTAAGTAATAATTCCTGACAAATAAAGGAAGTTGCTTAAGTATCAACTTGAATTTGAGATTTGAGCTAAGCAATCTAAATTTGAATTGTGTGTATTGTCTTTAAATTAATTTTCCCTAATAAATTTTATCCTTCACTTAAGGTTTTCATGAGCTTTTTATGATTTATTAGAGTTTTTAATTTATTTTTAATGTAAATCAAATAATTGTTTCGTTTTTAATAGTTTCAGTTATTAATTTTTAAATTTAAATCTATTCCTACAACAAAAAAAAAATAACTTTTTCAACACTAGTTAAGTGTTGTCTTTTGATATTTTCAAGAGACATTAAAATAAAGATGTTTAATTTTTGATATAAAACAGTAAATTATTTAAATCTTAAATTAAAAAAGAAAATATCTCAATTACATGAAAGTGTCAATGTTCTATTCTAATTTAATGAGAAGAGTATAAACATATTTCATAAAACTTTCTAATGATATCTTGATTTACTATAAAAAAAATAATAAAAATTATATAAAATATAAATATTTTCCATAGAGTTTTTAATTGCGATAATGCGTTCGTTGCCCTTAGAGATATTTAAACATTTTAGTTGAAAATTTAGTATAAATAAATCTAAAGGGAATAGAAACTTGCATTATAAATACATCAGGAGCAGCAGATTATGTGTAAGGAAAATGATAAAAATTGTAATTATAAAAGCTGAAAACTATGGCATAGTAAATTTAGAATTTTGTTTATATGCATAGATATGTCAAATTGATAACAAATTGTATCAAATGAAATGCACAGTGAGAGAGTTTTAACCTCATAGAGGCAAATAAAAAGTAAAGAACTTTACGTTTATAAAATAAATAAAGCTTCAACAAAAGACTTAACCACATGAATCAAAGCATATAATCTTTATTCTACCTAGTAGAAGTCATTTGTCCATAGGGTAAGGAAGATATTATTTTTCTTTCTAAAAACTAGTACATTACGTCACATAACAATAGTTCAGCCGAATGAATGCAACTTGGTCCATGTTTCCTCTAAATGTTACTTATCAGCAAATCCTTATCGCCTTAAAGAGATTGAAATTATATTGTTAATGCTAAAAAAACATACTTCCTAACATGTGAAAACATCTCAACATCTTAAATTTTGACTCTTCATAAGCAATTTTGTATCAGTTGTTGAATGATTCGCCCCAGTTTGAGCAGATTTTGCTAAATGTCACGTTAACAAACTTCAAACAATCAAATCAAATCAGAAACATGTATGAAATCATATTGTAACACAATATAATCAAATCTAAGTTAAATTATTCTAAAGGAAGAAATCTCAATTGTGAAAAAGGCAACATGTTTTTTACCTTGTAACAACATTCAACATTTTCAATTTCCTTTTCATTTTCATCAATATTTTTTGCCAATTTAAAGTTTAGTTTGCCAATCAAATGTTTCTTGATTATAATACTTAATTTACATCAAAGTTATTCATTGAGAATCGATTTTGCGTTTACAATGGCGACTCTGATTCTTAAACAGCTGTTTTTTGTTTTGCTTATACAAATATGTAGGTAAAATGCGCGGACGTTGTACTAATTTTAAACGTAAAATTTGTCAAGTAGTTGTTACAACACCCTTTTTCATTCCTTTAACTTACTAAAATTTTAACAAAACATTTTCAATTTGAAATTAACTCACATCAACATCAGCTGTTTTTGTTGTTGTTCAAACTGATCTTGTTTTGATGATTTTCCTATTTTGAAACAAATATTTAAACAAAAATTGAATTGCTTATGAACTCATAATTAAAATTTTTGATTTATAATCATTCCGATTACACAAAGAACCAATAAATCAAATTCGTAATACCATCATAGGCTGAGAACACAAATTACTTTTGATTATTTGACTTCTAAGTATGTGATATTTGATTTTCCCAGAAATAAAAATTTATTACTTATTCTCTTTATTTAGCATATGATTTAAAAATTTGGAATTTCTAATGTTAATAAAATACAATACAAATATAAATGAAAAATAAGTAGTAAAAGATTTTTCTATAATAAAATATTTATATTTATACAAATATTTTCCCTAAAATGTATTAAAGTAGTAAAATATCAAATCAATAAAATTCTTTTCTAAAGAAAGAAGGAGGAAATCTAATTTTTCTAAAGTAAAAGCCAGGAAGGATGTACGAAAGTAATCAGCTTTAGTAAAAAAAAGTGAAAATTGAAATTGAATAAATTCATATAAATAATAGAATTTTCTCATTGAATATGTTATACCAAACAATTGCTTTGGTAACTCAAAAAGTACTCCACTTTTAACTTAATTCAATCATTTTATTATTATAATTCTTTTTTTTTTTTTTTTTGCGTAAATGTAAATAAGTATTTTCCTTTTGTTAAGGTTGAACATCAAAAGTTAATACACAAATGGTCCACATACCTCATACGTTTATTAAAATTGTATTATATTTTAGTAAAAAAGAGAATTTCTTTGGAGTTTTGAATGATTTGCCAAAGGCAACAAAGCAACATTCAACTTGCAATACATGAAATGTTCATTCATTTATTCATTTACTTATATTGAAAGTAGTAAAAATAAATAAAATTTAGGAAAAAGCAAAGTAAAAAAGAAAAAAATATAAATAAATAAATAAATAAAAGATTCCTAAGAAAATCTTAAACAAATATTCAAGATGAAATGTGATGTGAGGAAGAAGTTTCAAGCACCAAACAAGAAAGCAAAGAAAATTTTACAAAATTCCTTTTTTTGAAAAGCACAAAAAGTAAAGCAAAATAAAAATGCTAAACAAAGAAAGGACGAGAGAATTCTAAAAAAATAACAAACAAAAAAAAAAAAAAGAAATGCAAAAAAAAAACACTAAAAGATAAAAATGGAAAAGCAAGTAAGTAAGAAGATATGTAAAAAAATGTATGTAAGGAGGAAGAAAAAGAGAGAAAAGAATGATGAAAAAGTTAAAAGCAACATGCAATCAAGTGACATTTTTACAAGAGTGCAAAGCGACAAGCAAAAGTAAGAAAAACCAGCAAAGAATGCAAACTGAGTATCTCAGAATGTGACGACATAACATACATAGACATAGTCCATACATACATAAGTTTAAACCAGCAAACATTTTTGGTGGCATTCAAAAATACACTCACTTCAAATCAAAAAACAGAGCTTTTCATAATTTTGTAAATTTATTTCAAATAAAACACAATTTTAATCAAAGGAAGATTTCAGAAAATGCAAAAGAAAACTTGAAATTAGTCGCTTCTACTTGTTTGGAGAATCATTTCATCAGTAGTAAAGTCTTGAATGGATCTTGTGGATGTAAAGAATATTATTCGTCGAGTCTCTCAATAAGATTATAAAAGTCGTGTCTATTGTTTAGCTTTCACTAATCAAATGAAATCATCCATCTTATAATTATTATTGTATTTAATTGTAAGGATTTGCTTGTTGTAAGATGCCGAGATTCTTTAAAATGCCATGGTTACGCAATGTTAGGCAAATAGAGAACAAATTTGAAAGAGACAATAAAGTGATTTGCATATCAAGTCCGAAAGGAACAGCAGTTCAGTAAATCACAAACTGTTGATAAGTCAAGTCAATAGAATCAATAAGACAAAAATAGACGAAATAATGAAACAAGGCAATCAATTTGTAAGTAAGAAAGTCCAGTTTAGTTGACTTGCCTCTGATCCTTTTAGCGTTCATTGACCAAATCCAAAGCAAAGTGACTTCAATGGTCTTTTGTACTATGAAGAACATTGCCAAGCACTAACACAACTGTAAGTAAGTCATGAGGAGTGAAACTTTGTATTTAATAACAAGAAGCCATCACCTTGTATCATAATTAAAATATTTTTACTTGTATAATAATTACAAATAGAAACTTTACTTAGTGAAACTAATAGAGTTCTTAGTAACTAAATCAGAGATCATTCATGATATAAGATGATTTTCAATTATCACAGATCCTCACATTGTTATTTTTTTTTTTTTTTAGTTAACAAGCATATGTATCTCGCACATTTTTAAATACATGACTCATTTGTTGATATGTCTTGAGATTTGCTTTGCAATATTTTCAAAAACCATACACAAAAAATATTTCATAAATCTCTTGATTGGTTTTCCATTAAATTAATATCAATTCCAATTTTAACCTTTTATTATATGGAAATAATGAATGTTAAATGTCCCTTGGGTTATATTCTGGTCTTGAACTACAAATATCTCTGTGTGTTTGTGTTCCTTAAAGTGCACACAAAACACAACCGCAATGTAACTAAATCAAAATACGCATAGAACTTGCATTTTGGCATCGTTTATGCGATTTACTTGTGGTAACTTTTTACTATTCGACATTTTTTTCCTTCCAACTTTCTTTAAAGTTTTTTTTTTTTCTTTTCTTTATTCTTCTATACATTTATTTTTTTTTTTGTATTATAGTATTTTTTTTTTATTTAGTAACTTTTGTCAAGACAGAAGAACCAAATGCAGTAAACTGAAAGTTTTGCATTTCTATGTTTCTTAGTATATTTTGTTGCAACTTTCGAGAAGAAAGAATATGAATAGCAAATAAAAAGGGAAAAATAAAATGATAAAAGAAAAGTGAAGCCAACAAAAAAGAAGAAATGAATTGCAATTTATACATGTGTATACATATGTGTATCTATTCTCTTTTAACTACAACTTCTTCATCTTGTAGTACCAAGTTACCAAACTCGAAGGAACAACACATGTTTTCTTCTACGACTCCCTGACACAATTCATTCATTCATTCATTCATTCAAGAGCAGTCAGTAGTCACTAGTTAGTAGTAGCAATGCACCATTCTACTCTACTTTACTTTATTTTATTTTATTTTAAACTCTTTAGTCTATTTGTACTTTATTCATTCAGTCATTCATTCTATGTGGTTGGTTTTCTTATTATTGTCTTTTTTCTAACTTAGAGTGCAATGATGATGAAGAGAATGGACTTGTTTACTTCTTTAAGAAGTTTGTCACAGTTGCTTGTGAAACTTAGAACAAATTCTAGAGCAGTTTAAGGATTTGAGGAAGCAACCTAACAGGAAGTCTATCAAGTAATTTTATAAAATTTTAAATGATGTTGATATCTTTTAATACATTTTTTCATTTATCCCATGGGGCAAGGATTTTTTAATTAGAGAAACTACTCTACTATTCTGTTCAAATACTCTTCTCCGGCCACGTTCTCATGAGTGTGTGCAATAATTAGAAGAATTTTTTTGTTTTGCCTTGTTGCATCAATCGATGAACTTCGTTCATATCATTTCATTTCAATTCAATTCACTTCACTTCTATTATCTTCCTCTCTTTCTTTATTAGATATGTATGTATAAGTACATACATATTTATGTTTTAGCTTCATTCATTTTATTATTGTATTTTGTTTCCCTTTGTAATGGTATTTTGTATTTTGTGTGTGCTCTTCATATTTGCACTTTTAATTAATTTTAACTTTTGTTTCATCATCATCATCATCATCATCATCATCAACCACATCATCGCCATCCTCATCATCATCATCTATGCCACTATTATCATTACATATCAATATCATCATCATCATCATCATCATCATCATTTCATCTTTTGTTTTTTTCTATTGTTATATTAGTTTTGTTATTGCTATTTGCTTTCATTTCAAAGTCAACCACAACATTTTCGTTTGAATTGCACCAAAGTACAAAGTGTTAACATGTGGTTACATTGAATGCATTTCGATTTCTCAGAAATATAATAGAAATTTATCATTTGTATAGAATTTCTTATGAGAAGAGAAAACAGAGGATTGTGTATTTAACTAGCAGAGAAACTTTATTGTATAATTTTCTTAAGTCAAATCAAATAATAAATATTTTTCAAAAAGGAAAATTATATTTATAATGAAATTGATTGAAGAAAGAATTTAAATTATCTTAATGATTTTCAATAGAAAAATCATGAATTTTTGTTGTTTTTCTTATTTCTTTTATATTATTGTAATTTGAGTATTTTTTCAGTGAGAATTGTAAAATTACTATCACATTTTCGATCCCAAAAAGCATAAGGGTTCTGTAGATGTAAAGACCTTAATAGTAATGCCGGTGGTATCTCAAGTCAGGACTTACAATGAATCATAAAGCTCGCCCTTTCGCGATTAGCCTCTCTATCCTATTGTATCCTATCACATTTGGAGTTTTAACTTTCATTTACAATAGAAGTTCTTACTTCCGACCTTTCTTTGTTTCTACAGTCCCAACTCTCAACAAGAAACTCTTATTGTTCAAGCATTAAATCTCATTATGCATTTCTTTTCATCATTCATATTTCATTACATTGGAAGACTCATAATATTGTGAAGCTTAATGAGTCTAGACAAATTCAATGAAACAAGAAAAAGTAAATAGATATTTTCTATCATAAAATTAATTTTGAAAACACTGAAAAAAGTAGTAAAAAAAATTGTTCAAATATTGAACAAAATATACACAATAATTTCGCAATGCGCAAATAAATCAAAATAAATAGGAGAAATCTATAAAAGAAACCATGAAAAAAAAGACAGACAGAGAGTAAGAAAGAAAGAAGGATAGTTGCAATATCATTTCATATACAAAACAAAACAAAACAAAAAAAGAAAATAATATTGTAGAAAAAATAAAGTATTGAAATGCAGTTTTCCGAGTTCTTCCTCATCATGGGTAACAGCTGCAATAGGAAAATATGCGACATGAGTTCCATGATAAGATGGAAAACAAGAGAAAGAGTCATGAATCGTCAGAAAGAAAATGGCCACATGTTTTTAGTAATTCAGGAGGAGCAGGATGATATATAGAAAGAGTTCAGGAGAATATATTGACTGCAGATGGACGGTGCAAATAAGAAAGAAATGAATAAAAGAAATAGGAATTTAGTATGACAGTATGCCAGTCAATAAGAAGAACGATGAATGGTTCAATAGATGACTCGATAGATAGATAGATAGATAGATGGATGGATAGTTCGATAGACAGATGAATCAATGAATGAATGAATGAATGAATAGTCTTAGTTGTTGTTCTTGATGGTTACTTGTCTGTTTGCTTGTTTCTCTGTTTGTCTGCCTTTACTTCGAGTTGGTTGAAGAGTCACGCTTTGTGGTAAATTATTGCTCATTCATCCATAAAAATGTAACAATTTCAAATCAATGCAAGCCAAATGAATGCCAGTTTAATATATTCCATTCGAACTCAACATCTAACCATCAATCCATCCATCGATCCACCTATCGATGTGACCATAGTCATCTTACAATAAAAACCAATGTTCGAATTAATTTTAGTTTTAACATCAACTTCAACCATGAGACCTTTAAGTAAATATCTTTTAGCTGCAGTTTGGTTGCAGGTGTTCAACTCAACTCAACTCAAACGCAAACTGAGTGAAACACTAACTATTTTGTCCATTAGTCTGCCGATTTATGCAATAGCCATCTGCTGCTACTTTTATTTACTTTTTCTCTCGCATGCAACATTTTTCTTCTTCTCCATTTTCTAGACTAAGACATTTGCACTTTCTTCTTTAGAAAGAAATAAGGGGGTGGTAAGGTAAATATAATAGTGATTTTCTACTTTCTATTTTCCATTAAACAAAACAAAATGAAATAAAACTTCATGAAAAACTTTCAAAGTTGAGCGAGCTTAGCTCTGAACTGGGAGAATGGAGAGTTGAAAGTTGAAAGAAAATCTCCTGCTAAACAATAGTTTTCCTGACGTGAAAATGTAATTGTTCTTTCTTATTTTTCGTTTGTTTTGACTTTTGGACACAGGTCCTTGCCCGAGTATAAGGATTTGTAGTTGGTTTAAGTCCTTTTTTTCCTCCACATTGAATATTCCTTTGTTGGTCATTGAAAGCTGTTTACGTGTTTTATATTCTTGGTATCTCATCTGATCTCATCTCATCTCTTCTCCATTTCTATTTCTATTTGACTTTAACTCAACCCATAGATTTGGTCAGCATACAAAACTTGAGTGCAATGTTTCTTGTTTAGTTTATGGTTCTTTCGAAGCATTTAACTTCTCTTCATTTGTGTTTCACTTCTTCACTTATTTTAGTATCATTTTTGTGTGTTTTGTATTCTATTGTTTTTTGTTTTTGGTTCTCCAAAATTAAGTTGGCAGTTAGCTTTGGCTAAGTGACTTCAAATGACTTGAACGTGACGTAAAATGCCAGTTTAAGTTATTTAAAGTGAAGTCACTGAGGTGCATTCTGGGTTGTTTTTAGTTGGCTTTCATGCTTTTACTGTTAGAATTTTTGCAACTAGAAGCAATTCAGAAGTGCAAATTGGTCTAAAGTGTATGCATACTAATGGCTCTAACTGTAATGTTAAGTAATTATAAGTTTTTTTTAAATAGAAAACTCGGGTAACTGGGGTCTTTTCATTAATGAAATTAAGAAGAAAAACATGTAAGTAAAATAATTAAGAATACGCAATGGGAATGCAAGAGAATATAAGTTTACGATGATCATTAAATTTTGCTTATATAATCATGATGAAATGGCTTTTCTCTTTTCCTCTTATTTTTGCTATTGTTTTAATTGGGATTTCACCTAAGAAGATACAATACTACAATACAATATGTGTGATTATAAGTATCAACTTTTATCAGATGCTTGACTCAATGAAACAGAGTATTGTATCCTACAATAAGCAGAAATCTCATGATTTGTTATTCCCAAAGTTCTTCGTTCATTTGTTAAGATGATTTTAAATTAACGGTTCATTATTACTGCTCCAAAAGTTGAGTCATTTCTGGTCTTCCCAGTATAACCATCTCTAAGAGGAATCTTTAAAGCATTTATCGGATATAATGGTTTAATTTCAAGCTCCTACACCTGAATCATATATTTTGGAACTTTATTTTACCTTTCTTTCAGATAATTTTGTTTTACTATTTTGTTAGCAATATGACGTGATTCAGTGTTTGTTCATACGATTAAGTGCCTTCTTCTTGTCATTATGTTGAGCCTGGCATATGGTTGCTTACATCATATTTACCGCTTCAGTATTCACAATATCATAAATCAATTATAAGGCAACTTGAGACTAAGGTTTGAATACTATAACCTCAAGAGAGTTTCTTGAATTCAGTCTCATGAATCTATTGACTGATCCTTGGCAAAATATTAATATTGGATGATTGCTACTTAACTTACGGTATACTAAACTCATTTTGTCTTCTTTCTCTTTGTTTTGAAATAAATTTGTCATTATTATTGATTCGTGATTGGCGTCCTTCACACGTTGCATCTTTTTTGTCCTTGAAATTGTTCGAACATATTCGTATTTATGATTAAGTTTGTGAATATTCATGATGGTTTCAGTTTTAATGTCTCTGCCTGCAATATTTTTTCATTGTTAAGTTTCTTGGAAGCTGTCAGTATGAATTTTGAAGCAAGGATGACCATTTATTTCTATATTTGTTTGTATTTCTATAACATCGATCATATTTAAGATATTTAGTATATGTATACCTTATTATAAGCGCTGAAGTCTGACTTTGCCATCAAGTAATTTAAAGTCTTCTGACACTAAGCCATGGGAGTTGCTGATCTGAATTTAGTCTCACCTTTGCTTTGACCGATCCTTGGCATAATGTTTATGTTGGATGATTCTATATCAAAGACTTCACTAAGCATACTGAATGTGAGAATATGTTTATTTAATTTGCTAACATTTATGTTCCGCCTAAGGATCATTTGTTACCTTTAAAATGACTTATAACTCCCAGCTTGCAATTTATAAGATATTTTCTTATTGTTTTTATGGTTTAAAATTAACTTGAATGCATGAGTGAGTATCTTTCTTCTTTCATATCATTTCACTCACAATACATTATTTTTTAATGGCTTTTTGTGCATTTACCTACGAGTAAATGAACAATTATGTTAACGATTTCAATTATCATATTAAATTTATAACAATTTTTATTAGTCTGCTTGTTGTTTACCTAACACATATTACAACTTCATACTTACCTTATTCCCTACATAAATCTCTTTTTTTTCTGTATATCTCCATCAATTTTCCTTCTCATATAATATGATCATAAAAATTAATGTAAAGCATACGCCGCATATGGCCAACTTCAATGAATGAATGGTTGTTGTTAATCAAGCGAATACATCGCAAGCTATTAACAGAGAACAAAAAACAAAAAACAGAAACCAGAATACAAGAATCCATCCACCAAACTTAAATGTGCAATTATTTTATATATGAAACAATTACCATTTAACGCAATCAAGCTGAGACAGGAAAATAAAAATTTACAATGCATTAAAATGCGGTAAATAAATGTGGAGCGAACCAATGAAGGAATAAATGAATGAATGAAAGGCAAAACAAAAACAAAAGAATATTTAATAAATAAATAAATGATGACAGTTCTATAGAGGGTAAAGGAAAAGCAAGAAAGAAAGCAATGGCAAAGAGAGAATCATGTCTTAAAGGAAAAGAAAACAAGCAACTGAAATGAGAATGACAATTACTTAAGATATGTTTACACTCGACTGCAGAAACTTCTTTATACATTTTTTTTTTTCTCTTTATGTACTTACTACTACTATATTATAAAAGAAGAAGCAGTACAAAATATTATACAAAAGAAATAGGAACGGAAGGAGAGGAAGGTAAACATTATCCTGTTGTATGAAAGAGAAATTCCTTCAATATGCAATTTACCATAAATTTTGTAATTTACTGGCAAATTATTTTCATAAGCCATTTATGTATGTTTGTAAGTAGTAAGTAAGCACACTTGAGTGTGAGTGTCCCTATGCATGTGTGTGTGTGTGTGTGTGTGTGTGTGTGTGTTACAAACACTTACATAGCAAGCTTAACAAATTTGAGTACATGAGTGAGTGAGTGGATGTTTGGCAAAACTGTTATGAGCACTTTTTGCACAAAGTCAAAGCTAAATTGATTTTCGCGCGAGTCATTAACTTCTTTGAGTGAGTGTATTGTATTGTATATGAGTTTGTAAGTGTGTATGTGAGTGTGGGTGGGTGTGTGTCTGCACTTGCACTTAAGTAGTCTTTGTGTATTTGTATTTATGGTTGACATAACTAAACCCAAAGTGTTCATGCATTGAATGTTTGGTCACAAGTTTTCACTTGATTCTTGTGTAATAAAAGGATTTAAAATGAATTTTCAATATTCAATAAATAAAGGAGTCTTTTTTCAGGTAAATAAAAGAGATTGGGGGAAAATAGTTTTTATGGGAATATTGTCCATTTACTTGATTAATGAAAAGAAATAAAATTTGAAAATAATAAAGAAAATTAATTTACTGAAAAACTCTTTAAATCATTGATAAAATTATGATGGGAATATTGTATTGAAGCAGGATTTATAAAATATTCAGTTGTAAATGATTATGTAAGTCGATTAAGCATCAGTTTTAACAAGAAACACATGCAAAATTAGAATGATTTAGTCTCTCCAAGTACTGAAGGAAAGCCATCTAATATCTTAAGCAAAAGAATAATCTATCTTCTGTGGCACAAACTAAAGTTTCTTCTGCATTCAAATGATTCCAAATAAATACAAGGACCTTATTTCCTTCAGGGACACATGAGTTATAGATGTGGGGGTCTATGTAAATGTTCATTGAGATATTCTACAGATGTTAATCATAAGTAGATACGATGTCCCATAAACACATCACCAAAACCATCACTTAGCGACATCTAGAGGATCCAATCGAATAGATCTTCTGCATTCGAAGGCTAATTCTAAAGTTAAAAGTTATAAAATTCTTGCTGGAAAGTACAAGGGAACACGGCTGACTTTATATATTAATTTCTCATGATTTGTCGACTCTTCTCCTCAATAAATTGTATGTATAAACTTCATATATCTGAAACTATAAACTTCCAAACCCTTGAAAAAGCCTCAAAACTTTGATTCAAATTTGACCTGCCTTCACAAGAAACTTTTACTTCTTTGGAAAGGAAGGAAGATAATTTATTATTGCTCAAACCTAAGGATCTATAAAAAACTTATACAGTTCATATCTTGATAAATTGTGGAAACTAATAAACATATTTCATGGATCCACTATTATTTTCAAAATTAAATAAAAATATTTCAATCAAAAACACAATAAATAAAATAATGAGACTATAAAATTATAAAAGAAAAAAAAAAAAAAATTGAAATAGAGGAAAAGCAAGGAAAATGATAAAAAAAAAAATTGAAATGAAAAATATCAAATTCTTTATGAAAGAAATTTAAGCACTTAACACAGGTGATGTGGCATCATCATCATCATCATCATCATCATAATCATCATCAAAAGGCAACGAAGAGAACTGGAGCGAATTTTAAGTAAAGGAAAGAAAAATAATAATAATAAAAAAGAAAAAAGGCGCAAAGAAATTGAAGATATTTTATATGAAAAATAATGTTCAACGTTGTTGAATGTTCGCTGTTGGTTGTTGAATGTCACAACGCGACATGTCGTTGCCATGAGAATGTAAATTACCCGGAAAATGTGACATATACGTTTACAACAAGAATAAGAAGAACATGAACAAAAACAAGAGAAAGCATAGGAAAAAGCAAATGACATACATACTATACCATACCATACCATACCATACAATACTTTACTATAAAAGCAGCAACTACCACTACTACAACAACAACAATAACAGCAACATGTTCTACTGAAGCTGAAAGAGTCCCTGATGTTGACGATGGTGAAGAAGATGACAACAATGTAATGTTATGGCGGTAACATTGAGTGCCTACATAAGTCCTTTTAATTTGAATATTTTACACTCTAAAGTAGTCGTCATTCTTATCTTCACATGAGTAGTGGAGTGAGTGAAGTGCCTGCTGCCGCATAACCAAAATGATTCAAATAATGGAAAGAGGGCAAGAAATATTGGTGCATGGTTACCTCAAATATATTCGTACGTTCTGTCCTTAACATTTTCTCAATTCTCTTTCAACTCTTTGCCTTCTACCTACCACCTGCTTTCTTTCTTTCTTTCCTTTCCTTTGCTGGTTGCTCCATGTCAATGTAATTGTCAAGTGTCACCACAAAAGTAGCAAAAAAAGCAACAACAAAAAGAAAAATGAGCCGCCAAAGAACAAGCGAAGCGAAGAAATGTTTAAGAGAATTGAAAGAGGGCAAATGCGAACGCGAAATGCGAGAGCCACGTGCGGCGCACAAATCAAAGTCAGCCAAAGCAATTGCTAGTGTAGTAAGTGGCAGATAACGTAGGCATGGAGGAACTAAAGGAGATTGGATCAAAGAGTGGAACGAAGAAACAATGATGATGGTGATGATGATGACGACGGAAAGGAAATGTAACCCAAACGAAATAAAATGAAAGAGCAACGGAAATGTAAAGTGTCGTAAATGTTAAATGAAATTGAAGTTATCGCAGCGAACTGAACTCTCAAGCTCTTCTTTTGCTCAATACGAGTATAACGAGTAACTACATGTGAGTTTGTATATGTAACTGTGTATGCAATTCTTTGTTTGTATATGTGTGTGTGCGTTCTGTAATTGCGTTACGTGCTCACTTATGTAAGGTAAGTTCTGATTTCGTAATGCAAAATATTCTGTACACAATTTATTGGCGAATTCATACGTTAAGGAAAAACTGAATGACAATAATATATTCTATATATATTATATGTATGCATGTGCGTGTGTGTGTGTTTGTATCTGTGTGTGCTTACTTCGAATGTCGTGTTGACAACATTTCTTTTGTCACATAGTGGGTGTCGTTATTTTTATTTTTTGCTTTTTTGGTTTTTTGCTTTTTATTGTCATCATTTTGGTGTGTTTATGTGGTTTATTCTATGGGATTCATAAAAATTTTGATTTATTATATTAAATTTATAAAAATTCTATTCTATTCTAAACAGCCAAACACTTGGCGTATGCTTAAGCTAAGAATATTTGATGTTTTATTTTTATTAGAGAAAAAAACAGACTGATTTATTTTTAGCAACATATAAATTTTTGTGTGGGAAAAGATATTTATTTTTTTTTTTTTTTATTATTCTTGTAATGAAATGTGAAAATGTCATTCATTATTTGATTCATAATATTTTTTATTTACATAAGAAACTTTCTTATAACATAAATCCTAATTGGCGTATACTTAATCTTAGTATATTTATTTTGTGATCTTTCTAAAAGAAAACAAGTTAAGAGTCTCATTTTAAATTAGAAATTTTTTAATGGAAGAATTATTTAATTATTCACTTCTATTAACAAGATGAAAGGTTAAAGGTGATTCCTTGTAAGGAGGGTAATCTCAGAAGTAACCAATTTCACTTATAGATGCGTTTATTTATTTGAAAATAATGATTCTGCTGGAAAGCATCAACTTAATTAAACTTGATGGAAAAAAATCAGAATCTTGAATCGAGCGTTTCATGAAGTTTCACAATCAAAACCAATCATGGATGAAACATGGGTCTTTGCAATTCACATCTGTGATAAAGGACTAGTCAAAACACTGGACTTTTTGGGATAAATTGGATCTTAAAAAGGCACATATCGTTTCATCTCGAGGCATCAGTGTTTTGGTATGAACATGAAATAATTTTCATTGATAAACTTCAAAAAAGAAATGTAATCAAAAAACAAAAAAATAAAAATAAAATAAAACCGCATTTGCCAAAAAAACAAAAAATGTTGTTGCATCATTGTGCCAGTTCACTCAGACATTATCGCCTATCGCATGGCTAAAATCAGCAACTTAAAATTTGATTTTGTTGCCCTATGCACCCAATTTTCCAGATTTATTGTATTTGGATTATTTTCTCTATCCAAAATATTGAAATTTATTGGCAATGCGATAGACCCAACTTCTTGGCCGAAATGAGTACAAATATTGCTATCCTGAATATAAAACTATGGAGTAGGGAAACTTTCAAAAGAATTTGTTCAAAAAGGAACCGATCGTACTACCAAAAACATATGGTTTCTGCATGTGTGAAAGGTGTGTGAGCTTCACTATATCCAAAGTAACATACATTTTGCTCGCATTTATTATCATTACAATCTGCCTTCATTCTTACACATTTTCTATAATCTGTTTTTTTGCATCTCCCTTTCTTCGTCTTATTTTCTTTGATACGTTAGATAATTCTGGGATCTTCATAAAGATATTGATTTGATTGAAGAAGATGAGCATAAATTTAATAAATAAATAAAAACAAGTACATTTTTTTTTGTACTTTCTTTCAAAAACATATTATGGTGAAATGTTAATATACAAACAACTGTTAAAGAGAAGCTAATATCTTAAAAATCAATGAAACATAAAATTCAAATTTTATGAAAGTCCACTACCAAAATAAAAAAAAAAAAAATTCATTAATTGCAGCCTTAAGTAAAATATCCAGACAGCCTTCATAAATTCATTGATTATTCCCATTTTTATTTGCCCTCTAATCTTTAGAAAGGACAGAATTTTCTATCTTTTTCTACATAATTTGTATATTGTTTTTCTCCCTTAAGTGAGTAAAATGCTTTGTTTGTATTCTATTTATGTTAATCGTTTATTTGCATTTTTTTCATAAAACTTCGTCATCATCGTGATTCCTTTTTCCTAATCTTTGTCTAAAAACTTAATACTAGGAACCAATTTAAAAAGAATTTAACTTATTTGACTTTAAAGTTTCTTCTTAATGCCTTAATGCACTTAAGATTATTCAAAGTCAAAAACAAAAAAAAAAAATAAATTAAAAAAAAACTAAAGATGAACTTGAAAACATCTTTGGCCATCATCTCATACTTTTGTTTTGTTTTATTTTTTTCTGGACACAAACTTCTTCAATTTGCTTGGAATCAATAAGAAACTTAAACTAATCTTATATTGATTGCTAAGGAAACTTGAAGCATCTTACCTTACAATTTTGTTGAATATTGTTTAGAGTTTGTTGTTGTTGTCAAAGGTCAAATACTGAAAAATGGACATCTGTAAATAAATAACGAAATTACGGTTTAAATTTAATTTAATTTGATTTGATTAAAGAATATTTTTATGGTTGCCATGACATAATTGATTTTTACTTTTTATTTTTTATAGACGAGTATAGAAAATATTGCAATAATCATGGATGCTGGTTGCTTTAGAATTTAGTATTGTATATTGTAAAAGGAAATATTCTAAGGATATTGTATTAAATAATATGCTTTCGAAATAAAGTTTTAGTCTGTCAATGAGAAGGCGAAATATATATTTGGAAAGGACACTCCCATATTGGCATCTACAATATATTGGTATCTACAAATATATTGAAGTAAGACAATTCATTCGGAATTGTATATAACCATGTGTTTCCATTCAGTCAAGTAAGACACGAGACTTTCTGATTACTCAAAACATTGAATTGATAAGTCATCCACAATAAAGTCCTGATTTGCTACCTAATGACTTTATCTTGTTACCAAAACGCATGTTTTAGAGATACTTCATTTGGAGAGACAAAAGCGTTTCGAATGCTGCAATTTCTTGTCGAAATCATCACTTATGAAATTTCAAGTACTTTATCTTAAAATTTCAATTCATTGGGTTTAAAATTGACTTTATTGAAAGCTAAAATAAATTATTTTTTAAAATAAAATTGTTCCTCTATGAAGAAGCTTTAGTATTGTTTAAAATTTGACAATAAAGAAAAATCCATACAACCTTAGGCTTATAGCTTGCATAGCTTAGCAATACCATCTAAATCTTATAGAAAAATACAAAGATATTTGATTACCAATCTTCTAAGTAAACTTAAAAACTCTTTATTTTCAATGGCTTCATACCTCAAGCTGGAATTTTTAGAGTTCCGGACCCAAAGTTTACTAATTATAATAGCTAGAGAGTTGAAAATTTTACAAAATGTGTAATTCTATCCCGGCATTAGAAAAAAATACTAAAATTTAAATATTTTCAAAAACTTAAAGGGGTCCCCATACAAGAAACATTTTGGTTTGTATGGCAGCTATACGATCCAGTATTCCCACGAATTTGAAATTTGAGTGGTTGATGGTTATGCATCAAAAACTTATATTGTAGAAATTTCAGTTTGATCGGATTACTAGGAAGGGTACCTCCAATACAAACCCCCATTAAAATTCAGGTTCTTATTAGAAAAACTTTTTTGTTTTTTGTTCTATCAAATTGAAATTTAGGCACTATAAGTTTCAGACATAAATGCTATACGTCTCTTGGAATCAGCCAAATCGGCCAACTAGAAAGGGTACCTCCCATACAAATCCACCATTATAATTCAGGTTCATATTCGAAAAACTTTTTTGTTTTTTAAACTATTGAACTGAAATTTAGGCACTATAAGTTTTTGATATAGGCGCAGTACATTTGTTGGAATCAGTCAAATCGGACTACTAGGAACACTACCTCCCATACAAACCCCAATTTGGTACGGAACCCTTCGTGTATGAGTCTGACTCGCACTTGACCCATTTTCATTATTCTTAGTAAGAAATTCTTTTCATTTTTTATTAAGTGTTTATTGCTTTCATAAAGATGAATGGTGATGATGTGTTGTTCATGATTGTGAAATGGAGATGAGTAATTCTTAATTATTCAATTTGTTAGTTTAAATGATTCATAGACTTTCTTGAAGAAAAAATCATCTCTAAAAATGCAAAAATATTCATACATGAGTATTTTGTGACTATGAAAGCCGCTTAGTTTGTTTCTCTAATTTATGTATTTTGGTTATTTTTTTTCCATATTCTTTATTAAATGAAACGAACATAAATATGCAATTAAATGCAAATCGGCTTAGTTGTTTGATTGAACAAAACTTTTGATTATTTCCATCATGATTTGGTATAAGAAAATATTGGTCAATATTTTTCAGGAAAGTAAATATTTCATAAATCTAAATTTGAACTTTTTATATAATACAAAAACTTTAAACAGTTAAACATAAGGAAACTTATAAAGTATCCGACACCTGTAACGTGTATCTCTAAGATAATCATCTGCCTTCAATTACCTGAAACACCAAGTAAATGTCAAAACAGGACAATAATCAGTGGTTACTATTCAACTAGGGAAAATTTATTGGGTGGTGTAGCGTAAAAGAACTGAACCATGAGACACAACAAACTCGTGATATACGAGCCAAAAGCACTCAAAAATTTATTGTCTGCAACTAGAAATTCGACATGAATTTTATTTATTTGCATGTAAATCGGATTTGTGTGATCCCAAAGACACACCGACAATAAAATATATAAATAAACAGCAACGCAACGAAAATCCAACCACCGTGAATGAATATTTTTTGTTTGAGTGAACAGAATAAGAAAAGGGAGAAACAAAACCAAAAGTAAATAAAAGAAATACTAAAACACCAGGGAAAAGCAAAGCAATTCTTATCATTAGAATAATGTATCTTGCAAAAAAGTTTATAGAACGAACAAACGCATGACATGACAGGAATGAAGCTAATAACAATAGAAATAGAATAAGACAATAATGATGCTTATGATGATTATGATATTGTTGATGATGCTGATGTAGAAGAAAGTAAGCTTCATTTCTTTTTTAATTTTATTTACGAAAACAAATCAAAGAAAGGTAAATAGGTTTGCAAGCCCAAAGACAATCACATGAATGAATGAATGAATGTTCGCTCAATAAATAAAATAAAATAAAAACAAAACAAAACAAAGGATTGAACAAAAAGTATTAAGCCCTTTTGAATTGTTTCCCTCAAGTGATAAAGTGATGCAGAAGCATATGAGCAACTAACATGAGAGTTCGACAGCCTAAAATTTGCTAAACCAAATGGTTTTTATTCATGTTAATGTTAAGAGAGCAAAAGGGAACACAATCAAATACAAGTTTTAAATTTTGTGGTTTTAGTTCTGGTTGGTTCTTTGAGATACTCACATCACCCTCATTTACAAAGGTATCTTTTGGCTACTGACACTTTTGGTCATATTTATTTATATATTTTTGTTTTGTTGGATATCCTGTTCTGTCCATTCTGTTATCCTTCATCATTGTTAATCGACATGGGCAGCATCTCATATTGTTTTATGTTGCGGATCACTATATAAGTGTGTGCATCTGTGTGTGAGTTTTATGGCCTATTATGGTTAAATTATGGCTCATGCTTTTGAAAAACAGTATGAGAACACAGGTGGCAAACTACCAAAAGCATTTAAATATTTCTTTTTCCTTTTTGTTTCAAAACATGAAAAGAACATGAATTTTAAAAAGAGGGCAAAATCTACACACAAAAAAAAAAAAAATCTATTATACATGAAAATGAAAGCAAAAGAAATACAAAATTAATTTTTTGTATTAATAATTTAAAATTCATAAGCTTTGCATAATTAAAAATTCATAAATTTTTGTGAGAAGGCGCCTGACTAATGAAGCTCGTCGGCAAGGGAAAGTATGTAGTTCAAAAATATAAGAAGAAAGGCAAAAATAAAATGAGAAAAAATGAAATAAAGAAGGGCCAACAAACATTGGAATTGAGCGTAGCTAATGAGCCTCAGTCTGAATTGTCCTTT
Organism: Amiota minor; assembly: GCA_037043295.1. Lineage (NCBI taxonomy): Eukaryota > Metazoa > Arthropoda > Insecta > Diptera > Drosophilidae > Amiota > Amiota minor. Next base: position 5,203,971 of record JBAMAW010002155.1, on the reverse strand, counting down.
CTTTATGAGAGAGTATCCCCCTAATGCAAGCGTGTTGATGATGAGCCCCAAATGGAAAGTGTTCTATGATATCTTTTTTTATGGTACTTCAATGTAGCTTCAGCGTCATCACCATCATCATCATCATCATACACTCAAAGAAATTCTTTTGATTTTGCTACCATTGATGTTCAATTTACTACTTCTTCCTTTTTTTTTTTTTCTCAAAAATGGAAAAAGAAAAACTTAAATTAGCCATCAAGATATTTTCTCCCTTTGCTTTCGTTAGTTTTTCGACTTCCCTCTAACAGAAATGAACAAAAAATTTATTATTTGCACACCCCTTTTTCTATCTTCTTTCATTCCATTCTCCTTGCTTAAATTTTATGACAGTGAAAGAGAAAAAAGCAAAGCTTGAATCATAAAGAATATTTTTTGTGGGGGGCAGAAGTAGCAAAGGAAAAAGATATGGCAGCGGAAGTGTTTTGAAAAAATATTTTTTGTCGTTGCGTCACTTTGGTTTCCTGCTTTATCATTATAGTCCTCTTCACTCACTCATTCTTTATTAGAATTCAACTGACCAGGAGTTGACATAGTCATCGTCATCATTAGCTTCATCATCATATTCATCATCATCATCAACATCAACATTTCATATCAACTCAATTGAGAAAAAAGCCTGCCCAGTGCAAATTCCAAGTAAAATTCAACATTAAATGAATGCATGAGTAAAAGGAATGGGAAAAGTGATGGCAAATGAAATGAAAATTCGTGGAAATGAATAGGTAAATTATGAAATGTAAAAAAAGGAAATGTAAGAGAAAATGGCATGAAACTATCTCGAACTGACAGTCATCTGTAAACAGAACAAAAAACAAACAAAACATGTTTGTCACCTTTGCTAAATTTCGTTTTTATCTCTAGTAATTTTTTTTTTTTTTTTGCAATTTGTTCTTACTTTCCTTTTTTTAGATTTTATTTCTATTTTTTTTTTATTAATATTATTTTTATTTGAATGAGGGTGCACAATCATTTGGTTGTTGATAGTCTCTTCTCTTTCTTTTTTCTTTGGTGTCAATGAAGGTCATTCATTTCATTATGTTTAATAGTTTTTGTTTGTTTGCAGGTGAGAGATATAAAATTGTTGTAATATTTTATGTAAGGGGAAAAATTTGTCATTCATTTAATGAGCATCATTTCATCACCAGCATTTGATTCACCAAATCATCAAATCTTATTTTAAAAGTTGAAAGACAATTGAATTTTATAGCCAAGTGAAATTCAAAAAACTTAAGTATGCAAGTATTTTAAATATTTTTTATTAAAATAATTTCAAGTTGTACAAAGATTTATAAAAAATTGTACTCAATGTTTTCACAGTGGATAATGTCAATTCCAAAGGGATGCCAAACTGAATTTATTAACTAATATGAAATGGATGGATATCAGAAAATTATTCCAATTTCGTCTGGATGAAATCAAAAATACATAAAGAATTTAATACTAAGGGGCATCATCATATTGTTACGATAAATCTAAGCAATCGATAGGAGTTGAAGGAGAAGTAGCATATCCCCCCTGTATGAACAGCTAAAGAAAAAGAAGAAAACGACATCATCTGCATCGCCAATATAAATAAAGGCAAATCAATTTTTATAACACAAAAGAAACCAAAAACCACAAATTCATAACTTTACCTATAAATGTAGACTTCAAGGTATTTTAAAATTCATATTAAAAGAATTGAATATTTTTTCTTGATTTGTAAATCATTTTTTTCTTTTTCAATGAATCCTTCCTTTACAATATTCTCGTGTGTAATGCATTTGAAAAACATGTTACTTTTTTATTTATTTATTTTAATAATGTTAACCTAAAGTTAAAACTAGAAGTTAACAGACAAATAGCCATGGCTGCCAGGGCCTTCAGCTAGAACATGTTACTTATTCTAATGCAACAAGGATCATGTGATGACCTTTGTTTTTTTATTTCAAATGTTTCATTTTTGTGCAATGCATCTTTTGTTATGTGATTTGAAATACTCGAATTATATAAATTTTATTTGAAAAATATTTAAAATACTCATTAAAATGTTTGTGAGTTACTTAAAATGATTTTTAATTTCATTTAAAATAAGCTAAAATGTTTCCATAGACAAAACAAAACCTATACCCATGAAAATGTTTGTTTTGAAAACAATTTTCAGCATTTTCATATGTGAAAACTCATAAAAATGTTTATAAATGTGTTAATCTGAAAAGAAAATACGCAACTTTTGATAGAATAAAAATAAATGCCACCTAATAAAAGCATCAAGCAAAAGCGCCACAAAGAAAGTCTGCTGCCAGCTGTTAAAAATTGAGATAGAAATCTAAATAAAGAAGAAATATCAGGAGGAGAAAAACAAAAATATCATAAAAACTCATGAAAAACAAAAAGTGATATAAAGAAATGAAAAAAAAAAAAAGAAAGAAAGAAAGAATATACGCGTGCTTAGATAAAATAATCAACGCAAGTAGTCATGGAACAATATGAATGAAAGTGAAAGAAGCGATGTGAAACATATGCCGTGTTGGCCCAAATGGAAAAAACATGGAAATGAAAATGAGAAACAGGAGCCGGAGCCGGAGCCAGCCAGCTGTCATGCAAAGGAGGCCAAAAGTATATAAAGAAATCTTGGCGTAGGCAGAACCAGCAGAGCAACAACACAAAATATATGAAACGGAAGTGCGTGTGCTTAGAAAGTGTTTACCTTGATAGGTCAATGAATAGATACAGAAATATATAAAGAGAGGAAGGAAAAACAATGTAATAAGAAATTAAAATAAAATTTTAAAGGGAAAATTTAAGAAAAAAATTTATATATACAAAATGATAGAGGAAGGAAAAGAAAATGAGTCGAAAATTAATTTCATTTTTTTTTTAACTATAATATTTTTCTAGGATTCTTTAGGTTACAAAATAATTTTAAAAGAAACATAAAATTGCTTAGAACGCATGAAATAAAAAAAAAAAATCTATTTATTAAGAAAATTTATTTTTATTGTTACAAGTTTTTGCTCTCTCGGATCATCTTCTCTTATAATCCAACATATCCTCCAACATTGTTACCCTCAACTTGTCTTTGTCTCTTGCTTCCATTTTTTCACTCACAAGCGATAACAGATAATAAAATTTATATAAAAGAGATAAAATGCCAAAGAAAACAAAATATTGAAAAATATATACAAAAATTCACTTAAAAAGTGAATCAAAGAAGAACTAGTAACAACATCAACTAAGTAACATTTGCCACAGGCCACCATAAAAGCAACTCTAAGTGCAGTCATCGTTGCTACAAAAAAAAAAAAATAAGAATATGGTACAAAAACAAAAAAAAAAACATTAAGTTTATTGCCTGCGGTTTTTGCATATCCACAAACATTTCTTATATTTTTTCTTTTGGTTTCTTCTTTATGCTATGGTCTTCTACCTCTATTTTACCTTTCTTACTACATTCGCATGAATTTCATTTAGATACATAATAATTCTTTACGCTTACCAAGAACCTTAACCTAACCTCATATGTTTTGCAAAAGCTATAAATCCATGAGAGATAAACAAAAAATGGAAAAATTATTCAAACAAAAAGCACAAAAAACTAAATGGACAAGAAGAGTATCTAACAAATTGTTTTGCATATGCGTATGATATGTTTTTATGTAAACAAAGGCAAATGTACCATAGTATTTAATATTTATATGCAAACCTGTTAAAAATTATACAATAAATATTTTCGAAAATTTTCTCTCATAGAAAATGTAAATAAATTTAATGTAAACAAAATTTCTCGCATGCAAAAAAAGAATTAAAAGTTAATTAAGTAATATTAAAAGATAATTTATTAAATTGAATTCAATTTCTTTCTTAAAATGCATTCTCTTAAGACAAATCTTCTAGCATGCGATAAAAAAATTGATTCATACAAAAATTATAGCATGCGAGGAAAAACTTATTTGTTTCATGACATTTTAAAAAGTTTTTTAGTAATTATAGTGAACAAAATTGACAGTATAATTGGACATTTGTTTCTAAGAATTAATTTAAATAAAAATTCTAGCATGCGATAAAAAATTGATCGTTTTATGAAATTTAAGAAAGTTTTATAGTAATTGTTATAAAAAGGCGGACACTTAAATTGAAAATCACATATCTAGAAATCATTCATGCATTCACTTATTTAATTCATACAGAAATTATAGCATGCGAGAAAAACCATATTTGTTTCATGACATTTTTTAAAATTTAATTATTAATTATAGTAAACAAAATGGACAATATAATTGGACATTTCTTTCTAAGAATTTACTCATTTATGCAATTATTGATATAAATAAAATTTCTCGCATGCGATAAAAACTTTATAATTGCAAAAATTATAAGAAAGTTGTATACCTAGTAATTCTCATAAAAAGGAAGACACTTTAATTGGATTTTCATTTCTTACTTAATTCATGCAATCAATTATCGCATGCGAGAAAAAACTTATTTGTTTCATGATATTTTAAAAAGGTTTTCGATTGTAGCTCTTTTATCTGCGTTACGGCATGAGCATTTCAAAAAATGGGGCTAAACATAGAATCGTCAGATTTCTTTCCTACTGGTTAGAGAGTAGGACTGGCAAACCGATGGCGTGGGGTTCCAGCCCTGCAATGGGAATATTTTTTTGATGTGGTTTCGGTAGGGCAATTTGGTTACCGCTTTTCTTGACTAGTTTTTAGGTGACTGACCGATCACAAACAGTTGGCAAAATGTGTGATTTTAAATTTAGAATTTTGTTGTGTGTTTTTTTAGTTTTCCTATTTTTATAAAATGCTTTGTACAATAACTACAACAAATAAGCGACAATACAACAAAACTCATTTTAAGTTAATATAAACTTATTAAAGTTTAAAAAGAAATAAATAAAAATTAATAAAACGGAAAATCGAATTAAATAAAATGAGAGTGAAACATTTTAAGTATGCAATTTCCTGCTATAAACATAAATACCTGAATAGTCTAATGTATAAAAAGCCGGCTCGGCCGATGACTCAAAACAACAGAGAGTGTCTTCGTCACCTGTTAGAGGATAATACATTTTTTTTTGTTTTGCTTTTTCTTCTTAAGTGATAAAAAAACTAACAGAATAAATTTTCTATAAAATTTAAAGAAACATGTTAACGATTCCTACACTCCTACCTGCATCATCATCCGGGGACCATCAAAAGGACCAAAAAGCACAACCTTTGGACAATAACTAGTTTACCAGACTCTCGCTTTATTGGATCATTATCATTAAGATTCTTCTTGCTTACTTTTACAAATCTTGAATGATGCTCAATTTGATTTGATTTGGTACTTATTTTCATTGTCGCCCTTAACTTTTAGTATATAACGATAGATGCAAAAGATAATTTAGATATGGCAAAGCATAGAAATGCTTCAAAATAAATAAAATTATTTCATGTAGAAAAATTTTGATTTGTTAAGCTCACGCACTCAAGTCGCCATATAATATAATTTAAATCGGTTTTCATTGAGTGAGTTGCCTAATAAGATGTGCATGGATGAATCCAATGAAAGGTCACGGCATCCTGAATTTTCTTACGAATAATCCCAGCAACGTTGTAGACATAAATTTGTTAAATAACCCAGTTTCTATTTATAAGCTAAAATGCAGTACCAAATGGGAAATTATTAAAATACAAATGTTTTTATTTAATTGTTTTGGCGCCACCACTATTATTTTCTTGTTATTAGTGTATATAAATAAATCATTGAAGTGAAAAATTGTGCAAATGTCAGGTTATTACTTCTTCTAGTATATTAATTCTTTTAAACAATTAAAATGTGAAAAGTTTGCTAGTCAGTTGTCTTAATTTTATGCATAAAATTTTGAAGCAACTAGTGTTATTTATAATTGTTATAAGGAGAATGGGTGAAACTCCAAAGTTCTCCATGATCAAGCTCCAATTGCAAGCATAATATTCGATTGAAAATCGTAAAATTTTGTTGTATTCCAAGCTTAAGGTGGCTATGATGCGGGGTTAAAAATTTATTATTCAAATCGCACAATAAAAAATATCTACAACAACAACCTCACAATATTCTCATTTTGGGGTTGTTGTTGTTGAGTTGGATCCATCAATATCCATGCTACATCTGAGGTGGATGCTGCATCAGCTCTGTGATCTTCACACATAAATTAGCGTCCTTAATAAAATCACCTAAAAAAAAAACGATTTTATTTTAAATTAAAAAATTAAGATATTAGTATTTAGAAAGGTATTAGGGTGTTGGTGCCATTAAGTTCTTTGAAAAAATATGCTTAGTTACACTTTAGTGGAGAAAAGTTCCTGTTAAAAAAAGACATGGTTGAAATTCGAATCGAAAATTCCATCAGAAATGATTTTTTTGATGACTCTCGTAGTGGGCATCGTCAGGATAGAAATAAAAATTAAGGGATATTGGACGCATCACTTGGCCAAGCCGGCACCAACATTAAAATCTTCCAACACAATTTTCCTTTCAGAATTGATGTTAACAGGAAAAATTTAACTGTTGAAGTTTATGGTAACATGCAGTTATTTATAGATGGCAAGGATGTGATTCCGGTGGATCCAATGGTCATGGTGGTGATGAATTCGAGAAGCAGCATTACTACGAAATCAAAAATTCAATTGACATTTCTACAAGACACCTTTTTAGACTTGGAAACGTTCTTCATGTAGCTGAAAACAAGAATCAGTTTAAATATATTTGGATAATACGAGTATTACTACTTTACTACTTACTCACCTATCTATATTGAATCTTATTATTGATCTACGATTGTGCACAAGCAATATGATTGATTAATATTTCTCTTTCTCTCTTAATTTGTCATTGAAGGAACTAATTTCACGTTTAGTTTATTTTGTTTTCGGTTCTCCGATGCTTGTAGTTTCTTATTAATTTCGGCATTTTTTTTCCCCCAGGTTTTGTACTTTTGCCAAACTTTTGAGTTTCCTTTAGAAGTAAGAACTTGAACTAAAATTCAGAAAAATGTATTGGCGAGTGGGTAGGCGGATTGCGCTATCGACCTATAACAAAGTTTTACGAACAAGTACTTAGACCTACATGGACTTATGGTATTCAGTTATATGGCTGCTCGTGTTCCAGTAATATAACGTGAAAACAAAGGTTCCAGAACAAACTGCTGAGATTTGTTGTGTTTGTACCCTGGTACGTCCGTAGCAGCGATATTGAACGTGATCTTGCAATTACCATTCCGAAATATACGAGGTCTCATTTGGAAAGGCTACGTCTTCATATAAATAATAAAGTTTCCAACCTTTTCGATCCAAGTGGTTGGAAAAAAAGACTACAACGCAAAAAGCCGCATACACTCATAGAGTATCACAAATCTCTGCAATCAGGAGTATCAACAAAATGATGAGTTTTAGCTAAGCCCAATTAAAATTGCCCGTTAGCTTAAATTCCTTTTAAAAGTAGATGCAATATAAAAATAAACAACAACATTACGTACGCTACTTTCTGCGAGTCCATCCATGATTTCCAATTTTGAAGTAAAAATCAAATTCTAAATACACAGGTTTCATTCTGAATTGCAAAAGTTCGAATGAGCGCTCTTTTAGGAGAACTAAACGACCTAGTTCGTCGATGATCTCGCTCTTAGTTCGTTTTAGTCATGGGTAGTTCGCGAACGAAGACGTTGATTGAAGTGTCAACTATGCGAACTTGAGTAGTTCGCGAACTAATCAAGTTCGAAATACGTTTCTTATGTATGTGAACTATATGATCACGTTCTTAGTTCGTTTTGAATTTAATTTTCTGCCATTCCCCTAGGCTTCATTCTGAATTGCAAAATCACTACACGATAGGGCTGGGTAGTTCGAATGAGCACTCTTTTAGGAGAACTAAACGACCTAGTTCGTCGATGATCTCGCTCTTAGTTCGTTTTAGTCATGGGTAGTTCGCGAACGAAGACGTTGATTGAACTATGCGAACTTGAGTAGTTCGCGAACTAATCAAGTTCGATATACGTTTCTTATGTATGTGAACTATATGATCACGTTCTTAGTTCGTTTTGTATTTAAATTTCTGCCATTCCCCTAGGCTTCATTCTGAATTGCAAAATCACTACACGTGCACATGAATATGGAAATTGCCCAATTGACATTTGGTTTGTGTGTTTGCATGTGGTAGTCAACATGTTCAATAAGTGTCAATTTCCACACAGCAATTCTGGTGCAGTGTGTGGCGTAAGCACTGCTCACTTTGGTGAGTATGTACACTTGTTAATATACACACATTTGTTTATATTTTAGCACGATTATTAAAAATTAATGAAATAAAAAAGTTAAATATAAAATAATAACAAAATTAATTTTCATTCGCTTCCGAGACATTAAAAAAAGACGAAGACAGAATAAATTCATCTAAAAAGGCAAAATCTTCATTTTGTTTTTTAGAAAAACTGCCTCTTTACCAATATAAAACAAATTCAAACATTTTACAATAATCATATTAATCATAAAAAAATTTAATCAATGTTAGTGTGACCGTTTCCCGACCGGCAATTAAATCAAGGAAATCGGAGACGAGTGCGTGCGACACAAAGTAGAAAAATACCAAGAAAAAAAAAAAAAAAAAAAAAAATTGCACAGCAAATGGAAAGCATAAAATTAAAGCGACCACTTGGGATTACAAATGTTTCGCCTCAACTTCCGGGGAAACATACAAAACAACTTAGGAATGAAAAATGTATTCCGGCGCAATTTATACCTAAACGTCCGATGGTAAGTCTAATCAGTTACTCTTACAGCTTACATACATAAATTTACTGAAATTCTAGGTTCCAGTGATTTGGGTCGGTAATAAATCCGAAAAAGAAATTGATGTAGGTAGCCTAGAAGATGTACGCCGCCCGACAAAGTGCGCCCAAGTTTCGATATTACAAAGATATGTTCCCGTGCGATCACAAAACCACTACACTCACATGTCTGGAAGTAATCAAATTGTTTAGCATGTACAATGATAACTTCACCGCAAATGCAAGAGTCCCTGCAGCATTATTTCGGTAGCTTTATTTTCTCTCCACAACACCATTACGTACGCTTAAATCCACATGTTTCGCCTCAACTTCCGGGGAAACATACGAAACAACTTGAGACTGAAAAAAGTATTCCGCCGCAACTTACACCTAAACGTCCCATGGTAAGTCTAATCAGTTACTCTTACAGCATACATACATAAATTTACTGAAATTCTAGGTGCCAGTGATTTGGGTTTGTAATGAATCCACAAATGCCTGGAAGTAATCAAATTGTTCAGCATATACAATATTAACTTTACCGGAAATCCAAGAGTCACAGCAGCATTATTTTGGTAGCTTAATTTTTTCTTTACTACACCATTACGTACGCTTAAATCAGTGAAATCGGAGACGATTGCGTGCAAGTGCCAGTGATTTGGACCGAGAACAGTAAGAGACAGTTATAATATTTCTTCTTTATTAACATAAACGCGCAAGTCAAGGTGCTTTGCCTGCCGTACATTTTTGTTAATAATTTCATTGAATAGAAGAAAATCAGTTAATTTAGCAAAGAAAGTAATGATAAAATCGACTTCTTTACTAGTCTAGGCATGATTTATTTAAAATGTATCAGCGATCACAATTGAAAGTGTCTTAATTTGGCAATGGCGGCATCCATTCGCAGACATGCAGCTAGGAACGAGGCACGATGACATTCTGTGGGAGGGTTTAATGTGTTCTGCTGCTGTTTATTGGATGATCCAATTGTGACATCATCAGCTTCTTCGTATTCGTTGTCAGCCATTGTAGTGTCGATTTTCACTACGAGATCAAAGAATTAACCCATTGGTATTTTCTTCTTTCGCTCTTGCTTTCCAAAGATCTTCTGGATTTTAAGGCGGCGCTTTTTTTTAACTGCTTTTATGTTTTATTTCACCACACGCCCCTGGGATCTTATATCGCCCATTTCGGTACAATTTTTTTCGCCATTGCCATTGTCTTCATCGTCTTCAAATATTGTCTCCAGTTTGGTAGAAACAAATTTGATAATATAGTTGCTCATGTAAACTTTTTCTAATTCTGATAAATTTTGGCGAATTTTGAACTCCTTTGTGCATTTTTTTTCCTCCCATTTGCTATTGCGGTGGGTATCAGTCTTAAAGACTTCTTAAGGGCGCGTGGAGGCATTATTTGCCGACATAAAACGCAGTTGGAAGTAGCATTGTCCAATTTATTTGCTTCCACATTATATAAATATGTTCCAGGCATTTGGATATATTGGATTTGGGATCCTACCGGCAAAATTTTGTCTGGGGTGCCCTGCTTACCGCTATTGGGCGTTGCCTGCACACGTTTGGGGGCAGTTACGATGTTAGTGGCTACTTCAATACGATTAAGCATTGGGCAGGGTCAATATCCGTGGCAATTTATTTGCCTGCACGTTACTCAAATATATTCCAGGTGTTTGGTAATATTGTTGCTCTTGTAAACTTTTTCTATTTCTGATAAATTTTGGCGAATTTTGAACTCCTTTGTGTATTTTTTTTTCCTCCCATTTGTTATTGCGGTGGGTATCAGTCTTAAAGACTTCTTAAGGGCGCGTGGAGGCATTATTTGCCGACATAAAACGCAGTTGGAAGTAGCATTGTCCAATTTATTTGCTTCCACATTATATAAATATGTTCCAGGCATTTGGATATATTGGATTTGGGATCCTACCGGCAAAATTTTGTCTGGGGTGCCCTGCTTACCGCTATTGGGCGTTGCCTGCACACGTTTGGGGGCAGTTACGATGTTAGAGGCTACTTCAATACGATTAAGCATTGGGCAGGGTCAATATCCGTGGCAATTTATTTGCCTGCACGTTACTCAAATATATTCCAGGTGTTTGGTAATATTGTTGCTCTTGTAAACTTTTTCTATTTCTGATAAATTTTGGCGAATTTTGAACTCCTTTGTGTATTTTTTTTTCCTCCCATTTGTTATTGCGGTGGGTATCAGTCTTAAAGACTTCTTAAGGGCGCGTGGAGGCATTATTTGCCGACATAAAACGCAGTTGGAAGTAGCATTGTCCAATTTATTTGCTTCCACATTATATAAATATGTTCCAGGCATTTGGATATATTGGATTTGGGATCCTACCGGCAAAATTTTGTCTGGGGTGCCCTGCTTACCGCTATTGGGCGTTGCCTGCACACGTTTGGGGGCAGTTACGATGTTAGAGGCTACTTCAATACGATTAAGCATTGGGCAGGGTCAATATCCGTGGCAATTTATTTGCCTGCACGTTACTCAAATATATTCCAGGTGTTTGGTAATATTGTTGCTCTTGTAAACTTTTTCTATTTCTGATAAATTTTGGCGAATTTTGAACTCCTTTGTGTATTTTTTTTTTCCTCCCATTTGTTATTGCGATGGGTATCAGTCTTAAAGACTTCTTAAGGGCGCGTGGAGGCATTATTCGCCGACATAAAACGCAGCTGGAGGTAGTTTTGTCCAATTTATTTGCTTTCACATTATATAAATATGTTGCAGGCATTTGGATATATTGGATTTGGGATCCTACCGGCAAAATTTTGTCTGGAGTGCCCTGCTTACCGCTATTGGGCGTTGCATGTAGTGGATTTGTTAGCATCTAGGTAATGTTGATGTGTAACGTTCGTGTGACCTAAAAGTAATTTGATAATTTTCGTTTGACTGATTCTTGATATTTGGTATTGATCTGTGGATTTGGTGAATTGGTCTGCAGATTGTTTATTATTGGTTACGTGATTGTACAAGATTGATGTTTGCATAGTTAGTCTTTTCAATCTTAGGTCGTTGTTAAAGAGTTTTCTGAAATCAGGGAAATTAGCGTTGTGCGTAAATATTAGTAGGTTTTTTGGGGCTGCCTTTGATTCTTGGTCTGTAATTTCGTTTCCTTTTATTCTTTTGTGCCCTGGAATCCAAAGAAGTATTATTTTGGGGTAATATTTTGGAAGGAGGGATCGTATGGCTGTTTCATAGTAGTTATGATATTCAATATTTTTAATGGCTTTAAAAGCTGAAAGAGAGTCAGAACAGATTATGAAGTTACCGTGAGAGCTTTTAATTAAGTTGATTGCTTCATGTAAAGCGATAAATTCGGTAGAATAGATAGTGAAGTAAGGAGGTGATAGTTCAATATTAAATGCCATCTCTTCGTTTGTTATAGCGAATGAGGTGTCGGGGTCAGATTTGGGCCCGTCAGTGTAGACAAAACTGTAGTTCTTGTATAAGTGTTTGATTTCTAAAAAGAGTTTACTGAATGTGGAGTAGTCAGTGTCATTTTTGTTATACTGGCTGAGTTTTGTTATGATGACATTTGTTGGGAGATACCAGAATGGTATCTTTGGTGTTTTTCACATATTTTGAATGAATTATAGATAACTGATGGGAATTTTTTAGTAGTAGTGGGGATTTGTAAGGGAATAATATGCATTAACTGGAGTTGTTTGACATGCACCATGGACTGTTCTGATAAGATAGTTTAAGATAGTCTCTATTCTTTTCAAAGAAGAAGTTGGTGCATTGCCATAAAATGGTAAAACATAGTCTATTTCTTATAATAATCTTGCCTTTAATAGGGAGATGAGTGTGGGTATTTCTGTTAAATTTAAGGCTAAATAAACGCTTAATGATATTGATTTATTTAGTGAGTCAATTTGCGAGATTTTCAATGTGGTTATTCCATCTGTATTTATCATTGATGGATAGTCCTAGTGTTTTAAGAGATGAATCTTTAGGAAATGTGTAGTTATTGGTTGGGATTGTGCAGCGGGATTTATTCTTTCTGCTTACATTACAAATGCTTACATTTGGGAAGCGATAGGGAAGATCCAGAGAATGCACACCAATCGGCTACCTTTGCGAAGGTCGGGTCTAGATATATTGTAGAATTGGTTTCCTTTTGGTTCAGTTTAGCTAACAGATGAACATCATCCGCATGGGCAATGAAGGATAAATTTCGTTGAATAGTAATTGCATTTGCAAGTTCTTTATAGTTGAGCTATTAAAAATAATATAACCGATATTAGACATCCTTGGGGAATTCCAGTGTGAATTGGGTATGTATCGGAGATATGATGTGATTTTCCTAAATATCATAAAACTTTTTACATAGTTTAGTATTTTTGGGCCTATGTTCCATTTAATTAACAGTTTTGTAACTGCGTGGATGCCAGCTTTGTCGAAAGCTTTGGAAAAGTCAAGGGACATGATTGATAAGTTTTGTTTGTGTGAAGGTGCGGAGGTTATCAGATGGTCTGTATAAATAAGACTGTATGTAACAGACTTTCCTTTTTTGAAACCAATTTTATCGGGTATTTTAAAACAGGGATTCAAGAATATTGGGCAATATGATGTTATTAGAGTTTTGGCTTTAATATTGGAATTGTTAGGGTAATTTTGAATAGTTGGGTTTTTGTAGTTGTTTAAGATGTTGTTATAGTCTATTATCAGTCTATTTTTAAATGAGAGAGACGCATTATTGATCATAGGGTAAGAAATTCGGTCAATACCTGCCGTACGGCCTTTTAGACTAGAGAGTGTTAATAGTGATTCTCTCATGGTTATATCGTTCTCAATAAGTAGGACAGTCGTTGATAGAGCACTAGATGTGTTTGTGTGTGTTATTCATCGAATTTTTACAGTTCACAAACGTTCGTAGGAATTTGGAGTCTTCTGATTATACACTGGCACCTCGTCTCCGATTTCAGTGATTTAAGCGTACATAATGCTGTTGTGAAGGAAACCTTAAGCTACCAGAAGTTAATATATGCTGAAAATTGTGATTACTTGGAGAATAATGGATACTTATATATCAGCTACATGAGCCGTAGCCTTTTCTAAGGGTAGCTACTCTATGCTTCCGTATGAGCAATGAAGAGACAATTTGGCCTCAGCTGTTTGACAAATATGTTATGGAGAACTAAAGAGCGAAAATGTAGTTGATAACTTGCAAAACTTCAATTTGCTCGCTCTGTTTATTTGTGAAGCTAGCGAAAAAGAACTCTATTCTTTTCTCTTCAAGAAATAATTTGCAAGTTCAACATAAAGAATAAACATGTGCATTCTTGTGGGGAATACATCGCACTCCGATTCATGATTTTTGGTTGATGTTGAAAGTTTTAAAAAAAATTTTATCGAACAAATCGAACTGAGTTAACCTATCTAGTTTCTAAGCTAGTATGTGATGCATACTATTTGAACGAATGGATGACCGACAGCACTAACTCGAAAAGCCAAAAAATTATATAATAAGTAAGTACATATACAGTCGATCGACCGAAGATATTTGTTTAGATTTTAATTTTAATTATAATAATGATTCCAGTTACTTAGAAGGGAGACTCAAAAGTTTGGCAAATGTACAAAACCTGAAAAAAAAAATTCCGAAATTAATAAGAAACTAAAAGAATCGGAGAACCGAATACAAAACTAAACTAACTAAACTAATATGTGAAATTGGATCCCCCACAGACAAATTAAGAGAGAGACAGGTGACTAGAGCTTCGTTTCAGAATCATATGACGCATACAAGGCCGACAACACAAAGTAGAAAAATGCCAAGAAAAAATCAAATGAAAAGCCTAAAATTGAATCTAAGCGTCCTTCATCCAATATAAACCATTTCCGGTGCAATACACAAAACTACTTTAGAATGAAAAAAGTATTCTGCCGCAACTTACACCTAAATGTCCGATGGTAAGCCTAATAAGTTACTCAGTAACTCTTACAGCATACATACATAAATTTACTGAAATTCTAGGTGCCAGTTAGCCTAGAAGAAGATATACGCCGCCCGACAAAGTGCGCCCAAGTTTCGACATTACAAAGTGAAGTTCCTTGGATATCACAAAACCACTATACTCAAATGTCTGAAACATATTGCACAATGTGCAGACAAATAAATTGCAACTTGGATATTCGCCCAGTCCAACGTCTGGAACATATTTGAGCAATTGAAGACAAATAAACTGCCACCAGGATATTCACCCTGCCCTACGCCTAATCGTAGTGAAATAGTCCCTAACAACGTAACTACCCCCAAACGTGTCCAGGCAAGATCCAATAGCAGTAAGCAGTGCACGCCAGTCAATGTTTTGCCCGTAGGATCACGAATCCAATATATCCAAACGCCTGGAACATAGTTATATAATGTGCAGACAAATAATTTGGACGATGCAACCTCCAGCTGCGTTTTATGTCGGCGAATAATGCCTCCACGCGCCTTTAAGATGACTTTAAGACTGGTACCCACCGCAATAACAAATGGTAGGAAAAAAACCACAAAGGAGTTCCAAATTTGCCAAACTTTATCAGAATTCAAAAGAGTTTACATGAGCAACAATTTTACGAAATGCCTGGAACATATTTGAGTAATATGCAGACAAATAAACTGCCACCAGGATATTCACTCTGCCCTACACATAATCGTAGTGAAATAGTCCCTAACAGCGTAACCACCCCCAAACGTGTCCAGGCAAGATCCAATAGCAGTAAACAGTGCACGCCAGTCAATGTTTTGCCCGTAGGATCACGAGTCCAATATATCCAAACGCCTGGAACATAGTTATATAATGTGCAGACAAATAATTTGGACGATGCAACCTCCAGCTGCGGTGTATGTCGGCGAATAATGCCTCCACGCGCCTTTAAGATGACTTTAAGACTGGTACCCACCGGAATAACAAATGGTAGGAAAAAAACCACAAAGGAGTTCCATATTTGCCAAACTTTATCAGAATTCAAAAGAGTTTACATGAGCAACAATTTTACCAAACGCCTGGAACATATTTGAGTAATATGCAGACAAATAAACTGCCACCAGGATATTCACCCTGCCCTGCGCCTAATCGTAGTGAAATAGTCCCTAACAGCGTAACCACCCCCAAACGTGTCCAGGCAAGATCCAATAGCAGTAAACAGTGCACGCCAGTCAATGTTTTGCCCGTAGGATCACGAGTCCAATATATCCAAACGCCTGGAACATAGTTATATAATGTGCAGACAAACAATTTGGACGATGCAACCTCCAGCTGCGGTGTATATCGGCGAATAATGCCTCCACGCGCCTTTAAGATGACTTTAAGACTGGTACCCACCGGAATAACAAATGGTAGGAAAAAACCACAAAGGAGTTCCATTTTGCCAAACTTTATCAGAATTCAAAAGAGTTTACATGAGCAACAATTTTACCAAACGCCTGGAACATATTTGAGTAATATGCAGACAAATAAACTGCCACCAGGATATTCACTCTGCCCTACACCTAATCGTAGTGAAATAGTCCCTAACAGCGTAACCACCCCCAAACGTGTCCAGGCAAGATCCAATAGCAGTAAACAGTGCACGCCAGTCAATGTTTTGCCCGTAGGATCACGAGTCCAATATATCCAAACGCCTGGAACATAGTTATATAATGTGCAGACAAACAATTTGGACGATGCAACCTCCAGCTGCGGTGTATGTCGGCGAATAATGCCTCCACGCGCCTTTAAGATGACTTTAAGACTGGTACCCACCGCAATAACAAATGGTAGGAAAAAAACCACAAAGGAGTTCCAAATTTGCCAAACTTTATCAGAATTCAAAAGAGTTTACATGAGCAACAATTTTACCAAACGCCTGGAACATATTTGAGTAATATGCAGACAAATAAACTGCCACCAGGATATTCACCCTGCCCTACGCCTAATCGTAGTGAAATAGTCCCTAACAGCGTAACTACCCCCAAACGTGTCCAGGCAAGATCCAATAGCGGTAAGCAGTGCACGCCAGTCAATGTTTTGCCCGTAGGATCACGAGTCCAATATATCCAAACGCCTGGAACATAGTTATATAATGTGCAGACAAACAATTTGGACGATGCAACCTCCAGCTGCGGTGTATGTCGGCGAATAATGCCTCCACGCGCCTTTAAGATGACTTTAAGACTGGTACCCACCGGAATAACAAATGGTAGGAAAAAACCACAAAGGAGTTCCATTTTGCCAAACTTTATCAGAATTCAAAAGAGTTTACATGAGCAACAATTTTACAAAGCCTGAACATATTTGAGTAATATGCAGACAAATAAACTGCCACCAGGTTATTCACTCTGCCCTACACATAATCGTAGTGAAATAGTCCATAACAGCGTAACTACCCCCAAACGTGTCCCGGCAAGATCCAATAGCGGTAAACAGTGCACGCCAGTAAATGTTTTGCCCGTAGGATCACGAGTCCATATATCCAAACGCCTGGAACATAGTTATATAATGTGCAGACAAACAATTTGGACGATGCAACCTCCAGCTGCGGTGTATGTCGGCGCATAATGCCTCCATGCGCCTTTAAAATGACTTTAAGACTGGTACCCACCGCAATAACAAATGGTAGGAAAAAAACCACAAAGGAGTTCCAAATTTGCCAAACTTTATCGGAATTCAAAAGAGTTTACATGAGCAACAATTTTACGAAATGCCTGAAACATATTTGAGTAATATGCAGACAAATAAACTGCCACCAGGATATTCACCCTGCCCTACGCATAATCGTAGTGAAATAGTCCCTAACAGCGTAACTACCCCCAAACGTGTCCAGGCAAGATCCAATAGCGTTAAGCAGTACACGCCAGTCAATGTTTTGCCCGTAGAATCACGAATCCAATATATCCAAACGCCTGGAACATAGTTATAATGTGCAGACAAATAAATTGATTCGCGTGTTTATGTTAATAAAGAATAAATATTATTACTGTCTTTTACTGGCCTTTTTCTGAAGAGATCTACACAAACATATAATTTATCATTTTACTTAGAAGCATATAACTATATGTATTAGGGTTGTAACATTGTATATTTCAGGGGTGATGATTGATGAAAATCGCCATTATTCAACACAAGAGATTGTAGGAAGGCTTAAGGAATCACGTACAATAGTGGAAATATACCTTCAAATTTTGGATAAGTACACAAGCTTGATATTATGGTTCCGCATGGGTTGAAAGAAATTCACCTAACTAAGTGGATCAATGTTTGCGATTCATTGTTCAAACATAACAATGATCCATTTTTAAAGCGAATCATAACGGGTGATGAAAAATGGGGTCTGTACAATATCGTAAACTGAAAACGATCATGGAGCAAGAAAGGTGATAAAACGAGAGGTTCCGTACCATTTGTACCACCTAGTAGTTCAATTCGGCTGGTTCCAAATGTATTGCGTCTATTCTGGAAACTTATACTGTCCAAGTTTCAATTTGATAGGTCAAAAAACAAAACCGTTTTTCCAATAACAACCTGAATTTTAATGAGAGATTTCTATGGATGGTATCCTACCTAGTGGTCCCTTCAAACTGAAATTTCGACAATATGAGTTTCTAATCCATAACCACCAACCAAGCAAATTTGAAATGCTTCTTGTATGGGGATCCCTTTAAATTTTTGAATATATTATAGTTTTAGTATTTTGTTGTTGTTGCCCGGAACTACACATTCTATGAAAATTTCAACTCTCTAGCCATTGCGGTTTATGAGATATGACCCAAGGACGGACGGGCGGACAACAATAGGGTTCCTTGTAGTACCCTTTGGGTACAACCCTAAAAACCTACAAAAAAAAAAACCAAAATTTTAAATTTAAAAATCACATTTTTCGCCAACTGTTTGCGATCGGTCACTCATCTAAAAACTACCCAAGCCACGCGTTGCTTAATTTCTGATCGGCAAGAAAGGCGTTAACCCAAATTGCCTTAACGATTTCAAATTTCACCCCACCGAAACCAAATATTTTTTTTTTTTTTTTTTGTGAGTAAATATAGTAAACAAAATTGAAAATATAATTGGACAAAAGAATCAATAAAACCCATGGAATGAGCTCAAAAATTAGTTTTGTTTAATAAATTTACCTTTAGCCATGCAAACAGGATATAGAAAATTGAAATGGTAGATTAAAAATCATCTTAAGAATTTTATTTTGAGTTTTTTGTAGTTTATTTATGTGGCAAATAGAGGCATAAAGAATTATGGAAATAGACATCGACTTATATTTATCATTTTATTATGAATAGATAAGGCAGACTTTGGTTAATGAAAGGATAAAGGAATATTAATCGGGTTTAAAGTTTGGCTAGATGATTTTTGGATGTTAACTTCAAGGCTAATTGTAGACCAAGGTATTTAAGATAGTTTTCCCAATGGAACGCTATTGATGTCAACTACGAGATTAGAACTTGCCTTCATTTTACTTGCATTCGATTTGATTTTCTATTTGATAAATGCGCTATGCTCAGGACGAGCACTAAATTGTTTGCTGGCTGATATTGCTCCATCCATGAAAGCAGAAACATGTCTCTTGGTAAGAAAAGTTCCAATAAATTCGCGGAAATATAAGGAGAAGTGAAAAAACATGATTGGTTCATGACATTTTTAATGTCTTAAAGGATATACATAAATACAAATTTCTTTCTTTCTTTCTTTCATTTATATGTGTCTTTCCTAATTCAATTCCAATTCCAATTCAAATCAACATTCTTGCATGCTATAAAAATATGTTTATTTCATGAAATTTTCGAAACTTTAATAGTAAATTTCATATTAGACAAAAGTTGCAACCATAAAATAGAATAGGTTTTTTTTTTTATTACAATATTTGTTGATGTTGCTGTGCTAATTTATAATTATTTATTATTATTGTTGTTATTTGTTGAAATAAAGTAATAAATTTAATTATAATGGAAACATTATACATAACTAAGCTCATTATGAGTTATTACTTGATTATGTAAAGATTCTAAGTAAAATGCAGTTAAATTTTTTTCCCTTTATTTTATTCTAAATATTTATTATATTTATGACATTTTTGTTGTTATCGTTGATTAGAGCTAATTATGCGTTTATTAATTCTAATTAGGATAATCATAATATTTATTCTTATATACACGAAAAAAATATATAAATTTTTAAGCAAATTTAAATTGATTGCTTCGATAAATATACATAAATATATTTATTACTATATATAGTAACATATATATGTATAATAAATAAATAAAGTATCTAGATACATATGTACAATATGTACAATATGTAAAATGATATGTTAATGTGGTAAATTTACTAATTTTTCAATAATCTATTTATAAATAAGCTTAGATTGTTGTATGTATTATGTATTTTTCTGATCAAATTCTGTTTATAATTTAATTTTATTTATTAGAAAATTTTGCAGTATTTAAAAATTGAAGTTTGATTAGAATTATGTAATTACCTATAACTTTCACAGTGAATACGCAATTTGGAACTGTAAAAGTGACAACGCGCTGTTATTATATCAAATTATGTATTTGTTGTATCTTATTGTGCATGTTATGTCAAAATGTGACAGATGCCCTTTGTTTTGCATATTGTGCTTGTGCTCTTTTTAAATCCGATACTCTTGTACTTTATTATTGTATCGTACTACGCTGCGCTACACTGCTTGCTACATGGCCTATAAGAAACTTGAAAATATGTACATTGTACATATATCACTTGCGATTATAATGCTAACATGATCAGATGCAGGTCAATTAGACTAGTGATTTGCTTAGCAAATATGCTGACAACAATATTGTTATGGATTATCGCCAATGAAGTTCCAATACCATGTATGGCAAGAAGCAGCTGCAGAGAAAAAAATAACGGTTGTTTGGATTCGTCTCAATTTATAAGACGCTTCATGTTGTATGTGCTAACTGCGACTGATAACATAGCATAGTATAAAATAAACGGGCGATAAAATTACAGCCTTTGGCTGCGTGCATAGAGTGCATTTATGGCAGCTATACGATCCAGTAATCTCATGATATTGAAATTTAGATGGTTGATTAATTGATGATCGGATTTATAGGAGGGTACCCCCCATGCAAACCCACCATTAAAATTCTGGTTTTTATTACATAAACTTTTTGTTTTTCGGACTATTAAACTGAAATTTAGACATTATAAACTTCTGATATAGGCGCGGTATATTTTTTGGAATCAGTCAAATCAAACCCCCAATCAGGTACGGAACCCTCCGTGTACGAGTCTGACTCGCACTTGGCCCATTTTTTCATATCGTAAACAGTTTAAGAACAAGCGTTTGAACATTCAATATAAATTGATATTTTTACTTTGTTGTGATACTCCAAACATATACAAGAGACAATCTAGAAATAACCGAACTTTTAGTTATAGAATAATACAAGCGTGGTATGTATTACGTTTTAAAGATATTTATTCAAAATAATATCAATTTCATTCATTACAAGGTTTGGTACGATCGTACAATTTATCCATTGACCATATTAACTATTTTTTTGGGATGGACACCAGTGTCACGGCTCCTTGAATGGCTGAAATGACATCGTAAAAAGCTTCTTACATTGGAGTTTTTAATTTTGGGAACAAAATATATTCACATGGTGATAGATCATACGTATACGGAGGGTCGCCAATGACAGAAACACATTTTTTCATCAAATTTCATTGACTTCTTTTGGATTGTTTGATCATCATTCAACTGATGTGGAGCAAAAGTTGCAATAACCATTCTTTTACTCAAATCTTCAGTTAATCATGTTTTGCAGATTGTACATTTTGATGCACGATTTGAGGTACTTTGTCGTCTTGAGTACTTCTCTTATAATCATCACCATAAACTTTTATTAACAATTCATAAATCTCAAGTTTTCTACCATTTGCTCTTAGTTGTTGTTTTTTTTTTTTTTTTTACAACAAAACCAAAAAACTTATTAAAAAATAATTTAATTTAATTTTAATTTGCATAAATTTGTCAACTGTCAATCGATTAGCATAAACTTACCTACGTTCGAAAGATTAAAAATGTACAATTCTAACGCTGCCAACCTTTTTCATAGATTGGGAACCTCATAAAATTTATACGAAAAGATCTATATGAGATGAAGAATTGACTGTAGTTCCATCTGTTCATCAGTTTCTATATAAATTATTCCTTCAACTTTTAAGTTTTTAACTTCACCTTCAGTACAAACAAGAGATTTCCTTCACTCAGCTGTACTAGTATTTTTCTATTTAAAGTTGCTGAAGATAAGACATATTTTTTTTTTCAAACCATCAAAAAAAAAAACAAGCCAATTAAAAATCTCTATAAATTTTTTGATACATTTTCTCTTTACTTTAAGGTCAAACATTTTAATTAACAATTTTCACCAAATTGCCAACTTTTACTTTCTTCTTCTCCATTTTCGAAGCCATCAGAAATTTTTTCTATCATGTACCAAGAGAAAACTGCATTCAATTTCATTATGACTTTCTTTTTTTTTCTCTTTGACTTTCCATTTATTTTTTTTGCTTTAATTTTTGCGTGCGCCACAAGAAAAGATGTTCACAAAACAGCTGCCACAAACAGAAAATTTGTTGCATGAATGTCAGAAATAAAAAACAAAAACAACAAAAACAAAACAAAACAAAAACACAAAAAAACCAGAACATTTCAACCAAGTTACACCACTTGAAAAAAATATAGAATGGGCAGCAAAACAAAAAACAAAATATCGGAAACATGGCAAGACATGTACATCGTCGTCATACGACGACGAATGGTGGATGATTGTGTGTGTATAGGAAGAATTAATTAGCGAAACTAAGTGGCGGCAACAAATTGTTGAAGAAAATAGAAAAACAGAAAAACCAAACAAAAACTAAACCAAAACTAAGCAAAAATCGAACTGAAAAAACAAGAAGAAATTACAACCAACCATTCCAAACTTAAGTTAAAGGGATATTTGGAATGGAAGCAAGAAAAAACCGATGAAATCCAGCAACCACTTGAAGTTGATATATCAGATACAAAATACAATAAGAATATTGCAAGAAAAAGCACACAGCAATCAGCAGCAGCAACAAAGCAAGAAACAAGCAAATTTAAGAATAAATTTATTTGCAAAGCCAAATGGAATAGAATTGACTTTTATTTGAGACAACATTCATAAATACAAAAGGAAAAACTAGATCAATTAGGCAGAGTGGATAGTAAGTTGTACTATAAAAAAGATATAAAGTTGCTAAACTTGACACTTAAAGGTATTTATAAGGTAGATATATATGAGATATGCAACATTTTTGTTAATTGTACATCGGCTAAAATTTTCATTATATTGTTTGTATTTTGTCCAAGAAATTTTGTATTATTATTATTATAATAAGATAAGCAAATTAGGTAAACGTGAGAACTGAGTTTGTTTATAAAATGACAAAGTCATCTAGACATAAGATACAGGTATACGACTTAATTGAATATCGGTTCAGTTTATTGTTATTATTTTTTTTTTTTATTTGAGTTTACCTGTATTTTGTCCAAGAACTTATCCATTAAAATATAAAATAAAATAGCCAGAGAATTGAGGGATTATTTCATATTTTATGGTTTGGTCGGATGGTATTTGAATGGAGGTTATGTGTTTATTATCAACTCATTAACCAAAACATAAGCTCTTATGTCCCGGTTTGACAAACAGAATGAATCAACAAACTAGAACTTAACCTATATCCATCCAATAATATATTTTCTCCCATGATTCTCCATTAAGCCATCACTGGAGTGAACTTTTCCTAAAAATAATCTATATAACTAATCATGTTTGACTTTCTCTCCCAATATAATTTCTTCTGTTTGGAATATTCCTTAACCTTCCTACGAAATTCCTATTAAAATCAATATACCTTTTAATAAAAATATTAAAGGTTCCATTTAGTTTACAATAATTAAAAAAAAAATTTAAACTTGTTGCTACTTAATAAGCCTATTCTTGCTTTATTAATTGTTGTTTATGTAAAATCACACAAAAAAAAAGAAAAATAATTTAAGCCAATTAGAAAAAAATACATAAAAAAAGAAAAAAAAAACAATTAACAAAATTTAAGCATTAAAAAAAAAAACAAAAATATTATAAATTATGCTGAAAGCTTTAAAACCAAACAAAAAACAGAAAAAATATGTAAGAGTATAAATAGTTTTTTTTTTTCGTTCTTTTTGTTGTATTATAGCAAAAGAAAGCACAATTTTTCACGGGCAAGACAATTTTTTGTTTGTACACACAAGATTATTTTTTGTTTCTGTTGTTGTCTTTGCTTTGAATCATTTCGCCTACACAAACGCCTTCATGTTTAACGATACACAAGATAATTTTCTTTTTGCCTAGAACAGAATTATGACCATGACTAAATAACCTACGATATATACTTATAAGTATCTAGTATTATATACTCATGAATGTACATCTGACACTGAGCTTGAGTCGCTCAATTAATTTTGATTGCAGCCTTGACGCTGAAAATCAATAGTAAAAACAAAATCATTCTTTTTTCTTTCATTTTGACAAAGCAAAAAATATTGTATATTCTATATATGTGTATTTTATTTTTTTATTTGATTGCATTGATTGATGAAATGTTCCATTTGGTTAAAGTTTGTTTGTTGCTTTGAAAACTAAAAAAAAATACTTGAACTATATTGATTGACCTTTGATAAAAAACGAAATAAAAGTAAAAATAATAAAAACATGTAGAAACTGCAAGTGATATGAAACTCAAAGGAATTGTGAATAAAAGTTTTTAGTGAGGAACTGAAAATATTTTTCCATTTATTTTCAAATGAAATTGTTTGCAGAAAGGAAGAGAAATTCTCAAACAAACTAAATAAACTATGATATTAAAATAAATGGATATTTTACTAGTCCATTGAGTTACTAATTGCTGAAAAGTTTCATTTCTATTTATTGAATTTCCTTTGGAAAGTTTGAAATAATTTTATTGTAGATAAAAATTCACATTTATCATAGATATTGAGATTTTATCTGATATATTCGTATATACCTATTATCCAATAGATTTCAGTCATTTTTGCATAAATTGACAATAATTGAGCGATTTGGAAACCCTCATTCCGCTTCTGCATAATTCTTTGTCTCCTTGGGCTTCATGTCATGTTGCATTTCAAGATTTCTTCTAGTGTTTTGCTTTATTTAGAGTAGAAAATTGAGGGAGTACAGGTTTCAGTTGCGATACGAGAGTTGACAAGATCAGCAAGTCAAATTTATTGCCCGATGGAGTGAGTAAAACCGATATGATCGGGTGTGCTCGATTATATTCTTAATCTATAATACCAAAAAGTTCTTTTTTATTTTACTTTTCTTTCAAATTAGTTACCTATACGCTCGGCCACGACTATAGTGATTAGATCTAAGTAGGACGTTACTATCATATCTTTTCCTCTTTCTAACATTACCAATCTTTGGGATTTCAAAACAATCAATACTCCTATCATTGCATAATCTATGAAGTCTTTTAAAGATCTTTTGAGAGTGTAGAAAAACATTAATTTTTTGTATACTTTCTAATGGATCAAATTCATTAGACATTCCAAATTTTTTATAAGTATGGATTTAAGACATTCTACCAACTTTCGTCACCTCTTGCTCTGCATTTCAAAAAATTATTAATTCATTTTCTTTTTAGATTAACAATAAATATTTGTTTTTGTTTATTTAACAGACGTAAATTATACAAAAACTATAAAGTATCTCCTTGCTTTTCATAATCCCTAAATCCTAAACATGTTTTCATAAAAATTAAACATGAAATCCTTCAATGGGTACATATTTTTCATTGAAAATTTAAAAATACATACATATATATTCTTTTGAAACTCTTTTCTTAAGATATTCTTTCTATTATTTTGTCAAATTGCTAACATTTGCCTTAATATTTTTCAAAGTATAGCGAACTAAGTTAAATAAAATACAAAAAAAAATATGCAAAAAATCATTAGTTCTAAGCATAGTTCATGGCGAGAGTTCATTTACCATTAATTTGCTTGGGTCTTTTTCAGTTTCATTTTATTTGTTTCTATATATTTTTATAATTTTTTTCTTTTTTCTTTTTTCTTTGACATTTCATTTATTATATTTCATTTACTTTTGTGTTCATTTTCATTGACATCGTCGAAGCTGTCTGGATGTTTGGATCCAAAAAGTATACTAAGTACTATGTTTGTTGTTTGCACAAAAACTGTGAACTGTGTTGAGTTAAATTGACGTCGTCGCCTACACAATTTGCCTGTAGGATTACGAGCAAAACATTTTATTAGCTCTAAGTGTGAACTGATTTCCATTGAAAAAGGCAATCATAATGTCATAGATTCACACACGTATGTCAGACTAATTTGACTTACTGACAGATTGACTTGTTGTTTATGATTTTTTTTCCTTGGGCATTTGGAAAAAGAAATTAACAAAAATACAATTATTTGTGTACCTTTCATTAAAGTATGTAAAATTTCAATGCTTTTAAGAAATCATCGGAGACTCCATAAAGAATAAATGAATGTAGAAATATTCAGCGGCATGAGAATAATTGAATATGTCTAGATAGACAAACTCCCCATAGATTTCAACAAAAATTTGTAAACTTTCCTAAGAGATGCGGCCTAATCTTTTTTTAAAAGGCATATCATTTGTTCTAACATAGAATACCGAAAAGTTCAATCTTTTAGAGTAATAAATATGTCATGTCCTGTGCCCAATATTAAACTGATGAGATGATCAATATTTGATATATAGTTGCCATATAAATGCATTTAAAGATTTTCGTTTTTACAAAGGAAACTTCTACATATCTTCAGCTTACAGAAGTAAAAATGTATTCATACTTTTTAAATTCATAAAAACCACAACATTTATTTAAATCAAAAAGATCAGATTATTATATCTAAATTATAATGAATCATTTGAATTTCAAGTTATTTTATGACATATTTCTTAATTTGTAGCCTTTTTTGTATTCTTCACCCTTTCTGCTTAAAATGTATACAAGTTTCGGTGTAGTCAAAGTAAATTGTTTCTTGTTTTTTTTTTTTCTATAATATCTTTTCTAAAGTTTAAAATTTATGACCGAATTTTTATTTTTAATTTAAAATTTTTCTATATTTTCTTTTTTTTATTTTTTCATTTCTTGTCTTTAACATTGAACTTGAGTGTTGAGATGTGAGCAGTGAATGCCAAGGCATAAATAAATTTTAAATGCAAAACTTTTTAAGAAAAAAATCCACACACTTTGAGATTTATTCTTTAAACCCACATCAATTGCAATTGAGTATTTAATGTATATTTAAATTAATTTCATAGTGTTTTTGTCCTTCATCATCCAAATAGAAATTATAATGAAAATGAAAAGTTAAGCAGCGGAAAAATATTTATAAATGACAAATTTATGAAAATCAAAAGTCACTCAACTGAAACAAATTTTTGATGAAATATTGCAGAAAAAAACTTGCAAACAAAAACTCATATTTTATAAAATTTATGGTAAATTCTTCTGTTAACAAAAACAAAATAAAAATTATATTCAGAAAGAAAAGAAAAGATTTCAAGGCATCTTGAAAGGAAAGAATACAAAATGCTGTAAAAATTTTGTCACTTTCAATCAAAGTGAAATGATAAATATTTAATTTGAAATATATTTACAACTGTGAAATTCATTAATTATCTTTCTTTAAGACACTTAACAGAGGCTAAAATGAAAATAATAATGAGTAGATGAGATTGAGTGGGTGGAAAATTCTGGATGAGTGCGGAGAAATTGAGAAAATCTTTCCCAGCAAACAAACAAACACTTTTCCATATACAAACACTTCAACTTGGACTTGGACTTGGAAAATTAATAAATTAATTTCCAAAAAGAAACGAAAGATATTTTTCATTGCAGCGCGACATGACTTTGGCATTTGTTGTACTGCTACAATTATAAAAGTGTGCGAGATGGCACAGCTGTCTAGGCCCAGCAGGGTGTATGATAGACACCCACGTGCCTATGAAAGTTTTATACTTAGAAAACCAAAGTACCGAAAGAAACAAATTAATGACAATTTTGTATATTTTGTTTTTTTTTGTTTTTTGTGTTTATTTGTTTGGTTGTCAAACAAGCAAAGTAAAGTGAGAACAATTTATTTTAAGCACTTAAATTAAACAAAAAGTAAAAGTTAAACATAGACATAGACTCATATAAAAGATATTTATATACAGTGATATATACAAAGATATATATATTATATAGTAAGTAGAAAGATAGAAATCTGTTTAGTGAAAGAGAAAAAGTGCGTGAGAGAAATGTTAAATGCGCGTGCAATCAATGTTTGACAATTCTTTTCTAGGTCATTTTATTAGTAGAAACTGTTAAATCTTGTACTATGGTAAGGGGAAAATATAACAACAATCCCTTGTTGTGCGCTACTACTGCTACTCATTATTGATTTTATGATTGCTCTGTTTATTTACTTGAGATCTGTTTTCATTCATATAAATATTTATTAAAACGACTTCACTTCCGTTGCTGCTAACACCCTCACAATTTAAATTCGATTCTGACGTCGTAAAGTTTTTTGTTTCATTCTTTATATTATTTTGCCTGCTGCTGCCTACGATCGATCGCCTTTTCTACTCATCTCTATTTTGCCTGATCTCAATCTGCCTACGTATGTTTCTCTATATATATTGTATCTATGTATCTATGATACTCAAAGCCTTTTCATCTGTTTGTTTTTTTTAATTTTACTAATTCAGCTGCTTTAGTCAACTTTGTTGTTGTCGCTTTATGGGATTTTAGTTTTTTTTTTTTTTCTATTCTTCGAAATTATCTCATTTGTTTTTTTCTTGCTTTCAGGAGGAGAAATGGAAAATTGTTTTAAGAAACTTGCGTCAGTCGGAAAATTCATTTCGAACGTTTAAGACGCGCAAAAACTGAAATTCGCATTTCCATTTAGTATTAAATTTTAAATCAAATTTACAAAAATAAAAATGGCTGTAAGTGTTTTTTTGTGAAAAATTAAATATTTTATATATAAATTATATTAAATATTAAGAAAGAAATTTATTGGTGGATCCTATGAATAAGAAACTATAAAAATTGATTAATTAATAAATAAATAAAACAAAAAATAAACTTAGATATGAAAAAAAATAATAATAATAATAATAATAATGATATTAAATTGGAAATAAACAAAAATATTATAAATAATAAATTATAAAATAAATAAATAATTTACAAATACCAAAAACTTAAATTTTAACTGATTAATCAATTCGAAAATCTTTCCAATTTGTATAGAAATTATCCTTGTTTCTTTATTGCACATATGCATTAGGAAATTGGCAAAGGACACTTTGTAATGTGGCTCGGATTAAACATTTCCATAACATAAAATGAATTAAACCACAAAGATTACAAAAAATACAATAATTCTTTGATGAGAAAAAAGAAAAATCTATTACATTTTCCCATATTTTGTAAAACAATCTGCAAATATTTCTCCTTTTTACGGGGAGGGATGATTAGAGGCAGGGTAACACGAGCTTTCAATCTATACGGACGGCTATAAGACGGAAGAGGGTACTTGTGCGGGCATCTTTTAAAAGGAGCTGCCAGCCCAACCAACGAACCATCTACCAAAGTAGTGTTTAGTAATATTGTACAGGCAGAGATCTATGCGGTCTGGCAAGCGCCAAATTGATTAGAACTTTGGGGAAGAGCCCTAGAGCTAAAGCAGTTACATGTTGGCAGCAAGGCTTCTATTAAAGCTCTGTCGCGGCCCATAACATCATATGTAAAGCTATCCGCAAGACGTTGCCAAGTCTAAATCAAGATCTACAGTACTAAATAGCGATTATTTGGGAACCTGGCTATTCTGTCTATTTGGGTAACGAGATAGTGGATAAGTGCTCTAGTAGGGAATATGCATTACACGTTTATCTAGTAGTTTCGGACATTAGCAGTTCCCTACACGATATTCTTTCAGAACTGGAAGTGAGAACCTAGAAGCTTGCATAGACGAAGTAGGCGAATGAGCCTAACTGTGATGCAGCTAGAACATTTTGGCCTAGCTACCAGTCAAAACTGACCTCTGAACTCCTACACTTTAACAAGAAAAGGATTTGAATTATGACAGGAATACTCCCAATCCCTATCCTCTCTCACCACCCACCCCATCCCTATGGCTTAAACAAACATCACAATGGGAAGCAAGGATTCTTGGTGAACTGGCGTGTACTCATGGGCATGTGTAATCTTTTCTACCCACGTTTAACATGCTTATGTTAGGAGAGATGGCAATTTGCTTCACCATTAACAGAACCATTGTAATTCCTTATAAATCCTTCTGTCTACAAGACTTCAATTAAGTCAAAAGTTGATACAATTTTTCCAGAGGCTGAGGACCAACATAAAAATTCCTTGCCATTGATTCTCCTAAGCCAATATCTGCAATTTCTAAATTCAGGCGTCGCAATGGGTCATAATACCCATTCTGGGTGAACGCACATACATATATTATCCCAACAATATCTCAATATCAATAATAATTTATGATTGGCTCTTGTTGCTGTTATTATTATTATTGCTATTATTATTTATGGAAAAAGCCATAAAAAAATCTGCAACAATTTAATTTAAATTAAATAAAAACCAATTGAACCAATAAAATTATTAATTGCAAAATTGCAACACAATGGTCACGTATTTAGTACAATGAAAACAAAGCAAACACAAAAAAGAAAAAAATAATAATACAAAAAAAAAACATAATTAATTTTCATATGGAAACATTACAAAGGAAAAAAAATATAGAACTAATAAAATTAACAATAAAAAACAAAAAAAAAAAAAACTGTGTCCACAGAATTAGTAAAAATATTTTATTTATAGATAAATTGGCTACATATTGCAACAAAAATATTAAATAAAAAATAAAATGAAATGGAAATTGAAAAAAACAAAAATTGAATTCAAAAAGCAAAAAGTTATTTCAAGTACTTAACAAAAATGATTACAAAGATCTAAAATAAATTATGAGGGAAATATAATCGAATCGAATGGGAATTGCATAATTGGATATTAATTATTATTATTTTATTGTTATTGGTGAAATAGTATAATATTGTGAATTGCTTTGTTTAATTCTAATGTTTGTAATACAAAGAAAGGATTGAAGAATAATTTATTGGTCAAAGAGTTAAACTTAGTCCCTTTGTTAGTATTTTTAAATTAATTCTTTATTAATGTAGGAGAATCAGAAAGCATACAACCACTTTTTATATGAATGTCATGCATTTTTTGACAAATGAATCGGTTTCTTCGGGAATCCTTTCATCGTGAGTCTGAGCAGTTTGATAAACTGAGCACTTGGAGAGATTTGGTTTTTATTGTCAATTCTTTAATTTGGTTCCAAGGAGGAAGGGCAAACTTATGAGACTAAAGGTTACTCCAAGGTACCTATCTGAACCTAACCCTTATGATCTGAATTTTATAACAATATCTTCTTTTTGTGTCATATGTTCTATATAATCAAAAAGGAAACAAATTCCTCAAATTCAAAGTTATACAAGTCTCAATTGTTTTGCCTCTTCAAACAAAACAATAAATATTTTTAATTATTATTATTTTTAAATAAATATGAAATCAAAATATATACAATATTTCTTTATAAATACTACAAAAATATGAAAAAATAATATCATAATTTTGTAATTGTTAAAAATAAAACAATTAACAAAATGTCCAGCAAATCAAAATGTCCCATATATTTGTTAAATGGGGTTTCTTCCTTTTCCATCAATGTATTGCATTAAGAAAATATTTATTATAACAAACAAAATACAATATTTGTATTTCATATTTCTACTCTAACAAATGTATGTAACAATATTTTTATTTATTTATTTATAAATGGAAAAAAGTGAAATGAAACTTTGTTGCATAAATTTAATTTTGTTGTGTGCATTGTTTAATGTCACTTTACAATGTCAGTGATTGATGTTCGGAAGACCAACGTCAACCTTTGTTATTACTATTTGATGGAACAAAATATTAATATTCATTATAATATATACATCGACTGACCTCTTTCTGTTCTCATCTCATCTCATCTCGTCAACTGTTCAAAGATATAGAAACGTGGTGAAGGCATCAATGGTTGCATACAAAACTATTGACATTTATTCAATAGAAAGGTTTTTAGTGTAGAAAAAATTGTTAAAAATATTGTTTCAGCAATACTGAATATCAAATACTTTTTATATTTTCTATAAAAATCGGTAATGTGATTTGTTATAGATACAAAAGTTTGCCATGACATGTTTAACTGTTGCCTCGTTTAGTAAGAAGTTTTCACTAAAAATCTGCAAAAATATGAGACACATACAATGTTTAATATAATTTTATATAGAAAAAAAGCCAATGATGGAAAGTTAGCAAGGATTGATTGAGTTAAGAACTGTTGTTTGTGTTGAAGTGATTCAATGATTGATGTTCAAAATTCGTCACATATTCAACTGATGCCTTTAATTCTCTTTTAACTTGTTACAAATTTTCTCACCAAATTAATAAACATATCTCAAGTGTTTACATGAAAAGTGTGAAAAAGATAAAAAAAATTTATTTATATTTCATATCACATTCACACACAGACACATACAAGTATCTACAGTATGATATGCACAGTAATATATGGCGACATCATTCAACAAACAAACAAATGATTTTATTTTCACTTTTCACTCTCAGTTGGCATATGTCGGATGAAGTCAACTACCCACGAACCTCTATCCAATCCATACATCCATTTGGCTGTCAGTCAGTGCGTGCGTCTGTCCGTCCGTCCGTCCGTCCCTCTATCCATCTGTTCATTACCATTGCCTCCATTTTATTCACAAGGGCATGGACAACTGAATCAAACACCATGGCAGCTGTTATGCTATAATTCATTTCACATTTCTGTGATGTCTTTGTTTTTATTTTCATATTTTGTTTTTTAAATTTTTTGTTTTTCGATTTTTTTCTTATTTGAAAGCAACAACTGTAGCAAACAGAAGAATGAAGAGTAGGAGGCCTCCAAAAATATATCACACACACACACACACAAACTCACACACACTTTCTGTTGACATTTTTCCCACGCGTTCAATTCTCTTGATACGCCTGGCAATGGCAATGTTCGTTTGTTTTTTTTTATATACTTATACAAATATTCGCGCTTCACTTTTGACTCGCTTCGGTCATAAATCTAGTGACTGGGGGCCCCAACCACCACTGACACTGGCAACAACCAAAGTTTGACCATGCCCATGCCCTAAGGTAATAGCTCATGGTCGTCAGAAACGATTGAGGTGTTTTCGGCTAGTTTTTTTATAATTTTGTGTTTGTGTGAGACACCTGCAAACATGCACACAATGTATCTAGATACTTTTCTCCCCCATGATCTCATCATATTCTTTTAATAAGTTTCTACTTTTATGCTCCCCGAATGCATTTATAATTTATAGGTGCATGACAGAACAAAATATTATAAAATTTATTTTTATAAATAATTTTCTTTTATCTTTCAATAATCGCAGCAGTTTTTTGTTTCTCTTGTTGATGATTTTCAACATTTCAATTCAATTTCAATTTAACAAAAATGATGTTTGTTGTCTGTTGTTTTTACTTGCTGTTTTTGTCATGTTGATTTCATAATGTCAACAATGTGTTTAATGTCAATAATGAGAAATGTGCAAAATCCGAACAAAAAAACATAAAGAAAAAAAATTATGTAAAATAATTTTTAAGTGAAAATAATTTAATTTCTCTTTTACATATTGAAAATACCCACACATATGTATATATACTATATATGTTTGCCTATTTAAATGGATCTCAGAATTGAGCTATGGTTGTGGTGACAGGTTAAATCAACAGTTGTTGGCTTTTATACTAAAATATTTATGGTATAAAGGTCTCGAGAGTATTAATCCGTACCATTAAATCGATAAACACTTATGTAGTTGCGAAAAATAATTAATTAATATTTTTGTTCTCTATTTTTAAAACCAAAGAATACTGCAAATTTTGCTAAGATAGAGAAGATATCAATATATATATGCTAAGGCTTAATTGAGTTTAGAGTGCGTTACTTAAAAGAATGTAACTCTTTCTAAATGATTGAATACTTCATTGCCTAGAAAAATTCTGTAGGATGCAACCTCTTTAAACTGCCTCGGCTCATGCCAGAAATGAGGATTGCCGCTAGACTGTTTCGATGGCTTTGTAGCCCATGCTGAAGACGGTTATTGACTTGCAGAATTTCGTCGCATACCTTGAGCATTTTTAGGTCTCTGTGCTAGACGGTATTGCGCACAAACCAAGGAGAATCAGTTATGCGTACTGCCTTGTTTCGGCAGGCCTTAACTCTCTGAACGCTGCTGGCAGCAGCTATACCTCAGATTTGAATTGCGTAACGCCAAACAGGGGCCTCTAATTGTATTTAAATTGTCCTCTGTTGTTGTTGAGCAACAATTTACTGGACGGCCCTAGCAACCAGTCAAGCCTACGCAACTTTGCATAACAGGTTGCGGTGGTGGTTTTAATATTAAATATAATCAAATATGAAAGCAATTTGAATTTGAATTTCTATGGCATTTTATGGTATTTCTGTTGCCCGAAATAGTCTTTCAAAGAAATTCTAAAATAAAATGAAACCTTTAAAAAAACCCTTTTCATCAATCTCTAATTAACTAATTCTTAGTTTTTTAAGACAAAAATTCAATTTTCACTAGTGGGGTTAAATGACTTTCAAGAAACCTTTAAAATTTATTTAAATAAGCAAATATGAAATCTTTATTTTTATTTGCTGATTTTAATTTTATTTAAATTTTTTGTTTATTTCTTTTATAGTTTTTTTCTTTTTTTTTTGCTCTGTAATTTATTTTACGACCAAATTTTGTTTGTTTTTCTTTAATTTTTTCCTTTCAATTTGTCATCTGGCAAAAAGCCAATCATTTTTTTTTTTTTTGCTTTAATTCTTACATTCTATCTTGATATTTTTCTTTTTAAAAAATTTTATTAAATGCATTAAGAAAATATTGATGAAACCAATAATCTTCTATTTAAACGACGACGCCTACAAATGTTAATAAATTATCATGCTACATTTGGGTTAATATTTCCTTGAGTTTCGGGGGCGAAAATAAATAAACAAATCATGAGAGTGAAAAATAATGATGAGAAATGAACTAAATTTGCCGATCAAAATGAGTTTCCTCTAATCGAAATTAGTAAAACAAAATTTTCAACCAAAAAATATTGTAGTTTACAAGAAAATTTCCATTAAACAAAAAAATTTATACATTTTTCTTTTATTTTTTGTATTGCCAATAAAAAATAAGAAAAAAAAAATATTCCTTCGATATGTTTATTATATGGAAATATTTTGGCAATTGACTAAAGCGACAGGAATATGGAAATGAAATCATCTTTTTAAGTCATTTCAAACATTTATAGAATGATTAGTTACCAACAATTTGTTATGATGTGTACTAGAACCATGAGACAGAGAACTCATATAGAAAAGACTAGGATGATATTGGAAAGAGTCATTTCAGAAATATTCTTTCTATACTATTACTAGTCAATCACTCTGTTCTGATCTC
This sequence comes from Amiota minor, assembly GCA_037043295.1. Lineage (NCBI taxonomy): Eukaryota > Metazoa > Arthropoda > Insecta > Diptera > Drosophilidae > Amiota > Amiota minor. Next base: position 5,168,413 of record JBAMAW010002155.1, on the reverse strand, counting down.
CTCCTTTGTTCTTCAGTTAATGTATCTCAATTTTTGTAAGATGTCACTTCCTTACAAAAATTGAAGAAACTTTGGGCAAAGTTTTATAATATAAGAACTTCTTTATCATGTCTTTATTAAAGCATCATAACATACATTTGATATGAAGCTTGGACCATTGGACTTATACTTCCTATTGCATTCCTTTTAACTTTCCTAAAAATTATTACATATTTCTATTTCCCTAAATACTTTATTTTCTTATTTATTGTTTAAAAAGTATGCAAAAGTTGTTGAAACTGAAACCTTTTGTTTGGAAATCATTAATAAAAGTAATCATTAACAAAAGTAAATAGAGAAAACCACAATAACAAAAAATTAGGAAAAAATTATGAAAAAAACTTATAAAATTATGCATTGTTGGAATTTTTCTTCTCCTTATTTTTTGAAAATCTAAACTATTGCAATGCAATCCTACAATGATTACAATGTTGAAGAAGTTTTGTCATTCTGTGAAAACTCTAAATATTCTCGGAATTTGATATATTTTATAAACGTGGAAATTTTATACTTTTGTCTCTCGTTTATTTTACAAAAATTCATTATTCAAAAAAAAAAAGTCTTTGGTAATCAGATTTTAAATTATTTCTAGTGAGCATTAAAGGACTCAAACATGAATTCATGTAGATAATTGTCTTACTAATAATACTCTACAGCCAACAGCCCTTTTACTATCATTACCAACAGTGTCTATTTCCATTGATATATTTTAGAAAATACTAAATATATTAAAAAAGATCTTTATGCCAATTATGACTTCTATAGAATTGATTTATAGAAATTTGAATTACAAAAAAGAATTTATATTATGAAATTCCCTTTCCTGTATTAAGAGAGAACTCATTATTATGGTACTTCCCGTTCTGTCCACAGATTGTATCACAACCACAGATCAATTGTTACAAATTGTTATTAACATTTTCCCTATACAATACAAATGAGATTCACTATATACGAACGAGGACATACAAGTATTGTATGTGGTATACTCGTACTTATAAATATTTATATTGAGAGTGAAAGAAACCAACAAACACTGACCAGTTGCCGTAAACCAATTAATGCAATTATTAAAAAATCATTAAATGCGAAATACATAAACACATTTACATGAATGAAATGATGAAAAACAAAAACAAATGATAATAAAAAAACATTAAAGATAATAAAATGCGCACACATTTATATCCACAATAAATACAACAACAACAACAACAAAAAACAAGGGAGAAAAGCATAAAATTTTATTTTCATTTTCAATTAAAACATTGCACATTTTTTAATTTACCAAACATTAACAATACATGGAATTGTACACCGAGTGTGGCATGTGGCAAACGTCAAGTGGAGTTGATTTGACTGAACTCAGCTCAGCTCAACTCAACTCGATTCAACTGAACTCAACCCAACACGATTGGATTCGATTCGAATCGAATCGAGTCGAGTCAACTTAACTTGACACACAATTCCAAGTGATGTGTGAATTCATTAAAATCACTTTGCTTCATTGCTCGTCCATTTAAGCATATCCAGAGGGACAACAAAGAGAGAGAGAGAGTGTGAAGAAATCGATGAAAATATACCATAAATACACATGTATAAAATGCATAAATAAATAAAATTACCATTTTTTGGAAAATATCAATATAAAAATTCCATGCAAAACAATACCAGAAATGATGATGGCTTTTTAAAAATACATAAATATTATTTCATAATCAAATAATAAAACAAAAAAAAAAACCAAACAAAACAAAAAGGAAAAGAAAAAGAATTTACATTAATATTGGCGGAATAAAAATGAGTCTCATATCAAAATCGAACAATAAATACCCTAAAATTAATATAGTTTTTCATTGGTTTCAATAAAAATAAACTAAGAATAAGTAAGAAAAGTGAAAATACTCAGAAATCAGTTGAAAATCATAGTTCCTAGTATCACAGCAGGTGGCTTTATGCCTACAAAGAGCTAAACTAAAAGAGAAAATGTAAGTTCCTTCTAAGAACTTAATGTTCTTTCTTCTCAATCTAAGTAAGTAGATTAAATGGTTTGACAGCAGAAACATCATAAAAGTTGTGACCCTCGAAAAGTCACCTTACATACTTTGTTTCTTCTAACAAAAGTTCATCATCTTTTCACAAGAAATGTGGATTTCTTTCTGACAACAGCTCGGCATTAGCTCTACTTCTCATGCAATCTTATTAAAGATTAAATGGTTTGTCAACAAAAGTTTATTTGAGCCTATGAACTAATGTGATTACTATTTTAATAATACACTCAGACATCATCATATCATCACAGATTTATCATCTATTGTAATAAACGTTCTTTTCCCCAATTCCAATTTCATTCAGACAACAGAATTATGACATTAGCAGAATTGGATTAGATATTAGTGATATCATTGTGACAAATATTTATTACTTGTGATGCATAAATGTCAACAGAATTATAGTATTTGTAGAAAAATATATGCGAAACTCTCCTTTAAAACCAAATACCCTTTACAATATATTTATTATATGTACAAAATTCATCAGAAAAAATTTCATGAAATGAACATTTTTATTTATAGGAATTTTTCAATTTTTATGTAAATTTATGTATATAAAAAACAGATATACAATATTCCTTATTCCTTCTTATTTTTTTTTTTTTAAACTTTGTTAAAATGCTAACAATTTCAAGAATAAAACAAAATAATCCATGGATCCATTCAAAATTATCTGTATGCCTTTGTGATTTTAACAAACAAAAGATAAGTTCACATTGAAACTGATTTCTGCGAATTTAAATCAACTTAATTGCAAGAGAACAATAATATTTGATAAATTTTTTAGTTTATTATTATAATTATCATTTCAAAATATTTTTAAATGATTTTCAATTGAAATTCCTCAATACATTTTTTATAACTTTTAACTTTATTCTTCATGGTTAAGATAACTTCAATCTATAAACATCTTACTTTTAATTAAAATTCTCACAATTTTTTTTTTTTATTTTTCTAGTCCCCTCATTTTTTTTGTTTCATTTCCAACAAAACCAAAACTCACTTACACTTTCATTATTTTCCAGTTTCGCAACCAACAAAAAATACTTTTCATTTTCACCTTTCAAGAACAATCACAATTCCATTAAAATTCTTGCTCTTAGTGTTCTAGTTTTTCACATAGTCACTTTTTCAAACAGTACTTACAACGCAGAATACGGTGTGTATACGTAATATTAAGTGAGAAATCATGTTCATTGCGTCTACGCTGCTATGTTTTTATGCAAGTAATGTTTGTTGTTGGCCTAGAATCAACAATAACCGGTGACAGCAACAACACTTACAACAATAAAAATAACAAGAAACATAAAATTAACAATAGCAACAACAACAAAAACAACAACAACAACATCAATGCCAAAACGTGGTTTTTGGAAAATGTTGCGCATTCTGTTAGTGACAAGTTGAGGTTTAACGTTGTCCACCTTGTTTTGTTTGTCGGTTCGCCTGCCAATTGTCAGCATCAGTCTATCAGTTGCTGCCCAGTTCACCTCATCACCTCATCCAACTAATCTGACATCATTGCGGCTAACGTTGGCAGCAATTCTATTAAAATCAAAATTAATTAATTGGAAAATTCATTTTTCTTCTTTTAAAACTTTTTTTCTGTCGCAAGTTTTTCTATTTTTATTTTTGTTATTGTCAACTTTTCTTCTTTTTTTTTTCTCTTCTTGATGTGTGTCAACGACGACGATGATTTTATTGCTGATGTTAGCGTAATTAATACGTTTGCGGGTGGGCAAATTTGTTGTGCGTACGTGACAATGTTGGTCCCTCTGATTCCCTTTAATGGACTCTCATAGTACCAGTAATATTTGACAGCTGTCTATACAGAGTTCTATGAGTAGATTTTTGTTGTAGTTGTTAGGATATTAGGATGTTGGTGCTGTCAACAAACTAATTGGCCAGAAGCCAACATTGAAGTTAAATTGAGAAAATTATAAAAAATTCTACTTTGTGACCTTTAACTTTTAAAATTTTAACAAGGAACTTCTAGCCTATACAATATTTGTTATGGGTACTTTAGAATTCCTTAATTTTTAACTAGAAATTCTCATTTTACCGTTTCTTTTCTTTATCTCCCTTTGTTTTTTTTAGCCACGTAACAAGGATCAAGAACAAGAAGTTCTCAACTGGGTGTTCGCCGTGATCGGTGAGAAAGTGCCCAGTGGCCAATATGAAGACATCTTGAAAGATGGCATTGTCCTCTGCAAATTGGCCAACAAATTGACCCCCGGCTCAGTCAAGAAAATCCAAGAGCGTGGCACCAACTTCCAGTTGATGGAGAACATTCAACGTTTCCAAGCTGCCATTAAGAAGTACGGTGTACCTGAGGAAGAAATCTTCCAGACTGCTGATTTGTTTGAACGTCGCAATATTCCACAAGTTACACTGTCTTTGTATGCCTTGGCACGTTTGGTGAGTCAGAAGAAGCATATTCGCCGTGTTATAGTTATTAATTTTTCCCCCTTTTTGTTTTTTTAGACACAAAAACATCCTGAATTCACTGGTCCCAGCTTGGGTCCCAAAATGGCTGAAAAGAACGAACGTGAATTCACTGAAGAGCAATTGCGTGCAAACCAAGGTGAACTTAATCTCCAAATGGGCTTCAACAAGGGTGCTTCACAGTCTGGTCATGGTGGTTTCGGTAATACGCGTCACATGTAAACTTTGCAAAATCCACCACACACAAATACCTATACCAATACCAATACACACAACCACAGCCACATGCACACATCCCCAAATTCTCTCATAAAAGATGAAGGATAAACACTTATAGTTTTACTTATTTTCACACTTGACAAAATTTTGTATTCAGTTGAAATTAAAAAATAAATTTCTTATAGCATACTTATGTGCGTTGTGTCATGTCTTGAATTAATAATCCCCACCCCCCAAAACACATACACACACACACACACACACAACAAAAAACACACATTTGATGTTATATTTTCTGTTATAATTAAGTAAATTTTTTGCTAATGTAATTTATAATATGAAATAAATTAATTAATTTTAATATAAAATTAAATTTCAAAAAAACATATTTCTTCTTCTTTGTACTGAGAAGATTGTTTTTCTTTGTTTTACTTGAAAACACATTATCATTAGACTTGAGTTAATTAACAAAATAAAGTAATAAATGCTAAGAAAGCAAAGGCCACCATCCACCTAACTCAGCAACAATTCACAATTCATTTCTTTTTCGTTTTTTGTGTTATTTTCCATTGTCTCTTTATCTCTTGGTCGCTTCGCAAAGACTGAGTGGGTTGCAATCCATGGGATATGGAACATGTTTAGCAACCTGGTCTAACATCTATTAACACACACACAAACACACACACACACACACACACACACACACACATATATTTACATATGCATACCCTGTAAGAATATCTGTGCTTGTCTCGTAGGGCATTTTGCTACTCTTTAACAAATTACATTTTCAACGCCTGCAATGGCAACGATAAGCATAAGAAATGTCAAGGCCATTTATATTTATTTAAGCAGTCACATGGCACAGGTCAGTAAGACCAAAATACACGGTAAGAAATGTTAAGCAAGGGAAAAAGAAAGCAATCTTCAAATTTATGTTACAACAAACCCTCTATAATATTCAAGGAAGAGTCTGCCTTCCACTTACTTTAAGGTCAATTTATTACAGTTGTCAAGAGTTAAAAGCAAAATTTAAAGCCTACAAGGCGAATTTCAAATTGAAACATGGAGGCAATTCTCTTAATGGGTAGGAGATGATAGTAAAGCTAAAAGCTTTTTTTTAACCTTAAATTCTTGAAGTTTCTTTATATGTAGTTTCTTTTTATGAAGTGAAGAAAATACTCCCTCAAGAAAGAAAATGCTGAATTTAGTAAAATAATATTGTAGTAAAGTAATCTCAGAAGATATCAAAAATGTCCTTTTACATTTAATCCCCCTAAAAATTATCAGATTATAAAGAAAAATTTTTTAAATGTTAGTTTGAGTTCCTCAAATTTGTATGTTTTCTTCACAAAAAATTCTATGGAAGATCTCAAAGTAATGTATAGAAGAAATTTGATATATTATATCTTTAACAAAACTAGAACAATGAACTGTGTAACATTTTCACATGCCATACATTTTGGATAATAAATCTATTGAAATATATGAAAATAAAGTTTTTTTTTTATATGAAATCAATATTTTTAAATACAAATTGACAGCCATAATTGTATTAAATCATGAGAGCCAATCATAAAAAAAAGTATGAAAAATATTTACAAAATTGGTGAGATGAACATTGGTGGTGAACAACTGGAAAGAATATATTTGTCATACCTTAAGACAATAAAGTACCCGGAATTTGTCATTTAAGTTGCCTATTAAGTATATTTTAGATTTTTTTCTGTATGTTAGTAGGACTGTCCTTAATTAATATGCCAAAAATGAGAGCCATCTGTCAACCAGTTTGTTTACAGCAGCTGGCTTAATCAGTCCACCTCATTAGTACTAGGCGAATTTTGTTTGATGGAGTTTATGGAGTCATGCCGGGTTCCCCGAAGCGGCAATTTGAGTTTAGGGAACAGAAAAAAGTCACACGAAGCTAAATCAGGTGAATAAAAAATACTTAACGCGGGCAATTTCGGGTACTTTACTGTCTTAAGGTATGTACATCCAAGTATGTTTATTTATTGAACATTTGATATGAAATTGTTTATCAATTCGCTAAGGAGAAAGACAATAACATCACCATGGGTTATTTCTAGCCTGCATGAGTTGGTTTTTAGAACGAATTATCACTCATATCTAATTTAATCTTGCTTCATTTTCTTACAGTCAAAATTTTTCTATTAAACAAAACTTTCATCTACCCATTGAAGATAATCATAATTCATAAACTAAATTTTCTCCAAGTGTAATCGATATCGATGACTTGCGTCTTCTTATTATTCTTAACATATCTACTAACTCATATCTACTCCTTTTTATATGTTAAGCTGTACCCAATATTTATTTTAAGCCAATAGTATCTCTCAACAACAATGACACAACAAAATGAAAAGAACAATCATTGAAAGCGAAAATAAACAAATTTATTTAAGAAGAAGAACAAAAACAACGAACAACATAAGCAACAAATTATATTAAGAATTAAAGACAAATGTCGAATATGATGCCATGCTGTGCTGCATATTAGTGCCATAGAGCTAGCCATAGAGTGTCTGAGATACATTCATAAGCATTGCGATAATCTCATTTGTAAAAAGAAACGAAATCTATTTATTAGCTAAGCTAATATGAGAAACTAATGTGATAGGACATTCAACTGCTTATGCATGTGAGTGGATGAGAATGTACAATATGCATGCATATACATATGCGTGTTTAATTTCCACTTGTCGAGAAAAACAAAAACAACAACAACAACAACAACCATAGTCACAGTCACAGAGAAAGCAATTCAAACAAAAGCCAAAACAAGAAAAGAACAACTAAATAAAATAATACAATAAAAAAAAAATAATAATAATAAAATAGAAAAATAAAATAAAACAAAATGGTCACTTTGACAGCCATGACAGTATGGTAAATGTATTTGTATGCATGGTAAATGTATCTATGTCTGCATGTGTGTATATCTTTTGCTATTTATTTAATTTTATTTATGTTGACAATTGGTGAAACTTATACAAACTCAAACAAATACACTCACACACAGATATAAAACACATAAAACAATAAACGTACGCATATAACAAACAGATAGACAAACAGACAGAGAGATCCAACGCAGACCTTCGCTCTTACTAATAATGCAATTTATTGGCAGCCAGTTGACAATGACAATTGTTGACTTTCCCTTCACTTTCACTCAACATAAAATAATACAATATATTATTACACGTTGCATGATGGTAGCAGTAACGAATGTTTGTATTTTGGTATTTGAATTCATTTTATTTATATTTATTGTGACCCAAAATGACAATTTATTGTTATTTATTTCATTTTGATATATACATTTTTCTCTTTACATGGTTTTTGTCTTCTTTCATCTTCACTCTTCACTTTTATTCTTTCTTTCTCTCTCATAATACACACGGGTCTTTTAACTCAACAATTTCCATCAATTGTCATTTTATTATTAGGAATAAGTGATATTATTATTTTATTTCATTTTATTTTATAAATATGCAGGAAATATGAGTATGAAAAGGAAAAAAAAAATTAATTTATGGAAATTTTTTGTTGACTTTGTCATGTCATAGGAATAATTGTTTAATGGGCACAATTTAGAATACAAATGTATTAAATACATTTACTGCTAATAATAACAAAAATGAAAAACATCATTTTGTTATTTGAATTATTCGTTTGGGAATTGATAATGATTTATTGCAATTTTTATTTTATGATAATTTAGAGAAACATTTCTTGAAGACATCTTAGCAACAAAAGAAATAAAATAATAAGAATTCTTTGTTATTTATTTGATTATTGAATATGTGGCAACCCTGACCACAGCCTATCGGCAAGGTTTGGCAACAAACAAACTATAGGTTCGTTCAAGCAGCTAATAAAAATAATATATTATTAAATTGACAAAAAACTTCATGGTTTCATTTATTGTTTTGTTTTAACGTTTAGAAATGATTTATAAATAGCAGAGGCTATTTTTAGGGCGCATTAAGAGGAGAGGACGGATATAAGATCATACTTGAATGACTCTCTTCCTCAACAAGAGTATGAAACTAAAGATTGTAACTAAGCAACTTTTTATACAACTCGTTATTTTAAGTAACTTTAAGATATCAAATCCAGAAGAGTCATTAGATATTGTTAGAGATGAGTAGGTGCAAGAATAAATGCTAAGTAATGTAAGCTTTGCTCAGGAAAAACAGTTTCACCAATAAGAACATGAATTGAATTGAATGGGGTTGCCAATCCTCTAGTAATTCTAGAATTTTGTAATTCACATGTTTGGTGAATATGGGTAAGACACTTACATGGTCGGTTTCCGGAAAAACTCACATGGTAAATATGACATAAGCTTCAGCTTTGTTACGTAAAAAACTATGCAAGGACACTGAATCTATTAACCATACAGATTTATATTTCGTAACGCATTTACATCAAATCATTCTTAAAATCTACAGAAAATATTGTAAAAAAAAAAAATAAATAACAAAGCAATTAATTTTATACAATTCCTCAAGTTATGAGAGAAGAAATGTCTATGGCGAGTCAATAAATTTTCTATAACATAAAAATAATATCAAGGCTGAAATCTCTATGATTTATTAACTAAAACGCATCAATTAATCCTCGTCTTAATGATTTTCAAAATTCAAGGCCACTTTTACATTTAATGCCAATAAAGTTTGATAAAATCAAGATATTTTCATGTTCTCTCTTTCAGTAGGAAATCAAGTGACCTCGTTATTGATTCCATTCATTAATTTCTATCTTTATTGATAAAAAAAGAAATAAGAAATATGTTAATAAGTATGAAAAGGAAAAAAAAATGTATTTAAATAAATTGGCCACGATTGGATTTGATTTTTAACCAAAAATGCTTATTTTATCTTCTTTATTCAATCTAAAACAACCTTCTAATTAAGCTTCTGGGTTATAATGAAATAAAATTTTAAAGAAATGAGAAAATGGGAGAACAAAAAAACCAAAGAAAACCTTAATACGATTAACACACAATGAGCTTAAATGCCAAACAAAGGCTACATAGGCAAGAAGTACATCTCCTGTGTACCAAGAAGAGCAGGGACCAAACAACAAACAGAGATCAAAACCCTGTGAAACTGAAATTTAGATGAAGGTATAGAATAGACGAAGGCACGCACCGTTGATGTAATGATGCAAACAAAATCAAAATGACTTTGAATATGCGTAAAGAAATTGAGACAATTTATAAACACAAAAAATATATATTTTTTTGCCTACCAACCTAATAAACACGATTCAGAATAATAATAATAAAAAAAAAAGGAAGGAACACGAAAAAACTAAAGCAACCTAGACATTCTTTCCATCTCAATCTGGATGGCGATGGTGATGATGGCAAAGACGCGGACGCGTCTCAGTCTCAGGGGCACTCTTCGTTCAGGGGCCAAGAATAAAAACAACGACAACAAAAGTAATTGCGAATGAGCGACGCTCGTCAGCATAAAAGTTTTATTAAATGATTAAGTTAAAAAAGCACAAAAAAAAAATAGGGAGACTAAAGAATTTAGGTTTCCAACTCACAAATTCTATAGAAAAACAAAGAAAACAGAAAAGCAAAGCCTACAGACAAACCAATTTTCATTGTCGTCGTTGTCATCATCATCATCATCATCCTTGTCTTCATCATCGTCATTTTGTTAGACACTTAAAGACGCCATTGCTTAAATAAAGTTAGAAGGAAGGAAAAATGAAGGGGATAAAAGGTAGAGAGGCAAATAGGAAAACTGAAAGGTAGTAAGGCGGACTATTGGGCTTTCAGGAAGGAAGGAAACACATTGTAGCTCGCTCAGCTTGAGTTAAGCATAAGTTGACGGACATAAGAAAAATAAAGTCAAACCAAATAAAATTGCGAAAACCATAAAAAAAAAAGACAATGGAAGGGGGACTTTTGAATTTTTTTTTTAAGTCAAACAACTTGCGTGTTAATTTTTTTTCCTACACATTTTAGAAAATAATAAACCAGTGGCTTTTAAACCCTGAACAACAGGCTTTGTTTGAGAAAATGTGTGGCAAGAAGTTCAATTTGAGTTGGAATGGGGATCGCGAAACAAATGATATTTTCGGAGAGAACCGCAGACTACATAAGCTTAAGATCCACTGTACTGACATGAGTAAAACATGTTTTCTTAAGAACAAAGAAAAATATCAAACACCAAAAGCACTTTTCCTTTGACTGCCTGCCACATTTTTTTTTTTCATTTATAATATTTTTTGTTTCATTTTTTTTTCTCCCTTATTTTTTAGTGCCTTAAGTCGCCCTTCTTACTTCTTCATTGAAAAGGCAACGTGCGTGCGTGTGCGTGTGTGTGTGTGTGTGTGTTATCCGTGTGAGACCTCGAAACATACATAGCCTCCTTGAAGGCGTGGTATTGGCAGTTGGTCATGTGAGGCAGCCAGGCACCAGCAAACTGGCGACACTCATGAATTATTCAGTGCATAGTCCGGCGATTTTTTAACTGTAAGCACCAGCGTTGTCGTTAGATGCCTTTCCTGTCTGTTCCTCATACCTTTCTCTCATCTTCTTTAGACCTTCCTTCCTTTATTCATTCATTCATTCATTGTTCTTTAGTGCGAAATACTATATGTATTTCAGCGACCTTCCTGACAAAAGAAAGCCTTCCTTCTTCCTGCTAGTACTGCCAGCCTTCGCCATTCTATTATTATTTCTGTGCTATGCCCAACATTTCCGGTTATGTTTGCCGTCGTCGATTTGTTAAAGTCTTCCCTCCTCTTCTCATTCTAGTTGTAACTAACACAAGCTTCAGCAGGCTCACCCACACTTGCTGGCTAGAAGAGATTATGACTTCATGTAAGAAATGCATAGTAATTTATTTTAATAGCATTTTATTTTTCATTTTTCTTATTAAAATAAAAACAAAAATTGTTGCTGATGCTTTTGTTGTTTCCTACATACATATAAGTGAGTATACTCGTACATATAATTTATACAGTTGATGCTGTTGTTGTTATTGTATATTTTATTCATAATTATAAACAACAACAACAAACAACAACAAATGTATAGTGCGACATTAGTTACCTGTTACTAAAGCCATTTTGTTGTATATGGAAATTTTTGTTTCTGCAATGCTTTCCATTCATGGGACCACTCCAGTTACTTCATGCTTCATTTTAGCTTAGAATGAGTCTTTGGAGTGCATTAAGGTTTGTTAAGTACGACAAGGAAACTACTACTACCATGGAACGGAAGTATTTCGTTAATGTTCAAGTCTGGTTGTTGCAGGTACGTTACTTCTACCTCTCCTACTCTGTTACTATTGTATATAATATAAAATTTAATGAAGTTGTTTAGTTGTTGTAGGCGTATATAGTAAAGAACCTAAACTAAACTAAACTAAACTAAAAGTGTAAAACAAAATGGTCTTAAATTGAATGAGGCAAAATACTATGAAAACGAGAAGAAAAAAGGTGCGTGAATGAAAGCAAGGAAAGTATGTTTTTCTTTATTGGTTTATTAATTTATGGAAATTAAGATTAAAAAAAATCAATTAATAGCTTAAGCAAACTTTTTGAAAGTAATTGACTGTTAAACTAGAATATTCAATTATTACATTTTAGTAATTTTACAAAAAAAAGATTTAATATAATATGAAGCATGAGATTGGGGATTGAGGATTGCATAAGGCCGAGTTACTTAAACTTTGCTTGACAGAACAACTCTCAGTGAGTCATAAAAATGTAGAAACTTTTCAGTCAATACAGTTTAGAGCTGTGTAAGGAAGTAGCCCGAAGGTGCCAATTTATGAAGGTCCATCGTTCGAAGAGTTTCTGAAATCGGTCTATGAACTGGAAATCTTATCAAATACGAAGGACCCCCTTTAATGAAGAACATTTCCCAACTATTCCTAAGTAATTGCGAACATCAAAAATCCTACAACAAAGGAAAGAAAGTATCCCCATCCCTGTATTCAAGAAAGGCGATGAGAAAGAAACCAAATTTTACAGAGGAGTTTACCTCCTGTACTCAACATGCAAAGGGTTCTGAAAGCATAAATCAACTATAGACCTCATATTCACCCTTAGACAGATAATTGAAAAATTCATCAAATATAATAAACCAGCTTCTATGCGCTTCATAGACCTAGCAAAGACTTTCAGCGGAATAAGACTCATGCTCTTAAAGTATTCAAGAGCTCAATGCCAACAATGCTAATATAAAAATGATAAGAGCAGGCATAATATCGATAGAAATAATACCAATAACATCTAGTATAGGCCTGAGACTCTTCAATGTCATTATGCACGCTACCATTGTGAAGTCAAATTGGCAGCTCCTGACTTTCGCATGTCAGCTGATAAATTGAAAATCATATGCTATGCGCACAACTCTGAAAAACGAGAAAAACTTGCAGACAAGACGAAATCACTTGTCATCGAAAAAGAAGCGAGAAGTTTCAAACTGGCAGTCAACAACGAACCAATCGAAGCCCTCGAATTCATGCAACTAAGTTCTTGCATAACCAGCAATAGAAATATAAAGAAAGAAGCTAATTTATAAGCCAACAAGGCTGAAACAATATCGAAATGCCTAAGAAGCACAATTTGGCAGAATAAATACATGAACATAAACAGTAAAATGGAAATATAAACAACAACTGCATAAGACCCATTGTAACATACGCATCTGAGACCCGTCCGAACACTACCACAATGCAACTATTCACCACCATCGTAGAGATGAAAACCCTGCCTGCCTATAAACGTTTTGCCAGCCCAAGTGAACTGTCATAGCGACTTACAGAAAAATACCAATGTACAAAGTAATACTAAAACCTGTAAGGTCTCCTTATGGTTGCAAGTGGTTGGAAAACAAGGCATAAACCCAAAAATCCTTATCAACTCTTAGAGTAAATAATAACACTGCAACCACTTAGAGAGGGAAAAAAATTCTAATTACAATTGGCCTTTAATCAAAAACCTTTTGAACCTGTTTTAAAAAGGCAATTATAGCCTATGAAGTAGATGATTTCATATTCAATAGAGAAAAATGTATCTATACAATCAATAATACATATCTTAAAACTCTTAATGAGCCAGAGTAAACTTAAGATCATTTAGAATATTCATTAAGAAATTTTATCCATTATTAAATTTATCTTTACAATATAATGTTTATTCTTAATTTCTTAATCTGTGTTTATTTAGATTTTCCTATTTTATACTAAATTTGGTCATCTGCAATAAAAATAATTTAAAAGAAAATATTCTTCCAAGTAACGCAAAAATAAACCAATGACCCAAATGAAGTAAAAAAAGTGTCACAAAAAGAGAAATAGACAACAAAATAAAGAATTGGTAAGAAATATCACAAAATAACAAAAAAAAAAAATAAGAAAACGAGAAGGAGGAAAATCGAAGTGACAATATTGAAAGCAAGCAATATTGAATTACGTTTTACTGTAACTGTCTCCTTGATCCTTATGCAATATACACAGTTACTCGTATATCGTATATTCTTACATACAATACGTGTACTACATCCATGTAGTAACTCATAGTCACAATGTGGAACTGTTTGCCAAATTGAAATTCATAAAAATTGACAGAGCATTTTTTCGCCTGCAAAACAGAAAATATTTTATTTCATTTGTATTTTTTTCATTTTGCATAAATTTCTTTTTTTTTTTTACAATTTTCTTTCTTATACAATACAAATAAAATGGTTTCACTTTGGTTTTTGGGGTTTTACTTTGCAAGACGCTGCTGCTGCTGCTGCGGCGGCGGCTGTGACGACATTTACAGGAAGTTAAGTTGAGTAAAACCAGAAACATAAAGCCAGACAGACAGACATTGATACTCTCATACACACAAACGAAAATGCAAAACGCAAACACATGTAGACATAAACACAAACACTTATGCGAGTAGTCATAACGTAACCATGAACATATGCAAAATAGACCAAATTTTTATGCAGATACTTTAGTTCACACTCACTCATTTTTCATGCGTGCTGCCTCTCGGCACTTTTGCTAACATACTAAGTATGTCATGCATGTGTATTAGTCATCTGTGTGTTCGTGTTTCTGCATGTGTTTTAGTCTTATGTGTTTGAGTATTTTTGTTGCAATTTCCGGCTGCTAACCGGAAGTGAAACTGTTCAAAAATTCATGCAACCGTAAAAGGAGCAAAGAGCGCCAATAAGTAGGCTACATATTTATACAAATACATGCATCGATATCTATATATATGTGAGTATGTGTGTGTGTGTGTTTGTATCTATCTATATCTATAGCATCGCATAATTTAAGTCGTGCGCGACCATGTTGAGGTTGCTAAGAAAATCTTTTGCGTATTTTGCACGCCTGTTGTGCGCATTTATCGAATGTATGCATACACACGCACATTGTATCTATGTACATAAGTATGAATGTATCTAGATACATATGCATGTGTTCTCCTATATATTTTGGTATGAAAAATATACAAAACCATTGGTATGCTGTGACTCTGACTGAGCATGGAATGAATGAAGGAATGAATGAATGAATGAATGTGTTACGTTGAATGCACATTTTTGGCAATTTGCATACATTTTCTTGTTTATTTCATTGTATTTCATTTTTCTTTATTTTCATTCTCTGTTTTTTTTTTTTTTTTTCTTTTTCTTACATTTGATTTATTGTAAATTGTTAATAGTCCAGGAAATTGTTTTTCGCAAGAAGTGCATCATATCTTAATAGTGTGTGTCCATATTTTGTATAAGAAAGGCATCTGGATGTGTGTGTATTTACAGTATAGTGAATGTGTATTTATTTATTGGACATTATTCATTTTTATTGCATTTTTTGGCTGTATGTCATATACAGAGAACAATAAAAACAAAAAACAAAAAAATAAAATAAAATAAAATAAACGAAGAAAACTTCAATATGAAGAATAATGCAAAAGTTGCCTTCAGAAATTTGTTAAATTCCTCGAAATAGTCTTTTGATTTTCAAATTTTTGATAAGAATGAACGAAAGTTTAAGGTTTGAAGAAATTATATTTCGTGGTGCAGTCACGTTCTATTACGTAACATCAAACTTTTCTATGAGAAAGTTATGCAGCGGACAATCGCACATATCCTGGAATCTCGTACATCTGAGTTTTGACTGTCTTATCAGCACAGGTACGAAGTTCTTAATCTCGCTAGCTAAAAAGTTGATACAGAAAAATTGCACCATCTTCACTCGCCTTCGAATTGATCACAACGCCATTATCCTCACTCATTTACACAATGAGTATACACGCCCATCTTTACACCTATGTGGACATGCGGAGGTAACTATGTTGCACGTTGTGACCAACGCCCCTACACACACAGTATCAGAAATTCCCTCTTTCCCAACTCAAGCCCTCATCAACCCTTATTATTGTTTCAAAAGTCAATTTTGATACTTTTTTTTTTTGTTTTACTTATAGGGTCACGAAGATGGTTAATGCTTCAATTGGATCCGGTAGGTGGCGCTGTTGTCGAGATACAGGCACTTTTTTACCAATTTTTGAACAGTTTTTTATGTATACTAAGCCGATTTTAATAATTTTTTTTTTTTTGGTAAATGACAAATGAATGCTAATGAAAACAGTTGCATACTTATTGTCTTGAGTTTTTAACTTTTAATATAATATTTTTAAGTATTAAGTTTTTTGAAAACCACTGCAAGACCAAGCATACAAAGTTTTGTACGTTTTTTCGTTTTTATTGCTTGGGTTGTTGTTATTGTTATATTCTTCCTTTCTGAGTACGCACTTTTTGCGCTCTTCGTTTCTGTATGTTATGTTCATTTAAAGTGGGACAAAGACCATTTCATCAATTTTGGTTTATTGATAAGGGAAGTGGGTGGGTCGCGGAGGAGTCGTGTACCAAAAATAGGTATTCTTTCGATTGCTTTTCAATTTTCTCTTCTTCTTTCGCTTATTTAAGTATTACAAACATATTTCGAATACCACGCGTATGAAGTTTCGGACACAGCAAGTAAATAATAAGTATAAAACAAAATCAAAATTCCTGTTCGTACCGATACTCAAAACTTCTTAACCACGCAACAGATTCTGATACAGCTTTCACTGTTATTTACAGATTTGCTTGTGGAAGGCTAATGTGTTCCATACAATCTTATTATCTCTTTGTATATTGGTTATTATATGGTGGATTAGAGACTTTTTTTAAAAAACAATCAAGTCGTTTTCGTCAAAAATTTCTTTTTCAGTCTATGTCAATCTAATTTTTCCCTTGACTTTAGCTATTTAGTTATATCAAAAAAAAAAAATAAAATTTTATAAAAGTTATTTCTATTCTCCATAAAAAACTTTTAAAATATAAAATCAGCATAGTTTACCATAATTTTAAATTTAATAATTTCTCCCGTATTCTCGCTTTCAATTCATTCTATCATCTTTTCTAATCTTCTTTTACGCTTTTACCCTTGATGGGGTGAATAATATTAAAAAGTAAATATGCAATGATACTTACAAGATGCAAGATAGTATAAGATACAAGATAATAGTAATGTAATATACATATGTATGTTCATATGTATGTTTGTGTGTATGAGCATCACAAACAATATTAAGAAAATATTTAAAAACGTTTATTTTTACATAAAGAAACAAATTGCAAATATTTGTAAATCTACAATACACAGATACGCAGACACACAGATACATATTCACAGCTATGAGTGAAGAAAGCACATAAGCAAAAAAACTCCTATCACATCCTCCCTCACTAACTCGTATTCAAAATCTATTGTTTTAAACGTCGGAGGGTCGGGTTGGTTTTATGCAAATGAAATTGCATAAGACAATGTTGCTGTATCTGTATCTAATACTACTGCTGCAGATGCGTTTTCCGCTGTGATATGTTGGGATACTTTGACATGTGCTTGCATGTAGTGTATGGATCTATAAGTGTATGTGTATTTCTGTTGATATTTGTATATGTAACTGTAAATAAATTGCGAATATATTTTAAAATTTTTGCATCCAAAGTTGCAGATACATTTGAATCTACACACATACATGTGCAGGAATAGTTCTAAGAAAATATGTGTGGGATTTATTGTACTATAAATTTATTGTAGACATCATTATGCGTAAATTTCACCTCATTCACTCACTTTCTCATTTTCTCCCTCACTCATTCACTAACTCAATCTTCTTAGTCTATCATTCCTTTTTCTTTTACATTTTTGCATCTTTTTCATCATCAACTTAAGACAGTTGCAGCAGCAGCTGCTTGCCTTGCTCTTACACATGAAGCAATGTCGCGTTCCCATGGTAATATGTCGTTGTCGTCTTCTACCAAAATGTTTTATATTCAAAGAATTTTAAAAGATATGTAAGAAAAAAAAAACATACAGAATTAGATAGCTTTTAAATTATTCAAAACCTAAGCTAGAAAAATGGCTTGAAAGGAAAAGCACCGCACCTCCAGTCATGCAATCTGCCTCTTCTCTATCTACATATATCTTTTCCTTACTTACTGTACTTAACTTGTTATACCATTCACACAAGTGTGAATAAGTATTATCACTTTGCCTTGATGTTTGTCATACTGTAGAACTAAGCATCGAAGATCCAATAAAATACATAGAATACTTAGAATACAAAAATGCAATAAAGTAAAGTTGGATCTTTGATCTCAGTCAAGCATAAGAACTTTTCAACAGATAAAAACATGAAAATTCATGCATGGAAACAAAAGAAGCTTTTAAAGCTTTAAAACATATTGTATTGTTGAAGAAAAAAAGCATTTATGACTTACCTTTTTCTGGTTTGGTATGATTTTCGATCGACATTTGACTCTTTTAGCAGAAAAATGCTATCTTTCCTTTCTCTGACTGTTCATCACTCGGGAGCTTATGCAGCCTCAGCAGACAAATGCTTATTTGATATTTCTATCACTCATTTCATTCGAGTTGATCATTAAGCACTCTCAGAATTTTAATGCTCTCTCTCTATCTCTATGAATTTGCTTATTTCCAAAACTTGCTTTTTCCGCAAGTAAACAATAACAAAATTACAATGTGACCAAACAATTGCAAAACTCACTCAATAATTCAAAGTTAAAAGTAACAGTACTGAACATAGAAACAACGAAAATGACGCTATGCGAGCACCGATTATAAAATTTATTGTAAATTTAAAACAAACAACTTTAGGTTTTTTACTTCCATGATTTTCATTTATGGAAATAGGCAAATAATATTTAACACAGAACTTTCTTAATGCAAATCATAATTATTAAGTATTAAGTTTGATTTATCTATTAATCACACACGACTAATCGATGCGACACGACGCAAGTCGACACACTTAACACTATGAAAACACGAACAAAACTGGATTCAATCAAGAGATTTATTTTGAGAGAGGCGGAGTACTTAGATTAGAACTATGTTCCACCACAACTTCGCTCTGTTACTTGTAATCATCGAGCAAGACTTTTATATTGAGAAGGTAAGATTAATACATATGCGAGTGTGCAAATAAATGTACAACATTGTTTAGGAAAAGAGAATTGCATTTGCAATTTAATATGAGCATGTGAAACGATTCTAATGAATAAGGACTGATGGATGGACGTTGGTAAAAAATAATCTATATATATAAAAGAAAGTCGTGTTAGTTACGCCACTTATAACTCAAGAATGGCTGAACCGATTTGGCTGAAAATTGGTGGGGAGGTAGCTTAGAACCAGGAGACGGACATAGGATAGGATAGGTTTTTTTTCGTCCGTCCATCAAGTTCATTCATTCCTTTGCTTTATGTTGCTAGGCAGAAAACAGTATATAAGAGACTTCAATATTGGAGATGCTTGTAATAAATAGTACATCTGCTTAATGCTTTATGTTGCTAGGCAGAAAGCAGTATATAAGAGACTTCATTATTGGATATTCTTGCTATTTGTAGATTTCAAATTTAATATGCCGTATGTTAGTATGAATGTATGCAGTATATAAACGAAATTAACGAATAGTGGTGGCTAATTTTTCGTTTAAAGTCTTATAATTCTTAAACGATTTTTAACCAATTTGGCTTAAGTAGTGGATTGAGAGCAGATGAATGCATACTTACCTGGCGTAGGGACTACCGTGATCACGAAGGCGGTTTTCCCATTGCACTTCGGTTGAGTTGACCCCTGCGATTATTCCTAATGTGAATAACTCGTGCGTGTAATTTTTGGTAGCCGGGAATGGCGTACGCGCCGTCCCGACTTTAAAAGATACATAATTGAATGCAATTTTATGTTAATAGTTAATGCTGAAATCATAATAAACTGAGTTTGAAATTAAGAGAACAAGGAATCATGGTTTCATATTTAAGAACTTGAAGTACAACCACTTGAATGTTTTATACATAGTAGAATTAAAGACGGGTAATGCAGAGTTAGGAATTTCGACAAAGTAACCTTAATATTGTATTGTATTTGTGTGGAAATTAAACCATACATGCTTTCACCCTTTCTGAATACAACAATAATCATGCCTTTCAAGCAAGTTTTTTATGGGCGCTACCTCTTCCAGTAATCAGAGAGATCTGATTTTAACATACCAGATAGTTAAACCTATTAGATCGATAGCTGGTTTGTATGGCAGCTATACGATCCAGTAATCCCACTATCTTGAAATTTGGATGGTTGGTGGCTATACATCAGAAACTTATATTGTCGAAATTTCAGTTTGATCGGACCATACAAACCCCCATTAATATTCAGGTTCTTATTGGAAAAACTTTTCTGTTTTTTTGTTCTATCGAACTGAAATTAAGACACTTTAAGGTTTTGATATGGGCGCGGTACATTTGTGGAATCAGTCAAATCGGACCACTAGGGGAGTACCTCCCATACAAAACTCAATCCGGTACGGAATCCTCCGTGAACGAGTCTGACTCAGACTTGGCCCATTTTTGTTTTAATAACTGAGCATGAACAGGGGACGTAGCAACGCACGCCGGGTAACGCTAGTTTATTATATTCACCATAGTGGAACTTAGCTTACCACATTGTGGTGGTGGGTGATGCATTGTTTATGACTTTAATTTAATTTAATAGCAAAATTAACAAATAATAAGCATGTTCTTACAATATTTTGGTTTTTAGGTTTCCGGACCCAAACGTAATATTTAGGGAGTTGAAATTTTCACAGAGTGTTTTGTTTCTTTCTATCCGGGCATCAGCAACAAATACCAAAACTAGAATATGTTCAGAAATTAAAGGGGTCCCCATACAAGAAACATTTCGGTATTTATGATAGATGTACGATCCAATACTCCCACGATCTTGAGATTTGATTGATTCGTGAAACCTCCCTCTAGGGATGGCACCTCCCATAAAAACCACCATTAAAATTCAGTTTCTTATTAGAAAAACTTTTTTTGTTTTTTAGACTATTGAACTGAAATTTAGACACTATAAGTTCCTTATATATACTTGCTGGAATCAGCCCAATACAATAAATTATATACTTTCATGTATCTTCTTTGAGTTACTTAAATATCACATGATAAGCATCTATTTTGCAAAATTTTCTTTTCATAAATAAAAGAAATAAAATATATTGTACTACTTATTTTTATTAATTTAAAAATCTCTATGATTCTGTTCTTTATGATATAATTTTTAATGTACTACATGTAAAACTATAAATACTTCAAATAAAGTATTCACGTCTTAAGAGATAAAAAACGACTAGAATGAGAAAGAGAAAGTCTTTTATAAATATTTTATATTTTAATTTTAGTGATTTTTGTCAGGAAAAGCCAAAAGTTATGCAAATATTGTATAGAAAAATACAAGAATTACTAAATACATTTACGAAAAGAAGGCAAAAGTGAAATTGTAAAGAAAATACTTGATTTATCCAAAATGAAGATGATGATGATGATGATCAGATAAGAAATAAATGAATAAGAAAACAAAGTTAAAAGTTTGACAGTCATTTGGTTGGTTGGTTGGTTGGTCCTTGGGTCTGTCGGTCAGACGGATCAGTCAGATTGAATAAGTGACTCAGAGTGAGTGAAAAATAAATTCTTTTTAATGTAATTTTCAATTTGCAAAGCATGCAACTCCAAATACAACTACTATACTTTTTACTATGTGCCATGCAGCATTGACTAAGGAGGATTTTTCTGTTTTTTCTTAACATTTTTTAAATATTTGCATTTGCATGTAAATGTTTAAATGAATGTGTCTGTCTGGCTTCTGATATTAAAGAAAAGTAAAGGGCACATGCAAAGGATTTTCTTAGTAAGCATGCAGACAGCAAGGGATTTTTTCCTTTTTTTGTTATTTTTTTGTTTTATGCTTTTTGTTGCTGTCCCTCGATACTAAGATACCAAGATAAATAGAGAGATAGAGAGATGAATGGTTTGTAGTTGAGTTGAGCTGAGTTGAGTTGAGTTGGGTAAGAAACCAGCATTAAAATGTGTTGAAAACTGCTATTCTTATGCTGCTTGTGTTTTTATATTTCTTATTTTCTTTCTTCTACTTCTGCTCCACTTCTTTTTGTCCTGATTCTGGTTGCTTCAATATTTTTTTGTATGAGTTGCTAGAAAGCATTTGAGATAGTATGTAGTAGTAGTGGAAGCTGTAAGCGTAACTAACGTGCATCATACTTTATCTAGACTAGAAAAACCATTTGGCAGCTCCGTTTGCCATGTCATGCCAGTTAGTGGCAGGATATATGCAGAACATGCTGCAAATGCCGCATGCCACAAACGTTGTACGTGAGCTTTTGTTGTTCAAGTGAATTTACCCTTTTCACTCATCCTACGATATAGAAATTTAAGTGCCTCGACTGCAGTCTGGTTCAATCCAATGCTATACTACACTGTGCTATGCTATCCTATTCCATTCCCAGATACATTCATATACAAAGTACAACTACCTGAGTGAAGTAAATTTACCGATTTGAATGATTTCTGATTGCTATTTAATACTCGTATTACTGCAAGTAGTATGTCGAGTGCATATGAGTAAGAGGAACTTAGGACTCAGACAAGAATTTTATATTGAAGTGCTAATGATAATTTTGATTGAATTGATTTGAATGTGATTGAAATTTTATAAGATTCCACAATATTTTGTTTTTAAGTGAAACTAAATACATTTTAAAGAGAAAATTATTGAAATAATTCATATGTAAGGAATCAATAAGTAGATCTTAAATAGAAAGTTAAAAAGATAAGACTTACCTGAGTTTAACAATCTTTTAAAAAGGGAATATTATTTATAGAACATTTCTATACAATAAACATGAATGAATCCAAAAATTTGCTTTCCTTCAGCGTAAAGTCCTTATAGTGGTCAATCAAAAAGTCCAGGGAAGAGTTCAAATCATCGTAATAATAATTAATTTTTTAATTGAATAATAATAATAATAATAGAATGAAAGAATTTTAAGTGTGATTGATTTGGCATGTGTATTCCATTGCTCTCTTCGCAGGTCCATGAACGGCATAAGTGCGATGTTAAAAGGAAGCATTCAAATTTTTAATTGAAAATAATTTATATTGTAGATCAAAATTGCTAACCCTCTTTACTTTCTTTACTGCCTAGACAAAATGGTTTTCATTCATTATAACATTTAATTGTAGTATTTGTTGGCTTTGAAAAAGCTAATAAATAAAAATATAATAAATTCAAATTCGGAGTATTACATTTCCATGATAGACCAATGCGAACTGAATGTAACGATGAAAATGGTATTCAAAAGATTGTAGCCACCATTTTCGCCAATACCAATGGAAATTTGTCAATGCCATTAACGTTGGAAGAAGTAGCAGAATCTCTGCATGGCAAAGAATATCAGGAGGTGCACGAAAAATTCGACTTAGAGAAAATCATCACACAAGATTTCAGAACAGAAAATGTCCAACAAACATTCAATTTAGATCTAATCCCAAAGATAGCGAAAGCATGGAATGTCCATGTGGTTGCTTGTTGCACAGAAAATATGCCTACAATAGGCGCATTGAAGATATTGGTTACCCGTTTAATGCCACATGCAAATATTGGGTATATATGTACGTGCGACACTAACAGATGACGATACTATGGTGAAACAAATCGAAATCCTAAAAAGTGAAGTTGGATTAAATGTTTGTTTGAGCCATGAATAATACAATAAAAAGAAAACAGCCAAACGAAATAATCGCCAGACAAAGAAACCAGCATATAAATGCAAGAAATCTTACAATCGTGGCAGAATTGGTGCACGCTCAACTAAAAGGTCAAAGTCCAACAAACACAAGATCCAATACTCGTTGGTAAATCACGGTAATCGTTTCTGAAGAATATGAAGAAGCGATATAAATTAAAGCTTCTATTAAACGTTAAATTATTTATGAGAAATATTTATATTATATTTAAAAATATTCTTGATGAGGTTAAAACTTAAAAACTCTATATATTTTTAGTTTAATTAATAAGAGTAAATTTTCTAGTCTAGTTTCATGAGTTTTAAGTGATATTAAAAGAATATAGAATAGGATGGATCGCCTTAGGGGATGGTTATTGCATCTAGAACTGGTCTTTTCTTAGCTTCAGTGCTTCCCTTCGTCTTTGGGATATTTAACCGGTAACCTAGGCTATGACCAATAGCGCTCTTTCACTGAGCCCCTACCAAGAAAAGCTGAAAATCCAACAATGTGGTAATTTTGGCAAATTATAAATATTACGACCCCAATCAATCATAATAAACTGATTCTTAAACTGAAACTCGTTTAATTAAAATTAGTTTTCTTAAACAAACTTTTTCAAAATTTGTTTCTTTTTATTGAATTTTATTTCATTTGATTTAAGACAGAAAAGAAAAGAAAAACACCAAAAGATACTTTCCAAAACTTTGAACAAAACATTCGCACTAATTAATTTTATCGTCTACTACTTTTGTTTATTTGGTACTTCACAGGATGAACAAAAACAAAAATAGCATAGCAAATGAAGTTGCTTGGGAAGTAAATTGAAAATTCTATACAAAATCAAAACCTTAACTTAAGGAGGCAAAAATAAAAAAAATAAAAAAATTGATAGAGAAACAACCAACCAAAACAAAATTGACAACATTAAAAGTTTTGAAAGTCAATTTAGTTTTTTCTAAAAAAAATTTTTTTAATGAAGTTTCTCCTGCATTTCCTCTTCTATCGATAAAAATTTTGTGACAAATGCAAAGAGAGAAAACTACAAAACAAACTAAATTAATATAGCAAAAACATTGAAAGACAAAACATGGAACCACACAAAACTATAAAAATAAATATGAAAATATTTAGAAAGTTCAAGGCGAAGTCAAATAAACTTGACAAGTTGAGCGCATACTCAATGTCCTCTGAACTTATGTACAATACAAAAAAAAAAAAAAACTATAAGATCCATAAAGGTAACATATGTTTGACAAACATGTAGGCATACTAATTGTACAAATATATATGTGTGTATATGTGTATTTATGTATGTGTGCAACATTTTTCATATGTGTGTTAGCATGTAGTTGTGTAAATTATTAATTAGTTTGTTAACGTTGAAAAGTTGTAAATGAAACTTATACACGGAAAGCAATTATGTGCATACAATGTAGGAAAAGTTTTGGAATGACTCACTTCACTGACACCGTCAGCCCATACAATTATGTATATAATTTTGATAGATTACATAACTTAAATATTGTAACATAACTTATATTAAATTTAATGTTGTTGGTCTTTTGTGGTAAATTAAAAATGGATGAAAATATCCAAGTTTATTTTTAACTATTTTATTATTGTTTCATAAAAGGAATACTATTTATAAGTAGCAAGAGACCAAGGTTAGATACTATGTATATATTGTAGTAAAAACTTCCATTCATATCTTTGAATCTCACGATTATTCAAATCTTTTTATTATTCTTATTATTTTTTCTTATTTTCATTTTATTTAGTATTATTCATTATTCATAGACCATTTATCGTATTTACTAGTTAAGGATTCCTTTCTCACTTATTTTAATCATGAATTTAATGCCTAGCAGATTTCATATTCTTGTATGTAGTTGGATTGATTTATGAAAAGCATCACAGCCAGAAAAATTGGGAAAAACCAGTAATCAAAATGGAAATAAGCAATACTTCGGAATAATTTATTTATTTTATTAAAACCAAGACAAATTCTTCCCATGGTTTTTAGAAAAATATGGAGTTCATTTAACCTTTCTTCACTAAAAAACAGAACAGAATAGAGAAGAAGTTCAGTAACAATTGAAGATGCAAAATATATCCAAATTATAACATATTTATAACAAAACAAAAAAATGGACCACGCGCGAGTCAGACTCGTACACGGAGGTCTCCGTACCAAATTGGGGTATGTATGGGAGGTACCCCTCCTAGTTTGCCGATTTGGCTGATTCCAACAGATGTATAGCACTTATATCTGAAACTTATAGTGTCTAAATTTCAGTTTGATATAACAAAAAACAAAAAAGTTTTTCCAATAAGAATCTGAATTTTAATAGGGATTTCTATTGGAGGTACCCTTCCTAGTAATCCGATCAAACTGAAATTTCGATAATGTAAATTTCTGATGTAATGCCTTCAACCATCCAAATTTCAAGATCGTGGGACTACTGAATCGTATAGTTGCCTTACAAACCAAAATGTTTCTTGTATGAGGACCCCTTTAAGTTTTTGAAAATATTTTAGGTTTAGGTTTTGTTGCTGATGCCCTTATAGAACTACATACTATTTGAAAATTTCAACTCAATAAAACTAATAAATATATGGACGAAAGAATAAGTTGCATTAATGATGATCAACTTTTGTTAACAGAGCTCTGAGGAATCTTTGGTGTTGCTTCTAAGGCACCGAAAAGTAATTTAACCTTTTTCACTTTTATTTGAAATCTTCAACATTTCATCAAATGAAAATGGGTCGATTAAAAAAGATATGAGATTATTGATCTTGAAATTGTGTTTTCAAGAATGAAATGGGGTCAGCAAAAAGACTTTGTTCATGAGAGTGAGTTTGACTATCATCACATAATATATCATTATTGTTTCTAAATAAGATCCGTAATTTTAAGACAAATTGTTGATCTGAGACAATAAAGAGGTAAATTAATATTTAATTTAAAAAAATTGATGAAGAAATTGATGAACAAAGGTCTTCATTTAATTATGATAATATTGGGCATAAATGCTATAAATGCTAATTTAATGTCAAGGGCAACATTTCATAAGTTCTCTCTGTTGCTATATCTTTTTCCATTTTTTTCTGTATCTATTTTCCTGTAAACTACTTTGCACTTTTACATTATTTATATACTTTTTTTTATTACTTTGTCTTCTTTTCAAATGTCACACAATAAACTTTTAAATTGATTAAATTTTCGGTTGCTTTTAGCTTAAAAGTCACAAAGTTCAACATCAGAGAGTGTGTGCATTTGTGAGTATCTGTGAGTATAGGGCAAATGAAATAATCTTCATTGCCTTGAATGAATAAATGAGTGAATGACTGAAGGAACGAAGAAATGAATGGATGAGGGAACGAACGAACGTATGAATGAGAAGCGAATATTTGGTGGCAATTAGCGTCGTTGAACGACAATGACATGTCAGCAATTTGTGTGTAAAAAATTGGCAAAATACATGCAGACAGAGTACGCGGAAATGGTGGCTAAAAGGTGAAGTCAAGCCAAAAAAGGAATAGAGAAAAAAAAATGTCGAAGGGAATAAACCAAATGAATGTGCGGGGCAAAAGCGTCTTAGTGGAAAAAATGAAGAAAAACTTACTCAATGCAGCAATTGTTGTTGAGTCATGCGTTCCATGCGTTGTATATCTTTCAGATAAAAAGGGAAACAAAAAGGGGCAACAAAACAACTTCATGGAGGCAAATTGAAGTTGCAACAGTGACGCCATTGCGTACCATATATCCAACAATGTTTCACGAATAAAATGCGGGTCTATGGGTTAATGGAAATTGTTCAATGTCGAAAGTAGTGTTGTGAAGAGAAGCGGGAACAATAAGCACCAGATTGGTTAGGTTAGTTGGTTGGTTGGTTGGATTGGGTGGTTGGTGTAAATGACAACGAAATGAATTGTCTCGTATCTTAAGGTAAGATAAAATATATATATATATAAAATACACTAAATAAAATATTGTTTAATATTGTTATAATTTTTGTATATGGTGAAAATTAATTTATTAATCTTCAGGTTGATCGGCGTTACACATATCACATAGACGAGAATAAAAATTAACAAGATCACTGGATAATTCATCAAAATTTTAGATCTGCTTTCTCTTTGTAGCAAATCGCTTATTTGGTTAAACTCTGCTCATAAATAAAATCTATTATTGTAGCTTATAAGAATTGCAATTCAATGCCAAACTTATCAATTGAATATCGCTTTAAAATCATCTAACAACTAAAATGTTGATTGAATTACAGTGAAACTTGATTTCATTATATTTATATTGCTCTACTTTTTCAAATATTTTTCTTTAAGTGTAGATAAACATACACTATGTACTATACACACATATATGCATATGGCTGGTACAACTTGCAAGTAGTCATGACTGACGTTAAGGCATTTACTTGCATTTTGCACAGAACACGTAACGCAATGTAACATTTTCTATTGGATAAAGAATGCATGAATAATTGGCAGAGTTAAGGACTGAGTGCATGAATGACTGCATGAACAACTGAATGCCTGAATAAGGGATTTAGTGAGTGTGTGCACCTTAAGAACATTTGATTAATTTGTTTGCTCACACGTTCTCAACCCTCAACGTTTCATTTACTTATCCACTTATTCACTCACCCACTCACCAAATAGCTCATTCAGTGAATTGTTCATTTTAAGGTTCTTCAATGTTGTTGAATGCCCTTTTGATACTTGGTCGAGTAGAATGTGCCCCTATTTATATAGATAGAATGCCTGCATTGCGTATGTTTGCCTTATTCTTGTTCCTGTTATTGTTTCTACTTGGCGGTTGGTTATCCTTCCTGGCTGAAGGAATCTTAGTCAAGTGGTTCACTTAACCTTTCTTAATGCAACTGTAACTGTTGTTTTCCATACGTTCAACGTTTTGGCGACAATGAAATTTCTGTTCTCTGGTGGAGATGATTAGTTGTTATTTTAGACATATGTAGCTTTATCCATTGTTTGTTGTTAGTATCTTAACTTCCTGGCAATGCATCATTCCTTTAATGACAAATTTAAAACAATAGCTGATTCTACTAAGAGAGTCATTCAAATATGCTATTTTGTCTGTCTTTTCCTCTAAATGCACCTTATAATAATAGCCTCTGCAATAATAGCCATTTATAAACTTTAAAACCATACAACGAATTAAAACTTGAAGTTTTTGTCAATTTAATAATATAATATTTTTATTAACTGCTTTAACGAATATTTGTGCCACTGTTCTCCTTTTAGCAAAACTTTTTCCTTAGATTTGACTGACTCTGCGTTTGGTCAAAGTTGATGCTTTAATGGTATCCTTCTTTTTTATTAAAATTTATATTTAACTCCAACAAATTTCAACAACTTAAACTAAATTCGTTGTAGTCAATTTAAAAAGAGAACATGTATTTTTTGAAAATAAGAAGTAATGGATAATAATGGATGTTGTGTTGACAATTGTTAAGTTATTCCGTATAATGTAAAATATTGTAGATAAAATATGAGTAGGTTAGGTTAGGTTATACAGGCCAAGGTCACGCAGAGGCCCTACGGCCCATTGTGATGCCTGTTAGAGGAAAAACAAGTGAAGAAAAATGGGTGAAAGGAGAGGATGAGACGGGAGAATAGATATGGGAAGTATATATGGTGGTGCTGGCTAGTAAAAACAACCAGAAGAATCTACGAAACAAGACGGTTCCGCCACACTTCCCAAGTCCTCAAGAAAGGGTTTCCAAGAAATCGGGATTACCTTCTACGTAGTGCAGGGCAGTCACATGCTTTTCTTGTTAAAGTGTGGTAGTTCGGATGTCTTTTTTGACATCCACCCTGTCTCGTTCGGCCACTTCGTCTCTGCTAACTCCTTAGTGTCTTCTGTCAATTCTGATAAAATATCCATCAGAGGTCTGCTTAAGTTCCTAACAGCCCGGGAGATGAGCAATTCAGATTCCCTTCTGGTACACTCATCCGCCATCGAATTTCCTAAGAGACCAATATAGCCAGGCACCCAGATTATCTCTATTGAGTGTCGTCTATCTAGGTTAAGAGCATCAACCGTGTTGCGGATGATTTGAGTCTTAATAATATGGGCCGATAGCGCCTTAATAGTAGCCTGGCTGCTAGGGTTTCCTCGCAAGGTGCTGATCAACTTTGTCGCTTGCCAGACCGCATAGATCTCTACCTGAAACACACTGCTCCAATTGAGTAGTAAAAGGAAAGTTGGGCTTGGGCTGTCAGCTCCTCTGAGAAGATGCCCGCGCATTAAATAATTTCATTAACACAATGCATTAATTCTACAGACGTGTGGTCCTACATTGCCAGCTATTTTTAATGCCTTTCTTAGTTGTTGTTGTGTTGTTGGGATTATTGGCGTTGTTGTGTTGAGAGCGATAAGTGGCGTTATTGGGATGACACTTTAGATTCCTTATAAATTGTCTATGAATTAAATTTCTCCTTTCACTTAGGAATTTTTCATTAATAAATACTTTTTAATTGTCCATAGTTCCCATCTTTTCACATCATCATCATTTTATAAGTACTTACTTGCAAAGCTCTCAACCAAAATAATCTCTATTCAACTTTCTTTTTTGTTTTTGCTCCCTCAATTGTTTGATGTTTTCTTACGCACTTTGTAATTATTTCCGCAACATATGGCGTATGAGTAATTAATATAAGTTGCCATTCTCTTGAAATGATACTCATACGCAGTCTTGTGCATGAGCTGGCAAAACTTAACACACACTTGATTTACTAACACATTGATAGTAAATGACAAGAACTCAAAAAGCTAAAGACGAAGATGTCTTCATGTCATTTTCAAATATGCTTCAACTTCAGATGCTTTTCAACTTAAAAATGCTTTTCAACTTTTTCAACAAAAGTAGAAAAAAAAAAAAGAAGAAAGAAAAGAAGAAACTATCAAAACTGTCTGCTGCAATATCACACAGAATGACAACACTAGCACCAAGAACAAAAATAATAACAACTACTTGGTAATAGTAAAACTTTAAGTTGGGTATGAATGCATCTACTCGTAGTAGTAGTAGTAGTAGTAGTATGTGAGATCAGGGTCGATGAGGGACCAAGACCAACATTTTTGAGTTCTTGACAAAGTTTAGAAGGCAATGCCATGTAAGGCAAACTTTTGCTTGTGACAATCTCGATATACTCGTACACTTTTTGCTATTGTAGTATGCATATCGTAGCATATCTGACTGAGTACCTAAGCTTAGGAGAAACTAAATTGACTATAGGAATGAGATTTGAAAAAACCACTAAAGTTTCTTTTCATGCGGTAAAAGTGTACAACAAAAAACTAAAGCTAAACACAACAACAGAAGTAGCAGCAGAAGCAGCATCTTAGAAGTTTTCAAGTTGCTGCCATTTTAATTGATATTTTTCACATTTCAATTTCATCACTTTCATATTGTACTTCATCTTCATTGTCGTCTTACTTACTGCCTGCCGATTCCCCACTTTAAACTGAGTTTGTTGTCGCCAAGGCTGCTGATTGCTTTTATATAAAATTTTTGTTAAAATTCTTTGGTTATTATTTTCCATTTTATTTTCTTGTTGCTATTGAATATTATTTGTTATTAAGTAAAGTTAAAAATTAATTTGAAAGTTTCTGCTTCTCTGCTGGTTAAATCATATGCAAGTGTCAAAGGCAGAGAGACAAAACCAATGAAAAACAATTCTTAGTTGGAAAAGAAACAAACTGGGAAAGGAATCTAAATTTACTAAAGGTTAGTCAACTGAAAGTCAACAAAGTGCAGATCAAACTTTGACCACAAAAATTGTTTTTAATTTAATTGATTTTACTTTTTGTTTGAGATTTTTGTTTTGAAGAAAACATGACACAGAAACTCAAAAGTACTTATAATGCAATATCGTTTTTCTAATATTTACAATAGGTAAAAGGAAGGTCAATACTCATATTTTAGACCAACAAATTCTTCTAAAATGGGGCAAGATCAATAAAAATAGCCTTTTTAACTTCTCTTTCCAGTGAAAGATTAAAGTGTTTTAATTTCAAAATATATTACTACACTTTCAGGGGTTTCCTGTTTTAGTGTTGATTTAATATTTTTTTTTTTATGTGAAACAAAACTCTTCTTTGCTTAATGAGTAACAGCTTTAAAGATATACAACACCCAAATCATATCGACAATCAATTAGGACAAGATTAAATATTTATAGCACACACAGAGATACAATGAAGAGAATAGAATGAATCCTTATTTCCAATCAATAACATTTATCAGCATTGTAGCAATTAGTTACAAACGCCATTTTGTATCTTCACATTCAACCATTTGTTTTTTCATTATTCTCACTTCTTGTATTTTATTTCATTTTGCCTACTTTATTCCTTTACTTTCTCAAGTACCACTAAGTATAAATAATGGCATGTGGTCTTGTATTTCTCGCTTAATTAGAATTCCATGTGGCTTCTCAATGACGCCTCCTAAGCACGCAAACAGGCGAGCATGCATTCAGTTAAGCAGATACACAAATACTCACATACATACATCACAGAATAGATAGATAGCTTGGTTAGTTGGTATCTATGAGTTCATACATATGTTTATGTTTATGTATATGGTATAGTATTCATGGATATCTGTGTGCAACATCCGATAGTGTCCACAAATTACTTGCTAAGGCAATGTTTCCACCATCGTCATCACCATAATCATCATCATCATCATCACCATCATGTTCAACACGCTCGGCGTCATAATTATTGCGACGCACTCAGTTCAGCGTAAATAACGCGAAACTATTAAATTGACTAATTAAGCAACGCTAGTTTCTAGTTTCAATACTCTTATATGAGTTTTTACACACACACACACGTGATATTCATACAAAATGGGTATGCAAATGATGCGTTGCTTCCAAATACAATATATACAATATATAGACATACATAAGCAGTTATGGGTCTTAAGCAGTTGGCCTTTTATGTATGTAACTATGATTATAAGTATATCGGTATGGGTGTGTGTATATACATGTGTATTTGACTTACAATCATTAATTTGAAACTTTGTAAAAGCACCTTGCAGTTTGACACGCAATTGTCGTGTGGCTTCTAAGGGGCTTTTCATATTTACATTGCGAGAGAAAATCGGTTGCAAAACCATTGTTTAATGTACTTTGTATGACTTAAATGATTAAGTTGGATTTGAAATAAAATCGTTATGTCCACAAATGTGTGTCAAAAGATATAAGAGAAAATCTCTTTTTGAAATACATCGGAGGAGGATATCCTTGTTAGAAGCTAAATGTTATTCTCCATATGCTAAGCAACAAGGTGAGTGAAAACAACTTGGCAATGTTGATTACAACGAAATAATTGAGGAAATCCCTCAAAAGATCCAAAATGTGACAATAATTTTGGGGAAAATTTCCTGAAAAACCACTGTAAGAGTATGCTGAGCATCAACTAAAATAAGACTACACTTGATTTTATTGATGTAGCCTTGGCCTTTCCATTGAATTTGAAAATTGCAAAATGAAGATTGTTTAACTTCTTTGGTTAGACAGATGATTACTTTTTTTTTTTTTTTGTTATGCGAACAAGGACAGAAAATCTTCGAAAGATACTCATCGCCCGTGCAATAAATTATGTCAGATTTCTACCGACTAAAAAGACCCCTATCGTCTTAAACCTCTTTTTACCCATAAGGCACTATCAAACTATTACTTCCTAGGGAGGGAAGTAGTCCTTACGCAGGCGCCATTAACCGCTCGTACATTTAAGCAACACGAATGATGTTTGCAATTTCAGATGTGAAGAATGCCCACTCTTATGCCCTATGATATCCTGTGATCAGCAGGGAGACCCAAAGCGATCATACATCCTACTTCGCTGTATCTCAAACCGAGGACACTCATGCTCTAAATGTTCTAGGTCTTCCACCACATTTAGGCAGGGGCCGCAATATGGATCTTCGGTATGCCGGAACCTATGTAGATATTGCCTGATACATTCATGTGAAGTTATGAATTGGTTAAGTTCCAAACAAACGTCTCCGCCGCTCCTATTCATCCACTCTGCTATATTAGGGATAAGCAGATGGATCCTTCGTGGCTCAACACTATTCCACCTGTATTGCCATACGCTCAAATACCTGAACCTAATCTCCACCCTGCTTCCTCCATTGGGCGTTATCCTAGCCAAGTATATATCCCTTCCAGCTATGGCTTCCAAGTCAGTTGGAAGTCTCCCTGCAAGAACATACGCCGCATCGTCTGCAACTGTCCGATAGCCTCTATAGATTCTCAGGTTCACAACCCGTTGGGCACTCTCTATTCCTCGTAAATACGACTTCGTTGCGAGAGCCCCAGCCCAAATCGGAGCCACATAAAGCATTAAAGACTTACTCACCGAACCTCAGTCCTTATTAGAGTGAGCCTTTTGTCATACTATATGTTTTAAGTTGAATCTGCTGATAACATATTTTCTCATTGGAATCTTAAAATTTTTTTAAATAACGACGTTTATTATTAACCGTGCTTCATCAATCAGTTCAAGCATTAGCTTCAATTCTATAGAATTTCTATAATTCAGTTTTCTGACTTTCCTTTCTGACTTGAAAGTTAATGACCTTTGATTTCACTTTGTTGCTTATCTTAAACTTTCTTCATTTTATTAAATATTCACTTTTATAGTTTCAAGAGAGTCAAATACCATTTAAAAATGAATTAAGAAATTTCTTTTATTAAAGCTTAAGGAATATTTGGTTAAAATACAAAAATAAAATAAAATAAAATAAAATATTTAAATAAAAATTTCCAAAGCACAGAAAGCAACTGCAGTCATTAGTTTCATGATGTTGCTTAAACATGCAAAGGCATTTATTATCTGTTGTTGCATACTCAATTCTTTGATTGCCTCCCTTCCCTGTTCCGTTTTGTGGCGTTCTATTCTGTCTTTTCACTTAAACTTATAGAATAAGTTTCTATCTAATTGCAAAAAGTTTACAAACAATTTATTGGCGCATTGCAGCTGATGTTGACTTTGTTAAGCCATTTTAAAGTTTATTTTTATTCCATTTCCTTAGTATACTACTTACTTACTAATACTTAAACACTTAAAGTAAAGGAGAGGAATTAAAATATAATAGATTTTTCCTTTTTACTATTTCGAATTGCTTGACAAACAAATGCAATCATATCACAATACCAAAAGAAAGCATTTAACAAATGGTGTTAAGTATATAAATAAAATGATTTTGTAGTAGAAAATTATGAATGAAACTAGGTCAGTTACTTACCTAGAAACTAGGTTCAATGGGTGTTCTTGGTATATTTATT
Source organism: Amiota minor (assembly GCA_037043295.1). Taxonomy (NCBI): domain Eukaryota; kingdom Metazoa; phylum Arthropoda; class Insecta; order Diptera; family Drosophilidae; genus Amiota; species Amiota minor. Next base: position 5,133,094 of record JBAMAW010002155.1, on the reverse strand, counting down.
AGAGAAAGCATCAAATGGAAGTAAAAGCAAAATAAAGTAAAATATTGTTAATTCAAAATACTCATCATCACTTATAAACAATAATAAAAAGTGAGTAAGGCAATGTAAAGTAAGCATCCTAACAAATAAACAGATTATCATAAGTTACCCAGCAGCAGAAACCTTAGTCCCACGGCACGCAGGCACCCAAACAACTGAAGCTGGAATACAAGTATGAATTATTATTTTATGGCTTACGCAGATATTTATACGTTAAGTTTGTCTAACTAAGGTGAGCTGAGAGAATAGAAGAAGGAGAAACTTAGTGATGATTTACATTAATTAAAACAATAGCGAAATGGTACAACGATATCTAGATACCTTTCTGGTCAATTCATTTGTATCTTGTTGGTCATTAGAATGCATTACAAGTCCAAATTGTAAGCTACACGTTTAGCCTAAGTTAAGCTATTTATGGATGTGTAAAATAGTTTGTAGTATAAATTGCATGAAATGCTGTACCTGTTAAGCAAGGATACTCGTATCTAATAGTACAAGTGTAAACCTTTATAGCATAGTATAAAGATATCTTGATACAACATGAAACCATTTTAAGTATATTTACAAATATTTTGGAATAACCGAAAACAAGAATAACAGAACTGCACATAAATACTAAACGGTAATAAAGGGATAGCAATGAAGAGAATTTGGAAGATAAATCTTTGTATTCTTGTAGATATTTTTGTGCATTTAATCGCCTTTTGGTAGCTTATGTGTACCAAAAGCACTTAGCTAAACAATTCGCCTTCATCTGAGGTCATGTACCTTGCAATTTTGTCCAGCTGTTGCTTTACTTGTTTTACTGTTTCTATCTTTTTGCATATGCATTTGTTCAAAAGATTGTGGCATGGCATGCATCCTCGTGGTATTTTTGCAAGTTATTTTGAAAGCATAATTAAGATTTCGAGAGAAGGATTTTTCAATTAAATTTTTTACAAATCTTTAGCATTGAAGTGTATACACATTTGTTATTAGATAAATTGATAATAGAGTCAAAAATTATATTAAAAAACTTATTTTCATCATCACATTTCTGCTATCTTAACATGTAATATAATCTTCATCATCATTGGTAAAGTGTTATAACATTCCTACATTAAAGTGATGTTAAAACTCTACTCATTTCTTAATACATAATAAGATAATTTCCTTCTTCATAACTGATTAGTGATAATTGATTGATTGATTGATTGATTTATAATTCAGAATGATACTTTTTGTTCTTATTGAGATTCTTTATAAGACAAAAGAACTTACAGATTCAATCTCACAATTCAAGTCTCAAGTTTTCTAGAAATTTTATTGAATTCTTGACCTTCAGTTCTCTCAATTCAATTCAAATTCAAAATTCATTTAGCCCTCTGATTTTTCATTAATAAAATAAAATTAAATTTCTACCCTTTTATCCTTTCATCAAAATATTTTTGAAATATGGAATTTCAATTTAATGATTACTGATCCATGTTGTTCTATACTTAGTTTTCTAAGTTTCATTGAAATAATTTTACAAGAAAAAATTCTATTCTTCTGCTTCACCTTATCCAATTTAATAAAATTATTTATACTCTTCACGGGAGTGAATAGTAAGTATTCTAAGTTTGTCATGAAGTTTTTAACAGGCAGAAGGAGACAACAAAATTTAAGTAGTATGCCTCACCCTTATGCACAATATGGTAGTGAAACTTCAATAGGAAGGAGGTAAATCCAAAAATTAGAAAATGAAATGTGACGAAAATTAAAATGCGATGATGCTTCACAGACGTTATGGAGTCGGGAGACGCAGAAAACAAAACGAGCTCGTCCGCAGCGTAGAGAATAAATGATGATGCATGAGTAAGATATAAATGATCTTATATTTTTTATAGAACGAAAATAATTAATTACCTTGTGATCGGTTTTCATGAATGCAATTTTAATATAAAGCAAAGCAACAACAGTTCAGCATTGCAGGTCTGTTGTTGTTGTTATCTTGTACACAAAACCAAACTGCAGCAACAACAACACCAACAAAGCATCAACAAGATACTTTCCTTGTCAATAGACGCTCGCTCGGACTTTGGCCACTCTGTTTGTACGCTCTTCGTAAAAACACACATCAGTAAAGCATTTTTTATCTCTCTCTTACTCATGCATAAACGTTCATTCTCTACGCTGCATTGTCTTGTGCATCTCCCCACATTTTGATTTCCGTCACATTTCAGTTGCATATATTTTGGATTTAATCCCCTTCGTTAAAGAAGTTTCACTTCAAAAACCACATAAGGTATAGATATTCTTGATCAGCTCGATTAGATGAATTGATTAAGACATGTCCGTCTGTCCCTCTGTCCGTCTGTATGTATGCCAACTAGGCTCTCAGTTTTTGAGCAAGAGAACTGAAATTTTGCATGAAACTTTGTTTTACGATACGCAGTACATTTGTCGGAACCACCCGACCACTAGGGGGGTGCCTCCCATACAAACCACCCATTTGAATTCATGTTGTTATTGGAAAAACTTTTTTTGTTTTTTATCCTATCGAACCAAAACTTGGACACTATCAATTTCCAAGCCAGCTGCAGTACACTTGTTGGAACCAGCCGAATCTGACCTCCCATACAAATCTCGTAAAGAGTATTTCATCTTCAGCTTAGTCGAAGATAACCTTCTTTCTAGTTTTCATTTTGATTGTTAAACCAAAATTGAAATAATTGTTTAGAACCAGAGAATGATTTCATAAACAAACAAACAAGCATAATGAAGAAATTGAAAAAGAAAATTACTTTTCTCACATTAAACAAACAAAGAAATAAAGTTTTCTGATTCAATGAAAAATGGAAATTAGAAAACTTTGCTGACTAAATAAAAAATGCATATCGACAAACAAATTTGAAATTAATTCATGATTTGATTTGAAATTGATTTGATAATAAATCCAGTAGATAAAAAACGTACATGAAAATGTTGCAAATGAAATGAAATTGTCAAATGTGATAAATGTATCTAACTGATCGATCATAGAATAAGAACAACAACAACAACAAGGAAATAATTGTTATCAGGTATAAAGTTTAAGAGGAAACAGAGGCAATGAGGCGTCCAAATTGTACGACAAACGTGAATGAACAATAAACACATAATGGACACATTGATGGACGCAATGCATGTTATCGATTGTTGGCATAAAAGTTATAGCCATAACATACATTTGTATATCTATGCATTGATATTTATGTATCTGGATGTGTGTGTGTGTGTGTGTATTTTGTAGAAGTTGCAACGTCGCAGTTTATCGTTGTTGAAGCCGACAAGAACATAACATAATTTAGTATGTTGCATGAATGAGAGAATGAATGAAGGAACGTTAGTCCATTGCTGGCATTGCAAAAGCATTGATGCGGCAAACGTTGCAACAAAGTGCAAAATACTGTTGGGATTTTGATGTATTACAAGTGTCGAAGTCGTGCCGAGTTCTATATCAATGTGTATGTGTGTGTGTGTGTGTTTGATAATAAAACAAACAATCTAAGGCTGAGGTCATACATACATTGACAGGTGGAACTAAAGGCACATAGATGAACAATGAACGCACACAAAACATGGGCATATCCATATGCAGTTAGTACGTATATTTGTATCTAAACAAAACCATAACCAAGTTTGAATATAGTATGCATCCTAGAACTATGATGATGATGATGATGATGATGCTGATGATGGTGATCAGTTGTATAAAACTTTGTATAGTCCTTGGTGAGTTGGTAACACATGAGCATGAGTATGTATCTTTAATATTTTTATATGCTCTGACCGTAGCTTACACATGCAACATTTAAAACTTTGAACGCGCACAGCTTAAGCTATGTTTGCATTAAGCTTAACTCTAAGCCAAACCCTGGCAAACTGATACTATGCAACATGTCACTACAAATATACTAAACACATAAATACGAACGAGTATCTGCTTTAGATACTTAGTAAATGGTATGTGTATTTCAAAGTGTTTGTAGTTCATATTTGCGTTTCGAATTCTTCGTGGTCTATTCTCTAAACTCTCTTTCTCTTTCTCTCTCTCTTGCGCTGTCAATTCCTTTTGTATTTCTATCGTAGTATTTACCTGAAACTGCTGAAGCTGATGTATGCGCATATGTTAAAATTTATCATGCTCTCGAGATTGCTTGGACATTTTGCACCGCATGCGTCTTTAGCATAAATTACTTGGCAAATCTATCTAAGCAACAACAGCCACAACAGCAACAAGAACAAAACTAAATATAAAACTAGATATCTGCATAAAATACCATTGCTTCAGACCAAACTGAGTGGCGTCAGTTGTTCGTATTATCGTTATTCTTGTTGCTGTTATTGCACCTGCAAACACTTTCACTCCCAATCTCACGCTCACTTTCACGTTTATCTCCACCCACCAACCCAATCTCATGGAGCGATGAAGTTGCATATAATTTACGATACTTTGTTAAATAAATCTATATCAAATATCAACGCTTGAGTCATCGTCACCATTGCCATCACCATCACCATTGGATTCAACCATTCTAAGTTCACTATTGGTTGTCAGAATCGGGGAGTTAGAGTATGTTATATTTATGGTGAACGGTAATGGTGGTTTTGGTGTCGAGAGTCGACATACAATGATGAAACGCTTTTTGCTTTCATTTGTTCCACCATGTCCATGTGGAGGTCTCATGAATTCACCTAGTTGCGTGTTTGCCTTTGTGAATGTGTATCTCTTCTTCAATATTATAGAAAGTATCGTTTTCCTATCATTTTACATGTATCTGGGTTAATTTGTTGTGGGAATTACTACAGATACTACATGCGTCTTTGTGTGAAATACAAATGTGTCTGAATTTAAAGCGTCACCAAGCCACACAAGAGAACATTGTAAACTGTTAGAATGATAAATTGCAAATATTTTTATACATTCACGTATAAAGATAATCGTTGTCTGTTATGTTTTATAACAATCTGTATATTTTATAAGAATTTTTCTTTCTGTTTTATTGGACATCATTAGAAGTTAATGTTGAAATCATTACTAATATAAAAGAGCTTAGATAATATTGCAGTATTGACCCATAAGTTTATAAATCTTTTATTATGAAACAACTGGCTTTCATTCATAACAATCTCATTAGAAGTAAATTTAGATTTTCAATTATCACACAAACCATTCACAAGAGAAATGTATAGAAAAATTTTATTTTATAATTTGATGGATGCGAATTAATGTAATCTATACTTTATTCAATCATGGCAGATGCTCAAAATGGAAATAAATAAAATATTTCTATTGACATATAGGAGAGCAATGGGAAGTAATGTTGAAAAATTAGGAATGAAACAACAGAGAAGAGAACTGAAGGCATTAAAAGGATAGTGTACAATATGTTGGTGAAAAACTACTCAAAGGGTACCGAAGCAGAGACTTCGATGCCTGTCCGTCCGTCCGTCCGTCCTCGGGTCATATCTCATGAACTGTAACAGCTAATAGAAATTTTCACAGAATATGTAGTTCAATCCGGGCATCAGCAACAAATACTAAAACTATAATATATTAAAAACTTAAAGGGGTCCCCATACAAGAAACATTTTGGTTTATATGGCAGCTATACGATCCAGTCATTCCATGATCTTGAAATTTAGAAAGTTTGTGGATATACATTAGAAACTTATATTGTCGAAATTTCAGTTTGATCGGATCACTAGGAAGGGCACCTCCCATACAAACCCCTATTAAAATTCTGGTTCTTATTAGAAAAACTTTTTTGTTTTTTGTTCTATCGAACTGAAATTTAAACACCATAAGTTCTTGACATGGACGCTATATGTATATCTGTTAGAATCAGACAAATCGGTCAACTAGTAGGTGTATCTTCCATACAAACTCACCATTAAAATTCAGATTATTTTTCGAAAAATTTTTTTCTTTTTGGTCTATTGAACTTAAATTAAGACACTATAATTTTCTGATATAAGCACTGTAAATTTGTTGGAATCAATCAAATCGAACCACTAATAGGAGTACCTCCCATACAAACCACAATCTGGTACGGAACCCTCCGTGTACGAGTCTCACTCGCACTAAACCCATTTCTAAGGTTTCAGCTTGGTTTTTGCTTCTATTAACTTGTTTTCATCATGTCAAACCCATGCGCTACATAAACAGTTAAGTTGTTTTCCATGAAAATAGAATCTCATTTGATTTCTGAAATTTTAATGAATGACAAAAATTTCTATTTTATTACAACTACATTTAAAACTCATTTTGTGTAATCAAAACTTGTCAATCAATGACATGGAAACTAATTTAAAGTAAATGACAAATGGATTCACTAATGCAAAATTTTAGGGGTTTCTAATCAAATTAAGTCAACAGTGAATTTGTGTTACTTACTTTTATGGTTTTTATTTCAAAATTATTAAATTTCAGTTTTATTTCAAATAATTAACAACTATATAAAAACTATGAAAATGTTTGTCAAATAAAAGAACTCATCTTACATGCAAATACAAATAAATTTCCTATGAATTAGTCCTATTTTTTTTAAATTTTTCAGATTTATTCTTAAGTTGACTTGCTTAATATCAAATGCAAATGTATGGGTAGAACTGTTATATGAACTCTGTTAATCAATGTAACTAACATTTTGAAGTCAAAACTTCTCAACATTCCCATCGATAATGTTACAGTAAGTACTTTTAAGTATGAAACATACGTTTCTAGCTTAGAACGCAGTCGAATGGCTATCAATTACTTAAAACCACAGCTGATTCTAATATCAATGAAACTAAGTAATCTATTGGCATCATTTTTTAAAAAGAAATAACTCACAATACCCACCGTCGTCCATGTGGCTCTAATAAAGTGGTACAGCTATGGCGTACATCATACCTCGATACAAACATTTAAATGAAATATATTGAAAAAATCTTCATAATCCTAAATAGATACAAATTTTCCCAAATATTTTACGATGTCTTTATTTGTGGTTGATTTATTTTTCCTCAAATGCTAAGTGAAATGAAGGTTTTTACTGGAAGTTTTTGAAGAATTGAAGAATCAGCATCATCGGCGTCAGACATTTAGCTAAGCAGTCAAATGGATTCAGATGACTAAACCAAACTCTTGGTGAGTTGACTGCATTCTGACTGCATTGACTGACTTTAATTCACTTCATACACTTCACTTGACTTGACTTGACTTGCCACGACTTGACACGATAATCACAATGATGATGATGATCATGATGACGATGCTGATGCTGATGATGGAAATGGTTGGCTTGGATCACACCCTCGACATTTGCATTGAGTGCGCAATGACTTTTGAAGACATCAAGGAATCAACTGCACAAAAACTCAATGAACCGCACCAAAAATTCCAACAAAAATGAATGTCATACAATGTTGTCGTTGTTTTTATGTGGCGTTCGTTCACTCACTTTTGAATTTTCAGTTTTCAGTTCGTTTTAAATTTGCAAAGCTTTGCTCGACATGAGTTTTCTATGCGTAGAAATGAATAAGCAGATACAAATGAGGACATGAATGTTCGAGCGGGTGTGCAAAAGTGAACGGGACACAGACATGCCTGGCTTGTTATTGAAGCGTGTTGAGCTTTTTAATTTGATTGCATGCAGCTTCAAGCTGTTGCTGCTTCTGATGCTTCTGATGTTGCTTTGCTCTCCATGTTATTCTTGGCACTGCCAATGCCAATGCAATATCTGCTGTCAGATACTATTATTATCGAGGGTAGCTTCAAAAGCAATATACTTGTACAATATTTAGAATAAGAACACTTAAAATGCATCATAAATACTTTTAAAAGCAAACAATAAGATTTCAGCAAATGAAATGCGATGTCAATTGATATCGCATTCATTAATATCAATTAATATTAACATTGTGCGCAATATTTATTTAATTTTTTTTCTTGCATATTTATTGATGATGATGATTTTTGAAGAGAAATTTCTTAAGCGGCATTGGGCTAAAAAAAAAAAATGTCACGTTTTTTCGATTCTGTGCAAGCAACTAGCTTGTGTGTGTGCAAACATAAGCGAATGTACGAAGAAAATAGAACGAGAAACACACAGAAGCTCGCAATTGATCTAATTTTTTGGCAAGAATGGACAGAGAGAGTGAGAGTCCACAAGCAAAATAAATTTGTGCAATCAATCGCATAATATGTGGCCGGCATTACAAACTTCTTGACAAACTTATAATAAGGTAGTTATTTGCTCTGAGATGATCTCTCTCCGTCTGTTCTAAGAAGTTTCACTTCTAGCACGTGTACGATGGCACAGGCGCAATTTTCATTCTTTTATCCTTAATGTCTTGAAAAGCAACATTAACCTAAAAGGAAACTGAAATATAATCATAAATATTTTTAAAATAATCAATCAGGAAGCTAATCCCATTGACCAAAATTGTGTTATAAATTTGATCTTTATTGTGACATTACAGATACACGTATTTTGTTTGACCAACAGCACTGACCAAATAGAAAACTTGCAATCTTATTTTACTTCTGACTTTTACTCACCATTTTTCGGTAGTTTAAGCATATAGAATAAATCGTTTATATTACTACAATTCTTTATCAATAGTTGCCTCACAGTATACTTATATATATGCTTGAAGTCAGTTTGAGCATATGGAAAAGAATATACATATATCATATTATATTGTAACATGACACACGATAACATGAAAATTAAATGAAGTTCATGCGAGTACAGTGATTAATCCTAAATTAAAAACTAATCAAACTACCCTACTCATTTTTATATCTAAATAAATCTGCTTCTGCTTCATCAATGTAATATTTTTAAATTGCACATACACAAATATGGGTATATGCACATATGACCATGTGTGTGGGTGTATGTGCCTCAATGTTCGCGAAAAATTAATGAACTTCATGGAACGATAACTTGAAGTGCGAAAAAAGAGAGTGTAAAAATATAAAAAAAAAGAAATTGTAAAACTCATGAAAGTGACTTAAAATTCACTTTAACTTCTTCATCCATTCTTTTCATTTTCTTTATCACATGCTAAAAATTCTTAGAAAGAAATAAAAGCAAAAATGGGATATTGCTTAGTAAAATGGGACGAAAAAAAAAAAATATTGTACATAAATAATAAATAAATAGAAAATCAAGTTGAAGTTGTGTGAAATTTTCTGCTTTTGTCAAAAGTCAAATTATTTCGTTTTTGCTATTTTCCTATTACACAATTCCATATTCATTTACATTTTGCTCTGAGTTTGCTTTTCCTTTATATACAATAAGTTGACGTTTTTTGTGAGTGATGCAAGAAGAGGCTTCTTTCAATTTACAGACGAGCATCTTACTACAATACAATTGTTATTGTCCTTGTCGCTGTTGTTGTTATATTACTTCTTGTTATTGTAGTCCTTGTTTGCACTCTAAGTGGACATTAGTGTGACACTCTGTGACATAGAATTGCATAGCATTGCACTCAGCCCCAGTTTCAGTCTCAGTCTCAGCCTCAGACTCAGATGCAATCTTAGAATCGTTCTCCGAGGAGCCTGTTTATCTGCCATTCATGCCACTTGGCTCAGCTGACTCATTGAATGAGTGAATGAGTGAGTGAGTGAGTGAGTGCCAGCATGCCTGCTAACAAATGTCGCTAACGTCATCATCAACATTTACTCACTTTCTATCTCTATTTCTTCGTCTTTCTACTCTTAGTTCCTTCTTTGTCCAGTTTACTTTTAGTATTTTCTCATAGTTACAACAGCGTTGAATTTTCTAAACAAACTTGACATTTGTAGCGCAATTGTGTACTTTGCTTTGCTTCAACTTAAAACTTCAAGTTGGCTTCAACTTGTGTTTATTTGTTTGTCCTTCTTTCATTCATTTATTCTTATTTCTTCCATTCTTTCATTTGTCCATTCGTCCATTCATTTTGTTTCGTTACATTTCCTTCATTTATTTATTCTTTTTGTTGAAACTTTAATTTCATAAGACTTGACATTTTGTGCTAAATTTCAATGGCACAAATCTAAACCAAAACAAAAATTCCAATTTTAGTTTGAACAACGGTAAGTTATTGAATGTCCTATGCCTTTTCAACCTTCCTTACCTTCTTCATTATTCACCACTCTCCCTCTCATTCTCTTACTATAATTTTTTGTAAATAAGTAAAGTTTAGTTGGAAATTAGTTTTGTAAGTTCCATTGCCTTCAGGCATTCATTCATTAATTTAGACATTCGTGGCAATGTTTCTTGCATGCGTTTCATGCCTCCGATTCAACCAATATGGAATCCATAAGAAATAACGCAGCTTAATTGCATATCACTCAACTTCTATTCAACTTACTTACAATAAAAAAAAAAAAAAAAAAATAGTAGCCTTACCAACCAAACACAAGTAGAGTAAAGCACAGCAGACAAAACCAGAAATTAATCCCATTCCATTCTCTGCAGTGTTCTAGAGTCCACAGTCCAGTCAAATTCACTTTCAGTTTGGAAACAAGTGAGTTGTATGTAGTCTATTCCAACTCATCTCAACTTAACTTAAGTTGACTACTGCTCAGAACTCAGAACTCAGAACACAGAGCTCAGAACTTTTGCACAACTCAATTCAGTTAGCACAACTCAACGCTCACAAACTCTAATTAGTATTTTCATTACAGCAAACACCCACCACAATCATATGCACCATCATCATCATCATCAGCATCAGCATCATCATATACAATTATTTCTACTAACTACCAACCAACATTTTCTCCTTTCCCATAATGGGAAAATATCATTCACCAAGCAGTCAGTAATGTTTTGCCACTGTCCTATTTTTTTTTTACTACTAATCTTGCTTGCAAAACTGCTCTTGCGGAGCTCTAAATGAAATTAAAAGCGAATGTCATGACATAAGCGCTAAATTCAATTTATTTAGTTCATCTTCTCGCATTTTACTCTACTCCTACTCTTCGTTTCACTACTACAGTTCCAAGTATTTGATCCACACTGTGACAATTTTCTTGCTAAATCTCTCCACTTGCTTTCCTTTATTTTGTATCTTTATTGTTTCTCTCGTTTTTCTATTTCATCCCATACATTTGCCAAGTAGTACAACTTTCACTATTCCTTTTTCTATTTCTATTTAAGCGTTTTCACTTCCGTTTCTAATTTCTTTTGGCTTACGAGTATACGCTGCCAACATCATCACCTCCTTCAGATACAATAGTGGATTCTGTAGTCCATATCTGTGCTTATTTCCTCCATCTTTCTCTCTGTAAACGAGGCCCGGTTGAAAAAGCAATGTTAATCGCATAAAATCAATTTCATAATCTTTGAGATTGGGCAGTGAAAATATATTGGGTGTATGCATATGATTCCGCCCTTTCCGATAGTTTCGCTAGTATCGCCGCTTACACTTGCACACTAAAATACTAATACTTGCATTCGATAGTGCCTTCGATCAGCTGTTAAACACAGTGTATAACAGCTGATAGAAGCATAAACAACAAATATTTCTAATTCATTGAAAATGTCGAGTTTTATCCCAAGTAAACATCATTTGCGGGAGGTTTTATTGCACTATTTTGTTGCAAAGAAAAGTGCAGCGGAAACTTATGTTTGCTTGCTGATGTTTACGGTGAGCATGCTCCATCGAATACAACTTGCAAAGAATGGTTTCGACGATTTAAAAATGATGATTTTGACATTGAGGACAAGAACATGGAAACCACCCAAAAAATTTGAAGATGCTGAATTGGAAGATTTATTGACCGAAGATTGTTGTCAAACACAATCAGAATTGGCACATTAAATGTTGATCAATCAACTATTTCAAGACGTTTGCAAGCAATGGGAATGGTTCAAAAAGTCAATAACTGGGTGCCACATGAATTGAAAGACCGAGACATCGAACGTCGCAAAACCATTTGTGAAATGCTGCTTCAAAGACAAAGAAAAGGTTTTTTGCATCGGATAATCACGGGAGATGAAAAATGGATATATTACGAGAATCCTAAACGCAAAAATCTTGGCTGAAGCCAGGTGAGGCCGGCCCATCACAGCCAAAGAAAAATATTCATTGTACCAAGGTTATGCTCTGTATTTGGTGGATAGAAAGGTGTTGTGCACTATGAGTTGCTGAAACCGTCTGATACTATCACTGGCGATGTTTACAGACGACAACTAATGCGGTTGAAGGTAGCTATAGAAGAAAAACGACCGGAATGGGTGAATAGGCATGACAAATTAATTCTTCAACATGACAACGCCAGACCGCATACGGCAAATGTTGTGAAAACATATTTAAATGGACAAGACTGGGAAGTGCTCCCCACCGCCATATTCACCAGAATAGCCCCTTCAGATTTTCATTTATTTCGAAGGATGCAGTCTGATCTTACGGGAGAGCGATTCACTTCTTATGAAGATATCAAAATTTGGCTTCATAATTGGATTGCCTAAAAGACCGGACTTCTTTATGCAAGGAATCCGTAAATTGCCTGAAAGATGGGCAAAGGTTGTAGCTGCAGATGGGCATACTTTGAATAAATAAATTTTCCTTTTTCTAAACAAGCAAATTTGTTTTGTTTTCACAAAAAAGGGCGGAATCATATGCATACACCCAATAATCCTCTAAATCTATTTAGTTATAAGGAAATAACAATATACAATAGATTTTTCGATTGAATAATTTCCCCACAACAACAGATTCCCGTTTCTGGGCTCTTCTGATAATTTTTCTTTTTCAAAGTATTCACAGACAGAAAGTTTGAAACATGTCAATTCTCTTTTATTCAGAAACTGGCACCTTAATGTTATCCTACTCTTTATTAGGATGTTGATGGAAATTATAAAAATTTGATTATGGTATCTTAAAAAAGAGAAGGAATCTACAGCTCAATCATTACGATACAATTGTATGTATACATAGTAGACAGATTTATCTACATCAAAACAAATCTCAGGTAAGTAAACTAAAGCGTTTATTTTGACCAATGTTTCTCTCAAACTTAGGTTCCTCGATTCATATAATTACACATTGCTTATATAAGTAGATAGTTTACTCCTTCTTATTCCATTTATGAAACATGAAACTACCACTTAAGTACAATATGTAGTTCTGTGCATGATTTTATATTACGTATAATAAAATGATTAAAAGATTGATTGATATTAAGTTTCTTGAAACATGAAATGGAATTTCAAAAATTTCCATAGTTCCATACTTCCAACTGATTTTATCCACGATTCACCTTCGCAAGCATTTTGGTAAATTTTTCTTTATCGTTTTATAGAGTTTTTGAAGTGAAACTTCTTTAGCGAAGGGGAGTAAATCCAAAATATATGAAAGTGAAATGTCACAAAAATCAAAATTTGATGATGTAATTATTATATTGGAGCTATTTAGGCAAATACAAAATGAAACTTCTAAAGCAGATGGTCAAGCAACAATACAGAATATCTTAGTGTTATATTGTTTCAATACAAAAGAGTTTTATTTTAGTTTTCGGTCATTCGGCCACGTTTTTATCTCTCTCTTACACATGCATAAACACTACTTTGTCTCTGAAACATCTTCGCATTTTGATTATCGTCACCTTTCATTTTCTAATTTTTGGATTTATCTCCCTTCACTAAAGACGTTTCACTTCCATATTGTGCTTATGAGGGTGAAGCACACTACTAATTTTTTTTTTTATATCTTTCCATTTACTCCTTCACTATTTCATAAAATTTTGTTTTATACAATACTAGCCTTACCCGGCGTGCGTTGCTACGTCCCCTGTGCGTGCCCAGTTATTAAAAAAAAAAGAAATGGGCCAAGTGCAAGGGAGACTCGTACACGGAGGGGTTTGTATGGGAGGTACTCTTCCTAGTGGTCCGATTTGACTGATTCCACCAAATTTACCGCACCTATGTTAAAAACTTATAGTGTCTAAATTTCAGTTCGATAGAACAAAAAACAGAAAAGTTTTTCCAATAAGAACCTGAATATTAATGAATTTTGTATGGTCCGATCAAACTGAAATTTCGACAATATAAGTTTCTGATGTATACCCACCAACCATCCAAATTTCAAGATAGTGGGATTACTGGATCGTATAGCTGCCATACAAACCAAAATGTTTCTTGTATTGGGACCCCTTTAAGTTTTCGAAAATATTTTAGTTTTAGTATTTGTTGCTGATGCCCGGATAGAACTACACATTCTCTGAAAATTTCAACCCTCTAGCTATTGCGGTTTTTAGGACATGACCCGAGGACGGACAGACGGACGGACGAAAAAAACCTATCCTATCCTATGTCCGTCTCCTGGTTCTAAGCTACCTCCCCACCAATTTTCAGCCAAATCGGTTCAGCCATTCTGAGTTATAAATAGTGTAACTAACACGACTTTCTTTTATATATATAGATTTTCTTGGATATGTATTTAATTTTGCTTAAACATAATTTCGAGCTAAAGCTTTCTTAAAATTTATTCAACTTCCGCCATTTGAATCATCATATATTGTAGAACAACACTAAAAGACATTTAATTTTTATACAAGAGACGTCATAGATACAATTTCTCTGTCTATCTATCTATGTATAATGTTCAGCTACTATTTTACCAATGGATGCTGTACTACACTTATCCGTTCCATGCTTACTTAGGTAGTTAGTTAGATAGATAGACATGGTAGATATGTCTTTGCCATGTTTACCTTCGCGTTCACGTTCACGTTCATGCTCTTTTCCATTTTTCCATTTTTCTATTTTGTATTTTGCTTTTGCTACAATTTTTCATTTATGCACTAAAAATCTAGCGAAACGTAACATAAAAACGGTTTTCATCTACGTAATAGGATCAATTCAATTACAAACAAGATTACAGTTGGCAAACTCACAGTCCCTGCCCATTTCATGCTACTCCATACTTTGCTGCTATATGTTTTACATCAATTCATCTGTTTGATCTCTTTCTCCCATACAAAACTCATTCCAATCTGTGTACAACAGTCAGTATTCTGTATATAGTATTGTAGTAGCATCCCATCGTTTAGGTTATAGGGATCAGTGGCACATGATTCATCTACATAGAAACACCATTTTCATTTTGTAAAAATATTGTATGCAAGTGGGTTTTAGTTGGTTATAGTGGTGGACTAATGCTTTGCTTGGTTTGATATGGTCTGGATATGGCTTTATCATAGAAGATTGGCATTCGTTGTAATTTCGTTGTTAGTTAGTTTGGTTAGTTGTTGCCGGTGAAGTTGACATTTGATGAATGGATTCAACTGGTTTTGATTCATTTAACTTTGTTATTTCTCTTCCAAGTTGTTGAACACGCAATTTAACTACATAAATCTCCACTTTTCTATGCTGTTGCTATGAAATATTTTATGAAATCTCAGGAAGCTTTTGCTATGTAAAAAATGACAGAAAATTATTTTTTTATTTATTTCATTTAATTGTTAGATTTCTTATTGAGCACACGTGTTTTGTATTTATTTTTTATATATTCGTTTTTTATAAAACAATATTTCTGCAAAAAAATCTCTCCTTGGCAAAAGTTCAATTTCGCATTTATCTGCTAAATTTTTCTTCAAGATGGTGTTCGATATCACACTCGATAAAGTGGACAATACACGATTCGAGAGTCTATACACACGTTTCATTATACAATTATCAAAAGATTCAATTTTCTGCAGGACCGAAATCACTTGCCTCATGATGATCTATCATAAATTTGTCTTAGTTAATGACAACAAAGCGAAGTACATGCGTCATTCACAATTTATGACTTTGTTGGTGGACTTTTTTCTTTTACCCGATCCAAAAATTGCGGAACATGTACTTTCAGTTGTTGCAACACACGAAAAGTATGTGTTACCAGTGGATTGGATCGAATATTTTTCTTTAATCATGACTGATGACTTAGAGAAAAGAATGAAGTTCACCTTCAAAGTCTATGACTCTTCACGTACTGGCTACTTGAGTATGGACGAACTTGGAACCCGTATATATCCATTTTTTCATGGCCCCGACGATGATGATGAATGCTCTGAACTTCGTTCTGTAAATTTTATTTGATTTAATATTTGCTATTGACAAATTCTATTTTCGAACTTTAAACAGGACATGCTTGAACTGATTATGTCTAAATTTGATGAGGATCATGATAATACGATATCATTTCAAGAATATGCAGATGTCGTCAGAAAAACACCAATGCTATTAGAATTCTTGGGTCCTGTATTTCCATCGAAAGCGACTTGTGAAGTTATTGGCATCTGTGCAAATATAAAGAAATACGATACACAACAAGATTATTAAAAATATTTTCAAAGTAATTAGATATTAGAAAATTTTACTGCAAGAAATTATTTAGTAATGTAAGGAAAAAGAAAATTTTTAAGCAAAAAAAAAAAAAATTACAAAATTATAAAACTGTTAAAAATCTATAAAAATAAAATGTAAATTTAAAAGAAAGTTTCCTTAAAAGTTTATTCTAGCAGTTGTTTTTTAATTCTCTTTTAGGTAGATTTAGGTCACGGGATGATATAGGTAGTTATTTTTTGAGTCATAAAATTGTTCTAATTGTGTTTGTCATAGTGGAAAATTGGGTGAGAGTTTGGCTTGAGTTTACTTTTACCTTATTTAGGTAGTAATTGGGTCTTAATTGTGGTCTTCCAAAGTTCTAAAGCCATTTAAGGAATAGAAATACAATTAATTGGAGTGATATAATCGGATGTAAATTTAAAGAAAACCCTATTTTGTTTAACAAGTATAGACAACTTACTCTTTCTGATTCATCTTGTATTCAAAAATTGTAATGACAACAGAATCAAGAATCTTGTAAAGCAATTTTTACCGCCTAATTGACCATCAATATGTGATTTTATTACTTCCATTTGAACTAAATATTAATAATAAACTAGTAAGATCATTTCTTTTTTCTCTATCATATTTTAAACAAAACTAAAAACATAAAGTAAAAAGATAAATAATAGTTAAGCATCTGTTGACCTAAATAACAATTGACATTTCATATTTCATTTTGTGAGTATATTTGTTGATATTGTTACATTATCTAAAAGATTGTATTGTATCTACGTGTTCATTCAAACTAAATATGCATGAAAGAAATCTTTTTCTATACGCAAGTGCATTTCTTCCTTGTCAGAAGCATCTTTGTGCGTAAGCCTTTCAGATTTTCATTGATGTTCAATTAAGTTGTAAAAATTGAAATAAATTTCTATAAGACCAACGTGTCTTGGATATTTAATTCTTCTTATAGGATTTTCACAATTTGTATATATAAAATAATTATCTTTTTATATTTACTTACAGTTCCATGTTTTTTAAACAAAAAGTATCTTAAATATTTAGTTCATGAATTACATAAACTACAAAATTGATTAAAATTATATACGAGATTTGTTAAAAAAAAAAAAAGACTTTTTATTTTTCTCGTTGTTATGTTGGTACTTAGTACATATATCTCCATCATATGCTGACATTCTCAGCCATAACATTACCAATATTTTTTTTTTTTTAGAGATAAAAAAGTCAGTCTTTTTTTGGTGTGCTTGGCAATGGAAAAAAAAAATTGGCCAAGTGCGAGTCAGACTAGTACACGGAGGGTTCCGTAACAGATTGGGATTTGATTTAATTGATTCCTAAAAAAAACCCTGCCTATATCCGAAAATTATATTGTAGTGTCTAAATTTCAGTTCAATAATCCAAAACACAAAAAAATTTTTCGAATAAAAACTAGAATTTTAATGGGGGTTTGTATGGGAGGTACCCTCCCTAGTAATCCGATCATACTGAAATTTCGACAATATAAGCTTCCAATATATAGCCACTAACTACTCAAATTTCAATATCGTGGGATTACTGAATCGTATATCTGCCATATAAACCAAAATGTTTCTTGTATGGGGACCCCTTCAAGTTTTTGAAAATATTTTAACGATTTCGGAAGTAACATTGCTGGCACACGTTTCTTGCCCAAAACATACTAAGCAATTGCAATGCATTATTCAACCGATATGCCGATATTCTCAGCATTTTTGAAGATTCTAAATAACAATTTTCTTCATTACTTCAAAGTTCTTATCGGTTATTTTCGTCTAGGTATTAATATCTTCTCGGACTTCATGGAAGAGTTTGAAAGATCTGAAAAGTATGAAACTTAGTACCACAAATCTTATAAATATAGTTTATTGGTGTTCGATGCAAGTATCTTAAACTCAAACTTAATTCTAATTTATGTCACTTTAATTACATTTCATTACAATTAAATACTTCAAAGAAGCTTTTTTAATAAAATTTTGAAGTCATATAAATAATCATGTTTATTTCAAAAGAAAAGGCATGAGAGAAATTAAGGAAAAGTCACTGTGCAAAGTCGTCAGTATTAACCTATTTGCACATTAGTGCCACACTTATATAACCATAACTTAGACTGTCACACAGATACCCACATATTTACATGGGAGAAGCACTTCAATAAACACAGTTACATACACAGAGAAAAAGCTACACTTGAACTCAATTTAAAGGGCTGCTGTTACTTTAATCAACGTGCTCTGGTCGCTTAAACTATACCCGTGCCTCCATGTGGAACTTAGTTGCTCCAGATGGGTTGCTTCAGGTGAATTGCTCCAGATGGGTTGATGATTGTGCTCACTTAACCTATGCAAATCGTGTAAATGGGGTAAAATGCACTTTCATGCGATTAACTTGCATTTAGTAAAGGTAAAAGAGGCAACAAAAAAAAAAAAAATAAAAGTAACCGAAGTAGGTAGAAGAAGGAATAGAAAAATAAGGTTAGCACCAACTTGCATTCATTGCTATCCTTTCACCAGATTGCCTAAACGTTGATGTATCTATATACATATCTATCTATCTATCTGTCTATTTGACTGACTATTAGTCAGTCAGAATATCCCCGTTTGTTCATTCTCTTTTGACGATGACAATGATGATTTAGCACAGCGTGCAATGCCACTTAAACTATTGCCACAACTGCAACACCAAGTAGTAGTTTGAGGCTTTTTGTTATCTTTTTTTTGTTTGTTGTTTTACTTTCTTTTTGCATCTCATTCTAGTATTTACTTAACTTTACTCGTCGACACTTTTGACTTGCATCGTTTCGTTCCATTTCATGTTGATTGACTCAACTTGACTCAACTTGTCTTGACTTGACTGCAGGGTGCAACTTGTGCCACATTCTTTTTCACTATTTGTGCTTCACTACTATTCGCGTTCTGCATATTGCGGCTTCTATCTTTTACCTACCTGAACTAAGATTGCTATTGCTTTTTGTGACATTATGCTGTCACTTTTTTGTCGCCTCAATACATTTTTATTCTTTTAACTCGTTCTTCAATAAATGCAATGAAGAAATAAAGAATTTTCTTAATATAATTTTGCATTCAATACTATTTCCAAGATGCCTTAAAGCATTTAATTGTAGATACATTTAGTGAATTGTATTCTTTACCTAGGACATATCTTCTTTGAGATTCGCGATGTTTCTTCGTCAGTTTATCTGAGTAGTAGAACTGTTTATTCTATGCTGATCTTTCAAATGAGTACAAAAGACAGACACTTTGGATATTTGAAAAAATTGTCTTCGTTACAATTCCCGGTATAACTTTCACCTTTTTGAAAAATCATGTGTTCAATTCTTATGTAAATGATAAAAGTCACTTAAGTAACAAACTAATCAACAAACTGTTTCTTTACTTCATCAATTTGATTTGTAAATGTCCCTCATACTTTCAGAAATTTATAACAGCAATTGTACAATAGACTTTTTTTTATCAAATGTCAAGGGAAAATAATGTTAGTATAATTTTTAAGTCAATTTTTAAAACAAACTCAATAGCATTTCCCTGGTTACAGATGTTCTAAACTATGTAGAACACAGAGCCCCACCCTTAATCTTATCTATCCCTAGAAACTCACTAATGCAGCAAACAATATTAAAAATGATATATAAAATTCTATTTAAGACAAAATCACATTACAAGAGAATATACTTAATTCTTTCATTTCAGTGCTTTGTAATCACAAATGTCAATGCACAGAGCCCCAAATGCTTTAAGTAGTAACAGGTAAATACTTTAATCTATTGTGAGAAATAAGCGATAAATGATGGCATGGGAGTGTTGAAACTCCCTTTGGAACAGAAGAATAGAATGTGGTTCTTGTTAGCTTTTAGATATTTCCCAGGCTCTTCTCATTCTCATTCTCATTACTTTAGTTTAAACTATTTAAAAATGCCAAACGCATAACTAACAATGGTGATAATGATGCTGTTAGTTATTTGTATCTAGATAGATTTGTGTGTGTGTGTGTGTATGTGTGTGTGTAGTTATTGAACAACCCCAAAGGATTCAAAAATGCTATTGGCGTGACTGCGATTTGCTGATGTTGCAAACGTGGCAGGTGCAAATACGCTAAATCAGCTTAAACCACGAAAGTACTAAGTAAGAATTTGAAAGGACGAAGAGAAAAATGGAATGAAAACTAAGTAGTGGGGAAAAAAAAAAAGAAAAAAACAATGAAGAAAGAATTAAGGTTATGGCAGAGGAATTGTTCTAAAAATGAGTCCATTTCGCGGTCATTAGTCTAGGGAATATGCAACGTCACAATTGCTGCATTAATATAATGATAGTAATGATGGAAATGATAATGATAATGCAAGCAATAATGTTGGCGCAAATGAAGATAACGTTACTCATGACAATGGTGCCAATGCTATTGCAAATGAGGGAAATTGTTTATCTTCATGATAATGACATCAATGTCGAGATGTAAATAGAAATGAGGTGAATATGAAATTAAAGGTAATGAGTTCATTAAGTTAAAATTTATTAGAGGACTTAAATTAAATTCATACATATTTAAGGAATTTTGTTAACTGTTATAATGTTATAAAATATTATTATGTTTTCTTGAAAACATGATACTTGATCAATAGAAATATTAGAAATTAGTGTAAAGAGGCTTTGCTTTAGAACAAATTGAAGATGATGTTGAAATTGAAGGTATGTTGAATTCCTTAGATAATTTCATTACTACCATCACCATTCAATGTGAAGGATGTCGAGTGATTCTTTTCATTAATATGTTTGTCAGAAATTTAATGATTTCATCTGATGCAGACAAAAACTAATTCACAATACAGACTGTCTACGACTCGCTTCCAGACAAATGGATTAAATGACAGAGAAATAGACAGAATTGTACAAATACTTGGCATATGTCTGGAGCATTGAACCAGGTGGAAGCAATGGGCAAAGCAATCAATGAAAGAATAAAGGTAAATCATTTCCACTACTAACATTCAACTCTACCAGGCTAACAAATAAATTCCATAGAGAACTTACACATACCAAGATGTACAATATATACGAGACTACTATATAGGTATGTATATGTATTTGTAATGACAGCTGTCAAAATTACAGATACAGAATGATATTTGCGGTATACAATGAAATCTCTAAGCTTGCATGTTTCATACATTGTAACTTACAGTAGAACTTAGAGATAAGATGAGATGAGATGAGATGAGATACATCCATCTAGACCACTCACTGTGTTCAATTTGACAGTTACAGACACACACAACCCCCTGCACACAAGTTTAAAAACAAATTTGACAGTAGAAATAACAAAATTGTCGATTTTCAATTGATAATTTTTATTTTCAATTTTTTTTTTTTTTTTTTTTATCAAATTTTCCATTTCATTTGCATTTAAAACGAGTGAAAATATTCAAGCCTCTCTCCATCATTCAAAGGCATTAAAAAAACGCGCATGAAAGCACCAAAAGTATGCTTTAAAAATCACTCAAATGCATTTGTGATGCACTCAACTCAACAACATTATGCAAACCGGAAAGTCGTCAATGCTATACCATTAACCATTTATTGAAGCATGAACCACCCTTCATAGTACTACAAATAAATAGATTCATGAACATAGATATATACTGATAAATATGTATTTACATCCAATGTGAGAATGGTAGCAATGACAAATCGCACTGAATTGACATTTATTGCGCTCAATAAATTTTCAATTAGCACATTGTTGTGTCTTTGCATATACGACTACTATATACATATGTATATTTATTAGCAAAGTTTCCTATACAAACGATATGTATCTATCTATTCAGTATTATATCTTTCTTAAAATTTATGTATCTATAACACACCTAACTATTTCAATTGAGTTGCTTTGTCCTTGCTTACGATGCAATGCAATGCATTTTAATGCATCCCAATCTCATTAGGTTTATTGCTTTAGTGACAGACGTTGACAGTCCTTCCTAGTTGACTGACAGTTGTCAATCGGTCTTCGGTCGCTAATGAATATTTAAACAGCATTTCACAATTGCAATTGCATTTCATTTGATGTTCTTTCTAGTTTCGTGCGCCTCCCTTCATACATATCTTTGAATATTTTGAATTTCATTGACTACAAATGCCTTGAGTGCAGTTCAAGTTTACTCAAGGAACCAATTCAAAAGTATTGTCATCCTTTCAAGATATAATAAGAAAGATATTTTTATTGACACATTACTTTTTATTTGCTTTATTTCAAATATTCTTAGCTTTTAAAGGTTTCTATTCTATATGAAGCCAGTAGATTAATCAATAATCATATTAAGAAAAATTTTACCTGGAATTTTGGTTTATTCTAAATCTTAAAAATCAGGCCAATCTCATAATTGTTAAGCTGAGGGAACAAAAGTTGCTTTTACAAGTATGAAACTTTGTGCTGACTAAACTTGCTGATAGGCCTTTTCACCAACAACATTTGTATTTGACCAAACAACCAAAGCAACGTATAATTTTTGTTTGAAATAAAATTCACTAAGCAATCTTATAAATAATAAAAAATTTCTATGAAAGCATCAAAACTTACTAAAACAAATTTAATATCACAGAAATTATTTGTGGAGCAGAACTTCTTTTCTAAAGAAAATTATATTAATATATTTTTGACGATGGCCAAAAAATCTAATCGGTCACGGGGACGCAAGCCAAAATCGGTTGTAAAACAGGAGGTCTTAGATACGTTAATGAAGGAGATTGAAAACGGTGCAGAAAGTGTAAAAAGGAAACAAAATGAAGAGAACGCTGGTGCTTCCATGACATCTATACATGCTTATGTATCAGATTCAAGTATTGAAACTCGCGATGCAAAAAAAAGAAAACACAGTGATATTAAATGCTCTATTTGCGGCACTATACTGAAGGACAATACAACAATGAAATTGGGAAATTGGGCAAAGCGTTATAAAGCTTCTAAAAGGCAAAGATTGTGCTTAAATGATGATGTATCGGAGTCAGAATGGAACAATCAAGCTCGTGGCGCAAAAGCTCGTCTCCCACCACGACCCAAAACAAATGTACGGAAGACGGCAATCAGACCAGACCCGGCAAGACTATATAAGGCTAATCAGGGAGGCAAACATTGTTATAATCTCAGAAGCGGGGACCGTACTATATCGCGTCCCAAAAGAGTTCCAAAACTTACCAATCAATGTCAACTCAATAATTTTGACATTCTTGACACATTAGAAATTAGTATCCACAAACCACATAACTCAGCTTCTGCCCATGGTGACCAAACAGCAAACAACTCAATTTCTTCCCATGGTGACCAAACAGCAATGAATACAACTCATCATTCGGAGGAACTTGATGTCAACTCAACTCCTAAACCAACTAAGAAATCTGAAAGCAATACCTAATTTTTGTGGCCAACCAGAACCAAACTTGAATGCAGACTACCCTGAACCCCGAACCCAAATGAAACAGCGAACAAATTAAGCAGTAAACACTTAAGTAAATTTCATGCAATGTAAACAAAATATATAAATCTACGTTAGTTTTGTTAAATTTGGCATGTATATACTTGATATAATCTGTTACAAAAAACATGTATACAATAAATAAACAAATATAAAGTAAATTTTCTATATTTCATCAAACATCGCTGGGGAGTTCCTGTGAATAAGCAGATTAATATGATAAAACCAGTTTGTCCAGTCATCTCTCTCGAACAACTAAACTACAGTCAAAGATAGCAATCAGTTTCTATAACTTTTTTAATGTCTTTTTATCTCTGCTGCAGTAGAAACTTTAGTAACTTACTAAAAGAAAATCTAAGAAAATTATGTCAGTAGAAAGAAGATCTAATTACATAGAAGGGAATTGGAAATCCCTGCGGTAGAGAATGATGAGAACTTAGTAGAGAAGTTTCCGAATTCTGATCGGAAATTCAAAAATTTTATGGGTAGCACCTTACCATTCTAATTTCATTTTTTACGCTGGCCGACAACATTTTTGCTGCATGAAATATTTTAATAATTTTGTTTAATAATAAAAAAGTGTTTCATATTTGTAATACAATACATATTTCAGTTTTAAAAAAGAAAAAAAAAAACACCTATTTCGTGAAAGTTGAAAAGAAATTAAAAATAAAATATAACAATAATCGGTTTTGTCTTCCTTCTTTTTCTAAAAATAGCTTAATAACCAGTACTTTCAAGAACAAAAGAGATGATAAGAGTATTGGAAGATTTACAAGAACATAAATAACATGAAACTTGTTATTTTACCATTACACATAAAGAAATTGTCTTTTAAGAGATCTTCTAGATTGAAGTTGCGTTGGGCAATCGCGCATGATTTCACAGCAATAGTCCGACATCATATGAACGTCCCATCTGCCTTGATATGTGTGCTTCATCATTTTTATATCTTGACCGATACAAAAAATTTCTAAGCAAGTCTTCCTATCTCCTTTATAGAAGCCTCAAAATTAGTTGAGCATTTAATTAATTGACATATTTGGGACCCATCAAAAATGCTCGCCTTCAATTTTTCATTGCTTAATTCAGGAAATTTTCCAGAAATCATTGTTTAGAACTAACATAAAGAACAAAATTTTTTGTATTTTTGCTAAATAATAATGATGGTAATAATATGCTGACTTCTTGGAAATAGATTTTAACTTCTATTGTACTATTATACACATTAAATTCAATTGTGAGAAAAGTAAAGATTAATTCAAGAAGTCGTTTATTATTTTTGCTCTATATAATTTTACAATTTCAAAGAAAGAAATTAACCACAAAAAAATATTTACAAAGCCAAAAAATAGGCAAACAAATCATGCAAATCAAAGTTAAATAAATCAATAATGCGCTGCTTTCATATGAAACCACAAATATTAATTTCAAAACCCAATATTCCATTTCACTTCTCTTCACAATTTAATAATAATACATTTTTATATATAACATTTTTTTCCTTTTTTTTATATAAATATATATATTTTTTATTTACAATTTTACAATATTTTTTTTTTATTTTGGTGATTGAAATAGATCCCGTTAACATGCCGCAAAAATACACTCGGTAAAACTTTAAGCTTACTTAAGAAAAAGAAAAACCCAGAAAAACAACGAAATGGGAAATGAAGTTATAAATTTATAAATAAAATGTTAAAATGAAATGCCAAAAAATAATAGTATTGAAGTCAAAAAGCCCAACACGGGATTTTTTATAAATGCAAGTTTGTTTCCGCTGCTGCGCTCATTTCAAATGGTATTTACTTGTACTTATATTCATTTACAATATACAAATTGAAATCGAAGCCAATCGAATTGATGAATGAGGGAAAACTCAATTTCAACATTCAAAAAAAATAAAATCAAACAAAAGGAAAATCCTTTCAATTTTCATAGTATTTTATTTCTGCTGTTGTGCCAATTTTATTATAATTTGCAATAAAAATAAAAAACCAAGTTTTATTTTATTTTCAAACAATAAAAAAAAAACAATATTAAAATGCAACAATTCTTATATTTATTTATATATTATTTCATTAAAATTTATATATTAAAAAACCATTTATTATTTTTATTCATTTATATTTTATATCAATTGAAAATACTCAAAATTTTAAGAAAAACAAAATTAAAATCGAAATTGTAGAGGGAAGAGTAAAGAAAAAAAAGCTGAAGCAACTAAGAAAAAAGGAGAGTTTTGGGTTGAAAAAATAAATAAATGTAAATAATTATGAATGTAAATCATAGCATAGTGAAAACGCTTGAATGCGCCAACAACCAAAATGAAATTAATTAAAATAGTTGCATAACCCGCATGTGAGCCACAACAATCACACACACACATAAACAATGCACACGCATAAATACTTACATATTTCTACTTATGTATGTGTAAGTATGGTGATCATGATGGTTGGTTGTAATGTTGCTGATGTTGGTAATATTGTAATATAGATGGCTAGGCAAATGTACATACATAGAAATACTTTTCAAGCATACAGCAATCACACATTAATAGACAGGAGTGTATTCCGGAGATATCTGAAAACTTAGGGCTCTTTGTTTTGAAAAGAAACTTCTTAGTATTGTGATTCGTTAGAAAACAAAAAAAACAAAAAACATCACTAGATAAAAGTTTCTTTTAAAGTGAGAGTAAAACAATCTGCTTCATAAATAAGTAAGAAATTTGATGAAAATATCCATTTGTACAAAAAAGAAACTAATAGTTAACTGTAGATCACATGGATTACATATCTCAATCTAATGTAAGAGAAAACCCCCAGTGAAAACTAAAAGAATAACACAAACCTATTTAAGGTAGATTTAGACAAGCAACATGCATGACCAATTTGCTTGATTTGCTTTGCCCATCTACTATCGTACACGTGATAGAAGTGAAACTTCTTAAAAACAGACAGAGAGAACTCATCTCAAAGTCTCATCTCAAAGTCTCTGTGTCTGTCATATCTTCTCAATGTCTCTCTGTCTGTCCGTCTATACATTGCTTTTGGTTTCTTTGGGGTGCCTTATTGTTGTTGTTGTGTTTACGCTTGCTGTCTCCTTTTGCACATAAATTAGATCATCAACGAGCTTCTGTGAGTTTCTCGTTCTCTTTTCTTCTTACATTCGCTTGTTTTTGTTCAACACACAAGCTGTGTGCTACATGTTGTTGTAATAAACATTTTTACACACAAAGTGCATGTTGTTGTTATAAACATTTAACCACAAAAACTGCATGTTGCTGTTGAGGAAAAGTAATCTCTATTTTGAGACTTTTTCGGTGGATTTTCCAAAAAATTTTATTATGTGTTGGGAACATGGCAATAGAAATACACACTATTTGAAAATTTCAAGTAACTACCTAGTGTGGTTCATGAGATACAGAGCCACCAAAAACGTGACGATTTGCATTTTTTCACACACATTTTTAGTATAAATTTTTACCCAACGCCGCTAAAGAAGTTTCACTTCAAAAAGTTTTTATATTATTCGAGTCTCAAATTAAGTGTTCCATTTATTAATTTCTATTACTAGATTGATTAATTAATGCAAATCCTGAAAAATAAGAAGTTTGGTACATCTGATTGTTTACAAGATTATTTTCTTTAATTATTCACAAATTCTGTAGCTATGATCTTATTATATTTTACAAGATAAATAAGTAAGACCGTGTCTTTTCAATTTTTGTTTGCCACACTCTTAGATCCACTGGAATTCTTTCATTGACGACATTTAAAGCATCTAAATGGAAATGTAAAGTTTTATTATAGTATTATAGTCTCAAATTAATATTTACCAGCCCTCATTACTTATTTTTACTTATACTTTCTCTATACTCATCATATCCATCAATTCATTGTCATACTTCGAATTCTGCTCCTGTTTAACTATGGAAAAACATAAACAAGTTTAAACCCAAAATACGAAAATTGTTTGGTTATGGCAACAAAACAGGAAAGTGCAACTTTTATTGGAAACTCTCGACGAAAAATAAACGCAAAATTTCTACATGTTTCACAGACATAATAACACACACAGATACGCACAAAGTGTGCATGTATGTTAGTATATAAGCCACTAATTGACAAAATTTATTAGCATTTGAGAAGCATTCACTCGCACATAAACTATATTGTACATAGATAGAAATTTGTATCTAGATACAAATACAGCCCCCTAAAAACTCCATTGCTATAAATAATAATTATATACTATGAAAATCTATACAAGTTGAGCGGGCTTTCAACAGCAGAAAAATATAGTAAAAGTAAAAAAAAAAAAACATTTTTATGCGGCCAAACGAAACGAAAGTAAAGGAATTTTACAGCAATTAGATCAATATAAAAATTTTGTTGTTTCCGATATAAGTATTTTATTTTTATTTTTAAAACATTTTTTGGCAACAATTTTGTTGAGCATGAAGTAATGGTAAAAATTGTTTCAAAATAGTATCACGTATACGCAAGGCCTGACATAACCATGGAAAAATAATTTAAATGCAGCTTTCTAATTAAGTTTTTTTTTTGTTTTCATATTTCAATTTTTGTTGTAAACTCAAACAAAAATTTAACCGATTGCAATGCAACGAGAATCAGACCACAATAGATTCGCATACTCGCTGTTGATCCTTCAAAAGTTTTTCGTTTTTTTTAAGCGAACTGAATGGTCAAAGTGAATAATAGCAGCAAATAAATTTATTACATATTTGTTTGTTGACTATTGATTTCATAAGGTCAAATCGTATTGTGATGCTCCAAGTTGAAGGCTCCAAGTTTATTTGAAATTTACTAAGTTAGGAAATGAATAGGAAATCTTTTGAAATCTTATTTCATTATGACAAACTGATTTTCATTCTGATGATTTTGTGTTTATCTTTTAGCATGTGCTTTCGTTTTTATGCTTAATAATAATAGTTTAATAATCTTAAATGGTATTGCCAGGGTAAATGAGGTTTTTAAGGTGTTGCCAGACCCTTAAAATCTTAGAAAATTGTACCAATCTATGAAGGTTTCTTTGATCAATATTGGTTTTATATTTAATGTATGAGTTTACTTTCGTCATTATCATCGTTGCCATGCTTAGCTTCAAGGGAGTTGCAAGGCAAATTTCTTTTACATGGAGCTGCCAGATTTATCTTCATAGGCCATTGCTTAATAGCAATCATCAAATTCAATTGATTAATACTGATATAGAGAGACAATAATATTCATATTCAATCCACATATGAATGACTACAGATGACATTCTTAAGTTAAGTCTTGTAACTTCCCCTCTTAACTGTCCCATTTATCCCTGAACCATTCCCATATATTGTATTTTAACTTTATTTCATACTATTTGAATTCTCTGTGCCTAAGAGGGATATAATAAAGAAACATTAATTTTGTTTCTGTCATTTTTTTAACAGAATGCAAGTGTGTGGAATTTATGGTTTATGAGCGTGTAATCCAGAATTTTAAAAACACAGATACACATTCATATAAATATATTCAGGTAAGACAAATTTAAGTAAACACATGCGTCACTTGACTACCTGTGTGTGTGTCTGTGACGTCCTTCTGTATATTTGTCCGTCGGTCTATCTGTTGGTAAGTCTACCGGACCGTCTGCCAAATTGACTCTCTCAATGACTGTTTACTAGTCTGACTGCCTATGGATTACCTTAACTTAGCTTATATATAGTCACTCATGCAATAAATATATAGCTCTATGCCAAGGACATGATGGATTTGTAGTATCTATTCATTTGTGTTCGGAATAAATGTTCGCTCGCTTGTGGCGCCATTAGCTCAAAACATGTCTAGCGGTACATAGTACAAGTATATGCTCTGAACGATAGGGACAACTTCACGTACTAAAGTTAGGTTGGGGCGTTGAGACCATTATAACTTAACGTAAACTCAAGCCAAAACTCTCACTCAGTTTTCCACTATGTTGATTTTCCTTAGTCAACTGATGTGAGCATCCCAAATGCTTTGCTTTGATCACATTTTTGCACCATGCCAAATTAAGATAAATGCGCTTTGGCATTTTTTGCTATCCAACACAATGCTTGTATATTTACGGGTGTATATCTATATTGACTATCTGTGAATATATCTGTGAGTGTGTAAATGTGCGTGTTGGTTACAAAATTGCTGAGCATTATATTTCATGTCAATTTTCATTGTTGCTACCTTTCTTGATGCTTTTCGTGTTTTAATAAATGTTGTCTAAATGTTGTAGTCATTTGTTTGCACATTGGCGAATTGGCAAGAGTTTCTTTTTTTTTTCCAGTTCCCTGACAAGGTATTTATTAAGTATGTATGTATACTACATATGTGGTGGATTGTCTAGTGAAAGAATGTAGTTTTGGTTTAAAAATATAGTAAACTCACGATTACGTGAAATAAAAACTAAGGAAAGCAATGCAACTGCAATGCCAACAAGTTTGCTCTGATTCTACTACTTACTTTTCCTTGTTTCCCATTCAATTAAGATGTTTAAAGCCTAAAAGTAGACCACAAATTCTGTATACATTTCAATTAAAATATAAAAAAAAATGTCTTATTAAGAGAAGCAAAAGAAATAAATGTCTTTATTTTAATTTATCCCAAAAAAAAAATAAACATTTGCATTGACAACAAAATACTCATTTATCTTAAACTTTACCCAAAATTTATCCAAAGACAACTTTTCCCCCAATATATTCTTATACAAACACATGTCCCATAAGCTTAAGAATCGACATAAAAAATATATGCATAACTCACAAGAAATATATAAAATTATGAATGCTCCTAACGCTTTAGACATTTTACTCTAGAGATACGCCTTTTTTCAAAATTTATTAGATACACAAACATATGGTGAAGGCGATTTATATATCCAAATACATACGCTGACATTAGATGAAATAAAAACAATTTTTGTGCGTTGCAACGCAGCATTGTATGCTTTTGAATATTTAAAACAGAGCACGGGAAAATACAAATTTATAGAGAATAAAAAATATTCACTATATTAAGGTTTTTTTTTTTTTTTTGAAACAAAACGGAAGCGAAACACGCCCTAGGAACTATGTCTGATATACTAAATAATATACATAAAAACCCAGTGATTCTGAAACTACGTTCCATTCATCTTGGGGGTCTGAGAAACAATTACCATATTAATTAAATTAATGAAAAGAATTTGATTCCTAAACAAAGGACATTGTGGCAAGTTAATCCAGTTTATGATTTGCCATTGAGAAGGAATATAAGATTTATCCTACAATTTGCTGATGACTGATACTCAAAACAGACTGCATGTAATACATAAGCTTAAGAACCTCTGTCCAAAAACAAATAAACGCAACAAACCCAGCACACGCAGCGACAACAACGTTCACAGAAATTGTGAAACGAACAAAATGTTTGGCTTTTTATACAACAAACGCAGGCAATATCGAACTAAAGATAATTCGGCAAACAAATTTCTAAAGCAGTTAAAACAATAAAGCTAAACAATAATTTCCGCTGAGCGTTGAAACTTCCGCTTCCGCTTAAGCCAACCTAGCAACCAAACAACCAAGAAAGCAAGGACCAATAACAATGGACACCTCTAGTAAGCAAACAGAATCAAAAGAAATGAAGGCAAAGCAAACCAAGGCGCACTAAACATGAATAGAAGAATAAAAGCACCAGGAGGAGAATGCAGTAAATATAAAAGGTTGGAAACTTAAAGAGGGACGCATGAAGTAACATTAGCAGCAGCTACTTAAGTCAAGACAAAGCGTTTCACAGCTATTTTCATATGTGTTGAATGTGTGAATCTTTGTACTACATACATATATGAAGGAAGTGAGTTTGATATTGTGTTTGGCCAGGATTTTTTTTCTTAAAACCCTCATACAAATAAAAAACAAATCCAACAAACAAAAGACGAAAGCAACTACAAGGAAAACAAAAGACTCTTTTAATGGGTGAGGGTGTGAGGTTGGAAAGAATAAGTTTCTTGGTTTCAGCAAATGCAATGAAATATTGTAGGAGAATTGCAGCAAATTATCGCCCACTAAAATGGGGGGAAGTTGCACTCACTTCCTCATTCCTCAACTACTCACCAACCCATTTATTCAGGAATGCTTGCACACCCATTCAAGTACACAATGATGCACATTTCGGGTGTTGATAATTTATTGCGATTATCTGGCAATGAACACTTAAACGACGTTTCAACGAAGAAGCAGGAAGAGAAGAGCGGCTATAGAGAAGAAGTTGCTCAACATTATTATAGTGAAGTGCTGTGGCCAACCAAGATGCTTTCACTCTACTCCTCTTCCTCTTCCTCCTCCTCCTCCTCTGCTCTCTATGCTATACAGATATAGTTATACACACACACTTAGAAAATCTCACTGTGTAATAAATAATTTATGCATAAGCTTTTGTTTGTTTCACCATTGCCACACACTCTGGCAATCTCGATTGCTGAAGCTGCTTCTGCTTGAGTCTCATTATGTTTCAAAATTTTGGGTGAGTCCTTGGAGGCGTATGGGCAACGCGTGCGTCATTAGTTTTCCGTTTTGAAAACCGTTAATTGTATTCAAACAGCAGCCGGAAACGGAAATAAGTTTAGCTGTTGTTGTTGTTGCAGTTGTAGCTGTGTCCCATGCTAACAAAATGCTCACTCAGAGAGTCTTACCCTCAATCCCTCTTGCCTTCGTTACTCAAACCAAATGTCATTTATTATTTTCTAACAAAGCTTTGGTGTTGTGCGTTCATTCAACGGAAGTACAGTTGCTCCATGCGTTTCCTTTACAATTGTTATTTCATCGTCATCATCATCATCATCATCATCATCATCAGGCAAGTTGTCGCATAAATTGCTGTCGCTGAATGTATTCGCTCGTTCGTTCGAATTGCTTCTAAGTCGTTAGCAATTCAATAAAGGTTTAGAAACAAAACACAAAATACAAAACACAAAAACTTATTAACTTGAAGCAGTACAAATTGTGACTATAACGTTATGCACACTAATTTGTAGAGCTTAATTGCATGTGTGCTTTACGCTATGTTATGTTACGTTATGTTATGTTACGTTGAAAGCCTTTAACTTTTCTATAGCTTAGTAATAAATCCAATTCAATACTTCAGAATACTTCATTCAGATTAGCAAGGAATACGTTAACGAAGCCACAAATGGAAGTACAATAGAATCTTATACTAAGCTAAGATATAAATGATTTTTGATATAATATTCATACAAACTGAAGCCTAAGATTTGCATTTGAAATCACTTTTCTTAATATCTAATTATTGAATTAAACTTAAATACCTTTATTTAGCTTATATAGAGAAAGAAACAGTAAGAAGGATTGATTCAATTAAATCAGACCGTTGATGTCTAAACAAACATAAATCTTAGTTTTTTGAGTAACAAAGCTCACAATTTACATTGACTAAGCCCAACGTCTTGTTCATCGTTATATCAATTAAATCAATTAAAGTTAAGGGTTAAATTCTTGCTTGATCAATCAATTAAGATATGAAACAAATTGTGTCGATTGCTATGTAGTGATTAGGGATTCCACAGAGGCCTGGCAAGCAGACAAGATGAGAGGCAGAGCACAAAGTGAAATCATAATATAATATAAATATCCTACATATGGTAAAGAGTGAGATAGTAGGGAATATACTAGTTTACATAACAATTCCTAAAATGTGTATTGGGTACATATCTTTTTTTTTTTTTTGTCATTAAAAAGAATCTCCTTAAGTGTCTTATAAGGTGCGTTGCAAAATTATAGAACAGCCTAAAAATTTTTGAATTTCTTAAAAAGCAAATAAAAAGAAAAAGTTTTTTTTACTGTTGCATTTCTATAGAACCAATTGCATTTTATTTGTTTGTAAGCGATTATCACTTGTTTCATCAAGTAAAGTAAAACAAATTGTGGAATTTAATTATGTCGTGTGGAACAAGATTGACAGATATTGAGAAAGGAAGAATATTGGCCTTTAGAGAGCAGAATATAGGATTTCGCGAAATTACCAGGAAAATTGATCAAAATCATCACGTAATTATAGAATTTTTGAAAGATCCGGGCTATGGACTAAGAAATTCTGGGGCAAGAAAAAGAAAATTAGACCATCGCGAAGAACGTAAAATTTTGAGGGCTGCGAGTAACTCAATCAAAAGTTTGGCGGACTTACAAAAGATTGTTGACGTTCCAGTCCATCATTCGACTATTTCCAGGCTTTTAAAGCAAAACGAAAACATTACGTACGCTACTCCGAGATTAATACAATGCCATAAGCATAAAAAGTGGCACCTGGATAGTCCAGACCGTTTCCGAGGATATTAGCATGATATTAGAAAAGAGCCCTTGGTGTTTTCAAAACGAAGCTTTGGAGGAGGAAGCCTTATAACTTCGGCGACTTTTTCTCCATTTGACTGTCTAGAAATTCAATATGTATCCTCGAAAATGAAGAGAAGCGACTACATTTATGTCCTCAGAATGAGCCTAGTGCCATTTATTAGACAAAATTCGGAAACAGAATGGACATGCCAACATGATAACTGAAGAATTCACGTGAGATGCGAAACCATGTCTTGGTTTTCTGGAAAATCCATTGATGTTATAGACTGGCCGACTTGTTCCCCAGACCTAAATCCGATGGAAAATATATGGGGAATTCAAGTCCGAAGGATTTACAACACTCAAAAACAATATGATTCCATTGAAGAATTGAAACGGACAATAATAAGAGAATGGGACCAACTGGAACCATCATCTAGTGCCAATCTAATCTCTAATAATTTTATTTTTTTTCGAAATAATTAAACTAAATACATAAAATAAAGTTTTCTGTACAATATCTTATCAACTTTAAAATCCAACTTTGCATGTCATTTAATTTCTGTTTTCTTTTGTAAAGAATCATCACTTAAATGGCTAATAACAATTTTGAAGTGTTGATAAATTGCCAAAAAATTCTCATAATTTACAAATTATTATTATCATTATTAGCAAACATCTAAACATTAAAGTCCATTTACCATGTTTCTCAGCCAAAGGCATGCAATAATGCCAACACAACCCCTAAAATTAGACTAAACAATTTGTTGCCTTTTTAATAAAATTCATAAGCAAAGCTAAAAAGCATAAAGAAGATTAAGCATTGAACATTTGCGCGCTATTGAAACAATTACGATGTATCTACTGAATACTTATACAATACGAGTATATAAAAAACACCAAAAAAAAATCAGGAAAATAATATTATGAATAAAAGATATGACATCTTGCAAAGCACGCAACGCACATTACACACAAATGGTGACCACAATGCCATAACAAATGCATGGATACACAATCTGATACACAGACACTAACAAATACAAATAAACGGGAAGCTTAGACAAAATGCTGGTCATGCCTTGTAGGCTGAGGCGTTTGTGGCAAACATAACTAAATGATAAACCAAAATATGAGAACAAAAGGAAAACAAGGAATAAAAATGGGAAATGGGAAATGGTAGCGTTACCATTGCGTGTTATGCTATACTAATAGCAGCTAAAATAATTTGGTGTACATAGAGACAAAGAAGAGATAAGCTCGATATACTTACAATAGAATGAAAATGATAAAGCAAAATGTGTTGCGTATACGCAATGTACGCCAATATAATCAAAATAAGCATAGATGAGTTTACAAACCTCAGGCAAAAAGAAAATCAAGGGAAATAGAAAACATGAAACCAAATGGCGAGAAAAAAAAATGCCCAAATATAATTTGGGGACATAAATCACAACGCTCGAAACTTATTACAGACATTTTATGATAAATGCTTGATAAATATGTGTAGAAATGTCAAGGACGAGAAAGGCAGAGAGGGAGAGAGAGAGAGAAATAGTGAGGGAGAGAAGAATGGGACAATGATATAATGATTACTAAGAGTAAATAAATTTACTCATTTATAAAAAATATATTTTGTGATTGAAGGCAAAACATTTTAAATACATTTGAAAATTATGCATACATGAGGCTGATGTGGTTGTTTGGAAAATTTATGTCCTTGACAATTTTGAAAAGGACCAAAAAATTGATAAATCAAATATTATTTTTAATGTTGAAGAAATTTAAATGGAGCATTTATTTCCACCCTGACTACTATTAAATTTTATTTATTTATTGGAATAATATTGTTTATTTATTATTGAAGTGACACTTCTTTAGTAAAGGGGAGTAAATCCAAAAAATATGACACTGAAATGTGACGAAAATCAAAACTTGATGATGTTGTTATTATTATATTGGAGCTATTTAGGCAAAAACAATTGAAATGTCTCCGTCGCGTAGTGGTTAGAGAGTTGGACTTGCAAACCGAGGCCGGGGGTTCGAGTCCTGCACTGGGATTTTTTTTTTTTTTTTTTAAGTGAAAATTCATTTTCTTATTTTAGGATTTACATCCCTTCGCTAAAGAAGTTTCACTTCCATATTGTGCTTATTAGGGTGAAGCACACTACTTAAATTTTTATTATTTATTTATTTATTCGTAATTGGCATCGGAATTGTGTTTGATTTTAAATTGAACAATTCAGACAAAATCGCATAATCGAGTTCGAACATCTTATGTCATGTGTCATTTGTAAAGTAAAATCAAAGAAAGAAAAAAGAAGATCAGAAATCACATGAACCATGCACTCATGGACGTGAGTTATAACAAAATTTATAAGGTATGTACAAAGACAACAAGAACGTGGCATGATTTGAAAATAAAGAAAATTGGATAGCCCCCAATGGAATGGAATTCTATAATTTCCATAGTTGAGTTATTGGTATTGTCTTCGACGTTCGGTAAAACTTCCGGCAAGTTTGACGGCTGCATGTCATCTAGGTCCACTTCTTTTTTAAACTTATTTATACATGATCTTATTCTCTCCATCCTACATTCTCGTGTGGTCATGTACGCTGATGATGATGCTTCCCATATTAGACTGCAAGACGATCTGAACGCATTACATTCTTGATAATAACTAACTAACTAAACATTTAAATATAAGAATCTTTACATATAAATTCATGACTTATCATCGGAGAAAATCCCATTTGCTTAGTTACACATTTAACAAGCTTGGCGTTCTTTTTTTATTCTATATTTTGTATTAATCAGCATATCGCCACCGTCGTTAATAAGTCAAAAGGGTGTTTATAATTTCACTAAATGTTGGTCTAAAGAATTCAATGACCCATTTATATCTCTCGTGCGTCTCAAGTATTGCTCTTGCATTTAGTCACAATATTTCTCTGAAATAGAATTCTATGAGAGCTCAAGAAATTCGCAAATGGTTCTCTTGAATAACTTCATTAAAAGTTATTTTTCTATTAACAATAATTACGTTTGTTTAGTCAAGACTCATGAAAAGTTCTTCTCGCCTAATACCCCCAGACCATTAATTGATAATTTATAACAACACATAAGTATAATAAAAAAAAAAACAATAATCAACTTTATTATTGTATATTTTCACGGAAAATACAAAAAAAAATAATCTAAAATGAAAGTGCTACACATTGCGTATGGGTAATTCAAGTGAATTATAACACATTTGTTCTCATCTAAACTATAATTGTGTCGCATACCTCTTTCCCATTATTATTTTCTTATTTTTGCTGTTGCACTTAAAAGTGGCATTTCCGACCTCAATTTGTATTGAATATGATATGATGATGATGATGATGATGGTGTGCATTGGAGTGTCATAACTTCATTAAAAGTTCCGGAATAAAGAAAATATATGAAACAAACAAAGAGCAAATAAGCCAAAAACCAATAAGCAACTAAGATGATATCCTTCTGGGTTGATGTCACATATAAATATAAATTTTCTTAAAATGACACAATAAGAAAAGATATAAAGAGAAACAAAAATATGTATCTATATAAAAATAAGTTTCTCGCTGGAGAATTCGAGAAAGGCAAAGCAAACTGAAAAAGCCTCAGCAAAGTTTGGCGAAACGTATAAATCATAAATTTTACCATTTATTTTTAGGCTTAAGAGCAACAATAATAACAAAAGGAATATGAAAAGAGAATCAGAAATGTGGATAGGGGAGAGGGGAGAGGGAAAACCTAGCAGCTTCAGGAGATCAACCTCATTGCAGTCTTGTGGGATGTTATTTGGTGAGTGTCTGTGTATCTAAAATTTATTTGAATTTATTTTGCTATCTTATGCGGCTTGAGATATACTTTCTTTTCAATTTTTTTAGCTTTTCTTTTTTACATTTCTATATGCGGCCACTGCAGCTTATTGAATTTCCACTTGACTTGTGCGCAGTGTCTGAATTCACCCCAAAGTATGCAATATTTTATTAAAAAGTCACAAAACAGATAAAAGTGTCAAGGGATACCACCGTAGAGCGCAGTTCTTTCGTTGGATAAAGGATGAAATTTAACTAAATATAATTCAAGAAGTGAAAACACTGTTTAATTGCTTCTTTTTTTCATAACAGCAAACTTTATTCTAAATTTGCCAAGTCAAAATGAGACAGTTAAGCGCTTTTTACATGGTCAGTTCCGTCTCAGTCTGAGTTCAAGTTATTATTAGTTCAGTTTTCATTGTTGTCAATTGATTCAGTTTTCTGTGCACCAAAGAAATTGTTTGCTTCATGTTAAACACATATTCACATACTTATTATGATTTATAAAATCAATTCTTTACTCAATTCTATTCTATTCTATTCACCCATAGCGGACAAAAATTTGCAACTCATAGCAGTTACACATTTTCAGAATATATAGACATATAAAG
Source organism: Amiota minor (assembly GCA_037043295.1). Classification (NCBI taxonomy): domain Eukaryota; kingdom Metazoa; phylum Arthropoda; class Insecta; order Diptera; family Drosophilidae; genus Amiota; species Amiota minor. The sequence continues at coordinate 5,094,415 of JBAMAW010002155.1, read as the reverse complement.
CAACAGAGGAGAATGGAACATTCAGAGAGTGAGAGTAAATATTAGACATGTCATAGAATGGTTGCTATACTCGTATGTTGCTATGACAATGATGCAAGAGACTCTCCGTCGACTGACCGGCAAAGCAGCAGAATACTCAAACTAGTCAACTGAATCAACTCACAAATATTCAATACTCCAAACACCTACCCAACTGAACTAAACCAAACCGAACCAAACCAAACCAAATCCAACTCAACCCAATCAAAACCGAGCAATGCAAAGCACAACGAAGTGAATGAACTGAATGTAACCTCACCACAAGCGCCAAGCACTGACCAATATCAGATGAACTGACTACATTGCTAGGATGCTATCATGAATCTCTCCCTACATGACTGTCTGCCCATCCTCTAGCAGGTAGCCCGATTGCCGCCTGTTATCTTAAAAACTCCTTACACAGACAATGTGCACGCGAACTGAATGCAACATCAACATCACCGACAGACATAGCAATGTGTGTGGTAACGTTTGGCAGGCATCGTACAATTGTACAAAATGATTTTGCTTTTTATTCATTAAAAAACAATTAAATATGCGACATGCGGTCTTAATTACGATTTCATGTGGCGATAGCGGTGACGGTGTTGGTGTCGGTATCGGTGACGGTGACGGTGAATGTGATGGTTTCAGTGACATTGGTTATGCAGTATCAAACTTCAATTCGAACTCGAACAACACCCAATGATTGTTTAGAATAAACGATGACATTGTGAAGTAATGTCGAGTGATGGGTCATCGAGGGATCTAAGTTTCTAGATTTAAAAGTGAAGTTGTATATTTGAGGTGAATGGAAATACTGAAAATTAAAGCTTAAAGAAGGCAAAAATCTTGGAAATAATTTTAATCAAAAATAAATCAAATAAGAATACTAATTTTGACAAAAACAAAAAATGTGCTAAGAGATTTTGTTGTTGCGGTTATCCCACCATCATTCATACAGAAGTCCAGAACTCTGTCTGAAGATTAGTAAAGAAATAGAATAATATCATTTCAGTTTATACATATGGTAAATCCTTCAGAAAACTATCATAGTACTTATTATAACTGAAACAAAACAACCATCCTCACCCTTATTCATGCTACAGTTTTTGGAGTAAAACTTCTTTAGCGAAGCGGAGTAAATCCAAAAAATATGAAAATGAATTATTATGTATGCCAAATTTAACAAAACTAACGTATTTATTTTGTTTACATAAAAAATATAATAAAAGAAATGCTTAAGTGTTTACTGCTCAATTTTTTCGCTGTTTCATTTGGATTCAGGTTCAAGGTGAGTTCTGGTTAGTGACAAAGGCTTTCAGATTGCTTAGTCGGTTTAGGAGTTGAGTTTAGCTGTTTGCTGTTTGATCACCATGAAATTGAGTTATATGGAGTGTGGTAACTAAGTTCTAATCAGTCAAAATTATTCAAATTGATTGTTAGGTTTTGGAATTCTATTGCGACGGGATGTAGTACGGTCTCCGCTTCTGAGATTGTAACAATGTTTGACACGCTGATTAGCCTTATATCGTCTTACCGGCTCTGGCCTAATTATCGTCTTCCGTAAATTTGCTTTGGGTCGTCGGAGACGATTTTTTGCACCACGAGCTTGATTGTTCCGTTCCGACTCCGATACATCATCATTTAAGCAGCACCTTTGCCCATTAGAAGCCTTATATCGCTTTGCGGGCGGCAATTTCATTGCTGTATTGTCCTTCAGTATAATGCCGCAAGTAGAGCATTTATTACCAAGGCGTTTGCGTTTTTTTGCACCGCGAGTCTGTACTCGTGAATCGGATACACAAACATGTAAAGATGTCATGGAAGCAACAGCATTCTGATTTCTATTGTCATCCATTCCGTTTTGTTTTCTTTTTATATTTACATACCCATTTTCAATGGAGAATTCCTCCACGAAAATCTCCTTCATTAACGTATCTAAGACCTCCTGTTCTACAACCGATTTTGGCTTGCGTCCCCGTGACCGATTAACCATATGATGTATAATGTTGTCAACATCTAGAGGAATGCCGTGTGATTCCAAAATACTTGCAATTGCCTTTTTAACTGTTTTTTTAGCCATCGTGAAAAATATATTAATATAATTTTCATTAGAAAAAAAGTTCTGCTCCACAAATTATTTCTGTGATATTAAATTGGTTTAAGTAAGTTTTGATGCTTTCATAGAAATTTTTTACTATTTATAAGATTGCTTAGTGCATTTTATTTCAAACAAAAAACCATAGCAGGTTGCTTTGTCAAATAAAAATGTTGTTGGTGAAAAGGCCTGTCAGCAAGTATAGTCAGTACTGAGTTTCATATTTGTAAAAACAATTTTTGTTCCCTTTAGCTTTACAATTGTGAGATTGGCCAAAGTTCGAGGTACAATTTTTCTTAATCTTCTGGCTTCATTTAGAATGGAAACCTTTAAAACCTAAGAATATTTGAAATAAATCAAATAAAAGGTAATGTGTCGATACAAATGGCTTCTTATTATTTCTTGAAGTGATGACGATACTTTTCATTTTTAGAATTATATTGTTAGTATCGTCATCATTTCAGGAAGTAAAATGAAGCTATTTTTATTTTGTGCGTCTCCCCACTATGTCTCTGAAGCATCATCGCATTTTGATTTTCGTCTCATTTCTTTTTCTAATTTTTGGATTTACCTCCTTTCGCTAAAGAAGTGTCATTTCCATGTTGTGTTTATGAGGGTGAGGCACACTACTTAAATTTTTTGTATTATCATTTGTGTTAGAAATAGAAAATCATTACAGTTATTAAGACTTATAACAGCAGAATTATTTATATTCATGGATCCCCTTTACAAATCATTAGCCAATCTCTGGTAATTTAGAAGCATTTTATTATAAACTTGACCAAGTTAAACTTAGTTTTGACTTTGATTGATAAGAAATTTCTTTGGTTTACATATGTTTTTATATTTTGAAACAGACTTTCAAATTTGTTTAATCATCAACAATACTTAATTTCAAGGCTTCAATACTAAAACAGAAAGTATTACGACTGCGAATTTTACAAACATATAAATTAACTCCATAAGTTTCGATTGCGAAAATGTTGCCTATTTTAAGGCGCTGACGCGATTCAAGCACGAAAATTCGTTAATGACATGACAGTAGTACAACAAATTGTAAGTTGTCAATTAAAATACAGAAGCACGCATTACATACAAAATCGCTTTACCATGGCATCATCACCGTCAGTATCTGATGATGATGATGATGATGATGATGACGATCATCATCACCAGCATCACCCATAATATTGGCAACAGAATTTGCCGAATCGCAGTCGTTATCAACTGTGGAACTGGACGATGGCGACGAGGATGAGTGAGTATGCGATTGGCATGATAAGCTGGTAAATAAAACGAGATGCAAAAGTATGAAAAATAAAAGTTTTTAATTTGAAGAAATTGAAAACTTTTTGTTTTTTGGTATCGTTCGCTCTCTTTCAGTGTTCAGTCGAATGAGTCGCAATCAAACCGAAACCCAGAAACATCGAAACTCAACAAAAGCAACAAAAAGATGAAAGAGAGAAATAACGAAAGACCAACAAGGAATTAATATTGCATGAAAGGTTTGTAATAGCAAGCAATACGCGAACGAAGTTGACAGCGCAATTACAATGACCTAAGTTCCTTCTACCGAGGCATATGGCTTAAGATGAAACATTTGCCAATGCAATCTTAAATGAAATAGTGAATCATGTGAGTTCGTTAAGCTGAGACTTTGCCACAATACGTGGGTTTTTATTGAATTTGAATGGCAACAATTTGTGGCAGTAAACATCAATTGCGCGTTAAATTTCAGACAACGTCTACGACAAGGACGAGAGTGACGATGACGATGACGAGGACTATAAACGCTAACGTTGACATTGAAAGAGTTGCGTAATGATGCTGGCTGCCTGACTGACTGCCTGCCTGGAATGTGAAACAAACCAACCAACCAACCATCGACCAACCAACAGGCAGACCAAGTAAGCAAACGAGCAACCTTCAACCAAATCGAAATGAACGAAGGCATGACGCGAACGAACAAGCGCCATTTTGCCGTTATTAATGGCATTAATTAAAAATTTTATTTGCAACAAGGCTGCCTGAAGCTTTTCTTCTACTGTTGTTAAGTTTCCGTGGTGCTGTGATTTCTTATAACATCAAGATTCCCAGCTCCCCGGCTTCTCGTACAGAAATATCATACAAAGTGTGATGAAGCATCAGTTTGCTTTTTACTCAAACACACAATGAAATGAACAACAAATTTCATTTAAGGAAATAAATTTCCAAATACATTCGCGCCTCAAACCATAACGATTTATAATTATATATAATAGTATCAATATCACAGCAAAAGCAGTTAAGGTTCACAAAAAAAAGAAAACACAAAAATGAGGTACTTTCCCTAGTAGTCGGATTTGACTGATTCCAACTTATATCGGAAATATATAGTGCCTAAATTTCAGTTCAATATTCGAAAAACAAAAAAGTTTTTCGTATAAGAAGTTGAATTTTAATGGTGAGCTTGTATGGGAGGTACCCTCCCTACTGATCCGATCAAAATAAAATTTCGACAGTATAAATTTCATATATATAGCCACCACTCACCCAAATTTCAAGATTGTGGGATTACTGAATCGTATAGCTGCCATACAAACCAAAATGTTTCTTGTATGGTGACCCCTTTAAATTTTTGAAAATATTTTACTTTTAGTATTTCTTGCTAATGCCCGGATAGAACTAAATACATATTCTATGAAAATTGCAATTCTCTAACTATTACGGTTCATGAGATAAGTCTCTGCAAAAGGTTTCCCCTTTGCTACCCTTTGGGTACGGAACCCTAAAAAACGAAAAAGTTATAAAAACTCAAATTTCTTAAACTGTATTCATTGAATGGTGAAGTAAGTCAAGTTATGTTATGCTTATGTCTTTTTTCTCATTTTCATTAAACGTCTACAACCAACCCAAGTAGAACCGAAATAAATTAGTTTGCAGTTGGTTTGCCTGTCTCACGCACATACATATGATAAAATTGAAAGCATACAACAAGGTCTTTGAACTTTTTCCCCTTCCATGTTGATTTTATGGTTTTAGAACTTATCCTATGGAGTATTCCCAAATCTTATTAACACTCTTTGTATTAAATTTTGTTTTATTTCTTTGTTATAATTTTTTTTTTTTTTTGCGCGTCTTTTGTTACTTTTTAAATGTATATTAACTTGAGTATGTGTTGCATACTTTTTGGTGTTTGAAAACATTTTGGAGTATTTTGAATGATTGCTTGGAAATTACTCTATGGCCCTGATCTCCTGGGCTGAAAGCAATTCGCATAATAAACCAATACCATCCGTATAGGTATGATCGCATTGCAAGAAACCCACATAGTACAAAATATATAAAACATACAATATCCATTAACTTCTCTTTACATTCTTACAACTGCTCACCTAATTTTGTCGGTTCAGTTATTTAATATTTCAATCAAATCCAAAAAATGCAGCTGCAGGGTAGACTTTAATGCGACAGCAGTGGAAATAGAATCAACTAAGAGACTGAAAACAATTTCTGCGCAATATCCACAAATCAAAGTTAAAGTCTTGGCAATTTTCATAAAGTTCTCAATCTATTTTCTATTAGGTGACTTTAATACCTGGAGAACACTTTGGGGCTCACCAAAAAAAAACCTTAAGAGGCAAAACACTTAGCTTGGTTTTAAATATTCAAATAAACTAAAAACTTTGCTAAACTTTATCTGCACTTTTTTCGCACATATTCACTTTCATAGCTTATATTCAAAAAGCAGCTGATTGATGGTTTTTCGGGGTCACGTGTTTTCTTCCAATTATGTGTGGCCACCGCGTATTTTATTTTTTGTAACAGACGGAATTACGAATCCATTGATAAGAATTTAACAAGGATTAATATTTGTATATTGTATAGCCTACAGCATGACGCAGACATCAACCATACGAACTTAAAAAAAATATCCAAAATTAATTCATCGGCTTCCGAACCCATTAACAACACATGCACAGCAATTCATTTTTATATATAAAGCAGATGATGATGAGCGATAACACGTTGTCAAGTGATATAAGTTTTTGTAAACGTGGAATACCAAGTTAGCTCCGTCATGTGATTTTAATATCCAAGTGAAAATATACGCTTGCCTGATGAAGATGCATTGTCTCGAATTTCTATTGGATCGTAAATTTGACACACTCATGACTAAAAATCTCTTCACAACACATTTAACTTCTATAAACTCCTAAACTATTGATGGTTCTATCCGATAATAGCGTCCTTGCATATTTTCGAGGAAAATTTGTATTGTACCACAGTATTGTCTCTCTAAAAAGCGAGCTTTTAAGAAACAATTCAAGAGAAAAAGATTTGACTTTATGGCTGAATGATATACAAGATGAATCTTTAAAAAATTGATTGGAAAACTTTCCAATAGTAAACGATACTTACATGGTATATTTCTAACATTTCTTTGCCCTGGGAAGTATGCGATGTATTTCAAAAATGGCCTTTTATTCACGCTCTTTCCAACGATATACAACAATAATAATTATTCACATTCTAATGAAAGTTATGAGCAAAAGATTATGACCAACTATGCCTACATTCCCCTTAATGTGCTAAAATGATTCAGAAATTTCCCACATATTTGCATTATAATATGTTTCTGTACGATAAGATACTTTCAGGTATGTGTGCATTCAATAGTAGCTGAGCTGAAGATATTAACTCATATACAAACATACATTCATAGATATATAGATACAATATACTCATAAACTTAGTTACAGTTCCATGCACTTCAATCACATTCATTAAAATGAATAATCCAATTGAGTGCGCTCATGCTCAGCTACTTCTATCTGAAACTGAAGATTGCAATGTCATACAGAAGGCATGCGACATGGCTACATGAATGGTAACAAAAAGAAAATACAATAAAATACAATAAGAGAAAATATCAACGAACAACGAAAGCAGGAATACAATGCGCTTAAAACCATTACCTTTCACAACAAAATATGTGATAGCGTCAAGGCGAACAAAAGATGGATGAAGTAAGGTGAAATGAATGAAATTCAAAACGAATAAGAAACACTGAAACAAAAGCAAAATCAAATTAACTTAATTTTCTATGAAAGCAGATGCAGCAGTAGCCATGAGTTAAATAAACGCAAGAGGCTAAAAGGACGACGAGTGAAGCAAACAAAAACAGCTGATAGACATTAAAATGGAGAGAGAATAATACATTAAATACAAGCCACTTCCACTTCCAGGCTTCTAAGTAATGCAGAGCGAATACGTTCCACACACAGTAAAAGCTTTTATTTCACACTTACACATAGGGAGAGAGACAGAGAGAAAGAGAAAGATTTTAAAGGACAACTCAAGAGAGAGAGAGACAATCTGTGAAGAGAGAAAATATGAAGTTATTTATACAAAACCACTAGGCAATGAGCCTGACTAACTTTACGCATCAAAACGTTGCGAAAAACTTTGCCGACGATTTGAAACCTCAGTCGTTGGAATACATTCGTGCGTCGTGGTCAAAATTAACGGTTACGCGCTCAAGAAGTTTTTCATAACGGTACACGTTAGGTACAAAAAATTACAACTGAAAAGAAAAAGAAACAAATTACACAAAAAAAAAAAGTTTAGCAATAAAAATAAATTCAGCTAGAAACTAACTTATTCAACTTATAAAGTATCCATTAACGTAAAGAATTTTTGCAATTAAGTTTTATAATACACATATTTCCAAAGAAAATCTGCCTAAAAAGTAGACAACACAAATTTTAGTTGTGGTCAAAAAGCCGTTAAAAGGCAAAGCCCCTCATTGCGTATTTATGTCACATATTCGCAACTACCAAACTACCAAACTACCAAAACAACTTCAGACTTTATGGACTGACTCAAAAAACTTAATGTTCGCTCGCACTGCTGCTTAAAAGTATGCTACAATTGTTTTTGTTTTCTTCTGTTTCCTTTGGAACTTCAAGTGTTTCTTTTTTTCTTTTTTCTTTTTCGTTGTTGTTCTTTACTTCATTTTTTTTTTTTTCTGGTATTTTCTTAAGATTAAAAATTTATTTTGAAAAGTTTTACTCAAAGAGACATGCCAACATAAAGTTCAATGACTTTAGTTCAGTTTTCATTTATTATTTTGTTTTCAGGAAAAGTCTACACGCCAGTTGCATGTGTAAGAAAGAAAAATTACTGTTGCATGCCATTAAGTGAAATTTTGTATGTTTAAACTAATTTATTGTAGTTAATGGAAAATGTTATTGTACCTATAAACAGCTTTAAAAGAAATTCTAAGCAAAATAAAATACAATAGAAAGTTAACCAAAGAAAATAGTAAGACACACACAGAGCACATAAGCGCAGGGTGAATTTGAATACAATGAAATGTATTGTATATGCAAAATTTTATTAGTATTTAACAAAGAAACAAGCAAACAAACATCATTAAAATCTTGTTATATTTTATTTATAATCCAATTGATTTTAATTCAATTGAATTCTATTCAATAACATCATTTCACAATAAAAATAAAATTGGCAAACAAAACCATAATTGAATTTCTAAACAGACAAGATTCAATACAATTCAATTCATATTTAAAAGCTTTACTATACTTAAAGATACAATATATACAATTTTATATTTGCAGAGGCATTGTTAAGTTTTCTTGAATACCAAATCTTTATTCATTCATATTGATCAGTAGGTATAATATTAATAGAGAATTGTTATTTAATAAAGAAAATTATAATCATTATTAGTTAAGTAGAAATTTAGGTAGAGTTTTGATATGATTAAATCAAAAAATAATTATTAAGTGATGAAAAAATTCAATACTTAAGCTTTTGGTTTGAGCATAATATGACTTGTGATTTTCATAGGAAAGGGAAATAATAAAGAACTAAATGAAATTCAGAATATAAATAATTTTACCTTACTCAAAATAAATATTGTAGATTCAATGGGAAAGTACAATAATATTGCTACAGACACAAGGACTAAAAGAAAGAACTAACATACTAATTTATTATTGATCCAATCTAAGCAGCCTTAATAACTTTAATCAATAACATGATAACTGGATCTTATCCTATTCTGATCTAACCTAACCTAAGATTCCTTGATTTCCACTGCTTAAGTTTTTAAACAGTTAAACTTCTACATGCTTTTGATACAAAAATCATTTACAAGACATAAAATTCTTCAATTTCTTGTAGAACAACAGCTTAAACATTTTTTTTCTCCCCAATTCAGAAATAGAAATACTAAATAATTAATAAACTGAAAAAAAATCTTAAAACTCTCAAAAAAAAAAAATAAAAAAAATAAATCATGTAAAAAGAAATAAATTTATTATATTAAAAATAAAAAGAGAATTTCAAAAAATACAAATAAGTAAAATTGATACAAAACTTTAATTACAATGCAAATCATTTTATAAACTCAACGAAAAATACCATCAATTCTTCATTGAAATACATTTTTTGATAAATAAATAAATTGAATTATTTTTCAGTGCAAAATGTGCTAAATCAAGTGACGATAGAAAGAAATAAAAATAAATTATTATTATTATTATTATTGTTTAACAAAAACAAAACATAAATATCCCACCAAAAAATTAAGAAAAACAATTTATAAATAAAACCAAAAAAAAAAAATTAAAAAATAATATTTAAAATAACAAAAATTATAAAATAAAATTATATATTAAATATAAAAAAACAAACAAAAATAAAATAAAATAAATCAATGTAAAATATACAAAAATATTCTTTTTAATACAAAAAAATAGAAAATAAAAGCTACAAAATAATTTCAAAAAAAAAAAAATAAAATAAAATCACCAAAGATAAAAGTGACGCCTTGCCATACAAAGCAAGAAAGAAAGAAGGAGAGAAGAAAACAAAGCAATGTAAGTTTGTGTGTATTGACGTGTGTATATCTGTGTGATTATACATGTGAGTGCCAACATTCGATTTAATTTGTTAAAGAAGAAAATCAAATCACACACACACACACTCACACACTTACAGAAATCAAATACAACAACAACAACAAAATAAAGTTAAAATATACAAATAACAACAAAAAAAGAAAAAAAAAAGAAACAAATCTCAAGAAATAAGAAGAGAAACATCAGTAACAGACGAAACCTAACGAAGCGTTAAGAATTTCAAAAACGGTTTCATTTGTACATTCTTTCATTGATTGTGTCTGCGTATGTAGGTGTGGGTGTGGTATGTGTATTTCCATGCGTGTGTGTGTGTGTGTAAAAACAAGATTGTGTAAGTGCGTTTCTTACTATGTTGAATTTTGATACCTTTACGTTGTGCCAGTGACTAGGTGAAAACATCTTACACACAAAATAAGGAAGAAAAAAAGGACTGCAAGTGTTTGGGATATAATATAAAGATAGAAATTCTTGTCAATAACTATCATAATAACAACAGCAACAACAGCAACAACAACAACAACAACTTGATCATTACCAGCAACAATAACAACAAAAGTAAGAATAAGAATAAGATTTCCTCATCAATTGCAACCATTGAAATCAAACCGAATCGGAATCAAAATTGTCAACAAGCAAAAGCTGAGGATTATAGCTAACAAGAAATACATATACATATATATTTTATATAAACAACAACAACAACAAGAACAACAACCATCATATAAGGTAAATCAGGCAGAAAGAACAACAGTAAATACGCTTAAGTTGTCAATTTAGTAAAAGAAATGGCTTCCATACTCTTACATTCAATAGATACAATAGATCTGCTACATGTCCTTTTAACTTCTATATGTAAGCGTATTAAGGATCTAAACAAGGCTAGACAAAATCATTATGACCCTACATTGATTTTTAACAATTCTTATTCTTCTTTTTATCTCTATTTCTTGAGTCCTTTAAAGTTCTTAAAGGAAAAAAAAAAATCAACAAAACACAGTCACATTGGAAAAGGGAAACTTCCTCAAAGGGTTTGGGTTAATGAACGGATAAAATTTTGTCGTTCTTGATTAGTTAAAGGTTTTTTATTTTTGCTTGTTCAAAATCCAGAAATATTTTCTAAATAAAATTCGATGGCAAAGAAAAGAAGGAATAAGAAGAGTTGATAAAAAGTTATCTGAGCCCTTGAACAGAAAGAAATAAAAGTTAATTGATAGAGTTCAATGGTTTGACATTGAAGATGTACTTAGGTCGAAAGGCTGTTAAATATGTTTAAGATTAACTTGGATTAAGTCAAGCAAGAAAATATTAACAAAGACAAAATGAAAGAAATATTTTTAAGGCGCCATGAAGTATGCACAATGGAATGTTGTAAAAAGGAAAATTTGTACTAAGGATGGTAAGGTTATTAAGACCACCACACTTGTACAATATTGATTGGAAACACAAAAATATTGCCTTCTAGTAGTAAGACTAACTTGAAAAGGTATTCGTAAGGCCTCAGGCTTTTGTACAACACAATACTTTTTTACACATATAATCGGCCAATGTAGAATGAAGGAGAGAAGTCAACAGAGTATTTACTATGCCACTATGAGGGACTAATTTAGATCAGATTCCAAATCTAGGTAATCAGCGCATAGATCCATCTAAAATTGCAAATTTACATTCGAAGAAAATCTTGGAGTTCTTGATGAAACTATATTAATGGAATTTGTCACAGTATGGCCTTCTGAGCCTGCTGTGATGAGCTGAATAGACCCCGCCCTTTCCCTAATATATCTAATCTACTTAATGCCATACACATACTGTGTCGAGCTCCCTATAGAACAAACTCGAAATGATTAAGAAACTTCTAAAATACTTGACGTTCAAATTATCAATCTCACTGATGAAATATTCTCAAACCTACTTCTCGAAAATTTGTACTCCTGGCCAGGCATCTGAATAGATCGTTCCACACATAGATCCACCCTAACATTTACACTAACAGAGAACGTATATCATCAATCAATCATCAATCAATTGTCAAAAAAGTTGAGCCTGTGAAATGACTATCACATTACCTTGATATCCCTCGTTTCCTATCTTACTATTGTATATTTCTTTTATTTATTTATTTAGGTTGCCTATACAATTTATATATTGAATTAATAATCATATGTATATCCAAAAACACAAATCCACCTGAACCTATGCTATTTATCTCTTCTGCTCATTTCTATGCCTAAGTGAATTGAATTCATTTTTTATCATTTTGCATTTTATGTTTTCTGAAAAGTATTAAATTCTTTTTCTAAATTTCTCTTTAAAGTGCCTAAAGCTATTGAAATATAACCTCACTTGCTTATATTGTATTATACTTAAATGAAGTTTTGGTTGAATTCTTGATACCTACTCAGATGTCATGTTACCTTTAGCAAAATAATTTGAGAAAATCTTCACAAAAACCCTGTGAAGATCCAACTTTAAATATAATTTTACTTTAGTATTCTAGCTTTTCAACATTATTAAGCTCTTTATACAAACAGATTCTTTAAAAAGAGCATAAAAATTTGTTTTTTGAAACAACTTTGTGTCTATAAAAAAGGCCTAAAATTATGACTTCGACTGATAAACATTGCAAAAGAGATAAATTGGTTTATAAATTGCATCGATTAAAATATAAATATTTAAGATGGTTTCCCCTTTCCGATATTTATCTCACCCAGACTCTGGCACAGCTGCACAAAGCATCCCTTAGTTTTGCAGAAGACAAAATATTATTATTATTTCATGTATTTTTTATTATTATTTTTCTTTTTTCTTTTTTTCCTCAATTCAATGAAGACAAATGAGTTTTGCCGGTAAAGATAGAACCAAATGTAACCAAGTCAACGAACCAAAGAGCCATAAGGACTATGATAAGGATGAAAAGGAAGAAATACATATATTTTATACGTGATTACAAGCACATAAATCTAAAACCAATATAATCATAATCACACGGAAACACACGCTCAAGAAACAAACCAAAAAAAAAAAAAAAAAAAACAAAGAAAATATGACGAAGGCAAAAGGAAACAAAGTGGAAGAGAAAAAATACAAATGTCGCAGGTGTCTCAGAAAACCACAAGCAAATAAATTGAAAAACCATGTGAAACGAAAAGTAAAAGTAAATGAAAGGAATCAATGGCACAGAAGACGAAAAAAGGAAAGTAAAAAAAATGTAAAGGAAATAATACAACAAAAAATATCAGATTAACTAAGCGTTTAGAAAACACATAACTCAAAATGCACAAGAAATCTACAGGACCAGAAAGACAATATGAAATAAAGAGCAACGAAGAGAAACAAAGTTAAAGTAAGGTAATGAATCCTTTGCCAAGAATGTTGCGATGCGGTTCGGAAAAAGTCATTGCCCGTGGCTGTCATAAAAAACAACAATTGTGAACGGAAAAAAGAGAAAGTTAAATAAAAACAACAAAAAAAAAAAAAAATAGAAAAATTTAGCGTTTATTACGGCACGTGTTTAATTATGAGTGTATGAGAACCTTTGTGTGTGTTGGTGTGTGTGTGTTAACTATAAATTTTGCACCTATAAATTTCTATCTGTGTTTGTTTTACTCAGCATTCAAACACAATTAATCATTTTTTCTTAGGCAAAATTTTTTTTATTAGTCTTCCCCAACTTCTTTTTTGTTCTGCTTCAATTCAACTCTATTTGTAATTATCGATTTATTGCGGAAATCCATTTTAGCTTTCTAAGCAATTTCTATCAAAAATGCTCATTTTTTGTTCCTTTTATCATCTCTCGTCATCATTGTCCTTTCCTTTTAGAATATTCTCTTCTTGTCTATTTTTAATAAACGTTCAACTGTTTACTTTCACTTGAGTGAACTTTAGCTACCGGCAACACTTCTTGCATCAGCAGCAGCATAAATTAATGCTGACTGGCAGTTCATTTTTTTTCGGTCCTACATTACTTTTTTATGGAGTCTTAACATCTTAACAGCAAAGGTTATACTGCTATGAAATATTTCATTAAGTTGTTGAAATTTAAAGTTGGTGATGGTAAAGTGTAGAATATTAGCAATTTTCTTATAAACAATTTAAGCAGTTTGAAGCGTTTGGTCTTAAGATTTTCTTTAATTTCTTATAAGAATTACCAAATTATAAAATTCTGCTGAAGTCTTGCTTGACAAAGTGTTTAATTACTGACATTTTTCTTAAGCAACATGAACATACATCAAGGCAAATGAATTTTAATCGATAATTCGCAAGAATTTGTATGTTCAATTTAATTATACGTGAACATTACAATATGCCCATGAAAATGGATTAACAAAAAAAATTTAACTGAAACTTCTTTAGAGAAAGGAAGTAAATCCTAAAAATAAGAAAATGAAATGTGACGAAAATCAAAATGCGATGATTCTTCAGAGACGTATTGGGGGGACGCACAAAACAATGCGCATTGTCTTGTGCGGGTTCGTCTGCAGCTTAGAGAAAGAATGCTTGTGCATGAGTAAGAGAGAGATAAAAAATGCTTTACTGACTGTGTTTACTTTAAGAAAGAACGTACGAACAAGTGGCCGAAAGACCGAAAAATAAAATAATTCTTTTGTTTTGAAACACTACAACACTACAATATTCTGTATTATTGCTTGACCATCTACTTTAGAAGTTTCACTTCCGCATTGCATTTGCCTGATATAATATATACAATATAATATATATAATAGTAAAATCGTCAAATTTTGATTTACGTCACATTTCATTTTCATATATTTTGCATTTACTCCCCTTCGCTAAAAAGGTTTCACTTCAAAAATAGACTAGTAGTGAATATTAGATATCATCGTGTAGCCTTGTAAAAGAATCATTGTATAGAACTCTGTGTATGAAGAAAACATCGAGATTTAATAATGGCAATGCGCCCATGATAAGCAAACATAAGATAAGTTCATCGTGACAATTTTCGCTGATATAATCATATGCCATATTATAGAAATATCATAAATAATTCTATAAAGTTAATTCACTATTAACTGATTTAATTATGACAACTTGATCAGTTGATCAATGTGATCAATTCTACATAACAAACTAAATTTGTACCTGTGGTCATGACAATATAGCCATAAGTCTTTCTTATTGGTTTTAACTCTCAACTAACAAACTGTTGCTGTCATTTTCAAATGTTAGCACTTCCATTCTTCTATTTCTTTTTTCCCCCAAATTCTATTAAGAATGTTAATAAAGAGCATAATCAAAAGGGACAGTTTAAATGGGGAAGCAGAGGATCCACGTGAGTTCTAGAAATAAAGTAAAATAAATTAAAATATAAAAAACAAGAAGCAAAAAAGGAGTGAATGCAAAGAGATAAAGTCAAAATAGCGGAAACCGCTTCAAAGTTTTTGAATAATTTAACGCTCTGTAATTAGTAGCGCCCAAAATGCCTTTTTCACCCTTTTGCATATATTTTTTGTTTATAGAGCATGCTTTTAGGTGCTGGCGCCGCTTTTAAATGCTTCTGTGTAATTAAAATCGGCACATTTTGCATTTATTGTTGTAGTATTGTACTATTTGTCATGCATTAAGTCTGCTTGACTTTTGCTATTTGCAAAGCACTTATGACTAAAAAAATATTAAGAAAAAAGGGTTAAGGTCGCCGTCGTCATCATCATCGGATGCATTAAAATAGAACATCATTAAAAACAAAAGTATGTCGTAAAGTATGCAATAATAAAAGATAGAATTAATGAATGAGTAAAAGAATTTATCCCCCAAAAAAAAGTAAGCTTAATTAAAATTCTTGAAACAAATTTTAATAAATGACTTTACGTTTTGCCCTCTTGAAACTCATTAGAGCATTGAGTTACCTCAACACGGCTAACTTTTAATTGATCTGCCAAATCATGTAATAATGTTATTTGACTTGCATTGAATTGAATGCCCCCTGCATTGTCCACCATTTGCATATGCTGTAACTCTTTGTCTCCAGGCACTAGAACCGATTTTCCATCACATTTGGGTGGAGCCGCATGCAAACCATCAATGAAATCTTGTAAACGATCCTGGAAGTTACAACAAAAGTAATCCGGCTTAATAGCAACAAAAATTTGACCCAAACCAGCCGGTTTGCCCTTTGCCTCCTCTGAACCACGCTGCGGTATTTGGGTACTGTAGTGGGCACCAGTCATGACTCCACATAATATATCCACCATTCCAGCTAAACCATATCCTTTGTGTTCAGGTTGGAAAGGGCGTAACCGCTTGGCGCTTAGTACATCACTTGCTGTCATCGCTATCTTTCCATTGCCATCATAAGCCATGTCTGATCGAAGATTTACGTTTTGCCCACTGCAGAAATCCATTTCGATTTGTTGCAATGGCACTTGACTCATACACATATCAACGATCAATTGTCCCCTAAATAGCCCAGCAGCGCAAGTAATCGGATTCTCACCAAGCACAGCATCAACACCACCAGCTGGCACCAAAGTTGGAGTAGCATTCGACATGCACAGCCCAATGAGTCCCCCTTCAATGGCACGACATGCATACCACGAAGCCATGCCTATGCAATTAGAATCTCGTGCTGCTACCCAACCAATTCCATACTTTTGTGCTTTCTCCATAGCCAAATCCATACAAAAGTTACCGATCAAAGCCCCCGGTGCATTATTACCACTCACAAGAGCCAACGCACCTTTATTTCTTAACACATCTGGTTGGGCTGTGACAGAAACTGTCCCATCTATTAGTTCTGTGACTAGATTTGGCAGCCTATGTAAGCCCATGCAACGATGACCAAAATAATCTGCTGCCAATAAAGCATCTGACATTTGATTTGATACATTTTTCGGAACTTCCAGTTTCTCTAGTATCGCAGTTATGAATCTTTGTGCATCCAATACTTTTATCAAAGTTTTTTCTTTGGAACTATAAGCAGATGTCACTGGACAGCTGCCATTATAAACTTTTAGTAGTAATCCCATAATGTGCATTATTCCATGTTTGGCTTTTTGCGACTCCAACGGATCCAATTGTTCCAATTTTGGTGTTCTAATAAGGTTCAAAAAGTTTAATCGATTTAGAATATTCATAAAAGATTTCATTTTTAAAATTTTTTTTTTACAATTATATCCTTATATAAAAGATTAAAGTAATTTGTAAGTTTGATTTATAAAGCAAATTCTTTACATCTTTTTTTTTTTGCATTGTTTCAAAGTCTTCAGTTTCGAAAATAACTTCTTGTATAATAGTATTAGAGTCCTAGAATTTTTATTAACAAAATTCTATTTTACATAAGGGAAGGACTTCTATTATTGTATATTTATATATTTATATATATATATATTAAACCATTACCATATGACCAACTTCAATGACTTCAAAACATAGATTGAACTTCTGTAAACCTAGAATTCAAGTGGACCATTTTATAAACTCCAATGACTGATTAAAGTTTAACCCAAGTAGTAGTTTGCTTTTTAACATAACCTGAACTGAAAATATGTGCTAATCTGCTCAAGGCCATAATGATGAACAGACATAGATACAAGAAACGCATTCACATGAAATGGCTACAAAGCCTCAAAGCAACATGCGAAGCGAGCGTCACAACACACAAAAGTATCTAACAAAAGTATTATCATCATCAAGTTTGTGAAGGTATCTTCATCATGATGATTGTGATAGCTTCTTCAACATCTACGCAAAAAAGAGGAACAGAGCGAAACACATTAATGTTCTTGAAATGTCAGTTCGTATGCATGTCACACAGTTAAAACAAGTTCATTGTGTTGAATTATGCCAACAGACAGACAGATTTATATACATAAGTAGTAGGTAAAAACAAAAAAAAAAAAAAAGGAAAAGAAATAAATTCAATACACATACACAACCACACAGACACACTGATATAAATAGATAAATGTATGTACATGATGATGCCTTTGGCTTTGGTTTTAAGCCCTCTCCTACTAACCTTGCAACATACTCGTACACACAAATCGTAATATACTTTTACTTTCCATTCCGCTTTCATGCTTTAGTTTTCCCCTCTCTCTCTCTCTCTCTCTGTAAAATACTCATAGTCTGTTCTCATTTCTTAATAAGCACAAATTTTTTGTTTTCCTATACACACACACACACACACATATGTGTGAGAGATATAAAAGTATCCATTTAACTGGTACCAGCAGATTAACTATGCGCCAAGCTTTACCACAGAAAAAAAATACACGCACACACAACACAAATATAAATAAACACAAAAATTGAAAAACTGCACAAAAAATATATACAATTCAGATACACTCTCACACACAGATACACATATACTTATGTATGTATGTATGTATAGGCATTTGTATTTATAGTTGTACATATATTTTTTTATATTCATTTGTAGGATTTACTGTCTTTCTCAACCTTCACCATTAAAAACTGTTTTTTACAAAAAAAATATTGTAAAAATGTGGGTAAAAAAATACTGAAAAACTTAGAAAAGAAAAAAAAAAATGTTTATAAAAATAAAAGAGAAACCAGCAGCGCAAGCGAAAAAAAGTATAAAAGCAAATAAATGTCAACATTGAAGGCCAATGAAGCTTTGTCTTTATAACGCAACCATCGCACGCTTTCTCTACTATAATACTTAGTTTCTCTTTAACCATTTTGCAATTTCTCAATTTTTATATTGTAGTAGGAATACAGAATATGTATGAAAGTGTATTAAAGTTGCCTCAAGTGTCTATTTAGTCATGTATATGTGCTCGTGTAGTTGGCTAATAGCCTCAAGTAGCATCCTCTATTGTTCTTCGACGACTCTATAGAACTCGGCTTAACTTAGTTCAGTTCAGTTCAGTTCAGTATAGTTCGGTTTAGTTTGGTTTGTTTTAGACTGAATGGAATAGAGTAGTTTACGCCCGCTTTTCCTTACTGTTAGTTTATTTTTTATTCTATTTGTGATCATCATGTTGTGAAGCTGATGATTCTCTTGTTGCCTCTGTTGTTAAGCATACGCCCCGTACACTTGTTACTTGTCTTTGGCGACGCGTTTCAAATAAAACACCACTATAATATTTGCAAGAGCTAAAAGTAGCCGCCTTGGCTATTTATCATTTCTAGGCGTGTTTTTTTTTTTTCCTTTTTTACATTTTATACTTTTTTAGTTGTTTTTTATTTGTACTTTTTTTTTTTTTGTAGTACTTTTGCTTTTGAAGTGGCGCCCATTTGATTAATGACATAGAAAATATTTTCATTTTTTTTTTGTCTTTGTCCCAAAATTTCCTTTAAGCCTTTTCTATTAACTTGAATTAGCTTTGACTGTCTTACTTAAAAAACTTACCAAAAAAAAGTATAGTAGATGATTAATAAACATGTCAAAAAAATAAAGTAAATTGTTTGAAAGGCTGTTAAAATGTCTGCTTATTTCCTTTATTTTTTTAAGGTTAACAAATTAAAAGTACTGATGGATGTTTTTGCTAAATCAGCTTGGAGAGATAGTTGAAAAGTTAAAAACGTCAATGATTCAATAAATCAGGCAAAAGGAAAGGAAACTTTTAAGCCAAACCGGAAGTTAACTATTTTCCTAATTTAAGTAACTTGATATATTTCTAAAGTAATTTCCCATTTTATCTACAATAAACTTAACAAAAGCTATCAATTTTCAATAAATTTTGTTAAATTGCATGATTTTGATTTTGAGTAAATTGATTAAGAGGAAATTATATTGATAAACAATTAATCATAATCATATGCACTGATGGAGGAATCTCAACAAGAAAGGAAATTAATAAAATAAAATTATAAACTACATTAAAAAGAAACTCATGGCTTTCATTGTTGAAAATGATAAAGGTCTTTCAAAATTCTTGATATCATGTGATGGGTAGCTTCCCAGGCCCGCCATGATTTGTAATGCATCACTGATTAATCTTCCAATCTTCTGAGTAATATATATTGACAAACAATGACTTCACCTCACAGCACAAGCAGGGCAATCAATTTTTGTTATTTTAACCTCATCAGTATGAGTAGTGGATACAATCAATGAGAATCTAAGAAGTCTCTCTCAAATCTCATGTGCTGATTGAAGTATATAAATCTATAATATTTTTCTATTATGTATTTTTATAAAATATTTACAAAAACATCAGTAAAATTAAGGTCAAGAAAAAATCATATGAAAACGTGCTTTGACAAACAAATGAGGTGTCTACTTCAGAAAGAGAAACAAGTATTGCATACTTAAAATGAGGAACATTTAGCAAAAATCACCTGATGATGAAAGGACAAAAGAAAATCAAGCAAATGCCAAACAGGAAATATAAAATTATAAAGTGCCTAATCAAAAATCAAATAAAATAAACAAAAACAAACAAAACAGAAAAGACAAAATTGTAAACAGAAAATAAATAAGAAAAGATACTTATTGTGTGTGGTGAAAAGAAGAATGTGTCGAAAGGATAACAACATATGTGTGTGGCACAGCATAGTTAAGTTTCGACTGTGTAAAAGTAAATAAATGAATGCTGAAGTAACTGAAAGAGTCAATGTATGTTCAAATGATTTGTGTCACAATTTACCAACGCCTAACGCCATAAATTTTAACTAAAAAAGTAAATACCAACAAACTTAAAAGTAAACAAACAAACAACAAACAAAACAAACGAGATACAAACTTATTATTATTGTTATTATGAAAAGGCGCAAAACACAAAACTCATGTCACTCATTGGCTTCTTCGCCTTTCTCTTTTGTTGTTACGACGACTTTCACAATTATGGCTTATAAGTTTTTTTTTTTTTCTTGTTTTTCTTTTTTTTCTTACTGCAGCATCTTTTGTTTCTTGCAATTTCTATTGCCTTGCCTATTTTCTACTCTCATTCTACTCATGTGTTTCTGGAAGCCTTAAAAAGTATGCAACATAAAGAGTTATTTATGTTTCCTCCTCCTCCTCCTTGTTTCTTATTCCTGCTTTCTTTATATTTCCCTCATTGTTCGTATCTGTTGTATTTCTTCATTTTCCTTTTCTTCTTTGGCCAAGTGAAAAATGCTTTTAAAAACTTTTCCTCCCACACACTTTAGACACATTGCTTTTGTCTCTAGTTCTTTACTTTAATACTTTACTTCTGTTTTCTTTGCCATACTTCAAGGGGCTTGCAACTTTTTCTACCTAACAATACTTGAATACTTGGCTTTTGAGTACTGAAATACTGTAGAAGAAAAAAAAAAAAAAACAAAAACACAACTGTAACTATAAGTGAAACAATAACAACAACTTAAGGCACTTGCTTCTTTTGTGCTACCTTTCATCTACTTAACGTAAAGAACACAAGACATTAAATTGCCTCAATATGCCATAAAGTACACAATAATATGATAGAAAATAAAACACTTAAATCCACTTTATGGAAAGAATATTTTAAGATGAGCTAATTTCTGATGATTTAAGGATATGAATTGAAGAAAGAAATGTTTATCATAAGCAAAGTCCCATGAGTTTATAAGCTTTTCGATACTCGTATTTCATTTTTTCACTAAAACAACACATTTCTGGTGTTTTGATCTTGATTTCCTAGGATTGCTTTCCATTGTTTGTCTATTTCAATACATCATATAATATATTCTATACTAGACACATATTGTTCTTTAATTGAAATTCACTTTACACATTTTAATGTTTCATATAATTGTTTGTTTGGCTACTTTTACTTGCAATATTTTTCTCAACTCCGTCTTATTTTCTTACAATTACATATAATTTTATTAAATCATAAACTACTTTACAATGTTTTACACATATTCTTTGAGTATCTTATTAACAACTTCTTCTTCTTCTTAACCCTTTGTATCAATGCTTTCCTGACGATGATGTTCAATGAAATCTTGAAAATGCTGAATATTCGTTAAAACAACTAAATCTGCAGCACAATGATCTGCTCCAGGGGCATTACTTATAATACCCAAAAGATTATGACGATAACGATCACGTGGTAGAACAGCATTCTCACGGGTATAGGTAAAACCACCGCCACTATCACCGCGACATGCTTTGCCTCCAGCATTACTAAAGAGACAAAATTTATCATTCGCCAAATCGGCATTATACTCTTTGAGACAACGGTCATTTGACTTGGAGATTGCTTCAACAAATTGAAGTTTATGATCACCCTGAAAATCCCAACCGGCAAAGCGACCTTTGATTTCGTTTGTAATAAGTTCCTTTTGAGCACGTTCGTAGAAGAGTAAACAAATCGGACGTACATTATTCGAAAAGTGCAAAGGTCGTTCCAATATCAGAAGAGCTATGTCATTGACATAATTCGAAGCAACACCCTTGAAATCACCATGTATTTTAATATCTGTCACATTTCTAAACATGGCATTGTTTTCATTTTTATAATAGTCACGATAGAACTTAGCAGCTGCTATTTGAAAAATATCCGGGCTATAGGGACTTTCTTGTGCCTTATCCCAAATGCAATGAGCAGCTGAAAAGAAACATTTTCGTAAATTTTTTGAAAAATTATCAACAAAGATTATTCTACACACCTGTCACAACTAAATCTGGTGTGAGTACAGTGCCACCACAGAGAAATTGGAACTTTAGTTCATCGAAAATTGCATAGAGACCAATATGCCAAGGCACAACACGATTCTCAACTGTAAAGCCATTTGCGGAGAATTCTTTGGTAGGCGTAGCAATCTCACCACATTCACTTTCACATTGACGTCGTGAGCCACTCCAAACGCCGCCATTCATGCATGTCAAAGTGGGAAGCGAAGTACGATTCGTGAAATAGGTGGCACACAGGAAAGTCACCACTGTTCCAGGTGGTTGTTTACGTTTGCAAGGCACTATTTGACCTTTGAAATGGCACGTCGGCACTGTCGTATAACCACCGACAATTTCAGTAGAATCACAAAATTCTGTGAAAATTAAAAGAAATTATTGAATTATTATCAAAATTTATTCGCAATCCTTGAAAATGACTTACTCTGACACTTGGGAATATCAACACTCCATTTTTTATTGGCACAGTAACTAACTTGTTCACCTACAAGTGTGTGACCTCTTTTACATGAGAAATACACTTCACCATTTCTAATTGGTTGCGGTCTCTCAAAGCCAAATCGATCTTTCATCATAGGACGTTCAGGATTCTTTCTGCCCGGCACTGGACAACCATCGGTTGATTCATCTCCGAAATTAGCAGTTGGGGCAGTTGTTATGCGTGTTCCTACATCACCACCATTTCCACTTAAATTTACTGAAGGGCTTGATGTACGCGTATAATTACAAAGTAAAGGTGCTTCATCGGAACCATCGACACAATTATTCTGACCATTACACATAAAATCACGTTCGATACAGGCTCCATAGCCACAAGTAAATGTATAACCAGGACACTCAATATGTGCGCACAGTTCAACTGATTCATCGAACGAATCACCACAATCATTTCGCCCATCACATTTCTTATCATTGGGTAAACAAATACCAGAAGGACATTTTATTTCACTATTCCTAGAATGAATTATTGTATATAAATTGAGGTCTCTATTTTATGAGTATATTTCGTAATTACGCACTTGCAATTGCTTTGTAATCGTCGTTCATATGCTGTAATCGCATACTCATCTCCGCAACGTTGTATCGTCTCATCCGAACCATCGGCACAATCCGGTACCCCATTACAACTTGCCGTGCCAATGACACAGGCACCATACGTACATCTAAAGAAAGGCTTTTCACAGAAATCACGCTGCTGTATGCAATTGTGTGCTGTTTCATCAGAGCCATCCGGGCAATTCTTTACACCATCACAATAATTAAACGAACTGATGCAGATGCCATTATCACATTCAAATTCTCGTGGATTGCATTCTGATGAAACTAATCGTAAACGATAATTAGTACAATATTTTTTAAATAAAATATCCCATGGATAATGGATAATTAGAATTATGACCTTTGTAATTTTATCTTTCATTTATAAATTGAGATTTTGTTGTTACTTCAAAGGAAAAATTATAAGTAACAAGTAGGCAAATTGTTTTCTTTGTTTCTTTCTTTTTACGTACGTGATTACCCATAGTTTGCATGATCTTTCTTAAATTTTATTGGTTTTATTTATTTAAAATTTCAAGTAAATACTTAATACAACATTCCTAGAAATCTTTCATAAATCAATAAACAAAAAGAAAGCATGTCAAATGAATCAATACCCTACCTTCTTACCCTTTTGGAAGATGGAAGCTATGAGTTGTGATAATTGAGATACAATATTATATTTCATTGAATCAAACGAAGTTTAATAAATTTCACCTTAGTTATAGTAATAGTAATAAACTATTAATTATTATTGATTATTAAGATAAATTAAGATGTCCTTAATCATGTAAACCAGTTTTAGCCTAAATTCTTTATAAAAATGTTATGCAGGAATCTTTTTGATAAATTTAGAAAATTATTCATATTAAAATCCTATCTTCTTGTTGTGGAATGAAATAATAATAATATTTCTGGCGAACAAAGAGAAGATTCTTTGAAAAAATTTTAAACTAAAATATCAAGCACTGACCACACCAAAAGCATCCTATAATTGCTGGATCATGTTCCTTCTTAAATGACTTACAAACTAAACGAAAATTAATAATATCATTCCTATTACAGTACGAAGGGTATTAAAAATATTTGATAATCAAAAACACTTAAAAATCTCTTGAGATTAACTTGTTTGAACACATCTCAATCAACTAGTCAAGTCCTATCACCATAATATTGTGGTTAGCTCAAGAAAAAAATAGAAATCTATGGATGGAAAAAAATTTATAAAAAAAATATATAAAATTTATATTATAAACCGCATTCATTGATTAAATATGCGAAACATTTATTGTAATTAATACAATTTCAATGAGAAAAACAAATAAATAATCAACAGAAGCGAAGAAACTGGAATGAATATTGTGACGTCATAAACCAGTTTTCATTTTGTTCACTGAATGCACAATTTCAATTTCATTGTTGCAGCATTTAAGATTTAACAAAAAAATATTGGAAAATATTCTTCAGATTCAATGTACCAGGAATTGTTAACAAAAAAAAAAAAAAAACATAATAACAATAATATTTTTTGTTGTTTATTCAAATTATGGCATTTGTTTTTTTTTTTTTTTTTTGTATTTGTTTGCTTTTATTGTTCAAAAAGTTACTCACTTTTTTTAATTCGCAATGAAATGACTAACAAAATAGTGAAATATGCAAAATTATAATTATTTTTACTTAACATATTTGCACAAATCACATAGTTTTTAATTATTTAATTTTAGCTATTTATTTGTAATTTTTTTTCTTAAGTTATTGATTTTTGAATTGGAATATTTCACATTTGTTTATACAAATTTCATAGATTATTTACAGCTTTGTTGTTTTGTTTTCACACTCTCATCAACATTATTATTATTATTTATATTTATTATTTATACAAACACATTCACACTTTCATTATTACTTTCAATTTATTGTTTCTCTCAAGACACATTTAAACGAGACGCGTGCAAAATGCCGACTAATTTTAAATGGATCTTGATTTCAATGCGAGACATATAGAAATAGAATTGTGTATATTGTTGCTTCACACGAGAACAAGTTCTGAGTTTGAATGTTCAAGTATGTGATTATTCTCTGATATACATATACAATACAACAACTGAAATAAAACCAGACAGAGATCAGGTTTCTGAACATTAAGAAGAGATTCATTCGCTGATAACAGAATCTTGGGCATTTGTTGGAAATAAGTTTCTTTACGAAATTCTCAAAGGAAATTTTAGGCTTATGAAAGATAACTATAATTGCATATTGTACGAGAATGGTAAAAAAGCAAGGTTTATCTGGGACTATAAATGTTGAAAGATGAGAAATTAACAGTCTTTGCAGTTCACACGAAGGCAGAAGAGAAAGCCCCTCATTACAAAAAGAATTATTCCATAATTTGCAGTTCAAGCTTCAAAACATTTAACTCAATTTTCTCACAATACGCAAATATGCAAATATGCAATTTAACATTTAACATTATTTATTATTTCCTCTAATTAATTTATGATTTAAAATAAATATCATCACTTTAAGTATAAAATACCGCGTCTATATCAGAAACTTATAGTGTCTAAATTTCAGTTCAATAGTCCAAAAAACAAAAAATTTTTTCGAATAAGAACCTGAATGTTAATGGTGGCTTTGTATGGGAGGTACCCTCCCAACTAATCCGATCAAAATGAAATTTAGACAGTATGAATTCCAGATATGTAGCCACCACCCACCTTCGGATTACTGGATCGTACAGCTGACATACAAACTAAAATATTTCTTGTATGGGGACCCCTTTAACTTTTTCAAAATATTTTAATTTTAGTATTTGTTGTTGATTCGCGGATAGAACTACACACTCTACTGTCTTGCTATTATGGTTCAAGAGATATGACCCGAGGACGGACGGACGGACAACGTATGTATTCCGGAACCCTAAAAATGCAACTTAACACATTAATTAGACACATTAATTTTCAACTCTATAAACCATAAATAGAACTCTGTTGTATTTTAAACAATTTATTTATTAACTAGCGTTAACCGGCGTGCGGTGCTACACCCCTATGTGTTAATTGGGTGTTTCTTATAAAATGCTTTGTTGTAAAATGTGTAATTAATAATTTACAATATATTTTAATATTCTATTATAACCTAAGCAACTTAAGAATCATTTGTTCTTTTAAAAAAAATCGGTTCAGTATATTATGCACCAAATAAAAAAAAAATTTAACAATTAATAAATAAAATAATTAATTTAAAGCATAAAACTATCTATATCTGGACAACAGCGCTACCTACCGGATACAAATGTAGCAGAGAACCTGACTGTAACTCCAGTAGTACAAAGAAAAAAAACAAAATCATCGAAATTGGTCCAGCCGTTCTCGAGTTTTGCGGGGTGATACTATGTTTTGAGTGCATTTTTATATATATAGATGATCACCCGTAAGAAGAGAGAGTAGTGGTTCAGGTGGAGGGAGAATTTCTTCTCATTTGACTTTTCCTTGTAAGCAACACATGCCTTTCGATCTTCCTTGAATTTCAATGCCAAGCAATGTTCACACACCACTGACATAGTACCTATTGATACTATACGATCGTCCCTGTAAGAAATCGGAAAAATCGGAAAGGATCATAATTCATGGCAGAATTTTCTTTATTTACCCATGAATTAGTAACTCGTGCTGATGATATTCTCTCTCTCTCTCTCTCAGCTCTATATCTATCTCGAGCCTGACTGAGGCGAGCCTCACGTTCCGTTGACGATTCTTCATCTCTAGCTGAACGTAATCTTTTGGCATTCACTGTACTACGACCTATGTTCGAACGACGACGTCTTCCAGACATGACTTTATAATTTCTTGATAGTAATAATCAGACTTAAATAAAAAAAATCTAAAATCACATTTGAAGAAACTTTGCTGGGTAAACAATGAGAAGCTGGAATATTGTAGTGACAGTAAATGCTTTTTCCATGAATTATAACACTATGCCTACTACATTAATTTTAAAGATAGGCATATAGGTATATATAGAAAATAACAGTATTTCTGCACTATTTAATGGATGTTACAATATTATAAATATTATAAATATAAACCTTCCTCTTCAATCACTCTATCTATTAAAAAAAACCGCATCAAAATAGGTTGCGTATTTTTAAAGATTGAAGCGGTTATAGGAAAAAAGCGACTTTGTTTTATAATATGTATAGATTCACATTTGGAAATACATTAATTATACTGTAATGAATCACTTAGAAAAATGGTATATGATTTCTAATGAACCTAATGATTGCCGAGTTCAATAAATTTGTGGCATAAAAATATTGATTTGCTATCAAACCATGACCAGAACTCACAAGGCCAATTAAATGATTTGTACCATTGAGTTCCATGAAAATGCCACTTCCACTGTCACCACGATGTGCTTCAGCATTGAATTGAAGATAGAACAAGAATTGCTTATCGTTTATTTCATTTAGTATGATTTTGCCAGGAACCAAGACTAAGTTCCCATTTGTGTTTTGTTGAAAATTATAAGCAGCAAATTTGGCATTTGTATTATTAGTTACAGTTAAATCTTTGAACATTTCTACAGTTGGGCCACATATAGGACGGGTATTTATAGTAAAACTCATTGGTTTTGCCAAATGCATGAGGGCAAGATCATTCAAAAAGTTGTCATCGACACCTATATAATCACTGAAATAAATAATAATATTGAATATACTTACAATAAATGAACTATTAATTAATGTAAACAATTTACTTACGGATGCCCGTAAATACCTTTAATATCATGATTGAATATATTTTCCAATTTATTTAGCTGATTATAGTCACGATATTCCTTATGTGCCAATACAAAGAAACTCACTTGCTGTATTATTCAAGCAATGAGCCGCTACAATTTTGAATTTTCATTAATTTGCAGATTTCTTTCTATAAAATTATAAATAACTCACCAGTCAGTATCCATTCTGCATTAAGTATTGTTCCAAAACAAACAAAATGGCAATCAGAAATATTCATTTTACGACATATTGCCACTTCCCAAGGTGCCACATTGGCATCAATTGCAAATCCTCCATAGGCAAATGGTACCCGAGGCTTTTCTATTTTACCACAAATCTGCTGACAGGGTTCTAATATTCCAGTCCATTCACCATTTTCCTCACACTTCATAGACGAAAAAAAATCACTTGGTTGATGATAATTGTAGGCACATGTTGTGAATAGATTTGTGTAAGGAGGCAGAATTTGAGTACATTCCTTTGTCGTTCCAAAATAGGCACAAGACATTGTATAAGTGAAACTCTCAGGAGGAAGTTTGCAATATTCTATTATATAAAATCAATCAGATAAATTTGAAATAAGTAGTTAAATATGTAAAATCAACTTACTTTCACATTTTGGTAACACATTTCCACTACTCCATGTATCATTTTTACCACAGAAATAATCTGTATATCCACTCAATGTATAGCCACTTTCACAACCAAACAACACCATTTTATTTAACTTTACATAAACAATATTATTTCGATTCATCATACCATTTGCAGATGATATGTTAATAATCTTTAAATTATTTTTAGGAGGAACATGACAATATCCATCATAATGAGTTATAAATAGCTCAGAGAATTTTGGTAATTGCGGCAAAGCAAATGATTTATTACAATTTTCCTTATCCAATATTTCATCAGAACCATCAGCACAATCAGCCTTACCATCGCATAGTTTATTTCTTTCTATACAAGCACCATAACCACATTTAAATGATTCCATTCCACACTTATAACGCATACAAATCTCTGGTGTCTCATCTAATCCATTGCTACAATCAATGATTCCATCACATCTTTGATCATAGTCGATGCATTCATTCGATTGACATTCAAATTTATCTATGGTGTCAGTTCTTAAACAAACAATATAGTTCATATCTTGTTAATTATAGTTATTCGATTATTCTAATAAACTGCAACACTTCAAATGAAAAATTTCGTAATTTTATTAGTTACGAGACAACAAATTAACATGATTTCTACTAACTACTCTTGTATAGGAAAGTTAAAATCTTTTCTTTCTATCAAAACTTAAGACCTTAAATAGTAAAATATTTCAATAATTTTCACTTTAAACAATAGGACTTACAAATTACATGATCCTCTGAGTTGACTCTCCATCATGTCTCTGGTTGTGTCATTTGCTTTATACCATTCACAATAATTTTCATATTCATCTGAACTATCTGCACAATCTCTTTGACCATCACAGATTTTATATTCATCTATTTCTGGACCATAAGCACAATAATCATTATATAATACATGTAATTCTAGCATACAAAGAATCAATGTTTCATCTGAATGATCTATACAATCGGCTATGCCATCACAAAGACTATTTTCTTCTATAAATGTGCCATTTTTACATTGGAAACCTAAACGATTTTCAACTATATCCGATTCATTGGTTGATTCATTGGAAAAACCTTTAATAAATTTAAAATAATTAATGAATTGACATAATATTTTTTATGTTTAACCTATGACTACAAAGTTCAGCAAGAAACCGATTTCAATCAAACGAACTAATTCACAAGACATTGCGAACACAACTGAATCCAATTACAGATTTATATTTTGTACGAGTTTCTACAAGATAATTATAGAGGCATCAAAATATTCTTATCAATAAAGAGCACTGCTATATCACATTCTTGCATTTTGTTTGTAAGCAAAAAAAAAAAAAAATTAATTTTGTTTTCTTTCTCATTTCAGAACACTCAATTGCGTTGAACTCTCTCTTCACTCGCATTTGGCAATGTTAAACGTTTTGTCAGCATGAAAGACCCCACAGATAGAATACCAACATCGAGTGCAAATCCAAAGCAGCTACCGCGTAGATAGTCATCTTCAGTTTCATTGAAATTGTTTAGAGTTCCAATATTTAGTACGACATAATAGTAGTCTACACTACAATCCAAATTAATATGCATTCAATAAACAAGATGTGGTCAGTGCAAATTTTACTGAGTATTCTGGCCATATTGCTGCCATTGATGTTGAGACTTCATGTTGCTCATGGTTCTACTCTGGACATCTATAAGAATGCAAGACTTGGGCATCGTATTGTACAGACACGATATGGTAGACTACATGGTCTTATCTTACCATTGGATAATTTTCGATTTTTACGTTCGGTGGAAGTGTTTCTGGGAGTGCCATATGCCACACCACCAACCAAACAAAATCGGTAAGTAAATTGAAATTTCCTAGGTATGTTCACAATCAAACTGATATTGTATTTGCCTAAATTGCTCCAATATAATAATAACTTCGTCAAATTTTGATTTTCGTCACATTTCATTTTCATATTTTTTGGATTTACTCCCCTTGATAAAGAAGTTTCACTTAACAAAAAAAAATTCCCAGTGCAGGACCCAACCCTCGGTTTGCAAGTCCTACTCTCTAACCACTACGCCACGGAAAAATTTTAATTGTATTTGCCAAATAGCAACAATATAATAAAAATATGGTCAAATTTTGTTTTACATTACATTTCATTTTCATATTTTTTGGATTTACTCACATCTCTATCACATTCTTTTCGATTGTTCTGTTTCAAACTCACCCATCTCTTTTTTAATCAATTCTTTTACATTTGCCACCCTTTACTAGGAGATACAATATTTAGTGTTATTCAGTGGCTTCTAAGCACGAAGGCAGTTTGATATATCAGCGACTTTTTTGATTTCCCTGATAAATTTAAATGTAACAGTGCTCCTAGCAACAACCATCTACTATCACATATTAAAAAAAAATGTGTCATTTAGTTTGTGAAAGCCATTGACTGTTGAAAGCAGACCAGAGAATTTCATATATTCATCAAGCATTAGTTTAAGCGTGAAAAACCCATAACTGAAGCCAAGGGAAAGCTTGATAAATATTATAGGAACTCTGCAGCATCAATTTCAATGGTTAAGAAGTGATTTATTGAATTCGGTTATGGTCACCCAAAAATCATTTAAATCTATAGAATGGTATTGGACGATCGGATGGTGTCAGTGCGTGAGGGGGAACATCACATTTTGACTTTACGTAGGATGGGTGCCTCACACGAGACCATAAGTGTGCACTGTTGTCACTTCAAAGGAGTGAAGAGATCGCCAAGATCACAATTCGAATGCGTTTTGCCGTGGATGAAATATTGATACATCACGACACGTGAGAAAAAGGAACTGCCAAAGAAGATAATTTCACCAGGTGTCCAAGGTAGGTCTTGGGGATTAGGGTTTAACGATGTGCGCTAAATATTATTCAGAGCAATTCGACAGATTCGAAATTGACATGAAGAAAACCGATCGTATTGTTCTTCCACCATGACTACGCACGACTGCACAGGTGTGTAGTTGCCCTGTATGCTCATATTTAAAATAGTTCACCAGAACTAGCCCCTTCGAATGTTTCTTCTGTCTAACCCTAAATAAATGCCTAGTTAGTAAAACATTAAACCTTAAGAAATAAAATGCATTTTGCATAAAAAAATATTTTTTATTTGAAAAGTCACTGATTTATCAAACTGTTCTCGTATATAAATTTCTCTCATACTTGAAATTTACCTTTTCTAATAAATTTAAATTCTAAATGAATAATTTCAAGTAGAAATTATTCCCAAACTATGGGAAAACTCTGACCAACTCACATAATTTTTTCTGCTTTTATTCTTAAATATTAATAATTTCATTGTAGTAATTAATTTTTTCCTCTAAAATTTCTTCCAGTTTCAGTCCCACACGTGCTCCAGCGCCTTGGGATGGCATTCGCATATCAGACAAATATAGTCCCGTCTGCCCACAACGCTTACCCAATATACAAAATGAAACTGCAGCTTTGGAAAAGATGCCCAAAGGACGACTTGAATATTTAAAACGTTTGCTGCCATTTCTTGAGAATCAATCGGAAGACTGTTTATATCTAAATATCTTTTCACCAGTTAACGGTATGCAAAAAAATATTATTTTACAAAATAATATTATATGTACAAACTTCTTAAACTTTAAATAATCTTCGCGGTCTGTTTTGTGGTGATTAAAGTATTAAAAGAGCAAAACGAAAGTAGTAGAAATACTGAAATATGTAATTGCATTTTTATGTTAATATAGTTTACCATTAATGTGAGCATTAAATTAAGGTTGTCTCGCTTCAAGTGGTAAGACTGGTGCGCTGAATGCTCGACCTGGTCCATTTTGCTGGGTGCTTTTTGCATTACTTTCTGCCTGCTTGCCATTTCTTGATGGTGATGCTGGTTTTTGTTCGCGCCTATAAATTTGTTGAGTGTAATAAATAAAATTAAAACCGAGGGAAAACCGTCAAGAAGTCGCTTTAGCATAGTGGATAGGAAAGCAAACTGAGTAGACTCTTATTAAGAAACTTACTTATGCGATTTAAAACGTACATGGTGGTGGACTAAGATAAGAGTAATTGAGAATTCCAATTTAATTGTCGATTAATTTTAACAAACTAAACTTAAACTTAAATTTACGAAAATCTCTTAAAACAATTTCAAAACAATTTAATTTATGAAATAAAAAAAAAATGCAAATTCATACAAAATTTTCATTCTCCATTCTTTTACACTTCCCCCAAAGCAAATAAAGCTAAATTTGCTCATAAATAAAATCTGTAACATGGAATTTGCAATTACAAAATTTCATTTCGAAAAATAAAGAAAAATATACAATATATAAAATAAAAATTGCTTGGCATAAATCTTATTTAAATTCAATTAATTAAGATTAATCATGCGACACGTAATACCAATATTTTTTACTTCGAATAAATAAAAGAGAAAAACAAAACTGAACTAAAGTGAACTTGAAAGCTCTAGAGAAAATCTTAGTAAGTATAATGAAAGAAGAAAAGAAAAATAAAACAAAATAAAACAAATACCACGCAAATCTTATCTTAAGTGGCAGCTAAAGCTTAGAGTAAGGACGTAACAAACAACAACTGTCAGGTACAAAACATAACAGGACAGTATGAAACATGATGAGATAGAAAGGGATGCGATGGTATGGAGCAATCCACTCTAAGGGTAGCCAGCAGTAGCACAAGGATTTTGAAACCAAATCAAAACCAGCTTTAGCACGCGAACGGAAACGTTTAATGGTTCTTAAGCGGTAGCAGTAGCAGCATATGAACGATAAGATAAAAAATATTCGAGTAGAGAAGTAGGGGAATTTTTGAATAAGAGAAACTAAAAAGAGAATCAGACATGGCAGGATAATAGAGAATGACGCGTACTCATGAATTTTTATGTTCACATTTTGTAGTTTTCATTTCATTTCATCAATTCCTTTTTCCATTTTTTCTCTTCTCTCTCTTCTGAAATACTTCCGTTTTGTTTCATTTACATTTTTGCCGTGTTCTCTCTTCGTACTCCAGCGGGTGCAAATGAGAAGAAACTGCCGGTAATTGTGTTCATACACGGTGAGTCCTTCGAGTGGAGCAGCGGAAATCCTTATGATGGCAGTGTGTTGGCCAGCTATGGTGAAGTGGTCGTCGTGACGCTTAATTATCGTTTAGGTATTCTAGGTAAGTAAAAGGCGAGGCCACCAAAACAACAAAGTACATACATAACATGTTATATTTCCATTTCTATTTATTCAACAGGTTTCCTTAATGCAAATCCAAATCCACAAGCGCACGCACGCGTCGCAAATTATGGTTTAATGGATCAAATGGCTGCCTTGCATTGGATACAACAAAATATACAGAAATTTGGTGGTGATCCAAATGCGGTGACCCTAGCGGGTCATGGCACTGGTGCCGCTTGCATAAATTACCTCATGACTTCACCGACAATGGTGCGTGGCTTATTCCATCGTTCCATACTTATGTCTGGTTCAGCATATTCATCATGGGCCTTGGTTGAGGATCCCGTGTTGTTTGCCATTAAACTAGCTAAAGAGGTTAATTGCACGATACCCGAGGATATCAATAAGCATCACGAACAAATTGTCGATTGCTTGCGTGATGTGTCCCTGGAGGAATTATATGCAGCCGATATACAAGCACCTAATTTTTTATCATCCTTTGGACCATCGGTAAGTGATTTGTTAATATATACATATATAGGTATATAATGCATGGTAGATCAGCCTTTCCTATAGTATATTTAGAGCCCAAATAATCAACTTTTACTAGGAGAAACTAAGCCATAATGGAACATTTTCTTACCCAAAAAATAATTTGAATCTTATCTTACAAATTTTGTTTCCTACAAAACCAGTAAGACTAAAATCGAGAAAATTTTTTTGTCTTCAAATTTAAGTATCAGATTGAGACTATTAGATTCATTTATAGAAGTTAAGTTTTAAATAATAGTTTCTCCTTTGTCTTCATTTCTAACCATCCCCTAAATTAAATTCTTATCATTTCCCTGAATATCTTCTATTGAATTAAGTTAAATAAAAAAAAGACTCTTAACTTTTTCCTAAGGGATGATTTTTCACAAATAAATCATCATTATTTAGGTCACATTTTTTCAAACTCCCTCCTATTGAATATCATCATGGATCATTTTCCCCAGATTTTCAAACATTTCTTCACCCTCATTGAGCCAGTGAAATTCTCCCATTAAATAAAAACTAACTTAATTCAATGTTAAAAATGATTATTAGATTTATCTATTGTTCAAGTATCTTTAAGTTGACCCATTACATCACAACAAAAGACTAGAACTGCCCAAACTCCAAGAAGAGAACAACAGGAAATTTCTTTCTTTTATCAAAGATTTAGTTCATTTCAGGATTTTTTTTTTTTTTTTTTTTTTTTGAAATCAAAATAAATTATAGAAAAAAAAAGATATAGAAAATAGATGAAGATACAAAAAGAAAGAAAAAGAAACCCTTGTTGCTTACCACACTTAATACAAAAAAATATCATTCAATGAGATGATGATTTTCCTGCTTTTATCCTTGAAGTCTGTTACTTATTTTGTTGTACTTACATTTAAGCACTTTTACCAATTTTCCTGTATTTTTCTTCTTAATATTCTTTTCCATTTCCCAAAGAGGACATTCTTGGTATCTTCTAATTTTGCTACAATATCTTTTCTTGTGTGTGTCTGTTTTCAATTTAGGTTGATGGCGTTGTCATACGACCCGGACATTCTAATCTAGATATCGATGATTTAATGACGCGCAACTCTAAACGTTCATCAGCAGATGGCATGGGCTCTGGCAATGGTGGAAATTCGGGTGGTATGGGTGGTGGCTCATTTGGTGGAAGTTCTGGTGGCTACTTTGGTGGAGGCGGTGGCGGTGGTGGCATCAATACTGCTGGCATGCCACATTATGATGTCCTATTTGGTGTTGTTACCGGTGAATCGATATGGCGTTTCAGTGCTCATGATATACAAAATGGTTTCGAAGGAGAACGACGTGATAAAATTATCCGTACATATGTTCGTAACGCTTATAATTATCATCTCAATGAGATATTCTATACGGTAAGTAAAGACAATTCAAACTTTCTTTCAGATACACGCATTAGATTCTATACTCATATATCCATCCTAAGAAAAGTCATCACTTTAATGTAATAATATTAAGACAAAATACTAGGAAGCATTTAAGCTCATTTAGTATTGTCAAAGATGACTATGCAAATAAAAATAAATAAAGACATAAATTAAATCAAATCAGATTGAAGAAAAGTCTATGATATTAAATGTCTGGTCGTATCCTGGCATAGTCTGGTTTGGTCTGGTCAGAAGTATGAGGGTACTTGTACTTCTAATGACTCTGCCACAGTGACATTCATGGCAGCTTTGTCTGGCTCTTAAAATGAATTCAGCACTTCATAATCAGATAAACTTAATTATGGTTTGTAAACGCTAAAATTAAATTTTGTGTTTGGTAATTTTTATTATTGTTGCTGAATTAACAGTAATTTTTATTATTTTTTAAATGCAGAAAATTGTCATAAATATTTACTTTGATCAAGATGATGATGGAGGATGGATATCAAAAGGTTGATTCAATTATATAAGATTGTTTGAAATGATACGTCATAAAGTCAGCTTATTAATAATTCCCAAGTTCTACAGAGTTTGACTCAAACTTGATTTAAAAACTTCATATAATAGTAATGACAGTAGAAGTATCTCTTATAATTCTCCAGGAATAATATTTACTTCTTTAAATATAAATGAATTTTTTATGTAATAAGGTTTAGTTTTTAATCTAAGCTAATATTGGATTAAATCAATTACCTTTGATTGACATCCTTTATATATAAAACTCATAATGAAAAATGCTTCTTTCTATTAGAAAACTTATTGAAACTTTAAATTTTTAAAGAAATATTAATTCAGAATTACATTTGTGACAAAAAAAAAAAAAAACAAAACAAAACATTAAATGTCCCTACAACTTAAGATATTTTTTCACTCTTTCATTTCTTGTCGATGCCTTTGATTTTTTTCCTTTTTGTATACTTTCGCTTAAACTTTTTAAATGAAAAAATGCATATTTTTAATCTTATTACCACAACTTTGGTGCACATAAGCGCGTTAAAAACTTTTATATTATATTTCGGAAGACTGAGTAAAAAATTAAATTTTGTTTCTCAATTTCATTTTTTAATTATAGAAAAAAGGACCCTTAATAATTTAGTTTCTTTTCCAACTCTTTTCTTCTTTTTTTTTTCTTTAATACTAAGTGGGTCTCACTTTTTGTTCCTGTTAAAAAATTACTTAAAAAGAAATCTTGAAAATAATTAGATTATTTAAATTACTTAAAAAACAAGAAAATCTTCTGGAAACAATGAAGTTTCTCATAAAAAATTTCTAGTTAAAAATTTTAAATTTATTCTCACGTTCCATTTAACGAATTCATGCCAAGATATAAAGCACATAAATACATATTTTAAACGAGCCTCAACTCTGCATTTGTTTATAATAATATAACAAGGACTATTCACTACTTCTACATACAAAATATTTGATATTTTTTAACGTATTCACGCGGTCTGTGTAGCAAATAGGGAAACATGGAAAAAGGAACGATAAAAAATGTGTCAGTAAAATCGATGTCATGCATATTTTACAAGTCAAAAGTGCATATTCGTCAATAACAACTCTAAAACCAACAACAACAATACAATAACAAATAACAATAGGACTAAAGAGGGCATAACTTGTATATATATATATGTATATAGTAACATATAGAAAGAGAGAGACAGAGAGAGAGAAAAATAGATGTATACAAATAACAAATAAAATGATTTCATTTCGATTTTTCATCAAGTTTATTGAACTAATATTTTTAAACAAATATTTTCTATGCTATAAAATAAATGGCAAATAAACGTAAAAAAACAGGTGAGAAAATCAATGAATTCGGTTTCAATGAATATTTTGTACCTTTCACTGAAGAAATTAAAAATATTACACGTCAATTTGTAAAATATAATAGTTCAAGTCTATATATTTGGATATACAATAGTGTATTTATTAAGAATGATAATATATCCTTCTAAAATATCTGGTTATATTAAATAATATATCCACCATATGCTAGCAATATCAATTATTGTTCTGAACGGTATATTATATAGGAAATTGAAAAGTTTTTGTACAGAAGCCATGCTTCCGCTCTACGAGAATTTTATCTTCTAATAAGAATAAATAAATGTAGTATGTTTCCTAATTTTTGTAATTCAAAAACAATATACAATGGCTAATCAATTTTTCTATAGCAAAACGAGCAATGATTGTTCTTATATTTAATTTATAATTTTAATTAATTTTAATTTGATTTATCATTTCACAATAATATTTGTTAATTATTAAGTGATGCCACTGACGTTTTGTATTCCAATGATTCCGTTAAAATCAACTTTCTTCACTTGCACATACGTACAATCTCAAGTTGCTGACTGACAATTGTCTATCTATTTTAACGGTCTGGGTTCAGTCGATGCTCCTTTTGTAAAGAAAATTGGCATTTACACATAACATAATATACTTTTTTGTTATAGAATTTTGTTGTTCTAAAAGTTTTTTATTTTTTATTCAATTCGATTGAGTAGCAAATGGAACCCTATTGCAGATACTTCGTTGTGCGTCCGTCTGTCTTCGGATCAAACTTAAAGCGGTCCCCATACTTAAAAAATTTTGGTTTGTATGGCAGCTATACGATCCAGTAATTCCACGATCTTGACATTTAAATGGTTGGTGGCTATACATTAGAGACCTTTATTGTCGAAGTTTCAGTTTGACCGGATTACTAGGGAGGGTACTTCCCTAACACGCCCACCATTCAAATTCATGTTCTTATTCAATAAACTTTTTTATTTATTGGACTATTGAACTGAAATTTAGAAACTATAAGTTTCTGATATAAGCGCGATTTATTTGTTGGTATCAGTAAAATTTTACCACTAGGGGGAGTACCTCCCATACAAAACATTTGAAGCTGCTTTACTTGTCTTGATTTGCTGTTGGTTTACTATTTAATTTTTAAGGTTTATTTTATAAATATATATATATATATATATTTTTTTTTTAGCTGATGTTGTGACTGCTTTCTGCAGAGGAGTTGTGCCTGGCTCTATCTAACCCGATGAGGCGAAGGCATTCTGTGGGTGTTGGGCGGCAGCTTTATTCTGACGTACAACCTCAGCGCGAAGTTCATGTTCCTTAAGATGATCCAACATCTTTTTCATATTCTCATCGCGCAAAGATTTGGCGGTCTTCAATTTCTCTTCAATGGCAACTTTTTCAATGAATTTCTGTTGTTGCAATTGTTCGTGAGATTTCTCAATCTCTTGAGCATGAGTCTTCCACTTCTCCTTCATGTCACTAATGATAGCTTCACGCTTCTTAACAACAAGTTCCATCTTTGTTTCGAGTTGCTCCTTGGTCTGAGTAATAAACTTATTGGAGATCTCATCCTTTTTGCGTGTAGCCTCCTCAATTTTAACCAACTTATTGTAAATATCAGCCATTTTCTTCTGTTCCAAATGCGTCGCTCTTCGGCAGCTTTAAGTTTTTGCTCAATCTGACACATTCTTGCCTGGAGTTACTGGACGCTTGGGTACAGCAATATTTGGTACTGGTTCAGCAAGTATAACCTCATAGCTAAGACCACCGCGCGATT
Source organism: Amiota minor (assembly GCA_037043295.1). Classification (NCBI taxonomy): domain Eukaryota; kingdom Metazoa; phylum Arthropoda; class Insecta; order Diptera; family Drosophilidae; genus Amiota; species Amiota minor. The sequence continues at coordinate 5,054,592 of JBAMAW010002155.1, read as the reverse complement.
TCTCCTGACAATGAATCTTAGTTGCTTTTACTTCAGATATCTCAATCTCATTATTAACCATGTTTAATTAAAATTAATTAACGATATATAAAATAACTTGTAATTATTCCTTCAATTTGCTGTTTCTAGTTCCCTTTGAGGGTCAATAGATAAATAACACGATTTTATAAGTTTTCCTTATTTTCCAAATGCGGCGCTTGAGACAATCTAACTTGTTTTTATACAATGAAATTATATATTTATAACAGAAATGACAAGAGCGTTCAACACTACTTAGATTGTTTATATTTTCACAAAAAAAAAAACAAAAACACTTAAAATCTTCTTATCAATTTTATTGAAGAAAAACTGACAACTGTTTTGCCTTCAAAGCGAATTAATTCCAATTCTTCAAATGATCGTGTTTTAGTTTGGAAATGATCCAATTTGTTTAGTATTCAATGTTTGTTAAACCACGAACTATTATTAATTAAAGCGAATTTGTATATTATTATTATTATTATTAAGCTTATCTTAGTCTCACGGCTCTGACACAACTGACTTCAACTTCTTATTGAATTCAACAAAATATGAAACAAAACTGAAAAACATAACATTTATCCAATTCAATATGCATAATTGAATTAAACAAAACTACTGCAGATGCTCAAAATTAAGCAACAACTTCTTCTTCTATTTTTTTTTTTATTTTTATAATAAAATACCTTTAATATGATGAGGATTTTATTTTGTATGCACCTGGAATTATTTCTTTTATGAATAATGCAATTTTCAAGCCCAAAAGATATTTATTTTTAATAAAAGATTTTTCATTTCATCCCAACAAAACAACAAAACACAAAATTCATGGGGGAAAAACTCTAGTAACAAGTAATTGAGCTCCGAAAAATATGCAACAATTCAATTATTTTTAAGCTTTCCTTTTTGTTTTTTTTTTTATAAAGTACACACATATATTTTTATTGTTTAAAAATGCAAAAACATATTTGCTTATTCACATTTGTTTTTTGTAAATATTCTTGTTGCTGTCGTTGTCGTTGTTGATGTTGTTAGTGTGGTGTTGGTGTGGTGTTGGTGTTGCTTTTTACTTTTGTTTAACTTGTGAATTGTTTTGAGTAATTTACTCATGAAAATAAATTAGTAAGAAGACATACATTAAACATTCTATGTAGTATGGCACATGGTTCCTTTTTGTTGAACATCATCAACATATCTAAGGGCAAATCATGGAGAAAGTGTTGAAGAACAAGAGCCAAAAAAAAAAAACAAACAAGCAAAGACTCACTAACTCACTCACATAGAAGCATAGCAGAGAAAAAAAGTCAATTAAAAATGTAATACTTTGCGTATGAGTAACTTTTGCTAGAAATGTTTTTGTTTATATTTTTCTTATTTCTCCAATTTATTTTGCCTACAAATTGTTGTTGGGCATGCAGGCGTTACTGTTAGTACAATATTTGTGTATCTTAATAGATGTGATGTGAGTATCTGGGTGTGTGTGTGTGTATATGAGTGTGCTTAAGTGGGGTTAGGGACAGTTAACACGCCATTGCTACCAAAACATTAACACTCTCATATGATACTGCAAATGGGTAGAATGTGTTGTTTGGTTGGTTGGTAACACATATCCTTTTATTTGGCAGCACATGTCCTTGCCAGGACACGCACATATATGTACAACTGTAGACCTACTTAAAAGCAGCATGCAAGCAGCACTTAACCCAAATCATTACAAATAACAGCAATAACGCTACATATAGCAGATCTTTTCGTTCATGTGTTGATGATGATGATGATGATGATGATGATGATGTCGCCATTTTTGCCTGCTCAAGCAACAGCAAATGAATACAACAGTATATCAGTATAAAAAGTATCTCAAAAAGAGATCTCTGCGTATCTGTGTATATGCATTAAGTGTACATCTATACACGCATACCACACTGAATCGCTATATATCACGATTATACACATTTGTATTTTTATTTTTATTCTTATTACAAGTATTTTTATTCTTTACAACCAGCAACAGCAACAGAAATGCTTATATTTTGTATCTGTGTGTGTGTGTGTGTTGTGCAAGTGTACTGTAAATCCTTTCGCATTTACTCAGATACCCAGATACTTATTTGTACTCTTACATATAGATGTCTTTCTCTATGTAGACCACAGTACTATATACTTATGTACATATGTATATACTTATAAGCATCAAGGCTTTATTTTTATAGACGTCCTTCACTCTTCTTATTTGAATGCAGCACTTGCGAATCCAGTTCTTTGTGGTTTCGCACGACTACAAAAGATTGTTGTAAAATATACGTACATTACATACTCGGCACATATTACATACATACGTACAGTACATACATAGTACAAACTCTTGTACTTACAGTAGCCAATGTATCTTAGGTCTTTGCTTATTATTTATTTTGACTTTTATTGATGTATGCGCATGTTAAATTATTTGTCAATCATCATATAAATTTAATCCAAAAAAAGGAGTTGATAGATTGTTCGTATTCTGTTTTCGGGGGACATGAATTTGCGTTTTACGGATATTGATTACATTTCAATGTGTTTATGAAGGCCAAAAAAAATACACATCTGGTAGAAAATTCAATTTCCTTTTACTTGACAATGTTAAAACTTAATGTATTTTCATTAAATATAAATGTGGAAAATAAAATATCTTTTTTTATTTTCTTAAGATAATAAAAACGATGAAAATAACAAAAGTAATGCGATTGAATTGATGAGAAGAATATAAAAAATATAGTATTTAAACATTATAAATTTTTCATAGAGAAATCAAATTAAATATTGTATATAAGATGCAAATTTTATTATAAGAAATAATAAATGGAATGGACCAATACTGGTTTTCAGGTCAAAGTTGTGTTTAACTTCAATTAGACCGTTTTAACATTCTGACACACTGATTGCATTGGTTCTATCGTATACCTACGAAACTACCTTTTTTAGCCAAAATCAATCATTATTTTTGTAATCAAAAACGTTGAATTTGTTGCTGGTTAAGACTTTTGCCCATCTGTCATCCATTAGACCACCCAATTTCAGGCTTCTCCTTAAGAATGGATTTGCTGTTACGATAGTCTGAAGATTTTAGGTCTCGTTAATACACGAGGTTGATTAAGACTTCTTATCCTAGTGCTTCCAACTTTTCCTGGACTCAATTAGCCATATGCGGTCAAACATTGTCATGATCAAAATTCTATGTCTGCTCGTTTTTTTTTTTTCACAACACAGTTCAAATCAATGAGTTTTTGTCGATAGCAATCAGTAATAACCGTTGTACAAAGTTTTAGACGCTCAATATACAAGTTACCCTGCTGATCCCAACAGGACAAAACCCATTTTGCCTTGGATGTGTCGTTTTGCGTTCGATGTTCATAGTAAGCCTGGATCAACCAAAGATATTTTTGCTTTTATTATTGTCAATATAAATCCACTTTTAATTGGCAGTGAATATTCGATACAAAAAAACTATTTTTTTTTTTTTGGGTTAAATAATTGAAAACAAAATAATAAATATATAAAGAAATTTCTAACTCCATCAGAAACAAGAGCAAAAGTAATTTTGATTAAAAATTGTAAGCAAATTTGTTTCCTTAAGGTTCAAAAATAATTTTTGAAGTGAAACTTCTTAAGCACCGTTGGGCAAAAATTTATACTAAAAATTAGAATAAAAAAATACAAATCGTCACGTTTTTTTTTATTCTATATCTTATGAACCGCACTAGGTAGAGACTTCAAATTTTCACAGAATGTGTATATCTATTGCTACATCCCCATAAAAGAATAATTTCATCGGAAAATCTCAATAAAGAGATTATACAGCACACGCGGACTTTTTTTTTTTTTTTTTTTGGTAGTTTAAATATCATCATAATTCAAATATTACAAAAATGGATCACTCTGGAAAAAATTTGCTATAATATTTACTTACATCAAAAATTTCTTGTCTTAAAGGTTTAAAATTCAAAAATTGTTATTGATAATTAATTGTTTTAAGCATCATTTCATCACAACAAAAGTATTTTTTTTTCTAGTTTAATTTAAATTGAAAAAATATTGTAGTTATTTTTTAAAATTCAAATGCAATTCTATTCAAACTCATAGAAAACTATAATATTGTACTATAATATTGTATTTGTGTAACCCAAATTATGTTGAATGCTTTCCCTTTTAGATTGTCAATGAATACACAGATTGGGATCGGACATCACAGCATCCGATCAATACACGTGATACTGCCGTTGCCGCAATCTCAGATGCACAATTTGTTGCGCCCATTGTTCGGACGGGTGACATACTTGCAGCGCTATCTCCACCACCCATAACAGGAAGCAATCAAAATTCTGGCAGCGGTGGCAGTAGTGGTGGAAATGGAGGCACTGCTTCAGCATCAACATCATCGACAGCACAAGCGGGTCGTTGTTATTTCTATGTATTTGATTATCAAACTAAAGATGGTGATTATCCACAACGTATGGGTACAGTGCATGGTGAGGATTTGCCATACATATTTGGAGCACCACTTGTCGATGGCTTTAGTCATTTTCCGCAAAATTATACAAAATCGGAGACTGCATTGTCAGAGGCAGTAATGATCTTTTGGACAAATTTCGCCAGAACTGGGTAAGCAGAAATGTATTCTTAGGTTTTCTTTTTTTTCTTTTTTTTTTGGTAATTTTTTCTCCATTTTTATTTTAATGTTGAATACATAGTTTGTTGCAAGTTGGCATGTGCATAAAATGATGTTGCCATTGTATTGTGTTTCGTGTGTGCGCTCGTTACTCATACGCGTCGTTGCACATTTTTTGTACTTGTGCAGATTGCGTTGCACAGCATTTTTATTCGTTTTTCTGCTATTTTACTGCGTGTTTTACGTGTAAATGTACCACAGACGAATGAATGCATTTCAGGTTTTGTTCTTGCTTGCTCATGATGTGATGTCATATGCTGATGTAAGTACAATTTGTATAGAAAAGGCGACCCACACTCACATCTATTCTACACACTTCATGGTTGCATCTAATGCAAAGATGTGAAACGAAATGCAACGCAACGAAAAACACTTTTTATGTGTGCAACACTTAACACTGATTGTTTGTATTTATCGTTCGTGTACTTGTTACTTTTTGTTGTTTTTCAATGGATGAAAGTAACCCACACACACCTCCATACACACTTATTAATAGAACCAAGTTTTCTTTCCCACAAACACACACACTCCCAAATGCATATGATGCTTTCGACAGCTGCTTGCTTTTCAAATGCTTAACGAAAATACGCCATTCAACAACAACCAACATTAAGCCGTTTCAGAATCTTCTTTGCTATCATGCACCTACCTATGTACATATTTGTGTATCTGTTTGCTTACGCATATGTATGTGTTTGTGCTACTTTTCTTCTAACTGTTATTGTTGTTATAGTCACCCATAGAAGTACTTTTCTTTTGCTTATTTTCTTATTAAATTTTTTCTTTTTTTTTTCGTTATAGCAATCCGAATGAACATCATCGTCAGGACTCTGTATTGCCAGTTTCAAAAGAACGTAATCGTTTCCGTAGCATCACCTGGGAAAATTATGATCCATTGCATCAAAAGTATTTGGAAATAGGTAAGTTTTCCTACCTCATGTTTACAAACACTTTCATAAAATACACTCAATGATCAAAACGGAAATGTGGAAAGAAGAAATGCGTAACAAAAATGTATTGTTGTCTAGAAATTCTATAAATTTTTTCTGTTAGATTTGTGGCAAATAACTAAGTAACAAGTCTGCAAAATGTTGCTATGAATTGCAATTTTGAGGAAATAATGTTCATGAACTTTTGTGATATGAAAATTTTAGTTGGATAAATATATTCAGAGAAATATGTCTTTCCTTAAAGTCTTAATGCATTTAAACTTACTTATAAAATAAACAAAAATTCTTCTTCCAAAGGCTTTTTCTGGTACCACGGGTGGTAAGGAGCCCACAGAACATCCGATCAAGGAGTAAAACATATGACTAAAATAAGTTTGCCTTGAATTTGAATTTGGTACGAGCGGTACTCATATCCAAGATGACGTTGATTGACGTTTATCAATTCATGTGCTAGGCACCGTGATATTAAGTCTTCACTGGCAGGTGTTCACATTAAACTAATTGACATTTCATAAGTACGTAATTCTGAATTTTTCTAATGGCTTGATTTCTTCTTAGATATGAATTAGCATTAAATTGAAAAAGTGTAAACAGCCTGTCAAAAAAACGTGACACTTTTTTATCATTTCCCTCTCAATTTTTGCCAAACGCTGCCTAAGAAGTTTCACTTCAAAAAAGAACCAATAATAAGAATTTGCTATTGAAAGAAGTGTACCAAGTATCCCCGAACTTGTGTTTAAGTTGCTTCAACTTAAATTTGAATCTTTTCAAAAAAAAAATACATATACAAATACAGGATAGGAATAAATTGACATTAACCAAAGTGTACTTAAAACCTCAAAGGACTTGCAATTGCCTTAGCTAAGTATAAATCAACATCAAAATGAATTTGTTTCAAAAAAAAAATGTAACTTGTTCTGACAAAAGGCCTAGTGCTGGTGAAAATGTACCTTAAATTCCCAAGAGTCTGCTGAGGTAAATCAGTTCCCTATGATGTTTCAAGTCATTTAAGTTCTTAATAGTGATTCGAGTATCTATTTAATGTTAATGGTTAGTAAATAAAAGTACATAAGATTCAATATTTATAAGCATTTGTGCTGAACTTGGTTTCCTCAAAGTACTTTAATTACTTTACTTACTTATTTAAGAAATAATCGTACAAGACTCGAATGTCCTAGCTGCTGGTCACTCGTTAAATGTGTTGTAAATTTAGTATTAAATATTAGATTTTACATCTCATTAAATAAATAAATAGCAATAAGATCATAGAGAATATTTGATTTTAAAACTTCAAACGTATAAGAAAATTTATTGATACATTTTCTAGAAATTGATAGCAATACCACATAGGCTTACAATGTCCTTTCTCATGCGTTTCGCCTTCGCTTTTGTTTGATTATTTTAGTTTAGTTTAGTGAGAAACCACATTCTCCCTTCTGATAATTGGGTAAATATTTTTTTTTATTTCATTATAAATTCAATAAATCAATTTGATTGAACCAAAAGTGTAAAATGTTAAACAAATTTTATTCTTTAAAAACATATCAGTTCATGTAAAGAAATTTCGTATTCTATCAACACAAATGGGAAAGCACTTTCAACTGAGAAACTCAAATGGAAATGTATATTAGAATCACATATGAAAAGGATGAGAAGCTTAAAAAATCAACACTCACTCATTTATTCATATTTTACACATACGGAAAACATTCTCACGTAAACCGTTTTTATTTAAATTTAAATTTCAAACAAAAACTTTAAAGAAAGCAAAAGTAAAAGCTTTTGCACATGCTTTGCATACGAACGAGGGAGCCAAAGAACCGGAGCCCGATAATTGACAAGTAGGCTATAGTATTTCTTGAAGAGGAAACAGAAACGAAAGCATCACAAAAAATATATATTTTTACTAAACCAAAAAAAAAAAAAATAACAAAGTGAACTGTAGTGAATAAAGAAGAAAGAAAGAGAAAAGGGAGAAAGGGTACCAGCAAAGAAGATTGAATGAAGGAATAAATGACAAAATCCGAAGAAGAGAAAAATATAAACGACACACACAGTTTAGTTGTATGTCAAACATGCGCAAATGTTATTAATTTCAAATTTTCCATAGCCTTTCCGCCATAGAAAGTAAAGGCAAAGCAAAAGTACCAAGCAACCGGAAACGCTGTCATGCCACCTTCACAAAGGCACAATGGCGCCTCTATGTGATGTGCATACGTGTGAAAAAGAAGAAGGTGACGACGCGTATATGTATACAAAACTGAGAAATCAAGACTGACATGTTTCTTAGCCCTAACAAAACCATTATGCTCTTCAATGGAAAGTTAACATAAAACCTGAATTAAAGGCAATATGCTTTCAATAATGGAGATGTGGAGTAAAGGTTTGACAAAATGGTGTAAAGTTAAGGAAAATGGGTAAGAATAAAATAGGAGGGAACGAACGAAGGGAAAAGTTATTGTTGGCATAATAAGAATATTTATGAAATTACTACGCACAACACCACAATAAACAGAAGCTCGAGAGACCCAGCACAGCCACCCACACACACCACACACAGCCCAGAACAGAGATATATAAAATAAGGGTAAGACATACAGACAGACGACACTGGTTTATATTCAACCTTAGATAAAAATTACAAGTTATGGCAATTTGATTATGATAATTGTTGTTGTTGTTGTTGTTGTTCTTGTTGTTATTCCAATTTCTGTTTAGTCGCTTGTCCTTAAGTACTGCGTACATTATGGAAGATGTATTGTATAACAAAAATAAATTTATATAATATAAAAACTAGAGTATCTGGTCCAGCTTCGCACGGCTAAACGAAATCCTTAAATTTGTGTGATAAGTACGAACATGAATAGAAATGTTGAATTACATTTCTGGTATTTTATTCTCGCTCTCTGCTGCCCTTTTTTTTTTTGCCAAACGAGCATTCAAAATTCTAGTGACCTACCAAATAAAAAACAATGCAGACCTCCTTGGCCGTGTCTTCAGTATTATTGTATTATAGAGTCCTTGATTGATTTCTTGATTCACCAAAATTCTTGATAACTGCGCCTCTAAATCTACTCTATGTCCATGGCTGGAACCAACAATACTCATATACAAAATATTATTGCAATCTTATTAACGGTATGGCAGCGCATAAGCCACGAACAAACAAACAAATTTTAATTTTTATATATTAAATTTGGAGGGTTGTTTGATCAATTTTTTAATCATCATATGAAACAATTATTTCAAATCGTAATTTCTTCGAAGTATTAGCGGTTTTATGAACGACAGGTACATCAAAAAAACGAAAAAAGCAGGCCTACTCAGGCGTTAGATCTACAGCAGAGGCTAGAGATGGACCCAAAGATAAAACTATAGATTGAACGATCATTTATACAATAAATTGAACTGAAGATTGAACTAGAGATAGTATTAGAAATAGGTCTAAAGATGGACTTTGAAATAGACATAGAGACTGTAGGTGGGACTAGAGATGGGACTAGATATGGGACTAAAGATGGGACTATTGATTAGATTAGAAATGGGACTAGTAATGAAACTAGAGATTGACCCAAATATGGAACTATAAATGGTACTAAATATTGAACTAAAGATGGAACTAGAGATCGTACTAAAAATAAGTCTAGAGATGGGACTATAGATGAGACTATTGATGAGAAATGGGACTAGTAATGAAACTAGAGATGGACCCAAATATAGAACTGTAAATGGAACTATAAATGGTACTAAGGATTGAACTAAAGATGGAACTTGAGATCGTACTAAAAATAAGTCTAGAGATGGGACTAGAGATGAGACTATTGATGAGACAAGAAATGGGATTAGTAATGAAACTAGAGATGAATCTAGAAATGGGTCAAAATATGGTCATTGTTTTGGATCTAAATAAGGAACATGAGTGGGGAGTGCTCAACGTAAACATTTCATCATATTTTTGCCATACTTGACTCAATTCAAAATGAACTTAAAGTTACAAAGTACACTTTCGCTATCCATTTTCCATGCACAAATTTATGTTACGCATACGTAAGCATATTTTTTGTTTTACTTCTCCAGAAGTTTTCTTTTTCATACCTTTCCTTTTTATTTTTTTTTTTTTTTTTTGTGTTGTTGACTTTGTTTTATTTTAATTGAACCCAACAGGAGAAAAGTTGCAAAAGATTATCCATAAAATAAACGGGTATGTGTGGGTATGAAATAAAAGAAAATCGGCCCATTTGGAGGGTTCCGTACCATCCTACGAGATTTAAAAAGACCCAATATTTGAGTAGTCTGCGATCTGTCTGTATGTATGCAATTTAAATTCACAGTTTTTGAGCTAAAGGGCTGAAACTAAGCATCCAAATTTCACAAGAAGCTGTAGTCTTAGTAAGAGGGTTTCGTTTGGTTCCCTTTGGGTACGGAACTCAAAACAGTAATCTACTAAAACTTGAAGAAAACATATAAGATATGAATGAAAATGTAATTGTTAAAGAATTGTTTTTATTATTTTAAAATTTGAGATCTTTGTCTTTAAGCAAATTGATTCAATTGGATTTCCGTAACTCCTCGAGGACCCAACTGATAATTTATATCAAAATGTAATAAAATAAATAAATAAGTAAATATACATTCTTTTAAAATAATATTGCTATAAGTCAGTAATGATCCTTAAATCCAAGAAGAATTTTATTTAAATTTGCATGAACACTTCTCTCATTCTCAATTTACCTGAAGTACGAGGAAGCTTCCATTTCTTGCAACAATTATACATATTTCTTTGCATCCCTTCGAAGAAGACATACAAGTTTTGATTCAATGTGAAATCAATTTATATTAAATTTAAAGTCAATTCAAAAAAAGCCAAATTAATATGAAGCTTATCCTATTCTAGTACAGAAATCATTCTTGATAACAAAACAATATTCAACCAAAAGATATAAAAGTATATGAAAAATAAAGTAGATTAAAAACTTAAAGGATTCGAAAGAAGAAATCAAATGTACGTTTTAAAAATCAATTTTATATTTGAAATAATCAATCATTTAAAGACATTAAACAAAGGAGGTAACTTTATTAAGGGGAAAAGATATTAAAGACTTAGATTTCTTCAGATTTGAGTAGCTTAAAGTTTCTATTGACTAATCACAAATAACAAAAAACCTGAGAAAATTATACTGTCTTGTTATATAGCAATTCACCTGACATAAAACAAAATTTTGGTCAATGTGTCAAATATCAAATTTCCTAAAGACTTTAATTTATTAACCTTGAACCGAATGGAACGTTCACAAAGATATAAATAACTAACAAAATTTAATGTCACGATAAAATTATGAAATATTCTTTAGCTTATTTTATACAACAAAAGACAATTTAGCTTATCCCATTTTCTGGTTCCTCTTGAACGACTACTTACTAAAACTGATACAAGGCAAAAGGACAAAATGTAAATAGCAAACGAAATTCACAAAATGAACGCTTCTTATTACCTTTTTTTTTTTTTTTTTGGCATGCAAATGAGTGCTTCTTTCTGAGTTCTAAGTATAGTCAACCCACAAGAAGATATCAGATACAAAAGTATATCAGCGTTGAGTTGAACGAAACAAGGATAATAAGAATGACAATAACAAACAAACAAAAAAAAAAGGAGAAGAGGAAAACGCAAAGAACAAAGAATACAAAGTCAAGTGGCAACAACAAAAATATCAGCAGCAGCAGCAGCATCAGGAGCAATAACAAAAACATTTTCATAACCATTTGTGTTTCTGTATGAAAAGAACTTTTAAATTTTCCATTTTAAACTTACAAAATGCCTGATTTACCCACACCTATATCTCTCATATCTATTCTTAACTTATTTTGATTGTGTGTTCTCTTCTCAATCTCAATCGTATTTTCATTCTCATTCTCAATCTATTCATTGTAGGTATGAAGCCACGCATTAAGAATCACTTTCGTGCGCATCAACTCTCAATTTGGTTACGTTTGATACCCGAGCTCCATAGAGCTGGCATGGAAGATGTTATAGCGCGACACAATCTATTCAGAAATCATGATGATATGGATTTATATGAAGGACCTGTTAAACCGGATCCATTTGGTATCTCAACATCAACAACATCGTCCTCATCATCATCATCATCATCGTCATCCTCAACGCGTTTGCTCCTTGTCGATGAAACCTTGTTGATGAAGAAAGGACGCAGCACAAATGCGTCGGGTTATTTAAATGGCATATTGGGTGGTAAGTACATCACAAGGATCTATACACAAATACATATATGTATTTCCACACATATATCTTTACAAAATTCCTGATACTCGCACTTAAGTTAAGTCGAGTTAAATTGGTATGCTTTTGTACTACATGTACAAACATATATAAAACTGAAAATGTTATTGTATATTGTGTTGTGTATGCATGAAAATTGTATTTGTGGAATACAATAAGAGAGTGTGGAGGATGTGTATCTATAGGTTTCTGTATGTGTCTGTAATTGCTGTCAGAGTAAAGCCAACGTTGGCTTAACTTTGGGTTATATTTTAAGAAAATATGTCTGTTTATTTCGTTAATATGTATGTTAAAAAACAGAAAAGAAAAGAATAAAAAATGAAAAATCATTTTTGTGTAAAGTTCCATTACATTAACTCACATTGGTATTGTATTTTAACAAGCTTGAGTTAAGTTCACTTATCTCCTCCTTAGTACTATATTCCTTTATTATTTTTCTGTTTATTTTCATAATTTTTTCTGTTTTTTTTTTTTTGTTTTTTGTTACTGCAGTTGTCATATAATTTTTGACAAAGGTAGTCAAGAGCAGCCCAAAAAAAAAAAAAATCCAATAGACATTTTTCAATTTAGACTCTAGGCTAGACTTCTGTCTCTCCTTAATCACAATAAATATCCAAAAATAAAAACTTATAAATAAAGAGAAAATAAATTTACCAAAAATTATAATTGAAGAAAAAGGCTCTGATGTTGCCTTATAAGCATTTTTGATTGCTGTTTTGCTATTGCATTCATCATGAAAGCCAATGTCTCTCGACACTCTTCAAAACACAAACTTCTCTTTATTTGCTGTTATTCTTTATTTGCAAAGTCAAAGTTTTACCACTTTTCCATGGTTCTAAAATATTAACTCAGCTTCCATGTCCATTACTCATTTATACATTTTGGAATACAAATATCCTATGAGCCAATCATAATGGCATTACGAAATGTCCTTTTTAATTTACATTTCACCAAAAATATAATTGAAATATTATTCATATTTTCTTTGGGCCTTGATTGGGGCTGCTAAGTATTATTTTCTTTAAATTTTTATTTAATTTAATTATAAAATTATGAAGACAAAAATGTGTTATGCGCTGGCTGACATCCCAAGAGTCGCGGATTCGATTCCCGCTCAAGGCAAGTCAGGTCCTGCACTTTTCTAATTTCCTCCCTTCCTTCTTAACTTTCCCCTGAGCTGAAGGCCTCTGTAGCTATTGCTCATAATAAATGCTAGGTTATAATTTATAATTATAATCTGAGTTCTAATAAATAAATAAATGGTTAATAATTGCAGCATAAAATAAATAAATAAATTTCTATGATTGAGGTTTTGATATCCTTATAAAGAAGTCACTCAAATCTCTTGTATTTCATTTAATATCCAAAACTGTGATGAAATATAGTAAATGTTTGCGTAAGGCAATGAAATGACAATGAGATCGAGTGACTTTAGTCTAATGTCGTTTGTATGAGCATAAGAAACATTTAGCATGACACTTGATTAAATGTCTTAAATACATGACTTCGCTTCCGCCCTCATTGGCAGTTAATTCATACGTGATTTCTTATTGGCTTACAACTGATTATATCAGCTTCTGTTTCGCAAGAGAAATAAGAGGTTATACTTATGAATTTTATCGAACAATCTGACAATGCAAGAGGAACACTGCAAGTAAAAATTGTTATTGCTATGGTTTGTTACTGCTATGCTCAATGCATAGAATTGACCTGCTTCCTTCAATTTAATCATACCTACATTTAGTTTTACATCTACCATCGCTACTTTCTAACCAATGTAACCCAATCTAAACTACATTTTGTGAAACTCAATAATAATTAACTTGATTTACCATTTACGAATATCCTGCAAAAGGCTTCAAATGCATTCATAATACTTCAACACACATTCAGATCATTTCCATAATTTGTACAATTACTATTTCTCTCTTCACATTATATTAAATATCTATAATATCTACTCAAATATTGTATAAAGCACCATAAGCCACAATAAGATTAAAATTCCATGCTCGTATTTCACTCCTCCTATGACAAACTCCTTGCTAAGCATTCACAATATTTACAATTTAAACTACACTAAACGCCCCTTTAATGAAAAGTAACTTGTTAGTTAAATCTATTGAAATTACATAAAAAAACAAACCAGGGAAATGGTGAAATCAGGAAAACCATGTAGCACAAAAAAAAAAGAAATCAAAATAAAGCAAAAAAACCAAACGAAATGAAATGAACAAATCATTTCCAAAAATAAAAATCAAAATCAAACTCACAATGAGAAGGACCAAAGGGCAAAATACAAAATAGAAAAGAATGGAAAAAATGGAATTGTATTCAAGTCAACAACAATTGCAACAAAATCCAGAGAACAATAAACTACAAAAAAAAATGTTGTACAACTAAACGAGTAAACAAACCAAAAAATAAATAAAAATGGAAGGATACCAAAAAAATAAAAAAAAAGAAGAAAAATATAAACTAAATAAATAAAAATTTTAGAAAAAGAAAACAATTTGAAGAATGGGTCAAAAGTGAATTGTATCAAAAAAAAAAAAAAAAAAACACGAGCAACACAATGACATAAGAACTAAAGCGCTAAAGTAAATGAAATTTATGGGACATTGTATGGTAAGAGAAATTACTCTCCCATGTCTGTAGAAGAAAGTATAAAAGAAAAAGTTGCTCAGACAATGATGAACAAATATGTGTAATGGGATTTTTTTTAATGGAAATAACAGTAAAAATAAAAATCATATTAAGTATTGTATAAGTCAACAGAAGAGTTTTGTCATTGCATTGCTTGTTTCGGAAATTAATTTAAAAAATAAACCAAAATCAAAATAAATTAATTAAAATATAGAAAAACTAGGGTATCCTGCCCGACGTCGTACGGCCAATCGGATTCCCTTAACTTCACTTTCAGTAGAACGCAAGTGGATTGGGCCATATCTACAGTTGCGGTTTCGCACCATCGCTATTAATAAGTTGAATTGCAATTCTGGTATTTCATTTTTGCTTCCCGCTGCACTTTAATTTGGCTAAATGGATAGTCAGTCACATTAATAATTCCAGTGACTTACCAAATCCACAACAATGCACAGCTCCCTGGTCTTGCCTTAAGTGTTATTGTATTATTGAGTCCTTTAATTTATTCAAAACTAACTGTAGTACATTGCGCAGAATCAGACAAATCAAATGCAGTATTTGATCCACCAATTTCTCGACAACAGCGTCACATATCGAATCCAAAAGTACTCTGTTATGTTCAAGGCTAAAACCAACCATGCACGCATTCACAAAATGTCATTGCAATCAGATGAACGAACGGTATAGCCGCGCATAAGACTCAATATGAACACACATAAGAGAAGTTCAGTGACATACACACTCACAGAAGAATTATATATATAAAGATTGTGAATCTAAATCATTCTCAGATCCCCTTGAACACACACAAAAAATTTCATCAAAATCGGTCCAGTCGTTTAAGAGAAGTTCAGTGACATACACACTCACAGAAGAATTATATATATAAAGATAACAAGAAATTAATCAACAATGACAGCAAAGATATTTCTTAATGTCCTGACTAAGATTGAGGTCAAAGTTCTCAGATGAAGTGAACATTCTTTCTTTTAAATTCTAAAGTAGAATTCAAAGCTTTTGGCTAATAGAATTGACTGTAAGAATAAGACATCAACCTTTTATGGTTGAAAAACATTACACACAAGAAAGAAATGAGTTCCGTAGAAAAGTAAAATACTCTTCATCACACAAGCAGATATATGAAAATATGAAACAACATGAAATTGTTAAGTCTTATGAATCAATTCTTTGCTAATAATGATATAATAATGGATTTCTCAAAACAAATCTCTTATTTGTTGGGGATATGGTAATAGAAATACACATTCTGTGAAAATTTCAAGCCTCTACCTAGTGCGGTTCATGAGATACAGAAAACACTAAGACGTGACGATTTGTATTTTTTCACTCAAATTTTTAGTTTAAATTTAAATCTTGCCCAACGCCGCTAAAGAAGTTTCACTTCAAAAGTTCTAGATTAAAATTTCTATTTAATATTTATTTGATGCCCTTATAAAGTATTGTATATTGGCTGACCCATCAATCCAATTTTTGTTTATATTAAATATTATAGTATCATTTAAAGCAAAGTTTGTCTTTCCCTTAATTTTTTCTATATGGAGGCTTTGCTTTCAATTAATCAGATCTTTTTGTATCAAGTTTAAGAAAAAAGGAAAACATTTCAGCCACATTTTTCATTTTTCAAACAGACTTAATAGAAAATTTGAATTGGATTTCTTTGAAATCAAGGCACCATTCTGTAAATTTTCGATTTACAAAACATATTCATGCCACAAAATATGAATAACAATCAATAAAGAATTCAACAAATACAAGAAATCTAAAAAAAAAATTCTTAAATTACAATTTCAAACAATAAAAATTCCACTTTTAAAAATCAAAAATCTGCACATTCAACACAATAAATTCCAAAAATACATTCTGAGACACAGAAGAGAACAAATATACAAATTATTACAAAACATAAATTTGAAAAAGGAGTAGAGAAGAAGAGGTAAAGACAAGAAGGAGGCCATGATGGTTGGTGTTGATTTTTATAAAGCATTTTTGGTTTAAGTTTTGTGGTAGCAAGCAACATGAGCCATGATCTATGAACCAACCGAACAAAATCAGAAAGTAAAATATGAGAAAAGGAGTAACAACAATTTTCATAGTATTGTTTATGACCCGAGAACTCATCCTCTGTATTACAAATACTACAAATTTATATTGTATTGTTTAGTATATATGATCGAGTGAGCGACCCCCTTTATTTTGTTATGGTGAATCTAAGCTTTGTTGGCAGAAATGCCAACTTTGCAATTTGCAATTCAACACAAATGACCGCAAGTAAAGCAAATAGGCTGACAAATACCACAAGAAGTTATAATAAAGAGCGACACCCTTAAGCCACACACACACACACACACACACACACACACATACAAACTCAAACATAACACAGATACAATATCATGAACGAATTGAATGAGTTTAGAAAGAGCCTTAAGTGTGTATTCTTATTATTTGTTTGCTTAAGTCAATGCCAAGCCTAAAAATAAAGAATAGAAAATATTTGGTAAGAAAAATAAACCGAAAATAAACCAAAAGCATAAAATAACAAAATATCATAAAAAGAAACTTTGCAGACAATAAAACAATTGGTAGAAGAATAAAACTCTTAGAGAAGATGTAAATTGAACATTTTCCAAAATTTCGTATTTTATTTGATTTGCTAAGCCTGACATGGCGTATGAGTAATATTGCTTTTTGCAATATTTATACAAAATTAATTCTCAACCAAAGCCAAGTTTAAATGCATAAAAAATATCATCATCCAGAGCATCCTTCTTCGTAACGTAATATAGATTTATGTGCTTGCAAAAGTGATATTAATCATACGCACATGATTTGTTACGCATACGTCATGTAAAGCTGAAAAATGGATCAGAAGAAGAAAGAAGAAAAATTCCAAAAAAAAAAAAAAGTTAAATAAGACAAAATATAATGAAATGGGGATAAGATTTCAAAATTAGTTCAAAGCTTAGTTAAACAAAAGAATATTCTACTACTAAGGAAAAATGAAAAACCGAAACTGTTTAAAAACTTTACTTTACTACCCACACACACACACACACATAGACTGTGTTGGCTTGCCACAGAAACTCATTAAAACGAGTTCATCTAAAACTCATCTAAGCAATGCAAACACACGCCACATTAACACAAGCACGAAACTCAACCAAATTCAACTCCTCAATTTAACTTAACTTAAGTTGACTCAACTCAACTTGCTTGAAGATAACCCTCAAGTTGACACTCGCTCACTCACTCACTCACTCACTCACTCAGTTCACTTAGTCATATGCATTTCATAGTTATGTTAGTAGTTTTTAATCAAGTGGCTTCCTTGCCAACGCCTTCATTGCTCTTCAGTTGAGAAGTAGTAAAGTGAGCGACCCTAAACTAAATGCAGCGGCATTCAAGTCATAGAACGTTGTATAGATAATACCAAAGTTAGAGGAACTTTGGTCAGCGCAAGGCGGACACTCGCACAGACACTTAAAATGCAGTCAAATTAAACATTGGCAGCATTTGCTTGCCTTGCAAGGAACCAAGAATAGCAACTTCTTATCATCATCATAGCTGCTGATAATCTTGTAAGCATTTTCTTTTCTTTACTGTACTTTCTGTTGGGTTTAAGACAATTTTGCGCGACCAAAATGTATAAAGGAAAAACTTTTTCTTGAATAAGAAAGAAATTGTTTGATTATTTTTTAATTTATCCCCCCACAATTCTTGTTTTAATAAAAGGATAGAAAAGTTCAAAATGTTAGGGTAGATCTGACACCGAAACAACTTATTGAAATAATTTAAGTGGAAAAGTAATGAAAAAGAAAGTAAAATATTCAAAATATTACAATATCACAGTTCAATTAAAGAAAATGATTTTTGATAAAGTGACATTTTTGAATTAAAGAAAAGAGATTAGTCACAGGCAAATTCTGGAGATCGAAATTTCTTCCATAAGGAATAAAAATGTATGTTATGAAATTATTGAAATTCATTTATATTACAAGAAATTCTTCTTTATAATTCTGAAAAGTAAGCAAATATGTAGTTTATTACAATAAATAAAGAAACTTTTGATAATCATGACCCAATAAAGTCTCCTTTATATCAAAGTTGTAGGCAACAAAAATCTCCTTTACTCTATTCAGGATTTTACTACATAAGATTGCCAAATAATTCTATATGTCAATATATAAAAGATTTAATAATTTCTAGACCTTATTTATGTGTTATTTTTTCTAGCTGAACTGTCATTCATTCTTTCGTCATCCATTTTCTGTACTATCTTTTATAAAGTATCTTAATTCTGACTTCAACTTACAAAGTTTTGCATTGCTGTATATTTCTTTGAGATGAATTAGTCTTGTGTCATTCGCTATAGGTATGACACTTTTAATCACAATTATTTAAATACCTTAAACACATAACTCACCTAACTAAAAACTGCTCTCTTACTAAGTAATCAGATATATCTACAGGGTTAGGCAATTGAAGTATTACCAAATTCACACCGGTATATCTGGCAACGTGATATTGCCAACTATGTCAAATTCATATCAATGACAGCTTACAAGCTTCCACAAGCATTTGCGTCTTAGTTTTATAGAACAAAAGTTATTCGAAATGGAATTGAAACGTAATAGTGTGATAAAAGATAAAAGAAGTAGGATCAATTAATATTTTCTAATCCTTACTTATGCTATATATTTTCTTCCAGCTCAACCATTATTCAATCTTTTATTACCCACTTGCTGTACTATATCTTAACTATGATATTCTAATATTAGTAAATTTAAGATGTAGTAGTCTCATTTCATTCTCTCTAGGCAATAATACATTTTCAATCACAAACATTTAAATACCTTAAATTTCTATCAAAACACATAAGTCAAATAGAAATTGATATTAGAAATATGTATAATATTCGATAGACTAAAACTAACTAGAAACTATTCTCTTACTAAGTTATTAGATATATCTATATGCCTGCATTCTAACTAAACTTCCAACCATCTACTCAAATTGATTTAAACGAAGCCTGCACAATAAAAATAATTCAAAAGAAAGTTAAGCATTCAGTTGTGAACTTAACAAATTGAGTAAAAGCTTTTAAAAACAACCATCTTCGTAAAAGAAAATAAACTTTAAGAATTTTTAACTTTTACAGGCAAATGCCGACAAGACAAACTAATTACTAATCAAATATGGCCTATTTCAAGGATCAATAGAGCTCAACAAACTATCACAGCAACACAAGCAAAGTTAGGTTGAAAAGGTCGGCTTAGCTTTCAATTAGTGAAGTATCTGAGAAAAAAACAAATACAGCAAAGGACACAAATGTAAAATAAAAATAGAAAAAACAGTTGCAAACAAAAACAAAATTGAAGAAGAAAAAGAGATGTGGTGAATTGGAGAAGTGAAATAAAAAAAAAAATAAACCCAAATCCTGGCACAAAAACAAACAATAGAAAAAACAGTGAAAAATCTTGAAATGCGACAAACAGCTGTCAGCTTGATAAACAATAAGACAGAGGAGCAAACAGCCAAATGGAGAGACAGACAAACAGACAGACAGATAAACTGCCAGATCGACAGACAACTGGATAGACAGACAGACAGACTAACTCCGAACGATGACAATCAGGCAGACAGATAAGACAAGACAAGGGTGGAATTTTCAACAACAGCGAGTTAGTACCAGCGTGATGTTGACATTAGTGAGTGGAGGATAGAGCGGCCAGGCATTTCGCCAACGCCTACCCATGTGCCAGCCACACAGAACTTGTCAACGAAACTGTGTCATTCCGAACCACGATGAGTAGTCAGTCGTCCAACAACGACGATGACGATGACGATGACAACGACAAGCTTTGACGTAGTTTTCATTTACACGCCAAAGCTCAAACCAATACCACCTTCACCATGTTCCAATGTCCGTGGTTATGCTATGAAGAAGTTTTGCGCTACGCCTGCTCATGACTTTGGCCAACAGAAGCTATGTTGAAGAACGGAAACAGATGATGATGGTTTGAGTAAAAGAAAAATAAAGGAATTGGCGCATAAAAAAATAAAACCAAGGAGAACAGAAAAATCAACTGCAAAGAAAGTAAACAATGCGACCACAAATCGAAATGTGCTCAAATGAAAAAAAAAAAACCCACTAAATAGAAAAAGAAAAATATTCTAGCAAAAACATGGCGACGCATAAAAGTTTGAGAAATGAAAATACCAAGTAGAAGAGCAAATATGCTTTGATTATGAAAAAAATGAACTAGCAATCAGAGCAGAGCATCAGATACTGGTTGAAGTAACAAAGTAGCTTGACCTATTTCAATGAGATTCATAGAAATATGCCTAATATTACCTTACATATAGACAAAACCAAATTTATAGAACAGCCAACAATAATCTTCGTCAGAAGTTATTTCCTTGTTAAATTTTGAAGTTTAAAGCAGTGATTTTAATAAAGAGAGATACTCGTCATATTGACTTTTATTCTTAAAGTTGCCTTATCTTATTGAAGACGAAGCATAATTTTATTTTCTTTTAAATATTTTAAATAAATCTAATATTTTACAATATTAAAAAATATTTAGATTGAAGCAGAATTGTACTCAAAAGCCATCTTCTGTTATTCTTCCTTCAAGGTCATGAGTCTCTTGAAAAAGCTATTAAAATGAAATAAGACAAACAACACAAATGACTACTATAGATAAACTTTGCATTGAAAGAGTTAGTTACGTAATGATGCCACCAGCTGTCTAAGAATTTGAGACAGAACAAGTAAGAAAACGAGCAACCTTCAACCAAATCAGAATAAACGAAGGCAATGCGCGAATGAACATGCGCCATTTTGTCGTTATTAATGACATTAATTAAAAATTTTATTTGCAAAAAGGCTGCCTGAAATTTTTGCTTCTACTAATGTTAAGTTTCTGTGGTGTTGTGCTTTCTTATAAAATCAAGATTTCCACTTTCCCGGGTTTTCGAACAGAAATGCCATACAAAGTGTGAAAAAGCATAAGTTTGTTATTTATTCAAATACACAATAAAATGAAATTGCATTTAAAGTAGTGAAATTTCGAAATATTTTCACGCCTCAAACCATAAGACAAATATTTAGATAGGATCACATAATTATGTATAGAATTTATAGAGAACTAGCTTTGTCCGCGACTTCGTACGCGTGGTATTCGAAATATGTTTGAAATACTTAAATACGCGAAAGAAAAGAAAATAAACACATTTTGGTTTCTGGTACACTGCAACCCTCCCACTTCCCTTATCAACAAACCAAAATTGCACAATTGCCTTAAACACGAAATACAAACAAAGGAAAGCACAAACAACGAAACACACTGTCTCTTACTTGTCCCACTTTAAATGAACATAAAATGCAGAAACGAAGAGCGCAAAAAGTGCGTAATCACATAGGAAAAATTCAACAATAACAACAACCAAAGCATTAAAAACGAAAAAACGTACAAAACTTTTTATGCCCAGTCTTGGAGTGGTTTTCAAAAAACTTAAAACTTACAAACATTATATTAAAACTTAAAACCGAAAAAAAAAATAAGTATGCAACTCTATTTACTAACATTCATTTATCATTTTAAAAGAAAAATTATTAAAAACGGCTCAGTACAGTGTGCGCTAGATAAAAAAATTTTAAAAATTTGGTAAAAAAGTGTCTGTATCTCGCAAACAACGCCACCTACCGGACCCAACTAAAGCATGAACCATCTTGGTGACTTGATAAGTGAAATAAAAAATAATTTATCAAAATTGATCTAGCCGTTTAAGAGATTAAGAGTCACAAAATTTCCTACACTCGAATTTTATATATAAAGATAACTTGAAACTGCATCATACAAAACCTGCAATAGATTTCCACATCACCAAACCGCATTGCATAGTACCACATTATTGTGTTTTGTGTCCTCAAAGTACTAACACAAAGCTGCGCATAATATTTGATGCATCAACCAAGACGTCATCACAGCAATCATTGAATAATCTACTGAATGTTGGTCCTACAATACAGCAGAATTTAATTATCACTCTGCTGTCATTTCGCCTTCACAAACACGTTTTTTGCGGCAGATGTCAAGAAAATGTATCGACATTTTATGGTTTTGTGGTTTGGATCACAATCGTGTCTATAAATATACAAGTACTGTGGAGAAATTCTGTTAATCACGTTTTCCAATTAAATGCTATTTTGAAATGGAATAGCTTTTTCACCATTTCTGGTGAACCGCAGCTTGTAGTATACGAGTATAGCAGAGCTCTACTAAAATAAATTTTCAATTGGAGTCGCAACGCTGCTTGAGGACATGTACAAAGATGATTTGCTTACAGGAACAGACAAAATTCAAAAGCTTCAGAACAAAACTATAGAAATTGCGAATTTATTAAGAAATGCTAGGCTGGAACTGGCTAAATTTAATGCCTGTGATTCATCAGACACTAATCAGAAAGTGGAAAGTGGAAACTAAATGATGAACATGGAGACTAAAGGCGGATGTGTTATGATTTGATTTTGAGTTGCGCACCAATGATTGCAGTACTAAACGATTTGAAGATTCAGTAGTCGTACGTCTAAATATCTGTCTCTAATCATCGGTTTTGCAGGTATTTTGGTTTCATCGCATTAATTGAGATGCTTCGAACCTACAAAAAAATATTCAATACAATTTTGTCCGAAATTACTTTATTTAGTCTGTTCGATATTTCCTTTTTTATTTCTTAGAACGACACATTTGGTATTGGAAATATTCAAAAAAAAAAACGACACAGTCGGTTCTATCCATAACTCAGTACTTCTTCCTAAAGATATTTTAAACGAACTTTTACTTAAGAATAATAAGTAAGAATAAGAAAACCAAGAGACAATGCCTTTACATCATAAGTATGTATCTATGTTTTGCTTCTGTAAATCCAATTTCAACACATTTTGAATTACAGTAATCATTATCACATTGCTTTTAGTTATCCTTAGCTTGCCATTTCTCTAATCAGAGAAACTCAGCTGTGCTGCTGCTGCTAGTGCTAGTGCTGTCATTGCAACAAAACTCATTCGACAATACTTCATTATTCGTGCTTAATTAATGCAAGGTCATTAGTTCATTCACTCATTCACTTGCCTCTTTCTATAATCTTCAATTCACATTCCACATTCATTTGTTGGTTGTTAGTTCATGCTCAGTAATTGTTATCAACCATGTCCCTTTACACTTGCAGCTCTTTTCCTTCGATCCCAATCCGTATCCTTTTACATATTTTCAAAGTAGATTTTATGTACTTCTCACATCCTTCATCATCATCATCATCATCCTTTTCTTAATCTCAAGCTCAAGCCTTCGTTTGCTGTCATTTTACTAATTAAAAGCGCATTAAGGAGACCAAATGCTACTCTTAGTTGCCTATAAAGATTATTATAACCATCTGGCTATCTCTTTTTTATTATCTCTATCACTTACTCCTCTCTCTCTCTTATTCAGTAGTCCAACTGTCTGTCTTTATCTGCCCCTCTATTTGTTTGTTGGTCTGTTGATGTTTTTTGTAAATTTTACCCTTTTGCATAATTTCATTTGTCCTTTGCATTTGTTGTGTAGTCATAGACCAAGTAGTTATGCTTTGTCATGAGATTTTGCTTTACATTTTTCACTATATTATACAAATATAAAAGTAAATAATAACAACCGCAAAAACTAATGTTTCACACACAAAAACTTTTATATACAATATATTTTCTAAACCAAAATGGTGCATAAAGATAAGCAGCTTATAATTTTCTTGTTGCTTTTGAATTTTTAAATACAAAATGTCTGGCATTTTTAAGTTTTGAATAATAAATTAAATACATGACAACTTTTTTTGTTGCTATTTGTTAATATTTGATCTCGACACAAAATTCTACAAACAAAACAAAAAGTTTATAACAAAATTGTGGCTTAAGTAGCCTAGACAATTTTAGTAAGTGGCCCCGAAAAGTATGTTAAAGAATTTGTTAGAAAATTCTTATGTTTGGTAACAAGTTTTGCAGATAAGTAGAAGAATGTTTAAGCCTTTTGAAATAAATAGTTTTTATTTTATTTATTTTATTTTATTAATTTTTTATGATTTTTTTAGTTTGTAGTTTTCGTATTCTTTTTATAAAGAGAAAATTGCAATATGTTTTATTTTTAAAGGAAGAAATGAAATGATTTTAGAAAAATCATGTTTCTTCAAATATATTATTTAAACAATATATTAATGTAATTTATAAAAATGTATCTTCAATTTCGGGATTTCACTTTGTTTCATATAAGAAATTGCCATATAAAAAGTACTCAAATAAATTCAAAATATGTTTCATAATTTCTATGAATTCGAGGCTCATTAAAAAGTTGCTTGCGATGCGAGACCTTTATCTTAGATATTTTGGGCTTTCTTGTATTGTTAAGAATTTCACATTAAATATCATTTGAGTAATAAATGGGCGTAAAACATAGTTTAACAGTGCTAAACTCCCACTGCGTTTGACTGATCACAATGAAAGTTGCACTTATATGAAGAAGGTCTTGTCGCTCACTAGTTTTTTTTTTTTATATATTCATATTTTTTTTTATAAGAAATGTATCTTTTTATACTCTACCATAAGTTTCATTATGCCAATGTGATTTAAAAAACATAAGACTCATTGCTATAGAACTTGGTTCCTTTCTCTTCGCCGAGGACTTAGCAATGCACATGCTAGTATTATATAATATTAAGATAGAAAGCCTTGAGGTTATAAAATACTTATGTAGAAATAAGAAAAAACTTAAGTCTTAGACCGTAGTATCTATTACTCTATTATTACATAAATTCAATTTCTATACATTAAAATAACCTAAAGACATACGAGTCTCTTGCATTACAAAAATATTGAATAATCAAAAAAATAAAAAAAATTCCAATTAACTTTATCATTAATTATTAAAAACAATTACCGCGGCATTGCAATTGCATTCGTGTTTATTCATTGTTTACTATTCTTTGATACAATACAAATTAACAACAAAATTACTTTTCTCTCTAATAAGAAGGAAAAACCCATTCAAATGAAAACATAAAATTCAAGACAGCTGAACATTTTCACACATGAAACAAATACAAACATAAACGCATCCACAAATATTGACTTACACTGACTGACATAAACATATGAGAAAGTACTCGGAATGAAAATTACAAATATTTATACAAAATACGTGCACAAGTACAAGGACGAGGTTGGGATGGGATGAGATGAGATGAGACGATATAAGTAACCAGGAGATGAGAGAAGAATAAAGAATGAAAATGAAAGAATTTTTTACTCTTCAAATGTTTGATATGCAGAAAATTAAAAAAGTAAACTTTCCCAGACAAATCGACAGACAGAAATAACGAAAAAAAAATCGACAGTCTAAAGGTTTTAGGAAATGAGGTGGATATTAAGAGGAAAAGGCATGGGCGTAGCCAAGAATATTCTTAACAAGAATATACAATATATACAATATTTTTGGGGCCGGAGATGTTTCGTTCTATGGCGTTACACATATCATGAAAAAATTATAATACCCGCTGCAAGGGCATAGAACCATTATTCTCCTTTAACGTACTGAAAGATCTCTTTATTATTGGTAGAGAAAAACAAATTGGTATTTTTCCACATAACGAAAAGTTGTAGTTCTGTTTCTTGGTCAAACTCATCTGAATGAAAATTTAATTCTAATTCTTTAAAACTGGCAGGCTGAAAACGCGGGGATATTCTCTTCAGGAAATCTATTTTTTGCGACGCCCATGGGAAAAAGATATGGTGTACGGTAGTGTTAGAAGGGTAACTTGGGTGACAGCAAATGGGAAGTGAGACTTGTAAACGACAGACAGATACTTCATTCTTCAGACACTTGAAAACAATGACAAATACAATTTACCTAAAGAAGTCTTCAAAAGCACTCAAGAGCATTTGTTTCAAGGGTTCCTTGCTGTTTTCATGTTCAAAGCACATAAGCATAAAGGACAATAAAAAAAAAAAAAATTCTAAATAAAGAAATAACACTACATACACATTATACTATAAGTACAAAGGATTTTATATTGAAATCAGGCAAAGAGCAATGGACCCAAGTTCATTGTGCATTGTTAGCAAAAAAAAAAAAAAATACAATACAAAAATATTATTAGTTTGCTTAAAATTTCAATAGCAAAAAATAGAATTACATTTTTACATTTAAGTTTGAGGTTAGTTTAAATTGAGTGTTTCTTTGTGATGAAACCCTATTCTACCAGGTCCTCTGAGAATTAACCTGAAGTCCTTTATAATGTAATACTATCTATAGAGCAGATTTTAAGAATAAATAACCTCCTCTTTGCCTTCATCTTCAGAGCTTCTTCAAAAATCAAAGTAAAGAAGAAAGTGTTCTGGAGTATTAACCTTCATAGTGTATTGTCTTGTATCCTTTCTATTGATGTAAAAACAATAGTAATTAAATAATTAATTTTATCCATTTGGAATTTAAGTCTTTATATCAATTAAATATTCATTTATTTAAATTTTCGTAAAACCTACTTATTAATAATTTAAATATACAATTTTCTCTCTGTTGTTTTAGTGACCACAATGGAACCGAATATGTTTACCACATGCATACCCATCTCTGGAAATTATACAGCAGCCGGTGCTACTAGTCCCGGTGCAGGAGGCGTTTTTGCACCCACCACACTTGCCAATGCCTCATCGGATACACTTGCTTCCGGCTTCGAGGCTGCCGGTTATGCAGCCTACTCGACAGCATTGAGTGTTACCATAGCAATTGGTTGCAGTTTACTCATTTTGAATGTGTTAATATTCGCTGGAGTCTACTATCAGCGCGACAAGACAAGACTTGAAGTGAAGACATTGCAAAAGCAATATCAACAAAGGAGCATGCATCAGCAAGTACCATATCCACCGGAGCCGATAAAACACGCGCACTATCACATGGGGCACTCACAAAGTGCAAATGTCATTGTAGATGTTGAAAATCATGGTGATCAGGGTGCAATATTGCTGACAACAGCACCTGGTGGAGGAGGCGGAGGTGGTGCTGGTGGTGGCGGTAGCTCTGATATGAAGTCTGTAGGACCACCTCCGCATATATGCGCCAACACTAGTATGCAATTGGCAACGCAAAGTGCAGGCAGTGGTGGAGCAGGTGGTAGTAGTGCTGCGGTTAATAATACCAATGGCAGTAGCATAAATCTATGTGGTGGCGGTGGTGGTGGTGGTGGTAGTGGTAGTGGTGGCAAACCATCGAATACACAAATGAGCAACATGGATATGTCAACGGCCGCAACAACATCATCATCTGCATCCGTAGGTGGAGGCATGTTAGGCTCTGGGGGCTTAGGTAATGTAACTTATAGCACAACATCAGCAGCTGCAGCAACAAGCAAACAACAACAGCAACAACAATTACAGCAACAGCAACGTGAGCATATGCAAATCAAAGGCATGAGCGGCACGCAAACCTTTGGCCGCAACGCTAGCAGTCATGCAACAAACAATAACGGAAGTGGAGGCGGTAGTGGCAGTGGTGGTGGCAATAATGTCAGCTATAATCCCGGCATGATGACTTTGCCAAAAGCCAGTGCAACAGCTTCGGCATTGCATACTCATGCGGGCACATTGAATTATGCGCGGAATGCCGGAGTGCCTGGTGCCGCATTACTCGATAGTCGCGGCAATATGCTCATTACGAGTGCCGGTGCCATGGGTGTGGGGGTCACCATCAATAGCGGAAGTGGAGATTGTATGACTTTGCCACGAAATTTACAATCAGCAAGTTCAGCAGTTTCATCACGACATAATCCATCGGCAGGTAAGCACTACAAATAAGATGCTTTCAAATAGTCATGCGTCATAAGTATAGGCAAAAAAAAAACAATGCTTAGTCAGTTCATTGACAATACAAATTAACTTCCCTTATAACGTATAACATACAGGATGTTGTGGCGTATACTTAATATTTCTTTTATCCTTTATCAAAATCATTCAGGCATTCGAGGTCATCAACACGTGTTAAATTAATCACACTAATCAATTAAAGGCGTTAAATGTTCAAAATGCAAATGGAAAAAGATAAAGTAAACCACATTAAAGTAAAACTGTGAAACCCGAAATCATATACGCTTCGATTGAGTTGAAGGAAAGTTGAGGGTGGAATTGAGTTTGTTGCCTTACTTAACTTTTGACTTTTGTCGGCCAACCACAGTTTGGTTGGACTGTTACAATGGTTTCAATTCATGACGATGATGATTGTTCTCTGGTTGGTTGGTGAATTGGAGAATTGAAGGGATAGAGAGGTGAATGTCGATTGTTGTTAGCCGCTGGCCATGTTGTCGTCATATCCGTTTACACGTAGTAGTACTACAAGTCTGAGAAAGAATTCTTGGTGCCCCAAAAATGGCGCCTGTTTAACAGCATTAAAACGGAAATTATTGTAAAATTATGCTTGAGTGCGTCGCTTTTGGTCTTTTGTTTCCCCCCCCTTATTTTTACTTCATGTTCAATGAACTGTTAAATACCATGAATTGTTTTGTCCGTTTTTTGTTGGATTGAAGTTTACGTAAGAAATTTTAGGAAAGTTCTCGCTCTGTTTTTATTGATTCAAACTTAAGTTCAAAGTGAAAATGAAAATAAGAACTAAAATTATTAAAGTGTGAACTTAAATTTGCAGATCTAAGTTTTTGATTCAATGAAATTGCCAAAATTTTTGAATTTTAACCTATTTTATACATATACTAGTTATCCCGGCGTGCGTTGTTGTTAATGTCACCGGCCCATTGCCATTTTAAGATATACGCAACGTGAATGGACAACAGTATTCAACATATAAACATGCTAGGCTTGCACAAAAGCAACAAGCACTGGGGCTGCCAGAACGCTCAAAATAGGCAAATACAGAAAAAGCGTGATTAAAATGTGGGTGGTGGGTGTAGGAGGATAAAAAATACCTTACGACCTATTCTCATACCTACCAAATATACAAAAAAATAATTTGTAAAAATTGGTCGACTCATTTCGGAGAAGTTCTTACACTAAATCCGTGACACGTGAATTTTATAAATTAGATGACTTCAGTTAATTTCATGGGATCTTAAATAGTTAGTATTAGTGGTTGAATGTGGATGGAGTCTAATACTCAGTCACAGATAGAGTGGCATAAACTGCATGTCAAAGAGAAAGTTGGATAACCATACTTCTAATTTTGTATCTGCGAAAAGAAAAGTTTTCTAGGTGTATTCTTAAGAACGTTTATGGAATTAATGAATGATTGAATTCAGGCGATGGAAAATATATTCTATAAGCAACAGGAAAATATAATACACTTGCCGCCTAAGTAATCCTTAAGTGCTCAGAATGAAGTGGGGCTTGATTTTGAAATATTCTTACATATTCGTCTTTATAAAATGAAAATACTGTAATTTGCTTTCTTCATACAATATTTCTAACTAAAACTTCAAGCCTAACATATTCATTAGCTGGTGGTTTTAAAATTTACAAATTTGTTGGATGAAACTCTCAAAAACAGGACTTAAGCTTATCTCAATTGATTCCACTTACTCATACGTTTCACCTGATAAATTTCATAGTTTTTGGACACAATTTGATAATCAATAATTCAAATTTTCTTTTTGTAAGATATTACAATATTATTATGGCCAAATCTATCAAGCATAAAACATACTAATACTATTTAGTGTATTCAAGTTGCCTAATATAAATAAATATAGCAATAAAACAATCCACAAATTTCAATTTGATTGATAGATACTTTTCTGCAATTTTATAACCAAACAAAAATTTTTTACGATTTATAACAGCATAACCAATAAGTTGGAATCCAAAAATCTATATAACATACATGGAATAGCAACTGAAACAAATATTTAATTGAATATTAGGTAAAGACGAATAAAGATTTTCTTGAAGTGCGCTCACCCAATAAGTTTACTCAGAGACTCACTCAATCACTCACTCACTACTCAAAGCCATAAAAATGTTATAAAAAAAGATTGTTTTCAACATTATTGAAGTTCTTCTGTTGTTTGTGATTACTACGATATTATTTTAATGCTTAACCCAGGCACAAGCATAATAAAATCATGGCTACGAAATTGTTACATATATTTCTTTATTACTCAAAGTACTCCAAGGTAAACGAAGCATATGAAAAGTGAAAGAAAATTTAAGTCAATTGCAGATATCTGGACTATAAATCGAAATTGTATAAGTCTGTTGAAAACGTTTACTACTGTAAATGCAATGAAATGAAAGAAAACCAAATTTGTACTCAACTTTAAGTGCTATTTTGAATGCCATTTGAAGTGTCTGTTTCTCACTACTTATTAAATCATCGTCATATTTTTTATTAATTCCATGAAAAGTATAATATATTTTCTTTTTTTAATCAATAAATAAATTGTGTTATTTCATAATCAAAATTCCTGCATTGAGCACTAAACATGATTATAATACAATAATAAAAAGAATAATAATGACTTTTTCTTTATGTTTCTCATTTTATGAACTCATATAACCAAAGGACATTTCTATAAAATGGAGTAGTGCAATGACATTATACTTACTATTCCGTGAGCAAATTATTATTCTATAGTTATAATATTCCATCATACTTACATTTGTTATTATACGCCACCATTTAAGTATGTTTCACTATAATAATTTGTACAACATTTTACTATGCACTTAGTATATATTTTTCATTCTAATTGCTGCTCAATAATACAAGTGGTCGTCGTCGTTGTCGTCTTCGTCATCATTTCTCTCCATTGAAATTGATTGAAACTTCTTAACAAGATTTGGGTAATAATTGGTATATTGATTTTGATGAAAAGTTTGTATTGTACAAGAATAAGAGAATTCTTTTGAAATATACTAAGCATCACATGAAGGCATTTTGAATGTCTTTACATTAGTTGATCCTTGATATTTTTAACAGAATATTTCTTTAATCTAAAACTAAACATTGTTTAATATGTTGTTATGTAACCCTCACACTAAGGTCTTAAAACATATTTCTCTTCATTTTCTATGGTTCCCTACGGTCTCGACAAAGCAACGGTTTAAGGAGTGAAATTATTAGTTCATCTAAGCAAAGTAGATGATGTTTGGATTGCACATATGGTGTTGTTAATTTTTATTGCTGGATAACTCACCTCCTAATGTCCCGTGATTGACTGGAAAATCCTCTTCTTTGATTTTCTTCGAAGTAAGGGCACTCTAAATTATGCATGGCAACCTCATAGTAGTGGCAATTTGGATATATTGACATCATGATCAAATCTGTACAGGTTCTTTCTAAAACACGCATAGTAACCTCTTCTTTTCGGTAACCAAGATTAAGCCACTCAATGATTCGTAGAAAAAAAAATTAAATTTCTTTATGAAGAACATCTTCCATATATCAAGTATAGATAGATTGCTTACCCATAGCTCATGTGTAATACAGTAGATATCGATTGTATGACGAACCGTTTGTATGCAAATACTGTTTATATGCAAAAACAATAAATTTTTGTACATTGTGCTTATATACAATTTTTGTCTTACAATTAATAAATTATTTATATGCACATACCTCGCATACAGCTGATTCTTGTTTTTTACACAAATAATGCTTATAAGCAAAAATATTATCGCATTATAACATTTGCATACAACCGATATCTACTATATAAAATATTATATATTTTTTTACTATCAAAAAAGGTATGAAATCATCATTTAAACCGAATTTTTCTTTTGATTTCTTATATTTATTATGAATCCATGAGAAATTACTTGACTTACACATTCATTCAATTATTTATTTATTTTGTTCTTCCTCTAAAAACTTGAAAAACTTAATTTCATTTAAGTAACAGCAACAAACCCATGTTTTTCTTATAAACCATCGCCATCACGACGGAAATGTTGGCAGTGCGGCATTTTGAAACATTTAAATATGAGCATGTTTTTGAAAAAAGAAAACTTACTTAATACAAAAGCCGGAAATTACGTCTAATAGTAGATTATGTTGTTTTTCTGATTCCAATGCTCCAATGCTTAGGGTTTTTAATGCTTTGTGTAAATGTGCCACCATGAGGATACTTGAATTATTTATAATTATTACCAATTTGTATGTAATCAGACTTCGGGCCACACAAATTGTTTTCTTTTTTACCACTCACTCTACCGTGCTGGATAGCTTAATATGAAAAATAATTTATTTATTTAATAATTGATTGGGTTGATTTCAATAAAATTTTATTCAAAATTGGTTAATGCAGAGTGGGGCAATATGTTTATTTAAGATTATTTCTATTTATATTATACTAGCTTCCCCTGAGCGTGCTCAATTATTAAAAAATTAGAGGAAAAATACAAGAATAACAGCCACTAACATTAACAACGAAGACGTAAAACGTTTTGTGCTTGGTCTTGCAGTGGTTTTTTAAAAACTTAATAGTTAAAAATGGTATATTTAAATTTAAAAAATTTAAAATATAAGTATGCAATTTGTTGCAATAAGATTCATTTGTTCTTTCTAAAAAAAAAATTATTAAAAGCGTTTTAGTATATTTTGCTCCAAATGAAAAAAAAATTTAAAAATGACATAAAACTTTCTATATCTGGACAACAGCACCACCTACTGGATCTAAATGTAGCAACAAACCTGACTGGTAGCTCCATGAGTACAACAAAAAAATATTATCAAAATTGGTCCAACCGTTTTGGGTTCATTTTAATATATATATATAGATTGTTAGTCTTGGATGCAGTATGAAAACTAGTGATTATTGGTCACTATTTTATTAAATTTTTCTTTTAAAATAAGAGCATTATAATGTGATTAGTTTAAATAAAAAATATAAAAATAAATTAAGGTATGAAGCTAAAGATTGAAAAAGTTTCCTGGAGGTTTCCATACATTGAAGAAAATTTGTGTTGATTTGCTGGGAGTAGTGTCATCTTTTCTGGAAATAAACCACAATTAATTTTTCCATTAACAAATAAGAATCAATTCTTTTAGATTTATTTTTAAATTTAATAGTTTTATTTACAATTTTTATGAAAATATGCACATTATTATCCACATTATGCTAATCTTTGTCAGGTTTCAGGTTTTGCTTACCTTGTCTCTTTTGAGTTTTAATAAACCCCTTAAACTAACAAATAAACTTTTGAATGTTCCATCTAAAAGATTGTCATATTAACTCAAGCATTAACCGAGATTTGTTTCCATTTGTATAAGATTAATCCCATACTCAATATTTGTTACCATCAAAACTGTTGCTTTAAAATAACTTAATAATCACCACGAGCTTTGAGTGTTGCTACTTAATTCATATGCATAACATTTCCTAAAGTTTGTTCACACTATTAACAACATGCAAAAAGTCATCAAACTTAATGGGTAGTGAGTTCTAGGAAAAAAAAAAATACATATACACAAAGAGAAATCTCCTAAAATGTTCGCTTGAGCAGCAAAACAATTTAAATAAACGACTGCGCTCTTAACAGTTCCGCAAAACACATCTGTGGCATTGTGTTATATTTTCAAGCAATTTTTTCTTTACTTTTGGTTCATTTTGTTTGCTTCAAGCGAAATAAATTTACGCACACAGATACACACGCATACACAAATAGAAAGCTAAAGGCCTATCAAAATAAATAAAGTCTATTGAAATCCAGAATATAGAAAACAAAAAATAAAAACCTATGAACGAACAAAGCGCAAAAAAAAAAAAGGAATACAATTGAAGGAGACAATGAATAGAATCAGAATCAGTTAGGCAAGTTTACTTTGCTTTTTGATTATGTTTTTGTTTTTTTTTTTTTTTGCAGGATCTCATACTCCTGTATCAATATCATTTTATATACCTTAGTTTGTTTTCATTCTTCATTCTCTTATTTCTACTATATTTGAGTTTGTCATCAAAACAAACATATGTTCGCGCCATTGGGGATGAGTCGCGATTCATAAATCTGTCGCTTGCAAATAGATTTCTTTTCTACTTTTCTATATTTTTTGTGGCTTTAAAGATTTGAAACCATTTTTTTTTTTTGTTTGTTCAGAGGCGTTACTTACAGTTGAAAGTGTGACTCAGTACTGTCTACTACTTTCCCCTTTTAGATACTTTTCTACACTTTAGCTTAAATTTCGATAATAACAGAACAGTTGAATGAAGTTGTTCTTGTTCTTGTGGTTTAGGTTTGAATAGGATTTTGCACATGCTGACTTAGCATTTGTTGATGATGATGATGTGACTAAAGATGGCAACTGTGATGAACATAATGAAGATGATGGTGTTGATGGTTATAGTAATGGCATAGAAAGTGTGATGATGGTGTTGCTGTTGATTGTGTTGCTGTTGATGATGATAATAATGATGATGATGATTATGGAAAATCAGAAGTTGCCATATCTTTTGACACTTTTTTGCTTGCTTGCCTGCGTGCTTTTATGCTTTACTTCATTTTATTTATTTATTATCTTGTTTCATTTGCTCTCTTCTCATCACTTCCCTGATATTTTGTTTTTTTTTTTTTTGCTTTTTAACATGTCAGCAGAATAAAAAAATATCATTTATGCTTCATTGTTTTTGCTCAATTTACTCGTTTCTCGGATTCTTTACATTTCTCCCATTCAATCGCCTCAATCCATTCAGAATTCAGCTTCGCTGTGAAAGGATTAAGGCTCGCATTTTGCAAACTCACGCCTATTGATAGAATTCTGAGATTTATTAAGGGCTAAGTAAGCGCTTTTTTTCTTCTATTTCTACTTCCAATTCTATTTTTATGTAAAGCAAATGTCAAATAGAAAAATTCTAAATAGATTCTACAATCTACAAAATTGGGTCACGCGCAACGAGGTTGGAGGTTGGTCAATGAACTCGAAGTGCAAAATCCATTGAAAATGCTATGAAAAATTAGCATATAATTTAATGCCTTTTAAGCAAGTGAAATGAATAGAAAATGAAAGCAACAGCAAAAATATAAAATCTAAATTGAAAAATCTAATGGCATTAAAGGAATTAAGTATCTATGTACATAGGAATAAAAAATGTATATTGTGGCAAATATAAATAGTACAAAATACAGAATTGCAATAACCAATGAAGCATATAAAGTCATTGGAAATCTTTCTTTACAAACACATGATACTCTCACAGATACTCACCATACATGCATACATACATGCATACACTACTGAGGACACACATACTCATTGCAACAATTAAATTAGATTTATAGCGAGCTTGATTGCAAAACGAAGTTAGACTTGTGTAATATAAATGAAATCAAACAGTTTCCACTATAAATCTTTTCCTAGTTTACTCTCTACTTTTCTGTAACAAAAAAAAAAAAAAAAAAAATGGAAAATTTATATGAAAAACTAAACCCAAGTTAAACAAATGGTTCTAGTTTGAAGTCATGGAAATCGTACCTTGTTTGTCAAGTCATCAATATTCGGTTAAGAAATTGAAAGCAAATGTGATTCACAGTAACATGAAAGTAAGAATATTGAGTTGAAATATATTTTTTAGCCAGTAACAGAAGAGAATTTTAGATAAACTGACTGAAGGACAGACATATTTCGTATCATAAGGATGATGAATATAAAAGTAATAATATAGAAAGGAATGAAGAATTGCTTTGTTACAATAGATTCAATCAGCATGGAGTAGGAGAGTAGGAACAGAAAATCAAAGATTATTCAAATGTTTAAATGAAATAAAATATATTGAAATCAATGATTTCACAAAATGCATGCGCCACGGACAATTATTTAGTGTATGAAGCCTAGTCAACCCTCTGAAGTCCTAAGGCACAGTCTTCTTTTGCATGTGATGTATTCTGGTAGTAAGCTAAGAAATAGAAATAGGTCTCGACTAAGACTTCTCATTTATTAAATGAAGTATAAATATGATAAAGAATATTTGCTGGTGTTTATATGCGAGTTAGTTTTTTAAGTTATTTTTACTTTATAACCAAATCCCTCAATAAGATATACCAAATAAATTTATAGCCTGAATATACAAAATTTATTATTGAATTGCTATAGATACAATACAAAATATAAAGCTTAAAGATGCCTAGTCCAATGTACAAGTATAATTTATCGAACTTAGATGGCACAACAGGTCGCTTTAATGTAATTTATTACATGCAAAAGACGCCTGTCTCTTTACTTTCTAATATAAGAAGTAGTGAGTTATGGGGTAGGAATCACAATCTGAACACATTCCATTTAATCTTTTAACTGTAAAAATATTATAGCAAAAATTAAATTTGACAAAGTTTTCAATCTTTGAAACAAAAAACCATAAATCTTAAGAAGTAATGTATCTATTCATTTTGAATAGTTTCAGTTTGAATGAAGCAAGTATTTTAACATGTTTCGGACAAAGGCTTTAGCAATTGTTTCTTTGCCATGAAACCTTATAAAGCAATAAAGCTAAAGGCCCCTTAGATGTACATAAATATGATTAACAGGACAAAATCTTATTTAGATAATGTCGCTTTAAAAAAAATTCTTGTAAGACCATAACAAAAACAGGACTCAGATAAGGTTCTCTTTGGAATACATAGACGGATTTACTTAGTTTATTCGATGAATGGGTTCAATGTTTTCTCACAGCCCAATTTTTAGCTGCATATATAAATATATTTGTACTTATATTAGAACACTATTGTAGTCACTCAGCAAACACACTGTGTACATTATGTAAACGAGTCGCACAGATTTTGAAACGAGTCAATCAACTCATTTTGTGTTATTTGCTTTGCTGACTTATTGACTCGGATCTACACAGATGAGTGACTCGTGTCTTATCGAATGACCGTGTGATACCGAAAATATTATGGAAATATACTGTATGTGACTTGTGTCTTTAAAAAATAACTCGATGTGACTTGGTGTGACTCGTTTCTTCGGGTATGAGTCGGGTAATTCGGTATTACACTGTCTTTGCCAAAGAATTCAACTAGACAACACGAAACGAGTTGATTTGTGAAAGTGTTCGCAAAGACAGTGTGACTATTGAAAGCAATACGTTTAGTACATGATTCATTTGAGCGAGAGAAGATTCATATTTTTTAGTATTGACTCGTACAGGGCTTTAATAAACAAGTATAAATATTTTAATCTCATAGTATGAAATTGTATTTAAACAATTTTCGTTACCTTTTAGTAAAAACCTACAAACACTGTTGCTTCCAAATTCAGAACCTAAATTTATTCATTGATCAATTTTACTATCCAAATTCTCTCATAACATAATTTCAAATGATTTATGTAAAAAGAAAAGAATTGAAATTAACCAAGCTTATTTAAAACCAAATCATCTACCAATTAGGTGCTTTTATATTTTTTCTATTCTTTTTGTTTTTAAACCCATAGTAGAAAACAGCAATTTATATGCAAATCACACACACACATCATCACATGGCGTATGATTGATGAAAATACATAACGAAAAATGAAACAAAAGCATGAAACTAAATTGAATTACAATGTAAATGTGGCAACAAATGCCTGTAATAACTGCAACTAGGCATATTTTCAGTTCAGAAATCTCATTGATTGCACCATGTTCTATTATTGCAATACACACACACACACACTTATACATACACAGATACATTGCATGCAGTAGAATATTCGAATAATAAAAAAAAAATACATTCAGTTTGTTCGTTTGCTGCGAAAACTCAGTTAAAATTACTAATTTTTGGTGAAATTCTGTTGAACGGAAGTTGATTAGTATAGAATGACATTACAGGAAATGGTCACATAACTCAAAATGTGAAATCCTCAATCGTTATAATGGAGCACGGACACACACAACTGTGCAAATCAAACTAACCTAACCTGACTGACTATGTTTCGTCTATAGAATGGAGGTGCAAGAATCGGACTGAATCTGTTTGAATGTTGCTCTAAAACTATCTAGTGAACTGTCAAGCATCTTCTCTCTGCTCCTCTCTCTTTGCACAGAAGTATCTCTTGCTTGTTTTAATCCATGCCAGGCGACCTCAATTGATGAATGAATGCTACATTATGGCTCATCATGTACGCGTACTTCCGTTGACGATGACCACTACTTAACGTCATCATCTACATCCGTTGCACCAACAACATTACACACTCCATCATCATCATCATCATCATCATCATCATCATCATCATGAACATTATGATCATCATCATGAGCATGTTGCACCACAACACTTGACCACAAATGTTGAGTGTACAAATGCACTCAGTTCATTGAAGCTCATCGTTTTAGTCCACCACCGGTACCTCACTCTCCTTCAACATAATTCAGTGTTTTTACCAAGTACTTACTACTTTTACCAATGCACGTTTCCAAGTGGCATGGAAAAGGATTGGCAAGGCATGGACTCGAACTCCATTTACTATTGTCCACAAGTGCAATCAATTGCATTGTGGGCCGTGACTTTTCCGTTAATGTGCCACTTTTTGCATGCTAATTATGAGTTGAGTTGAATTGATTTGTTGTTGCTTGGCAGTTTGGTAGCCCAATGGCAAACACATCGATTGAATGAGATTTACTGATTCTCAATTCGTATTTCACTTTGTTTTTTCCTTGCATATTGAGTATTACATACTTAGTAGTGCTGTTAGTATGGAAATATTGAGTATCATTTGAGTTAGGAAAATGAAACAAATATTCATTAATAAAGAAGTTTTAAAATATGAGCAAAACATGATGATAGGATAGAACCCAGAATATCAATTTAATTTTAGTACTATGGATCGTCGAATAGAAAACTTATTTAATCCGGGGACTTTCTCTTAAACAATATATGGCTGATAGCAGCCCATTTTACGCTCTTCTTAAAACATGATTCCTAGATCAATAATAGCATATGCAAGGCAAACCCATATTGATCTACAAGCCCCATATTCTTAACAAAAAAAAAATTTAAGTAGTATGCCTCACCCTCATAAGCACAATATGGAAGTGAAACTTCTTTAGCGAAGGGAAGTAAATCCAAAAAATATGAAAATGAAATGTGACGAAAATCAAAATGTGATGATGAGACGTTGCGGGTTTTTTCGGTCATTCGCCCACTTGTTTGTACGTTCTTTCTTAAAGTAAACACAAACATTTTAGCATTTTTTATCTCTCTTTTACTCATGCATAAGCATTCATTCTCTACGCTGCAGACGAGCCCGCACAAGACAATGCGCTTTGTCTATAATAACTCTTTTGTATTGAAACAATATAACACTACAATATTCTATATTATTGCTTTAGAAGTTTCACTTCTATATTGTATGTGCCTAAATAGCTCCAATATAATAATAACATCGTCAGATTTTGATTTTCGTCACATTTCATTTTCATATTTTTTGTATTTAAAGAAGTTTCTGTTATATATATATACACTTTTTTGAATTTACTAAAGATTTTACAATGAAACTTTTAGCTTAAAACCCTTGCTCTGATGTAAACCTTTGCAAAATTATATCTATTAAAATTCTTTGCAGATCTCCAACAGCAATATCAGCAACAACAACAAAGCAACAAACATCAACCCAATGGCAATGTCCTGACTGGTATCCAAACACATCATATACGTGCTCCTCGCCCACCAATTCGCACAGCATCCTCCACACCAAGTTCCAATGTAGCCAGTAATCTACTCGATCAGACACCTTCGGGTGGCAGTAGTAGTAGCGGCGTTAGTAGTGCTCCTTCCTCTTCAAAGGGACATTCACATACGCATGCACACTCGCATGGACATACGCATGTTTCGGAAGGCATTGGGATGACCACAACAACTGGTGGCACACACCTACAGCAACAAGTGCCACAGGCAGCTATCGATGAGATGCGCGTCTGATAGGTGTCGGTTTTTGAGTTGGACTTATAGTCAACGGGGTAAGTTCAAGGAACAACAACAAGAATTAAACAAACAAACAAACAAACAAATTCATAAAGAACAAAGTTTGAAGTAGGAATTTTTCGAAAAAGTTTTCTCAAACTTACTAAGCGGAAGTGATACACATTCTTCTGTTCATAATAATGAAGCGTGACAAAAGAGAATGAAAATGGAAGTGACACCATTTTGTACTATGCGCTCTCAAGCCATAAACAAAACCATAGTTTTGGTTTCCGATTAGAGCCTTGCTGTTTTAGCGGGGCAATGGGAAAGGGAAGTAGATTTTCTCCAGCATCATAAGACTTAAGTTGGAAAATTTAAGTTTTCTGTTGAAGTTTGGTAACAAAAGATTTGCACATTTATTGTGCCAAGAACGCACCAAGATGCTGCTATTTATGGCTTACAAAATGGCAAAGACGCCAGCGATGTCTTAGTGAAAATCGCAACTGCAATGTTAAATATTATTTTAATAGTTATAAAAGTTGTTTCAAAAGACTAGTGCTAAGTATAATAGAAGCACAATAAAACTATTTCAAATCACAAGTTTGCAGAGAATAGAAGGGAAAGAAACAAGTAGAAACTTAAGGAATTTTATTCTGTACTTTGTGTTTTTCTTTTGTTGGCATTAAGGACTTAGGGAATAATAACGGCTATTTTCATGAAAACACTATAAACTAAGATCATATATTTTTAAGTGAATATAGTCAATGGTAACAGAATTTTTATAAAATCTAAACCCAATGATAAACTAAGCAAGAGGCCTTGAAAATAAGTATTTAGCACTTGAGTATTCATAAATTTTAAATGAATTTTGTCATTTGTTTTGCTTGATTGGTTTCAATCACAAACTTCACAAAGCAAATAAATTAGAGTTCATTTTTAAATAAAAAATACTCAGTTTCCTTCATAACACAAATAAATATGATCAGAATTTACTAACCAATGGTTCTAGTTTTTTTTTTGTAAACACCCAACAACTAAACCCTCTCCCGATCTCCTGACCTTTTTTGCTTCACATATAACTCAAAACTAAAAATTTTTATCAAATTCTCACCCAAAATAAAATATTGTCTAACATATCAGAAATGCGCTCTGCTATGGTGTCCTCAACAAAGACATAAAGGAAGCAAAGGTGTCAGTGAATAAAATGCACCACCTTGAATATTGTTCTCACCCTCACAACTAACAATAAAAAATTGAAATAATAAAACGAAAGAATATTTTGTACATTTATAAAAGAGAAAAATATATACAATCGCAGTGTCTGTCATTCTTTATTTTTTGTTATACTTTTATTGCTTCATAAATTGTTTGGCATAGAAAATGAGCGAAAAAAAAAATGTTGACATATGAAATATGTGCGCCTTACTTTGCTTCAAATGTATTGTACTTCATGCCTCGGTCCGAGTAACAATAACAGGGATTTCACCTTTCCCATCTATTTGATGTTGTTCAGTTTTATCGCCAAGTTCGTTCCGCAATGGGTTTTGACTACGACAATGACAATGTAATAGACGAGCTATGCATGTGGCATGTCAAATCGTTTTGATGCCTTGCATGCTTATAAGGAATCAGCGAAATTTTTGTGCAATTTTTTTATACCCTATAGTCATGTATGGAAAAAAGGGTATACTAAAATTATGGATTTCTATGATGCCAATAAGTAGACGAATAGAAGCACATATATTTGAGATCAGTATTATACTTTTTATTGTCTTGAAAGCCAAAAACTTTATTAGATTTTACTTTTTTTTAAAGAACAATATAAATCGATTATAACACCCAAAGTTTAATAAAAAATCAATTTAAAATATTCAATATTCAAAACAAAATTCAAATACAATAATATTATTATAGACATAATCTCAATAACCAGAAAAACTCCCATTTCTAATCCAATACTTGCCAAGTGCTGAACATATCATTGTACATTTGTTGTTCCTTTATATTTATTACTGAACTATTTTATTGAATTTTAGCTCCATAACTTGAAAAGCTATTAAACATAGTATAAACTGGACAACTTTCTCTCATGAAATTGTATCCCCAAACAGAAAATCTGAAACAATTTTCCATGTCCATTGGCAACCAGAGAGAGCACACAATTTCTTTTCTTATCAATAATGAAAAAATATTTGCATATCAATAATGAAATATCAAGCAAATATCAAATATTACAATACTTTCTAATCATTTCCATGTTTAGTTTGATTATCAAATTTTATTGCAAAATTGTGCATAAATTTAAATTCTTGACTTGAATTTCTTAAATTCCTTTTACTTTTCCTTATGTACAAATATTTTACAATACAATTTTAATTTATTGAACTGAAATTCAATATTCAATTGTCTTTGTTTTCATTTTAAAAAGGCATTGGCAAAAAAAAAAATATATGCAGAAATGAAAAGTTTTTTGATAAACAAAAATAAGAACAAGAGAAAATTTTATTGTGAAATTTAATTATGAAAAGCAAAAGTACAAAAGGAAAATTTAATTAAACAAAGGAAGTCATTATTGTTATTGTATTGTATATAATGTAATTTTAATTGATATGTAACAATGCTTTATATGTAACTATATATATATTATATATTTATATTGTATATAAGTTTTTATTGTAGTAGATATTGGAGATGAGGAAATTATTGTTATTGTTATTGTTGTAATTAAAATTTATTATTTATTTAACCAATTTTTTCTTTTTTCATATTCTTCCTGATTTTTTTCATTCACTTTTTACAATTTTCATTCTCATAATTTAATATTTGTATATTTATTTTTAATATTATATTTGTTTTTTTTTTATTTTTAATTGTACATTTTTTTTTTTTAAATTTATTTTTCAATTAAAATTTTTCAATTTTTTATTACAAACACTTTAAGTATTCATTTGAGTTAGAGTGTTGAATGGAATTTTCTTTGTAAGCTAAAGCTCCATTCCTCCATTCCTTTAAAGATTTCGTTTCTATAGAAATACTTAACCTGCAGATTTATATTTTGTATATTTAAAAAAAACATTACAGAAGAATTCTAAGCTTCAATTTTTTGAAAAATGACACCAATTGAACTATAAAATATATAATACTAATTTCTGTCAGCGATTGTTATACATTGCTGATCATTTGGTGAATGCAAATTCGCCTTCTTTGCACATAATCAATAACCTTCAGTCATAAATTCTCTAAATAATAGTGAAAACTATAACAAAATCCATTGCAGGGTTTAGAAGAAGGAATTGGATAAACAGACACGCATTGCGAATTTGTTTTATACTATTTAATGATGTTGTACATAAAGTATTATATAAACTTACTTCTGAAATCTAATTATTTCTTGAACAATTCCAAAATACAAGTTTGAACTACTTCTATTATTAATTTCATCTAATGGAAGACTACTCAAAGTTTATACATATGATGCCGTGAGCAAGTCAAATGAGTCTGATATATCTTTCCGTTTGAATGGAAAGATAAGAGAAATTTTAGACAAACAAATAAATCCCAGCACTATAATATACATACATCCACAATTTGCAAAGCAAAGAATCGTTTTTAAGTTTCCAATGGAATAGTCGAGCCAAGGCAGATGTTTGCCCACTGGAATGTAATTTGTTCTAAAATGATAACTTGGGACTGGCTCATTGGCTTAGAGCCTTGTCCTGCACATTTCTAATTTCCTCTTTTTTTCTCCTATCCTTCTTTATTTCCCCCTGACCTAAAGTCATTTGTCGCTATTGCTCATATTAAATACTAGGTTAGAATTTGTCATTATAATCTCAGTGTGCCAATAAATAACTTGGGACTAACAAATTTTTCAGGCCACAAGAGATGCCCGCCAGAGGGAGAAGTCTGCGGC
Organism: Amiota minor; assembly: GCA_037043295.1. Taxonomy (NCBI): domain Eukaryota; kingdom Metazoa; phylum Arthropoda; class Insecta; order Diptera; family Drosophilidae; genus Amiota; species Amiota minor. The sequence goes on along the minus strand of JBAMAW010002155.1, from coordinate 5,010,129 downwards.
CGCATTAATCCAATCACTGGAAGTGGATATAGTCACGATGATAGGCACACTTGACTTAAGAATATGAGTCGTCAATTAAAAAAAATTAAAAAAGCTTTTCAAAATCCTTTCCAAGACAAAACCCTTAAGTTCATTTAGAATTAGTATAGTCGGAGGCATCTAAGCTGTCGCCAAGCGTGGTCTTGGTCAATATGTCTTTTTCTTAACAAACAAATAATTTTCATTGAATTTCCTTTTACTTTTTAAATATCATTAAATTATTTATTATTTTATAACATTTTTTCTTTTTATTTTACATAAATAATAAATTAAAATATTTTTTATTTGCCTAGATTACATTATTATTTTTAATTTACTAAATTTATTTTTTATATCAAATTTTTTTTTTTATACAGAAACATAATTTAAACGCTGCGCCAGCATCTTTCTTTTTTGTTAAGTTTTTAATTTATTTTATTGCCTCGTGTAACACACACACACACACACACACACACACACACAGATACAAGCTCACATGCACATTAAGTCCTTTTTAAGTAAAGTTAACCAAGAACAAAAGGCTCAAGCGGAAAATTAAAATAGTAAAAAAAAAAATAAAGAACAACAGCAGCAACAACAACAAAAACGAAGGGCAAACAAAATTTAAATTTTATTTTTAACGCCTCAAATGTAAAAAAAAAGATATACAACAAAAAGAATAGTACCATTTTAAAAAAGAATATACAATATAAAATGTAAAATGTAAAAAGAAGGGAAAAACAATAAAGTACAGAAAGGAGCAGCAAAAAAATTAATGCATGAGCAAGGAAAACAAACCGAAAGTGTAGCTTATTTTATGCTATAAAACCTTGCTACAAGATCCTTTGTGCCCATGCCAACAAACCAAACATACAGTAGAACTTTTCACATATCCTTTTCCATGGTGTGTGTCCTTTTGCCTGCAATTCACTCACTCAGTCTCAGTCAAGAAGCTTAAGTATGCGCTAGCTCTCAGTGTCCTTTTGACTCATTTCCTTTTCCTCTTCTTTTTTTTTTTGTTTGAGTTTCGGAGTGTGCGTGTGTCTGAGTGTATCTGAGGCCATTATTCTACCTGAATACAATTAAATTTGCATTTCTTAACATTATTCGCACTCAGGCATCACTTATGTATCACACACACATAGGAATGAATACAAGCACAGATATCCTTTCATATGTAAAGATGTAAGTGTAAGTGTAGTATAAGCCGACACTCGCGTAGACACAATGCTTGGCCACTTCCGTTGACTCATGGGTGCCATTTTGTTCCTTCGGTCTTTCCATTTTTCTGTTTCATTTTCCTTTTGTACCTTTGTACATATTTTTAGCACTTTCCCTTTTTTGTGTCGCTTTTTCCATTTCACTTTTAGCTGATTAACATTTATGCTTGTTATGCTACCATAATAGAAAATGCAATTTTCTTCAGACTTATAGACCCACATACTCCAACAACCAACACATTTTCCTTTAGAACAGAAGTAGCTATTTTCTCTTTCCTTCAACTCACCGTATCTAGATACAATATATGTATGTGTTTGGCTGTTAAAAATGTAATAAACATTAATTTTACATGTTTTTTATCGCTTCTATTTGCATCTTAGTTTAAATTATGGCTTTTGGATACAAAACTCTGGTAAAATTTATTTAGACTCAATTCCATTTTCCTTTCAAAAAGTCAAAAAGTCTTTGCAGGTTTATAAAGAAGTAATAGATTGAAAGGTTTTGGCCTCAGCTAAGAGTTATTGGAATAATCTATTAAATTATGGTGGCAGGCACTTCATCTTTAGACTTAGAACACTACTTTTGCTAATCTTTGTCAAAATCAAAATGAAAGCCTAAGATTCAAGAATCAACAGAACCAAGCCATCAGAAAACTTGAACTATTAAAATGTAAGCCAAGACATAATTTTAATGAATAATAAACTCAAAGTTTGGTCTACAGAATTGAGAATTGAGCAAATGAATTTGCCAAATGAATGATCTTATTTCAATTTTTGAAAGTTGAAAGTTTTTATACATACATTTTATAGTTTAAGAAAAAGATAGAAAAGTATTTCGATTAGAAAATTGAGAAGATGAATTTAATTAGTGTATTTTATCTAAACATCATAAGAAAGAAGCTTGAAGAAAAATGTTTCGACTTGAATCTGAATCTCTTTATATTAGAATAAGCTGACAATTCTTAGAAATTGTTGAGAAAATCAATCATTTCCCGAATCTTTGAACTTAGTAATGATCTGATTAAGTGACACACCATGAGTTTTAAAAGTAATAAAACTAAATGCAATACAAGTTTATCTCTAATTGGAATAATTCAATAAAAAACATTAATTTAAAAGTTATGGAATTCTTTTTCGAATTAAAATGTCATCATTAACATGATTAAAAACTTAAAACTTGAAGAAATTCTAATAAATTCTTGTCAATATCATCATCATCCTACTTCTACTTCTCTCTTCTCTCAATATAAATATAAACATCATTTCAAACAACATAACATATTTCACTGACAATCTTCCTCTATTCTACCCTTTCTAACACCTTCTTTATTTTATTTGCTCTGAAGCTTCTTCATATAAGTTGAGCTAATTACATTTCACTGTCACTGTTGCTTAGGTGGTGCAGATACATAAAGACACAGATACATATGAGTCTGGCTTTGCCTCTGTGTCTGTGTGTGTAAAGTTAATTACAAGAACATCAACACCAACAAATGAAAACTACAACAAAATTGTGAATTGCTCAAAAACTTGTTAAGTTCGCCACCATGTGAATGTGAAAACTAAAATAAATTCATCTAAAGTTTTCGCCACAGAAATGTTGAGCAACTTGAATGTTGAACAACAACAACAACAACAACAACAAAAACAAACCAGCACTCAAGAACAACAACATAAAAGAACATTTAGTAAAAGTAATTAACTAATTTAAAATTTGTTTTTGAAAAGAAAACAAAATTTCTCTCATTCTTGGTTTTCATATTAAAATATGCGGCACACCTGACGTATGTGTAATTTTTCAATTATTTATATTGAAATGAGAGACTGACTACTAATGCATGTTATGATTTGGATTTTAAAATAAATAGAATGTTATAATATTGTTGTTGAAAAAAATTGAATAATTTATAGAAAATTTTGAATTGAAAACTATTGTTTATGCCAAACTTTATTGCCAAAACTGAAGAAATTTAAGGGAATAAAAGCTTAAATCCTCACCTGTTTATGTTATGGTATTAAGCTTCATTTTAAATAAGATAGAAAAACATTGAAGATTTTACTTGCTAAACAAGAATTGAGCAGATCAAATGCAAGTCATTTCGTATTTATTTATTTGCTAAAAGAAAGTTGATAGAAGATAGAATGGAAATCAAGTCAAGGGCACACACCGATTGCTCGCTCCTCTTCACCTTCAAGTCTTCTTCTACTTCCTATGTCTGGTTTTTATAGAATCTTCTTTTACAACTAGTAATGAAATGAAAGTAAGTCATTGACATCAGTAATATCAAGTCCAGGCAGGAGTTGTGCAAGTCATTTTTTTGTATACAAAAAGAAAAATTATCAGCAGCAATGACTTTCTTTTTTTTCGTTCGAAACCATTAAAAAGTCATTAAAAGTCTCAAAAATCCTTTATCTTTGATGGATAATATAAAAAAGATTAAACATTATTACAGTTTCAGAAACTTTTTTGTAAAAAATTTGTTAATTATTTCATTATTTTATGCTTTCAATATAATCTTCAGACTTTGGCTTCCAAAAAATAATGAATAAGAAAAGAAACCTTTGAAGTAATTTAAATGAAAGACTTTTTCTTTTCCAACCACTGACTCAGTTGGTTACTAGACTCCTTCTCTTTCTCTTTGAAAGCTGCCAAAGAAACGATTTAAACTTTTTCATACAAATTGTTTTGCTTTCTGTTACTTTGAACTTAATTTGAGGTGTCGACGACGGCGGCTGTTATGACAATAAAACAAAATCAATGACAAGTTAATTTTGCATGAATTCTAATTATGAATTCTTTAATCATTTGAAATAGAGCAAAAATCTTATGAGTCCTGGAATGTATTTCAGTGAATAAAAAACCCAAAAACCAAAAAAAAAAAAAAAACACTGCTCTCTCTTTCTCTATTTACTTTCTAATTAGCAATTTTTTATCTTCTATTGTTTTTCTCCTATTTTTTACTCGATTATCGTTTTAATAATTCATGAGTTTCCTTCTTTCCACAATTGCATTTTTCGTTGCTCTTCGTGCTTAGCCTTAATTTATTGAAGACTTCCTCAAGTATCCACTTTGCATAGCATTTTTGACTAAAGTCGACTAAAGGCCTTCAGTCGCAAAGTCCATAATGATTATTTAAATATAAGTTTTTGTTTTTGCTTTACTCATTATTTTTCTGGTTGAAATTGAAAAGAGATTAAGAAAATAAAGAAAAATTATGGAAAAAATCAACGATGCTACTTAATTGTACTTGGCCTTCTTTTGACCATTTTAATGATTATATAATTTCCATTTTGCATTTATTTAAGATTCGACTAAGGTCTGACTGAAGAGATACTTTACTTTATTAAGGATTTGCAAAATTTCTATGAATATTTTCATTTTTACTTTTGAAGTCATGTTGGAATTTAACTCTGATGAACTGATGAAGTTTATAATAATAAAATTTGTAGCTTATATAAACTTATTATAATTTTATCATCAAGGAAGTTTTTTTTAATTGTATTGATCTATGAAAAATTGCATAATCGAATGCATATTTCATGCTTTCGAACTCATTTTTTGCATTAAAAATAAGAAATCCTTTTAATAAGTTTATGCCAAACTCAATTTAAATGCAAATTTATTGGTTAATTAACAGCAAAACTCTAAGTTTGAGTTAAAGATGAAAGACTTCATAACTCATAGAAGAAAATAATAATATGCAACCTGAATATTTTTTTTTGTCATAGATATTTCTATTTTTATTCATTTTCATGTTATAAAATTTTATGTAATTTAACAAAAAAAAACCTGTCATGCTACAAGGTTTTACTCTATTCTCTCATTCATCTAATGTCTTTTATTCTCTTTATATTTACAGCTCAATTGAAACTTTGCGCGCGGAAACGCCTGAAGAGCTTTATACGCTAAAACAAATGCAACAAGAATTGGAAGGCAAACATCATCGACAGCAAAAGCAACAAAATCTCGAAAAGACCACAGCAAAAACAATCCCACAAAAAATAATGATTAGAAAGCAACAAATGCAACACCAACAACAACAACAACATCATCTAAATAAACTGAAATTAAAACGTGAAACACATTTGCTGGCCTTAGAAGGTGGCGACGTGGCACTTGGCTATTGTTCATGCGATGAACAGTGGACATCAACGGCAACGCCAACGACAACCTCTTCATCACCAACTTCAACCAATTCAGCAACAAATTCACCGCAACGTGGCAGCATCATTATGACATTGCCACAAAACTATAAAAAGATAAACAAAATAATGGTTCATCATGATGATGAAGATGGTGATGATGATGGCGATGATGTTCATGTTAATGATGACAATGCTGACGATGTGGTTGTGGATGTGGATGACAATGAAGATGAGCTAAGGAAAAGACCTACCACTGTTGCAACTGCTGTTTGTGTTAGTGCTGGTGATAACAAGTATGACAACGAAGCTTCTACTGCTGCTACTGCTGCTACCGGAAACACAGTCAACGAAGTGGCAAACGGAAACGGATACGAGTTCACTTCTGTCTCGGTCGCGCTGCGAGCTCAACGAATTCAAAAGGCAACGACGTTAAAACGTACAATAACAACAACATCAGCAGCAGCAGCGACTCGGCCACGGTTAAAACAACAACATCATGTGCGTTTCTCGGATGAGAAGAATTTCTCGGACTAAATACTGCAATAATATTTAAGAAAAGAAGAAGCAAAGTAATAACTTAACAATTAGCGATGTTCATTGCGTATAAGTGATTTTGTTTTCCATTTCATTTCTTTAAAATGTTAAACAAAAAAAAAATTAATAATAGATGATGATAGATGGGGTTCGGGGGGAGCTAAAAGAAATAAGAAACCTACTAGACTGCACTTAATCTGTTTAGGCTAAGAATTTTTTATAAAACAGGAAAAATTAAACAAACAAACAAACCAAAATTTACTAATCCAAATTGCAAAAAAAAAAAGAAATTAAAGAAAATACAGAAAAATATGAAAAATATATAATTAATTATTATTAATTAATTAAGTAATTATATCTAAGTTTCTTGTAAATATGGAAAATTAAAAGGATAAAAAATCATGTACTAAATTAAGTCAGTTGTAAGTTTGTTGTGAATTTCAATAGAAAGAAAACTAAACTATAAAGCGCACTTTTTTCTAAAAGAAACAAAAATAAAAATTATTAGAAAAAAACTTATAAAAATATAAAAAAAATAAAAACAAAACAAAACAATAAACAAACAGAAAAAGAAAAATTATAAAAATTGTATAAAAATAAAAGTAATTTAATTTTTTATTATTATTATTATTACAATAATAATTTCTAGAGCATTAAACAATGAAACAAAATGCCAATAGCCAATTGTAAATAAATTAATAAATATTTAAACAAAAAATTAAATTTAATTAATAAGAAAAACAAAAATGTTGCAATTTCCCTTAAATGATACGAAACAATGAAGAAATAGGGAAATTTATATAACAAAACTAAAATTGATAATTGAAATTTATAAAAAAAATATATAAATAAATAAAAATAATTAATCAAAGCAAAAAAAAAAAAATAAAAGAAAAAAGGAAATAAATACATGAACACAATATTATTCAAATGAAAACAAAACAAAAAAAAAATACAAATTATAAAAATAAATAATTAAGAAATATAATAAAAGGTAAATATATACAATAATAATAATATTAATATTGTAATAATGAGGAGGATTCATTGAACATTAAATACCCTTCACACCCAAAAACAAATTTAAATGAATTTAAACATTTAAACAAAAGTATAAAAAACACAAACAAATGAACTAAATTTTCAGATGATCCAATGGTTCAATTTTAATTTTCCTTATAAACAATTTACTTCTTTTAAATAAGTTCTACTGAATTTTATTCAGGTGAAGGAAGACAAGAAAGAATTCCTAAACAGAATCTAATTTTTCATTTTCACTTTAAATTTGAATGTATTACAAATTTTATTGAAATGTTTTTTTGTGTACTTTTTATATAAATTTAAGTGAGATTCTAATCAAAAAATGTGCAAAATGTATTTTGAATCATTCACTTTAAAATGAGTATCATTTGCCGAATCCATTTAAAGTGTTAGATTTCGTTTCTGTAAAGTTGTAAAGTTGTTCCCATTTATATGTTCTTATGTACATCTATTGTGAATGAAAATGAATGTTGATTTTATGTACATTTTACCCCTGTACAAGTGAATGATCACATCGCCTAACAAAGTGAAACAGCGAAAAATTAAAAAGAAGCTGAGGAGAAAAGTCTGCAGATGCATTCGCCTCGATTCCCTGTTGTTTATTTTATTTGTATGGTTTATTTTTTCAATTTACTTTGTTTTATTTTTTTTTTTTTTTTGTTTGGTTTCACTCACTTTAACTCTTGTATACTAAAGTATAATTGTATTATCCAACCTTTTAGTTGTACCCATTATTTCATTTTGAATATTTGCAATGTGAATGTGAATAAATTCATTCCATTCCTTTCAAACGAAATATAGCAAACATGCGTTCACTTCTTCTTTCGCAAAACAAGAACAACGTACAAAATTCGTTGCTTACATTAAGTTTGAGTATGCATTCATGAATTATTGTACAACCCTTGTAGGCACAATATGTGAATGTACTACTGCACGTCTCTAATGTGCACGTGATAACAAAGTAAGTTCCAGATGATTCCATTAAATCAAATTACATGCCTATGTATATAAAAAGAAATGCATACGCAACTGCTGTCTCATCTTAAAAGTGTTGTATTGTAAATAATAGTATGTTATTTATTATCAGTGTACATGAATCTTTGTATCTATGTTTATAAGCAGTTTTAACACTACTTACACATCTTAACATAAGTGCCTAGATATAAGAAGATACTAACTATTGGATTGGCCTGTGATCAAAGTTGCATGTAATTGGTTTTGTTATCTTCTACATTCTGTGGCCAGCAAGATGAATGACTCCTTTGACTTACATATATCATGGCTGTCCAACCTGCGACCCGCAGACCGCATGCCTCTTCAAGCAGGTATCAGTGCCGCTCAACAGAGGACATTAACTTAATATGAGGATCTTTTTTGCTTCTAATATAACTCAGGAAAGCAAACACCTTGGATAGCCCTGACTTGTGTAGTCCTTTTTTATAAATGTTCCATACAAAACGCAATCTGATTCTTTCTTTCTTTCTTCTTTTGTCTATTTATACAATTTTCTTGCGGAATTAATTTTATTTTCATATAAAAACTTATATATCTAATCAACATGTGACTGATCTCACCTTAATCCTAGATGATTTAAATCATATAAACATTTTATTTCTAGTAAAAGTAAAAAATTTTGAGTTTCCATACAAATTTAAATCAGTTTTATAAAAAAAATAAAGAGCAACAGAGGATATACGAGTAGGTAGCAGCCACATTTATCTTTGAAACTGATCAGTTCCACCCAAATTCATAGCAAACAGACAATTCCATAAATATTGAAAGTGAAGGGTATAAAATAATGAATACAAAAATACAAGGTTTTTCTTTTACTCTAATTAAAAAAAAAAAAACCAGAAAGAACTTTTAGCTAAAATGAAAAGTAATTTAAAAAAAGAAATAATTAATATTTAATAAAATAAAATTAAGAGATAAAAATTATTAAATTTGTACATAAAACCCAGTTTCAGCTCAAATAAATTAATACAAAAAAATAAAATTATGGTAAACAAAAAGGAAAAACTTTAAATTAATTAATTAGGAAAAGAAAACTAAACTAAGGCGCTAGTTAATTGTTAAATAATTAAATAGTAAATTACTTAAATTAAATTATTAGTTGAAGGATAATAAAAAAAAGAAATTTATTCCAATTTCAATAAATAAAATTCTATTTATTCAAGTTTTTGAAACTTTGAATAGAAAATTTAAGTAAAATTATGTAATAACAAACAAAATTAATTTAATTGTAATATAATTACGCAATATGAAAAAACCAAGACCAGAGAATATAAAGTTTGTTAAGTAATTTATTAATAAAAAAATAAATTAATAGACATTTCTTAAATTTTTTGTGAATTTTTTATTTTATTGTATAAACAAAAGAAATATCATTCCATTAGTTTTATCATTTATTAATTTAGTAAATTTATTTTTATATTTTAATAAACAAATTTCTATCAATAAATGATTATAAAATAAATAAATTAATGAAAACAAAAGCAAAAGCAAATTTGGTAAGAAATAAATAAAGAAAAAAAAATTATACATTCAATGTATTTAAAGAAAAATTATAAGCAAATAGTTTGATAATAAAATAACATAAACTTAAAACAAAAAAAAATTGAAAATTAAATGAAAAGGAAAAAAAATTATAGGTAAATAAAATAATTAAGCAAAATAAGAAACTGCGAAACTATAAAGCGGTAAAGCAAAAAGAAAAGAAAAAATTTATTGAATAAATGAAAATTAATTTACAAAAATATAAATAAAAATCTTTTGTATTTTCTTAAACTTTTTAATAACAAGCAAAAGTTAAATTACAATTTTTTTTTTTTTTTTTCATATTAAAATAATGCGAAATGAACTTCCTTATCATCTTTGGGAACGGCATTACCAACTCTTATGAACTGCTTCATGATAAACTGAACTGCTTTAATAAGCTTTCTAAGAAATTATAATCATCATCAGTGCGCCATCTACCAAAACAATACAACTCACAATAACTAAATTCCATTTTTAGAAAGAAAACAAGAAAAACTTCGTGGCGCTTGTCGTTTCTCTTCTTGTATTTAGTAATTTACTACAAAAATACCAATAGAGCAGCAAAAGTTCATAACTAAACTGCTTGTTATCAACATATAAAAGATTCATATTGAGTGGGCGAAAACTGCTTGTCCTTAAAAGATATGGCAACTCTTCATTAGGTAGCTTTTCAAAACAAGAAGTACATTGCACATTGCAGTTTTGAAAAATAAATGAAACTTCAAAGCTATAAACTTTGAACAAATTTGAACTTTATAGGATATTTTTTATTTTTATTTATTAATTAAAACTAACTTAAAGAGGCTTTATACATATGTAAATTCCTTTCAGAAAAGTATCAATACATAGAATTTCAATCATGTTAAAGTTTTTCTCCAGACTACCATGTTATTGTTCTTTATGCATTATTCTCAGTCACAGCAGTAGCAGCAAGTGGTCAGCAACATTTTATTGCAGTTTCTTAACCAGTTTTCTATTGAATGGAAAGCAAACTAGACAATTGACAACAATTGTAAAGTCACTAAAATTTGACAACATCATTTGTCATTGCGGTTTGAGTCTGTTTCCTTCGAACAAGCAACAATACGAAATTGAGGGACATCCATTTCGTGAGCATGTTGTCCAGTCTATTGAAATATACAGTCTTTGGTCTTTGAGATTCTTCAGAAAGGTTTGTAAGTTGAAGTTTGAAAGCTATGAGAACAAAAACAAAAACAGATGATTTTTGTTGTAAAACAAAAATTTCTCTTCAGCTTCATATATTTTTTAAATTTATTATTCATAAAAAAATTTATAATCCAATTTAAAAAAAAAAATAAATATATTTTTAATTTAAAAACTGTGGGACTTAGAGCAAATATTTCGAATTTGGTCACTTTTGTCAGTCATTTTGTTGTATAGTTTGTTGTATATTTTTATTGAAAAAATTTTCCAACAACAATATGAAAGTTGTTGTAATACGGTGCATGTTTCTCCATTTTAATAAATTTTCCGTGACGTAAAATTATTAAAAATGAAGACAATTTGGCTAGTGCTGCATACTTTTTTTCGTTTACTTTTTTTGTTGCGCGTAAACAGAACGCACCTTAAAAAGGCCATAAAACACCATCAAACGCCATCGAACTTTGCAACATTTGAGAAAATTGTGGGAAAGTGTAGTTCCACAGAATTTAGGCATTCAGACATGAAATGTGTAGTAAGTGGAGCGATGAACTGAAGATAAATGACACCGTTTGAATACATTTTTGCTCTCTCAAACATTTTCACTGTTTGAAGGTGTTTGAATGGTAAATAAAATGGAATCCCAAATGAGTCGAATTTCAAAATCAACTCTGAATTGCAACTAAATTCACCTGTCCTTCTTTTACACCCGAAAATGCATGACCAATTGTCAAAGAAACGATTACGATGAAAACGTTTTTCGATTGGCTAAAGCACCGCGAGAGAGAAACACATGAAATATTGAAACAATTATTCAGGGCCGTTGCCGAATAAGTACTAAATTTAAGGCCAATCCAATTTCCATGTTCAAATCATCTCATCTAGTTTCTTATTATTTATTAACCGCAAAATTTATTTAAATTTCACATCAAATTATTTATTGAAATAAATTACCCTTACTGGGTATAGCAGCAGACGCAAAAAATGGCTAATGAGTTGGCTTTCTCAGCTTGAAAAAAAAGCCTTTACAGGTTCGAGTTGAATATCGAGCCGACTTCGAGCACGACACACGTTGCTCGCTGAGAGCAACAACAATAACTACCACAGCTAGCTACTGAGTGACACTTACTCTCCCATTTAAACATGCCGTAGTACAAGTATAGTACATATCGCATAGGTGTAACTGGAAAATGTCGATTAAATGTAATAATTGTTGTATAATAAAAGTACCGTTTAGTATGTCTTTGTTTAATATGAATTTTGCATTTTAATGTAGGAAAATGTAATTAATCATGAAAGAGAATGCGGTACTAATTTTTATACAGTTAAGAGACGTTCTCAAAAATAAACACTTGTGACGTCATGCCATGTTAAATGCTAATGTAAAATTGAGAATGAGTAATTTTCGAGAGCGTAACAGGCCAAATTTGCGCTACATTGGATTGTGGTTCATGTAATCAAACGGTGTCCCACTTCACCCGTTCCACTGTACTCTACTAGAGTAAATTGAAAGAGTAAGTGATCGGTTCTGTGCGTCCCGTGACCCCCGTTTAACTAAAACATTTCGAGTCAGAATCCACTCATCAACCGTTTCCCGATTTCGACTCATAATGCGCTCTTTACTCGATTGTACTCTTTTATTCTTTTCTCTTTCAGTCGAAAGTCGACAGATGAAGAAAGCACAACTGTGCACGTCGTTTCGCCGTTTGCCGACGGCAAATTTCATACGCAAGTTAAATTTTATTGCATTGCATTAAATCCTTTTAAATAACATTAAGAATTCGATTTTTCTATTTTAATTAATTACAAGGTCAAATCGAATTTTGACTATTAAGCAGCGCACAACTTACGCACGGCCGGCCCTTCGACCGTTATTGCTTGCACAGAATACAATATAAAATATAATAATAAAGAACGGTTGTAACGAACGGATGTGTAGGCGGCTGAATCAAGCAAGACTTTGTCGAGAGCGGTCACCATCAGTAGTAGTAGCAGCAGACTCTGCAGCGGCAGCAGAAATAGATTTTATATGGCAACAACAACAAAACAAATACTAATTGTAAAGTGCATCGCACCTCAACGCACAACAATCCCAATTTTTTTCTAATTGGAATATTTTTCATTTCGAAGCAAGTGCTAAACCGATACCCGATTTTCTGTGCCAATTAGAAACAAAAAATTACAAAATAATAAATAAATAAATTTAATGCAGTGTTTTGTTTTCTAAATAAAAAGAAAATATTTATGCGCTGACTGCATGAAATAATACAAAAAAAAAAACACACACAAATGAAATAGAAAAGAGAATACGAAGAAGTTTTGAAAGAAGAAAAGTGTAAAGCAAAATTTATAAAAAGAAAAAATTTACTTCAGTTGTTAATTTTCAAAAAAATATTTTAAAAAAAATAATAATAATCAAATCATTGCGGGTGTGTATTGGTTTAAATATCTCTATATGTGCGTGTGTCAATGTAATTTTTGTAGTGCTGCGCAACAACAACAACAATAACAGCAACATTAGCAACAACAACAATAACAGCTACGAAAACAGTAACACGAGCCAAAAACCCAAGAAAAATTCTTATAGGGAAAAAAAGCAACGTTTTAACTAACAGCAGCAGCAACAACAACAACAACATCATCATCACTACAAAATTGTCATAAAAAACGAAGTAATAATATGTAATAAGAAGTAAAACGCATTCAGAGAGATAGAGAGAGAATGTGTGTATGGAAAAGATTATGAGAGCATCAACAAAAGGATGGAGCAATTGAATTGGAGCTCATTAGTGTTGCCAGATTTAGGAAATTGGGGGAGCCATTGTTATGATGTTCTGTTAAGTTAATAGAAGTTTAAAAAAATAAATGCAAAACAAAATAAATTCATCTAAATCAAATGAGGAAATAATAGTCTGATATTATAATATTTGAATCCTAAGAGTGAATCAAAGTTTGTAGGCAATTTCTTGATACAATGGAATCATAGTTGACAAGCTTATCGCTTTGATATCTTCCTAATTTTATAATGTTTGTTCATTCTGCCTATATACTACTGAATAAGTGAACCCATACCGCGGGCTAAAATCCAATTGATTATATAAATTTCCATAAAAATCATTAAAAGCAAATTTTTAAATAAGAAAAATATAAAAATTTGTATTTCCAAGTGGCAACATACAAATACAATACAATTAATTACTCACTGAACAGGGCTCTCGTTTTACTCTCTCTCTCTCTCTCTCTGTGACTCATTTACACTCTCATCACACAACATTTTTAATGTTGTTGCTATTTTTGCACTGTGCACAAGTTTCTGTCACAGTCAGTACGGTGCCTTCAATCTTCCTCTCACAGTCAGTATGGTGCCTTCAAACTTCCTCTCACAGATAACTACCTTATATCTCTCTCTTTATCTGTGTACTAACTCACATACCGACACTCACTCTCAAGTTACGTGTAATCAACAGCAGCAAACACTTACATACTACTCTCAAGTAAACATGCACTCATTCGTTTACTGAGCGGAAAAATCAACACCAGCAACAACTACAACGCTCATTTCAATTTTCCTCAATGAATGAAAAATTTTTAACGGCAAAGTAAGTGCTGCTAATGTCGACGTCGTCTACACACACAGAGCAACAACAAAGTTTATATTATAGCTTAACGTAAAATCTCTTTTCATCGTTGTCGTTGCTGCTGCCGTCGCCTTCACTGTCGAAGTTGTCGAATGCGTCGTGCCTTTTTTCGTTCATTCGGTCTTTGTATTTGTAGTCAGTCGCTCGTTGTGTTATCGTTGCGTTAAGTTGCGTTGCGTTTTCTCATGTGAACAAAGTCGATTAGATTGATTCAAACCAAATTCAAATTTTTCCTTTTATTTGGTCATCATCGTCATAGTATTTTCTGTGTGTGTTTCTGTCTTTCGTCGTTACGTTTATTACAATTATTGAAATTGTTATTGTTGTTGTTGTACCATTATTATTGTTATTTGTGCAAAGTGTAATAAAAATAAAAATTGTGATTTGTGTAAAAAGAGTAAAAACAAATAAAATTAAATTGTGTTCGTTTAAAAATAAATTGTAAATTTATTTAATTGTTTACAAAAGTAGTAAGAACAAGAAATACAACGACATCATAATTTAATTTTATAGTGAAAAAAGAACCATTGAAAAGTGAATTGAAATAAAAGAAGAAAAAAAGAAAAACACAAAAATATTCACTCACTCACTCATTGAAAGCCCCGGGAAATAAGAAAAACAATTTTTTACGTCAAAACCGAAGGCCAAACAGGAAAAAACAGTGAATAGTGGAAAAGAAAAAGAAAATACATACTCGTACAACCAAAACACAACGTTGGAAACGCGAAAAATTGCGTAAAATGTACCAAGAGAAAAAGGTAAGTAGTGTAAGGAGATATAAGAATAAAATATCAATTTAAAGTGATTTAATTGATTGTTTTGCAAAACCAAAAACAAAAACAATTTATTAAACATTTAAAAAGTAAAGAATTTAAAAAAAAAAACAATATTTTTTATTTATTTATTTATTGTTTTTTCTATTCACGCGCTGCTCACTTAACTCACTCGCGAGCGCGCTCTCCTACTCATTTCTTTATTACTACACTCATCCGGACAAACACACACACACACACATGCACTGGCATAGATGACAAATAAAACAAACAAATATGTGAGCAGCAGCAAACAGCACATGCACGCCCACACTGAAGCATTTCATTCATTGCTTGTGCTTGTGTTGGTCCGAATACGAGTGCGTGTGATTGTACTCCTGCTGCTGCGGCTGCTGCTACACTTACGTTGTTGCTCAAAACTACTTGCGCGCTCTTGCTTGGAGCTCTCTCTCTCTCATTGTTACAACTGAATTACACTCCGACAATGTGATGTGTGATGTGAGACTCATTTATTGTACATATTGTATATTATTGTTGGTTTTAGAAGTTTACTTGATTCCACTGACAAAGACAAATGATCACGGGGAAGGGGGGAGCAGGCAGAAAGTTAGGCACAAGCATAACAAGCAAGCTTTCTTATATTTAGTATGTTAAGGTGGTCAGCAACAGTGGAAAATTATTATTATTATTATTATTATTATTATTAATTGTTATTAAGATTAGCAAACAAAAAAACAAAGAATATCAAAAATAAAATACAACATTATCATGATTTTTGTTGCTTTGTTGTTGTTTTATTGAGTATTTCTTTCCTTATCAAAAAGAGGGAAAAAACAATGAGTTTTAATACTCGTTTTATCATTGTATTTTTAATTTTACTATATATTTTTATTAATTTGTTGTATTTTTTGCTTAACTTAGTTTTTTGTAATGAAAATATTTTCTAAACAAATACATAATTATAAAATTTAATAACTTTTTGCTACCTGAATTATGATTTCTTCCAATCTTTCTTATCAACACTTTAGTTTTCTTATTTGATAAATCATGATATGAAATAAATGAATATTTTTTATTTGAAATTATGGCAATTTTTTAAGATTTGTGAAAGCTTAAATATTTTTAGATTATTTAATAATTAGAAATCACATAAATCATGTTATAACATTCATTTTAGATTCCTTTAGCATTCAAATTCATAATCATTTCATCAAATTCTTGTTCTTATTAGCGTTTCAGACCCAAAGGGTACCAATGGGAACCCTATTGCAGACACTTCGTTGTCAGTCCGTTCATCCTCGGCTCATCTCATCAACCGTAGAAAAAGAGTTGAAATTTTCACACAATGTGTAAATCTATCCGGGCATCAGCAACAAATACTAAAACTAAAATATTTTCCAAAACTTAAAGAGGCCCCTATACAAGAAACATTTTGGTTTGTATGGCAGCTATACGATCCAGTAATCCCACAATCTTGAAATTTGGGTGGTTGGTGGCTATACATCACAAACTTATATTGTCGAAACTTCAGTCTGATCGGACCACTAGGAAGGGTACCTCCCATACAAACACACCATTAAAATTCAGGTTTTTTTAGAAAAAATATATTGTTTTTTGTTCTATACACTATACATCTGTTGGAATCAGCCAAATCGGCCAACTAGGAGGGGTACCTCCCATATAAACTCACCATTAAAATTTTGATTCTTATTCGAAAAACTTTTTTTTTTGGTTTAGTTGATATAGGCCCGGTACATTTGTTGGAATCAGTCAAATCAGACTCCTCCCTTACAAACCCCAATCTGGTACGGAACACTCCGTGTACAAGTCTGGCTCGCACTTAGCGCATTTTTGGAACTTGATGTCGCTGTATGTTTTTTCATACTGAGTATGTACTATATGGAATTACATTACTAAGTATATTGTACACAAGTTTCTTATAGTATTCGTTTTCAAAATTATGAATCAATTTCATAAGAAACTATCAGTTGAATACAACACTTTGTTATCAGATCTCTCAACAATTTTATTTTACTCTCTTTTCCTTTCTATGCAAATGCCATTTTAAATGGAATTTTCTTTTGTTATTCTCTGCTTATTGGCTTACAAATGACTGAATTATAATGAAATTATTTGAAAATTCTATACATACATATATGTATGTAGATGCATTCTAATTAAATCTAATTTCATTTATTGTAATTGGCTCGCTTCTGGTAGCTAAGGATGATTAACAATTAAATCTAAGCTCTGATTCCAATTAGTGATTGAAATCGCTTATTTAGTTACTTATTTATTTATTGACTTAATCATCATAGTAACTATTATGTATACTCAGCGATTCACTCTATCCATCTATACACTTCTTTGCCATATCTATTGCCATACCCTAATCAACCAACCAACCAAGCAACCATTCAATTCAATATAAAATCGTGTTAAGAAGAGGACCACTTGCTGTTAATAGCAGGAACAATAACAATAGCAACAATAAAATGACATACAAATTACTGTTTGCTTTGCTTTTGCTACTTATTTTCCTTTTTACGCACTTACCGTTTCATCCTTCCATAGTCTTCTTCTTCTATTCTACTGAATTTTATCAAGATATGTTGTGTGTCGTATGTACTAATTAGCAACTGTAAGGAAGGAAACAAAAAGGAAAAGCAATCAGGAGAAGTAATATAAGCAGCAAACCCCATCATGTATGTTGTAGCTTTTCCTTTTCCACATATCCAATTGTACGAGTATGTAATATTATGTCGTCCTTGTTGAAGGGGCCCCACTTGAATTGGGAGCATCATTTGATGGGATTAGAGTAAGGGAGTGAGTAGAGTGACTCAGTCGTTGACTGAGTGAGTGAGAATGATTGGGTGTATGTGTGTGTGTGTGTGTGTGTGTAAGTAGAGAGAACATTCAACATAGTTGACCTGTACAAACTATTTATGCTATAGTGTGTCCATACAGTGTATGACAAATGTATTTGCTGCTGCCAACAATAATTCACAAATGAGTACATAACGGGGCAAACTTGGACAAACAAAATCAGAAGAAATACTATATATGAAAAAAAAAACCTGTAATTTTACCAGACCATAAACTAAACATTCATTTCCTACCTAGATTAGTAAAATTTTTTGGCTCTTTAGGTTCATTTTCTTATTTTACGAATCGATTCTACTTTTCCAAACAACTGCAATACTTCTATGGATATATGAGAGAGAGAGAAAGACTGCAGAGAATTCAATCAAAGCTTCTGAGAAGGTTATTCTTCGATGTGCTTCAAACTCACTAGTCACCATTCTTTGAGATCTTTAGATTTCGATAATAAAACAAGAAATCAGAAAATGTAGCTGAAAATATGCAGCACATGTTGAGGACCTATCCAATATGACTACTGATCTCCTAAACCATTTAGGGATCTTGAAAAATGTTCGTGTCCTGGATGTTAAAGATAAAAGTCTATTTGGAAAAGACCACAGAACAATGAATACTTTTGTAAGCTACTGTACTTATTGTATTGTACATAAAATAATTAGTAAAATCCATAGTCATGCTGTTTTTATCGTGGCTGTTATTGTAGTGTTGTTGTTGCATTTGCTGTTGTTTTATCATAAATATCAAATATGTAATTTAACGGCGTACTTTATGATTATGATGAGAGAGTAATGAAAAACCCAACTCACCCAAATGTAATAGAAGAAACTATGGCAATATGCACTAAACCTTTGTGAGTTGACTTGACTTGACATTAACATTGATTACTTTATGGCAAATCTAAGTTATTTAGTAATAAAAAGGGGACAGAGACTACAGCAGAGAGTGGATGTTGGTGGAGAGTGGATGGATCAATGTGTATGTTTATGTTCGCTTGACCGAACATCCACTGACTGAGTGACTGACTGACATTACCTTTTTCGTAATATTCATTATTGCTGCTTGTTAGTGTCATTTATTTTATTGTTTTCTTCTTTTATTTTTATTTTATTTAAATTATTTTGTATTTTTTTCTGGTTTTTACATATTGTTCTTTCTGTTGTAGTTGTTGTTGTTGTTGTTGTTATTGCGTGTGGGTGCAGTTGGTTTATTATTTTTTTTTTTTTATTCTTTCCTATTGTTGCCTTTTGTATATTTTATTTTTTTTATGCGCTTTTATTGTTTTGTTTCAAAAAATGGCAGCAGCTTTTGTTGTTGTTGTTATTGTTGCACACATAAATTTACAACAACAACAAAGACAACAAATAAACAAAAAGCAAAATATGGAAGAAGACAAACAAGAAAAAAAAATATAAAAATAATTAAATGCTGCTTCGCATTGAAATCGTTTGTTAATTAGAAAAAGTGCAGCTTTTGTTAAAAGTTGATTTTTACACACGTCCACACTACACTAGTGTGAATAAGGTCCTATCAATTTTTAATAAGTTTGGTAACACCGGATAGTGAGACAATTATCAGTTTAGTAAGGACACCCAAAGTGTCTATTCATATCTATGCAGATGACTGTTACAGTTTATATGTTATCAAGGTAAACTTTTGATACTTAAGACACATTTCCTTTTTTTTTTTAATTTAAATTTTGTATATGCATATATCTTATCAAACAGAATCCATGAAAAAAGACAATCATTTAAGATCTTGGACGTTCCTGCTTCTCCTGGTAAAGAGCCAAAAGCGAAAAGTTGGCAACTTTGACGATCCTGAAACGAACACCGGGAGTATCGCCAGCGACCAAACTTCATATTTTTCTTCAAACAACCGTAACGAGGAACGAAAGCTGTGATCTTCTTGCCGTACCCTTACGCACTTTCTGATGGCAGAGTTAGGCCGTTTGGCTTAAACGCTAACCTTCTTAAACACAATACCCTTAACGTGGGAGGCACCACCCAAAGGTTCGGTCTGCCATCTTGTATCCAAATTAGCTTTTTTGTAGTCTTTGTCGGCCCAACATTATTCACAACGAATAGTTCATGTGCTTCCTGGCGGTGCGAAGACCTCGTGGTTTGCTCATATTTTCCAAACTATTTCAAGCTAAGGCGGAAATAAAAAAATTAAAAAAAATCGACCAAGTGCGAGTCAGACTCGTACACGGAGGGTTCCGCACCAGATTGGGGTTTTTATGGGAGGTACTGCCCCTTGTGATCCGATTTGATTGATTCCAACAAATGTACCGCGCCTACATCAAACACTTATTGTGTCTAAATTTCTGTTCAAGAGTGAAAAAAATATAAAATTTCTTTTAATAAGAACCTGAATTTTAATGAGGGTTTGTATGAGAGGTACTCCCCATAGTAGTCCGATCAAACTGAAATTTCGACAGTATAAGTTTCTGATGTAGAACCACCAACGACCTAAATTTCAAGATCATGGGATTACTGGATCGTATAGATGTCATACAAACCGAAATGTTTGTTGTATGGGGACCCCTTTAAGTTTTTGAAAATATTTTAATTTTAGTATTTGTTGCTAATGCCCGGATAGATTTACTCGTTCTGTGAAAATTTCAACTCTTATGCTATTACGGTTGATGAGATATGACCCGAGGATGAACGGACGGACAACAAAGTCTCTGCAAAAGGGTTCCGTTTAGTACCCTTTGGGTATGGAACCCTAGAATCCTAAAATATGGTTCAATAATAGTTCCCCTATTGCTAAAATATATAGTTTCCATAAAAAAATTGGTATCTCTAAAGCTTTAATAATTAGAAACATATTCAAATATTGAACTGATCCTAACAATAAACTTTTGGAACAAATTTCATACCAATTGAATTAAAGTTTGATAAAAAAAGAAGCCTTTGACAATGTACTTCCTGTCTTAGGGAATTAATTATAAGTACTAATGGTACATGGATGGCTTCAGCCTAGAATGTGTGAAAGGTATCTAAACTTCATTGGAACCAAAGATAAATTGTTCTCTTTCCAGTTATTTGTTCTTTTTTTGTTTTAATTATTTTTATTGGATTTCATTGTCGATTGATGGTGATGATATCGCGCCTACAATGCAAAATTTGATTTGTGTATTTTCTTTATAATGTTTGTTTTTGTTATTTGGTTTCAATTTGAATTTTTTTTTTTTTTTTTTTTTTTGTTTTTTATTGATTACGTTGTTTTGTGATTTTGTTTATAAAATACAAAACTGGTATCATGGTACCATGATTTTAATCACAATCTTCTGGTTCTTGTTCCAAGTGAAGTGAACATTTTGAAATTCATTTTTATTTACTGCTGTTGTTTTTATTTTTGTTATTCAAAATATTTTCTTAATGAATCTGTGAATATGTGAAGGGCTCTTAAACTTCCGTTGGATGATGAAGATGATTATTTTTAATGATTTTAAGCTTTAAATTTGTTAATTTAGTTTTTGGAAGACAAACAATGGCGGCGACGACAACATTGAATATGTTTTACTGTTCTACTTCTTATTTGTGTTTAGCCATTTTCGTGTCTCTAATTGATTTCACACCCAAAAATGTTTTTCCATTTGTTTTAATCGTTTTTGTTTTATTTTTGTTTTTCTTTTCTTCACTTTTTTTGTACCGTTGTTATTATTCCCTAAAAGAATTTGACAGACTTTATAAGGCACATAATTTGTTATGTGATGGATGGGTTTGGTGCGTTTTTGTTTTTGGTTTTGTTTTTTTTTTTTTATAAACAATAAAAATGGATAAAAAGCAATTAACAAATAGAACTTCGCTCCTCAAAGTAATTATAAAGAGGGTTCCGGACCCAAAGGTTACCAAAGAGAAACCTATTTCAGAGACTTCGTTGTCCGTACGTCCGTCCTTGGGTCATATCTCATCAACCGTAATAGCTAAAGAGTTGAAATTTTCACTGAATGTGTAAATCTATCCGGGCATTAGCAACAAATACTATAACTAAAATATTTTCAAAAACTTAAACGGGTCCCCATACAACAAACATTTCGGTTTGTATGACATGTACATTTGTTGGAATCAGTCAAATCGGAACACTAGGGGGAGTACCTACCATACAAACCACAATCTGATGCGGAACCCTCCGTGTACGAGTCTGACTCGCACTTGGCCGATTTCTTAATGTTAATGAAAGAAAGTTTTAGAAAACATTGTCAATTCTCTTATCAAACTGATTCATTCCATAAAGAGGCAAATTATATCTAAAATTAAAAGAAAGCGATGAATCTTGTGCCTTCTGAGACATCATTCGTGGTTGGCTTGACATTCATGCGGATGACATGAACCCATTGATTGCGTGTAATTCCAGAGAGAATCACCAACTATATCTGAATATAATGAGTGGACCTAAACTTTTAGGAATCAATTTCTATAAGCAAAACACTATTGAACAGAAATTTCGGCACAATAAGTGTTTGATATAGGCGCGGTACATTTGTTGGAATCAGTCAAATCGGACTATGGGGAGTACCTTCCATACAAACCCCAATCTAGTACAGAACCCTCCATTTACGATTCTGACTCGCACTTGGCCGATTTTTTAATGTTAATGAAAGAAAATTTTAGAAAAAATTGTCAATTCTCTTATCAAACTGATGCATTTCATAACCATAAATAGGCAAATTATATCTAAAATTAAAAGAAAGCGAACCCATTGATTGCGTGCAATTCCAGAGAGAATCACCAACTATATCTGAATATAATGAGTGGACCTAAACTTGCTGTTGATGTCAGTCAGTTTATTCTGGGACAAAGATCTCGATCCTTTTAGGAATCAATTTCTATAAGCAAAACATATTCTTGGTTACAGTTTTCATTTATATATATATTTTTTTTTTTCTTTAAGAAATGCGCACCGTCCTTAGCATGTCACATACATATGTAGATGATTCCTTGTAGAACACCTAATTGTATCTTTTTAGAAGTTTGTGTTCTTTAACTGTGAGCAAAAGAAAATTAACTGTGAAGTTGGTCATGTCATTTTTCAATTCTACAGTAGTTCATTTTGCCAATGCAATCGAAGGCTTGTTTAAAGTCAAGAAACACAGCTGAGTAAGACTGCTTTTCTTCAAAGGATTTAAGATCTTTTTCTTTGGCGATTCTACTGCACCTGCTGCGGAATTCCATGCTTGATGATCAGGGATGTTATCGATGCAGAGAAATAGGCTATTATTCTGAGACCTATTCCCACCCCCTAACACCAATTAGGATTTTTCCATTATTCTCCCCCTTTAGAGAAGGCACCATTCATCCTAGTTAGGCAAATCATGTGTTCGATCATCCATAAGTTAAAAGATTTTACTGTACATTTTCACTTAATCGAAAACCTTCGAAAACACAAAATTATTCAAAATACTCAACAAAATCATTAAAATAAATGAAAAACACCGAAAAACTTTTCAAAACTTTGTGAATGCCAAATAAAAAATAAAAAATAAAAAAAATTGTTTTAAATCAAAACAAAAAAAAAAAGTAAAAACACAAAAATTGTTTTTGTTTTCTGTAATTGAAAATCATTTGTTGTTATTGTTGTTGTTGCACGTTTTTTGTGTATTTTAAAAATAAACAAATTGAAATAAGAAAACACAAAAAGATTTTCGCGTGATTTACAACACGTTGGTGGTGTTGGCTTGGGTTTTGGTTTGGGTTGTTGTTGGCTAATAAAAGAAATAACAACAATTACAACAACAACAATTGATCTTTAGACACAATTGCGCATGAATTCGTTTCGTTTTTCTTCCCTTTCTTATCGAATAAGAAAATTTTATGCAAACGTCAGAAGAAGAAGAAGAAGAATTTATTTATAAGAAAAATAAATAAACGTAAGAATAAGAAAAACCGCAAAAATAACGAAAATAAGAAAAGAAAAAATTCTGCTTGCGTTTGCAATTTGAAACAAGAATAAAAGAAAAGAATTGAAAATAAGAAATGCATAAATTGAAACGAAGAGGAAGAAGAATAATAAAATATTTAAAGAACAACAACAACAACAACAACATCAAATAAGCATCGATAGCATAACCAACAAATAAACAAAGGAAGAAAACAAGCTGCTGTTGTTTTATGATGATAATGAAGAATTATTATGTACAAGAAGGAGAATAGTAAGATAAAAAAAAAAAAAAACTTTTATAGCAACAAAGTAAGATAGTTTAAAGACACATGAATAAAAATATAAAAAAATCAACAAAAACATTAAGTAAAAAGCTAACGAGAAGAAAAATAAAACCGGTTCAATAATAGTAAGAAACAGCGAAAAACAAGAGACCGCCATCAGCCATCATCAGTCGACGTCCCTCGCTCATTTACTTGGCTCTCCTCTCTAACAACAATAAAATTCAATATGTTGCTCCAAACAAAGCAACATGACTACAACTAAATTCAATATGTTGCTCCAAACAACAAACACCAACAACAACACGGAACAACAGAAATATCTAACAAAACAACAATTGAAACAAATACAAGAAGAAACAAGTCTCTCAAGACAAAGAACAACATGCTTTTAGCGCTCGCCAGGTCTAACTAACTAACTAACTAACTGAGTCTCTGCTCTGCTCTGCTCTTTCTCTCTGCTGCAGCTTTTTGCTCTTTGGCAATGTTTCTACTACTTAAGCTTACCAAACATCCACACGCATACTTTTAAACAAAAACTTGGAGCCTCTGCAACACAACACAACCCAACACAACACAACACAATACAAGAACAATTACAATAACAACATAAACACGAACAACAACAATACATAGCACATGATATTCTTGAACTTCAAATACAATAGTTTAAAAGAAGAAGTGGAAGGCAAAGAAAAAGAAACCCATTAAAACAAAAGCAAAAGCAAAGCAAAATATAATGTACAAAATAAAAACCCTCTTCATGCTTCTTAAGACATAACAGTGGGTGGCTAGTAGTAGTTGTGTATGAGTGAGAGAAGGCAAAGCAAAGCAAAGCAAACAGCAAACAACTAAAAACAAAATAAAGCAGAAAAAAGAAAAACTGCTACTGGTATTAAGCGTAGTAAAAATGACAACAATAAAAGAAATACTCGTATGTAAGGAAAAGATAGAAGAAGAGGAAGAAAAAGATAAAAGTTAATGCGTAAACTTGTTCAATACACTTACAAACAAACACCCATACACATGGACACTTGTTTATGCCGCCCCTGACTCTTTTCTTGTTACCCCATCATTTTTTATCTACAGTTGAACCTCGATTATTCGGAAGACCCTTAACCTTTCCAAATATCTATTAGTCAAAATGGTGGATAAGTGGTTGGTTGGTTTGGTATGTGTGTGTTTATTTGGTCCGATTGCCTTTCGAATTAACAAACAAGACAAAAAGAAAGATTCAATGGAAATGTTCTAGATTTCCCGAGAGAATTGATCTACGTTCCCAAGAAGAGCAGGATAGGAGCTCCTTCTATGACAGAAGTCCTGGTGGGGAATATGCATCTGTTAAGCCATTTCCACAAGGGATCAGTGGCTTGTTAAAACTTCCTAATCGTTCGTCTGTTTCGATTAGTAGTCAGGTAAATATTACGTCCATATTATCGAACTTCAACTGTATGTATGTATGGTATTTGTTGTTGCTTAAATACTACAAAAATATACTCGTATGAACCTAATTACTTGTTGCTACTCGCTTTTATTGATCATTTCACTCTCAGCTCTCTTATTAAAACTTAGATGATGATGATGATGATGATGATGGTGCTGCTGATGCTGTTTACAATAAAATTAAGAAGAATCGTTTAAATATTGTACTTTTTCTATCGACCTGCTGCTCTTCTTACTTATTCAGTAAATCCCTCTTTTCTCTTTTCTCAACGCCACTTCACCTTGCGTTGTTTCTCTTTTACGCGATCTTTACAACAATCTTTAGACAATGTCGTAGCCAAAAGGCCTCAAACCAAATAAACAGACATCATCATGATCCAACAACTAGTACTAACATAAATATAAGAGCAACATCAACAGACAATGAAATGATATACTACACGCTTCATTTAGTTGAGTTATATATAAATTTTTTTTTTTTTTTTTTATGAAGACTCGTTCATTAGCATCTTTGAGTTGTGTGATATTGTGCCCAATCTTTTCTCTTCCACTACTCCATCATCTTCATCATCAACCAACCACACACAGCAACAGAGCAACAGAGCAACACACCAGCAAACAACCTCAACTTTAACTAAGGCGTTCTTTTTTGTACTTTAGTCGTAGCCTTCGTTTTGTCTTTGGTTTATTCTTTGATTCTTTCTTTGCTCGTCTCGTCTTGTCTCCATCTTTCAGTTCAGTCAGTCAACCAGTTCAACCAGCAGACAGACAAGACATTTGAGGCCCAGATCGGCCACACATTTGTTGCTATTGCTGCTGCTGGCTGTCTTTGCTCAATCGTCCGCAACTCGCTCAGACAAGCTCCACTCCTCAATAATATAATAATAATAACACAAGCAAAAAACAAAAAAACAACAGACAAATAAACCAAAAGAAACCAAGAAACAGAATATAAAAAAACAAAAAAAGAATCAAACGTGGAAGACTCGTTAAACCAAAAATAAAAAGAAAAACTACGAAATCTTTATAAAAAGAAACATTCTTCTTCTCGTCGTCGTCGGTCGGTTCGATCATAAGACGAAAACCATTACAAATGCTTTTCTTTTCATTTGGCTTCTTTCTTGCCTTTCTTCTTCATTTATTTATTATTATTATAATTCTTATTTTTATGCCTTCTTCTACTTCTTTTTTAAACACACCAACCCAGCCAGCAGCAGTCATCCATCCATCCATCCATGCATGCATCCATCCCATCCCATCCCCAAAACTACGCACCCGGTTCAACTTGTTTGTTTGGACCAGTGGATCTACAATAACAACACCAACAACAACAACAACCAAAAACAAAAAATTAATCTTTAGTGTATGCCGGATTTATTTGGAATTTACGTAGAACACATAATTTTATACATGAAACATTGTTTTATTTTTTTTTTTTTGTAGTTTTTGTAGTTTTTGCCTTTTCACCTCTCATCTTTCTCTTTTCTTCTCTTCTTCATTTGATGTTGTACTCATAAGTAGTTATGTTGTTGTTGTTGTTGGTTATGCCTTCTTTGGACATTTTTGTGTTGTTGTTTATATAGAAAAATGTGCAGTGGTTGGATAATGCCTTTTTAAGCCTTCATCAGCTTAAGGCATTGATGACCCACAAAATGCCTTTCCATCTTTCTTTCTGTCTTTCATTTGCTGGTCTTGTCTTGTCTAGATTTCTTTTTTTTTTTTTTGGGTTTATTAATCTGGGACATTATTAGTGCATTGGATAGTAATTTTGTACTATTTATATATATATTTTTTTATACTAGTTGCACTAATTTTTGGTTAACAAATTCCTTTCCATATTTGAACATATTCAGTAAAAAAGATAAGAAGATTAAAGGGTTCAAATTAAAAAATTAAATAATTTTCTAAAACCAGAGAAAAATTAAATATCATTTTCCAATTAACAAGTCACAGTTTTGTTTAGATAATTCCTTTGGAAACCATTATTTAAGCTAAATTATAACTTATAATTCTGTTCTGAAATTCATGGATTCTTTATGGAGGCCAAAGGGAATAGGAAATCCAATTTAAATATCCTATACTAACTTCTGCCAGCTTCTTTGTACCTGTTGATTCTAACATAATTTCAGCAACATCATTATTTCACGCGGCTTATAGCATCTATATCTTGTGTTTCATTTCCTGTCCTTCTTTCCCTTGCTCAGCTGTTTTAGAGAAACAGTTTGTAGTACCAGCTCACCTAACCTAACGTGCAAAAAATTTAGACTTATAATTATAAATCAATCAAAAAGAGATGTTTGACAAAGACAAGTTGATTGATTTAACAAAAAAAAAAAAGCCTAAAAGCTTGAGTGCAAAATTTGATCCACCATATAACCAATTTTCCATACTATACAAAAACTTAATTAGAATGTGTTCCGTAAAAAATGACAATGACCACCTTAACAAAATCCATTGCGTGGTTTAGAAGAAATAAGCAGAGAAACAGACGCGAATAGCGGTTTTGTTTTATAATATTTATAAACATAGTCATATATCCCTTACCATACACCAATGCCAACCCAATCCATTGAACGCCATAAGCATGGACTATTTATTTATATACTTGTAGACTGAACAATTGACGGTTAAGTGAGTTTAATTTCTCGGAAAGCCATTGAAATTGTTGTTGGAAATCCAAGAATTCGGACAATAACAATCATAATTTATTTGCTCGTAAAACCGTTGAAATTGTTGATGGAATCCCGAGAAATTGAACTTACTCAACTGTCCATTGTGCGAATCGATCAATCTATATAAATTAATAGTTTGGTATCATTAGAAATACAAATTCTATTACAATACACAGAACTTTCATTTAACTGATTCTATTCATATTTGTAAAGCTTCTCGGATTAGGTCACCATCCAATCAAATTTACTTTAGAAAATAATGAAAAATTCTTTAAAAATATCATTAAATTTATTTAATCTTTTATAAAAGTTTTAAAAGATCTAAATCTCAAAGAATCTTTTAACAATTAAAACTTTATTATTCGATTGAAAGTAAATGGAGTCGCCGAACCCTTTTATTCCTTATCATTAAAATTAATTCCACTTTTATGTGATCCCCCTAACCACTGTGCAATAACTTAAACATGTGAATGATTTATAAAAAAAAATAAAAAATAATAATAATAATCAAACAAAATGGCTGCACTATTAACCACAAAATACAAAATGAAAAAAAAAAAAAACCTATTAAATTCACAGATGTTAAACATAAATGTTTTTCGATCAAGAAATAAACCAAAAAAAAAAAAACAAAAAATACATAAATAATTTATAAAGCAACCGGCAGAAAAAAAAATTAAAAATATCACAGACGACGAGATTTTAATAAGAAAATAAAATAAATCTCTTATTTTCCTTAAGCTCTTATCAAAAGTTCTTCAATACAATAAAGAAAAGCAGAAATTGGAAAAAGAATCTCGTATAAAACTTAGGGCACATTATAAAAAACTACAATAACTAACTGCATATCATGGAAGAACCGGCAAAAAATAAAAACAAAAAAAAAATATAGGACAGACAAATCCACTCAGACAAGCAGATGTCGTTTTTGACTAAAAGAAAAAGAATAAAAATAATCTTAGTTGTTATTTATTTATTTTTAAAATGTAAAATAAATATTTAAACATAATAAAAGAAGAAATTTCAATTCTTCAAAGATTTTTGATACTCTTCATAGAAAGAAAAGGGATCAATCATAGGAAAGTGCTAAGAAGTTGAAAGTTTCATTTAGCAAGAATTTGAGTTTTTAATATTACAATTTCACCAACCAATGTATGCGATTCCAAAAATTATTGAGGTCTTCTTCCCGAAATCGATCTACGTTAACATTCAGTCAATTGCCAATCAATCAAGTTGCAAGGTTGCAGTCGTAATACTAACATGAATTCTATGAATAACCAGTTCTATTTTTCTCTAATCAGAAATAGGAAAAAATTTTAATCAAAATCTTATTAATCGACTAT
The DNA here is from genome assembly GCA_037043295.1 of Amiota minor. Taxonomy (NCBI): domain Eukaryota; kingdom Metazoa; phylum Arthropoda; class Insecta; order Diptera; family Drosophilidae; genus Amiota; species Amiota minor. Next base: position 4,980,555 of record JBAMAW010002155.1, on the reverse strand, counting down.
GAGTTTCTAGACTTTTGAGATAAGAAAATGTATTATACAGTTTCATATTGCTTGCAATTTCATAATAATAGATATTTATGCTACGAAATAATATCATAAAACTCTAACAAAAATAGAAATTTAAGAAAAGTGTGTAGGAAAACAAATGTAATAGCAATTGAAGAACATAAAAACACTGATAAGCCATATTTTCAATTTCTATTTAATGTTGATAAGTCGGTTAAACATAACACATTTTATTGATTTCATTAACCTATGCCTATGTGAGGATTGAATTGCTGTTGTAATGTATGTACTTTTTTAATATCGAAATTGTTATTATAAGGGGAAGAGTTACAAGCTAACACACGCGTGGAAATTTAATATCTTCATTATTAAAAACAAAATATTTATACTTTTCCATTTCTTACGTAATTCCATTGACTTTTTAATCTTTCTAAATGAAATCCTAGAAATTATATTTTTAATTAATGATTTTCTTTATCTTTGATATATTTTTTAATATAATGGACTTTAGATTTCTGATAAACTTGCTGGGTGTCTGAACTTAAATGGGGCTTTCGAATATATCAATAAAACAATGGAAATGACAAATGACTTCAGTCCCCATATAAAGATCATTCATCATTAGAAACAGTTCTGTTGTACTAAACTGAACAAGTTTGTTTTGATTAGATAATAGAAACACGCGTATCTGTGCCACCCACCCCCTCTCCTCTTTTTATACTCTTCACGGAAGTGAATAGTATTATAAGTTTGTCATGAAGTTTATAACAGACAGAAGTAGACATCAGAGACCCCATCCTTGATCAGCTCGACAAGACGAGTTGATTAAGAAGCCATGTCCGTCTGTATGTATGCAAAGTAGTTCCTCAGTTTTTGAGCTAGAGAGCTGAAATTTTGCACGAACCTTCTTTTTACCATACGCTGTATATTTGTCGGAACCACCCGAATCGGACCACTAGAGGGGGTACCTCCCATACAAACCACCCATTTGAATACTACAATGAAACATTCACTGCGTCCCGTGAAGAGTATTTCATCTTCGGAATAGTCGAAGATAACATTCTTTCTAGTTTTTTATTTTTTTGTTTTGTTATCAGGAAAACTTTTCTTTTTAGTACTTACTTATATGCTTATGTTTATGTGTGATTAGTATAAAATTTGGTCTGAATTAGCACATCTGAAACAATTATGTACGAGTATGATGTTGTTTTTCTTTATAAAACTGCCCTCAGATAGAGAACATGTATATTTTTATACTCTTCACGCAGTGAATAGAATTATAAGTTTGTCATGAAGTTTGTTACAGACAGAAGTAGACATCCCCATAAAGTATATATCCTTGATCAGCTCGACAAGACGAGTTGATAAAGCCTGATCCGTCTGTCTATCTAATTTGGACACTATAAGCTTCAGATACAGGTGCTGGACATTTGACGCAATTGTCCATATCGTACCACTAGGGGGGTACCTCCCAAACAAACCTACCATTAAAATTCAGGTTTTCCACGAACAAACTGAAATTTGGACGCTTTAAGTTTTTAATATAGGCGCTATACATCTGTTGGATTCAGCCAAATTGGCCAAATAGGAGGCGTACCTCCCATACAATCCCATCATTAAAATTCAGGTTCTTATTAGAAAAACTTTTTCGGTATTTACACTAAAGAAAAAAATTTTGGACACTATAAGTTTCAAACTAATGTCCACCAACCATGTAAATTTCAAGACCCTACGATTACTGGATCGTGTACCTCCCATACAAACACAAATTCAAATTTAATTTCCTATTAAAAAAAAACCCTTTTTGTTTTTCGTGTTATCGAACTGAAATTTGATTAGTGGAAGTGCCTGACTCATATTCACCAACCATGTAAATTTCAAGATCCTAGGATTACTGGATATTATAGCTCAAATACATACTAACCAAATCGTTAAATTTTATTTAAACAGTCTATTCGTCGTCATCTTGCATAGGAACACTTCAACCACAAAAGATGTGTGTAGTGTATGACTCAAGTCCCCTATGACACATTGATCTAAACATACATATACGGACGTACGTTCCCTACTAAATAGTTTTTATTAAAGATTTTCGCATTAATTTTCATGTTTTATTTATTTAATTTATTTTTTATTTTTTGTGAATTTCGTTTATAAGCTAAACTTTATAAAGTCATGGCATATCTTTAGTTATTACTCATGGCACGTCACAACAAAACTATATAATAAATAAAATATTATTAAAAAAAAAAAAAATTAAAAACAAAAAAAAAAATACTAACAACACCAACAACAGAAACCGAAGCATCAAAAGATATTAAGATATGCTAGATAATATACATACTACAGAACAGTATCTATCAACAATATATCTATGAATGTATGTAGTATGTACGAGTATACAAAATATACTACAATAATAATAATAAAATACATTAAGAGTTAAGTTCGAAATACCGACCGAGCGACCGACAACAGTCGCCAACCAACACCGGCAAACCCCAAGTCCCCACCAGCGACCCTGCGCGCGTGTTCAATGTCTTGACATAGTCGTTCGTAGTCGTCGCCGTTAACGTGCTCATGGTTCTCGCGTACGACATGCCGATATTATTATATATTCTTGTCGCTGTACGTTGTCACACTACAAACACACTCAGGCACGAACCATGCAAACATTTAAAACAGCGGTTCTTAAGCTTATATAGTACATATATTCGTGGACCTCAACAGATCACATCTTGACTTAGGAGCCCTATCTACTCAGTTGTCGCCATAGATGTGTTTAGTTTCAATGAATGTTTTAAAGAACTGATAGAGTAGAGCGAGTCCTTTTCAACTCCTCTTATTATGAAATAGTATAAAATAATAAATATTGGTTAGAAATTTGGCGAATTCTTGAATGTAAAGCTAATGTCATTGCCACGGCTTGGCACCGCAGACCACAGTTTAAGAACCTGCAATTTGAACCTCCAACCAACCCGCTCGCTCACTTGTTTGCTTGCTTAACTTGCTCGTTGCTCTCAACGCCTTCACTGCTGTCGCTGCTGCTTCTGCTCACCTCTTCATAATCGTAGTCATCACTCGTTCGTTTACTCACTCATTCGGTTCAATCAGTCGTCGTTTGCCCCATGCTGTTTCTTTTGGGGTCTTTGGTTGGCGATTATATTAGCGATTATTTTGTTGTAGTTGTTCTGCTGCTGATACTACCAGTATAGTAGTATAGCGTAATGTTGATGTTACTGTTACTGTTTTGTTTGTATTCATACGTTTCGTTTATAGTAGTAGATGTGGTGCTGCTCCTTCATCCAATACTACTCTCCCTTCTTGTTTGTCACCCATTGAATCGTAGAGTTGAATCGGCTGTTATATTATCTACAATATAAATATATATAATTTGTATTCAGTGTTACTCTTGCTGATATGGCATTTAAACAATATTCATAGTTGTTGTTGTTGTTGTGACTGCATTGTATTGTATAATAAATAAATAAAAACAAAAAACAAAAAAAAAAAAATATAAGTATGCATATTGTATATACAATAATATTAATATACTCATTGTACGTAGTACTATAGTATATTTATACATTTGTAAAACAACATTTGGGGGCCTGATTAGTCTTAAATAACTTGCATTGTCAGGCAGCTGTCGGTTAGTCACTCAGTCAACGTTTGTTGTCTGTCGTTTGATTATTAGTAGATGTGTGTGTGTATGTCTGTATGTACATACCATATGTATGGTTGGTTGCTCTTGTTGTTGTATGTCATTCATTTATAACAAAAAAAAAAAAAAAAAAATATTAGAAATAAAATAGAAGAAAAATTTTTTTTGTTTTTGTTTTGTTTTTATTTTTTTAAACCAGTTATAAGCAGCCAACTTTTAGGTATAGTAGGGGCAACATGGGTGGCATATACAAGGGGACTGGATCCCATGGGTTTTCAGAAAATTTTAATTGAAGATTTTACAAGATCACAGCAAATCCAAACACAAATGAATAATAAAGATTCCAGATGTTTTACTAGTAAAAATTTTCAATTCAAAAGTAAATAATTCTTCTTACGCAAAGATAAGTCACTATTATTAAACTATGATCAGGAGAATAAATGCAAGACATTATATTATTTCAAGAATAAGATATTATTATTTCCGGAAGCTGTAACAAATCATAGAATCAAAACCTATATAAAATTAACAAATCCACAAACCTATGCCTTCTTAAGACAACTTGTATGAGATGAATAGGAAACATAACCCTGTTTATACCCAAGATCTATGATATTTTCTATCAATCTAAACATACAAACTTCTGAGATATAAAACGATGATATGATCTACAATACAATAGTTCTGATGCATCCTTTTGATTATCCATGGGTATTGAGGAGAGTAAATGCAAGACATTATAATATTTCAAGAATAAAACATTGTTATTTCTGAAAGCTGCAACAAATTCATAGAATAATCAAGCACTGAAAAAACAAAACCTATATAAGATTAACAAATCCACTAACCTATGCCTTCTTAAGACAATTTGAGATCAAGATTTATAATATTTTCTATCAATTTAAACATATAAACTTCTTAGATTTAAAACGATCTACAATAGTTCTGATGCATCTTTTTGATTATCCATGGGTATTGATATAGAAATCCTTCTGAGATCTTAAGTTTTCATTTAAAATACTAGTAGGTAGAAACTAATTTTTGATCTATTCCAATCAATCTGGTCACCTTTTGTAGATCTTAAATATTCATCTAACTTATACTTAGAAGAATCACAATCAATCAATTTATTTCTATTGCATCCTTTTGATTATCCACGGCTATCGATATAGAAATCCTTCTAAGAACTTTAATTTTCATTTAAAATACTAGTAGAAATCAATTTTCGATTTATTCCTGATGTACCAATAGCGTTCTATCAATCTGGTCATCTTTTGAGATCGCAAATATTCATCTAAACAAGTAGAAACCCAATCAATCAATTGCACCCTTTTGATAAACCACGGTTATGCCGAACTCTTATTATATATACTATATTCTACAGATTGTATATTTGTACTCATATACATATATAGTCACACAAAGATCTGTACTTTAGTTGTTATCTTCGTTATAATGCCGGCTGTTCGTTGCTGAGTGAGTATCCCATAAGCTTTCAAGTGCTTCATGTTTAGTGAGTGTTTCTGCTATTCATTAATAAGTTTTTTCTTTTTTTTTTTTTTGTTATTGTCGTCAGAGTATCAAACTACAGCTGGATATCATATTTGACAGATACATACAACCATACTATGTACAATATATATATCTATCCATCTATATGTATCTCGTATCTATTTAAGAAATTCAGTTTAAATTCTTTATAATTTATGTATGCAAATTGTTAATTCCTTAATTTATTTATACACACAAAATATTCATATGTCTACAATGTTTTGTTATTCAATAGCAAATATTCTTTTTTTTGTTTTGGTAGATATGTTTTTTTTTTTTTTTTTTGTAATTATTTTTATATTTATTGTATAAACCATAGATATTTTTTTTAAATATTCAACATTAGAAAGATCACATGTGCTGATTGTAGTTTCTATTTTGTATTTAATCGGAAATGCCTTTTGTAATAAATAATTTATTGTATTATAATGTGAAGTTCATTGAATTGGGTAGATGGGTAAAGAGAGAGAGAGAGACTCATTTATGTGCTTAAAATCCAGTTAAGATGTCATGTATTCACTAAATTGAGTCATCATTGAAATGGTTTATAAGATATTAGATAGATATTTATATGTCTATTCAATTAATTAGAGAAATAAATTTAGAATAATAAATGAATTACATCATATAATAGAACTAAACTTAGTCAAACTGGAAACTCCTTGGAAACTCCGGAAATATCTTTGGTCTTTCTAAATATATTGTCCAGTATATTTTTAAAGAACTTTTCTGAACAAGCACCCATGATTGAAGACAAACCCGCTCGCTGAAGAATGTTGACCTTACCTTATTAGACAAGTATAGCCATCTCTCAATCAATATAATCCTAAATTTCAGACTTATTTGTAGAACATATTACTTCATATTAACATATCATAAATGTCTGCTAGAGTCATCAACAAATTCCAAGAACTTGCAATCAACATTTAAAAATATCGTATTGTACATAAATCTATCAATACATGATTATCATATCATAAAAAAAACTTTTCCATAATTAGAACTTTTTGCTCCAATTGCTAATGATTTGGAAACGTAATGTAATGTTGTGTTGCTTATTGTTTTGGATCAATAAACTTTTATGATTTACGAGCATGTATAACAAAAACACAACAAGCCATCACTAAAAAAATACTAAATATGAGTACGACAAGTACGAGTACTTCGATAATGACATTAACAGGCCTATGAAATGATTAGCAAAAGATCATAGATCATAAGTATTATGATGGTTTAGATGAACATGTTTTGGTTTTTTGATAATTTTTTTTTTCCCCAATTTTTCAGAATTATAAAGGCGGTGATGTTCGTTATTATTTTGGGGTTAGGTTGACACTACTTTGTCTAGGAAGATACAAAGCAATTTATTATATGATTTATTGACTACTTAATGATTGATGATGAAGTTGTCTTCGTTATTGTCGTTTCTTTATTTTTTTTATTGTTGAAATAATCGATTGCAAGATGAATTAATACACACACACAAAATATTTATATGTCGACTATGTTTTATTGAAGTTCGGAAAGCTGAACTCACATACAATACATACAATAGATAGATATGAGAAAAGATTAAAGCTGAAGGCCTTAGTACCCAATGCTTTATCATTAAGTTCGTCTTAGTTTTTTTTTTTTTATTTTATATTAAGCTAATTTAAATATTTATATTGAAGACATTGTACTATAGGGCTTAACATATTTATACGGCACTTGAAATTTTTGAATTATTTTATTATTATTTTTATTCATTATTATATATATTTTTTTTTTATTAAGATATAGTTAATATCTTAGGTTTTTTTTTTCAAATTTTTTTATATTTTGAAGAAAATTTGTTTTATGGTCTTTGGAGATTTTGTTTTGTACTTTTTTTTTTTCAAACTTTAGCATAAAAACATAAGAGGTGGATTTTCAAGCTTAACATATTAGGTTAGACTTAAGATAAGCATTTTTAACTTATTTTTACATTTAATGAGACCACCGTGTGTGCCTTTCCTGAATCAAACAATCTCCCTCTCATTGGCGACTTGTATGGATCGTGTGTTATAATGCATGAAAATGTGTGGAATGGAAGGAGACTTTGCTTTAACACTTCCACATACTCAGAACTATTCATTCTTGAGCTTATGGAGCACAGTTCCAGTTTTTCGAAGAAGCGCAAAGCAATATGAAGGTTTATTTCTTAAATCCCTCAAATAGCTTCGATATCCAGTAGGTCCATCCAAATTGAATTTGTTTTCATAAGAAAAGTTGCATATTAAGCATTCAAACTGAACTGTTAAAACATGTTTATGGAATCCCAAGAAGTGTTTAAATTATTCAAAGCAAATTGGAGTTGCGCTGATTTATGATGACTTAAAAAAATTAATGCCTTCTTCATCAAAGTTCTGACCATGTGTTCAGACCGTTTTTTGTACTATCGAACTGAAATTTGGATACTATTAATCCCTGATTAATATCCACCATCAATGTAAATCTCACGATCCTAGAGTTACTGGATCGTATAGCTACAATACAAACCCAAACTTAAATTTAGGCTTTTATTAGAAAAACTTTTTTGTGTTTTCTGTTATCGAACTGAAATTTGAACACAGTATAAGTGCCTGACCCATATTTAACAACCGTGTAAATTACAAGACCCTAGAGTTACTGGATCATTAAGATCCCATACAAACCCAAGTTCAAATTTAGGTTTCTATTAGAAATACTTTTTTGTGTTTTGTGTTATCGAACTGAAAATTGAACAGTATAAGTGCCTGACCCATATTTAACAACCTGTAAATTACAAGACCCTAGAGTTACTGGATCGTATAGCTACCATACAAACCCAAACTCAAATTTATGTTTTTATTAGAAAAACTTTTTTGTGTTTTGTGTTAACCAACTGGAATATGATGATTGGAAGTATTTGACACATATTCACCAACCTTGTAAATTTCAAGACCATAGTATTATTGCATCGTATAGCTCCCATACAAATATTTCGGTCTCAGTGTTGAAATGCTGTATGTATACTGACTATATCCTAAACATAAGTTCAATCAATAAACAAATATTGCTGAATGATCAATCGCAGGAGCATAGGCAAGAACATTTTCTTAGGGTGCGAAGTTCACCTTCTCTGTACTTGTTTTCCCTTAATCTTTCATTCTCATATTCTGTTAAAGTCATATCTTCAGATCTTTTGGTATTAATTATTTATATTGCATTTATTAATTTGGTCATGTGCTTGTGTGAAACTCATTTTCTTGAAGAAGATAAGCTAAGCTTTTCTTGTTTCTGGTGGAAAAGCCAATAGAATGACTTAGTTGACCATGAGTTTGCCATTAAAGCAAATCAAATTTTTAACCTTTTATATTGGAACTGCATATATTCCACCTTTCACTGACAGTTATGTTAAGACAACCTACTGCAATTATCTTGTCCTCATAGATTTATGATTTTATAAATATATTTTTTCATTAAATCTTATCTTTGAAAAATTAAGAAAACAAGTTAGCAAAATTAACTGTGTTGATTTGATCGTCTTAGACATATACTTAATCACACATACATATGTACATATGTAGATACTCGACATAGTATGTAGTTAAAGGCCATGAATGTCTTTATTGTTTAGTTGTTAGTTCTATGATAATAACTCTTGACTCGGAAGTCTAAAAAAACAATTCGTTGGTTTTTAATGGTTGTGGATGTGGTGGTAGATTTGCTTTAAGCCAAAACAACAATGTCAAGGTCTTTTCAACTAGATAAGCCACTACTTCTACTACTTCACACACATGCTAGAAACTTCAGATGTGTTGATTATAAACATCTATCTAAGTTAGGATTAAGTTTGGATTTGTGATAGACACTCCCAAAAAAAAAAAAAAAAAAAAAAAAAAAATTAAATAGAAGAAAAGATTCATTCAAATTATGTAACCACAAAAAAAAAAAAAAAAAAAAAACGAAGAAGAAGGCGATAAAACTCTGAAGACAAAACAAAAAACAAAAGCCATGAGAGCAACAAGGGATCATTCAATCTGACATAGACATAACCGGTCTTACACGTAAATCAATTAACCAACAACTGAACACAGAAGAGCAGAATCCAAAAAGAAAAAAGAAACACATACCACATGTTTCAGATACATATTGTAGTATTATAGTAGATACAAAGATACATGTACATATGTACATGTGACTGAGCATGAGTCTTTTTAAAAATAAAAAATAAAAAAAAATAAGAATCGAAAACTTAAAGTTGTAGGCAGGAACGAACGAACAACAATCACAATCAACTAACGAGAGAAATCCAAAGCAACAACATAAAAGATACATTGCATAAAGTTCTTAAGGTCTTGACGATGTCGTCTTTCTTAGCTTGGATTTGGCTTGCTTTTGGTTTTGGTTTTGCTCGATTTGGTTTGTTGTCTCTATGTTTTCAAGTTTCTTGCATTTGACAGTCTACACACAAATGCAGATACATCCACACACACACACATTTATACTACATATAGACAGACAATTGTTGGTACTATCAATTTAAGTTAACGTATTTTTTTTTTTTTTTGTCTTCATATATTTTTATGATTTTGTTTTATTTTTATTTTTCACGTTTTTACTCATATGTATATTTTTACTTGCGTCAAAAAGAATTTTTACGCATGCAGTAGACAGCCACGTTTACCTTCAATTGTCATAGCCATCATTGCCGTCATCATCATGCACAACGCCATTGCCACCGCCTCTAACTCTATCAGGGCCCAAGTTAAAGCCTTTAAAACACAGACAGAAAACCATACTACAACATAGTTCGAGTACTACAAGACATAAGACCACGACATCGACATCGACATCGTTGACGACAACAAAGAGTATCTAAAGATAATCAACAACAAGATTCAACGTGCCACAAGACTTAAGAAAAAAACAAAAAAAAGACCAGTGGAAAAGCAACAACAACAACACAGCATCATCACTGAGACTAACGAGTGATTTTTTTATACGAGTATTTCTTTGATTTTGGTTTTAAGCTTTATAAGCAAACAAGTTTTGAGGTTATGCGGGTTCCATGGCAATAGATGACAAACAGTTAAAAGCCTCTTTTATTGTGTTTGTGTTTGTGTTTGTTGGGGCAATTTATCAAATGAAAAGACCAAGAAATTTGCAAGAATACATTAAAATTAAATGAGCAAACAAAGATTGGAAGAAACAATTAGAAGAAATAATGAAAGAATCTAATGATCATCTAAAATTCAATCATCAATTTACAATATTTTCTTTAATTCCTTAAAGAAATGCGGCAAGACAAAATTTGTGTGCCTTAAGTCTCTTTGATTCCTAGTTATTTACTGAATTTGATGTCTTTAAGGAAGTAGGACACAGTAAGTTAAAGGCATCACAATCGGTCAGTTGACCTAAAATAAGATAATACATAGGTATAATTCGAGGCTCTCTTTTCCCCAAAAGTTATGTTAAATTTCCAAACTTTTTATTGTCAACTTCTTTAAAATATTGTCATTAATTTCTTGAAGAAAGAATATCAATACAATTCGAAATAATAATAAAAGAAGGCTATACTTTTATTCCTAAAAAGTTCCTAGCTTAGTCATTACAATCTTTAAAAGCAATTCGTAATTTTCGTATTAATATAAAATTGATACAAACTGAGACCTGAAAGTGTTTTGTCAAAAAAGCCCTGTTTCAATCCAAGAATGAAGAAGATGTCAGCTTAAGATTCTCATCTGTAAGGCTTATAACAGGATGGGATGGGAGTAAAGAGTCATCTCATTCCCATTCTCAATTTATTTTCCATGAAATTTGACCATCTTGTACCCAAAAGCTTTACATTCTTAAAGAAAGAGTATCTAAATAATTCTATGTAATAATCTATTTCATGTCTTTTCCGGACACATGTACTACAACTATTTTGTACGAGCCTTTATTCTATTGGTTTTAACAAAGATTTCCATGATTTGCAGTTGGGGGTCTCAATGTTCAAATTGTCTGTCGGTTGGTAATCATCAGTCAGTCAGTCAGTTAGTCAGTCAATCAGTCAGTCAGCCAGCCGCCTTTTCGTCTACTATATTCTGTCCAATTATCTGTCATTCTTGTTTTGTTGTGCGTTTATTTATTGTACAATATATTTTTTTATTACCTTAGTACGAGTATTTCTTCTTGTTTATCTTTCTTTTTTGTTTTCCTCTTTTTCTTACTCTTTGCATTTTCTCTCTGTACACTATTGTTTACTATAAAAACGAGTACGAGATACTTGCAGTACGCACGCTACGTGCTACTGTATCTTTTTGCCATTAAGCTTAAATAATACCAAAATAAATATAAGTACGAAAACAAAAAAAAAAAATTAAAGAATATCTAAACAAGAAAAGAGCACAAAAATCAACACAAAAAATTAACAACAAAGAAATGGGGGAAAAAAATATAAAAAAAAGAATAATAAAATAAAATCTAAACAATCCCAATATCAACCAACGAACAAACGAATGAAAGTATTGTTTTGTATCTATGTATCTACGTATCTACAATATAAAATGTTTTGTTCATTTTTAATTAATGAAAATTCTATATTAAATAATAGAAAGAAAAAAAAAACAAAAAAAATTAAACTTTTTGCGCTTCAATTGTGTGTACGAATTTTTATATATTTATCGCTTATCTAATTTTTTGATTTGGGTTTGAAGAATCATACGATGTGTTGTATGAATAAGTATCTGACCGGACACACATACACACACACTCTTACATAGGTAAATTACGTCAAACAGATTTTAACATTTTCATGATCAAAGAAAAAAGAAAAGCATCAAAAACCCCAAAAGGAATTTATTTTTATATTATATTTGGCTATAATGAATCAAGTGGTACGCTTTATCTAATATGAGAATCTAATACTCGTATGCTTTCAAGAACACGTCGCTCGAGAATGCATACATAGAATATAAATAGAAAAATTATAGTTGGAGGCTTCTAAACAAGTTTGATATATTGATATTGCAAAAGAAATTATTAGGAAGTAATTTAATAGAGAAGTTTATTAATAGTAGATGGTGGTTCCCCATTTTAAGATAGTTTAAAAGATCAGCTTAATAAAAACTGGTTTGCAATTTAGAAAGGAATTAGGTGAGTGAAGGAGCCCCAAATCTAATATCAATAGAAGATCGGATTGGATTTTCATAGAATTGTGAAATAGTGACTCTAAATAACAATCAATCTAGAAACAAAAGATGTTTTTGTATCGGATAGAGAAACTTCTTTACTCAATGGCTGCTGATTAGATTATTAGATCAAGTCAAAACTTTATAGAATTTAGAAGGGAAATAGGTAAAAGAAATCACTAAATAAAATACTCGCACAGATTGGATCGATTCTTTATAAATATTAGATCGAAACCTCTACAATTCTTATGTCTTTAAAGATCAACATTTCCATTCTTTAAGTAGGAGACTTTTCAAACTTTACACTTTACACAACAACAAATTTCCAATTTAATTGTATATGTTACCCTTTTTGTAGTAAACTTAATATCTTTTGACACTAGAAAACCCATCTATCATTATTTTATTTAAACAAAAATACCTTAAATTTTTCAACATTTCATATCTTACATCTTTGTAGTTGTTGTTGTCTTTCCACCTGCTTTTACTACTTATAGATACTTTTCAATCATATCACTTATATTTATATACATATACATATATACATATATATACACACACACAATAAATAAGCCAACACCTGGAAAATATAACCACCTCTTTATATTCTTTTGCCTTCTCTTCCCCATTCCCACATTCTCTTCCTCCTTTGTTTTTAGCCAATTTGTTTAGCTTTGCGTACGAGTATTCATGGATTTGACGTTCATTCATGATGTTGATTGTTGAATACCATGAAAACATACAAAACTACAACAAAAATACGTATTCCTATTATACAGAAATATATACATTTAATTTTAACTTCTTCTTGTTTTTTACGATTTTTTTTTTTTTTGTTTTTAAGTTTATTTCACCGTACGGCATCGTCAATATACTTAGTATCTTTGTATATGCAAGTATAGTATTGTAGTACGAGTATATAGCAATACAATATAATAGATCTCCACAGATATTTTTACGCTTTTAGACGTGCAAAGAGTATAATTTTGACGTAGTCGTCGTCGTCGTCGTCGTTTTTGTTCTTGTTCTTGTTCTTGTCATCGTGTTTGGCGACGTCGTCGTCGTCTTTGTTATATTGTAGCACAATACTTCAATGCTCTTCTCAGTTCTTGGTACGTCGGCCGTTTTGCGGACCACGCCATATTTTTATCTTCAACATTATCTTGTTTTTCTTCCTTTTTATTTCATTTTGTGTAAATAAACAGATATTTCAATTTATTTGTTTTTTTCATATTTTTGTGCTTCTTCCTTTTATTGTAGTTTATTTTTTTTTTTTTTTTCTTATGCTCTTGGCTTGTTTTTTTTTGCGCATTTCTCTTTTAGTATTTAGTATTTTTATTATACCACATTTATATGGGTATTATCACTTTGTTGAGAAATTTATATATTTCAGTTTTAATTCATTGATTACTGGAAGAGATAGTCCTCAAACAATAACCATGGGTTAAACTTTCACTCTCTTTTTATTATTTTCAATTGAAAATCAATTCGATTACTAGATGAGGTAGTCTCCATACAAAAACCAAAACCATATTGATTTGGGAACTGTGATTCTTATAATTTATACATTTTTTATAGTACCAAATGGATCCCTATTACTAAGGCTTCTCTGACTGTACGTCCTGAGGATCAATCTCATGAACTGTAATAGGTAGAAAGTTGAAATTTTCACAGAATGTGGAGTTCTATCGGAGCTAGAGCAACAAATACTAAAACTAAAATATCATACAAAATTTAAAGGGTTCCCCATACAAAAAACTTATGAGTTTGTATGAGAGCTATACGATCCAGTAACCCTAGGGTTTTGAAATTTACATGGTTGGTGGAAATGGATTAGAAACTTATAGTGTCCAAATTTCAGTTTGATCGGACTACTAGTAGGGGTACCTCCTATACAAACACCCAATAATATTCAGGTTCTTATTAGAAAAATTTTTTTGTTTTTTGCACTATTGCACTGAACTTGAGATATTATAAGTTTTTGATATAGGCGCTGTACATTTATTGGAATCAGCCGAATTGAACCACCAGGAGGTGTACCTCCCATACAAACCCACCATTAAAATTCAAGTTTTTATAAGAAAAACTTTTTGTTTTTTGGACTATTTAACTGAAATTTATGCACTATAAGTTTTTGATATAGGCATTGAACATCTGTTAGAATCAGCCAAATCGGTTTACTAGGGGTGGTACATCCCATACAAATTGCCCATTTTGTAGTGAACCCTCCGTGTGCAATTCTGGCTCTCACTTAGCCGATTTTTTAAATTTGAGCATCAATTCTTTACAATTGTAGTTCCTTGATTACTGGAAGAGGATTTCCCCTACAAAAGCTTATTAAGAAAACTACTACTACTTTATCATTAATAAATAGTCACAATATTCAATTGGAAAATATTATATATACATATTATTAATACAAATAATAACCATGAAAATATAAGGTTAAATGTTTTGCATTCACAACTTTTGTATTGCTAAAGTAAAGAAAATGAAACCTTTTTATAATTTGTTTTTTTATCACAAAACGATGCCTAAGAAAATTGGTTTATGAGTGATTGTATGGAAAACTTTTTGTATTTCGTAGATAAAGCAATGTATAAAATATAAAATATTTATGAATGATACACCATTCTATCTAAAAACTAGACCAATCAAATCATAAAATAAACAGCGTTTAATAGGCCACAAAAATTATATTTTTCTTGCCTCTAGGATGTGAAAGGTATAACTATTTTGCTTCGGTGGAACCAAAGTTAATTAGTTTTTCTTTTAATATTCTTTTTATTTTCATTATTATTTTTCTTGCCTTTTACCCAATAAAGACTATAAATAAAAAAATATAGAATGTAAGTGAATGATATGAATGTACGGAAAATACAATATAAAAAATATTGTACATTAGCCTCACTCACTCACTCACTCACTCACTCACTTAGTTCATCATTTTATTGATTATTTTATTATTGTTCTATTATAGTATACATAATTTATATAGATCTAGTATATATATTGTATGTATATATTTTTGCATTTTTTGTTTTTTTTTTTTATAGTATTTTGCATTAAGACTTATTTTGGCTTGAATAAAAAATTAGTTGGCGCCACTCAATCAACTCGTTTTGGCCTCAATCCACATTTCTTTACACCTAAACACCACTTGAATGCCTTAAAACATTTATAGATACGTAGATACATATATCTTTCGATATACATGTGGAAGTTTATATGTATATAAAAATCTATCTATATGTCTAACGATTTATATATCGACATTTTTTACACTTGGTTAGCTTATTTCATGCGTTTTCCGTTTGAATTATGTTTACAAGAGTGAATTATGTCCCCTAGTGGGTCTAATATACAATATATTTGGTATTCGTATATATATATATATTTTTTTTTTTTTTTGCTTCACTCATTTCATTCATTTGTCAAGTCAAAAGTCTCACACATTTTTGTTTATGCAAAAATTTAAGCTTTTGAATTCTTGGAAATGTTTTTATTGATGTTTTTCTTCACCCGTTTCCCTTTTTTTTTTTTCTTCTTATTTAAATTTTGTGGTTTTCTTTTCATCTTATTAATTATTTAAATAAAATTGCATAATTTAAAAGGAAACGAAAAGTAAATATCTTTATTAATTTTTATTTAATTTTGTTTACTTTCAGGTGAGTTGCGGTAAAATTAAATGAAATTTTTATTAATAAAAAAACATAAAAAGGATTTAAAACGTAAGTTGTACGCCTACAACAATGAAGCTGATTTTAACGGAAAAAACTTAAAAGTGGTGAAGATTTATTGTCGATACAAAGATACTACTATAAAGATTCAAAACTGATAATAAGAGAAATTCAGTTAAACAAGTTTGCTAAAGATTTTTTTGGGTCAAACATAATTTTTAATTAAATTAGTATTTTAAAAATTTCTTTTTGTTTTCGTAAGCTTAAATTGGATGATGAAGAAATTCTAATCACTTTCTTAAGATAGTTAGTTGTAGATTTTGTGGATTAATGAAACTGCAAAGTTAACCCTTTAAATTCGTAAACTTTCTTATCACGAGCAGTTTATTTAGAAACTTGGCATATTTGTTTAATAAAGTAGCTTATTTGCAATCTGAGAGTCTTTAAATTGTTAATTGATTATTAGAATATTACTGATCCTTGAATCATTAGAACTGCGATAACATTAGAATATATGTGAGAGACAGAAATTCTTGAGAATGAGAATCTTGGCTTTAGAAGGAAATGCTCTGTTATGAGTTTTGAAAATAAATGATTTAATAAATTTAAATAGTGTGCCTCACCCTCATAAGCACGGCAAGTGAAACTTCTTTAGCAAAGAGAGGTAAATCCAAAAAATAGAAAATGAAATGTGACGAAAATCAAAATGCGATGATGCTTCAGAGACAATGCGTATTGTCTTGTGCGGGCTCGTCTGCAGCATAGAGAATGAATGCTTATGCATGAGTAAGAGAGAGATAAAATCATTTTTTATTATTTAACTGATTGTGTTTACTTTACGAACAAGTGGCCGAATGACCGGAAAATATTATAACTCAGGACTCAAACCCCACGTCCTCGGCTTGCAAGTCTTACTTTCTAATCACGATGCCACGGAGACATTTCAATTCTTTTTACGTAAATAGCTCCAATATAATAATAACATCGTCAAATTTTGATTTTCGTCACATTTCATTTTCATATTTTTTGGATTTACTCCCCTTGAAAATACAATCAAAAATTGATTTATGCTTAGAAAATGTTTTTAACTTTCTGTTTGTCTTATTAAACTTTGTCCAGAATCTTGTTTAAAGAAATCATGTCACTACTAATCAATGATAACAACTCTTGCCACAAACACAAACATTCAACAACATTCATTTGCCTAATCAAGTGGAACTATCAAAAATCGTAATTGTATGAATATTTTCATGTACAAATAGTACAATTATACAATATATTGAATATACATTTATATACATACAATATAAGTAGACTCCATAATCTAAAGGTGTACCCGATAACCCTAGGCTACAGCTGATATTATGTATGGTTGGTTGCTTATATGTATTATGAAGTGTGTTCCTTTAAACGGCTTCATATACTTGTCTATATTTCATATTTTTTTTTGCAAACCAAACCCCAGACACTTTATGCATATTATTCAATGACATTTGTTTGAACGTCTCAATAATCGATTAAAACAATTAATTGCCATAATTTCTAATACTGATATTCTATTCTATATAAAATATCAAAGTACATACAAGTATTGTACATACAATATTATGAGTATTTGTGCGATTAAAAAGTTTGTCTCTGGCACGTTTAATGTTGAACGAACTTCAGAAAGTTTATTGAAATTGATGCAATGAAAAGATTTTTTCTTTGGTTTCTTTTCTTTCAAGTACAAAAATAAAAACCTTCATTTTGCACACGACAAAAATGTAATTTATTTTTATTTAATTATTTATTGTTTATTTTCTTTTTTTTTTCGTTTAAGTTTATTTTATTTATTTTTTGTTTTTTTTTTATTTTTTATGATTTTGGTTTGCTTTTTCATAATTTAAACGTTTAATTTTTAATAATTTTTTTACCAATGAGAGAAGACACATTGAAAATGCAATAATGATATGTTAAATTTTATGATTAAAGTCAGTTGAGCCTAGTTTGTGTTTAGAGAATTTTATTATAAAATGTCCTAAGGCTATTCCAATTTAAAGCTTAATTTTTTTATGGAAATACTAGAGTACACAGCCCGGCGTCGCACAGGCAACCGAAATCCTTAAACTTGTGTGATCAGTACGATCATGAATAGAAAAGTTGAATTATATTTTTGGTCTTTCATTCTCGCTTCCCCCTGCCGCTTTTTTTTTTTTTGGACAACCGGACAGACACAGAAAAAATTCCAGTGACTTGACAAATGAACAGCAACGTACACCTGGCCTTGTCTTCAGTATTATTGTATTATAGAGTCTTTCAATTTATTCAAAACAATTTGTAGTGCGTTGCACAGCACTTGAAATACTTTTGAAAAAATGAGACGAATCGAATAATTTAATTCAAAAATTGGCATAGTATCCTTAGGGTTTTAACGCAGGCGATACATATTGTGAATCTAAACCATTCTCAGATCCCCTTGAACACACACAAAAAATTTCATCAAAATCGGTCCAGTCGTTTAAGAGAAGTTCAGTGACATACACACTCACAGAAGAATTATATATATAAAGATATTTGGTAAGTCTATTTATTTGAAAAAATTATACACAAACCTCATATTAACTTAAAACTGAGAACATGAATGATTTATCAAATTAATGTAATTATTACTTTATAGAAATTCACTAAGTAGGACTCCTTATTTTCCAAACCTCTCTGGTTCATTTGGTCATCTTTTAATCAAATCTATGTAAGACACATACAGGATTCATATTAAGAAATTTATTTCTCCGTCTCATATTGTCATAACATTATAAACATCTCTATTATTTAGTCGTCATCTAAGTAGATCGACAGTCCACATACTTGTCAAAAGAAACCATATACCATAAACCTAGAAATATACTTGCGTTTATGTTGGAGAATTTGTTTCATCAATTTACTAACAATATTCATCATATACAATCCCTTAGTGATGGATTTGAAATCCCTGAAGGATTCGACCGCCCTTTCTGGTTAGAAACTGAATTAATTTCACATAGACAAATTCTCAAAATCAATTTATTGCAAATCAAATATCTCAGTTTGTTCTTATGAATATCATTTTTTAATTGTTTTCCATTCATTTCTATTTATTTTATTATTATTTTTTATAGTATTTTTATAATTTATTGAAATTAATATTTAAATTAAGATTATAGATTTATTGATTTTTTTTTTTATTTTTTTTTCTTTCTTATTTTAAATTACAAAAAATATTGTTTTTGTTTTTTTTTTTTTTTTTTTTGTTTTGTACTCGTGTTATATTTTTCTGCTTTCTTGTCACAATTTTTTCACATGCTGCATAAACATATTTTCTGAATTAATTATATTTAATCAGTTCCAATAACATTGTTCAGTCAATCGAATAAAAAACAAAAATGGGGAGAAAAAATGTCATGATTGCACATTTAATTTTACTATAATATGTGTAAACGATGGACGTCGAGTCGGTCGTCGTGTAAGACCCACGCATGCATGCAACAAGCTATCAACCAAACCTACACATTTTACTACTATACCCATGCAATACATAAAGGTATGTATTGTGGTATGTTCATTTTTCCTTTACTATTATATACTTGACGACGTACGCAAATATATATTTACTACTTATAATACATATGAACACACACCTATGTACTATGTATACTAAGTTAGACTATATCAAAGTATAGTACGAGTCTAGTATACATGTATATTGTAGTATTACGGCACAATATTGTAAGTCAGCTTGTTTTTCTCATTATACTATAATACAATACTATACTAGAGTATCTACGACTACAATATAATATAAGTATGATATAGTATAGTTCTTATTGTATAGCAACGTCGGTTGGTTGGTTGGTTGGTTGGTTGGTTGGTTGCTTTGGGCTTTTCATGTTTGTAGTCGTCGTCGTCGACGTCTCATTGTTGCATGTAAGTATATACTAGAATATTTTCTATATAGAATGCAAGCTACTATGGTTAGTGCTTAGCAACTGGATTATTTAGTTAGTTAGATATATCTATATTATACATACAATAATTTTAAATTTACTTTTCACATATTGGCCCTTAAATCTTTCCATTCTATATGTTGTTGTACTAAAAGGAAAGTGTTGAAGTCTCAAGTCCTATAAATCCTTAGTGATTATCATTATTTCTTAGTGAAGAAGTTAACAATATAAGTTTGGAATTAATGAATTTCTTTAGGCTCACTAAGATTTATAATGAAACTCTATTTTAATGGACTTACTTTTTAAGTGATTAAGTTTTTTTTTCTATGCCTTTATTGTTCGGTACAGAGATCAAAATAAACTCTCTCAACATCTTCAAGTTCAAAATTAAACAATAATTTCATTTCTTTTTAACAGTTTCTAACTTCATTTTATGAATCAATTCTCTAGATCATTTTGATCTTTATGCAGAATATCCCAAAGCAAACTAGAAGTATTTGCTAAAAAAGGAAAATGTATTACCGGTTGAGGAGACTATCACTGAAACACAGCCTTATTTTGAGACACTTTCAAAATTCTAGTTTTTGGACAGTTTAAAAAATTTGGGTAAAAGAAGGTGATTATATTGAAGAAAAAAAAGAAATTATATATTTTCTAGTGCAGAAGTTTGTTCAAGCTGGTTCAATTTATTAAAAGATCTCTAAAATCTTGATACTTCGAAAACCCAAATTTTTGTAACCAATCTAGTATTTTTACGTTAATTTTATTTCATATTTCAAAGTTTTTATCAGACATAAGCAATTCTCTTGTTACATAATTTCAAAATTTTGTATCTTTTATTTAAAAATATCGACATAAATAACAATATTTGGTTATCTTGTAACATTTTCTCTCATAAACTGACAAAAAAACAAACAACAAAACTTAATTTCTTGTCTCAAATTCAATTCAAACCCATCAGTACGCCCACGACAAAAGAGTAAAACCCAAAAGACTGCATTATTAACTCTTTTGTTATGGGAAAAAATCCCAAAGTCATAAAAATTGAGTTGTATGCAGATGCAATTAAAGCATTAATGAACTATTTCATTGAGTGTTGCAGGCAGTCAGTCAATCAGTTAGAGTTTGTCAGTCATTTCAGCTAAGCTTAGATCAAAACTTGATTACCATTTATTGTGAAATCCATAAATGAATGGTTTAGCCACAAAGCAATCAAACTAGTCGCACTACTCTACTACAATACAGTAATGACTTTGATGACGACCTTAGGTAGCAAATGGAATATACAAATAATAGATACTCATATAGGTATATCTTATACAGATGATGATTCTTTACTGTTACTCCCTTATAGGTGAGTCACATCAAATCAACTTAGCCGAATAATCAATTGGATGAGACATTTAATTTTTTCAATTCTATTATGATTACATAAACACATAAAATGTACATATGTACATACTATAAACAAACAAAAATGAAAGACAACTCCAATATATTACACATAGTCGATATGTACACGTATAAGAAGTATATGTGTTCATTAGATAAGAAGTGAATAGGTATAAAACCAATTTATAATCTCCTCTTGCTTTCTTTATCATCTATCCAATTTTATAAAGTCAAATTTGTTGATACCAAGAATACATGTCTCTTACCGAGAAGGAGCTTAGACATATACGAGTAAGTATCTTACCTTAAGAGATCCCATTTATACTGTACAATATATAAACTCCTAAAATCTAAAATATTAGATCTAGAGGAAGTTATCTTTAACATCTAACATAGGTCACAAAAACAACTGCATTTTAATGTGATTTGTAATCTTATTTCCAACATGCAATAGATCTACAAGACCTTCAAGGCTTTTGTAGGTCCTTAAATCCCCTTTTTAGGGTTCCGCAGTCAAAGGACACCAAACATTTCCGTCCTCGGGCTCCATCTCATGACTTGTAATAGGTAGAAAGTTGAAATTTTCACAGAATATATAGTTCTATCGGGGTTACATATACTAAAGATTATAAAAAAAAAAGTTAAAAATTTAAAGGGGTCTCCATACAAACAAAGTATAGGTGTGTATGGGCTCTTGTAATTTGCATGGTTGGTGGAAATGGATTAGAAACTTACAGTGTCTAAATTTCAGCTTGATCGAACCACTAGGAGAAGTACCTCCCACAGAAATCCCCATTAAAATTCAAGTTCCTTTAAGAAAAACCTTTTTGATATTTGCACTATCGAACAGAAATTTGGACACTATATGTTTTCAAAATAGCCGCTGGACATTTGTCGGAACCAACCGAATCGGACCACTAGGAAGGGCACCGCCTATACAAATTCCCCTTTTGGTACGGAACCCTCCGCGTGCGATTCTGAATTACACTTGGCCGATATTTTCGAATATTCGTAAGGGTATCCAATAGTCTATTTATACTAAGAAATATTGCCCACTATTATGAATATCATTATATTGTATGTAGAATGTTCTCTTGCCTATGGTTTATAACTTGGGTTTATCCTGTTTATCTTAACAAAATTTTTGTAACACTTTACATACTACGAGTATTTACCATTTATTTGTTTAGGTCAACGGCAAACTGTTGTTGAAGAAGAAGAAAAAGAGAATGGGTCTACATTTAGTTACAAAAAATATATAAATAACATCAACCGAAGCCAAACCAAACCAATCCAAACTAAACCAAACCAAAGTTGAACCTTTTCGCTTTGATGATAAGTAATACATACATAGTTATATTTGTTGTTTTTAGCTAGCAGCTCCCATCTATCAAGTTTTTCATTTCTTTTTCCTTTTGTTTTCTTATTCATTTTGATTCTTTCTCCATTGACGTGCGTTTGGTCCCGTGCCCGATCTGAAATTTGAGATAAGCTATGACGAACAATTAGCAACAAAAATTTGTTTTCGTTACACATGGATTTTTTTTTGTTTTTTTCCTTTCTACTCGTACTTTTCTCGTCTTTGTCCAAAAGTTATTATTGTTTAGGTTTGAGAGTACTGATTCTAAGTACTGTATTATATATGCGCGATGTCGTCGATGTCGTCGTCACATCACATGTACATTTACACTTTGCACTCATCCACTCACTTGGTTTTCTTTTACCCAAAAACAAAAACAAAACTACATGCGAGATACTCCAATATTCTTTGTTATTTGGTTAGTATATTTATTGGAATTTCGTTTATATTTTTTTATTTTTTTGTTAGTCTGCCTGTTGTTGTACTTAGTCAGTCGTCATTATCATCATCATCATCATCATCATCATATTCAATGAATAGGAACAGACAAAAAAATCACTAGTTCACTTTTACTATGCATTGTACATATTTTGACTGGGATTTGTCTTGTTCATTGTTTCAAAGGTCAAAGGCACAGCACGCGCTAAAAACATCTATTAGTATCATGAGTACCAGGAATATGTGGTGTCAAATATTTACATACAACATGATGATTATTTTTCAATATTTTTCTATAAACATACGTAAACAATTTTGAATATTGATTCATCTGGATTATAGAACAAAAAGTGCTATGAAGCTTCCCATCACAAGTTTTAAGAATTTTCATCATAAGATTGGATAAGATATTTGAAAAATGGATATCATTGATAACCATTTCGAGTAACCTACAACATATTAAAAAGAAAATATTCTGTAAAAAGCTAATTGAAGTCCTTAAATATTGGTCTGCTCTGAATATATATTTGTGAAACACGTGTTGGTTCATATTTGATCGGTTTCTGCTCAAAGAAGAATCTTTGGTAACTAGCTAACCAAGGAAACAACCAATCAACCGGTTATCTCACCATCAGCTGTGCCTCTTAGAAACAACATGTCATGCTGTAGGCGACAATGTGCAATCGGTGAATGGTCTCTACTTTAAGAACTGGAAATGTTGCTTTGGAAATCACTATCAACTCTAACTATTGCTTGAATAAATGAAAGTTATTTGATATTTATCATATTTCTACTTATTGAAGTAAAATTTCTTTAGCGAAGGGGAGTAAATCCAAAAAATATGAAAATAAAATGTGACGAAAATCAAAATTTAACGATATTATTATTATATTGGAGTTATTTAGGCCAATACAATATGGAAGTGAAACTTCTAAAGTAGATGGTCAAGCAATAATACAGAATATTTTAGTGTTATATTGTTTCAATACAAAAAAGGTATTTTACTTTTTGGTCATTCAGCCACTTGTTCGTAAAGTAAATACCATCAGTAAAGCATTTTTTTATCTTTCTCTTACTCATGCATAAGCATTCATTCTCGCATTTTGATTTTCGTCACATTTCACTTTCTAATTTTTGAATTTATCTCCCTTCGCTAAAGTAGAAAAAGAAGAGGTTTCACTTCCCATATTGTGCTTATGAGTGTAAGGCACACTACTCATTTTTGTTTTATTTTGACCGATTGTGTATGTTTATGATAGCAGTTGTCACATTATGAAAGTTTCTTCATAAACAGACGCAAGCAGCATCCTTTCCATTTGAATTTAGGCTTATTGGCATTGCAGCCTACTTCCACACACTCAGACAACTTTTAATTGTCCGCATGGCAGTATTAATTTAATGTATTTTCATTATATGTAATGAAGTCTGTCATAAAGTTTATAATTGACAGTTTCATCTAATGTTCATATAAAATTTAATCATAGCAAAGCTGGGAGGGTTAAGCTCTTCTCATTTCTCACTATATATGTATTACTATATTCTATACAATACTAACAGCCACATGCATATGAATTTCTTGCTATCTTTGATTGATACATGTACATTTTATAATTAAATATAATTTTCGCATTTGAATGAAAATAAAAATAAAATTGGCATTGCGGTTTATTGTCTAAATTTAGCAATCAAGAATTGCAGTACAATATTTTTTATGTATTGTAGCTATTTTTTTTTTTTGTATTTTTGGTGTGAGTAAATCAATTGCCAAGTTTAACAAACTGTAAAGTAGTTCAGTTCCTTATAACATCATCACACCATTAGAAATCCTTTACTGCCTTTACTGCCTTTGACACTTTGATCAGAATAAAACCAAGTCAGCAGTTCAACCTATGTTTTTTCTATACATACATATTTTGCCTTTTAGTCCTTTCTCCTCTTTTTTTTTATTTCTACTCTTGTTGTTTGTTATTTCTACTCTTTGTTTAGAAGCACCAGCAGCAGCATCAGCACACTTTGCTTACTTAAAGATATTTTCTCAAAAGATATTTCATATTTTTCTCCCCTATATACTAAAATATTTTCTTATTATTTTTTTCCAAGTATATTTCTTGTTTGCTCCCTCAAAGTGTGCGGAAACGATTTCTGTTTTGTTTTTTTTTTTTTTTGCATTTCTAATCTACCCCAACAAAATAGTTAGAGATATGTATGGATATACAGATACTTACACACGTACTTATATACAATACAATACTTTGTTTCTCTATAAAAGTGTGGCAAAAGCATAATTTCTCAACTAAACATTTTTCATACGTTTGTTTGTATTTGGTTTCGGTTAGATTTGTTAGGGTAAACGTTTTGCATATGAAGATGTTTGTATCTTTTCTTGTTTGGGGTCTTTCAGCATAGATATTTATTGTTGGGGTTCATTTGTCAACGAAGGGTTTTCTACTATTATAGATTTTTTAGGTTATTGCGCATTAATATTTTTCTTCATGTTGTGCTAAATTTCCCTTTAATGATTGTGTGTGATGTTGTTAAGAAAGATGTGTTCTTGTCAATAGAAGAATGAAGAAAATTTAGAGTAGGAGAAAGTTCAGTGTGCCAGATTTGTTTATGAAATCAATATGAAAGATCTTATGTTTCTGCAATTGTAAATGTTTGTAGGACTTAGAAGTTAAAGAATGGAATCAAATCCTCAAATTCCATAAGAATAAATTTACTTTGAATAAACTCTGTCTACTTTTCTTAAATAGCCGAGTAATGGAAAGTAAGCTCCAACCTGTTCTTTAGAAAAACACAATTAGAATCCCAGTGATTTTGCACTGTTTGAGTAGGATCTAGGATCTTGTGGAAAAATCGAGCATTGGGATTCAAGATTAGTAGCTTCTCTAATACAATCTGCTTACAATGATGACAAATTCGGTGATCCAAACTCTATAGGAACAAGAAATTATTCTTCTTATAACTCGAATACATAGAAGCTTCAGGTGTATACTATTAATTTAAGCAAGAAAAAATGTTCTGATTCTAATCGATAATGTATTCAATTTGTATTATTACATAAGCATTTGCATTCGCATTCAAAGGGATCAGATCAATTGTGTCTCAATGAAACTCTTGCACACTTAATTCATAAAGAAACAACAAAGTAAAATAAAACCCCTATAACAACCATCATCTAGCTAGCAGCGGACCGATAGACAGACAAATCACTTTATCAACAATTCACAATATATCAATGAAAAAAAGAAAAAGAAAAAAAAAAAGAAACAATTTGCTTTTAATATTGCAACGGAAGTTGATTTCTTTTAATACTTTTTTTCTTTTTGGTTTTTTTTTTTTTTATTTTTATTTTGATATTATTTATACACAATTCACTCGTATCTGGGCTATAGCAGCACTCGATCCAGTTCTATAAACATTCATCTATAACTACTACTCACGTACCCCTTTCTCTTCTAACACTCCTCACTCTCTCTCTCTCATGCATATATAGTTTTTTTGTATTCATTACAGTTGAATTACAGTTAAATATTCTCAATAAATTTGCACAATATTCAAGTAGACACAATACAAACTCGCTACTGATGTTATTGTTGCTCTAAGCCATCACAGCTCCACACAGCCTACCTTTATCCAAACATCCATCCATCCATCCCATATATGTATGTATCTTTGTGCATATCTACCTATAAAAATGTGTATATATTTTTCCAACACTTAATGCAAGATTGCAGTGAAATGTAAAATCAATGCTGGCGAGCAAATGGAAGCAGTCAAAATGGACAGACAGACAGACAAACAAACTCAATGACAGAAAGATAGATAGACAGACCGACGGATAGAGAGACAGACACACAGACAGACAGATTTGCATTTCCATATCAAGCGCAATGAAATGCGTTTAAATAAAAGAAAATAAATAAATATGAAAATAAAAAGATATATTGAATTTTTCATAAAATTTGTTGTATCCCTTTTTCATAAATGTTTTATTTGATTTAATAAAATTTGTATTTATTTTTCTTTTTCTGTTATTTACCCTCATTGTTTGTTATAGTATCTCAAAGTATCTAAGAGCTATCAAAGTTCCATTGTCAGAATAAAATTCTAGTCATCTCTTTCATTTGCATATTTCCATCTCAAAATTTTTTCATTGCAACTCTGATTGAATGCAGTTTGGCTTTTTTGCACAAAGTTTAAAAATTTATTTTTATTTTTTGTCAGTTTTAATTCATTTTAAGTTACTTTTGCTTTGTCAAAGAGACTCGGAAAAATACATAAATACAATTTTATTTTTTTTTATTTTTTATATTATTTTTTATCCCTTTGTGTCGTTTAAAGTTTGTCAAAGAAAAAAGAATCGTCAGTCAGAGATACTACTATGAGAAGAGATCTGATGCATTTTGCGGTTTGTTGATTACTTTGTATTATTCTTATTGTTATTTCACTTGATATTCTTGTTGTTGTTGTTGTTGTTGTTGCTGTAAGTTACTCTTAATTCTATAGTGTAATTATTTTAATTACTGCAAATTTACGCAGCTTCATAGTAGTACAATGATGATGATGATGATGATGATGATGGCGTTGTAGTTGTAGTAGTAGTAGAATCTTCTGTCTGTCATCATTATCATAGTACATAGTCGTCGTCGTCGTCGTGAGTTGTCTTTGTGCTACAGAGTTGTATTAACATATAAACTTCAATAAGGGTCATAAGAATTTTCGAGTCAATTTCGATATTTGTATCTTTATGAAATGATTTCAAACTATCTGACTTTAACATGTTTCTTAGTACAAATTCATTTTTTTGGTTAGGTCATGACGACAATGTACCCAATGTATACCGAAAATCTGGATATTCTATAGTCTCTAATTTTATAATCAATTAGCTGTATTGGAAATATGTTTGTAATACTTAAATACGCGAAAGAAGAAGAGAAAAAAAAAATCGGTAGAATGCATTTTGGTTTTTGGTAAACGACCACCCCGCGACCCACACACTTGCCTAATCAACATACCAATATTGATCAATAGCCTCAAACACGAAACACAAACAAAGCAAAGCACAAACAACGAAACACACTGCCTCCTTTTTGTCCCACTTTAAACGAACTCAGAGAGGAAACATATAACAATAACAACAACCAAATCGTTAAAAGCCTTGCAGTGGTTTTCAAAAAACTTAATACCTAAAAATATTATATAAAAAGTTTATAACTGAAAAAATAAGTATGCAACACTTTTACATAAGCATTAGTTTATCATTTAAAAAAAATATATTAAACTCGGCTTAGTACAGTGTGTGATAGATAAAAAAATATTAAAAATTAGCCAGAAAAGTGCCTATATCTCAACAACAGCGCCACCTACCGAGACCAACTAAAGCATAAGCCATCTTGGTGACCCCATAAGTAAAACAAAAGGAAATTTATCAAAATTGTTTTAGGCGCTTAGGAAATTAAGAGTCACAAACTTTCGTACACCCGAATTTCATATATAAAGATAATTCAAGTGTTTATAGATTTTGTTCAAGAGATGATGACATGATTCTTGATTAGCTTTATGGCAGCGAGTCCAATTGAAGTTAATTACATATTCCTCTTTTTGTGGCAATGCATTACATCCATTTCTACACTTCAGTTTCAAGACTGGAATTCCATTTGATTCATAGTCTGTAACATGCTTAAGATGTTAATACAAAAATGTTGCAATCTAAATATATTTTTGTTTCTGTTATTTTACCCTGTTGCAATTTAGCTTTGAGCTGTTCTGACTCTTATTGTTTTAAGTTCTGTCTGTCTGTCTGTTGATCGTTCTGTATGTTTGTTTGTCAGTTCGTTTGTCATACATATATGGTCTTCGTCGTAGTTGCATGATATGCGTGGGAGCTGCCACATATCTATCTACAAAATATATATAAGTATATATGTATATATCTGTGTGCCGTTTTCTTCTTTGTAGCTTTTGTTATTTGAAACGTTTTTTAATTAAATGCAATTAGCGCTTAGTTTATTTTAATTGTGATTTTTTTCTTGCTTTGCCTTTTTTGCTCACTTTACTCACTCACACAGTACTTTTCCCTCTGCTTTATTACATATTTTGTTTTATTAAGAATTTTGTAGTAATGATGTGTGTGTGTGTTTATATGACATTTTTCCAAGGATTTTATTTGTTAAAGCAATAGACAGACGACAGTGTTGATAAATGCCTTCAAGCGTAATAACCTTGTTTGGTGTGTGTGTATGTGTGTGTGTGTGAATTGGGAAAACTCTGTTGTATTTTTGTAATAAGAAACAAGTTTCACATTAAAGCTTTTAAAATCAAAAAATGTAAATATTCAAATGTAAATCAGTCACGCTTTTTTGAACATGAAAAACAAAAAATATATCAAACAAAAAATAAATGATTTCGTCTCCGTCTATGCCATACAGCACCCTCTATAAATTATAGTATTGTACACATTTATATTAAATTAATGTGGTGTTCAGTCGAGAAAATTATTATTTGTATGTACTAAAGTGGCTTCAATTCTACGAATTTGTTTGTTTGACTATAAAATTTTTCTAATTCTTCTTTAATAATCCCTTCCTACCTCCCTCCCTCCCACTCCTTATGTATTGTATCTATCATCTTTATTCTCCAAAGATTTGTTTTAATTATCGATGACTTGGGGGAAATTGATAAGCATAAGAATTTTACCAAACAATAAAATAGAAACATTAAAAGAGAATTGGAGAAATTCAAGTAAAAAGGGAAAAAGATTTATCCTGCTAACGACTTAATTCCTGAGTTTCATTTTAATTAAGCAAAAAAGTAGCGCTAAGCTCGTGAGACAAAACTTGTAGAAAGTTAATTCTTTTACTCTCCTCTTTTTTTTGTTTATTGTAAAAAATAATAGGGTTTACTAATTGTATAGCAAATAAAAATTTCACAATAACTAAGTTTTAATTGTTGGCTAAGAAGAAATTCTAGTCAACTGAGAATGAAGAAGAATATAATGAGAATTGTTAAGAAATGAAATAAAGAAAACTTTGTCTTTAAGTGGAGGAAAAAAAAAAAAAAAATAACAAACCAATCAACACAAAAGGTCCAAACAATATACAATCAGAATTTAGAATAATAAGATTATCATAGGAAAAGTTTTAAAATAATGCAGACGAATTGATAATCTCCTTTTTTTGAAGTCTAACCAACTAAAAAAACTACTAAACAAAGATTTCTTGAACCAAGAGAGAAGTGTACTAGTTCCAAATTGAACTCTGAAAATGATGATGAAACCAAGACTAAATGGAAAAGTAGGATTCGTAAATGATATATAACTCTGGGTTCTTAATAGGACATTGGACTATATTTGCCATTTGCTAAGCCTCGGTAATGGACTAATTTGGATCAGACTCCGATATCTTGACAACCATTACCTATTCACAACAGAAAATGCATTCTTAACTCCGAAAAATTTCGTGGAACTTTTCATCAATACAAGACTCTCGTAGGAGTTGTAATTATGAAGGCAGAAAGGCCAATTGAGGCTGCAGTCAAGAGATAACTAAATCTAGCTAACTCTTCTCTAATCGAATCTAAGTAGTTAATACCAGACTCTCGAAGGAGTTGTAATTATAAGGACAATAAGCTCAATTGAGGCTGCAGTAGCTAACTCTTCTCTAATCGAATCTATGTATTTACTAGAATTTAGGCAAAGGGAATGAGGATTAAGTATGATGTACATATGTACATATTTTACTCAAGGAATTGCTATATAGTACGATTATTGTTTTCTAGATGAATTATTAATTTAAGCTACGCATTTTGATATTTTTAGTTTAATTCCTCATCATGCATAAGTGGCTTAAACAACCGGAAATAAACATGCAATATTTTTATTTACCATCAGATTTTAGTGTACGAGTATTTAAAAATAAAATGAAAAATATTATATTCAATGAATAAATACAAAAATACATTTTAGTGATGAATAATATTTAGAAATAAACGCATACATACAATATATTTCACCTACTAAGTGTTTTGAGGTGATAAAATGTATCGTAAATTCTAATTTAAGTATTATTTTGATGACGAATTCTATTTAATTTTTAAGAGTCATTAAAAACAATGCTATTTAAACATTAATATAAGTATTTTTTTTTTTTTTATATATACAAATGCTAAAAATAGTTAAAGAGTGTTTGAGGTATCTTTTTAAATACTAAATTAAAAATATATTGTAATTTGTATGAAATCTGTATTTTATTTTATTGGTAATTAAACTACATACATTGGTTTCTGGTTAGTAATGAAAAAGAAATTCGTTCAAGTGACCTCTTCTACTATTAGCACACCAATATCTTCCAATTGACTCCACAAAAATCATCTTTCGATATCCTTAATCCATTTACAATAATTGCACTGCCATTTTGTTTTTTGAAAAAAGAAAAATCCATACCATGCGGTTATTTTTTAGGATTCTTTGCCCAAAGGATACCAAGCGGAATGCTATTACTAAGGCTACGCTTTCCGTCCAGGGGCTCTCTATCTCATGAATTATAATAGGTAGAAAGTGGAAATAATTAAATTATTTATTTATTTATCATAATTAAATCTAATATATAATACTAACCTTAATACTAATTTGAACGAGTGACTAGCTGCTGGGGCCTACGACTCGCGATTTAATATTAATTTGTAAAAGATTTAATGTACAGTAATTAAATTGTAAGGTTGGACTTTTTGCAGAAATGATGTGTGTTGGAGATATTTAATGGTGAGGGAGTATTTAAAAGTTGGGATGGGGCTATGGAACCAAAAAGGGAGACCCTTAGGTTCTCCAAATGTTGGCAGGAGTCCAGTAGATGATTTGCGGTGAGATCGGTTCTGCAAAACGGGCATGATGAACGAACTGAAGCTTTGAGGAGATGTTGGTGCGTGATTTGGGTGTGTCTAATACGCAGACGAATGAAAACTGTGCATGCCCGTCTGGATGAGTTGGTAGAATGATCGATTTTATTGCAAGTTGGGTTGATGGAAGAGTACCCGTGGAGGAACTGTCCCCATCCCGTCAACTTCTTCGTATGCAGATGACGAGTAACCAAGTTTTTTAAATCTCTAAAGCTGGTTGGAGTGAAGACGTATGATGGGGCAGAGCTGATGTGCCGGGCTGCCTCATCGGCGCATTCATTTCCCCGAATACCTTGGTGGCTGGGAACCCAAAGAATGGTGATTTTGTGTGTGTGCATTGTAGTTTCCACAATCCTTTCCTTAATGCTGGGTAGCCCGGCTTCCGCCAGGATACAGGCAGTGGGAGATGTGGGGAAAGCGTTGATCGATCTGTGAACAGCTGCGTAATATGGTGGATGTATTTTCTTCATATGGGACTTAGCACACCATCCAAAGATAGGGAGACCAATAATTAAATTACATTACCTTAAATATATTGTACTATATACCTTTCTCTATTCTTACATACAATACACACTTCTACAGTTAATTTATCAATTTTAAATGGGTTGTTTCATCATACAGAGGATTTATTTTAGTCAAAGAACTTCAATTATTGGAAGATATAGTATCTTCATAAATTTTATATTACAAAACTCTTCTGTACATTCAAGGCTTCTTTGTTTTTAGACATTTACGTTTAATAAATATTTAAAATTCTAAAATCTTATTAATTAGCCTTTTAAATCTAAGACATTTCCTAAAGCAGGAAAACTTTTAACTCTAGAATTTATTTCATCCTTATACATACATACATATCCGCAGATCCACATATCCACATAGAGTTTATAAGTTGTTATTGTTGCTGCTTTCATATAATAAAACGCACATTAAAGCCAATTAGACAAGACAACAAAACCAATCTTAGTACAATATGAGCAATGGACAGCATACACTATCCTTTCCTTTATCTTTCTAAGCAACTTACTCCCACCCTCCCTCACTTACTACTTACTCACTTCTGTTTCTTTATATCTTTCTTTGATATCATCATCAACGTCAATATCTATAACATTTTTCAACACTGCAAACAATACAAGGGTCGACGCGCATTGACATGATGAGGAAGATAAAAGGAACAGCAGAAGAGCAAAAGTGACAATAATAAAGAAAAATAAAGATATGGTAACTTCTGAATGTGCAATAACCAAACGATAAACCCACTTCACTGACTTCATGCCTTCTCTTGGTGCAAGTTGCCCCGCAGACTCCTTTCCGTCTTTTGTTGCAAGTTTTCTATGTTCTTGCGTTGTTTTGTGCTGCTGATGTTTACAAAAAAAAAAAGGAAAATTGCTTAAAATAAACACTTTGGCCAAGCCAAGCGAAAATGGACAACAA
Organism: Amiota minor; assembly: GCA_037043295.1. Classification (NCBI taxonomy): domain Eukaryota; kingdom Metazoa; phylum Arthropoda; class Insecta; order Diptera; family Drosophilidae; genus Amiota; species Amiota minor. The sequence continues at coordinate 4,947,013 of JBAMAW010002155.1, read as the reverse complement.
CAACATTAATTGCAACAGACGACGACGATGCCATCATTATTATCATTATACGAGGTATATTCTAACAGGATCCGACCCGCCCTTAAATCATATTTCCACTCTTAACGTAATAATATATTTTGAAGTAAACCCTAATTGACTCCTATTTCTCTTTCACATCCTGAAGCAAAATCGTCAATCCGGTGCTCCTTAATTATGGGTACAGCACATTTTCATCATTAAAGATCATTTCCAGATTGTCATAAGAGACTTTGAATTGAAGCTTTTTCAGATTTACCGATTTTCCAAATGCAGGATCCTTTTCTTGGTCGCTTAAGGTCGGATACTTTTGGGATACACCTTGTTTGTATATAAAAGCATCCTCCTCATCATTATTATCAACGGCAACATACATCATCATCATTGCGATTGTTTTAGTTGTTGTGATTATGCTTAAGCAACAACAGCAGGAGCAGCGTTAATGTGTTGCCAACGTCTATTTTGACTTCATTCCTACTTATGCATTTTTACTACTCTTTCTTCGTTGTCGTCGACATCTTTTTATTTTTATTATTCCAAGTTTATTGCAATCACTCACACACACACAGGCACGCACACATTGACGCTTTCATACAAAGACTCTCATTTATTGCAAATACACACACAAACACACGCGCACTTGCACAGATACTCATCATTACTCGCGCGCGCGCATATTTAAGACGACGATAAAATAAAAAAGCAAAACAAAACATAAAAGTCTTCATTGCACAAATTGTAAGCATCATGCAACCCTTTAAAAAAAAAGTGCAGGCCCCAAATCCCCCAACCAACTTCCAGGCCAACAAGTGCCTAAGCCGCATAGCAGCAGCAGCAATACATTTGTGTTCCTTTCTTCTCTCTCAGCTTACAGCTCCTGCTGTATATGTCCAAAGACTAAGATTTCTTTATTTAATTTTTTCCAGCTCTTCTTCTCCAGTGCACTCACTCACTAACTCATTCACACACCCACACCCCAACCCACCCGCTCCAATGCCTTTACAAGTTTCAGTCAGTCTATACAATGCATTTATATTTACGCGCTCGCTCGTTGCTAGGCTCAACCCGGCTCAACCGAATGTACTTTTCGAACGAAGACCAACCGAGTGTATCATACGAAAGCATGCATGCACACGAAGAAGGAATGGAACGAGAGTCAACTTAAATTCTTCGTCGTTTTTGTCGTCGTCGTCGTCGCAATCGTCATTAATGGTTTACTTGGTGAATACGCACACACACACACACACGCCCCCCAATACTCCCGAACCTTTCGAAATGCATGCACTTCTTGCTTGCCTGGTGGCTTAACTCACTTTGCCCACTTTGTCTGCAGCCTGCATGGCAACAACAACAAAAGCAACATCAGAAGCAGCAGCAAAAAGCATGCAAAGTATTTTTTACGCTAAAAAATAAATTGTAAAATTTTTTCTATGCATGATGCTCATGATGTTTTGCTTACTCACTCACTAAAATCACACACACGCACACGCGCGCACATATGATGCATATGTATATGTATGTATTCCCTTAGTCGCTGTCTCTCTAACCCTCACAGATACTTTGTTACGGTGCAGCATCCATGGCTGCTTAAACTTACTACTCTGAGCATAATATTGTAATACAGTCGAAGTTTCTTGACTTGAATTTTCTTTAATTGAAACAAAATCTGGTTGATCAAAACACATCTTATGAAACTTCTCTGCGCTCCTTGAAAGATTCACTCGTTTTCTATGGAAGCCTTTCTTCGAATACCTTGGCAATTGAAGCACATCAATTTACCTACATTAGCAAATAGTGCGAAAATTATACACTTAAAATTTATCTCCCATAAAGTTAATGGTATTAAAGGTCTTTGTAAGACCCTATTTTTTGTTCCTGAAATGTAGGATGCTCCACATAAAAATCCTCTGTGAGATCTGCTTAAAACAAAAATTCATAAAACTTTTAAAGAATTGAGATATGCAGTCCCACTCGCACAAGGAATAAATTTTATGAAATATTTGAAACTCTTATCAATCAGAACTCAATGTGTCATGGCTTCTTTACGATTAAAACCTCTCAGAATGGCTTAAGATTCTCTCGATTCCTGAATCAACCTCCAAAACGTGGGCCTTTGGACCTGGGTGCATTTCTAAAACAGACCTCTAATTGTTTTAGAAATCAACCCACAGAACGGTGCAGGATCACGTGTAGATACTAAAGCTGCATTTCTTTAGCATACCATAATTCATAGAAAGGTTCAAGACCATTTACAGGTAATGCGGCTGATTTCCAACCCAGCTAAGGTTGTATCCATTTGTTATACAGTACTGTATGTTGGTACCCAAATAAGAGATAAATTATTGTTACTGCTGTCGGCGGGGTTAGATTTCCCATAAACCGCACATACCACTTAGCTTTACTGTTTAAGTTAACTACCATGAGCAATAATAATTATGATGTTGCTTCTTTCTTCTTACATGTGTCGCCGTTATATTTTTACTTTCACACATAAAAAAACCACCTACGCTCCCTTTATTTTCTGCTGCCCTAAAAGCTCAGTCAGTCACTCGCTCCTATGCAAATATTTGCATTAACTTGCGCTCTCACACTCTTCCTTTGCTTCTCTCTCTGAATTCATAAACACACACACGTTCACTCTCAGTCATGGATGCATGCGTGCGTGAGTGTGTGAGTTAGATGCTGCTGCTGCTGCTGTGCTGCTACTGCATTTTATGCTTTTTGAATGGCGAAAAACGCATGTGTTTTGTTGTTGACTTTGTTGCTGTTACGGTTTACGGTGATTTTTATGAACTACATACAAATAAATGTTTGTTGTTTGTTGCTTTGTTGCATGCAAAGCTAAAACTAAACTCACTCATTGAGGCGCTTGATTTATGCTTGCCACGCTTTTCTACGTTTAGTTGCCATGATATTTTTCTATTCACTTTTCCAGTGTTAGCGGCATTTTTATTTATTTATTTTTTTTTTTTTTTTTGTTTTAAGAAAAGCCTCTCACCATTATTATCATCATCATCATCATCATCATCATCATCATCATCATCATCATCACACTACTCTTTTTCTCATACTCAAATTTACTACACTATAAAATCATAAATAACACTTTCTTCTCACTCTTCATATGCACTTACTCACTCTTAATTTTTATTGCTTTGCGCACATTGCACTGCATTGCAATCTTCCTCTCTCTCTCTCTCACTCACACTCTCTTATGTTCTGTCTTTTTGCTTTGCTTTTTCTTTTTTTATCATCCATTTGGTTGTTGTAGTTGTTATCGTTGAGTGGGGTTACTGACATTCAACGGCAACTCCACATCATCGTCCCGCTAACCCACTCCACACCACCTACGGTTTCTTCTTTTTTTTTTAGTCTTCTGTTCTTCAGAAGCAGCTTTCTTGCTTGTTGGCTTTTTGCATGCCTATTTTCTTGTTCTTGTTGTTGCTTCTTCTTTTCTTGATTCTTTTGCTTGCTTTTCATTTTCATCGTATAAAAGCCGCGTGCATCATTTTTATTTTTTTTTTTTTGTTTTGTTTTTTTTTTTTTTGCCTTTAATACATTTCTTTGAATTCTTACACTTGCAATTTTTACTTGTACTTACAACCCAGTATTCTCTCACTATCACACTCTACTCTCTCTCTATGCTTTTCTCCTTCTCTCCCTCTCTCTTGCTATTCAATCTTTTTCAATATTAGATGCCATGTGTATTTGTACAAGTGTGTTGAATATTTTGTCATCATCTTATGTTCAGATTTTTCTCATTTTCCTATGCACAAGGAAAATATTTCGCGCGCAAATATTTGCGCCAAGTTTTCTTACTCTCCTCTCTCCCTTGGCCAGCACCTATTGTACTTACTAGAGAGGAGTCTCACACCCCCCACTTCCTTTTTCATCCTTAACATCATCTAAACAACATTCACACTTTTCGTTCAACAGCAAATATTTACATACTCCTCCTTCCCTTTCTCCTCCCTTCTTACATATGTATATATTTGAACCCTTACAATTTCTCACTCTCTTTGTCTCAGTGAGACATTCCTCTCACACCCATCTATTACCATTCTTTAGCTTTTGCTTCTACACTTATAATGAAATTCTATAGAAATTGTGAAAACTTTCGGTTGGTTTTCAATAATTAAAACAAAAAAAAAATGCAATGCAATAATGAAAATTAAGAATTTATAAAAAAACAAAAAAAAATCAAATGAAATTGAATAAAAGTAAAATAGATTTCCTAAAGAAGACATAAAGAAGGAGGAGTGCAAAGCAAAACTGTAACCGTTATGCTGCGTTATGGGTTCAAAGAACTTTGTCTAATTATGAGCAGATAAAACAAAAAAACGCAACACTTTACAGTTAAGGAACGACAAACAAAAATATGTGCAAAGTAATAAAATGTAAAAATACATAATAATAAAAGTATAAAATACAACGGCAACAACAACAACAACAACAACATAACAATCAACTCCTCATTCACACATACAAACATTTCGAACTGTGAACTTTATTTTTTCTGTTTTCATACATAGAAATGCATACAATATTCACACACTCACACTTAATCAAAGCATCTACATACGTATGTGAGTGTATGAGTGACTCACTCAATTGGCAAACGTCATCGTTTTTGAGTGAAATTTATCACAACTGCATTGCAATTGCATATTGAATTTAGTTGATCTTTCACATAAAAAAATTATTACTTATTTTTATATAATATAACATTTTATTATGTGCTTAAGCAAAATTTTAGTATTTGAAATGTTTCCCTACAGACCACTGCCCACTTGTTGGCGCTAAAGGATTTCAGGGTGGGCAGTTGAAAGCACAAAGCAAATAAAGAAACGTTAAGTCAATCAACTTGGTTAATGACAGACAAATTCCATCTTCGTAACTTGGGTTGCCTCACCCGCAGTCCAAGGCAAGGCAAGGCATCAGTGCGGCCCAATGCGACCAATGTGGGCCAGGAAAGCAAAGAGTCTATTTGTTGTTTAAGCTCAAAGTGGGTGGTTGTCGAAATGAGTTTTGGCCCCTATGTTTTAGAGTTAGCTTCTGTTTTAGTCCTCTAAGCCTTGACTCTTGAGTCAATTAGGGTTTTTGTTACAATAAGCAAGATTTTACTAAATTCCTCACTTAAGACTTGCTTTTTTTACATCCACTTTGCTTGAATGGGTTCATTTCCTGATATTCGTGTGAAGATGATTCCATGAATTTTTGATGTAGGGATAGTGACAAATTATTAAGAGACTTTTAAGTGTCCTACTAGTCCCATCCAGCTTCCTGTTAAGACAAATTCTTCGATTCTTAACTAAATTCCCGAGATTAGTTACCATTGTAGAGCCCATCCTTGGTATGTTTTGGATCATTGTCTTCTTGGAAATGGAAACTTTCTTCTGCAATGTAAAGTCTATTGACACTGAAATCTTAATGATGCAATATTTTCATAGCTTTCTATAGTTAAAAGGACAAATGCAGTCAAGACAATTAAGAAGTAAAATACTTTGGTAATTCTCCGCACTGTGGCGGTGCCACCCACCATCCTTACATTTATATTCATAATTATTAACAATAACCATAAAACTATAGAAACAAATACAACATCTTTATTGATGTAAGAATTGCTAATAAAATTTCGTATATGCAATGCAATGAAATAAATTATGAAATTGCATAAATATGCTCAAGTGCATGGCAACACAATACTCGTACATTCATGGGTAGCAATAACAATAACCGTAATAGGTAAAGCAACTCACTCACTCAAACTTCCCTCATTCAACAAACAAAACTCAATTTCCCTCAAAATCATTTTACTGCACTCACATCATCCTCTCTTTTACTTTTGTTTCCATGGAAGAAGCACTTGTCGCTTCATACTTACTTATGTACGAGTATGTAGCAGAAAAGTTCACTCATTAATAAGTAAATAAATACATAATACTATTATTAAATATTTTAATTACTAGTTGATGTATTTATGTTGTGTGTAATTTGTTATTTTTAGTTTTTTTATTTATTTTTAATGTTTATTTTCATTATTTTTATTATTATTGTTAATAATAAAAATTAATTTGCCATTTTATTTTATGAGTGAATGAGAAGAATTTTATGCAACAAAAACAAAAAAAAAAAACTCGCAATGAGTCATAATTATGCTTAGAATGCATGCCAAAGCTTATTAATTCTCTTTTACTCTCATACTACATACAATACATTCTAACATAAGCATTCAAAGCACTCGCTCTCTCCCTACGCACTCTTATGCTTAAGAGTTTACTCACTTAATACATACATCAGTGACGCATTAAGTCGCGCTTTACGTAGCTTTGCATTTAATTAGCGTTGCCAGATTTATATGAGCTCAAAGGAATTTGAGGTTTTTGTTGTAATGAATCCAATTATTTTACAACATTCTAATTAATTATGTTTTTTCAATTTCATTTTATCGTAGGTATTCATCATCTCGCTTTCAATTCCTGTCATTCTTTTGTAAAACATACTTCGACTACAATGCTTTTTTTAAGGCTGATTTTCATTGTTGTCTTTAATTTTTTAGGATCTGTTAGCTATCTAAAATTCCAAGTATCAATTCAGCATGAATTTATTATATTGATTTAAAAGTTTTGTAGAGATAATGAGATATTTCCATTTCAACATGAATACTGCATCTCCAAATCCAAAGAACATGCATGCTTTTGAAGTAATTGGTTACCACTGGGAGACTGATTTCCTTGCTGAAATGCTCTCATCTAAGTTTAAGAAAGATTTTGATGAGCTCCATCGATAGGATAGGACTTATTTCATTCGAAGCCACCTCTAACCTCAGAGACAAAAGTATTTTACAGTCACTCACTTCTAGACAGAAGAAAGACTGAACTGAAGTAGCCACTAAAGCTTTCTTTCTCTTTTTCTCTATCTCCCTCATGTTGATTAGAATATGCACTCAGGAAATAGATTGCTGATAGCGGGATACCTCAGCATCTCCAAAACCCCCTCAGATCCTCCAGGATTTCATTCCATACCATACAACGTAGTTATCAATGTCGATAACATTCATTTGCTCTGCCTTAGTGTGTCTCAAAAATCTTTTTATAGACAGTTTGGCTGGCAACAAATTTGTTTTTCACAGCATGAAAATATTCTGTTCATCCTGAAACTGAAGTACAGCTGAAGAAAACTAACTAACAACATTTCAATCCTGTTGCTGTTGCTACCTACGATTTTTCTCCATTTGTTTTTCTATTTTTTTTTTTTGTTTTTGTTTTGTTTTTTCATTTTCAACCTCTTATTCAAGTCGTTGTTGTAGTCATAGTCGTCGTACGCCTGTGTCCCCCCTTTGTTTTTCGCAGTTTCCGTTTTTTATTATTATGAAGCGCAGTGCGCCACCCGCAAATGGGCGTGGCAGTCATTTCCAGCAATTATGCCCTTACACACAAACACACAGACACACACATAAAGACACACAGATACATCTACTCACTATTCATTGAATCACAGGCCGACAAACACCACACATTCATAGATACAACACACAGAGACTCACGTATCCAGCCAAGTGCAGTGATAAGCCGTTTCTAGGACTGTCGTCGTCGTCGCATACAATTACAGAAAAATTTCACTGATATCTACACGTACCTAGTGGGAGGTAGGATACCATATATCTAACTGTATGTATATAAATGTATATGCATCAAAGTATGTGACTGTGTATGAGTGTCTAGTTTGTAGGCTCAGTTGGATGCCTACAAATTGCAAACCATGTTTTCCTTTTTTTTTTTTTTTTGTATCCTTTTAGAGGGTTGTATTGTGTAGGTAGATGGTTCTTTTTATTCATCTATTTTTCCATGCAAAATCGAAAAATGAAGCTGTAATTTTAATTTCAGAGTCGGCAAATTTAGTTTTTTAGTTACCCTTCGATTTTGATTCTTAGGATTTTATTCAGAGACAACTAAATAAACCAAAAAAATAGATTTGAGTTAAATAATTGCCTACGCCTTACTTTTGAAATCGTGACTGTTTATTATTCCTATCGATTTTCTGATATTGTATTTCTTAGATTGTTAAATGATGGATCAGTATAGCAAGGTAAAAGGTTGTCTATAATTTTTGCTTTTTTCCTTAAGATTGTAGATTCTCAAAACAAAAAAGTTTAGGGAATGGTGGTCCCATCTTTATAATAGATTGAATTGTCTTTAGCAAACGTCTCATCAAAGATTTCTTTTGTCCTTTTTGCATAGATAAGAGATTTCTTTCAAAGGCCTAATCCTAACTAAAATTGCACCAAATCTAATGTATTCTTGCCCTTAATATAGTTTGAAGTTTTCACCAACAGTGACAGCTTTTTCTGTATATTTTCCAATCAAAAATAGACCCTAAAGACTCCTTTATAGTGTATAGTAGGTATATGTATATAGACAAACACATTATTCTGTACAAAAAATCCTACCGAGTAAGCAGTAAAAATCATATACCAACAATGAGAAGTATACCATCCTTAACTAACATCATGAATATCAAGCGACCAACCAACCGCCTACTACTCTTAGGTAAATTCTATACAACCCGCATCCATCACCCAGCTACCAGCCAACTTAAGCCTCAAACACTAGCCAAAGTCAGTGCAATTTAGTCGAGAGTTACTCAGACGTAGTCAATACTCACTCTCATGCCAAAGCCAACAATAATAATAATAACAACAACAACAACGACGACGACGACGACGACAAGTAATGCCGCCCAACACTCAAGTTCGTCAAAGTCGAGGCTGAATCTACGAACGAACGAAAAGCCGTCGTCTGTCTGTCTATATGTCCATCCTTATACATAGTCCTTTTCTGCATGTGGTTAGCAACGGAGCGAAACAAGAATGCAAAAATCTGAAGGATGTATAAAAGTAAAGTATGAATATGGTAAAGTATGGTGAAGAAGGTTTGTAGTGCATGAGATGATGAAATGAGTGGGGTGGGGAAATGAACAAGAATAGTCGTGGAAAAAAATGTTTCAAGTATCATTTATATTTCATATATTTCCTTTTTTTTTTTTTTGTTTTTCTTCTCTCTTTTGAATGTTTTTACTTCTCGTTGTCGATGTTTTGTTGGTGTTGCCAGTTTAAAGCCATCAGAGTATAGCTCTGCCGCCTCTTGGGGGCACCACGCCCACACCTCAAGCATTCGAAGCAACTGCAACAACTCAACATAGAGTAAAGTCTGGTCAAATTAAAATGTTTCCGTTGCATACAAACCCAAATGAATGAATGACGTTGCCATATTGTATGCAGGCGACAATAGGAATGAAAAAAAAAAAGTTGAAAATATTGTACAAAAACAACAACGGTAAAGTTTATTGCCTCAGTTTGTTTGTTTGTTTGTTGTTGGTAACATGATATTTGTTGTTGTTGTTGTTGCTGTTGCTGATGATGTTGTTGTCAACGAGATTGCGCTAATTTTGAGTTGACAGACATTGATTTTTATTGGTTTTCATGTTCATGCATTTACTCACTCACTCAATTAAACTCCTCTTCGCCTACCACCACCTCTTTTTTTATTCCCCACACAGAGGTTGAGGGTCTTTTCTTTTTTCGAACCATTATTCCATCCCCAGCAACACATTTTGTTTAGTGGAGAGCCTTGGGCAAAGTAGAAATTTGTGATCCTTAACCATAAGTAAATAATTTTCACATTGGTTCAGTGGAAAACAATTGAAAAATCGTCTTCATATCTTGATCAGCATATGACAATTTATTGTATAATTAATATCTGAGAAGGAAGAAGTTACTCATGTTGATGACCCCTTGCCGAAGGGACTTAAGTTGGAATAGAAAAAACTTTAATTATCTTGGTATTGATATACATAATATTGCTGAGTTTATTTTATAAATTAATATAAATGATGTATAAAAAATCGGACAAGTGCGAGTCAGACTCGTACACGGAGGGTTCTATACCAGATTGGGTTTTGTATGGGAAAAATTTTATTATGTATTAAGGATATGGCAAAAGTAATACACATTTTGTGAAAATTTGAAGTTTCTATCTAGTGCGGTTCTTGAAATACAGGTGATTTCAAAACGTGACGATTTGTATTTTTTCACTCAAATGTTTAGTATAAATTTTTGACTAACGACGCTAAAGAAGTTTCACTTCAAAAACAAATAAATAGATTAAGTTTTTATTAGAAAATTTTTTATAAATTATTTCTTAATTAATTTTCCATATTGTTTTCTCCTGATTTTCTAGATGTCATTTGATATTGTTGTTGTTTCATGCACTTGAAACCGGCACTCAACTTGTGCATGGTTCAAAGTCAGCGGCAACAACAACAACAACAAACATTAAATGGAGAATTAGAGCAACAAATGACTTACGCTGCAACAAAACCAATATCAACATTAACATCAACAACAATAGTACCAACATTTAGAACAACAAGAACAACAGAAACAACATCAACATTAATAACCTGCAAAATAAATGATAGACACATGTTGCTGTCAATGCAAATATGGTCAATGCTGCTACAGCAATCGTGCCAACAACAACAACAAAAACAACAACAACAACAAATTCAACAAGAAAACTAACAAACAACAGCAAATTATCAACAAATCCATCATCAACAACCTCATCAACAACAAATACATTTCTCATAACAAAAAACAAGCAACAATTAAAACGAATTGAGCTAAAAGAAACAAAAGAGGAACTGGAGAAGCAACGAAAACTAGCAGAAGAAGAAGAAGGAGAAGAAGAGAAACAACAGCAACAACAGCATATTGTTGCTATTGGCAAAATGGTAATACCATTAACACAAACAGCAGCAACATGTTTAGATAATGCAACAATCAATGAAACAACAAGAACAACTACCACAGCAGCAGCAGCAGCAGCAGCCACAATAATAGCAACAACAACAGCAACAACGAGTAGTAGTGAAAATGATAAGCAACAGCAGCAACATGTACACTATCAGCAACAACAGCAACAGTTGCAGCAACAGCAGCAACAGCAACAATCACCAGCCCCACGGCAACATCCGAAGAAGCGTAAATTTGATCCAGCGGAATTGGATAAAGTTGAGTTACATCAACAGCAGCAGCAACAAAAACAACAAAAACCACAAAATAATGAAGTTGTTGTTGCAATTGCCAGCAGCAGTAGCAACAACAACAACAAGTGCAACAACGCAAGCAACAATTTGTCCCCGCTTTCAACGACGACGGCAAATTCGACGGCAATATCACCGTCAATGCCACTCAAAAATGGCAATGCAACGACAACAACAACAACAATATCAGGTACAACAACATCAACCAATACGCCAACAACACCTCCGCAATATGTTGCCACAACGGCAACAGCAACACCAATTGCAACAAATGATGCAATTTATAACTTACGTTCAGCGCAACAAAGCATGAGTGTGAATCCAACAACAACAACAACAACAACAAATAGCAGTGCAGGCACCGCATATAATATCAATAGCAACAATAATAGTAGCGGACGCATTATAATCACAAATAGCAACAGCAACAACAACAACAATATGCCAACAATAAGTACTTATAAACAACATCATAATGTTGCTGGCAACAATCGCACACAAACGCCTGTTGCAACAATGGTAGTGTATCAACAACAACAACAGCACCAGCAGCAACAACAACAACAAATTTTTAGCTTTAAAAACAATCAACAGCAACAACAATTGCAGCCAGTACAGGAACAACAACAACAACAACAAATACAACATCATCAGCAACATCAACAACAACAATTACAATTAGAAAGTGTTGGTATTGCTGGAACTGCTTTTCGTTTAGATCTCAGCGAATGGATAAATACACGAGTTTTAGCCAAATTAAGCAATTATTATGCACCAGGCACTATACGTAAGGTACCATCACCACCATCAACGTCATCATCATCAACGCAATCATCACCATTAGGAGCAACAGAAACAGTTGCTGCCACAACACCACCCAATTCAATTTTAGTTGAATTTGATACACCAGAGAATGCACAACAATTATATGTGGATGTTTTGAATAGTGGACGCTATAATGTGATATTGGACGCAAGTCCACCAATGGCTGATGTAAGTAAAATCAGATTTTTATTTTATATTTTATAAGGATAAATGAATCAATCCCTTAGATAGTAATAAGAATAAATCAAAACTATTAGGTAGACTGAGACAGATTTGCAGATTAACACTGCCAGCCCTTATTTGATAGAAATGTTCTAGGATTAAGAATAGCATATACGAGGGGTACTATTTATATTTCGGGAATAGCAAATAATAACAAACATTTTTAAATGAAAACGGTTTTATTGTTTTTCAAAATATTCACCGATTGCATTCGTTCAAACCATCTGTCATAGCAGTTTTTCCATTCCTCCGAAACATGGTTTTCGAACGCTTCAACTGCTTCTTCGGCGCTTTTAAATCGTTGACCACGCAGTTTACCTATGATATTCCAGAACAAGAAGAAGTCATTGGGTCCCAAATCAGGACTAAACGGAGGATGAGTCATCAATTCGATGTTTTGACTGCTCAAAAACTCACATGTTTGACGAGATGTACATATGAGAGCTCGCATTGTCATGATGGAGAGTGATTCGTCTTTGGTGGTTGGTTTTGCGAATTTCTCTGAAAACTTCCGGCAAACAAATTGTCCTGTACTACTCAGAATTGACCGTCCTACTTTGCTTAAGCGGAACAGTGGCCACATGACCCATTCGGCCGAAGAAACAGGCGACCATTTGCCTCGCAGTGCTTCGAGCGCAAACAACTTTTGTTGCATTTGGCTTGGAACACCCACACGGTCGATTGCTGTTTTGTTTCCGGTTCCATGTTTCTTCACCTGCCACGATTTTATACACGTCTTTTGAAGCACCACGGTTGAACTTTTTAAGCATTTCCTTACACCAACACCGACACGAGCCTTTTTTTTAGCTATTGATAAATTATGGGGTATCCAACGACTGCACATTTTTTTTTTACAAATAAGTGTTTATGCAAAATCGAATGTATTCAAGTAGAACTAATGTGCGAGGATGCCTCTCTCTCACGATATGTCACATGACGATCTTGCATTATCAGTTCATGCTCTGCATCGATGTTTTGAGGCACAACAACCAATTTTGGAAGACCTTCACGGAATTCGTCGGCGACCGAACTAAGAACACGATTGAATTCACAATACCAGCGATATACTGTGGTTTTTAGTGGTGCTTTGTCGTCATACAAAGAACTGAGTTCATCGACACATTCTTGTTGAGATAATCCGCATCGAAAGTTGTGGAAAATTATCCAACGAAAGCCTTCTTTTGAAATGTCCACATTTTGGCCAAATTAATCTTCTTAACTCACTGTAAACGAAACAAATAGCAATTGTACATCAAAACGTTGTGAGCACGTTTATGCTAAAAAATGTCAAACTTTATTAAAATGTTGCCAGATTTAAGCTATTGACATTAGTGTTGCCGGATCCCGAAATATACATAGTGCCCCTCGTAATGTTTTATGAAGAAGCTTTGCCGATATGAGAAGTATGAAGAGACTCTGGAGCTTCATTTGTCATTGGAAGCTCTCAACCTAACTTAACCTAATCATTCATTATACTCTTTATGTGCGAGTATCAAATAGGTGTGAGGTCAACGTATCCATATGAACAAGAATACATTAATTGGTAGAACAACTTAGGCTTTGACTGCCTTTGAATTTCGGTATTCTCTTTATAAGTGAGTCTTTCTGCAATTCTAAATTTCCCAAAGCCCTCACTAGGTTTCCTTTGCGGCCACTGATCAATTTCTTTCATATTTTATCTCTTCTATGCAATCATCTCTTCTAGATTACACTGGATGCACGGGTATGCGTGCGCCAACAACAACAAAATGATGGCCGCAATGGCTGTGTTTATGTTGAAGGTATTATAACGGGCATCAATCCAAGCACAAAACAGTTTACTGTCCAACTGTGTGGTGATGAAGGTGGAGGAGGCAATGAAACATCAACGACGACGGTATGTTCACATGCATTTGTGATAACCACAAATCAAATACAATTTTATTAAAAGGAAATTAATTTTTCATTTCTCTAGCCTACGAAAGTTGTACGTCGTGCGGATTTGCGATTGCTATTGCCACCCTGGTGGGATGAACTCAATGACATGTTGCCACAAGCAACAACACCACCACCATCCACTCTAAGGTTACAACCACAAAAAAGTAACAGTGTAGGTGGTGAAGCTGGAGGTGGAGGAGGCACCATCAATGTCGGCATTACCAAACAGGCCTCAACTGGTCACAATCACCAACAGCAACAACAACAACAACAACAACAGCCACTGCAACAGCAACAGCAACAAATACATCATCATCATATTCATATGCATGATGGAACGCCTGGCGGTAATATTATCTATAAAGCAACGCCAGCTGCATCACTCACTTTTGTGGCAACGCGTTATGATGGAAAACTACCACCGCAACAGCAACAACAGCAACAGCAACATGTGACGTTGCAACAACAACAACAACAACAACAACAACAACAAAAACAAGAAGAGTATTATCGAACCACAGCAACATCGCCATTTCAAAGTAGCGCTATTATAGCACCAACAACGCATATGATGTTAGAACATGCAACCACCACTGGTGGTGGGGCTCATGGAGCAGTGTCCGATATTGTTAACCAACAACAACAGCAGCAGCAGCAGCAGCAGCAGCAACAACAACAGCAACAACAACAATCGAATGTTACTGCCAACGCTACCAATGGTCAATTGTCATTGCTGAAAATGCAACAACATTTAGCATCACCTTCAGCGACTGCCGATGAATTGGCGCGACGTCAACAACAACAGCATCAACGCGTAACCTATGATGACTATGATTCCGATGATGAATTAAAACGTGTCGGAATCGGTTACTCACCAGCTGGCGCCCGATGCTGATGCTGAAAAAATGAGCGCATGCAGTAAACGTAGCAGCATGCAAAGTCGTGGCAGTACATCGAGTTTAATCGAATCGAGGCTCACACCAAGATCTCATCCAGCAACTCCAAGGTATGTAGTACATAACAAAATCAACATCATCTAACCATCATTTATCACAATTTCATTTCATTAGATCTCAAGCAACTACACCACATCGTTTTAAGAAAGGTGACATTGTTGAATCCGAATCCGGTGTACGTAAGAAGTACAATGGAAAACAATGGCGTCGTTTATGTTCATTGTGCTCAAAAGAATCTCAGCGTCGTGGCTATTGTTCAAGGCATCTAAATCAGAAGGGCAATGCATTGCGTTCCACTGGTCTAAGTCGTTTTCCAAGGTAAGCATCATCACAGTATCATCATCATAGATATTAGATTCTTTCTTATCTAAATTGTGTGTATGTTGGTGTTTTTTCATTTTGTTTTAAACAGTGATAGTCGTTCAAGCAGCAAAACACAAGTTGATGAAGATACCTCACGTGATTCGGAGACTTCACCAAATTATCGTGTCATAACTGGTCGTTATGATCAGGAAGAAACCGATGTGGCAGTCATGTTAGGTAAGTTAAATTGTTTTTTTTTTTTAATTTATTTGAAAATACATAGATCATTTGCTTAATCTTGAATAATAAGATGGTAATTCTTTGAAGAAAATTTATTATATTCAATTCTATCTAAACTTTATCGAATGTTGTTAACTTTTCTCATGAAGAAGCTGAAAATTTGCTATGCCTTTGTGATGATCAAGTTTGGACTAGACTCCTGTATATATCTAGGAAACTATTACCTATAGTCAATATATATCTACAAAGAAAATGTTGGATTTCTGGGCTCTAGAGGGAGCTATTTTTCAGGATTTTGTTATCTAATAAAATCTAGTTTAACTTCTCTTCAGAGATCTGGGTATCCTCATCAAAAAATTATAAATACCACTCTTAATTTCTTACCTGGGACGAAAATAATTGCATTTATTGAAAATGCTACAACTCGGATTTCTCCATTATAAATATTTTATTGCTTTAGAACACAATGCTCGGTAACTGGGATTAACATAGCTTTCGGTTATTAACACAACCAGAGTGAAACACGGGAAGCAATTAGCACGCCTTCCAAATAATTACATTTATCAATAATGGTTTCGTGGATTTCCCCATTAATGATGTTAATACTTCTATAATTAAATCATCAATTATATTCACAAATAGTTGAACTTTTAAAATTAAACCACTTTTCGAACTTCTGTTACCTTACTGATTGTTTACATTTAGTCGAATGTTTTTTTGTTTTTTGTAAGTTTTTTACTTATGATGACTTTTATTTAATATCTATTTTTATAATCAAATAAATAATTTAATATCTGTTTTGTCATCATTATCCTTCCTTAAAAAAATAAATGTCAAATGAATTCCTGGAAGATTCATAAAATTCATTAAAAAATTTCCATTAGAAAAGTATTTATTGCATTTACAATTTCTCAAATCAATATCTCCGGGCATATTTCAATTTTTAGCTTAATTTATATGGTAGTCCCTCTCTCTCTCCTTCTCTCCCTCTCTCTCTCTGTACTCAAAAAATTTTTATACTTCATATTGCTGGCTCCTCTTCATTGTCATAGACCTTTTGTGTTTCTTGTTATGGAAAACACCTACAATTTTAATCTTTTATCCTATTAACCCTTAACATTTGTTTAAGAAGGCGCTATACTTGTATACCTAGGTAATTTCAAACCTTCTCTGTGACTCTTTACAGCTTAGAATTTTGCTTACCTTTTTATTTTCCACAATTTTATGATTTAAACACAACACAATTCAATGTCCATTGTCATCTGTGTACAACAATATTTTTCTTAATGTATGGAAAGAAAATTTCCCAAAAATCTTTTTATTCATGTTTTCATGTTAATTCATTTCAAGGTTGGCTTTTCCCAAAAGATCAGCCAGCAGGGTCTTTCTTTAATTTACCTAGAGTACAAATGGATGAACTATATGAGTCGAGAGTATAGTAGTACAAAGAGTAGGGCCAAATTTGCTGAGCGCCGGCGGCTTAAAGCGCGTTAAACTAACAATTGTGAGTTGTGAGTTCACGCAATTTTTGAAAAACTCAAGAAAAACAACACATTTCCTTTTAAAATCTAATTTCACACTCACTCGCAATGGACCTAAACCTGGACCAGTGAGTTAGCGAGTGAGTGACTGAGGAGCACCTTCATTCTTTTACTACTATGATGTTCATTTATGATTCTTACAGATTTGAAGTGCCAGGGCAACACCTATTATTTTTCTAATTTTTTTTTTCTATATAAATAGGTATGCGATCATAAAAATTTTATTGTACACCCCCCTTCGCTTGCACACTCTATTGTAAGGTCGAGATCTTTAAGAATGTATGTATATCTTGTTGTTTCTAAGTAGGTCCAGTGAGCCATCAGGAGCGGACTTATCTT
This sequence comes from Amiota minor, assembly GCA_037043295.1. Taxonomy (NCBI): domain Eukaryota; kingdom Metazoa; phylum Arthropoda; class Insecta; order Diptera; family Drosophilidae; genus Amiota; species Amiota minor. The sequence continues at coordinate 4,929,546 of JBAMAW010002155.1, read as the reverse complement.
TTCATTGGCCCAAAAATATATACATATATGAGATACAATACTTACAATATTTTAAACTGAATATCATGAATGGAAAAGAAACTTCTACGATCCTTCCAAAGTGTATGAACTCCTGTGATGAAATCTTCATCTCAAGAACAAAACAGAGAATTGACACACAATAGACCTTTTAGATCTAATCTAAAAGGAGTTAAATATATTATTTTTTTGATGAATCTCTTGCCGAGATTTGGCGGACCTTATTTCAATATAAAGATCTTCTTGATAATTGAAGAGAGGCCCCTCCTTGACTAGAGTCCAAGGTTGGACCTCCAACCCCTCAGTCCGCTAGGGTCATCTGGCTAGCGGCGTTGCTAACTGCGCCTCAACGGCGTTCTCGTTTTCTTCGTTTGTTGCCTTCTGTCCGTCCGACCGTCAGTCTATTCGTAGTTATTTCATTGTTTGACGTGTGCGTGTGCATCACCACTTCAGATTTGTGTATTGTTCTCGCTTGATCGGCCACTTGAAAGTGTGACCGCAGAGATTTACACGTATTCATAGAGAGATAGACAAAAAGGCAGCGGACAGTCCGACAGATTTTCAAATAGATAGATAGATATTCACACAAACAAACATACAATAGAACTATTTTGTTCATCTTCTTCTCTTAAGTCTGTGTATGTGTCTATGTTATGTATTTTTATTATTTTATTGCACACGCATTCCAATGCACCTGCCTGCCTGCCCCTCTCTCACGCTCTTCTATCTAACTTAAGTTCTCTCACTCTCATTATGGTGGAGTGGTCATTCAAGTAGAAGCATAAGAAGATGATGATATAGCAAACTATTAAGATTGAAGAGGAGTGCGTGAGAACAATGTTCAGCCACTTGAGAGATACGCATAACGCACAAGCACACACACACACAAACACAAAGATCATGCAACTAGCACTTTCTTGCTCAGATACATTAAGCAAGTGCATTCATTTTCTTTTCATAAGTAGCGACGGCACTTGGCAGGTAGAAAAACAAAAACAAATCAAAAGCTAGAGCCCTAAAGTGTACTGCGTTCTATCTCTCAGTCGCACTTGCTGCTTGCTATGCTTAATGTCTGCTGTGTGGATTGTGTGTGTGTGTGTGCGTGAGTGTTTGACGTAGACACAACAGGCGCTCGGGTCGTTCGGGTCTGTCTGCTCGGCTTGCTCATTGTGTATGATCATCATGATCATCTTCGTTTATTCGGTCGGTCGTTTGTTCGTTCCTTCTTCATGCTGTGATTGCATCAGTGTATGTAAGCAGTGTGTGTAGTATAATTTAATGGTATTTGTGCCTTCAGCTCCTCATTATAAACAGTTCCATCGTCTTAGTCGGTCGTCGGTCGCATCGATCGAAACGCTGAGAGTGCATTCTTCTTTAGTGTTCAGTTTAGTTGGTTCAATTTTAGTTTAGTTGAGTTGATACCATTGACGTCGTCGATGGCTGGCGACTGTGTCATCATCATCATCAAAGGGAGCAAGCACAAAACAGTGGCGCTTTTAGTTGTGAAGAATAAAAAATAACAACAACAAAAACAACATCAAGTGAAAAATAAAAACTAAAGCATAAAATAAAAATCAAAAGCGATGCGAATACAAAGCACAAAATGAAAACGACAACAAAATTCCAAGTTTAAGAATAAAATTAAAATTTCTGTGTAATGATTTTGTGTAAATTCAAAATTTTATAAAAATTATTTATTGTTTTAATAAAAAACAAAAATTTGTGCAATAAAAAATTAAAAGAAAATTATCAAAACTATTATAAAGTGAAAAAAATAAAAAATAACAGAAATTCCTCAAACTTATAAGGATTAGATGATGAAAAGAGGTGGTTAGAGAGGAAGAGAAGAGAAGTGTATAAGAAACAGTGTGCCAAGTTTATTTGGTTTTTGTATTCTAGTCGTCATCACATTAAAAATTCTATACAGGATTTGATTGCTTCAATAGATTTGACTTGACTTGGTGTGGAAAAAAAGAGTGTGACATAGGCGCCTCTTAGAATGCACCAAGCCGCCATGAATGCGTTTCAGGATTTTGAGCTTGGAGCAAAATTATATTTGCAATGTTTATGTAATTATTTTCTTAATTTTAATATACAACAACAACAACAAAAACAATAATAATTTTTTGTATAATATCAAAGTGCATTTGTGATTCTAATGATATATAACTTCTTTCTTTCTTTTTCTTCTCAACAATAATATTGTAGTGTCACTCGGTAGCTCACGTTCGGCAACACCATATACTTCGCCTGTTAACCATGGAGCTTCACCGTTAAATGCTGCCACTCATTCGCCAGTAACGGTATCAAATCGACAGAATTTCTTTACACCCATCGGTGGTGGCAGCGCTGCAACCCCTCACAGTATTGGGAGTGCCAACATTATAAATTCAACTCAGAATGATATTCATACAAGTAGTAGTGGTAGCAGTAATAGTAATAGTGGTGGAAATAACTCAGGCTCTGGCAGTTCCAAATGGAAAACGACACCCAGTCCGGTGTTATACAATAATAATAGTGTCGGTGGAAGTAGTGCACATTATACCCATGTCATTTGTCCAGAAACAGTGCGTACTCCGTTACCAATTGTTGGACCCCAACCACCACCACCTCAAACAACACCTGTATCACTTGTGATGCATCAACATGGACATGTTGCACCACCATCTACGGCAGCAGTAACGCCACCACAACAACAACAACAACAGCAGCAGCAGCAACCACAAGTGCAACAACAACAACCGCCTGTTGCACATTTAATGAGCGCCACAACAATTCATCATCCACATTTGCATCATCCTGCTCAGCAGCATATACATCATCAGCTTCCAGCTCATGCGCTTCATGGTGGGAGTCATATGCATCATTCGCCCACGGCAGCGCCAACAGCAACTGGTGGTTTATCGGTACCAACCTCAACAGTTGGCCATGCAACAAGTGTGATAAGAATTACAAGTGCTGCAGCAAGTGTGATGGCTAGTCATCATCACCAACAGCAGCAGCAGCAGCAGCACCAACTCCACCACCAACAGCAGCAACACCACCAACAACAACAGCAGCAACAGCAGCAGCATGTGCCACAACCATCACAGCAACAAACTGCCAATCATCATGTTACGGCGGCGGGTCAATCATTTCATCCGGTTATCGTTGATGCCACACAATTGACACAACTGCCAACATTGATGCAACAGCAACAGCAGCAGCAGCAACAACAAGTACAGCAACAGCAACCAACGCCTTCTGGCAAAACAACACAACAACCAGCAACATTGGTTTCATACTCAAGTCCACTAAATTGTGGTGGTGGTGGTCATTTACCAGTTGCAGCACATCAACAACATTTGCAGCAACAACAACAACAACCGCCATCACAACCTCCAACAGAGAAAATTAATCCAAAAAACGGTAAGTGACGCAATTTTTTAAATTATTTTCTTTGTTTTTTGTTTCATTTTTATCAAAATTTTTCCTAATTTTTAGGTTTTAATTCAGGCGCCGCGACATTTCAGTGGCATCAATTGCTACCTCAAATCCATCAAGCCCCATCTGCTGTCGTAAAGGCACCACAAACTATAACAAATTATAGCATTGCCAATATGGTGAATCCAAATCAAACGCCACCAACTAATCTCATCAATCATAATAATAATCATTTAATCGTGCCACCACCAATGGAATCACCAGGAAAGCCATTAAATTGCTCTATAAGTGATGCCAATAAAGTTGCTGCAGCAGCGGCAGCAGCAGCTGCATCCTCAAATGCTCAAGGATCATCTAATAAAATGCAAGAAGATACAGATGATCAATTAGATGATGATGTTTTTGAGTCAAATGGAGGCCATGGATCAGGACCAGGACCGGCAGTAAGCATCTTACCTGCAGTATCAACGACAACAGTAACAACAACAGCAAGTGCCGGTGGAAAACAGAAAGCCACCATGCGTAATGGTAATAATAATAGTGGTGGAACTAATGAAGCACCATCAGCACATTACCGATTTGGTAATTTTAGTACATCAGAATGTATGCCAAATGCTGCAAGAAGAGGAGAATCCAACACTAGTAGTAATGGTGGAAATATACGTAAACTTGCTGAGTGTAATGATGGACATGATAGCAACAGTGGGCCAACAACCTCAGCTGCTAAGCGGCGTTCACAATCTTTAAGTGCTTTGCAGCATCAACAAATGCAACAGCAAAATGCTGCTGAAGCAACAGCAGCTGGAGCCAAAGGACCAAATGGCAAAGAACCCATAAGTCCATTAACCAAAAATAAAATTCGACGACCGATGAATGCTTTTATGATCTTCTCCAAGAAGCATCGTAAAATGGTCCATAAGAAGCATCCAAATCAAGATAATCGGACCGTAAGCAAAATACTCGGTGAATGGTGGTATGCTTTAAAACCAGAACAAAAAGCCAAATACCATGAATTGGCCAGTTCGGTTAAGGATGCTCATTTTAAATTGCATCCCGATTGGAAGTGGTGTTCAAAGGATCGCCGTAAATCATCAAGTTCAGGTGGTAAGAATGGTGCAGGGGCTGCTGGTGGAGGTGTAAATGCTTCTGCTCAAGGTCCTTCAATTGGCCCGGATGGTAAACCACGCAATGATTCCATGGATGGTTCCGATTCCCTGGACCATGATCCCATGAACAATAATTTACAAACGGAAGTTGATATTATACCATTGACTATTGCAAATTATCATGCTGTGAATGACGAACCACCTACAACTATTACGAATACATGCTTTGGTGATGTTCCAATGCAAGATCTCAAATCGGAATCTTTTAAAGATGAAGTGCAATCAGATGATGAACAAATGGTCATTGTGGAAGAGAATAATAGTAACAGTAATAGCAACAGTCTATCATCATCCAGTCAGCTGGCAACAAATAATTCTAGTGCTGCTACTAGTAAAAAAAAGATTGATTTGCAATGTCGGGAACGAGTCACCGATGCTGATATGATGGAAGATGCACCCTATGATTATCGTAAGCAACCGAACAATAATACAATGGAACACAATGCAAGCGAGAAGGTAAGAATCATACACATATTTATTTTTGTAATATATATGTACATATATTTATAATGGCATCCATTTTTTGTCTTCATTATTACAGGATGATTCACGCCAATCAAGTACAAATTCAACGAATGCCATGTCCGCTCCAAGCACCGAAACGCTTAAACCGAAAGCGATTAAGGCGCATCCAGGACTAGAAAGCAGCATGCTGCCATATCCACAAATGCCGATGTATTCATACAATAGTCCCAAGAATCCAATCGGTGTAACACCATTCCAACCCACAGGCGAGCGAAATTACAAAATTAAAAGGAAATGAAATGATGATAATGATGATTGAAATCATTTTCCATTTCAAATCTTTGAATTTTAATATTTCTTCTTAAAATTCCCAAAAAAAAAAAATTAAATTAGAAGTTGCCTAACATTTCCCTTTCTTTTATCTCTTTATTTTAACAGTAGGCGGCGCTTTCAAAACCATGCCAATTAGTCCAAAGAGTACAAAAATGGAAGAGCATGTTAAGCCAGAGGATATTAAACAAGAGCCGCCATCGCCATATAAATTAAATGGAAATTCTGCTGCCGCATCGGCATCAAATATTTTCAATTTCAATGTGCCACAAGTGACTGCACATAGTGCAAAACAGTACCATCATCATCATCAAGCGCTCCATGCGCATCATCCACTTAGAAGTCCAACAGATGTGCGAGGTAAGTTTCGTTTGATTTAGTATATATTTTTTTTCTTTCTTAATTGTATTTTTACAAAGTAACTTCAATTGATTTAAAGAAATTTTTAGACTTTAGTGACTTTGAGTAATGTTAAAAGTGAAACCGAAACTCTATTAAATGTTCTTAACTTTTCTAAAAGTATGTTTAAATTGAAAGCGGATGAAATCATTGATCTAATGAAAATGATAGAAAGAACATTTTTTTTTTTAAGTAATCTAAATCCATATATTGAGTTCGGGATCTTAAAAAATGAAGTTCAATGAAAATCAGAAAAAAAAAAAATTAAATTGTAGAGCTGAGAGAGTTTCTCTTAAGCGCGTTATGGCAGAAATAAAATTTTAAAAATTGTCAGACTAAAAATAGAATCATCAGATTTCCATTTATGGTGAAGATATTGTGGCACAGAGACCCCAGTGTTCTCAATGGATCAGTGGTTAGGCCGTAAGACTGACACGCCGAGTGCTTGGGTTCGAATCTGCACTAGGTCGATTTTTTTTATGAATTTTTTAAGGATTTTTAGATAAGGTACTAAATAGATCTGAAATGATGGGTCTAAATGAACTTAATTAAGAAATTCTCAATTGGCCAAGGATTTTATAAATTTTTTATTTGTTTAGTTATCATATCCATAAGATAAAATTGAGATCTAACTAATAATACCAATGAAAACCCTGGGTCTAACAAATGTTTTAAGGATTATAAATGTTTACTTTTCCATTTCCATCAAATAGAAAAATGGTTCTTTATTTAAAAAAAAATCCTGAATCTACAATATTATGGATATTGAATGGTTTTTCTAAATTATCCATAGTTCAAGAGAAAAAAAAAATTATTTTTCTTAATTTTTTTGAATTTTCTTAGATTTTATTTGAAGGAGAAATTAATGATGATAGTAAATTTTATGATTTTTATTGACATCAATAAAATTTTAAAGAGTCTACTATTAGTATTTCTTAAATCAATTGAAGAATCTTTGAAAAAGTATAAATTTTTATATATATTTTATATTTTATTTATTTATTGTATTTCCTAATTATATTAATTTTACGTTTAATTAATTTTTAAATTGGCATTATTTCTATTTGTTTAATTAATTTTTTAATGGTCATTTTGATTTTGTTATAATTTTTTAAAATTTTTGTAATGATTGTTTTGTTTCTATGTTCCGATGATTATGACAAAATTCACCTCACCCGTTCATTAATTACCTCATAAATCTCTCATTAACTAACAAAGCTCTCTCTTCTTTTTACTGCGTGCGCTCTCTTCTTTCCTTCTTATTACTCTCTTTTTTTTCTTTAATTCACTTAAAATGCTGCGCTAAACTTACTAAAAACATCATGATCTCAAATTAAAAATACCATAAAATATTCACCATAAATCAATCTAAATCAATCAAACCAATTACATCATAATCACCACAACCACCACACTTTCTTTGTAAATACAACTTGAACATAATCACCTCATCACAAAATGAATGAAAGCAGGAAAATGCAAAATAGAAACGGAAAATTTAGAATGCGAAGATGCTGAAAAAGAAATTGCAAATATAAATGCCAGAAGGGACAATGATGAGGACGTTGACGATGACGATGACAATAATCTGAACAATCATGACAATGGAAATAATGTCAATAATAATAATAATAACAATAGTAATACAATTGCTGATGTTAATGATCAAGTTGATGATCATAATGATGAAGAAGATGATGGTGATGACAATGAAATTATTGCTGCTGAGCTTGAGACTGATGAAACTGAAACCGATTTTGATGACATTGAATATTATACAATAGCAAAAACTAAACGAAATACAATAACGACAACAAGAACACCAACAACTACACCAACACCAACAAAACAATTTAATGAACAGTTACAACAACAACAACAACAACAACAACAACCATGTTCTAAACAACCATCACAAATGGCAACAGTACAAACTATAACAGCAAATGTTGCTACTGTGTTAGCAAGAGCAACAACAACTGCTACAACAACAACAACACCAAATGCCAAACGTAAACAATTCACTATTGTACGATCTTTGACACCGTTACAACATACAAATTCACCACATCAGCAATTGAAATATTTACATCAAAGACGTGTAGAGACACCACCAACGGTTATAACACGTGTACCAACGCCATATGCCCATGAACATCAGCAACATCAGCAACAACAACAACAACAACAGCATAATCAATCCACATCAACAACAACAACAATAATTGCAACACCAGTTTGTGCAACAACGGTTGCAGTGCCACGTAATCATTTCACCATCATACGCACAACAAATCAACATCATCAGCATCATCTACATCAACCACATACAACACCACCGCCATTGTTTTTTAAGAAAATTCATAAAGTCACCACCGCAGCGAATAACTGTAACAGTAATAAAACATTCATATCAAATTCACCAAATTCACCACATTTGAATTCAACATCAACTACAATAAGAAATTCAAATTGCGAGCGTCTTATTAAATTTAATTCAACTCCAAATTCTAATAATAATCCTGTTGCTGCTTCCACCACAATGATGATGAAAACAACATCCTTGATCCCTGCAAAACCAACAACATCAACAACATCATCATCAACATCATCTACATTAAAAACAATGATGACAACAACAACAACGACAACAACAACAACAACAACACAAACTGCAACACCAATTATACGTAAATTGTTGACATTTAAAAATGTATCGGCTTCCAATCTTAAAGATGTTGGTGGTTGTGTTGTTGGTGGTGGTAATAATGGTACTAAAGCAACAGAACGTGCTGCTATACTCTATGATGCTTTAGTCTTGGACACTTTACATGGTACAGCAGAAGATGATGATGAAGGAGATGATCTAAGTGGATGTGATGCTGCTGATGAAGATGAAGATGATGAGGCAGAAGAAATTGGTGGGAGGAATGATAATAATGGTGGATGTGGTAACGGTGATATAAATATTTTAAGAATGACAACAGTAACAACACAACAACAACAACATCGACAACATCAAAACCAAATAACAACAGCACCACCGCCACCTGCTCCAGTTCCAGCACCAGCACCAGCCCCAACACAAACCATGTTATTAATAACTGATGTGAATAGTTACAATCAACAGCAACAACAAAGTATAACTCAACAATTGTTACAACATAAATTAAGGAAATTTAGTACAGGAGGTGTAGGAGGAAATTCTGATTCGCATTGCGGTACCATAACCACAAATGCTAATGTAGCATCCACTGGTGGTGCCTTGACTTCAACAACAACTCTGCGTCCTTTGTCCTTCATAAGCATCAATGCCTGTAATAAAATCACTATACCAGCCAATGCCCGCATACTAACAACCAGTGCAAATGCCACCACAGTGGGTGTTGGCACCGCCACTTTGACCGTGTTGAATGCAACAAATGCTGCAGCAACCAAATCAACAATTAACAACAATCAAAATACCATTAACAACCTAAATATTAATAATAATAATAATAATAGTAGTAATAGTGCCAATAATGCCGAACTAACCATAACAGCAACTGCAAAACCAATAATTGGTGGTCATAGTAAGAATATCACAACAGTGACACCTTCGATTAATCAAAGCCAACATATTGCGGCAACCGCTGCAGCCAATGTTTCTTCTTCCTCTACTTCAACTTCAACAATACTCATGATTAATTCAAATGTTGCAACCGTTGTTAATTCATCATTAGGTGGTGTACCTCCATCAGCATCAGCGCAAGTAATGCAACCAATTGTTTCAATTAATGCCACCGCTGGTGGCTCATCTGTGCCATCATCGCCTGCAGCAGCAGCAACTGTTGGTGGTTTACTTGGTTCCGCATCAGCTGCTGCGGTAGCCGCTGCCGTCTCAAGTATTGCAACCCCACCAGCTTCAGCGCCAGCACAAATACTCACTACCACTACTGGGTCAATGGCAGCAGCAGCAGCACAGGCTCAAGCTCAAAAACAACCAGTCTTCTTTACAGTCAATAATTTAATGGCACATCAGGTAAGTCCAAGGGTGAGTCAACATTTAACAATTATTTTTTCTTATAATAAATTTCCCTTCTTTAGTATGGTTTATTGCCACGTGGTACCCATCAACCACCAACGCCCATCGAACAAGTGCATCTTGAAGCTGCACAACTGGTCAGTGCCGGCGGTACTGGTCCCTTAAAGCCTTTACCTTATATTTTTAAGAAACACAATGGTCAACCTTTAGGTGTTGGTGGTGTTCAACAACAACCACCCACTCAACAGCAAACCATGATCTTGCATAATTATCAACCAGAAGTTACACCCATATCGCCATCATATAAATCAATGCCAACCACACCAAAATCTGCTTCATACCAACATCAGAATCCACCAGATTCAGCTGGCAAACGTAGCTCAGATGGTGGCAATTCATCGTCTTATGGTGGTTGCGATGATGATGATGATGATGTCGATGACACAAATGAAGGTCAACAATTTATATTGGCACCAACTCCAGCTCAATTGGGACGGGCTCCATTGCAAAGAACGTAAGAATCAATGTAAGTAGAAGTAGATAAAAAAGAACATACAATGAATTTATTACTAAAATCTCCTTTTGGAAACATTCACAGCTGTTAGCAGCAAACATGACACCACAAGTAACAATCATAACAATGCGTTTACCACCAACAACACCACCACCACCAACAACAACATTTTGTCAACAACAGGCAATGGTCATGGCCATGGAAATACAACCACTGGAAATAATACCATCAGTCGTAAACTGAATTCACCTTTAATTGATTCACAATCTCCCATTATTGGTAATGTGAATGCAAATCTTAGTTCAGCTTTGCCTACGCCTACATCATCGACCACAACACCAAATAGTGATGAACAATTGCCTTTGACACCATCAGGTGGTAATAGTGGCAGTAATAGTAATTCAAGTACTCAAGCTCCAAATCCCAAATCACCATTGAAATCGGTAACGGCGGCTGCCAATAAAAAAAAAATGATGAAATGAATAAGTAAGTAATCATTGGTATAGGATAAGGGATTTATCAATACTATTTCTCTTTTATTCGTGTCCTTGCAGTGTCCTTAAACAAGTTGATTTTGAAAAGAAGTACAAAGCTTTGCCTCAATTCAAACCCGAAGATTGTCAATCACCTAGCGCCATTGCTGTGCCATCATCACCACGTGTCTACGGGACAAATTATCGCAAAAAGAATGCAGTCCAACAGCCGCCAGTCCAGAAGCTTAGTAAGCAAAAACTTTTAAAACTCCTAGAATACAAAACCATATTGTAATTTAATTTATTCATTTGCAGTGTGCGATAATGATGATGCTAGTAATGAACCACCCTCAAGTGCTTCAGGACCACCAACAACAATACAACAACGTTTCTTTGGTCCAGATTTCAATAATGAGCTAAGAGGTATTTCTTTGCCGTTTAAGAAATTGTTGAAAAAATCTTGCTTAAATTCAATAGTTCAATTTACAGAACTTGAGAATTCTGATCAAACGCCAACGGGGCGTTCACCTCGTACCCCAAAAACCCCATTGCAAAGTGCACGTTCCGATGCCAGTGAAAAGGGACATCGTAAAGTCTTGGAAACCAGACGTAATTTGGTTGTACAACTCTTTAATGAGCATGGCATGTTTCCATCAGCACAATCGACTATAGCTTTTCAGGTAGATTACATAATGGAGAAATACTCTCACTCCTAGTTATATATGTTTTTTTTTTTCCTCTTTCTTATTATTGCAGACGAAACACATTGATGTCTTTCCACGTAAACAGGATCTGCAATTGAAAATACGCGAAGTGCGTCAAAAGTTATTAGGACAACCTGGCTTTACACCACAATCTGCTGGTCCCAATACACCATCTGAGTTAAACTCAACGGGGTCTAATGCTACATCCGGTGGTATGCCTACTGGAAATACAGGTGATTATTTGGGGTATTTAATTGTATAGAATCATTATTATTATTATAAACTTCTTAAGATGTCAGTTATAAGTTTAGTTTTTGAGATATTGAACCAAAAACGACTATACAAAGTTGTATTATTTCTATTTTATTTAAATCATAACCTTCTTAAATAAGAAGAAGCAGCTCTTCATCTATCCATCTATTTATCTATTTAGATTTTGAGATATTGATCTGAAAGTCTATTTAAATTTCTTTAGTCCTTATTCAACGATAATCTACTGTAGGGATTATGGGTTTCTATATACAATAAAGGCTTCTCTGGGCTTCTAAATATTCTGTTCGGTCTTTTCATCTGTTTCTAGGCAACTGGGATGCCTTGCTTTTGGGATATTGTATAGAAAGTCTATGCAAAGTACTTTATTGATTTTTGATTTCTCTTGGAAAATATGTTTCTAATATAAAGAAGAATTCTCTAAATGCTTTTACCATATCAATCTATCTTTCCATCTGTTTCTTATCATCTCTGAGATACTGAACTGAAAGTCAATACAATATTTTTCCTTTTATATTCAATACATAAGACTATAGGCTTCTTCTATATCACTTAAGCTGGGCTGAAATCATCAGATCAATAGAATAGCTTAACTTCCCTATAATTTATATTTGTCAATATGAAAGAAATGTAGTCTTGGATAGAACCAAAACTTAAACAAATTTCTTATTTTCTTCTTTTTTCTATTCTTATCGATTTTCTGTCTTTATTTTCCTTCTTAACCATCAATGAATATTTTTTTTTTTATTTTTTTTATTTTGTATTCTTTTATTTTTATTTACAATATTTAATTGTGTTTTGTTCGTTTTAGTTTTTGTGTTTTAATTCAAAATTTCCTTTTTTGCAATGTTAAAACATTTGTATAGATGTTTTTCCATATTATTTTCCCACAGGTTTACCTCAGCAGCAGCAACAACAACAACAACAACAGCCACAAACATTAACGGAACAACATCAACAATAAAAAATAACAAAAAGTGGAAAAAACCGCAGAAAAATTAAAAGTAAAAGTGCAAAAAAAGCAAAAAAACTAAGATGATGATGAAGAATATGTGAAATTATCACGAAAAGAAGTGATAAATTATTTAAAATTTAATACCAACAACAACAACAACAAAAAGAAAAGAAACTAATTTCTAAACAACAAAAATTAAGCAATGCAAGCAAACATACGCAATACACACACACATATGCCCTGCCCAACAATTTATACCCTATATCTATATACCCTACACTCTACTACTACAAAGCTGAAACGCACACATGCACAGAAGAATAGCAGAAGAAAAGGGTTTTAAATTGAATGAATGAAAATAAAAACAAAAAACAAAAAAATGCATCAAATGCATAAAAAATGAATTAAACAAACAAAATAGTAAAGAAAATGCAAAAAAATATAATAGTTTTAAATTATTATTAATTTAATTAATTTATTATTCTATACAACAAAAATAGAACTAAAAAAACAAACAATAATAAAAGCAAACACAAGAAAAAAAATAAGCAAAAGCAGCAGCAGCAAGAGAAGAGTTAAAATTTATAAAAAATATTTGAAGAAAGAAAACAATTTATTAAGTAAAAATTATAAAAAAAAAAAATAAATTTAATATTATTATTATTTATTTATTTTTTTTTTTTAAAGAAAATAAATTGCATACATAAAAAAATAATAATAATATAAATAATAGGCAGAAAAAAAGAAAAATAATAAAATAAAATTTATTATGAAGAAAGGAAAACAAAAACAAACAACAATATGAAACTTTTCACCCCCCCCTTACCCGAACAGAAAATAGTTTACAAAAATCATTAAAAATTAAAAACAAAACAAACAAAAAATAGCTTAAATAAAAACTCAAGCACAGATAAATATAAAAAATCATAAATAATAAGAATTGCACATTTTGATGTCAAGAGAAGAAGAATGGAGAAAGAAATTTTCTGAATCAAGAAAAAATTTAATACAATTAAATGAAGAAAACATAAGAGAGAAGTAGCGAATTAGTAGTCACCCCCACTAAATAAATAAATAAAAAAAATAGAGTTTTCCCTAAATAAACTACAATTTTTTGGGTTCCATGCAGTCAGTGTCTCATTCATTTCTCAAGAATTCTTGAATTTAAAGTACGAGAATTTTTGTGTTGGTTTTTTTTTATAGAAATTTATTAAACTTCTAAGAAATCATAAGAGAATTTCATATTTCCAAAATCTATAAACAAATAGAATGGAACAAGGACAAGACAAATAAACCATAGTAATCCAATCCAATTGAAGAAAAATCAGTTGAGGAAAATCTATAATTATAAATAATATTTTGTACTAACAGAAATGAGACTTCTAGACCCATAAGATCAGATCTCTTCTTATTATTCAACTTTCCTATACATAATGAATGGTAGGATTCCTCATCCCCCATCATCATTAATTCAAAGCGAAAGCAAAAATACTTTTATTCATACAGCAAATAAAACAGATGATTGTTAATTTAATCATAACAAAATAAATATAAATCTTAGTTACTTTATAGGACTCTTCTTCTCTCTGTGACATTTTCTTCTAAAGTTAAAGCTGTGCATGCATTTTTTTTTTTTATTTTTAATATGTTTGCTTTGTCGTCCCACGCGATTCATGATAGATATTTTTTAAAATTGTAATTATTTCTTTTTAATTTATTATTTTAAATTGTTATAATTTTTTTTATTCTATTAATTATAAATAATTAAATTCTTTTTTTACATGTTGTCTTTTGATATGATATTTTTAAATGCGCGTCGCGTCCCCATCTTCTATTCGATCCCTTCCTTTTTTTAAGTGAATGTGGATTTATAGCAAAATGAAAACATATAAATAATATTTATGGCACCATATAAAAAAAATATATATTTAAATTAATTAAATAAACCACAAAACAATTGAAATTTGCAATTAAATAAAATTTACAATGAAATCTTGCAACACGCCAAAATGTTGTTGTGTCTTCCATGGTTGCTGCAATACTTGAAATATATTGTTTTTGTTTCAAACAATTATTAAAAAAATATTATTATTTTTTACAAGTAAAACAAACAAAAAGTCACATCATTTATTTTTAATTTAAAATTAAATTGTTTTCTTTATTTTATTAAAGAATTATTAATTAATAATTGTAATATTTTTTTTAGTTTATAAAATCAAATCAATTATAATTATGATGATGATGATGAGATTATGATTAATTAATCGTTTAAGAATTTATTTAGTTAGTCATTCATAATTTCTCTTATTTATAGAATTAAGTTAAATTTTTTTAGATCATTGAATTATTTCTTCTTTTAAAAAAAAAATATTTGTGAAATTATTTTGCGGCTCCAAAATTATATGAATTTGTATAAAAATCACTCAAAATCGGAAATAAAATTTATTAATTAAAAATATATTTTTTGAAGCCGCATAAAATTGAATTTCTTAAAATTATAAATTTATTTACATATAAAATTATTTTAAAATTGTATAATTTTATTAAAGAAAATAAAATAGTAAAACAAAAGAAATAAAAACAAAAATATGATGGGAAAAACTCGAAATAAAAAAAAAAAATTATCTAAGAAAACTTATATATTTATTTATTTTTTATTATTTTTTTTTTACATAAAATTTGTTAAATAATTTCAAGTATTAATTTCACATTTTCTTGAAATTTATTGTAATAAAATTAAGTTTCCCTGGACAAGTAGTAGTGGAAATTTTTGCGATTATTCGTTTTCCATTATCGGTACCGATTTGGATACCTTCTTTTTCGACCCAATTTAAAAAGGGGACGGATGATTCAGCGCTTTAAATACTAACGAAATGAATCACACTCTTCTAGACCTTATAATTTCAATTGGACATGAATCATGCTGTTCAAGAATGTTCATATTACATAAACTGCTGCACGAGTCAACGCTATCAATAGTCACACTGCCTTTTCCAAAACTTTCAGAAACAAAGATCAAATTGAAGTCGTTAACAACAACAGAGATATTACATTATTGATTTGACTTATGTTTTAGGGTAGAATCAGTTTATACGCAGCATTTGTAAAGGAGCTATGCAATCCAGTAATCCTAGGGTTTTGATATTTTCATGGCTTCTGAATGTCGATGAGATACTTATACTTATACTATCCAAATTTCAGTTTAATATTACCAATAACCAAAAAGTTTTTTTTTAATAAGAACATGAATTTGAATCTGGTTTTGTATGTGACATACAATACATATTCCAGTGATCTTAGGATCTTGAAATTTACATGGTTGATGAATATGGATCAATTACTTATAGCATCCAAATTTCAGTTCAATAATACAAAAACTAAAAAGTTTTCCTAACAAGAACACCTAGTGGGCCGATTCGGCTAATTCCAACAAATGTACAGTGTCTGGTGAATTTCTGCTCTCTAGCACAAAAACTAAGGGTCTAGTTGGCATACATACAGACGGACAGAAGGACATGGAGTCAAGAGTATTGTACTACATGCTTTATGTCTCCGATGTCTCTTTTCGTCCGTTACAAATTTATTATACTATTCAATGCATAAAAGTATAATGGGTTAGGAGACACAAGAGTCTGATTCTTAGCGTCCACAGTCTGATTGCCGACTGTTAACACTATTTAGTGTGATCTTATGTAGAACTACATATGCCAATATTGTACTACACTATCCTGTTTCTAATTCAGTCAGAGGAACCTCACATTTAAAAAATTTTATAAAAATATGGAAAAACCTTTAAATTTTTTACTTTAATACATTATTAACTTGATTTCTTTTTTTATATTATTTTTTTTTTTTTATTTAATAAATCATATTGATAAATAATTAAAATTATAAACAAAATTTCAGCTTCCATTTTATGATAATCATAAATGTGTCCCTCAATTATCCAAATTTTTTGATAATTTCCTATTAAAGAAATTTGTTCTTAAAATCAGATTTAATAGAGTCTCACTTACTCCCTCAATTTTCTTTACATAAATTCTGAATTTTCAGTTGATCCTTTCTTTTTATCAAGAAATATTATTCTCTCTTGAATAATGATGATGATCTATGAAAAATCACAAATTATTATGCACATGTATTAATAAAAGAAATACAGACAGGAGAAGAAGACAAGAAAACAAAAAAAAAATTAAAGTGAAAGTAAAAGAATAAAAAAAAATAATCAACGCAATATAAAAAAATAATCATTATAAAGAGGAAAAGCTTAAAGTTAAAAAACAAATAAAATGTAGTAGAGAATCAGCAATTAATATTAAAAAAAAAAGTAAAATATGCATAAAACAAAATACGAAAGTTAAATACATTAATAAATTATATAAGCAAACTAAGAAAAAAAAATTAAGTAAGAATAATAAGAATTAAAATGGAAATAAAGAAAGTGATGGTTGAATGAATTGATTTTTGGTATTTATAATTAAACATATTGAAAATGAATTATAAACCATAAAATGCAAATAACAAAATTATTAAATATTTAATAATTTATTTTAAGTTCTTTGCTGCTTCAATTTCTTTTAATTTTTTTTTTTTTTTTTAATATATTTTAATTTCCTTGCACATTCATTTTTTATTTTATTTATAACAGATTTTAACAAATAAACAAAATGAAAAACTTGTGCCAAGTAATAAAAATTCATAAATAAAATAAATACTAAATTATAAAATATTAATTAAAATAAAACATAATTACAAATTTTGAAAAAGAAAATATTAATAAAAATACTAAAACGAAAAAGTAAAATCAATTTTAAAAGAAAAGAACAAAGAAAGAAATAACAAAAATTTGAAGAAAACTGTTCAAGTAAATTTCATCGGTTCTATCGATTAAATAAATATCCTTTATGAACTTAAAAATTATGGAGAATCCTTATTAATATGCAATAATTTCCCAGATTATCAGCTCAGAGAAATATTATTTCACAATTTCCGTTGAGTTGCCTGCAGTTTCAGACAACTCGCTCTCTATCATTCTCTGATCATCCAATATCATTCCATTGATTTTATTGGCGATTTCCGGCTTGACCAGCTCTTTTCGCTTTTCACTTGTGCATTAAATCTCTTATTAACCATTGAAATTGAATGTTTTATCCCTAAACTTCTTTATTAAGGAGTTTTGTTAGTCCGATTAATCCAAATTCTAAGAACTGTCTGACATAAAAAAAAATTCCAGAAATTCTCCAGATCTAAATTGGATTTTATTCTCTAGAAAGTATTTTTTCTTCACCCTACTTTGGAATAGAAAAGTACCAATCCAGTATTACTGGAACTCCCTTTGTTAGGCAAATCGACTGCGAAGAAGTAATAAAACCTGACCTAAGTCAAGTTCCAAGTAGAACTTCAAGGAAAGCATATAAAAATAGAAAACCTATTATGAAGTCTTAGCCACTGGGAGGTAGATTATAAAGGATGTTTACTATGATATCCATATAATTTCCAATTAAAAAAATTAACTGCATAAATATATTAAAAAATTTGGTCAATTAAGAAAAGAATAAAAAAAATATTAAGCAACTTTGAATTAATTAATTGGTATTGGTACAATAAAAAGAAAAATCACATAAAAACGCAAAGGTACTTAAAAATATATACAAAAACAACAAGAACAACATGAAATTAGAAGCACTATTCTACAACAACAACAACAACAACTAAAGCAGACTTTTGGCTCTACAAAACTTTTCGGCAAAAACAAAACAAACAAACAAAAAAAAATATATAACAAAATTTACAATTACAAAACTTTGGCAACTCTAAAACCTTAAAAAAAAGAAAACAAAACAAATTATATGTAAAATCTTGGACCCACAACCACAACAACAACAACAAAGAACTTGGGTGGGTAATGAAAAGAAAATTCAAAAAGAAAAAAATATGCTAAAAATGGAAAGAAAAAAAATGAAGAAATTATACAAAAACAAAAAGGACGTTTCGGACACAAAATTCTAAAATTCAGGTATTAAATAAAATAGTGTTGAAAAACGATTTAAAAAAAAATAACAACAAATTAATTAAACAAAAAACAAAAATGTTGAAATTTATGTGAGAAACAACAAAAAGTACACAAATTTAGATATAAAAAATTATGAAAAGAAAATGAGTTAATTAAATTATTAATTAAATAATTAAATAAATACAAGACAAAATATGATATTTATATAAATATATGTATGTATAATCATTAAGTGCTTTTACAACACTGGAAAACAAAAAATATTATTAATAATTAAAAGAAAATTGTAAAAAAAAAAACAAAAAAAAAAGTTATAATTATATATATAAAATATTATTATTATATATTTATATATATATAAATAATGAAAACAAAAATATTATTCTATACATATATTTTTTCAGAAAAGAAACACTTAAGAATTTGATAAAATTTCTGATAATTGAATACTCGTATGACCTTCCCCATAATCCTGATCCAACTTCATTTAAGTTGAACTATAACTGATGATAATTATGATGATGATTATATTGATAATGATGATGATAATGGTATGATTATTGATTTATGTAAGGCGAAACAGTGTCAAAGATTTTATAGATTTTATAATGAAATTAAGGAAAAAAAAAAAATTTAAAGACAAAACATTTTGAAATTAGAATAAATTGAATTTAACAAAATTTCAGAGATCGAAATCGAGACCGAAGAACTCATCTTCATCTTCCTCCAAACATCTCCAAACTCAAAGCGATCCACATAATTACAAACACATCATATTTTTAATCATGGCTTTCCGTCTTATTAGTCCCTAATATTTTTATTATTATTTTGTATGATTTTCTTTCCTTTTTATAAAAAAAAAAACAATACAATAAAATCTTTTAAAAATATATTTATATATTGGGTGACAATCCCAATATAGGAACATTATAATTTCTTAATAAAGTATATAGCAAAATTGAATTTTTTTTTTTTTTTTTGGGAATTTTAAAGAATTTTAATTTAGTCTAAAGTCAAGAAAACCAAATTGCTTTTTAAACAGAATTTTTTTCTGATTTACAAAATGAAAAATGATTAAAAATAAAATAATAATAAAACTTTTAAAAACTCAAAGAAGATAAAAAAAAAATATCATTGTGAGCTATAAAAATATTATTTCAATAAAAAAACAAAAAATAAAATCGAAAACAAATACAAATATTGCGTAGCATAAATAAAAGATAAAAAATGATATATATACTAATTAATTAATTATTTAAATGTAATAAAAAAAAAAATACACAAAAACTAAAAGAAAAAACAGACACAACAAAAACAACAAACAAACAAATGGTTTATATAAATATATATATACATATATATATACATATATAAAAAATAAAATAAAATAAAATAAAAATTAAATAAAATAAAAATTAAATAAAATATTATTGAATAAATATTCGTAAATAAAAATTATTGTATTTTATTATCTATAAAATCGTATCCTAAAGTCGGGAAGATTGCAATAGGTTAGATTGCAATCCGTAAGTATTTGATTATCTTTGTGTTATGTAGATACATACTGGTATATTGTAGATCTATGAATAAGTTGGGGCTATAGTGAAACACAATATTGTAATTGTAGAGTGAAGTGTTTTTCTAACAATTGCAGGACATTTACTAAGAATGAATACCCAGAGAGGCCATAGGACACGCACAAATGGGCTGGGAAATATCCTGTAATTATGGAGATATGGATATTACTTTCAGAATAAGAAATAATGACTGGCCCAAAGATTAACATCCCAAGAGTCGCGGGTTCGATGCCCGCTCAAGGTCTGGTCATGCACTTTTCTAATTTCCTCCTTTCCTTCGTTACTTTCACCCTGAGCTGGAGGCTCTGTCGCTATTGCTCATATTAAATACTCGGCTATAATTTGCAATTATAATCTTAGTTCTAGTAAATAAGAACATAATACATTCTCATTATCTCTTCCTATAATTTACTGGAAATATCTCCCAACTCAGACTAAATCTAAACTAATCGGCGTCTAAAAGTTACAATCTACAATAAACTATGTATTGCATATTAAAGTTCCTCTGAGATCCACAGAAATATTTTATGTTCCGATGGAAACACAAACTAGGTTGAAAGGCGCATAAGGGCACCACTAACCAAGATTTTGTAGAATCTATACAAATTTCTTTCCTATCTACTCGTAATATGATTTCTAAACGTGTTGATTCCAAAGAGATAAGCAGATGCAGCACATGGCACAATGA
Organism: Amiota minor; assembly: GCA_037043295.1. Lineage (NCBI taxonomy): Eukaryota > Metazoa > Arthropoda > Insecta > Diptera > Drosophilidae > Amiota > Amiota minor. The sequence continues at coordinate 4,908,527 of JBAMAW010002155.1, read as the reverse complement.
AAGGCTCAATCTGCATTCCAATAACTTGGGCATAAGTTTTCTCAACAGATTACATTCGTCACATCTTCCTCAACGAAGAGCGTCATACTCAATGCTCACAAAACTGTAGACAAAAGAGCGATACAATGCAATGCGTAACAGTGCTGTGCAAACTTTGCTTAGTGCATGTTTCTTGGACAACTTTAATTTTTTAACAACATATTAATTAACACATTCTTGGAAAATTTGAACTAATTTTTTAATTCGTTTTTATTAAATTCACCAAATGAACTATAAAAAATATTTGGTTTTCTTTGGTTTAAAGCTCAAGTAAGTAGTGTCTTTTCATTGGAGGATTGTAACGAAATTTATTGATTATCGATTAATTCCTCCTCAATTGGTGTCTTATGCATTCCAATTAAAGCATCCAAAGCATTTCGACCGGGATAAATACTAATGTCGGCACAATTCTTGAAGGTCTCTTGAGGACCACAACCTAAAGCACCAGTGCCATCTTCACAAATGCCCCAATTGTTGCCTGCATAAAAAAATAAAGAAAATTAATAAGTTGCTGAAGGACTGAAAGTCTCTCAAACAACTTACCACCCACATAAGTCCAACGAAACACACAATGCTGGCAACTTAAGCCTTGGGGTAATACCACAGTGGTATCAAATTCTCCATGTGCGGTACCAATATACAAACGATCGCTGCCATCAGGAATTCGTAGTTGGTGCCGTTGGAAGCATGCCTCCGATTCATGGCCAAATTCATCGAGATTACACAAATTGAATATGAAATAACCCAAATGATTTGTGGTCACACGAACTGTTACCGTAATCGTATTTGCATTCCAATAGGTACGAGTAACAATGCCAGATCCACCAATGGAGCCACCAATCTCATTTGCACGTGGTTGTGGTGAAGCGAAATTGTCCCCACAGAAACCGCATTGACCTCCATTGGATTGTTGAACCTGCAGAATACAATAATTTGATTCATTAATGATTTTCTTAGAACACATATTACGACTCTTCCTTCTCTTACATATGATCCACCACAGAATAGTTCATTGTCATTATAATTTGTTGGTGCTGAGGAATCAAAACGCCAACGTGATGATCTACTAGGTGGATCCAACATCATGCCATGGCCTTGAACTTCTCGCACTAAACAACAAATAGCAGCCAATAGGGCAAAAGATACTACAAAGAACTTCTTCATTCTGCTGAGTCAAAGTCTATTTGTTTCTTATATCGGAGACTAACTAAGTATTGTATTAAACACTGTTCCGTTTCAATGTCGCTGCCGCAATGAAGTCATTACATGGTCTTTTATACTTCAAAAGTTACTCTAGCTACTTTACTTTCATTATCAGTTATTTTATGGACCTCTTCAGATTTAGTTCGTCGACGCTTATCTAAAGCAAAACAAATTATATTAACGCACTTCATCATAAAACTTGCAATATTTGTCCAATTGAAAAACAAACAACAAAATAAAAGAATTCCAGAACAGTAGCGGCTAATGATTTATTATATTATCTAATCCTGTCCAGCTACATTCGAAGATCATATATAACAATTGGTAACAGGGGATCGATCGGGTTTTGTTTACGTTTTTTCTTTTTATCAAATATATGTCATAAATATATGAAATTTCTTTACTTTCTTTTGTTTCAAAATTGACCATCTGAGTCATTTTCATCTTTTCTTTTTTTTTTATTTTTGTTTTTGTCTTTTTTGTTTGATACCCGGAATTTCAATATCAAAACTCGTAATTTGCTCTGTGATTCATAATAAAATTTCATTGATAAAAGAAATTAATGAAACCAACAAATTGGGTAAGTGGGAAGAAAAAATAATGAATTCTGTTTTTGTATCTTAGTTAAATTTTGTTCTATAAAAGATAAAAGGAAATTCTAAATTGGGTCATTCATTGTGAAAAGTTATCACCATCATTTCAAGTTAATCATCAACTATTTTGCTTCTCATTTTATATGATAAGTAAATAAGTAAAAAATTCTGAAAAAAATTACTATAAAACTAAGAAGGAATAAAGTAATTTAAATGGTTACCTCAATATTAATTTTAATATTTTTCCCTAGTTTGATATTCTAAATTTAAAATAATCTCTGATAAATAATCCCCAACATTTTTATCAGATTCTTTAAACAAACATTGTTAAATAAGGGACATTTTTATTAATTTTGCGTCTGCAATTCAAATTTTCTTTGATTTCGGTTATATCTTTTAATCTCAGTACATAATCTCAAATGATTCTGCTTAGGAAAACGAAATCCTATGAAAAACTATACAAATATCATTTATATAGAAAAACTCACACAATTTTCCATTGATCCAATTAATTCTACAGATTAGTTAATTTCACTTTAGATATAAAGTCACCGATGAGATATTATTTTTTCTTTCTTCTTTTATTAAATTGGACAATATTAAACAATTAATTATACAAAATTGACGAGACAATATAGCTAGAATTGACAGATGATTTAAAGACTAAATAATTTAATGGGAACTGCTTGATTTTATTACAAACAAAGCTAACGTATTTTGGCATCCGTATTCCTATAGATCTCATCTGGGTGAAGTTGCTTGAATCCTCCTGGAACCAGAGCGGCTGCTAACTTATTGATGTCCGACTTTAGAAAGGACATTCTTTCTACTGCTTGCTTGATCTGTTCACGTACCGAGAGGATTTGCAGGTCCCCGGATATAACATCATTACACACTTACCAAGTAACGTTTACGATTTGGTGGAGAGCGAATTTCTGCATGTTCTGGATAAGAAATACGTTAGACTTAGCAATGGTCTTAAATTAAAGTTAGTATGTCATTCTTTTAGGTTTTGGCATTTTAAGTAATTTGTTGAATATACAGTCAATTACATTGAATAGGAAATCGAAAGTCATATAGTACATTCTATACACTCTCTTGAAGAACTTTAAATATTCCATTCATACCCATATAACACATATCTTGACTCTTACTTCTTAATAAATTTACAATGCCATGCATTTTTCGAGTGTTTCAATTAATTCCATAGATAAGTTCAACTAGAAATTAAAGATTTATAATTATTTATTTGCAATTGTTTTGATCTAATCAAAAGCAAATAATATTGTTTACTATATTTCTAATCTAGAAAAATAGTCTTCTTTTTACCAAATATTATATAGAACCACGCGACCGAGCTTTGCTCGGGTAAATTCGTGTCCAAACATTCAATTTAGTGTCCAAAAGTCAATTTGATAATACAAAAACCAAGAAAAAAAAAAGAAGTTTTTCTAATAAGAACATGAAATTGAATCTGAGTTTGTATGGGAAGTACCCTTCCTAGAATGCCGACATGGTTGCTGAATGTGAGTCAGTTGTGAACACTAAAAATTTGTAAAAATTTCCTTGTTTATTTATTCATCTTACAAATTCAGCTGAAAATTACGACGATCAAGCAACAAGTACTTAGCCTCACCACCCGATGGCGTAGCTATTATAAAAGAGTGTTACCATCATGCAATACACTCTTTTAGTAGTCTACTGTCAAAGTTTCAATCAATTCTCTTCAGTAGTTTTGTTTTCATAGCCTTTGGAAGCAAACGTGTAGGTCAGTTCTACAAAAATGGAAAAAGAGCAATATCCATGTTTCTTCGACGGTCAAGAAACGATGCAGGAACTCCGCCAGATTGCGGTGAAGCTAAGCACTTGTTGATTGATCCTCGTAAACTAAATGTTGGTTAAGCTATGAGGTTGTAATTATTATGGGGTCGTGGGGCTCCCTTTAGTGCAGAGGAGAGAAGACTTGTTCTCAACACTAGCCGTTCAAAACAGCTGGGACAATTGCTAGTGAAATTGGAAATATTCTATTATCAAGCGAACCATTCGACGATAGCGCAAATCTACCCGGCAGGTTAACCTCAAAGTTCCCCTGCTTAGAATTGCAAATTTGAAGATTATAAAAAACTTTGCATGTAAAAAAAATGGCGCAACATCCCCAGGAGTGACGAAAAAAACATTAATTTGTTTTTTTTTTTTCTAGTCATATGAAAAAACTGGACAAGCGTGGCGCAGTTAGCATTTCAATTAAAAATGTCTTTTTCTTTTCTGTGTTTTTATTTTTCTCTAATTTGGTGAACAACATAGAATTGACAAGACAAAAAAGGGCATTATTCTTTTTTTTCCTTTTTTTTGTTTTTTTTTTTGTGTTTAGGTGTCGTATAATTTTGATAAGCATATAAGTTTATATTAGATGAGTTTATTTATGACACTTTTTATCACTAAATCCTCAATTCATTCAACAAACCAATTTTTTAAAATTTCTTTGATTAACATACTTATCAGTCATTAGCTATTAAAATTATCGAGTTTACTATCTCATTGTTTATGATTATTTGCAAGTCAAAACAAGAGACAAGACAAAAAACACTTGAAAGTTTATTAAAATTGTTTCCTTTTTTTTTTTTTTTTTTAATTATTATATTCTTGATAAATCCATCATTAAACTTTTTTCAATCACACATTTTTTTTTTTTTTTCATTAATTGAATATAAACAAAATGAAATCAATTGGTAAAGAAAAATACAAAATTTGTGGAATTCAGGAGGGAGTTTTTTCGATTTAAATTAAGTTGTTACAATGAGGCTTCAGTTTCAATTTCTAATTCATTTACACACATTTTCTTAAAGTTATTCCGATCAATCAATATGCGTACACGCACAATTTATTATTTTTATTATATAGTAAATTATAGCAAATCTTAGGTTTCTAGTATTTGTATCAATGAATCATGATTCAATCATCATTTATGCTTAATCTTTTGCTTACTTCTTTTTCAGTGTCTGCACAAAATTAGTTAAATCATATTCTTCATCATATTGGTGTTCTGACCACAACTCCGGAAGTGTTTCTATAATAGCATTTGTGGTCATGGGACCAGAAGATGATGATGACGTTGATCCTGATGCAGAGGCGGCAGCTTCATCTTTGCCATTCTTTAGACTAAACAAATCAAATCTCCGAAGTCCCCATTGTTTGCATGGAGGCATTTTCAGTTGTGACAACAGTATTTGCTGTTAAGATTTTAAACTTTTGCAGTCCCATAATCTTCTCTTCCAATGAGTTACGCGTTATTAAACGATAAACATTGACAACTTTCTTTTGACCAATACGATGAGCACGATCCATGGCCTGTAGATCTTTCATGGGATTCCAATCATGTTCAACAAAGATCACAGTATCGGCTCCAGTTAAATTTAAGCCAAGACCACCAACCTAAGAAAAGGCATACAATATAAAAAACAAACTTAGTGTCTGAGTAAGGAGAGAGAGTGCATAAAATTTACTTACCAAAGTTGTTAGAAGTAGCACATCAATGCTGGGATCACTATTGAAATTATTAACAATATCCTGACGCATTGAAGCCGGAACACTGCCATCCAAACGAAGATATGTTACCGTTGGCAAATGTTTGCGTAGCAAATCTTTTTCTACAATATCTAACATAGCTTTCAAGCTGGCAAAAGATCAATGCACGATGTGGACTCACAGACTCTGTTTGCACACCAATGCCACAGTCAAGCAAAAGTTGTCTGAAACATAAATAAAATTTATTAGTAAAATAATTCTATCTTTTATACTCGTAATTTATGATGAAACTCACTTTAATGCTGGTAACTTGGCTGAGTTTTCTATGTCATCGAGTGATGAATTGTGCATTGCCATCTCTGTTGCCACTTTACTGAATTGCGCTGCATCTTTTAATACCAATTTCGGATGATTACAGACATTTTGTAAATAGCGTAACGCTTGAAAGATATGCGTTTTCGTATCGAGATTCTCACTATCACCCAATTTATCAAGACAGTCTTTCAAATGTTTATTACTAAAGTCCTCATACAAACGCAGCTGCAACGGACTCAATTCACAGAGCAAATCTTGTGTTATCTTTGGTGGTAAATCAGTAAGTACATCTTCTTTAACACGACGCAAAAGGAATGGCAAAACCTGACGATGCAATGATTCCATGGCTAAGACACCAGCTTCTTGTTCTTTGAGAGAACTTTTTCCATCTCGAGAAGCCAAAATAGGACGGGAATAGCGGGCAATGAATTGTTTCTCTGTACCCAAGAAACCTGGCATTAGGAAATCAAATAGTGACCATAATTCCAAGACATTATTCTGGATTGGTGTTCCTGAGAGTATCAAACGATGTTTGGCTTTTAATTGTTTGATGGCCTTGGAACTTTTCGTTTTGCCATTCTTAATGATGTGACCCTCATCCAGAACACAATAATTCCAGTGTATTGTCCCAAAGAAGTCAATATCTTTGCGTACAGTATCATAGGAGGCCACAACAAGATTACAATCAGAGCCACCAATGCGCCAACGTAACTTCTCACGACTAACAGGCAAACCGACATAATGCAATGGACGCAAGACTTTCGATTTCTCTAAAAATTTCTCTATTTCATAGACCCAATGGCCAGTCAGTGTCGGTGGGCATATAACCAAACTAGGCAGTGAGGTGGATTCTTTACTGGTCGTGCATTCCTGATGGTCGCCAGCGAGTATACAAATGGTTTGTAGAGTCTTTCCGAGACCCATATCATCACAAAGTATCCCATGCAAATTGTATTTATTGAGAAACCAAAGCCAATTGACTCCAGCCTGTTGATATGAACGCAATTCGACAGACAGAGGCACTGGCACCTTGTAATCGGGTATAGTCTTTGGTGCAAATAAATAATCCAAAAATTCACGATCACGTGTCTTACGTGCTTGCAACTCTACTGATTTAATTTCTTGTTTACACTTTGAATCATTCGAATCAAGTGGCATTAATTGTATGAGAGTAGCAAAGCAATGTGTTGCCAATAAACGCACAGACTCATTGGGATCACTCATGGCGCCCAACAGTGGCACAACCAACAACACAATATATGGAACAATTCTAATTTGTAACTTATTCACAACAAGTTCAATGGCTTCCACAGCACCCTGACGTTCAATGACTTGTTCAATATTACACAATAAACTAAGTAAATGATTGATAACATAATCCATAGTACGACAGGCATCAATATTGGCTAAGGTGGCTATACAACGGGCAGCCATATGGCGTATCTAAAATAATAAACATGCAACATGTAAATGATATAATAATCTAATTTAGAATTAGTTAGTTGCATCTCTTACCGCTTTTAAAGGATGTGTTACAATGACACCCAAATCAGGTAACAAATCAAATAATTGCTCATGTAAAGTGACATCTAAATGAGGAGCAGCAGTCTCGATTAATTGAAGTGATGTTATCAATTCATTACTCTGCAATAGATCAGGCAGGACATTGCCCAATTCTAGCATACTAGTATTTTTGGTAAGAAATTCTTTGATTTTCTTAAACATAATTTGCTCAAAGATGGGAATTTTTTTAATTAATTCAGGACCAAATGTACAGCAAAGTTTCGTTATGACACAGGCAGCACCAAGACGTTGGATGCGACATTGTTTGGCCTCCTAAAATATAAGAAAATGAAAGAAAGAAGAATATGAACAATTTACATTTTTAAAGTTCCGGACCCAAAGGGTACCAAATGAACCCTGTTGCAGAGACTTCGTTGTCCGTCCGTCCGTCCTCGGGTCATATCTCATGAACCGTAATAGCTAGATAATGTGTAGTTCTATCCGGGCATCAGCAACAAATATTAAAACTAATATATTTTCGAAAAGTTAAAGGGATCTCCATACAAGAAACATTTTGGTTTGTATGGCAGCTGTACAATCCAGTAATCCCACGATCTTGAAATTTGGACGGTTCGTGGCTATACATCAGAAACTTATATTGTCGAAATTTTAGTTTGATCGGATTACTAGGGAGGGTACCTCCCATACAAACCCCCATTAAAATTCAAGTTCTTATCAGAAAAACTTTATTGTTTTTTGTTCTATCGAACTGAAATTTCGACACAATAAGTTTCTAATATAAGCGTGGTAGATTTGTTGGAATCAGTCAAATCGGCCAACTAGGAGGGATACCTCCCATACCAACCCCAATCTGGTACGGAACCCTCCGAGTACGAGTCTGACTCGCTCTTGGCCCATTTTTTATAGTTTTCCGAATGTATTTAAAATTTCTGATGCTTACCATTTCCTTTGCTTGATTATTACTAATATCTGCCACACATGTTGCCATGGCAAGGGTTTCACTCAAAGGCGGTCGACCCGGGCCACGAATTGTTGTAGTTACGCCACTCGCTGAAGTTGTTTGCCGAGTATTAAAATTTGATGCATTTTGTTGTAGGCTCAATGTTAAAATGCCATAATAAATACACTTAGTTGCTGCATTTACAGGCTCTTGAGTTTCCTGCAATGTTTCGTCAATGGTGTCCTAAAATATAAAAGATACCCATCAATCATATTAAGCTTGAGATTCACTTTTGTTTTTTACAACTTACTATTTTTGGCGTATATTCGGCATCACTACGAAGTAGCGTGCATAAATTATTAAAGATCTTGCTATTTGGACTAGGATTTCTATCACAAACTTGACCCATTAAATGCACTAAAAATTCGGCAGATAATTCTTGTAATATTAAGCAGTCTTCACGTTTAATCGACTCCATTAAAGGCTTAACAACCGGATTAAGTTTGTCTGGCAGACAATGTAAAGCACAAACGCCACCAGCCAATGCTGCCTGGACACTATTATGATATGCCAGTTGTTCAGCTGAGGTTTGTTGATGTGATGCCTGTAAACCTTTGCGTCTTTCTACGAGGGTTTCAACAATTCTTGGTTTCAACCCAGAAAGTGATAAATCTTCAGAAAATGTAGTAGCAACAGCTTCAATTTGATCAAGATTAAGGATTTTGGCATTATTGAAATCATAAATTGGTATTTTATACTGTTTTAGGGTAGCTATAAAGTCCTGTGTCTCTTGAACAAGTCTGAAAAATAAACAGAAATTCATATCCCGTCTCTGGATAAACTTCTTATCGCACTCACCTTGTTAATGAAAATCCAATTTCATCGTAATAAAGATATTCCATTATGCAACTATGCAGTTTAACTTGCAAACTCGGAGGTCCTGGACGTACGTTCTCATCACTTAAGGCCCAGAAGGCTATGATCAAAGCACAAACTGTGCGTTGTACGGCAGATCTTGAATTGAGAAAACCCAGCAAGACTTTTGCATAAATATCTGTAGGATTATCTGTAGTGTACACTACACCGGGAGCTAATTGCACCAAATATTGTGATAATTCACCCAGAGCACGTGAAGCCATTACTCGAGCACGCATATAATTCGCTTCTCGCACTTCCAAAGGCGTTGCTTCACTTCCGCCAAGATAAAGTTTTTGTGTGACACCCAAATTCGTACTACCCAAATCTTCACCAATGCGTTGGATACGACGCCGAGTGTGTGTTGCTGCTGATCCAGTATCCACATGTGCCTTTGTATGTATGAGTGACGATGGATCAAAAGCTAATCTTGGTGGTTGCATTGCCAAGCAAATCCATGATGATACATATGGACATGCTGCACGCAATAAAACACCGAGATCAGCATGCTTAATGAGATTAGACCAGACAGTACGAGCCATTGCTTGTACCGTAGCCTGAGGTTCGACTAGAATACGTTGATAGATGTGACGTAGTGCTTCTTGCAACAATTCCCAATTCCAATCGATGACACCAAAATTCAATTTTAAATTTTTGGAATCGATATTTAAAACACCTGTGATGGTGACACCAACACCATTTCCATTACTGGCCAACCCCACATCTCCAGTTGGTTTCATGGGATCACTTGTTGCATTATCTCGATCTTCTTTCTTAATATTATTACTAGTGAGTGTGTTAAGGGTTTGTAATGTTGATTTACGCACTGAGGTGGTGCTATGATATAGAAAGGGCCAAAGGCGTGGTACCAAAGTAGACATGGATTCCATTCTATAAACAAATGATAAATAAATATATGCATTTCACCTTCTCATTTATCACAAGATTATTTAACTTACTGTATCCAATTGACTGCATTCGGTAGGCTAAGTATAGCAGCCAATAGACCCATAAAACTATTACATGCTGAAGCCAATTCATCTTGTTCTAACAGTAGATCCCATAACATTTTTACAATGGATGAAACCTGTGCAGCATTCAATAATTTTGGCAACCATGAAGCAACTGGTATCAATGTTGATGCTGCCACTGCACCAACATCATCGACAGCATCGAATAAACCATGCAAAATATCATTGATGGTTGGTGGCAAATATATCGATAGCAATTCCTCACGTACAACAAAAACATATTTGAGCCCCAAAAGTCCACCGTGACGAACTTCCCATTCATTTTTATGCTTAACCAATTGTAGTAAAATATCAACAATTTTCTGTACTTTATCAGCAGCCAATTCTTTAACCAATGTACCTAAGACTTGGGCACATGTCTCTCGGACTGGTGCCACAACTTGATCCGAAACAAAATCACCAAAACGATCCAGACAAAGGACGCAAAGTAAACGTAAAGCGGCATCTTCAAGCCAACGATTATGACTTTCTATCATCTGAGAAGAATATTAAAGATAATTAAATTACTTCTGTTGGAAACCAATGTCAGCCAAAGTAGCTTAAGTCGAAAATTAATACCAAAAATTATATCCATTTAAGACAATCATTCAAACTTAATTTTCGACTTAAGCTACTTTTTTGATTTGTTGTTTTTAATGAATGACTATGAAGACGCACCTCTTCTTTGCTCATAAAAATATTTTTACCAGCTCCCTCGGCATTATTATTAATAAGTTCACGTAAGGCTGTGGCAGCACCATGTCGAATCTCCCATTTGGCATTAAACAAATCAATATACAAGCGAGCACAGAAATTCTCTAAAGGCCAACTAACAGCATCTACCCAATTACCAGTTGTATCGGGTACAGGATCTAAATAAAATAGACATAAATACATAGTTGTATAGATACATTTTATGGCCTCTTCCCTTGGCACTTACCATTTAAACTATAGAAGATCTCCTGACGATGAATATCACTCGCTTTTGTTTTCTTTTTCTCCGGTTCATCTCCATTATTGCTTATAGCTGAATTCCTTCGACTTATTGACTTCGCCGAGGGACTGGCAATTGTAGAGACACCTGCAGCATTGCTGCAACTTCCAGCCACTGTGGATGTATTTCCTGCAGAAGATGCATTCTGTCTGGCTTTACGCCTCGCTCGATTTATTTCACGACAACTCAATGGTTGACCATTTGGCGATATGTTGTTAATATTGAGAATATGTTCGACAGGCACTTTCTGCTCATTGACATTGTAATTCTGTGTTGGACGTATCATATCTTCATCGGTTATCATATCACTAAGATTAACACCCAATTTAGAAGCCTGTGTCAGACCTAATTTCTCATTAAGCAATGCACGCTGATGGCTTAAACGCTCTTCAGCAGTAGCAGTAGTGGAGCCATTTTTTCGAACACCGGCAACGGCAGATAATATTGATTCATCTTGCAAATCGAATTCAATGCCTTCGGAACCAATGAGTCGAGCACCCTTTTGTAAGATCTGCACTAAATCGAAATCAGCAAACGCAAGCAAGCGACTGCTGCCATTAATGCAATCGCCTGCATTTGAAGTGGCACTTGAAGAAACATGTGAACCACTTGATTGACAACTATCATCTTCACCAACAGCAGTTGCTGATCCATTATTACCATCTGCTGATGATTCTTTCTTTACATTTTTCACTGTTGTTGTACATAATTCTGGTTGCCACGGTGGTACATTCTTTAAGATTGCTTCAACTGTTTGCGCTGCTGCTATACGTGTATCCCATGATGGATTATGCAGATAACCAACCAAACGATTCAATAATGCGTGTAATTCATGTGGATAAAGTTTTTGTACTTCGCCAATTTGTTTAGCGGCGGCACGACGTGTTACAGCTGAGGAACCCGACTCGAGTAATATAAAAAGACGATCGAGGCTAATAAAAAACAATATACAGACATACATATAAAATAATAATATCAATAAACATTAAGTGGATATGATATTTAGACAAGTGGGTCTTGAGGCTATTATTGTTTATTATTAATTACTCACCGGGACGTCATTATTTAGTGACAAACGACGTGTAAATTTGTTTTATCTATTATTTATCTATTGTTGGCTGTTGATATATTTAAGCAAATAGTTTTTTGTTCTCGTCGTTTTAAGTTTTTTTTTTTTTTTTTTTTATATATATATTTATTTAAACAGTTGTTTGGTAGACTTGACACAAGTGTTGAATCTTCTTTTAGCTTCTGCTTCAAGGTAAGTAGTAGTCACACACAACTTCTAATCTAAAAATAAAAATTAATAAGAAATATTTTATTGTAATGGAAGAATTCTTTCAAAAATGCTCTTTTATTTGGAATTTCGATTATTTTATGCAATAGATAATAGAGTCAATAAAGTGGTATTAAGGTTACCTTTGTACGTTCATTTATGATTTTAATCATCCATGAAATTTCAATTAAACTATAAACATGACAGAAAAGAATTTAATCGAAATACGTGTATCCTCATCAAATTAAAGTGCAATTAGAATGAATTCTAGTGAATGTCTATTTCCTTAACTCTTTAGGTTGGATTTCCAGGACACACTGTGTCTGTAAAGAACCTAACCTTTTAAGTAAATGACTTGGTGTCCAAAAAAAAAATATAAAGTTGTATATATTTTTCTAGGTTAATGATTTAAATCTTTTTCAACAAAATTCATACAAACATATGTATAATGAAATTTACACAAATTTCTATATCCAATGGAATATTTGGGAATTCTAATTTGTTCTCTACCATGTTTGGCAAGATTTTTTCCATTGACATATCCTAGGTAATAGGACAAACTGTGCCAGTGGGATCATAATGGGGTCTTTAATGGTCTAAGTAAGCTGGTCATAGTATTGGCTACAATCGCTTTTTAAATTCCTAACATGATAGACAAGAGTATCAATGAAACACCCAAAAAAGTAAGTAGAATTACATATATGTTTTTAAAACATATCTCAAACTCTTCAGGTTGGATCTCCAGTACACACAGTCTTCGTTTTTAGCATCACAACAGAGGTTTAATGGTCTAAGCGATCTGATTTTAGTATCGGCTACTACTCAATCACCCCTTGAGAGAAACAGCCTACTAAGAAATTAGAAAATTTTATAGCCTGGCCTATAAAAGTATTTAAAATGGCGGAAATATTATAGCTCTACGTTTCGTACTATTGGTTATAAGACCTAATAGGCAGTTGCTCATGTAATCTTTGTATATATAACTCAATTATCTATGAACAACTCTGTTATGCACTCACCATATAACCGTAATAGACTTAATTTGGAAAAAGAGTATTTTCCAAAAGCTAAAAGTCCACAAAAAAAAAAAACTTCATTTTAGTAAAGCTGATAAATTTCTAAAACATAAAATCTTTGAAATGCGAGTCGGACTCGTACACAAAGGGTTCCAGTTCCATACCATTTAAAAAAAAAAAGAAAAAACATTTGAATAGCACAGCTGACTCTAATCCTCTTAAAACAAGCAGTAAACAGTGCTGTGCAAACTGTGTGCAGTGCAAAACTGTGTGCAGTGCAAACTGTGCGCATTGCATATTTCCAATCCCTTTGGCTCAACTACGTAACCATAAAAAGTACAACCATCTTCTTATTGATTACGTAAAATGACTGAAAATTTTCTTTTAACTCAAAAATAAAACAAAATTTAATCGGTGAAGATTAGACTGATTTGCCGATTTAAGCAACAATTACACAATAAAAACAAAAAAAAATTAGTATTTATTTAGAGCTTATTCGAATATTTTAAACGATAAGAAATCGAAAAAGCCATACGTGGCTTCCACATTAAGCATTTGGGAACAAAGGAAATTGCTTGTTCTTATTTGTCAGTCAGTTCTTATCTCAAATTAGTAATATGGATTTATACAATAGATAGATAGAGAGATAGATTCTTTCTTTATTTAAGTTGACAATTATTTATGGTTTACAATTAATGATTTGTGGCATTCGTACTTATGAATGTTAATTGGCTTGGCTAATGGCCGTCAATGTATATAAATAATAGAAAGAATATCTTGTGCTGTACCACATACATAGGACATCATCAAATCGGTTTAAAATAATAAATTCTTTAAAACAAAAAATCATAAATTCATTATTTATGAATATGTATATATAATGTACTCATCTTATACATAGTATAAGGGATTCACATTAAAGTAAACAAAATTTCAAGTGCCCATGACAATAAGAATAAAAATATAATTTTTTATAACAGTTGTGACAATTCAAAAAAAGAAAAAAAAAAACCTGATTGTCAAAGAAAAACTTTTAAAGAAATATTTAATCTATTTTTATTCTAAAGAAAACCAATTGAATCTGTCTACTCATCTTTTTTTTTTTTTGTTTGTAGTTAACGAGGGGTGTTTCAAAAGGAATAATCAGTCTAAACGTAATGACAAATTCGTACTCTCCGTGACATCACAAACTGATCTTTAACCTAAACCTACTCACTACTCAGTTATCAAAGAAAAATACCATATGTGGGTGGATTTTTATACAATCATCAAATGTTTGAACTAAAGAATTTGCATCATATGAAAAACATATCTTTACCTAGTACTAGATAGAAGTGTTTCTGGGATTTGATAAGAGCTGACGCTAACACACAAGTCTATAGTATCTAATGGGGATTAGTTATATTGAAGAGGAAGAGAGAAGAATGATAAATATACCTTTGTATTTCGAGATTTGTATTAATATAGTTATTAATATAATTAGCAGGGGTTGATATTTCAACAAAAAAAAAAAAAAAAAAAGAGTCAAACAATCAAACAATCAGTCAATTGTTTATTAGTAAGTATTAATGTAATTGATTAGAGAATGAAGGGAGAATGACGATGAATACTATATTGATAATGCATATGTACACAAACCGACCTTCACATACATTGACAAACACGATAGATCTATCGCATACATGCTGAGATACAATTAGCATAACACAATATGCAGTAGCAGGCGCCACCCGTTGCTCCCATGTCGTTTCATTCGCCCTAACGAGGCGTATCTACTATGTACTATCTTGTGTCTTGATTACATTGTAATTTTATTTCCATTAAATGAAACGAAAAACTTTAGCTATTTTTTTTTTTTATTCAAATATCATTTAGGGGGAGTATAAAAACAAAACCATACAAAAAAAAAAAAAAAATATGTGAAAATGGCATAACCAAACACACTTTAACATTAATCATTATCATTGTCATTATCGGGTATATCGTTAAAAGGTTTGAATTTGTATAATAAACGACCGATAAACAAAATTAAATATAGTGCATACCATATTGTAGTTGTTGTTGTTGTTGTTTGTTTTCGTGACTGTTTTCTTTTTTTTTTTTGTTTTCTAGTTTTTGTATTAATTTAATATTTAAATAATAAGCGTAAACTTGTTGTCATTTGTTGATATAATTATTTTAAAATCTATTATATTTATTCTTTATTGAAATAATAAACTATTAAGTGAGTTAGTTTCCACGTTTTCAAATAAATGGTTTATTGTAGTTTACTAATACCATCTATGCAAACATGGAGGAGGGAGGACACATCGAGACTCCCTAAATTGTATTGTTGTATAAATAAATATGTACACAAGTATATTCTCTAGAACAACTGAATAAACAAAGACTATTTATGTTGGTTTATTTCCCTTTCAATTGTGCTGGCCTTGCCCATTTTCAAAAAAAAAAAAAATTAAAGAGGTTAGGCAAACATGATGTTGGAGGAGAGATCATTCGCATTGTTTCTTAGTTTTCTTTTCTTGTCAAACATTTGCCTTCCAAATATAGTAATTCTCAGCATGTCCATACATCTATAACATTTATTATACATACATATTAGGACTATGCATTAATTTTAAAGGTTTTTTCACCAAAAATGGGGCTTTATTTTGATTTCAAAATGGATTGATACATCATTCAAAGTACTGGTCCGTCGCTAGCCACAACCTTTTCCCATCTTTCTTTCAATTTCCGGATTCCGTTTCTCCAAAATTCCGGCTTCTGGGCGGCTATGAATGAATCGATCCATTTTTTGGTCTCTTCATATGAAGAGAAGCGGTGTCCAGCCAGCTTACGCTGCATCTCCCGGAACAAGTGGTAATCCGAAGGAGCAATGTCTGGGCTGTACGGCGGGTGGGGTAGCACTTCCCAGTTGAGCGTTCCAAGGTATGTTTTGACGACCTGTGCAACATGCGGCCGAGCGTTGTCATGCTGCAAAATAACCTTGTCGTGTCTTTCGACCGTTTCCGGCCGTTTTTCAAGCAATGCTCGGCTCAAACGCATCAATTGACGTCGGTAGACTTCCCCAGAGATGGTTTCGTTGGGTTGGAGCAGCTCATAGTGCACCACACCCTTCTGATCCCACCAAATACAGAGCATGAGCTTCGAACCATGAATATTCGGCTTGGACGTCGATGGCGCCGGTTGGCCGGGCTTGACATATGGTTTTTTTACGCTTTGGGTTATCGTAATGGATCCACTTTTCGTCGCCAGTCACAATACGATGCAAAAAACCCTTCCGGCCAAGTCGTTCAAGCAGCAATTCGCACGTGAAAAATCGGCGTTCGACGTCTCTCGGCTTCAACTCGTATGGCACCCAATTACCTTGCTTTTGGATCAATCCCATCGCTTTGAGACGTCTGGAAATGGTTGCTTGGTCAACGTCCAACGTTTCGGCGAGCTCTTCTTGCGTTTGGCACGGGTCTTGGTCCAGCAATGCCTCCAATTCTGCGTCTTCGAACCTTTTGGGCTGGCCAGGTCGCTCCTTGTCCTCGGTATCAAAAACACCACTTTTGAAGCGTCGAAACCAGTACTCACAGGTTGAAATCGATGGAGTATGGTTCGGGTAACGCCATCTGTGTGCAACCTTTAAAATTAATGCATAGTCCCAATATGTATTTTAAAACAAAGTCTCCCGGCCGCGTTATATGTATGAAAGCGATAAACACAAAAAGTACACCAAACGTATTTTCATACGGTTATCACCAATGGAAGAAGTGATTCATGACAAAGGTTTAAGGGTTATAATTTATTAAGGTTTTATGTAAATTGTCTGAAATATGACGGTGATTGTTGAAAATGTCAGAAAAAAAAATATAAAGGTGTAAACTGTGTTAACCATATAACCAAGAAATATTTATGTCTATAATGTCATAGACAGTAGAAAGCAATGTAGCTGATAATACAGTGTGAAGTGGATTACACAGTAGTAGACTGCTTTGATTTTAGTCGCATCATCGGGAATTGCCTCAACACTACTCTATATCAGACATACAACGCTTTCAGCACTCAAGCTTTCGTTGAATTTAAAAAAGAACAAAAAATATACAACCAACATCAGCACAAATTCTGGTGTGGCCACGGTCCTTAAAATATCACTCGAACCATTTGACCACGAAGGCATAGCAATGTGCGCCTGGTATCTAATCTATCTACAATACTTATTTAATAATATTCTCTATCTGTAGATTTATTCTGTATGCATTTTTAGCTCTGTTTAGGTTTGTATAGATAATAATATTTTGTGATCTTAACTCAACATAGAATGATTTCTATACATCAGTGAATATTGATTTTTCATGTTGATTTCAAAGAAAATATTTTACCTAGTAAATATTTTAACAGAACTCTGTGGCCGAGCTAATCATCATTTTCAATAACTATTTTTTAACACGATCTCACGTATATTTTTCGGGATTCAAACAAAAACAAAACTTGTACATATTACTCACATCCGTAGCTAATGAGTAGAGTAACTTCTATAAATACATATATTATTTTCTAATTGATTTCAAATTATAATTCAATTCATTTTCAAAATATTATGAAATCAAGAAATTCAGACTAAAGATTTTAATTAATATTAGTGATGTCATCGCAATCAGTCAATCAGTTAAGTCGCTTACCAGGAAGGCAGAGATACCTAAATACTCGTACATTGTTGACTTTTTGGGATTGAAGAAAAATACAATATCCTATAATTCAACTGGTGTTGTGGGTTCTTCATCTTCTGAAGATATCTTAGAATATCCATCCGAAAAACTTTACTAATTATGGGAAAAATGATTGATTGATTGTGTCAAATTTGAAGCATAACAAAATATTAAAAGAAATTATATTTTATTCTTGCAATTCAAAAAAATGTGTTTGTGTTTCTTAGTGTCAAGTTTTTTGTTCCTATTTTTTCTTTTTTATCCAAGGCCAATAAATTAATTTTTTTTTTTTATATATGAATTTTTGATAATGCAATTTTTAAAATCATAATTAATTTCACAGAAGAAAATTTGTATGTTACAAACAAAACATATCCGTTTATATAATTTTTTTTCCATCAGTATAGATATGTAGGTCTTTGATTGAAATAAATTTTGAAAGATCAAAAGAAAAATGAATGATTTTGGCAATAATCATAAATGAAAATTTCTCAATCAAAATATCAAATGAAATATTTCAAAATAAAAATTGACCCTCGAAGTAATAATAGAAAATTTTATGTAAATATTTTTGGTATTTTCAAAGCTTTCATACACAAATGTTTTTTTTTTTAATTATAGGAGGAGGCTAAGAAAAAACAAAAAAAATAATAAACTTTCATTTTAAATTTGAAGGTGTAGAGTATTAAAGGGTTTAATTGTACTTATATTGACCTACATAAGTCTTCTAGAAGTCGGTTACCACAAATAAAATGGGTATAATTTTTTCTGTCGATTTTGCAAATTGGTTCCAAATGCTTTGGAAGACCACTTTCGAGATCAACAAAGAGCACGATTCTGACTTCCCTTCACCTTTTACTTTCAATTATTACAATGAGTCGTAAGGTTTTTGAGTGAATTCACCTCGGCATCAGTAACGAGTGGTCTACATTCTACACATTCTATCCTCACATCAGACTAAGGGAAAACACATTAGTTTCTTTAAATAAATACATAATATTTTAATAAATGTATAATATCAACAAAATATCTTAGGGTGTTGGTGATCATTTCTACTTCCCGAAAGGACATGACATTATTTGCTCGAAGATCACTGACCTCTCTCTTACTTCTGAAAAGTTGTAAGTTTATGATATTTTAATAATTGAAATTTTTAATTTATATTATCATCTTATTTATTAAAAATACATTAATGGAATGGAGCAATAAACAGATGAACAGAAGAAGCTTTCATCATAATAAGAGAAGCACTGCCGGGGAGTCATAAGCAAAAGATTCATACAGTAGCGATGCGATGCATGCATTTATTGTAAATTTTTTTATTATATTAAAATTCTTTTTAGAATCATCGGCTGGTTGTTTTTCTCATTTGTTTGCTTCTTTTTTTTTATTTTAATTGTATTGTGTATTGTGCATGAAATTTTTTAGAATTTTTTTTTTTCTTTTCTGTTTATTGCAATTTAATTCAATTAACTTTGCCGGAAAAAGAAAATGACGCACAAACAAAATACATAAAAGAGATGTTTTTCTTTTTATTACAGATTTTTTTAAACGTCGCTATTTTATTGTCAATATCGAATATCGAATTCTGAATGAAATTTTCACCAGTCAATTAAATGAATATTTAAACAGTGATCCTTAAACTTATGGAGACCATAGGAATAACATATTTTTTTTGCAAAACAATTGATTGTTTGTTGAAAATCCTAACTTTCTCTTAACTTAAATTCCAGCAGAATAGTATTTAATAATTTCATAATTAAGGGACAGGACAGCGAGAACACATGTTTGTTCCATTTTCTTAACAAATTGACACCAAAGAATTTGATTTGGTCTTCTTTTTATTTAATGAATCTATGAATCTTTTAAATTTTAGGATTTTAAGTTATCAGAGTGATTCCTCTTATCCTCTTTAATATTTTTTTGTATGTAAAAATAAAATAGTGCATATTGATAAAATGTTTGTTGAAAACAAGTGAAGTTAATGTCAAGATTGTCAATGTGCGTCATTGAACCCCTGGGTAGCCATTATTTTAGAATATAACAACATAACTGAATGAATGTAGATGACAAGTAACTGAGTGAATATCTTCTGACGTCTGAAACAAGCTTCATTGGAACTGCGATTCACGTTGTCGGCACGTAGCAAACCTGAAAAAAATATTGTATTTACGTAGTAACAAGACAAGAAAACAAATATGAAATTCTCTATGACAAGTTGGCGATGGCGATGATGGTGGTGGTTACTGGAAGCCAACACGTGCCACATAAACTTAAAAAAAATGCTTTAATGCTTTTGAAAATACATGTGAACGTTAACTTGGATTTACCAAGAAGATTATAATATTAGGTGATACAAAAAATAGTTTTTCTTTCATTTTTGAATAAAAAATTTTTTGGTACATTTTTGAATAAAAAATTTCTTTATTGAAAATCAATTTTAATCAATTATATATTGACCATTTTTATCTATGACCTTTGGCCATTGTGCGGCCATCATATGGTATATCAACGAAAAATTTGACCAAGTGTTTTTTAGAGGCTGTTCCCCAGCCAATTTTTTACCATTAAAAGGGTTTTGCAGAGACCGAAACAAACCCAACCAAGTTCCGGCAAATTATTCCGAGTCATCAATCAAAGATGTGTGTGACCTTGCATTATCATGATGGAACACAACTCATTTTCTGTTGACCAGTTCTGATCGTTCTGGTTTTCTCATTTTCAAATCACGGGACGAGCAATGAATTACACAACTGTCTTCACAAAAAAGGAAGCCTGAAATGTACCCTTTTCAACACGGTCTAGTGATAAAAAAAAACGGGATACCATGAACATTTGACAATAAAGCGTGTCCGTAGCAAATTTCAGTTCAGTTTGTGATCAAAAAACTATGTCTGTAACAAATTTTAGTTTCCTTACATTCAAAACAGAACATGAGGGGGAAAAGACTTATACTAATATGGCTTAATCGATTATCCTCGTCATTTCCACGATTTGCTTTCCTTTGACACAATCTTCAAAGTAGGAAAAGTGAATTTTGTATGGGGACTATGACTATTATGGATGTTGATTTTTGCCATACTCCTATAAAACGTGGCTTTGTTAAATTTTTGTTCATTACATTTATGAAATGAGTGTAGAATATGGGGAAGGAGGTTCGCATACTAATTGATGGACATGGCTTAATTGATTCTCCTCGCTATGCTGATTATTTTCATGTGTTCTTTATTTTACACTTAAGTGAAACTGAGACTTAAGTGAAACAAAACAAAATAGTGATAACAATCTATTCATACTACATAGTTGTGTATGAAATTCTCAATTACAAAGATACATCGAGGTGGTGGTGGTGGTCATTACAATCAAAACATGTCTCACAAAAACATACATACATACATACAAGTGTATAAAAACAAAAACAAAAATCTAAAAACAATAATAAAAGGAGGAATGTAGAACACCCAAATAAATAAATATTTACACAAAATGGGGTAAATTAAGTACATAAATTACTGAGTGAGTGAGTGAGTCGACGACTTCATGGTTCGTTCGATTGATTGTTTGCCAGCCCTCAGCCCTTTTCAAAAAAACACGCACTCATATACACACACGCACACATTTGTATAAATAAATAAATAACTGAACTGTTTTATAAGTTTAATGCTTGCATGTATGTGTGTAATATAAAACGGTAGACAAAAACACAACAAACAACGTGGACTATGTGAACAACATCAGCAATTTAAGTTGGTACAATATTTTTTTTTCTTCTTTTCTTTTCTTTCGGTTTTTTATTTTTTTTTTTGTTTTTCTAAGTATTAACGGATTTACGCTTTACTCTGCAATTTCATCAATTATTTGCAATGCAATCCACATAAACCCAATTGAAATGTGCTAAGAAATTCAGGCAGTAGACACAGCGCAAAGAGAAAAAAACCAACAAAAGGAAAGGAACTTGAAAATAAAACAACTAACAAAAACAAAAAAAAACACACAACAACAAATAAAATTATAAATGATAGCAATGTGGATGTCGAGAGTCGAGTCGTTGGCAATGGCGAATGGTTTCAGTAACACAAGCAAGCGACCAACAGAGCAATAATAACAAATTAAATATAAAATCAAATCAAATAATGAAAGCAAATCTAATTAAGCAATTATTACGATAAATAATAAAAATAAAAATAAAAACTCAGCATAAAGTAAAGGAAGTTAATGCTAAAGTGAATAAAATAATGAAAGATTAAACCCCAAACAAACAAAAGAAAAAGAAAAACACCCACCCACATTTAATTAAATAATTTGAATTTGTAGAAAACGAAAACACGACAAAGAAAAAACAACAATAAAAGAAAAGCATAAAATGAACAAACAATAAGACAAAAGAAAATGAGAACAGACAGACTGAGAAACGGCAGTCAGTTAGTTGTTGGTTGGTTGGTCAGTCAATGAAATAACAAAACAATAGAGCAAAGTTTTAAAAATGCAACGACGAGGCACGGCTCAGATATCAGATATCATAACATTAGTGGCGTCATTGTCGACAACATTAAATGATAATGAAGATGATCAGAGATCACTCGTCAGTCATTTAAGTATGTGTTTACTTCATCATCACCATCATTTTCTTTCTTTCTATCTTCTACATATAAATAATAATATATGTGCATTGACTAAATTTGAAAAAAAAAAAAATATTAAACATTTTTCTTTTTTAAATTTGTAAAAACATTTTTAAATGTAGTATTCAGCTAGAGAATTGATTAAAAAAAAAACAAATTTATTTTAATATGCCTTTCAATATATACAATAATAATTAATTTCTATAACAAACTTCAAAGGAAATATTTATATGTACAAAAATGTAATTTCTTCATTTCTTTGTAAATAAACTAAATTTAAAGCTGATTTTAGTAGTTGATATGTTTTCATTTTACCATAATCATCTGATTTAGTCTTATTGGCATGGAATCCACTAGAACTTCTAATAAGGAATGGCCTATTTTGTCCCATTCAATGACCGAAGCGTCTTTGAGCTGCTTTATGATCTCGGCACGAACGGCCATTCTTGTAATAAGTCCTCAATTGGATTTAAGTCAGGACTGATCACTGGCCATTCCAAAAAGGGGATGTTTCTTGACGCCAAAAAAAAAAAACTCTTTTGTAATTCGTGCGGGGTATGTTTCGTCCAGTTCGTCGCCTTAAAGGTTATTTATTATAAAATTGATTGTATGCATGTATAGATGCAGGCCGATTTTGATGAAATTTTCAAGCAAACTCTAGCATAGTTCGGAGTGTGTTTGTGTGAAGTTTGGTCTGGATCGGACCACCGGAAAAGTCATAATTGATGTATCAAATATTGCATACAAAATCAATCAGTTACCAATCATTTTTTGTGCATAAAGAATTAGATCATGGCAAATTAAGTGTTCAAATAAAAACACAAAAAAATAATCCCACCTAAAAAAAACATCGATTGGTAGAAAAACAATCAAAAAAGGAAGACAAACAAAAGAAAATAGAACTGCAGAATCACCCAGCCAACGTGAATATAGACATGAAGAGCATCAACATCATAAACTATAGAAACACCAGAAGAATGGGGCGTAGCACTGAGCGCCGGGACAACTAGTACAACATAAATATAAATACATTGAGTGCTGATCGTTATCTAGATAAATCTAATAAAAAATTCATTTGAAGAAAAACCAACCTAAACGAAATGTTAACCTATTTTCATTAGTTTCTTGACGATTCAATGCAATTATTTATTATATTCCAAACACAATGAATAAATGACAAAGCAAATCAATGACCTGGACTGAAAAATGTTATGGGGTCTCTTATTCATAGTGGTTGTACCCTATGAATAGTTTTTCTTATTGATTAGTACTTATTAGAAATATTAAATATAACAACCGAACAACGAAATCAAGTCTTATTACTCAAATACAACACAGGAAAGCAAATTGCTTGCTTAGCATCTTTTCTTATCAAACCAATCCTCTAATAAACCCATCGACTGACTACCCGCTCTACCATTTTCCCCTCTGTTCAAAAGAAATATTCTACTGCCGGCGGCATCGACAGCGACAACTGACTTGCAGCTTGCTTCTTTTTTTTTTTTTTTTTTGTCGAAAAATATGACAAACGCTAAACAACGACAACACAAACAGCAACGGAAGCAGAACGAATGTGCTATTAAAGCAAAACGACAAAATAAAGCAGATAAGATGGACAGTTCATGCTGTCGCTGACGATGTCGTTAAGAGGGTTGGACGGGCAGACGAACGGACTCTTATAATGTCCCAAGGACAAGCTTATAATAAAGAATAAGAACGAACACTGACAGATGAGAATAAGAAAAGAAAGAAGAACATCTGCCTGTCGTCGTGTGCCTGGCTGCCAACGACGCTATAAACAAATGCATACGTTTCGATTCTTTTCTATAATTTGTGCTTTTGCTATTGCAGCGCAGTTGACTTCAATGAATAAAAGCAAATCGAAACTCAGTCGCTGCCGCTTCTACTGCTGACTGATTTTGACTTACCTTTGGCAAATGTATAATTTTATTCTTTTTTATTTTGTTGTTTTAAATATTCTTGTGCTGCAACATTTTTGCTTCTGCTTTTCTTTCTTTTCATCAATCAATCAATTACTAAAGTTTGAGCATTTTTATTTTGTTAATTTAATTTACTTTTTTAATTTGCTTAACAGTTATGTGATTAAAACTTTATAGTGGCATTGATTTTTTTATGCTTCTTCTTTTTTCACGTCTTTGGCTTTTTCTTTTTGTTTTTCTGTTCAAACTTTGTTTCGGCTGAGCTTCTTCTGCTTTGCTATGGGGACGCGTAGCTGCTGCTGCGAAATTATGCTGCTTTTACTGCTGTTCACGTCGACGCAGACTGCGCGTCGCGTTCACTTTTGCACAATTTTCTTATTCGCTCGCACTGCCTGCAAAGCATAGAAGACGTCGAAGAGCACAACAACAATTTTATATACTTCTTTTCTTCACAACTGCACCATCGCATAAGCAACGCACGCACTCATAATTGAAGGCAAGAAAAAACACAAATAAAAAACAACAAAACTAGCAGCTCAGGTGATTCTTTCTTTAATTTTGCACCACTTAATGTAGGGCAATAGATAGATAAATACACACACACACACGCGGATACTCTTGCACAATCTCAACGCTTTATTTTAACATTTGGTTTAAATCGCTTGAAGCACTCGATTTTCCTAAAATTTTCAGTTTTTCCAATATTCCCAGGGAAAGCCATGTTCACAAGTTGCCGGTCACATTTATATTGCGACCCATACCACAGAAGCCAGTGCTTTTTTTTCAAGAAAAAATAAAATATGAGGGTATGCTTTTTTTCAAGAAAAAAAAAATATGCCAGATCGAAGTCCCAAAACCATATTGATTAATTAATTTATGTTATGGACTTTTCATTTATTACAGAAATTTATTTTCTTTTAAAAATTTTAATTAATTTATGCTTTTAAACAATCTTTTATTGATTATTTGTGGTGATAAAACACCTTGTCAGCTCTGCTAACATATATGGTCATGTCTTTGGTCATTTTAAATTCGTTTCTGCATTGCTTTCCAGCACTATTAGCTTGCGCACACACACTATGCATCTCTTTTACTCCAATTGTACACAGCTTTTTGTTGTGGTTGTGTGTTGTGTGCGTCGCTTGCTCTTGTGTTGTGCTGAAAGTCAATTTTAATTTTCGCAACGAAAAAGTGAATCAATTTATTGAAAACTTTATATAAAATCAAAATATAATGAATACGCTTGGTCCTAAAAAGGACGGCAGCCCGAATGTGGAGTTTTTTCAGGCGCCAGAAACATTGCAAGGTTTTGACTCAATACGTCAATGGCTACAGAAGAATTGTAAAAAAGTAAGTACAACAACGCCACCGCCGTCGTCGTCGTGGTTGTCTCTTGTCGTCGTCGTCCGATAGTGAAAACAAAAATGGCGCACAACTTGAAAGAGTGCTTTTATTTATATATTTCATTTTTAATATTTACAGTATTTGGCGCACAGTTCGGAACCCATAACGAAGGAATCGTTGGCGCAATTGCTTATACAATTTTTGCAATATGTAGAAGCAAAATTAGGCAAGAGTTCGGCAGAGCCACCGGCAACAAGAATTCCGGTAAGTGCTGCGGTCACAGGGTGTACAGGTGCAACACAGGGTGGCAAACATGCATGCGCATGATTTTTCTTTTAAAATTTTATTATTTATTTATGTTTTTAGATGCGCTGCTTTTTAGATTTTAAGAATGGTGGCGGCCTATGCATTATATTCTCAACAATGTTTCGGTTTCGTGCCGAGCAACGTGGTAAAAAATTTGATTTTTCCATTGGCAAGAATCCAACACGTAAAGATCCAAATATACAACTATTGATTGAGATCGAACAAGCTTTGGTCGAAGCCGATTTGTATCGTATACCATATATTTATATACGCCCAGAGATCGAGAAGAGTTTTGAGTCACGTCTACGTGAAATACTTGATAATCGTCGCGTGGAAATTGTTTCCGACGAAGAAGATGCTACGCACATTATATACCCAGTGGTTGATCCACACCCTGATGAATATGCAAGGCCGATTTTCAAGCGTGGGAATCATGTGATGTTACATTGGTATTATTTTCCAGAATCATATGATTCATGGACAGTTAACTCTTTTGATTTGCCCGATAATGTACCGGAAAATCCAGAATCACCGGCTGAACGCTGGCGTGTTTCGGCATCATGGATTCTAGACTTAGAACAGTATAATGAATGGATGGCTGAAGATGATTATGAAGTAGATGAAGCTGGTAAAAAGAAAACGCATAAACAGCGTTTATCTATCGATGATATCATGTCATTTGGTGATGAGAAAAAAAAACCAAGCACTGTTGCGGGCAGCAATAAGCAGAAAAGACGTCGATCACCTTCACCAGCAGCATCAAAGCCAGGTAAACGTAAGCGCTCACCTGCAATACTGCATAAGAAACCACGCAACGATGAGGAAGATGAAGACCTAACACGTGACATGGATGATCCACCAGCGGAGCCAAATATCCAAGAGGTAGTGAAGTCAACTGCTTCATTACAATCGACAGCAAGTCCCGCACCGGGTACAAAATCAAGAGCAGACAATGATATGATGCCAATAAAAGGTAAGAATTGACTAAGATTAATGGAACATAACAATTTTATATCTATTGATTTTGTTATAGGTGGGACAATGACTGATTTGGATGATGAAATGACTGGCGGTAGTGCTGTACAAGCTCTATCCACATGCGATGGCGAAAATTCACAAACTGGCAAAACTAGTGATAATAGCAATACCAAGAATTCTCGTCATCAGCAAAGGAAGACATGGAAGATAATGTCACCGAACAAACGCATCATATTATTGTACCATCCTATTCAGCTTGGTTTGATTATAATTCGATTCATGTCATCGAAAAACGTGCCATGCCTGAGTTCTTTAATAGCAAAAACAAATCCAAGACACCAGAGATTTATATGGCTTATCGTAATTTCATGATTGATACTTATAGGTAATGTCCAGATTATTGTTCAAGAAATTCATCTTACTATATCTAAATTGTAATAATTTCCTTCAATAGATTAAATCCAACGGAATATCTAACTAGTACCGCTTGTCGTCGTAACCTAGCCGGAGATGTGTGCGCCATAATGCGAGTGCATGCTTTCTTGGAGCAATGGGGTCTCATCAATTATCAAATTGATGCCGATTTGCGTCCTACACCCATGGGGCCACCACCTACATCACACTTCCATATATTATCAGATACACCTTCGGGTCTGCAATCGTTGAATCCACAAAAGGCACAACAACCCTCAGCTGCAAAGACGCTACTCGATCTCGATAAGAAACCTTTGGGCAAAGAAGGTACTGTCGCTGGTAAAGAGGGTTCAGTGGAGGCAGACAAACCTGGTACTCTACCCGGCGCTTTGGCTTTGAAAACTGAGACTCTTGAAAATGGTACAACAAGTGCTACCGGCCATTTTGGCTTGAAACTCGATCAGTATACCAAAAAACCAGCGGCTATGAAGAATCGTACTGCAGCCAGTATGTCAAGAGAATGGACCGATCAGGAGACCTTATTGTTGCTTGAGGGATTAGAAATGTACAAAGACGATTGGAATAAAGTATGCGAACATGTCGGAACACGTACGCAAGACGAATGCATATTGCATTTCTTGCGTTTGCCTATTGAAGATCCTTATCTTGAGGATGATGGTGGTTTCTTGGGCCCATTGGGTTGTCAGCCCATACCGTTTAGTAAATCGGGTAATCCGATAATGTCAACTATAGCATTTTTAGCCTCAGTTGTTGATCCGAGAGTAGCAGCAGCCGCTGCTAAGGCGGCTATGGAAGAATTTGCAGCAATTAAAGATGAAGTTCCTGCAGCAATAATGGATAATCATATGAAAAATGTGGAGAAGGCTTCTGCTTCGGGTAAGTTTAATCCCAATTTCGGCTTAGCCAACAGCGGCATTGCTGGCACTGGCAATGAAAAAGAAGATGACGAAGTTAACAATACCAGCACGGGCACGGGTGGTGCCCCAACTACTGGCAGCGGCGTGTCAACAGATGAAGAAATGAAAGATATTTCCAAAAAAGAAGGTATATATGAGTATTGAAAATTTTCATTCCGATTGCTTTTTTACTGTTTTTGATTTTGTGTTTTATCTTTATTTTCAAAATTTGCTGTATTCTGTCCACTACAAACAAAATATTTGGCCACATCTCATCTAAAAAATGTCAAAAATATTCAAAATTCATTTTCAACAAATTTGGCTTTGTTGTTGTTGATATTTTCTGTTTTGTGTATCGCTTGTTACATCATACAAACCACTACATCAGACAATAATAAAAAATCAGACAAACCAAACTCGAACTCCTCCTCACCCACTTCTAATTCCAATAAAAATACAAACGATAAAAAACAAAGTAGGGATGACAAGAAAGACGAGAAAACTTCTCCATCGTCATCATCATCAACGACAGATAAAACAACTAATTCTTCGTCCCCCACAACAGAGAATGCCACTACAACATCAGCAGCACCACCAACAACCGCAACCGGCACTGATCTACAATTGCAAGAGATCAAAACGGAAGATAACAATAGTGGTGATGGTGATTCCAATACCAAGGATAGCGATGCAACAACACCTAAAACGACATTCACTGAAAATAATATGCATACAGCGGCTGCAGCTGCGTTGGCATCTGCCGCAGTTAAAGCAAAACATTTGGCTGCCCTTGAAGAGCGGAAGATAAAATCACTTGTTGCTTTGCTTGTTGAGACCCAAATGAAAAAATTGGAAATCAAATTGCGTCACTTCGAAGAACTCGAAGCAACCATGGAACGTGAACGTGAAGGCCTCGAATATCAGAGACAACAACTCATAACCGAACGACAACAATTCCATTTGGAGCAATTGAAGGCAGCAGAATTCCGTGCGCGACAACAGGCACATCATCGATTGCAACAAGAGCAACAAGCTGCTGGTTTAATACAGCAGCAACAAGCCGGTTTAATGGCAGGGCAGGGACATGCTGGAGGCGGCTCAACGCAACAATTGCCTCCAAATGCTGCCGCGGTGCCACCAATCACTGGTAATGCTCCTGGACCAGCACCAACAGCAGCAAACCCAACTGGTCCAACAACAGTAGCAACAAGTTCGGCAACACCACCAACAACTGCGCCACCGGTTGTGGCAGCAACAACACAGCCACCTAGTGTTGCCCCAACAGGAGGAGCTTCTTCAGCACAGCCAGCACCAACACCAATGGGTAAATGATAATTCACTTTCTTTATTGTTACATCACTCATATTTCTTATTTATCTAATAGATACCACACCGCCAAGTGTGACTGCCCCATCATCAGTACCGGCACCTGCTGCTACTGATGTACCACCAAACAATGCTGCGTCCACTGTTACTCCTGCTGCTACTGCTGCTGCTGCTGCTACTGTTGCTGCCACTCCAGTTACACAGCCACCTAGCAATGCTACTACTGCTGCTCCTACAAATGCACAGCCAACTATTCCATCAAATCTTGGCCAGGCTCCTCCACCATCCTCCTAAGCTATTTAAGTCAGACTTTCATTTAATCTTATCGAAATACATTAGTCGTCTTAAGTTTTTTTGTAATAGGTTCGTCGTTCTACATTAATAATCCCCCCTTTTCCTTTTCAATTTTAAATGTACAATTATATAACTCATTTTATTTGTCTAGTTAGGCGGTAGGGCATAGCGAATGTCGACGCTATGATCTGCGCAAACCTTTTACTCGTTTCCACAACAAAATATTAACATATTTAGATTATAGTTTACTTAATCATTTCAAATTTGTAAACACTTTTAAGCAAAAAGTTAATACATAATAATAAAGTATATTCAACTACTTAAAAACAAAATCAGAAATGTTTAAATGGAA
Source organism: Amiota minor (assembly GCA_037043295.1). NCBI lineage: Eukaryota > Metazoa > Arthropoda > Insecta > Diptera > Drosophilidae > Amiota > Amiota minor. The sequence continues at coordinate 4,877,990 of JBAMAW010002155.1, read as the reverse complement.
ATTTATTGTATATAGTTGATATTTATTCAAGGTTGAAACTGCCATCATTTAGCAAAATCAACTCAACTGTTTAGAATATCGCTGAAAATACTGGAAAATATAAATACATAACATTACATTGTACTGTAGATTTTGTTAACTTGTATCTTGGTTTAAACATTGACAGAAGACTGAGGTGGAAAGAGCAAATTATTAAAGAGGTTGATTGGTTTTCATTCCTAATTTCGCATTGAATATAACATGCTCCTTTACATGGAAACTATAAAACTAGTGTGGATATATGGAATTCAACTTTGGGTCACAGCAGCAGAATCCAATATTAAAATCCTGGGACCATTTAAAGACTTGTCGGAACTCGCTAGGTATACTAATCTCTATATATATGTATATAAAAATGAACCAAAAAAAAAATTGTGTGATGGCGAAAACTCGAGAACTGCTGGACCAATTTTGATGATATTGTTTTTTTTTGTTGTACTCATGGAATTACCAGTCAAGTTCTCTGCTACCGGTAGGTGTCGTTGTTGTTGAGACATGGATAGTTTTATGTAATTTTTTTAACATTTTTTCGTTTGGTGCAAAATATACTGAATCGATTTTAATAATTCTTTTTTTAAAGAACAAATGAATCTTAAAGTTGCTTAGGTTATAATAGAATAGCAAAAAAATATATTATGCATTCACGTAAATTATTAATTACACATTTTACAACAAAGCTTTTTAGAAGAAACACCCAATTAACGCATAGGGGGTGTAGCAACGCACGCCGGGTAACGCTAGTACTTTATAAAAAGAGCTATCAACTTTATAGACAACAAACGACATTATATACTAGATTTATTAGAAAATAAGGTAAGGAACTAATTGCAAATGCTTCTGTTAAATGTTTAGAACGTGGGATTGAAGTTATCGCAGCTACTACCCTAAAGGTACACTTGTGTAGTCAAAAACAATCGCTGCCAGTCAATTGACTGTCAGAGTGACAATCCATAATCAGGACAATTGGTCAATTGGTTTAAATGTACCTTAATACTTTGTTCACACAATATGAGTTCTGTACAAATAGTGCAAAGTGAGCTAATATTTGTATGTCATATCATCATATCATCTGAACTAAGCATAAGACTAATCGCTGATAGCAAGGGATTATATCTGTGAAACACAATAGGCTGCAATCCTGTATTCTTTCATAAATACTTATTGTATCTTTATAATTAAGTATATACAATTATTTAAAATGGTAACTTACAGCTAACTAGATATTTATTATAATGGACACAATCAAAGCGAAAGTAACGAAGTGATTAGCTCCCGCCCTCCCCTAATAATAATTATTTACACATTTTGTACATCATTTGAGTTATGAAATAAGAATTAAGGATTATTGCGTGCATACATACAATAAGTATGATTATGAAGTCTTCTATGTAATCAAGTTTTTCATTCTTTTTTTGATACATATTGCATTTTTATTGGTTGTATTATTAATCCTTTTTAGTACATTTGGACGTTTACGGTAACGGTATCCTTTTGCAAAAGCTTCCAAAACATGTAAATGACATTCCTTACATTTATAATTCATATCATCCTTTATTTTCGTTTCTATAAGTGGTGAAATATATAGAAGATGTCGAGGTGAAACACGTCTAATAAGCGCCGTGAGTTTGAAATCCTCTGGTGTTTGCGACATTCTTACTCTTTCAAATTTGAATTGTTCCTTTAGATTTAAAACAAAATCTGCCATTGCTGGTAAATAATTGTGATTATAGAAACCAATTATGTCACTATATATGGTTTGTTTTTTATCGAGTTTTGAGACAACTTTTCGATAATGAATACTCTCTGCTTGACGTTGAAGGCGATAAAATTTTAAAATATCTGCAAATTGTATATTCATTACACAATTGCTTCGTCCAAATATATAAATCGCGCACATTATCAATTGATCTAAGTGCCGTTCTAACATTAGTGTGTGTTTATCAGTTATTGAGTATTCAAAGATTAACCAAATGTGCAGCATATCATTATCTTTAAGTCTTAGGCAAGAGCATAAATTATCTAATCTGTCCCATGCCAAATTGTATAGCTTACGCAAAAATAAGTTGAATGAATTCAAATGCTTACTTGGCATTGTAAAAGTTTTTTTCCGTTTTGATGCAACATTTTTTTTAACATCATCGTATGATGGAAGTGAAGTGCCTATAGCTTTTATCAGTGGCCACAGTGTAGATGTTTGGCGCCATACTAAAGTTTCCAAGCACATATCTTCGATGGTACTTAAATGCTTGATAAGCGAACGCGTTAATATGCCATCATGATGACGAACAACGATTTCAAGGATTTTATAAAAATTGAATGCTTGAATATTGCAAAATTTCAAGATCCAAGGAAACTCATGTGTTGTTGTGTTATAGGCTTTTAGGACCAGTTCCAGACAACAAGCCATTAAACTGGAATGGAAAATTGGTTGTTCAAATAGAATACTGAGACTAAGATTTGGCTTATGCTTTTTCTCTCCCTTGAAGATCTTGGTTAGCAAATAATAATATAGCGATTGTGCCAGATTAAAACGTTCAATGTTTTCGTTACTATCAGTTACAGAAGCTTCACAGAATTGTTTACGTGTAAAATTTAACATTATTTTAATATGCACGGGTGTATTTTTCATCATGCCTACACATAGAGAGTGCTTCACATAGATGACACTCTGCAAATGTTTTACATTAAACAAAGTTTTGTCAAAAACATCTAAACATGACACTTTCGTCTCTTTTAATGACTCCTCTTGGTTTATAGTTTCTTTTGTTGTGGTTCCTGTATCCCTCGGTATTAAAGCATAATTTGATAATATTCTTTCATCATATTCGCATTCTTCCATCTTCAACTGCTCATATCTTGTGGTTAATATTCTGTAATTTAACCAAAACCTTGAATCTGCTGTGAGACCCAGAAAAGATTTCTTAAAACCATAGATCATGTTGTTATTAAGAAATTTCTCAATCACTATTCGAAATAGACCCTTTTTCATTTCATAGATTTCCTTGGGATGTGCTAGAGTAATCCGACATAATGCCTTAATGGCACAATAGTCTGGGGAAATAGATGCATCGAAGTTTCCATTTAGCCAATCCTGTGGTACACCATCCTTGAATTCCATATTGATCAGGTCAAAGCGTTTGGTATCCAATACATTACGATAGATGAGCTCAATGCAACAGATGCAAAAATTATACAAAGGCACAAGATCCAATAGAATTTGAGGTATTTCATTTTTTGCACAAAGGAACAACAACCAACCCAAGCCAAATAAATTCTGACAATTATATTTTTCGTTCAATGAGTTGCCATCACAATTATTCACCTGTGTACTAGTAGTTCCATCCGGCGGCAACTGGTAGATTCGCATAAAGACATCCTTGTAGTATTTGAAAACCAATAAATTCAAAGCAAATGTACGCTCCAATTTCAGAATTTCAATTTGCACAAAATGCTTTGGCCAGTTGCAATTCCAATATTTTAATTTAGTTATAAAATCGGTAACGCTTAGACCACAATTGCGTAGCAAATGATTTAGATTTATGCCTTTTCTTTTTTCAGCGACATGATTTGATGTACCCACCTTAGGCGTTAGAAAATTGGCTGAATGCTGATTGTATTTAAAGTCGGATCCCTTCTGGATGTAGACCCGATTACCAGGGGAAGGCGCTTGATATGACTGCCATGCTATATACAAGGAACAGCATAACCAATGCATAGGGTCGCCTTCGGCTAATAAATTTTTCGATGTGTCGGAATAGATTTGCCAGGAACGCAATTGAATGTTTGTGTCAATGTTTAAACACATGCAGAGATCTGCAAATTGCTCTTGAAGCATTTCTAATTTCAACTTTATGTCACATGACATTTTATGCTGCGGATTAAGTAAAATTAACCAATCATTATGTTTTTCACTAGTTTAAATGTTTCTTACTTAAATTATGTCCAAATTTAAAAAATTAGTCCAATTTAAGGCGCGCAATGATCAAATTTTTCTAACTTCTTCTAATTGCAATGCCAGTCACACAAAATGTGTAATTGTATTCAAATTAATGAGAATGTCAAAATGAGAAGAAGCAGCATGCGAACCCAAATTTTTACTCTTCAAATGAATAAGAATCAAATTGTTCTCTTGTCGTTCTCTCTTGTTCTCGTATTATTGAAAAAGAGGTTGATGTGTGGCAACTCTAGCAAATACAAATGAGAACCATCATTTGAATCAATTGTAGTTAATTATATTAAAATATTTATTATTTTATTGAAATATGAAATTTTCTACCTTTGAATTCAAATGCAGGAGTGTGATTGCTTTTCATTTATGGTTCCGGACCCAAAGGGTACCCTATTTCAGAGACTTCGTTGTCCGAAATCCTAGAGTTAAAATTTTCACAGAAGGGCATCAGCAACAAATACTAGAACTAAAATATTTTCAATAACTTAAAGGGGTCCCCATACAAGAAACATTTTGGTTTGTATGGCAGCTATAAGATCCAGTAATCCCACGATCTTGAAATTTGGTTGCTTGGTGACTATACATCAGAAATTTATATTGTCGAAATTTCAGTTTGATCGGCCAATTAGGGGAAATACCTCCCATACAAACACACCCTTAATATTCAGGTTCTTATTCGTAAAACTTTTTTGTTTTTTTGGACTATTAAACTGAAGTTTAGACACTATAAGTTTCTGATCAGTCAAATCGGACGACTAGAGGGGTACGTCCCATACCAACCGCAATCTGGTACGAGGCTGCCTCGCACTTGGCCCATTTTTTGGATGGAAAGAGATATCTTGAAATTGTAGAAGCTTTCAGTCATCTCTTTTTTTGTTTAAACTAACACTGGAAATATCGCCAAGCGTAAAAAAAGTGTTTGCAAACGTATTCATTCAAAAAGTGAAGGATCTAATTGTACAAAATTGCTGTCTTAGTTGGTTGCTGAGCTCAATATATCCAGAGATAGAATACTGATATTGAAGCCTTTTGAGTTCAAAAAAGCTCAATAGGATTCTATACCGCAATTGTCCTCTTGTCCCAGTTGCGGGACATGCATACACAAAAAATTATCAAAGTTTATTTGCCAAAGGAATCAGTGAATTTCGATTAATGGTTTGGACCGCTTTAACAACCTATCATATTATATTGAACTAGATTTTTTCTGACTCTAAGTGACAATAAGGAAACTACTAACTACAAAATTTTGCGCAAGCAATTTTTATTTCGCAATTGTTCAACATATTCAATTCTATTAAACTCAAACTTTTATCTTCGGTGTTCATAACCACGATCACGATCATAATGGTCTCGTTCTCGATGTTCTCTTTCACGCCGACGCTCATGGCGGCTACGACTGTGACTATGACTACGGCTATGGCTACGACTTCTACTACGTGAGCTATGTTTGTGCTTCTTTTTATGTTTGCTTCGATGACGATCTCGTTCCTTGTTATCCAAAGATGTTGACGACGGTGGTGGTGAATAATCATCGACCCTACGTCGTCCACTTGATGAGGATGATTTATATTTGTAGTAATCTCTTTCATCGTGCTCACTGCGGTAATTAGAAAGAGGAGGCAATGGAAAACCACCGCCGCCACCACCACGATCGCGATGATCCCTTCGTTCAGTTCCACTACTACCACCACTTCGACTGGCTCCATATTCTTCTTCATACATATTTGTGGCATGGGCAACTTCATTCGTAGCAGCAGCAGCTACAACATTGCCTCCACGACCTGAGCTTAATTGATTAATTGTTACGCCATTTTCTCGGCAATATTGTTCGATTTTTTTCTCGGTCTGCTTTTGTATAGGTACCGGGATGCGGGGAAAGAGTGTTGAAAACCAATCTAATTTGGTCATAAACTGGTAAACCATTTGACCAACAGTCATAACCTTATGAATAAGAATTTGAATATATTAAAATTTATGCAAGCGACATTCAAAAGGAACTAAAGTCATTGGCGTTCATACATTTGACTCACCTGTCCGCCGCCAGCTTTAACATCAATCTCTTCTTCATCTTGAAGATAATCTTCATACCATTCATACAGATCACCAGGCGGCTGAGTGTAACGTAAGTACATAAAACCTAAAAAGTCAATATAGATTTAGAAAACAATACTTCATTTGCTAGGTACCTACTACGTAAGTATGTAAATACTTCGGGTACAGGATTGAATGAATGAATTGTCGGTCAGCTAAGCGGCGCAACTATAATGTGCTGCTCACAAATGCGACTTACCACCACCTACCTAATGCCCTAATATAGGGAGAATCTGTATGATTCAATAGTCCATTAACCTGTTTGCGTGTCAATCGCAAAGTATACAATTTGTACAATAAACAATAAGCTGTTGAGACAATTCCGCCAGCTCCAACACCACGCACCTTAAATTAAACAAACCAAATATTAAAAAATCATTAAGATGCCTTAAGCTATCAATTAATCAATATCAGTGATAAATACAAATAAACCAAGCAAATACTAGGAGGAGGAGTCATTGAATCCATTAGTATAGCTTGTTTTTAGTTGATCATTAAAACGATTATCGCTACATTTCATAAACTCACTCCGCCACACATCCCAGTCTGGCCAGATGTTTTACGTGACCCACGCTCCCAAGGTTCCATGTGCTTCACTTGATAATAGATCTCATCCACAACCTCATGGTAGGTTTTCAATTTAAACAAATGTACTAAAAAACGAGAAAAATAATTGCATCAATTGACATTTGCTTTGGGTACAGACTCGCGCGCTTTTTTTTCTATAAGACTGTTGACGTTGTTGTTGCTATTGTTAGTTTACCTTTGAAATAACTGGAACTTTGTATATTTGCAAGTATCAGCGGATTTAGATTCATTGAAGCCTCATTACCCCAAAATGGCAAAGTATTGTGTTGTTTTCCAACCTTCTTTCCCTGCCCTCCAGCCGATGAAGACGCTGAGTAATCTATGCATGGGCAATAAATGATGAAAAATTATGCGGCATTTTAATAAATATTTTTTATATATACGCTTAAGAAAAAAATATAAGTTAATGTTAAGTCAATACCTCTTACCTTCGTCCATCTTTAATCAGGAAAATGTGTGCGATTCTTAATTAAATTACACATGTATTTAAGGAACGTTGTGTTTAACCAATTTTCTTCGGCCTCGGCTGCATTTGTAAACGTTTGCGTTGCGAACAATGTCATCAGCAAAAAGGAGAAAATGGTTTGGGTAGGGTATACACTATTCGGTTCATGTGAACTAAGTTGATATGAACACGAAAAGTTCTCCGTTAATTATTGTCATTCACCGTAAAACATTTAAAAAAAAGGATTCTAAAAAAACTGAATAGTTTTTTTTGTACACACTAAACTTAAACAAAAACATATTATAAACCCCAATTAAGCTACACTAATTACTAATCAAATATGAACATAAATCATATAAATCGTTTACTAATGTACAAATATTAAAACAAACTCTTCACAAGCAAGGCAAGTCTAGAATTGAACTTACCAATCCCACAAAACATAGCATTACAAGAATAGTTCATATATAAAAAAAAAAATAAATATACCATATTTTTATATTCTACAATTAGAATCCAATCTAATGTAAACTATAATAAATATTTTAATAGTTCTAATCCTGTTACTAAACCCTCTGTAACCAAAGGCTACACTAGTCACTGCTTTAGCCTTAAATTCGTCTTAGTTATATAAATTTAAATTAGGGTTATAAATAAGTAAAATCAAATGAAAATTATTATATTCAAAATATAATTTACAAAATGGCGCATTCTACTAAATAGTTACTCAGCATTAATTCGTGATGCCAACTTAACTAATTTCGTTTTTCTTTGTTCATTGATTCAATGAAAACATTTGTGATCAAGTTTAAAATTGTATTTTCTTAAGTATACTATAATATTTTTAAGACAAACATATTAGAAATAATATTTTTTAATTGTTTTTACAAGCAAATCAACGAAAATAAAATGCACTATATTTAAGAATCATTGTTCAACACTAAAATAAGCAGTCCTATACCTAACCCACCTTTAGTATTATGCCCATTTAACTAAGTTTTTGATTAAGTTTGCTTAATTTTATATAAAAAAAAAGCATCATCTTCTTATCATTTTATCATAAAACCTATATTTAAGTTAATTCTGTTTGGTGCATTGATGAAAATGAACTAAAAAAGGAATGATTTTAAAGTTGAATTTTTCATCACTATAATCTACAGCAGAGCCTGCCAACTTGCGGCGAATGTCACTTTTTTCTTCCACGCTGTACATATAACCTTTTTACATCGTGGTGTCGCCGGATACGCTTGCATATTTGGTGACAAAATCAAAAAATGCAGATTTTTGTAAAAACTCTTACTGGTAAGACCATCACTCTTGAGGTCGAACCATCGGATACTATCGAAAATGTCAAAGCTAAAATCCAGGACAAGGAGGGAATTCCTCCAGATCAACAACGTTTGATTTTCGCTGGTAAGCAGTTGGAAGATGGTCGCACCCTATCCGACTACAATATCCAAAAGGAGTCTACCTTGCATTTGGTGTTGCGCCTTCGCGGTGGTGCCAAAAAACGCAAGAAGAAGAATTACTCAACCCCGAAGAAGATCAAGCACAAGAGGAAGAAGGTCAAGCTAGCTGTCCTTAAGTACTACAAGGTCGATGAGAACGGCAAGATTCACCGCTTGCGCCGTGAATGTCCCGGTGAGAATTGCGGTGCTGGTGTTTTCATGGCTGCCCACGAAGATCGTCACTACTGCGGCAAGTGCAACTTGACTTTTGTGTTCAGCAAACCAGAAGACAAGTAGAGAGGAGAGTGGCGACGACTAGTGCTTTGCAGTACTTTTACATATATAAAAATAAAATATAAAAATTGCCTATGAACTTTTAAATAAAAATAATGGGTTCGGTAAATTAAAAAAAAAAACAAAAGAAAATTTGTGTGTTCATTATGTTTATGGAATGTGGTGGTGTTTATTTGCAAATATTGGGGTATTCCAAATGTTTAATAGGTCATGTGCCGCCTTCTTATGTACGGTTCCGTCCCTCGTTCATATTCTCAGACTCTGGCGTTTAACCTGACAGGTTGGTTCTTCCAGTTTTATCATTATCTACTACCTCTTCACTTTTAATTTCATTTCGTTAACCATTTGAGTGTTTATTTAAAAAGTAAATAGAATTACAATATTTACATGATATAAAATACTTTCATCAATATGTACAATCTCTTCTTCTGTGTATCTTAAATGTAAATTATAAAACTAAGAAAAAATTTTAGTCTTCCATTATAGTGCTGCGTCTCCGCTCCGCTTTCAAGATGCTGCTGATGATCCTCCCTTTACTTTGCGTTTTCGCACTTTTTGTTGTGCATGAAGTTTTGGTTCATCACCACCAGAGTCTGCATTCGCTTCATCATCATCATCGAATTGTTGTGACATTTTAACTGAAGAAGTTGATTTCTTCTTTTTCTTCTTCAAATCATCGGTGGTATCACCACCATACTCACTGATACTACTGATCTCAGCAATATCTGATTCATTATTGGATTTCTCATCAGGAAAACTAAATTCATCCTCATCTCGCAGACTGCCAGTACTTGAGAGTATGAGATTGCTGGCGCTTCGTTGTAAGGTGTTTGTTATGCGATTGTATTTCAATTGTAGATTCGTCAACCAAGTAGCATCGGACCAATGATACCAGCTCAGAAGGAATATAACCAGAATAAAGAACAGATTTGTGCTAATACCGACAACAGCTGAGAAAACGGGCCAGTTAAACATTATGTAACGTAAGCCCGTAAAATCCGCAACAATGTGCACCGATACAGTATAGAACTGTATCTTTTGCGATTGTATTTCGACATAAACATCAGTTATGGGATGTTGTCTCTCTTCTAAATAACGTGAGAATATTTCGACTGGCACCTGTTGAAATTCTTCTTTTAGGCCAAAAACATACAAAGGACTCAGCACCCAAGTGGAGATCATGCGTATTAATGGTGAGCGATAACGCATCATGGCTGAACGACAAGAATGACCACGCAACATTGAATCATAATCACGCATTTCAGCGCAAACCATGAACATTCCAAGTTCTAGATTCTGAGGTGATTCTGGCATATCGATCTTGACTATCACCTTATAAGCTTGGCCAACCATCAGCAATTGTTGCTTTTTCGTCAATGAAACGTGTGCATGCGGGAATGTGCATGGAGTACTGGTCTCCAAGCAGGTTCTATGTGGATTTTAGATGAAATTTTTAAAATATATGTGCAAATATTATTCTATTAATAATCAAACTCACTTGAACTGCATATGCACAGGTCGTGTATGCGATATGGCCGGCATATAGATATAATAGAATGCAGCATACATAAAAACAGCCAACCAAATGATTAAGACAACGGCAAAGGCTATCAAGCCCAGACGTAGTACAAGCTCTTTCAGTGTACCAACTTTTTCATCGGCTTTCGCTCGAAAGCGATCATATAGGGTAAGACCAACATTAACTACTGGACGGATAAAAAATCGACGCCCAATCCCAAGTGGATCGATACAAAATATTATGAAACGCAGCAAGAAATTCATGATGATATCCGCTTGGTTTCAATACACCGGCTAAACTAAAGTCTAAAGCTATAAAAGCATTTAATGCATGTATACGATTCTGCTGTATTTTTTATTATTTATGTATTCTTATCAATACTTATCAGTGCTGCAGTTGTACAGCTCCAATTTTCGGTTTTTAATGCCTTGTTACTGATCTTATCGGAGTCCCGTTGTTGATTCACAATGTCGATGTCTTAATTATTTGGCAGCAACGAACCACGCTCGATGGCACAAAGTTCATCGTCAAGTGTTTAATTTATATCAAAGATTTGTTTATTATTTTTTTTTTATATACACGCTCGCGCCCACTAATAAACCGCAAATAAAAAATGATTAGATTACAATGACTTTTTAATGTTCTTCATTCACAGATTGTGTACATTGAATTGTGTTAAATGTATTAAGTGCTTTAATGATTCTTATCCCATTCCTCACGTTCTAGACGCTCTTCTATGATTTCTTTCAAATAGGGTTCCAAATATTTAACATCTTCCTCATATTTGGTCCATTCCTCTTTGGGCAATACTTTTTGATCATGGACAAGTGCAAAGCACGATAAATGCGAAAATTGCGTTCATCATATAATTTGCGAGGCAAACGATTGATTGCCTTAAGAACATCTTCATCCTCATAGAGGCAATCATCGCGATGTAAACCATATTGATTAAATCCAGACAATTCATAGGCCCATTTGCCCAGCTTGGAAAATACCATAGGTCCTTTTCTAGGAACATAACCAGACATGATGACTTTTAGTGAAATTTCTTTGAAAAAATTAAAATTTTCTAATAATTTTCCCAAGTGAAGCGTTCTGCTATAGTAACAGATATAAAGTTCTATTTGTTCTATTCGAAAAAATTAATTCGAATCTCCACGCTTACTTCGTTTTCGTACAATGAAATTATTGCAGGGTATAATTAGCAACAAACAGCTGACAGCTGTTGCAAGTGTTTCCTGCTCAATAGAATTTGCAAGTATTTCAACGAATTAGCAGTTCTATTGAGTCGTGAGAATAATTGACAAACTAAATTGATAATGAAAATTAAAGTTTTCAGCATCAATTTAACTAATTATATATATCAGCATTCTTCTCCAACAATAAAAACCAAATTCAATTCCAATTCTCTCTGCTTACTTCGGTTTATTTTGAAATAATTGCATTATACAAGCAACAAACAGCTGACGTCGCTGTTCCAGGTGCTGCTAACTCAATAAAATTCGCAAGACTTTCAAAGAGTTGGTAATTCTGATTGGTTTTTCTTTATTGTATTGTGTTCTGTTTTATTGTGTGGTGTGAAAATAATTGAAAAAGTTAAAATTATTAATAAATTTAAAGTTTAAACCTTTTAAATATGAGATATGTAATATCTGTTCTTTGTAATCAGTGAAAAATGTCTTAATTCTAAGTAGGAAATGTCTTATAATAAGACACAATTAAATGAACACCACCACACACTGTGAAGAGGCGTAGACAAAGGCGAAAGAAGAAGACCTCAAACCAAGAAGGCTAAGCTCCAATTTCGGAGTGACTCAAACGAAGTAAACGCAAAACACAAATAAAAGACACTATTGTGTACTATCAAATAACCAAATTCTAAATTGTACTTGTGTGCTAAATACGGTGGTTACAAGAAGAAGTGTGTAATATGAGTAATTATCGACATCACGGCGGTGGGGGATACTGTGGCATTGAAGTCAGAGATATGCATCCAAGAATATCACATCATTTTACTTATGTTAGTTCATGCGTAAAGTACATGATCTTTATGTTAAACTTTATCTTTTGGCTCTTTGGTGGCCTATTACTGGGTATTGGCATCTATGCATTTATGGACAAATGGGAAGCCAATGGTTGGATACGCTTGGAGACTCTCTATGATGTGATTTTAAATATTTCACTTGTTATGATCATAATGGGCATTGTGATTTTTGTTGTCAGCTTTGCTGGCTGTTTGGGTGCTCTTCGTGAAAATACTTGTCTCCTTAAGTTTTACTCAATGTGCTTGCTGCTATTCTTTCTCATGGAAATGGCCATTGCCATAGTGGGCTTTGTGTTTCCACAAAATATGAATACCTTCCTAGAAGAGAAGTTCACTGATAAGATAATACATTCATATCGTGATGATCCCGATTTGCAGAACTTAATTGATTTTGCACAACAGGAATTCAAATGCTGCGGCCTCAGCAATGCTGGCTATCAAGATTGGAGTAAGTTTACATACCCAACAGACATCAAAATTACTTTTTTTATTAATTATGTTTTATATTTCAGGTAAAAATGAATATTTCAATTGCTCATCACCATCGGTGGAGAAGTGTGGTGTCCCCTATAGCTGCTGCATTAATGCAACCGACATCAGTTCGGGTCTAGTCAACATTATGTGCGGCTATGGCGCACAAGAACATTCAGTTGCAGCAGCAAGTAAACGCATCTGGACCAGTGGTTGCATTGAAATCGTTAGAGTCTGGGCTGAACGTAATCTGTATGCAATTGCTGGAATTGCTTTGGGTATTGCTCTCATACAATTATTTGTCATCTATTTGGCAAAGACTTTGGAGGGACAAATCGATTTGCAAAAATCACGTTGGAATGCGTGAGCTCCATAGCATCACCCGATTGCTTATGGGTATACATACGATGATTATTATCGGTCTTAATCAGCATTTAATCCAAACAGAATTGTGCTCAAATTTTAATTTTCGTATTGGGAAAGCAACGTGCTAATATTTTATGCATTTTGTTGTTTATGCTATATTTTTATTTTAACTACAAAAAGTGCACGAATCATCCATTGATAAAAGGTCTAAGCCTTCTAAGCGCTTAACCTACTATTATCTTGCCTTATTTCTTTTAGTTCCTTCGAATTTAAATATGCAATCTCTCTTTAAACTGACAACATAAACATACACAAATATACCAAGCGCAATATTATTTTTAGTATTTCTTTTTATGCATAAAAAATTCTTAGTTTTAAATATTCTGCCATTTTATTTTATTCTACTTATTTTTTCCACAATTTTTACAAAATGAAAATCATAAATTTAAAACATAAAATTCTTTATTCAACAACAAGGCATCACAATGGGTGAACTCGCGTGTATTCGCGGGCTGCCTGTATAATCAAACCTACTCAACAAAAAGTATCTCATGAAAGATATTTTAATAAAACAAAAAAAAAAAAAGTCATTATATAATTAAAATATGTATGTAATTTTAGTAATTTGCATGCCGATGAAGTATAAAATAATTCTCAATATTAGTACTTTAAACGAAATTCCTTTTCTCTCTACCCTCAATAAATGTTTGTATTCTCGACTTGAGTAAGATTAGTGAAGATTTGGCAACATAAAATTAATTAACTAAATAAATAAAAATTTAAAAAGAAAAGCATTTAGTAAAGTAGAAAAAAAAAAAAAATGTGAGACTTGTGATTTTTTATTCAATTGAATGTTTAAATAAATTATAAAATAAAAACTAAAAACAGAAGAAAGCATTTATAAAAATTAAAAATTAGCAAAGAATTTACAATAATAACAAACAAACAATTTATGGTAAAAGTGAAGAAGAAAAACCAAATTTATGCTTATGCACATTAAGCGATATATAAATATATATATATTCGTATATATAGGAAAGCAATATGATCAATCTATATATGTATAGACAAATATAAAATATGTATACAATATTGTATTTTATTCAAAGTTGGAACAAAAAACCAAACGTGTGTCGTATTTTTTAATATTTAAGTGTAATTATTTAATAATATAAAAATCAACTGAATAAATTGTCTAAGAATATCTCTGAGTAGACTTGATATGATATATAAAAACCAATAAATACAAAAAAATTAATAAAATTTATAAGCAAATTTCTTTATATGAAAGGCCATGAGTATTTTCCAAATAGGTTTTACATCAGTGTTGTCATGACTCCAGCCTGGAGATATTTGATTTGCTGATTCTTGCAGCCTCTTCACGGATCGTGGGTGTCTGTAGATCTCTGTGTAGGATTGAGTTTCTAACGTACCAGGGTGGTCCAACAAGTCTACGCAGTAGTTTGGATTGAAACCTTTGAAGATTCTCAATGTTTGAGTTGGGGGCAAAGCCACACCGGTTTAAGTATAGAGTAACAACTTGTTTTTCAGGCTTAGCTGCGAGCTTAATCTTAAAAGCCAGGATATTTCTAAAAGTTTTAGGGTAGCTGTTTTATTTTACATTTTATGTGGGGCTGCCAAGTTAGCCTTCTATCGAGAGTTATTCCAAGGTATTTCGCTATTCTGCTTTGCGGAATAGTGTCTCTATTTTGGTTTATGGGAGGGCAGCTCTTGTGATTCATGGTAAAGGTTACATGAATGGACTTCTCTGTGTTCAAGGCAATGTTCCATGTTTTGAGGCACGGTTCCAGAATATTTATCTGGTTCTGCAAAATGATTGAGGCTATCCTGGGATTTGTAAAATAATGAAATCTATTTCTTTTTATATAAACTTAAATTATTTAGTTATTATATTTAAATCTTCGATATACATGCATACAATTATGTATATACATATTTACTTACAAAACATATTAACTCTTAAGAGCTAAAACACTTAACTCTACTTCAACAATTCTACATAAGAATTTAAATCGCTTTTAGTTTCATCAGTGGAAGCTTTAAACTTAGCTAAGATTTCTTTACGTTTTGAATTTAAACTCACAACTCTTATAGATTTCGATTCTTTTGTTTCCATTTCATCAATTGTTAGCAATTCTTTAATGCGTTTACGCAACAAAATATCTAAATTATGGACATCTGAACTTGGTTGTAATTGTTTTTCAACTGAAATTAGTGGAGGAATCATTTCAAAGGATTTTATAAAAAATGATACAAGTTCTTTTAAACACAACAGTTCTAGTTCACAAAACTCTAAAACTAAACTATTGCTTTCCCAATTGTTCTCAGCAGCAGCAACAGCTACAGAAGGTGGCGGCTCTAGACGTTCACACATATTGTGTACTACATCTTTAGGTACAGCAGCATCCAATTGACGAGTTGCATTACGTTTCAAAGCCTCTTGCAAATCATATTTAAAGTAGATTTGCCCATAACTGATTTGTTGCTCCCGGCAAATTTGGTAGAGTTTATAGCGCATGCTTCGATAATAATGATTATCATCGCATATTATCAATAGATCACTGTAACCTTCTTTTTTAGTGTATGCAATTTGATGATGCTGTAATAGTTCTACAGGCAATTTTTTTGTTGCTTTATATGCTGCAATAATACCATTTAATAACTTAATTATAGTGCCACGCTGTTCTTTGTAGTCATTTAAATATGATTTTACATTTAGTAAATTATCATAACACATGTGTATGATATTTAAATTGATTTCTTTCTGCTGCTGCTTCTCTAGTAACCAGTTGCAAAAGCTAGTCTTGCCGGCTGCTGGCAAACCAACTAAAGCGATGATACAAATGCGCATGTTATTAAAATTAAAGTTGATGTAATGATTTTTAACAGAAGCAAACAAATAAAGCTAAGTGTCCAAAAACGCAAGTATGAGTTGTGGTGAAAAATACCACTCTGGCTACAAAGCAAGACCAGTTGATGTTGGTTCCGATGTTGGTGGCGTTAGAACAGCGGCTTTACTTCCAATTTCTTGTTGTTTTGCTCTTTCTTTTTCTAAATCCTCTTGTTGTTGTTTCTCCAAAGCTCTTTGATTATCTTCCATTTCACGTATACGCTTTTGATTTATGGCGCTTTGTACTTCAACATAAACACTCATCATTGATTGATTGAAATGGGCAAACTTTGAAACACAACGATCAACACATGTTGCCTTCAATTAAATAACAAATAAACAATTTAATTCATTATTTTGTTTATGGAAAACTTACTTCATGTTCACTCAAAGTTCGCTCGCTTAAATCGTCCACACATCGCGTAAAACACAATTCTGTGACTTTGTTGTATAATGTGAGAAAGTCTTTTAGCTGTTTATGTTTGAGGAGTGAAAATGGATAAATAAAATGCTTTAATACTTGTATTTAATATAATAAGCTTACATTACGTAAGTTGGGATCCATTTGAGGGTGCTTAAAAATTTAATTTTTATACACAAATTAAACTAATATAACTTTATCTGCTCTCTAGACACACATTCAGTTGACAAGTGTTTTGCTAAACAGCTGATTACATTTGAGAGAAGCCAACTTAATAAAATAGTGATATAATTGTAAACAAGTTGGCAGGTCAATTATATATTAAGCTTATTAAGAAAAGCTACCGCCTAGATGTCGTCATTATCACATTTTACCAGGTCCAGGTGTGAATGTATAGTATGTAGTATATAGAGAAGTGCCGATTTATTTAGTAATCCCCATTCACCATTTGCGGCTGCTGCTACATTCGAAATAGATTCATTCGGTCAGTTAGTCAGTCAATGCGTACGCTTATTATTATTTCTAATTCTTGACCGTGTGAAAAACCAAACAACAAACAACCTTAGATAGAATAAAGTGCAAAGCATAACAACAACAGCAACAAAAAATAATATAAACAAGCCAAAAATAGCAATAAAAATATATCGAACACAAAAAAGGTGAGTTAAAAGTTTTTCGAATTTCAATGGCTCAAGGACAAGCAAATTATTATTTAATGCGTTTGTTTGTTTGTTAGAATATTCTACAAGGAGGTTTGTTTTCCTTTATGGTTTTCTATTTGTGTTTATAGTTTATTTGTTATTTCTATTTTGTATAGTAAAGTGCAAAGTAGAGTAGGCGTGCTTGCTTTTGGTATTATTGTATTATTGTGCTTTCTCTTTGATTTCTCTGTCGCTTTTCTTTGACATTTCCATTCCCATTCTGAGGCTGAGCTGCGCAAAATGAAATGAACAATAACAATATTAACAACCACACATATTTCTTTTCTGATGATTCTATGTATTTATTATGTGAAAAGTGTTCACGGGTATTAAGGGGGTGGTAGAACGAAGTACTTTTTCCCTCAATGTTCTCATTGTTTTTGTGTTTTTGTCGTGTCCGCTTTACTTTGCGATTGGATAATCGTCACTGCCAAGTGCAATCGACTTTTGTTTTGTGTTGCAATCAATTCTGTCGGCGACGTTTGACATTAACAAATTGAAGAAAATTGTTCAAAGGTTATTTATGTATTGGAATTTACCAAGAGAAAATGTTTACACTTTCTCGCTACGCACTACAGCGCAATCGAATAATTATAAATTTGCAGCAAATTAACAATTTGGCCAATAAGCAAATTTCAATAAATCAACACCAACAAAAAACTACAATTCCATCAACATCATCAACGTCAATTGTTGCAGTTTGTGGATTTATTAAAGCGCGAACTTTTTCAGGTGAGTCGCGGTTTGTAGATTTGTTGAGTTACGGCAGCAAATTTTTTCCCCATTGTTATGCCTCTCATGCGTACACTTACCATGAAAGATTTGTCCGACGAAATTAATTGTGATACCTTTTTTTTTTTAATTTTTATTTTTTTTATGTGCGGTGAAAGTTTTCTTAGACCATTTTCAAAGTGTTGCTGCACTCGTAAGTGTCTCTCTGTCTGCTTATGTGTTTTGTCTGCCTATCTGTCTCTCTTGTCTGTCTGCTCGTCTGTCAGTCTGTCAGTATTTCCATCTTAACTTGGCATGTCTGAAGTATGAGTATCAAGTATAGAGTTTAGTTGGTTTTTAATTAGTTTTGTGGTGTGAATGTTGTAGCTGTGAATTTTCCAAAATAAAATTTAAGCACACCATGCCATGATAGTTTGTTTATATGATGTCGTAAAAGTCTTCTTTTGTTTTATGGCCCTCACTCAGCCGGTCTGTCTGTCTGACTGTTGTCTGTTGGTGGCGTGAGATTTTTCAAGATCTTTAAGAAATATGAGACAGTGATTTTATATGATAACAACAATGTCCGATTATGGGTAGAAAGAGAACTTGTTCAAATGGATTGGTTTATTGCTTTGTCTTATATTCTTTCTAGAAATTTAATCAGATTCTTATTCTAGAAAAGTTTCAGAGAGAATAAAGTGCATGAATTTATTGTGTGAATTGCGTTAACCATTCGGTCTCTTGTTTTTAATATTTCAAATAATAAATTGATTGTCATTTACCTAGAAAAAAAGTGCAAAGCATTCAATGAGAGATTGAATTTAATTAGTCAATCAATGACAACATATATACATAATACTAAAATTTCGTTAAGTGACGTTAGTTAACTTTCCTTCAATGGGCCTCTGATTGAATATCAGAATTGAATGAAGATAGATTTCATTTGTGAAAGTCTTATGAAACCTGAAAATAAAGTTCCTTATGTTGAATGTTGAGAAAAGTCTCCTAGATATATAATGATCAGATCTTTGGAGCTCTTATGACTGACAAATACAGATGGATTCAAATTGAGAGCTTGATGGACCGTTGGTCAAAAATGTCAGGATCTATTTGGGACATTATAAGATAGGAATGTCATCATTTCTTATGTTGCATTGTAGATTCAAACAAAGCAGTTTTTAACTAATGGCGGTTCTGTGGGGACAAGTTCGTTACCTAGGACTAGTCCTGGACAAGCGACTTACATAGCGAGCTCATATAAAATCTACCACTGCATGTTTTTTTGCGAAATTTCGAAGACTTGATTGGTCGCTTCGGCCATCTAGTAGATTGTCACTCAACAATAAGAGGATAATTTGCAGACAAGTAGTGGCCCCTGTCTGGCGTTACGCTATTCAAATCTGGGATTCTGCTGCTGCCAGCAACATGCAGAGAGTTCAAGCTTGCCAAAGACAAGGTGCTTTGGTGCATAACTGGTGCTCCTTGGTTTGTTCGCAACACCATCTTGGCACAGAGTCCTAAGAATACCCACGGTACATGACGAAATCCTGCAAATCAGCAATCGTCATCAACAAATCCTACAAAGTTATCCAAACTGACTGGCGGCCATCCTCATTTCTAGCGTGAGCCGACGTCGTTTAAAGAGCCTCCTTCCAAGCTAAAGCAAATAATATAACTTCTATATTGATTCAATATTTTTAACAATTATAATTTGTTTTCATGATTCTGTTGAAAACAATTCAAAAAAAAAAAAATCATTTATAATCTTAGATATAGAAGAAAGAAAACAATTAATTTTCAAGCAAACCCCATTTATTTGAAGTTTAATAGTCAGAGAAAACTTTTTAATTTATGTTCCTTGACAATTTCATATTTTGTATGTTTTGTTTGTTTGTCTGTCTGTTGATCACTTTAATGCCTATCTGGCTGTCTATCTGTTTGTCTGTTTGTCTGTGTGACTGCAGACTTCAAATTAGTCTACTCATTTTATTAGTGCATAGATTTGTTTCTTCTTTTTATTGTCATTTGTATTGTAATTTTGATTTATGTGAGTGTCTTCGAAACGTCCAAAACAGAACAAACAGAATGGTGGAACCTAGTGAAACAGTTTCACGATGAAGCCAATTATAAAAAAAAAAACAAGCAAATTATATACCAAATTGTATACTAAAAAGAAAAACTATTTATAGAGAACTGTTTCTATTTCTTCCGTCGTTCAATTCAATTCAATTCAACACAATTCAGTTGAATGTGTTTTGTTTGGTGCCCATTGATGTTGATGTTGCCTTTGCTTACTACTGCGCCCACATTCGATAAATGTATCTAATTTTATTATATGTAGCACACATACATACCAACAAGTATATTTATAATACATAGACACTTTTTATTCATTCCTTTTTTTTTATTTTTTTTTATATTGTATCTATATTTTCTATTCTATTTTTTCATTCAATAAAAGCATCACTTTTATTTAAGCTTTTTATTTATTCAATTTATTTATTTTTTTTTTATTTGCTTTTATTATTTAATTCAATTTGTTTTCTTTTATTTAATTTTACTGTATTTTTTTTTTTTTTTTTTTTGTTACTTGATTTTATTTTTAATTGCACTCGACACACTTCAGTGGTTTAAAAATGTGTCGATTTGGGAAATGACGACGACGACGACGACGATGCCGATGCCGCCTTGCTATCTTTGTATCTTGTTTTGTTTTTGTACATCTTTCGATGTTGTTTTCTTGTTTTCTTTTTTAAGTTCACACAACATAAATATTTGAATGAGGTTTTCCCCTTCCTTAACTTAAAGAAATACATATTTGTATGTTCATGAGCTGCACAAATTTGTTTACAACCAAGAAAAACATGAAATGGATTAATTTTATTATAAACTTCATTTATTAAATGCATTTTTTTTTTTTTTTTTTTTGTATAGTTTTTATCATTTTGTATTTGTGTTCATTTTTTTAAATAATTTTCTTTCTAATTTTTAATCACTTTACAGTGCGTTTAATTATGGTCTTAACTTAAATTACTTAATTGCTTTTTTCTTGTTGAAAGAAAATATGAAAAATAATAAAAATTGTTTAGTTTTGCAAGTCATTGTTTTGTTAAATAATAATATTATAGTAAAAAGCACATAAAATTTATTGTAATTACACTTTCATTCAGTCGAGAGTTAATGAACCTGAGATAAGCTCAAGTATTCAGTAGTTAAGGTATAAGAAATCATATCAAGACTATCAGTTCTACCCACTTAACAGATACCTTGCCTTGTAGCCATTTGGTTGAAGCGTTGGAACCTGAACGTCAATCATCAGAAATCTGCCAATGTTCTTTTCACACTCAAACGTAAACGTTGTCCTGCAGTTCACTTCAATAGCAACTATCTACAACAAAAAAAAAATCAACATTGCTACCTAGGTATACATTTTAGATAGCAAACTGACTTGGTCTCAACATGTCAGAAGAATCCACTCTAAGTGCACTACAAAAATTAAGAAACTTAATTGACTTAAAGAAAGAAGTAAACTGCGGGGTAGGAACAAAGTCCTTATATACAGGTCCAACATCACTCCTATCTGCTCCTACGGTATTCAACTATGGGGTACTGCTGCAACGTCACATATAGGAAAATCCTGGTTTTACAAAACAAAACCCTACGCCTAATAACTGGTGCCTCTTGGTTTATCCGCAATAAATCCCTTCTTAAAGACCTAAACGCGTACACTATGTCGGCGACCTAATAAATCACCATAGCAGTATATATAGTGAGAAACTGTCGACACATCCAAATCCACTGGCTAATTCCTTAGCAACTCATCGCCAGAGGAGAAGATTAAAAAAGCTCCATCCTGGGGAGTTTATAAGTCGTTCTATTATATAATATAGGTGTAAATTAAAATAAATTCTTTTCTTTTCGTCATTGTAGTGTTGATCTCCTAACAAGTTATAGCATTAAGTACGCTGATTATTGTTAGTATTTACGATACATTAACAAATATTAGTTCTTTGGTAAAAAAGATATAGATTTGATAAATGTAAAGAACTTAAGAAATTATCAGTTAAAAGATGCCTTTCACAGAAGTCTTCTGCCTTTTGTAGAAAGGAACTTAGATTAAGGAAGGGCGGAATATAGTCTCCTCGTTAATGCGGTCTGTAATATCGAGGGACTCAATTACTGCAAGACTGTTCTATTTCCAAAAAAAAAAAATAAGTAGTTGGTATGTTTTTCAGCTAGTAGGACAGAAATCTATCCATGTCAGCTTTTTTCCTTTTACTCTCAATTTTCATTAATGAAACTTCAAATTTACCGTGACTACAGTCTTCTCAATTCCTAAGAATTTTTCTAAGACTATAAACCAGACACTTTACATGTTGATGTGTAGCAGTAAGATAGAACTCTATGGACCTCAATCAGACACATTCAAAATACACAGAATTATATTTATACTTATGATGTGATTAGATCCCTTAAAATTCTTAATAACAGGGCTGATATATCTAATTCTATAGAAATTCACAAAAAATCAACTGAGATTCTTCTAAAAAATTTTCTTTAGTTGGTGAAGGAAAGAAAGAGTAGTTTATAACAAAATTGAGACAAAAATATACAACTAATTTCTACTAATTCAATCATGATAATCATACTTTCCTGGAATCTCACATATCTTTGGGTAAATGTGAGAAATGTGACAACAAATCAACTGTAACACTTTTGAAATTGAATCCAATAAAGTCTACTAATGTGAACTAAATTTAAAATTATTGAATATTAATTTCTATTCACCAACTCTCTGGCTTCATGTACAATATTAGCGTTTGTTTCTATAAGCTTCTCAGGTTAAAGGTCTTCACTTCACTCCATTCATTTTCCATCTGTAACATTTATATTAGCGTTTGTTTCTATAAGCTTCTCAGGTTAAAGGTCTTCACTTCACTCCATCCATTTTCCATCTGTAACATTTATCATTACCAATGCAATATGCTTGGCATCAGTAATAAAAGGCAAAGGGTACCCATGAGATTATTTCAAATAAACTTAATACTTTTCTTATCTGTACAGACTGAATTTTTATGTATTTCGTGCCCACTTGATGATGTGGGTCATTTATTTTTTTGTTCCATTTTTAATGTTGTGTATGAAGTGAATATAAACACATAGTAATAGTCTTGCGGTTAATTTTAACAAACAAATAAAGTGTTTAAATAAAACCAAACATTAACAAAAAGAATAAGAAAAATGAAATGAATCTAATATACTTAAATATATTTACAACTTAAATTTCAGTTAACCGCGACGACGTCGACGACGACAACAACCAGAAGAAATCCGTAAAACAGACAACAGAAACAGCAATAAATATGGAAAATAAAAACGAGAAAATCCAAGTAAATAAAGAAGAGCTTAAAAAACGTCTTACACCATTGCAATATCAAGTTACACAAGAGGCAGGCACAGAGAGACCCTTTACAGGTGAGTTACAAACAATGCAATAATAATAACCACAACTTAACCATATATGTATTTATTTTCTTACTTACATCATATTATCATCATTATTATCCAATGCATCCATTCCATATCATCATCATCATCATCATCATCATCATCATCGACATTATCAGGTTGCTATAATAAACACTATGAAAAAGGCGTCTATCAGTGCATTGTCTGCCATCAGGATCTCTTCAGTTCGGATACTAAATATGATTCCGGTTGCGGTTGGCCTGCATTCAACGATGTACTGGATAAGGGTAAAGTGACATTGCATCGTGATGCCAGTATTCCAGGTAATTATCGTTCGTTCGCTTTCCATCTTCTAATTAACATTGAGTTGTTTTTATAACAAAAATATATAGAAAGAATTATATTTCTTTGTTGTTTGCAAACGCGTTTTTTAGTTGTGCTTTTCTTTTAATTAATAAATAAATTAAAAGCAAATTAATTTGTTTGTTGCAAGAATTTAAAAAAAAAAAAAAATATATAAAAATTGTTGTTGCTCAACTTTACATTGTAGACGCTTTCTTTAGGCTTGAAATGTAAATTTAAAAAGTTAAGTTATGAGTTGCTCCATAATTATTTTTAGAGGTAGACAATGCACTCTTCTTTTTTTTCTTTTTTAGATGAGGAATTACCATCAGAATGATAGGGATAGATAATCAAAATACAAAATACCAAACCATTCTTCACATATTTAATTCTATTAAAAGAGAAAAGAAAATGATTGCAATAGAATATAGTAGATGTACTTAAAAGATTTGGATAAATGTGTTTAGGTATGTTTAGTACAAAAGAATGTAACACTCTTTGTAATAGCAGCGCCATCGGGCGTTGAGGCTAAGTACTTGTTGATTGACCCTCGTATACAAAAGTCAGACTGTGTAGAAAAGCATTAAGAAGTAGACATTTAAAAGTTCATTGTATGCTAGGTAGATGGATAGAATAAATGGATGGATAGATAGATAGATGGATGAATGAATAAATGATTGTCTGGATAGTTGGATAGATAGAAGATGAATAGATAAATGAATATGGTTAGACAGATGAATAGATAGATGAAGATAAATGGGTAAATGAATGGATAGAGGATGTTTAGCTAAATGGATTACTACTCATTTTGTAATCATTCACATTTCAAATAGATTATTGTATAGACGGTTGTGTAGATTAAATAGATAGAAGATAGAGGGATGAATGGATAAAGATAAGATAAGATGGATAAGATGATTTGAAAGAAGTATTGATAACTGATAGATTGTTAGATGAATAGATAAAAGAACCAAGGTACTGTAATTTTTTAATGTCAAGTATCAAAACAGGATATAAAGAGATAATATGAAAGCTTTGTTAATGAAGAATGAGGTCGATGGACTTTAGTAAGTAGGCTTTGTAGTGAGACAGGTTTTTTGCCCTGAAAACTCTCATTGTACAAATACAAGTATATTACAAGATAAGATCTGTACAATATTAGTTAGGTTTATAAAATTGTTCAAAAATGTTCAAAAAAAAAAGTAAAAACATACATCATTCAAAAGTATTGTCCGCCGGAAGCGACAACTTTTTCCCATCTCTCTGGTAATTTTCGAATATCATCTCTGAAAGATGAGTCCTTTCTGGCCTCGATGCAATCATTGAAAACGTTCTTTGTCTTCGACACTAAAATCACCAGTTTTGAAGCGTCGAAACCACTCTCTGCATGACTTATCGGTCGGAGCAGATTCACCATAAACTTCCTCAAGCATTGGATGGACTTCAGCTGCCATTTTCTTCCCATTAAAAAAGAAAATCAAAACTTCCCACAAATGCTGTTTATTCAACACAAATCCGGACATTTTCGAAGAGGCAAAAATCAGTGTTGTTGACAGATGTCAAACCTTTTCAATGGAATAGGTAATCGCTTCCAAAATCGTGCACAACTTGCAAGTGGAGCAACCTTTTGAAAACGGACCGAACTAATTTGTACTCCCAATAAAAGACCCTTAACTTAACTTTGAATTGCTTAATAGACAACAATTTCAATGGCATCAAGTGCCTAAATAAGACATTATTTTGCAATAAAGTGAAGATCATTAGAAGATTATTAGTTTCTCTTAGGAAAATATTGTAAATTCTATTGCTAAAGGTAGAAAGAATATCAAACCCAAAGAAAATAAAAATTCCTATTTTCTTTTTCTTTTAAAATACTCGTATTAACAAATTGCAAAATGTGTTTTGTCTTTTATTTTGTATTGTATTTTCCACTGACTTTTTGTTTTATTATTTTATAATTTCTATTTATTTATGTATTTAATTTATGTGTTTTATGTTGTTGTGTTTATGTTGTTGTTAAGTTGTTTGCAAAAATGTTGTTTTTTGCTGCTGTTGCTCGCTTGTTGCAATGAAATCAAAATTAAATGGTTGAATTGGTTTATGAATTGAATTTGAATTTTTGAGAATGATGTGATGTGATGAACCTGTAAACGCGTAGTAGTCCTTTGTTTTCTGTATGTTTGTCTGTTATGTTCCTGTTTAATTGTGCAAACAGCTTGCGCAAACAAAAGTTGTATTGTTTGTTGTATTTTAACTCAAACTTGAGTGAGTGTCCTGTGCCTTGTGTATTTGTTTGTGTTTATGTTACTAATAAACCGGAAACCTAATTGAGTATCTCTCTATCTATCTCTATCCAATTTTTTCAAACCCCCCTTTCAAAAAACAAAAAAAAAAAACAAAATTTAATCGAAATATGAACCAAAATCCAAAAATGGGAACATAAAAAAAAAACCAAATTAAAAACAAAAAACAAATTTTCCTTAAAATTTTTTGCACAAACATCAACAATAAAAAAAAATATATTATAATAAACTAAATAATTTATATATAATAAAAAAAAATAATAAAATAAAATAAAAAATACTAAAATATAGTAGTAATTTCGAAAATGTTAGGCATGGTGCGCACCGAGGTGCGTTGCTCCAAATGTTCGGCACACATGGGTCATGTGTTTGATGATGGACCTGCACCGAAAAATCTACGTTATTGCATTAATTCGGCCTCAATAGATTTTGTGCCCAACCAAACCATCAAACCATCAGCAACAACAACGTCCAAGAAATAATTTCATTTAATTTTTGTTTTTTTTTTTTACAATAGAAAACTAAAAAAAAAAAAATGGAAAAAACTTGTCTTATTTTAAATAATTTTATTATAGAAAAAACAAAAAAAAAAAATATTGTAGATATAAATTTTGTGCTCAAACAAAATGTTAAAAATAAAAAAAACCAAAAAAAAAAGATATATTAAAAAATATTTAAATAAAATATTAATTTTTTTATATGGTGCTAAAATGGATAAAAGTTAAGAAGAATATTTTTATTATTTAATTTTTTTTTTTTTTTGTTATAATTAAATGATTTTTTTTTATTATGGAAAATCGTTTTTCAACATAATTTTTATTGTGTATTTCATAAGCTTATTTTCTATTTATTTATTAGACAATATTTATTTATTTCTCAAAATGGGTTTTCATGCTCTGCTTGGTTCATAAATAATAAATCGTGTTTTGTTTTTACATTAGAAATATTGAAACGCTTTACACTTGTTGGTAAAATATAAATGTAAATGATGATGATATGTAAAAGGTCTTCTTCTTTTTACTCTTTTCATCTGTTTTTTATTATGCGATTCTTGTCTAGTTATCATCATCTCATGGCTCAGAGATCCAGATCTGATACCTTGATCAAGTCCTAGTTAAATGAATCACGTAAAAACATTCACGCATGGTAGTGAATGTTGCTCACGCTCATTAACAGGCAAATAGTTGTCTATTTGTTGAAGAGATTGAATATCTGGTAACTTGAATTTTTGTTCACTATTCTTATCAAATGAATCTGAAAGTACCATATATGATTGCGATTGTCTATAGTGTTTAGTTTCATGTGTATGGAACAATTGCTTAAAGTTGAGTTCGTTACAAAGGAATTGAAACCTGAGCTAAATAAGTTAAATGATCTAATGAATATGATATAATCTGAATAATTGGATAACCAAGTAATTGAGCTCTGAGCTTTAACATGATGGATGATGTGGTCGTAGAAGAATAGATAGAATAGATTTCGCCATCAGACACTTCAAATTTCATCAATTTATACTTATATATTATCTATCTATATCTATGGTATACATACATATAATAAAACATAGTCTCCCTGCTGCATTTGTCTGTCTGAAAGCGATAAACTCAAAACGTACCGAACGTATTTTCATATGGTTTTCACCAATGGACCACACTGTTCATGAGAAATGTTTTTCGCAGTCTACTTTGTAGGTGTGGGTTCGCATCCCACTTCTGATATTGTAGTCAGTTTGATAGTTGGTACAAGACTGAGTCTTCTTTAATTTACTTCTCTTTACTTAACTCTAGGTACATAATTACTTATAATCACTTATATTATTATTTACACTAACAAAAGAGATGCTTACAGTATATAGTTCATTCAGGTTTCATGTAAATTGGTTCAAATATGACGTTGATTCTTGAAATTATTAGGAAAAATAATGCCATAAACTGTGTTAATAACAAAACCAAGGGGTATATAGTGTCTTAGACAGCAGAAAGAATTGTAATTGATAATGTAATGTGACAGATGGCAGCCTTCATTTTGGGAACACTACTCGATGGCAGACATATAGCGCATTCAGCATTCAATCTTCCGTTGAATTCAAAACAAATCGAAAAACCAACGTCCAACATCAACAAAGTTTAAAGTCCTTAAAAAATCGCTTGAAATACTTTACCAATAGGGCGTAACAACGCGCGTATTATACATATAAGATAAACATCAGAAGGTTTAAAGTATCAAATTCTAAAAGATTAGAAAATTTCAGTTCAATAGCCCAAAAATCAAAGGTTTACGAATAAGAACCTAAATTTTAATGGTGGGTTTGTATTGGAGGTAACCCTCCTAATTGGCCGATCAAACTGAAATTTTGACAATATAAATTTCTGATGTATAGCCACCAAGCAACTAAATTTCAAGATCGTGGGATTACTGGATCTTATAGCTGCCATACAAACCAAAATGTTTCTTGTATGGGGACCCCTTTAAGTTTTTGAAAATATTTTAGTTCTAATATTTTTGCTGATTCCCGGAAATTTCAACTCTCTAGCTATTATGGTTCATGAAATATTACCCGTGGACAGACGGACAACGAAACGAGACTGCTATAGGGTTCCCTTTGTATCCGGAACCCTTAAAATCAAATGCTGAAGTACTTTCTTATTTAAATAAATGCAGTCCAACATAAGTCCAACAGAAGAAAGTTTTGTAATAATAATCCAATACTACGAATGGCTTTGGATTATCAGATTAGCTGCTATATGTCCAAAATAGATGCATATTTATATTTTCCCTACATACCAACAGATGCTGTAAAGTGTTCGAAATCTTTGGTTTAACCAAATTTAACTATACAATATCTATCAATATTAACACAATGTACAGACATAGACATATCGATGTTTGGTCAATTTTGTTCTCTTTTTTCTTTATGTTTCTCAATATACATATATGGAGAAATCTAATGTTGTACCATAATAATATTGTAATAACAATAATAATAATATTGTAATTTGACCCAAAACCATATAAATAAACAGCTAAAAAGCGTTGCTTGATTGATTTTATATTCAATTGCATTGAAATTACTAAATTGAATTGAAGAATTTAAGATTAAAATATGGAAAATTTTAATTAATTTTCTCTTTCATTTTTTGTTTATTTAACATTAACCTCTCTTTACTTTTTTCTTTAATTTTTTTTTACCCATTTTATTTGTTATTTTTTATTTAATTAACATAACATAACATAAACTCAACTCAACTCAAATTTAATTTAATTAAAAATATTATACAATTTAAAATATAGAAAAAAACCATTAAATTTACTTGTTGTCAACAATATAAATAATGAATATTTTTCGTATATTTTTTCTATTTCTCTTTTTTTCGCTTTAACTAAATGTCTCTGCCTTGTTGGGGGGTCTAACATCACACAAACCATAAACTACATAAAATTATTATAATAAATTGTATTAAAACAAAAACAAAATATATTTTTACAAACAATCAATCACAAACATGCAAATTGTGTTACACATAAAATAATTTAATTTTTAATAAATAAATTTAATTGGTTCTTCTGTTTATCATCATTTTTAAAAACACATAAAAACAAAATCATTGAATTCACCTAACAACACACATGTGCTTTTTATTAAATATTTAAATATTAATAAATATTTTATATATACCAAAAAAAAATAATAATAATAATAATAATAATTGTGAAAAAAATAAAATAAAATAAAAACATTTTGCAAAAAATCATCATTTTATTTTTATTTATTTTCATTTGATTTACTCTGTTTTTCTCTTATTCATTTTGCATTCATCGTCTACAAAATATAATATTGATTGCACTTTCACTTCATCGATCGTCGATCGTCGCTCGTCATTCTTTATTTTATTTTAATATTCTTTTCTCTATTGTTCCTTTGTTCTGCTTAATGTCCTTCCTTTGCTGCTTCTCTCATCCTATTCTTCATACTATTTCATTGCACTTTTGATTTGTCTATTTTATTTCTCTTTTAATTTTTCCATACATTTTGCAATTTTGTTTAATTTTCATATAATTTCTCTTTTAAATTTATAACAAAAAAATTATATAAAAATAACTAAAATGCAACAAACAATAAAAATTGTAAAATGAATATCACAACAACAACAATATAAAAATTTATATTGCAACAACAACAAATTCTTATTCTCCTGCAAATGCAAAAATTGCAACAAAACACAAACAAATATTTCCAATTAATCAAATTAATTTATCGCAAACCAAAAAAAAAATAAAACAATTAATAAATCTAAAAAACAAAAAAAATGTGCAAAAATACAAATACAAAAAGGGGGTAATATTTTACTACTAATTAAACATCCAGAACGCATACGCACAGAGGTCCGCTGCGCCCGTTGTAATGCCCATATGGGTCATGTCTTCGAGGATGGCCCAAAACCAACGCGCAAACGTTATTGCATCAATTCAGCGTCAATTGTTTTTGTATCTGCTGATGAACTGAACAGTCATCAAGCCACATCACTGGCACCTACTCCAGCACCCGTGCCCATTGCCCAACAATAACAGGCACCAGCAGCTGAAGCACAAGTTGCTCTGGAAGAGAAGCAGAAGCTTCTGAAGGAGGAGGCGAAGGAGAAAGTTGTGCAACAATAAAAGATGCCAATGATGAAGACGTGATGATTTAATTAAGTATAAAAAACAAAATGCAACGAAAATCATTTATTAATTTGTTTTTAAAGAAAGAAAAATAAAAAAGGAAGCTAAAAAGAATAATATTATTTTTGATATTTATATATGTATGTATTTGTTTTATCTTTAACTTAACAATTTATGTGTATCCCTAACAAATACAATACTAAATAATCTTTCATAAACTGATGATGAACAACAAAAGTAAAAAAATCAGCAACACACATGTGGCCAATTATTTATTATTATGTAGAACATACAAATTTATATTGTTATACATATAAAAAATGTATGTATGTAATAAATGCTTCTCTCCTTTTTTTGTTATTATAATAATCAAAATACAATTTAAAATTCTAACAAATTCTAAAATCAATAAATATCAAAAAATAAGAAAGTTTTGTTATAAAAAATATTTAAGTTCTTCACAGATTATTAAAATTGTCTCCTGTGTAAATATCAGCAACAATTTTGTCTTCTTGATTTCTTATTTTGTATATTTTATATAATAAATAAATTGTATTTTTGTATAGTACAAAAAAAAATGTCATTATAAATCTTTTCATCTTTAAATTGGATTAGAATTTTATGAAACGCATTGAAATTCTATTTTCTTTAAGTTTAAAGTGCTGCCAACTTTTTTTTGTTTCATTTGTAATATGCTCAAGCTTTTAAAATGTATAAGCTTAATGAAAGCTGTTTGTATGGGAGAAAAAATTACGTAAAGATGTAGTGTGTAGTGGAAAATTCTCTTGTGTTTTGTTGGTAAGTGGAGAGAGTTTCTTGTTTTTCAACGTAGCGAGCGAGCACATTGAATTTGACATACATTTACCGGTGGCAGCTTTCATCAACCAGCTGATGCCATTGTACCGCTTTATTCATAAAACTTAATTATCTAAGACAATGACATTCATTCGACTGTGGAATAACATTTTTTAATTAACAAATAAACGATTATTATATGCAGTTAATAAAAATTTATGAGCACACATAAAACATAGTTCAAATATGAATAGATAAAAATATATTTGAGTGTGTTGTGTTAAGTGTTTGCAATCAACATCGGACGACAACAAGCTCTAAAATTGCCAGCTATTTAAATTGATATTTGATTTATTTCGAATGATTGTCGCTACGCACAGATTAAGAATTCTGATTTTGTTTAAACACTTGATTATATTTAGTTTGTTTTCATTTTCGTTGTTATCGAATTTCGTAATGTAGCAAAAAAGAAAATCAGAATACAAAAACCAAAAAGAAACAGAAACAGAGAACATTAACACCAACATCTAGTTAATGTCATCATGGTGTAAAAAAACAGCTAAAATCAACGTATAATAAAATACAACAAGAACAAGAAAAAACAATAATAATTATACTAAAATCAACAACAATAAGAAAACCAATACAACAAGTGCAAGAATATAAACAATTGTGTTACGTATATGGGACGGCGGACATGTGACGCGCATGACGTCTGTTTGAATTGTTAGCTTATTTTGATCTACTGATGTGATTTTAACGTATTTTCAATTGAATTTCGCAAACAAACCCAACCACGGCAGTTTTAGTTGTGATTGCAGTTTGGTGTCAATTGGTGGCAGTTTCACAAGCCAAAATCAAAAGAAGAATCAACAATGAAGGAGTGGTTGACTGTATCATGTTTGCTATGTGTCTTTGGATTTGTACGCGAAATCCGACCATCGGAACCATATATAACGGAATTCATGTTTGGAGAATGGCATAATTTTACCGAAGAACAGGTAATTTGTATATACTGAAGTATTTCTGACAATGACAATCAGTCACTACTCTGCTCTTTTAACAGGAGGAGTGATATCAAGTAGAAGGCTTCCAAACACTTAATTCATACTTCTTTAATGAACTCGTTGGGCCAAAAAGTCATGGAAGTCTGATTTATTATGAAATTTTTTAAATACCTAGGTTGACACAAAAGGTACTGTGTGTTTTTGTCATCATTATGGGATTTTTATGGCATAAGTTAGCAAACCTATACCAGCTATCATCCCATGACCTTGTGTAGCGTGAAGTCCACTTTTTTCATTTGCAACTCATTGCATGTCTGCAGAACTATTAGTCTGGCTGCCAGCTGAATGTGTAATTTATAAGATGTGTTTCTTTTTTTTTTTGAGTGGCTTTAGTATTTTTCATAAAAAATGTTCAAGAAGGTTGTGAAAAATATCGGTAATCTCTCTGATCTGATCGTCGGTTAAGCATTCGTCTGTGATTGCCTAAACTGTGGAACTTAAAAAAGAATGCAAATGTCAATCTTTTTAGTATAATAAAGTTTAAAAGCTACTTAGCCTTGTAATTTCTACTTATTTCTTCATAAATCCAAAATAGAAGTGATTATTCTATAAATATGTAAGTTCCATATAAACCATTCTAAGAATTACAAGATTAGTTGCTTGGATTCACCAACTTCATTTTAAAATACTACATAGTTTGTGATATGAAAGGATCGAGTTTATCTGGAAAACTTAATGCCCATTATGATGTTTGGTTTCAACTGCTCTAATTGTCGGTGCAAACCCTACCGATAGATTAGGCTGCCGCCGGCACAGCTTTCATTCCTTTCACCCCATATCGCTGCAAGATGGTAGTCCATTAAAAGGGAGATCACATAGTTAGTGTGTACAGAAGAAATGAATGACATTTTGAGTGGAACCATAGTTTATATGTTTATTGTTTTCTTTTTCAGGTTTATCGGGAAATATATCCCTTTGGCACATATTCATATTTGGCTCAATTAGTTGTAGTCTTCTTGATTACAGATCTCTTTAGGTAAGTACAAGCTTACGACTTACACTCGTGGATATTTGTCATTGCAATTCATTTTAACTTTTAAATTTTTATTCATTTCCTTTCATAGATATAAACCTTTGATCATTACTATCGGTGCTACTGGTGTCATAATATGGAGTATGCTTATATGGACGACTTCTATGGCTGCTATGCAGACATTGGAATTCTTTTACGGTACTTATATGGCAGCTGAAGTTGCCTATTTTACTTATATTTATGCAAAGGTGGATAAGAAATACTATCCACGTGTAACTTCACATACTCGGGCGGCCAATTTTGCTGGCAAATTGGTTGGGGGTATAACGGCTCAATTGCTTGTCTATTTTGAATTGATGAACTATAAGGAACTAAATTATATAACATTGGCAAGTAAGTTGGTCCTTTTTTTTTTTTTTTGATTGTTAATGAATCTCTTAATTCAATTTCCGTTTTACCATTTCAGCACAGATCTTTGCTATGGTTTGGGCTTTTGGTCTACCAAAAGTCGATAAAAGTTTATATTTTCATCGTGAAGCTTATCTCACAGAGCATCGTAGTTCTGTCAAATCGAACAGAAGTGTTAATTCCTATCAAAGTGATACTGGAACACAAATAGTTACTACCCCAGCATTTCAATTGCTTTGGCAACATTTCCGTAATGCTTACACTAATCTTCGGGTCCTGCAATGGAGTCTTTGGTATGCAATTTGTTTTTGTGGCTACTTTCAAATTATCTCCTATGTGCAAGTACTTTGGAAAGATATAAAACCTGAACAGGAGGTGGCATGGAATGGTGCAGTGGATGCAATTTTAACAGCTCTTGGTGCTTTGAGTGCTCTGGCAGCGGGTTATTTGCATGCTGGTCTCTTGAAACCAAAGACAAGTTTATTTTGTTTGGCAGTATTTTCTCTCTTGGAAGGTGGTTGCATCTTAATGATATGTTGGACAAAAAATATTATGGTATCCTATGTGGGTTTCATTTTATTTGGTGCTCTCTATGCATTTGCTATAACAGTAACGAGGTAATGATATAAAAAATATATGTACCTACACAGATGTGTCTATAATATTTCTTATAATTTTTCAGTGCCGAAATTGCTCGTCATTTGGAAGAAGACAGTTTTGGTCTTGTTTTTGGTTTCAATACCCTAATGGCTTTAATACTACAAACAATTTTAACAATTGTTGTGGTTACTGATGCCGGTCTAGCGCTGAACATCGTAGATCAGTATACGGTTTATGCATTTTATTTTATTGTTACTGGCTTCATTTATTTCATATCTATCCTAGTCGAGTATATTATTGTTGATCGCCGATCTAAATCAAAACATAATATTATCGATGTTAATCAATAATAATAAATAGTTTTTTTAAAAGTAGTTTAAGTAGACTTATTAAATGTGATTGTTCTGATAGTGAATTCAGAAGACTAGCGCACAAAATGTAATAGAAAATATTCTATAGTTTTATAAAATGTATACTGGTATTTTTTGACGATATTTTTTTTTTTTTAATTTACTACTTTTTCCAAAATTTATTATTCAATTTAGTCTTGTAAAGGAATCTTTACGAACCCATTTATATCACAAAATAATGTAATTGCCTATTTATTATGAATAAAAATAAGTAATTCAAATCAATTAATGGATTTCAACTTTAATTTGTCTTGAAATGATTTCTTTAAAAAAAATTATATGAGGAAGTAAGATAAATTCAAATCGTGTACTCGAAATCCATTTTTATAGAATCTCCTCCTTTAAATCACTGTGAAGGACCTGGACTAGCTAGTCCATGATTGTTCCTATTAACTGGCAGCAAAGTTTATCGATCAACGACTCCCAGGGAATCATTTTAGATGCCTGTAAAATCAAACTAATATATCATATTGAT
Organism: Amiota minor; assembly: GCA_037043295.1. Classification (NCBI taxonomy): domain Eukaryota; kingdom Metazoa; phylum Arthropoda; class Insecta; order Diptera; family Drosophilidae; genus Amiota; species Amiota minor. The sequence continues at coordinate 4,842,491 of JBAMAW010002155.1, read as the reverse complement.
AGAATTATAATATAACCACCCTAAATTAAATACTCTATATTTCTTCCGGATATGTGTATATTTTTTCATTATTGACTAGGTAGGACTTTGACGGCTCAAACTCAAACACCTCGGAAGTTCTTCACTTAAAGCATGAAGTACAATGAAATGATGAGATCCATGAAGGCTACTTGTAACTGTGGCCTTTTTCTAAGTGTTTATAGTTGTTAATAATGGTGAGATTTATGCTTATTACAAACTTATCAATGTCAATGTCTAGGAATCCAAAGGAACCAAAGTGTGTTACAAATCTTCAAGTCATGAAATCTTAAAGTTAATTAAAACATTAATTATTTACAATAAATTAGACTAATAAAAATAATTTTCATATATTAAACTGGGATATGTGTAATACAATTGACAAAAGAAATGAGAGCAGGCAACTGGCAAAAAGAAATATGAAAAATTTTTGTTGAATACTGAAAAGAGCATTTAATTTTGTTTTACAATATTCACGTCACGAAACTATGCGACAACATGACTGACTGACATGACCATGATTCAATGTGATTCATGCAGCCTACATAATGCTGCAGCCTACATAGCATACTTATTTGCTCTATGTCATAAGGGTTTGCTTAGTCTTTACGCCTTTATCGTTTTGATCAGTTTTTGGTCATTTTAAAAAAGTTATCAAAATGGAGAAACGGGGTACGTATTACAACAAATTTCATATTGTTGTTGGAAAATTTTTTCTTTAAAAATTTTCGATAAAAATTGTCACGACTCTATACGACAACATGACTGACTGACATGACCAATTTTTACAATTTGCATTTTTAATTAGAACAAACAAAAAAAAGAGAAGTCGCTCGGGCAGAGAATCAGGAAATTGTATTGGCTCCTAAACAGTCGCAATAAATTGTCACTAAAAAATAAGGTACACATCTACAAGGCAATAATTGCTCCTGCTTGGCGTTATGGCTTACAGGTGTACGGCATAGCAGCAAAAACAAATATTGCTAAGGCAGGCCAAGACATTGCGCATGATTTCTGGGGCCCCTTGGTTCATGCGCACAGCGGACCTTGAGCATGACTTGAAAATACCAAAAATTGGCGACGTGATTAATCATCAGGCCAAGGACTACATTAATCGGTTGGCAAATCATCCAAACAATCTAGCCAGGCGGCTTTTAAGGCAACGCAGAAAGGGAGGGGTTAGAGTGGCGAGGAGGCTGTTCTTCGTTCGATGGCATCTTGTACCAGCCAAAACAAAGTCAAAAAGTAAAGCTTATCTTTGGGGGATAAATTAGTTTTAATGTTAGTCTGCTGTATGTTTCTTTGGCAATAAGTGTTCTCACCCCATTTCTATATGTGAATAGAATAATTAATCCCTGGTCATGTTTTTAGAATTGGTCATGAATTTGTGTTTCGCTGTGCATTTCGCCTGTTTAACAAGTTTTTACTAGCGAAAAATTTTGTTTGGTTGATTTTCGCAACCGCAATTAGATTTTTCATTTTAAATATTGTAAATAAAAATAAATTCAAATTAAAGAATATTTCTATTAAACTTTTCTGTTTATTAACAGTTGGATATGGGCCTATTTATACCATAAACCAAAAAACTCCAGCTTAAGGAAAAGACAGACAAACTGAAATCGAAATGGTCATAACAAGATCGATGCTAAATAGACAAAGGTCCTTCCATGGAAAGAAATTGTATTTTTCTCATGCCATATACCGTATATGACACTTCCCAAAACCTGAATGTAGAAGAACCACACCGAATTTCATAGACCAATATGTCTGCTTCCGTCTTTAGCCAAGATATTAACATATTTAGGCAGGCTGTTGAAAGTATAAAGTTACATCATATTCATTAATTCAATATATTACTGCTAGCACCCAATAATGATGTTTTCAGGTAAATGATTTGTATTTTGCAATTGTATTTTGTGATATATTTCAATCATGTATGTTCCACTTTGTTGGATTGAGACCTTACCGTGGTAAGAGAAGTCAATAGGTGTAAGAAGCCTGAGAGCAGCCCAAACCAGGCAACATAATGGATCATAACGTTTCTGGGGGAACTTAACTTAACTATATGCAAGCCTATTATATTGAAAAATACAGACTGTATATTCTTGTATTACTTCTGAACCCCCTCCTTCATTTTATCAGCGACCCTGTGAATAAACAAATAGACAAAAAGACTGGCTAGACTGGTTCCCCGAAACGATGCTGAATATTTACATTAATTGACACACTTTATGAGTTCATAATTTCGATAATCAACCATTGCTATTAATGAATAAAAAGTCTACATATAAGTATAAAAAATTGGGTGATTAGATAAACAAAACATACATTCACTGCAGCAACGTCAACGTTAGCAGAGAGTTTCTTAAATTTGTTTGCAATTCATACCGACGATATCTTATAATTTTAAAATTAGTCGAGTTATAAGCTATGTTCTTCTTAGTCAAAAGTTATGGGGAGTTGAAATAAATTAATCTTTTTAATCGGCTTATTAAAATTGTTTAGTAGAAGAAAGTTTCAATTAAGTTGGTAATTTTGTATAATATCAATCAGTGTCTTCTTATTAAGTCATTCTCATTATTAGATCCCCTTTTCATTATGGAGGAGTGGTTAACTATATCATGTCTACTCTGTGTTTTTGGATTTGTTCGAGAAATTCGACCATCGGAATCATATATAACGGAATTCATGTTTGGAGAATGGCATGATTTTACAGAGGAACAGGTAATTCTTACTATTATTGTTTGCTTTCTCATTTTTGAATAACCTTTTGCATAAGAGATGCTTTCTTATCAAAACGTGTGTGTAAACTTATTATATATTTCAGGTTTACCGCCAAATATATCCCCTTGGCATATATTCATATCTGGCGCAAATAGTTATTGTCTTTTTGATTACCGATTTCTTAAGGTTTCTTAGTATAGTATTTTTCCTTATATAATTTTTGTTAATGTTTGCTTTTGTAGGTATAAGCCTCTTATTATTACTTTGGGAGCTGCCGGAGTCATAGTATGGAGTTTGTTCATATGGACTTCATCTCTAGCAGCCATGCAAACCTTGGAATTCTTTTATGGCACTTATTTGGCAGCTGATGTTGCTTACTATACTTATATTTATGCTAAGGTCGATAAGCAATACTATCCACGTGTAACTTCTCATTCAAGGGCAGCTATATTCGCTGGGAAAGTGGTTGCAGGGGCAACATCACAACTTCTTATCTCCTTTGAAGTGATGAACTTTAAGGAACTTAATTATATAACTTTAGGAAGTACATAAGTCCTGGAATTTATAATAAGTTGTATTACTAACTAAACTATTCTAATCTACTTGTAGCACAAATATTTGCTATGTTTTGGGCTTTTGGCTTACCAAAAGTGGATAAAAGTTTATATTTTCATCGCCAAGAGAAACATCGTATGTCTGGAATATCAAAAATTAGCAAAACTCTCGGCAATAATGAAGATGAAAACCAATCCATCAATCAACAACCAAAGGCTTTTCAATTACTGTGGCAACACTTCCGAAATGCTTACACAAATATTCGTGTCATTCAATGGAGTCTTTGGTACTCCTTAGGATTTTGTGGTTATCTGCAAGTGATTTACTTTATGCAAGTACTTTGGAAAAGTATTAAACCGCCTGAGGCAGTGCCTTTGAATGGCGCAGTAGAAGCAGTTTATACAACCTTTGCTGCACTAAGTGCTCTTGCTGCAGGCTACCTACATGCTGGTCGCTTGAAACCGAGATCAAGTTTATTGTGCTTAGCCATACTTTCCGTATTACAAGGTGGTGCCCTGTTATTGTGTTGCCGGACTCAAGAGATAATAGTATCATATGTGGGCTTTGCCCTGTTTGGAACTCTTTATGCTTTTGCCATAACAATGGTCAGGTAAGTAAGCTGAAAACTTCAAGGATTATTTATTATTTATGTACTCTTTATTGTAGCTCTGAGATTGCACGTCATCTAGAGGAGGACAGTTTTGGTCTGGTCTTTGGTTTTAATACCTTCGTAGCCCTTATACTTCAAACAATACTTACAATTTCTGTCGTTTCGGATGCCGGCTTGGCGCTAAGCATTATCAGCCAGTATACGGTTTATGGATTTTATTTTATTATAGTTGGTGGCATCTATCTAATATCGGTTATCATCGAGTGTGTTTTCATAAAGGAGGCACCAGCTGTAAATAATACTATTGCTGATATTAGTCAGTAATAAAGAAAATTAATACAGAAATGTGAGCTTGGAATTTTAAATGGCGGTTAAATCTTTTAAGGAAAGTTTTTTATGCTTGGACAAGATTCGGTATTTAGAGAAAACTACATATGATCAAATGTTATATACTTACAATATTTGTCCAACCCATTTGTATGTAATTGTATTGGTGTTGTCACATCTTAATTGAGAAGAATTCTAGGGAGTCTAGAAAGTGCAATGTTCCAGTATTAGCAAATAGAAGTAATAGTAAGTCATTAATATAAAACCCACCATTCAGCAATATGTACTTACTCGAAGTTATTCCCATCTTTAAAACATTCATCAATGGATCTCAATGAACTAAAGCTTGGATGCTGTCGCCAATAAATAATAAATTTCCTAGAGTATTTAACCATGTTGGGTGACTTTCAGATCAGACTAACATTTGTTTCCTCTTGAGACGACTACTTACAAGTATAAACATCAAAAATTACAATGCTTGTTGAGATTAAAAAGATAAAGAAGGAGAAAAACCCAAGCCAAACAACGGGAGTTTTGGATTTTGTTCGTGTTCTTTCATAGTTTTACTATTTTAGAATTTTGTCCAAGTTCTGTTCTTATTACTTAATTATTGTTGATATTCTTTATTGGATCAAAAACAATTACAGTGAAACCTCGATAATAGGGAATGTCTGTCAATCAGGATGCTGAATCATTGGTTTGAACTGTGATTTCCCTCTATAATCCTTGATTTCATTCCCTTATTAACCATGATTTAGCTCTATTAATTTCTAATTCGCTTGGCATTCGCAGTGATCATTAATAAGTCACAAGGCAAAGCAATGTCCATTTGAGAATTACATCTAGAAAATCCATGCTTCTCACATAAACAATGTTATATGTAAAGTGTTAATGCGTGGGCATCCCCAAATGATAAGATTTTTTCAAAATTTCAGTAAAAATTAAAATTACATTATTTTTAAAATTAAAGTGCTTAAATAAAATCAGAAAAAAGGGAGAGTTCTGCCGCAGAACCAATGCATGTTAGAAAAACTTGAACCCTCGTCCCCTAAGCCTGTTTAATAATATTTAAACGACCCTTTCTCAAGCCAAAGATAAATGGTGCTAGGTTTAGAAACTGAATATCGACAGCAGAGATTTGCATTCGCCAATGTTGAAAAATTAGTATTCTATATATCAAATAAGTTTATTAGATTTTTAGTCAAAATCCGGGGAAAACGAACTGAGTAGACTAAGAGACTCGAAAAAAATTACGGCTCGTAAAAATCTAAAATTGCCCACATTCATTTTTATTTACTGAACAATCAAGACCCAGAGATAAAAGAATACATACTACCTACCAAATTTTTTTTTTTTGTAATGAACTTCGTTCCGAGCAACCAAGATAGACGAGGTTTCACTGTACATATACTTTTCAAACTGCATATGTGTAACTGAATTTACATAAAGTTATGAATTTGTATTAACAATTTTTTGTTTTTTTTGTTTTGGTACTTCGTATGTACGAGTATGATCTATTCCAAACTTTGCTTTATAGTCACGTCCATTTGAGTACAGTGTGACAAACTAGTGCCAAATGTTTGGATATAAAAATATTTCTCTACAAAGTCAATGCATAAATTGCATATAGAATTATTGGACAATGTAAACTGATAACAAATTCTTAGGGGAAAATTGAACAAAAATTTTAATTTATTATTAGTTTGTTCCTCATTCTGAATTAATGTTGTCTTGTAAAGAACCATGTGTAAATAATTTAAATTAGAATTGTACATTGACTTTATCTACTATAGTTGAATGTTGGTAAATAATTTATATAACAATGCAGGAGTGGTCAACCATATCATATTTACTTTGTGTATTTGGTTTTGTTCGAGAAATCCGACCATCAGAACCTTATATAATGGAATTTTTGTTTGGTGAATGGCATAATTTCACCCAGGAACAGGTAAGTTCATATACATCTGGAGTGAGAAGTTACACAAATGATTCCTGCAGAATAAGTCAATTTTTTGGCTTCATCCTTCTTTAATAAACTTGTCAGCATAAATAACATGGATATCAGATATCTTATGAAATTCCCTAAGTGTTCAGATTGGATCTGTAGAGAATAGGACACTGTTATGTTGTTATTCAAATTAAATACAATTTATTTTGGAAATTTATAGGTTTATCGGGAAATTATTCCCGTTGGTACATATTCCTATCTTGGACAATTGATAATAGTCTTTTTAATCACCGATCTGTTTAGGTAAGTTGGTTATCAATTTTTTTTTATTCCTCTCATCTTATATTATTTTCTGATTAGATATAAATCCCTTATTATTGCTATGGGTGCTTCTGGTGTTATCATATGGAGTATGCTTCTATGGACGACTTCAATGGCTGCTATGAAAACTGTAGAATTTATTTATGGCTTTTATATGGCAGCCGATGTGGCTTACTATACTTATGTGTACGCAAAGGTCGATAAGAGATACTATCCTTTAGTAACTTCACATACACGCGCTGCCATATTTTTGGGCAAACTTGTTGGGAGTCTTATAGCACAATTACTTGTCTACTTCGAATGGATGGATTACAAAGAACTTAACTATATATCATTAGGAAGTAAGTTTTAGTCTAGGGTCTTTGTTTCATATACCTCTATATAATCTTTACTTAATATCTATAGCTCAACTATTTGCTATGTTTTGGGCATTTGGTCTACCAAAAGTAGAGCGCAGTTTGTATTTTCATCGTAAACTGGATGAGAGAATTGAAAAAATTAGTTCAAGGAAATCAAAAAACAGACGTAAAGATTTCTATAACAACACCAAATCGGCATTCCAACTACTCTGGGAACATTTCCGTAATGCTTACTCCAATTTACGTGTGGTCCAATGGAGTTTTTGGTATGCAACCAGTATGTGCGGTTATATCCAGGTGATTTTCTATGTGCAAGTACTTTGGTTGGATATTAAACCAGAGCAACCAGTTTCCTGGAATGGTGCTGTTGACTCACTATATACAGCACTGGGTGCCGTTAGTGCCCTGGCAGCAGGTTATCTATTTGGAGGACGCTTAAAACCCAAATCAAGTTTATTATTATTGGCTACACTCTCTGCTTTACAAGGTGGTTGCCTCTTGCTGTGCTGCTGGACAGATGAATTGATTATATCTTTTGTGGGATATGTATTATTTGGTACATTTTATGCTTTTGGTGTTACAATTGTCAGGTGAGTAATACAATAGAAAGAAATTTCATTATATAGAAATACAGATTAAATTATTTATTGTATATTACAGTACTGAAATTGCCAATGATTTGGAAGAAGACAGTTTTGGTATGGTTTTTGGTTTTAATACCTTCTTGGCTTTGGTATTTGAAACATTACTAACACTTGCTGTTGTTTCGGATTATGGCTTTGCACTAAGCATTGTCGATCAATATGCGGCATATGGATATTGTTTTATTGTTGTTGGTATAATTTATTTAATTTCTGTTATAGTTGAATGTTGTTTTGTTCATGACTGAAGATATTGAAATAAACAAATGCAAGGTAGAGTGTGTTTGGAAAACAAACTCGCAGTGTCTATATTTACTAGAAATTATTCTTGATCCTTCCTAAATCTTATATAGAAAGCCCAAGAAAGGAGGTCACCTCTATGTATTGGACGAAACGCTAATTCTATAAAGGTCAGTTTATGATAAAGGCGAGACTTCAATGGTTTGAAGGCTGTAGTCACGCAAACTCAAAGCAAGAGAGTTGGAGTAATTCTCTCACTGTACCAACGTATTTCTTTTTTAACCAGTGGGAACCGAAGTTCTCTGTGCAGCACCGAACTCCATACATAGAGAAGAGCACTCACAACCCTTCGCTGTCGAAAGTCCATATTGGTTTAATTATTGTTGCTTCTTAAATATATTTGGCTTTTGTTTTCTCCTCTTTGTTTGTATTCGGAACGAATGATATTCTTCTTTCACGTTGCAACTTCTTCTTGGAGAGCTTCTTTTTTGCTGGCTCATAATCGTTAGCCTTGGAGACGATCTCCTCCTTTCCGGTCAGAAAGACCTAAACGTGGCACGGTTCACTTGAATGTGATCGACACTAGATGTTCAACATCGATGCCCTTGCAATCGGCATTGGCTTCAGCATTGCGGAGCAATTGCAGAAGGAACTCAGCCGATTTCTTGAGCCAACGACCCTATGTGGTCTTCTATTGTTTCGCCTAATCGCACCATTGAAACGACGGAAAGGTTCGCATTCTTTTTGCTCAATAACAGCTTTCAGTCAAGACGCAATGGCAAGCGTTTAATAGCCAGAGTGGTTTCATGAGAGTTCTTAAAATGCACACGTAGATTTGGTTCACGCGAATTGCACAATTTTGTGGCATTCTCTGCTTCTCTTGAGTAGCGGCCCATTGTACAAAACCTTTGTCGTTGTGAATATTCTCCTGCCAGTTAAGTCTTCTGTATAATATTTATAAAGTAGGACAAACAATCTGCTCACCACATGGTCGAGTTTATTCAGAAATGTGAAGTCCTATTGTGATTTCTTTCAAATTCAAAATAAATTGCCATTCACATTGAATGATTGTTCGTTCATCAGCATATAAAGCTCCTTTTCACTGTGACTAACAAATATGAATAAGAAGCAGCGACTATCAGTGTTTGTTTTTGTATAAATTCGGCGGCATAAATACCATCGCATAAAAGTTGCTTAGAAAGCCGTTAATCAATTATGTACAAGCATAAAAGTTAGTTCGATGAACAGTGAAAATATTTGAAGATTCTGAATTTGTTATTGCTATAACACAATAAATTGATTGAGTTATTGACTTTTCAAAGTAAATAAATGGTAAGTATTTGAGTGTGAAGAGAATCGAAACTAAACACAACACAACGCAACAAAGTGAAGTGGCGAACGGACGTCAATTGTTGGTAATTGAATAAACGGTTCTTATTTCTTTGTTTATTCTATTTTAAGAAATTCATTGTGAAATTCAGTTTTCGTATAAACGCACAAAGAAGAAAAACATGAGTATGCGGTTTTTGCGGCGAGGGACGATACAAAAAATTGCAATTGTCTTTGTTGTCTTTGCATTAATATTTACAATTGGATATTTAAACGAACCGGAAGAAGTCGATAGAGAAATTAAAATGTATGTTATTCTATATACAGATCAGTTATGAGCAATTTAAATTGCTTATCTGTAAATTGATGTTCACTGCGTCATTACAATATTAAAAAAACCTTATCTGTTTTTTTTTTTTGTGTTCAGTAATATTATCGAGCGTTCCATACGTTCGGCGATGAACCAAGGGGAATGCCGGCATCCCCACTTGCCGATAGATAATCCAGAAATTATGAAGTTCTACAAGTCTGTTAACAAGATAAATTGTGGCGGAGGCATAGATTGGGTTATGTGTGAGGTATGTTGCATAAGTATGCATATGTGATATGCATACATAAAAAACAATGGAAATTTTGTTTTTTCATAAAATTTCTAATATTTCTTTGCTTATCTTAGAAATCAATATGTTTTGTTAAACCGGAAATAAGTGCTACACATGGCGAAGTCACTTGTTCGTATACAGATCTTGTACGAAAAAGTGATTATAAAGTCTCATATGGCAAAAGGACGTCCAATATGAAGGAACCCTATGTCCTGCAGGATAGTGATTTCGTTCGAGTCGTTTGCAATGCCGAAAGTGGCCATAGTTGGTATGGCATGGCTTATGGTATACGTGATACTGTACAACGTTCGCTGTCACCAAATTTCGCACCTAACTTAGTCATTTTACCACCAGAAATTATTGCTCAACAGCAACAGCTACAAATCCAACAACAACAGCAAGATATCACATTATCACCATTTTATAATGTTCTCATGTTTGGTTTTGATTCACTGAGTCGCAATGCCTTTATACGTAAATTACCAAAGAGTTATGCTTATTTAACAAAACAATTGGGTGCTCATATCCTGCAGGGTTATAATATTGTTGGCGATGGTACACCACAAGCCTTGGTGCCTTTGCTCACCGGCTATACGGAACTTGAGTTGCCCGAGACACGCAAACGTGTACGAAATTCGCGTATGGTTGATGCATATCCAATGATTTGGCAGGACTTTGCCAAATTGGGCTATATAACTTCGTTCAATGAGGACTTACCAAAAGTTGGAACATTTACGTATCGTATGAATGGATTTGATGCTCAACCAGTTGATCACTATCTGCATACTTATTATTTGGAAGCAATGAATATTTTAAGTGATAGCCAAACTCATTGTCTTGGTCATCAGCCAGATCATTTGATTATGTTGGATTATACGAAGAATGTAAGTCGATTGAATCAAGAAAGCAAACCGACCACATTTTAATGGTTCTCATTTTCATATTGTATTACAGTTAATGTTGAAGTACAAGGAATCCCCAATATTTGTCTTTAGTTTTCATGGCGGTTTGTCACATGATTCAATAAATTTAATTGGTGCTGCCGATGATGATGTGCATGACTGGCTTGTGGCTCTCAAAGAGAAAGGCATTCTTGATAATACAATACTAATAATTATGTCTGATCATGGAAATCGTTTTGCTGATGTACGAGCCACTTTACAAGGCAAACAAGAAGAACGTTTGCCATTCTTTAGTTTTACCTTTCCAGCGTCATTTAAAACACGTTTTCCCACTGAATACAACAATTTTGTGGCGAATACAGAACGATTAACTACACCATTCGATATACATGCAACGCTAAAACATTTAATAAGTATGATCTATTTATATATGTACATATATGACCCTATAAGTTATTGGCTGTTTGTTTGTTTCCCCATTCATTCTCATTGCAGAGCTACAATCTATAACAAGTAGTGACAACAGTGCTGAAGACACAACATATGATGGCAGCAACAGCATAAACACTTCTGCTGACAACAATTTTGATTCAACAAAATCAACTCCCCATATTTCTAATATGGCAAGCGAACGTGCAATTTCTCTTTTCGATCATATACCACAAAATCGTTCTTGTGCCGATGCCTACATTGAACCGCATTGGTGCGCTTGCCTTAGTTGGCAACAATTGCAACTAAATGATAGCAAAATAATGGGGATTTTATTGAAAGCCAGTGACAGCATTGTGAGTGCCATAAATGTAGCCACCAATGTACATCGTGAATTATGTGCTCCAGTGTCCTTGCAACGCATAAATTGGGCTTTACGTCTTAAACCGCACAAAGAACTTTTGCAATTTAAAACAAGTAGCGATCGTGATGGCTTCCTAGCCGATATGACTGCTAACACGCACATCTATGAGGAAATTTATCAATTACAAATTGTTACACAACCAGGTCAAGCTCTTTTTGAGGCCAGCGTTGTTTATAATTTACAAAATTTTAGTGCCACAACGAAGCTTTCGGAAATATCACGTGTCAACAAATATGGCACACAAGCAAATTGCATTTACGAACGTGATCCAGAGCTGCGAAAGTATTGCTACTGTCGAGACTAGTCAATCAACAGTTATTTTTTTTTAATCAGTCAGATAAATCATAAAACCAAGGCAGCTGTCATTTGCTCATTTAGGGATTAAATTAAAGTGATGAACATATTGTATAATAATAATTTTGTATTCTGTTAGTATTTTACCCACATTATTCATATAATAGAAAGTATATTTCCTTTAATCATCATAATCATCGTATACAAATTAAACAAAATATTACCAAAATAGAATGATTGTTCCGAAAACACAACTAACAGACTAATCAAACTAATCCACAACTTTAATAGGAAAAATAAGGATGAGAGTTATATTTTGTTGGTGTTGGTCTGAGAAAACCATGACACACACACCCACATCACCATGTACAAACTAGATAAAAAGATGTATTTACTTAAGGATCCCATTTTGATCCAGCACACAAACTCGCAATTGAAGCCAAACTTTTTGACGATAATTTAGTATTATTTTATAATATACAATATTATATTATGATATGTTGCCATATCTTTAAATTGATCCTATTTAGTTTATAAGAAACAACTATAATGAAGAAAATTGTATTTTTTTTGTTTTGTTTTTTATGTTATTTTTCTTTTTAATATAAAAATGAGTTTCCATTTACGTTAAATCAATCAAATCTTGTGTGGATGTCTCTTTTTTTGAACTGTAACTATTTATATCTCCTTGCTATTGTATTAATTCCTTATAGTTTTTGCAATTGGTTTTTTTATATACTTTTCTTTTCGTATATATGTTTTTATAAAATAAAAATTAGAAAATAACTTAATGGGAACACAACAGAAGCATCAGAAAGTATAGAATAGAGTAAAACACAACTCTATATGCACTTTGTGGTTGTACAATTGTTTGTTTGTATAGCGAGGGCTCCGCGTGTGCCAAGTGTCAACGAAGAATATGAATAATATAAAACTTCTACTGCACGGGATTTATTGTTTTACCACCAAAGATTTGACCCCAACCGATTAATCTGTAATAAACGTAATGAATAATGAGATTGTTGTCAATATACGTATAATTTACTAGTGATATCAACTTACCGCCAATGATTTTCAACACGTCGACTTAATGCAATCTTTTCACCTTTTTCCGTGCACACAGGAGTCGTCAATACAATTTTCGCCAAATCACCTTTTGTGGCCGAAATCCGACCACCTGTGCTCAATGAACCAATGTTAACTAAAAGAATTTCATTCCTTTGCAATTTCTCAACGCGTGCACCCTTCTTATCACCATCGGTACGCACACCCAACAAACGACGCAATAAATAATAGGAAATTTCCAATTCAATATAAATATCAGGCAAATGACCAACAGCACCCAATACTTGACCGACCAAACGGTCAGCACGACATAAGGTTGGATCAATTTTTGTACCGACACCAATTAGACCACCAGGCACAGCATATTGCAATTCATTTTGCTCTGTGTAGAGAGAAACAATACGCGAGAATATCGGACGACATGTTATATTGCCATCGCTATCCTTTGTTACTACACCGGGGCGTACTTCGATTTCTTGGCCAACTTTTAGGACACCACACAAAATTGAGCCACCAGCAACGCCACCCTTAAGATCATTCACCTCACAACCAGGTTTATTGACATCAAAGGAACGTATGACAATTAGACGCGGCGGGGCATTGAAATCGCGTGTTGGTACAGGTATTTTGTTGACAATATACTCGCAGAGCACCTGGAATGCAAAAGAAAAATATGATTAATTGATGATTGTAGTTATAATTTGACGTATTTAATGGGCTGAAAAAATTACCCTATGAATTTAAATAGGCACTCATAGGCACAAAAATCACAGTCTCATCCACATTCACTCTGATGATATCAAGGCTGCACTATAAGCAATCAGAACTTTCGAAATCGAAACGAACTTTGTGCCTGGCACTGTACTTGATATATTCCAAAAAAGTCTAGCTGCAAATAACTACATTTATCTTATTTAAATTTCTTGTTACAAAAGGCTCAAACGAAATCACAGTGACGAGATGACTAACTCTCGCCCTTCCTTAATCTAACTTTTCATTAAGTTAAACGAAATCAATAAGATATTAAATGGCATAATATCACAAGATGAACAAACAATCTGGTTTGTAATAATATCCTTACTCTTCTATACTTTCTAATGATCTTCCTTCAATCGAACATTCTAATTACGCTTAAAGAGACTGTGTCTGTTCTTTAGCTGTTATACTAAGGAAATAAATGGCATATCATCACATGATGAACAAAAAAAAAATCTGATTTCTAATCATCTCCTTACTGTCCTTATATACTTTCTAAAGATACTACTTATTTCCAACCCCTGACATTCTAATTATATCTAGTATATATGAACGAATAAGTTGCATTTACATACATCAATGTTATATTTAAGTTGCGCAGATATTGGAATAATTGGTGCACCCTCAGCGACAGTTCCTTGCACGAATTTCGTTATTTCCTCATATTGTTCCTTCGCTTGACTCTCCTTAACCAAATCGATTTTATTTTGCAAAATCAAAATCTGTTTCAGTTTCATAATTTCAATGGCAGCCAAATGCTCAGAGGTTTGTGGTTGTGGACAAGATTCATTACCTGAAATGAAATTTATTGAATAGATTTTAGTAAATTTTGAAGGAAAATTTAGATTATATAATTTACCAGCAATAAGTAAAAGTGCAGCATCCATGACTGCGGCACCGTTCAACATGGTTGCCATAAGAATGTCGTGACCAGGACAATCGACAAAACTAACATGACGGACCAATTTAAAGCGTCCCGAACAGGAGGGACGAGCACATGGGAAACTATCATCCTTACTTGATCCATCGGAAACAAAACTGGCGGGACGCGGACACTTTGGATTCTCGCATTTATAAATTTTGGCATTGGCATAACCTAAAAAGGAACAAAAAGCAAAAGAAAAACGGAAACACATTTCACATTTAAAGAAAACTACTAAAATAAATATTATACTAATAATAATGATGATGAAATGATGATGAATTGGATAAATTAAAGAATAATTTTTAGTGGGTATTTATTATTAACACACAGATGTGTATTTTTTTTTATTATTATTATATATAGTTATAAGTTTCAAAATATTCAAAAATTAATCATACATAATTATAAACAAACTTAGCGATTTTAATTAAGTAATAGTTTTAAGTTTTGTCTTTATAAACTTGTACACGGGGACATTTTAACAAAATTGTAACAATTTTCATTTATTTAATTAATTAAGTAAAAAATTAAAGTATAAATTAATGGATACAATAACCAATATTTCAGTATTTAATCAATTTCTTGCTTGGCTTTTCCAAAACCTCCAAACTAACAAACTTATCTAATCATGATGATAATAAGTTTTCTTAATCTACGAGTATAATATGTGTATTGAGTGATGTTTTATCATATTAAAATAAAACTTTTCGACAATTCGCTGCACCGCAACGGCATTCAACACGTGCCGCTTCCGAGCCCAGATTCTCATATGGTACTATATCATTGCTCTCGGCACGTATATAATCAAAATTTAATTCTTCGCCAGCTTGTATTTTCCTCAAGGCAAAGAAAGCCAAGCGCGGCATATTCACATCCAAATTGTTAATCCAAAATGGAAAAACTGCTAAATTTGGTTCGCATGAATGATTTATAAAATGCGAAATATTACCATATATGGCAGCATCAATTGTGTAAATACTTTCGCCATTTGTATTATAATCTAAGTCAAAGAGATAAGTGCGTCCTTTATCGTCATAGATTTTTCCCCGCTCATTGGCCTCGTCGGTTGTAAGGACTTCACCGACATACTCACAAACAAATTCACCTTTTTGTATAATACTTTGGGTTCGTACACCCCAGCCACTACCATTAGATGTCTTAAATAAACATAGTTTATTTTTGCGTCCTCTCTGTATGATGCGATTGTTGCAATCTTCTGGTTTACATTCACATTTGTTATTGCACTCATAGATTGCTTCACCAGGATATATACGCAATCGTCCAGACTTCTCATATGCAAAATAATTATCTGCCATGCGAGCACAACAACCAGATGATGGTGTACAAATGCCATTGGCACATTTGCAGCCCACTGGCGATTCATTGATAACAGGCACATCTTTGCCAAATATGCTCTCTAAAATATATACGAAACTCGTGTCAATTACATCCAAATCAACAAAGTTCTCAACTTTGATGGGTGCTGACGATTCTAATCTATTCATGCGATTTTCAAAATTATCCAATTCTTTCAATTGTTGCTTACGTTGATAATAGAAGGGTCTAATTAGCATATTGTGCATTAGACGTTTCTCGATTAAATCACGTTCCCATTTGGCCTTTGAACTGGCCAAAGTCATTTGTGCCAATAAAATTGAATCAATCTTTAACTTTAATGGTTCAAATTTATCTAATTCTTCTAGATTTGGTTTTGTTCTATCGTAACTCAATTTATCCTCAATAATCCTAGCTTCCAAATTACTTTCAATTGGAATAATTGTCGTTTCATAGAAAGAATACTGAGAATCTACAAATTGTTCCAACTGAAGACATTCACTGATATTTTCAAAGGATTCCCAAGTATTTTGATTTACTGAATAATTTAACCATTTTATATAAAATATTGGATTGCTTCTGATTGATTCAACTGATTCAATACTTTCTACAACATATTCCCCATTCTTAGAAACGCCTCCTCCAACTCCACTACCATTAATTTTAAAACGTTTGCTTTCTTGTTGTTCATCTTTGGCTTGAGGGGTCCAACTTTTGTAACGTTGCCTCTTCAGTTTCAAGTGATCATCTTTTAATTTAAGTATGGTAGGTGAAATGCTTGCACGATATTCACTGCCACCATAACCGCTACTGATTGTAGGACTTATGGATTGTGTTTTGCTGCTTGTTGTACTACAACTTATAGATGAGAAACTTCGCCTGCGAGTGCTTCGTCTAAGTGATGGGATTTGTGTTATTGTAGAAATATGTGCTGCTGATGTTTGTCGACGAGTCGTAATGCTGCTTCTAAATGGCATTGCCGTGCCATTTAACGAGTCATAACTGTTGCTGCCAGCAATTTCCTTCTCTTCTGATCGTTTTTTGTCATTTTCTTCATCTTCCTCTCCTTTATTATTATTCATTATTAACAAATTAGTTGTTTTAGTTACATGATTGCTCCTCTTTTCTGCCAGTTTCTCCAAACGTATCTTTTGGCTGGCCTCATAGAGACGTCGATAACGCGCCGATTTTATAAGTCTCGTCATTTTCTTTTGACTCATGCGTTCTACAAATAATTTTTTGCGTTTTCCATAGGGTAACGGTTACATAGCCAATCAATCAATCAAATGAAATATGCGTACGTATAAAAAGAACAAAAGAAAACAGGAGAAAAAAAAAACGAAGTTATTTTAAAATTTGCTGGACTACAAAAAATCTTAAAAGATGTGTGCTAAACAACTATTAACTTTACTTAATTTTTACACAAAAAAAAAAAAAAAATTATAGAAATGAAATCTATTTAAAAAAAAAAAAAACTAACTAAACTATTGCACGGCGACACAGTGCACTAAAAAAAAAAAATTCAAAATTTATATATAATTTGATAATTTGCTACATTCATCCAGCAATTTAAATTAATTCAAATAAAAACAAAAATTAAAATAAAATATAAGAATGAAAGAAAGATATAAGATGAGGTGAATGGAATAGTAGGAGGGTTGGAGGGAAAACATAACTAAGAAATTAATTATAGAACGCATAAAGTCGTCGCCAAGGAAAAACAAAACGCAACCCGAGATTATTGTAAAGAGATTTGCAAATGCAAACCTTTTGTTTGAAAAATATCAGGCAAATTGTAAATTAAATGGAATGATTTTTTCCAACATTTTTCTCTATAGTACAGCAGTTGGTTGGGTGTTAAATTTGAGCGCGAGTTGTTAACCAGAAAGTAGTAGTAGTAGTAGTAGTACACCCAACTAAGTATAGCGTCATAAATTTTACAATGAATACACAATGAAAAGAAACTTTGTTTAATGCATCATTGCGGATGTTTGAAAATGCTTTGTTTGCAACCAATTTTGAGTTATTGGTAAAGTAAAGGAGGTTGTCTTCGAAAATCATTATTCCAATTTAACCTGATACAAAGATTACTTACAACTAAGTTTGTATGATTTTCTAAAGTATCTTAGTCATAAGATGTGTTTTACCGAAAACAGCTGCATTATTCTGTTCACAAATATAGTAGTGTAAATAAGACTCCTCTCTGAATATGTTTGCATATGATCGCATTAATTCGTGGAAGGCATCATATAATTGGACAAACATGCCAACAAGACTTCAACATTATGGAGAAAAGCGAAATATATGTACCATTATGTAATATGACTCTATACAAAGTATCAATCTGATTAACAAATTCCGCTTAAATTTGGCGCCAAAATTGGGCTTAGCTGTGCTGCTGTGTTATAGAAAAAAAAAAAGATAGAAAAATTAACATTGCCAATTTAAAATACAATTTACTTACTGAAGACAAATAAACTTATAAACAAATAATAAAAAAATTAAATTATTATTTAAAATTAATTTCAATCTACATTGAGTTAATACTAATAAATGTAAATTCATGAATCAAAACTAATTTTGAGCCATAAATTCTTCGGTATTTCTGTTTTTCAAATTAAAATTGCTAAAATATTTCTGTTCCCTTAATAATCATTATTGTCTATATAATAAGTATGGTTTTTAAGATTTTTTATAAATATATGTATGTATGAAATAAAATTTTTATATTTTTTTTTTTTTTTTTTTTTTGCAATGATCATGACGAATTTCTGTTTAAATTGAAATTAATTTTGGAAACACTGTGACGCCCTTTTCTCAATGAGGCTTAAAATCGATTTTACTTTATCTTAAGTGGTTAATTTTGGTGTGTTTGTAATGTACTTATGTAGGATAGATGATTACATGATGCTGTTTGGAATGATGGATGACTTACCCAGTTTGATCGTAATGTTACGTTCAAGTTCGTTTTTGAAACGAACAGTCTGGACACCAGAAATGGCCTTCACAACAGTTGATTTGCCATGGGCTACATGACCAATTGTACCGATATTTATGGTAGCTTGCCGAGAGATGACCTCCGGTGACAAAGGAGTCAAATTGCTAATTTCCTAAAAATAATAAGATATACTTTTATAAAAATACTTCAATTTACACCATCCCATTTAAGGCATCCCATTTAACCACCCCAATTGCACACTAACAACATTTGCGCGCAAGCGTTCAATGACAACAAAACGCCGACCCAAGACATTTTGAGGTTAGAATGCTTGTATTGCATCAGAAAATACAAAGCGCAGCAACAGTTGCATTCAATCTGCTTAGATTTTCTCTAAGCTATGCATAGTTCTAAACCTTTGAGCGTCTTGCCGCCACATGACTAACATGCAGTTGTCATTAATACCAACAATAACTGACAAAACGCCACGTGCTGTTTTTTTTTTTTTTCTACAAAGAGCAGCAAACTACATTCATAGAGTGAGGGCGCCTTATTTGGCAAACTAGCATATGTTGTAGTGAGTGAATATGAATGGCACCATCTTAATCTAATTGTGAATTTCTTCAATTCCAAAAGTATTTACACTTTTATTAAAGATGAGCTCAAAAATTACTATTCAGCGCGCCTCACACACACTGTACACATAAAGCGTTTCTTCATTTCACGCACTTTCACAATGGACGACGGACGCTGCCGCCGAAAAAGCAACAATAAAATTGATACAATTTGCTACTTAATTTCGTACTTACCAAATTGCTAAGATCTTGCTTTTGCAAGTTTGTGTTAACCCCTATTTGAGCTTCGGTCGTAGACATGTTTATATTAAATTTAAATTAACCAAATTCACACAAAATTATAATAAAAACTGCCAGCAGCCCGTTTTTCTCTCGACCATTAATTTATTTCTCGCTCACTCTCTTAAATTTGTGTGTTGACAAATGCCTTCTGGGATGCCACAAAAAATTTTATGTGTAATGTGTTGAAAAAGTTTAGGGAGTGACTGCCAGTTCACAAATAATGGTTCGTTTTATGTTTATCGATTTATTACGAATGGCATCTATTGTAACTATTGTTTATCGATGTATTAATATCCGGGATGATATCTAGCCATATGGCAAATGAGCTAATTTTTAGCTCGGTTTGAACATTTGAGTTTTGAACCGCTTGGGTTCCTATCCACACATCTAATGTGTCTTCAAATCTTTGTTGCAGTAATTTGATCCGATACTTTGCCATTCCACTACACAAATTTACTTAGTCAAATATCGTTTTTTTTTTTTTGTTCAGCGAGTGTGCGGCAGTGTGGTATAAGCATACAAGGTAGTGTCATAAAATAAAGATATTTCTTTTTCTTGCACCATTTTGGCCAGTTACGCTTTCGAAAATTGTTCACTCTAAATTTTGACGTCACAAGTATATTAGTGAAACTGGAGAAATTAGTGTTATACCATATTACGAAATCATATGGTTAGAACAATTTTCGCCAAGTTTGGCATAATTCCCCGAAAAAAGCGATTTTGAACTACCAAAGACCAAAACGATATTCAGTTGAGACAACATAAATTTGTGTTACATGCATTCAACAAGAAAGTTAATTTAAAGTGATATGCAATAGCAAATGCAAAACTGATGTTTTTTGTTTATTAGCAGACGTAACCAATGCCGTTTATGTAGTTTGCTTGACGCATAGTTCGTACATTTTTCATCTAACATTTTTCTCATCGATGAACTAGTTCGCATAGTTCACATAATAGAGCGCTTCTTCGAACTAGTTCGTTCGGAAACTACTTAGAAACTCTCGACGCGTGCATGTGTCAGATTATTCATTCACCTTCCGTTGTTCGGTGTGTAGAGAATCGGCAAAAAGGAAAAAAATAATTTTTTCGCGAACGATTACCGTGTTGAACTGTAACGACTGTACTGCCATTGCTACCGCGAAAGTAGTTTTCTTAACTTTTTGCTGAAAGGAAAATTAAAAACTCGAAAGAAATAATAATGTCGAGCATGCCGAAGCGCCAGAAATTGGATGGATTAGCTGCCGATGGTGTCCCAAACCCTCCAGCTCTCAATGAGGAGGAATCTGAAGCTCTAGAACTAATCGATGCATGTCAAAATGAAATAGATGCTCTCAATGAAAAAGCTAGCGAAGAAATTTTGAAGGTAGAGCAAAAATACAACAAACTACGCAAGCCATGCTACGACAAACGCAGCGAGTTGGTCAAGCGGATTCCCAATTTCTGGGTAACAGCGGTAAGTCATTTCATTATTTGCTTCACCATATATTTCGCGGTGTTTTATATACAGATAAGAGAAAAATGGAAAATGGCGCCCAATATTATTTATTAAGTTGTTAACGGGCAAATCTTGTTTTTCGCGGTAGTCAATCATCTTAAAGAAGTACAAATTTTCTCTATACGTCGAGAATGTTTTTTGTTCTGTCTCGCACATTGACCCAGCGAGCCAAGCATGAGCGAGTTATCGATAATCTTCTGTGTAGACTACTGGCTTTTTTTCTATATGAATATTTAAGGAAATGGGCGGCATCATGGTGAATTTTATATTTTTATAAACAGATTTGATATGGAATGAAATCTCGGATACAATAAAGTATACAAATTTTGTGTACTTGCAGAATAATTTGGTAATTTTTAAGCAAGTTGTCGATATCTCTTCTTCTTTTTCTATATACAGCGGCGTGGCGCTTCTATGTATGTGTGTATACTTGCACATACACACACATAACCACAAGGTTCGTTCGTTGCAATTCTCTTTTGTCTTCCTCTTTACAACTCATCCTTCATTCTTTGTTGTGCGCGTTGCTTACGTACTTCTTTATTTTTTTTTTTGTTATGTTTGTGTGTGGTGCCGGCATATATGTACAAACACACAAAAATGCGCGTGTTGCCTGTGGCTGACAGCAGTGGAAGCGCGTCAATGTGAATAAGGTAGCTCAGTATGTGAGCGACCGAGACCGTTATGATTTTGATGAGTATGATGATGATGATGATGATGTCCCTAGCCGGTTTTTCTTTCATGGGGTAGTTTTATTTTTGGCTTTATCTGTTTTTGATATATTCAACTTATATCATATTTGGCATTTACAAATTGTAATTTTTTTTTACCTTGTTTTTTTTTTATACATTGTAACAGTTTATCAATAATCCACAAATTTCTGGCATTCTGGATGAAGAGGAAGAAGAATGTTTGCACGCATTGAACAAACTTGAAGTGGAGGAGTTTGAAGATATCAAATCAGGTTATCGCATCAATTTCCACTTCGATGAAAATCCATTTTTCGAAAATAAGGTGCTTTCAAAGGAGTTCAATCTAAGCTCAGCAAGTAATAAATACATGACATCGTTTTGAAAATTTGACTATATACTAAAAGAACTTGTATTTTTTCATATAGCTGAGAGCCCAGATTGCCCGTCATCAAGTAAGCACACCTATCCAATGGAAAGAGGGAAAAAATCTGCTTAAACAATTGCTGAAAAAACCATACGGCAATAAGAAGAACCGTAGTTCGGAATACAGGACTTTCTTTGATTGGTTCTCCGACAATAGTGATCCTGTTAATGATGAAATCGCCGAGCTAATCAAGGACGATCTCTGGCCCAATCCACTGCAGTATTATCTGGTACCTGATATTGAAGTGGAAGCCGAGGATGATGAAGACAATGATGAAAATGAGGAGGAACTTTTTGATGACGAAGACGGAGATGATGGTGACTGCGTAGAGGATGATGACGATGATGGTGAGTAGTTAATTGACATTAAAATTTTTGCTCACTAATCGTGGTGTCTTATATTCTTCAGATGACAAGTAAACGACTAAAGAAATGTATGTATTATAATCAACAACAAGAAAAGAAAATACGAAAAACATTTCCATTTTACTAAAACACACTCTATTTGATTATGCTTATGTGTTTGAATTGGATTGCCGCCTATTTAATTCAACAACGCAGCAACGAGATGATAATATCCCAATTTACATTTAAGTTTTTGAAAATGAAAAATTAACCCTAATAATTACAGTTTAAAAATTCCACCTTATTTATTCAATGGGATGTTTTTTTTAACAACAAATACATATGACGTGAAATAAAAAAGCGTGTATAATTACATTAAATATGTTTAGTATTTTATTTCTATAGATAGCGATTTCAAATATTGCATGAATGATAAGCGAACAAATTCCGCTGCTGCAATTTGAAATTTGTATAGGAGCGGTGCTGCCATTTGAAATATATAAAACAGTGCTACCAATGTCATTGACATTGTGGCCAAATAAATCAATTTTTCGAGGGCACCCTTTGGTACTGTGGCCAACTTAATCAATTAACGAGGGCACTCGCTACTTTTCTGTTTTTACACTGAACGCTGAACGTAGGCATTGATATTGTGATATTATCATGGCTTCTGTGAACAAATTGGCTATTTTGGTATGTTTAAATTAAATAACAAAATGTAGAATATGTGCGAACCAATATTGGAGTACTGTTAAGTGTGTCTGTTAATTAGCAAACAAAATTTCTGTGTGCAATTGTGTAAAGAAAAATTTTTCATATATTCTTGGTTATGTAATTGTACCATTTAACCACACTCTTACCCCACTTTATGCAAAGTTTAATATATGAAAAATCAAAATATACCATTTTTTAAACTTGTGACAGTCTTTGACAGAATTCAAAACAATTGATTTTTCAGTCCCGCTCGCTGAGCACCGCTGCAGCCTCGAAAAGTGTAAAGCCTCCAGTGCAAGTGTTCGGTCTGGAAGGTCGTTATGCCACAGCTTTGTACTCGGCCGCTTCACAAATGAAGCAGCTAGATAATGTTGAGAAGGACTTAACCGCCCTGCAATCCACCATTAAGGGTGACAAGAAGTTGCAAGAATATGTGACCAGCCCCATTATCAACAGGAACGTCATGTCCACAGCCTTGAAAGATGCATCGGCAAAATTGAATTTTGCCCCAGCTACTGCTAATTTGTTGGGCCTGTTGGCCGACAATGGTCGCCTAAAGAAGTTGGATACAATTATTAATGCCTTTAAGACCATTATGGCTGCACATCGCGGAGAAGTTGTCTGCGAAGTTGTTTCTGCCAAGCCATTGGATTCTTCACAGACCAAGCAACTTGAAGGTGCTCTTAAGGTATGTGGAAATATTGTGTGCAAAGCAAACAAATTAACCACAGTTAATTGTTCATTTCAGTCTTTCTTGAAGGGCGATCAAAAATCACTGAAAATCACTTCCCGTGTTGACCCCAGCATTATTGGTGGCCTAGTTGTCTCCATTGGTGATAAGTACGTTGACATGAGCATTGCCAGCAAAGTCAAGTTGTACACAGATTTGATCAAATCCGCTGCCTAAATTATTGATCATGAAAAACAAACATTCTTCAATCGCAAGCGCGCTTAAAAGTCAAAGTGTCGCAAGTAGTTTTTCCTCCTTCAGATGACGTTTAAAATATTTAAGCGAAAGATGAATATGTTCTAATAATAATTATGATGATGATCATCATGATATCTAATGTATTTAAACATAAAATCGAAAATAAAGAAATGAAAGTAGCTACGGATCACTTGGATCAATAATAATAATAAATGAAGGGTTATGGTAGAGAGTTTATTCTTATCACTTACTACTATTTGTACTAACTAAGAATCATATGGAAATCGTGATACGGTATGCTTTATTAAAGTATAACCCATTTGGTTATCATCATCATTATTACTAACAAAGAACAAGCATAATTTGATTGTAGTTTGGATTTTAAAATCGTTTGTTTTTTTTTTATTACAATCGGAAATTTCATCGTTTTTTATAAGGAAAAAACTTCAATTAGTATGAAACTATCATCATTATTACATCAGTAGGTCATAATTTCAATAATCTATATAACATTTCTCATTAGATTCTTGTTATTTAGATTATTGATTTTAAAATCTAGTTTTAATTAATAGTGATAATTGCCTTTTTAATACCGATTTCTATTTTGATTTGTGAAACATCTAGGACTTTGAATTATTTGTTTTTCATTTTGAAACCTTGAGATGCCAATTTGAATTGCATGTTCCATGTCATCATAATTTTTTGTGAGTTAGTTCCTTGGTTTCCTTTTCAACAAATATTTAAATTTGCGACAAAAAGGTATTTTTTCTTTTTGTTTCGGCTCTGGTTTAGGTTCAGTTATTTTCTCTACCGGTTTCTTTTCTTTGATACCTTCCTCTTTTATATTTACTTTAGCTACACTATCTTTACGATTGCCGGTAGCAACAATACTTCCCTTACTGCCTCTGCCGCCATTACCCTTCTTATTATTATCACTTGGTGGGTTTTTTTCATTTTTGTCTGAATTCGGTTTTACTAAGTTATCAAATAATAATGATTGTACTCTCTTATCCATTTTCTTCTCCTTTTCTTTCTTTTCTGATGCCTTTTCTAGTTTTTCATTTGCTTCAGTATAAGCTTGTGAAGGTTGGGTCGGTTGGAATATATCTGTGGGTTCCGATTTCTTTTGGACTTCTTTATGTAAATCATCGACTTTATAGTAAATTTGTTCATGCATTTCAGTCTGTCGATTTAGCAACATTTCTAATTCTCTAATGCGAAGCGCTTGTTTCTTAATAACCACATCCAATTCCTCGCGAACAGCTATTTCACATTCGCAACCACATGGCGGTTGGTCAGAACGGCGTGGGCTATATGGCTTACAACCAGGTGGACAGCATACTGTATCGTCCGGATCTTCATTCCCACAGGTTGTCTCTTCGCAAGGACATACTAAATCTTTGGCACGAGCCAGAACCAGAACATCAGTGCAAGCGTTACAACCGCATTTCTCTTCTTCTTCATCATCATCTAAATAATAATCATAATCGCTTATATCATCATCATAGTCGAATTCATCTGTGTTTTTTGGTTTCTCTTTTTCCTTTTTCTTTTCATTGCAATGCATAACAGAAATTTCAGGCTGATCGTCGGGAAAAGTTATACCCATGTCATTGAAGCTTGATTCCAAAACACAAATATCAGTATCCGATAGATTGTTATATGGACCAGGTGGTTCTTCAGTGCAACATTTCCCACAATATGTTGGCAATGATGCACCAGTCATTAGAAGCACATTAATTGGTGCCTTTGTCTCACCTGGCGGCTGCGGCTTAAATGGAGAAGCATCGTCATAATTAGAGGGAAAACTTGTTGTTCTTGAAGTCCGATCGACAAATTCCGGAATGTGATTATAACAGACGCAACAGTAATTTAGTACAGCATCAACAGGTATGTTTTCTGCATTTAGACTTTCTTGCCAAATTTTTGCTTCTTGTATATTTTTGGGATAATGATATTCCGGATTACCGAATTCGTCTTGTGGATCTTGACGACCACAGATAACACAACGACGTGACATTAGTGATTACATAAATTTTTAATTTTGATTAAGATATGAATTATTATATAAAAAGAATATAACTTTTTTGTGTAAACTCACCTAGTAAGCAAACAGTCGTTAAACACATAAATTGTTTGAGTTTTGTTTCAATTTAATAACTATGCTGCCAAGTCATTAGAATTTGAGTTGAGGTGGCAACTCTTTTCCATGAGATCATTATAGTTTGAGTTGAGTTGGCAGCTCTCTTCTGAACAGCTGCAATAACAATATTTTCGAGTTTGGACTTCGCGCTTTATCAATGTTCTTATATTTGAATGAGCTTCTTTGTTCTATAAATATCAATTTAATATGAATAATTCTATAGAAACAATTACAAACAATGACCGTGGTGATTTGGAAAAAGTTCTTGCTATGACAACACTTGGTTTGGGTAGCTTCCTTTCAGGAATGTTACCAGCAATAATATCAGAACGCAATAGACACCGTTTTCCATTAACTACATCATTATTTCTTTGCTTTGGTGCTGGTATATTATTGGCAACAGCATTGGTGCACATACTTCCAGAGGTAAACTTATATTGTATTGTAATATCGGATATAATAAGAATATTTGAATTTCTCTTTTGTAGGTGCGAAGTCAAATGAATTCAAATTTTGCGGAAATATCAGTGTGCAGTGGTTTCTTTATAATTTATTTCATTGATGAATTTATACACTATTTCTTTGGAGAGGCCATACAGCATACACATGGTCCTCCTCCTCCAGTTCATCCAAACCAAGTGAATGGAACAACAATTGGGGGCAATACTTATGGTGCAGTTAGTGAATCAGCACCACTTTTAACCAAGTGTGTTGTTTGCGATAAATTATTGTTGTTGTATTTAATATAAATTTTGTATAATAGCGGCCATGACTTTGATCATCACCAGCAGCAACATGATCATCATCTCAGTCACCCAGATCATTCACACACGCTTACAAATTCTGCTGCTACTAATGGTTGCGATGAAACTGCAATTGCAGCAGCAAATGCACGCATTTGCCATACAAGCCATGTGGAACCGTGTGAGCAATCAATGACCGGGACCCTAGGACTTTTTGTTGCGCTTTCATTGCATTCAGCCATCGAAGGATTGGCCATTGGTGTACAAAGTTCTGCAACAAAAGTAATTATATTCATACAAAAAAAATATTATTCCCTTGACCTAAAAAATTTTCATCACAAAGCTTTACAAGTTTGTTATTTAGCTGTGAATGAGATAAGAGATTAGCATCGTTATCTTAGTTAAATAACATATATTAAATCTTCTATTGTTTTTGTGTCTTTTATTTGTTTGATTATACTTATATGATTTATAAATTATGTATACATACAAATTGTCATTGTTAATCTTATTTGTTTTTTGTAGGTACTTTTCTTATTGGGTGCTGTTGCCTGTCACAAATTCGTTATGGGATTTTGCTTGGGTCTTGAGTTTCGTGCAAACCCCCGTTCAACTGTTCGTTCCCAATTCATTGGTATTTTAGTATTTGCCTTGGGTGCTGTTTGTGGCATTGGCATTGGTATGCTTATTGTTGATTTGCCAGCAATTTGGTCAACAAAGACATTACCAGTCATACAAGCACTAGCTGGTGGTACATTATTCTATGTTACAGTTTGTGAAGTGATACCACGTGAAAAGGCAAGATGGCATCAAAATCCAGCTCGACGTGCTGCTGGATTTGCTCAATTTTTTGCTGTTGCTCTTGGTTTTGCAATAATGTGTACAATTAATGCATTTTTATCAGGTCAGTTAAATTAAATTAATAGACAAATTTATTCATTTTTATTTATGTACTTATGTTTTTCCTTACAGATGACGATTCGTAATTATTTATGATTTTTATCAATAATATTTACTTGTTTGTATATATGTTTATATGTGTATACTTTGTTGTTTAATGTGTACTAAATATACATACGAGTATATGATTTTAAAAATTTTCAGTTGCCTTCAGTGTAGGAATATAGGATCAATCAGATCCTTTTCATGCTAATATGAATGATATCATACAATGAACACACTAACAAGGTTCTAAACTTCAAAGCCAATGGTTTCTGATTAAGATTAAGACATTTTATAATAAGCTTTTTATACTTATTGATCTCAGTGTTGCAATATTTAATTGTTGCCCAACAAATACCTGGACCGCTTAGTGTTGAAAAGATTCTTCTCTTCTCGGAGATACAATATGAATTTCGACCTATCTAACTCTAAAGAAAACCTCATTTAAATTGAAGGAGAAAGTTCAAAAGACGCAAATTACTTACTATTTATGTCAGGTCAATTTGATTTTAATTTACAATACGAAATTTTAGCTATCATATCATAGGGGAAGTCCCAAATTATTTCTAGCTTGCATTATCTATGTATACCTATATACAATACATACTATAAAGTTTCCTTACCGCATCTGTCTGTCTAACAGCGAAAACCTCAAAGGGGACGTATTTTCATACAGTTTTCTGTCGTCGATTAACACTCACACGGTGCAGACGTGCTTTTGCTTATCGGCGTTTAATCAATGCATACTCATTACTTTGCTCTCATTCATATTTTTCTTTTCACGTGTTCTTTTATCCGTGCTAAAAAAAAAATAAAAAACTAAGTTAGTAAGTTCGCTCATTATGGCCCCTAGGCCATCCAACCTGGTGACTAACCGGTTCTTCGCACTTGCTGAGACCCCCCAAAAAAAGGGAAATCGAGCGCTGTTTCTATCTCGCATAGATTATGCTCTTCCAATATATGGTTGGTGTTCCCCGTCCACCTTAAAGTCTATTTTCCTTCCCTATCACGTTGCAGTGAGACGAAGCATAGGAGCCTTCCCAACAACGCCAACTAAGGGTATTCTTGAGGAGGCTTGGTTGCCGGATATTGCAACCAGAGTAGCCCAAATGACTTACAAACTCATTCCTAAGTTGTATTGCTCTACCAACGACATCCTAACTAAGGATTTTCAACAAGCAACCACTGGTATAAAAATTCCAACCCTTCCAAAACACCTATCCACTTCCATAAATCCTGCGATCGTCCAACTTGTTCCTTGTTGGTAAGATTGAGAACGGAGCACAGTCAATTCACTCACCAACATCTCCTCGAAGGCAAAAGCCAACCTCCTTGCCCATTCTGTGGTGACTACTTGTCAATAAGACACCTGCTAGATGATTGCATAAATCACCACATCACTAGAACACAACTGAGTGGAGACATTCTATCTTCCACATTAATTCAATTTCCTTCCCTCGGTAATATTAGCAAAATAACATCATTCATCAAATCCTATAATCTTAGTAATTTAATCTAATCTTTTTTATTTAAGACAGACGAGTCGAAGACCTTGTAGCTAGCACTCCTTAATTAGGTTATATATTATAAGTAACTAAATGTATTTAATCTAATCCTGTAAATAAATAAATAAATAACAATTGTAAAAATTTGGAAAAGGTCCAATTGATATTTAACAATGAAATTGTCCTATGTTTCAAGCAGAACTGTGGGACTTAGAGCAAATATTTTGGTTTTGGTCATGTTTGTCAGTCATATTGTCGTATAGTTTCGTAACAATTTTTATCGAAAATTTTTAAAGAAAAAATTTTACAACAACAATATGAAATTTGTTGTAATAAGTTTCTCCAATTAACGCGAATACTGAACGTATGATGAACGTGTCCCGTTTCTCCTTTGTGAAGAATTTTATCACATGACCACCACAAAAAAGCAGTGTGATGTGGTGAAGCAGTTCACGGAATAATTTGTTTCGATAAATTTTGAAGAATTATGTTTTTGTTAGAGCTGGATGGTTCTTAGCTATATTTGAAACCAATAGGTGGCGCTGTTGTCGATATCATGTTTTAGTGAGTCAAGGGAAAGTACCGATTTAATATTGTTGATGGTAAACAATTATGACAACAACAATGATTACAAAACTCACATACTAACATCAAGCAATGTGAGTAGTAATCTATAAATTTAACAATATCTGCACTATCAGAAAAGTAATGAAAAATGCATAACGTGCATAAGATTGTAGGAAAATAACAAACAACATTTGCATAGGCGTAGCGACGACATACATATGCACTTATTATTTTTGCCATATTGTATGTTGTATGTAAATGTAATAACTATTGTAGAAATAATGAATGAAAGACACTTTTATTGTTTGTTTCTATAAATGTCTACATTAAATATTTTGTTTGTAATCTGGTTTTGCTTAAAAACTAATTTCTGTTAATTATGTATTTATAATTATTTATTTATTATAATAGTATTATCATTATCATCTTCAAAACAATATTTTCTTTTTTGTGTTTTTCGATATACATATATAAATTTGTAAGTATATAGTACCCACACACACAATTCTAATGTACTAAGTGCGTATGTATACTAATACATACATAAGTGCATCCAATGTTGTCTGATTTTTCATACGTATTTTTATTTAATTTTACAATTTCAATATTTAATCAACTGGCAATTAATTATTTATTTTTTAAAACAACTTCTACCTTATTATTAATTTATTTTTTAGTGTTTCTTTTTGTTTGTTAAACGCGCAACTTGGCAACACAAATAAGAGAAATAATTGTTTAGAAATAAAAAATGTTTTACATATTCAATCATCATCATCATGGTAATAATTGTATCTGTTAGATTATTAGGTGGAGCCTTGGTTACATGGTTTTCTAATGCGTGGTTTAATAAGATTAAATCTTCCACAAATTGTGTCTGATGTCGTGGTGTTTGATTAATATTTAAATTTTTTTTATTCAATAAATCATTTACAAGAGGAAAATATAAAATAAAAAAAAAAAGGGAAACATTTATAAGGATCGTAACTTTTTACTTATAAATTAATTATGATAAAATCTGATTTACTGATGCTTGGTTTTCTTTATGCTTTTAAAACTAAAAAATTTCAATGGTATTTCTTTTATTTTAAGTGCAAAGGAAACAAATTTAGATAAAGGTAAAATATTATTTCTTTCTATACAATCATTCATTAACTAATATGATGATACTAATATGTAATTATATTATATATCTTCTATATATGTATATATTATTTTTGACATAAAAGTGTAAAAAATATGCTCATTTTATTTTCTTCTTGTTGCTTATTTTGTTTTATTCTTTTATGTACACATACACACACACATGCATACATCCATTCTATATATTCTTTTGTATAGTTCTTCATTATGTGTCTGTCTGTCTGTATGTTTGTTAGTATGATATGAGTACATAAAAGAAGAAATGAAAAAATATTACTTATTCCTTTTTGATTAAAATGTAATTAAATCTAAAATTCAAAGTTCCTCTTTGACTTTATCATCATCATCATCGACCTCATCATCAGCCCATTCACTAATGATGCTTTTGACTTTATCATTACCTTCATTCTCATCTCTGCTTGTTGTTGGGTTTTGTGGTTCATTTAATGATTCTACTACTGTTTGTAATGTTGTTAATGATGACGTGGTTCCTTCAGCACCTGCTCCTCGTTCTGTAACTGTTGTTACTGCATCATCTTCTTCTGATGTGGCTAAAGCAACATCTTCTTCAGGATTAGTAGTTAGTGATTCAAGTTCTTCTTTTGCTTTTGTATTTACTGATAATTCTTCTGCATGCTCATCATTATTCTGTTGTTTGATTTCATCCTCATCTATATTTTTTACTTGTTGTTTAGTTGTTTGTGTTGTTGGAGTTTCTGCTGTTGCTGTTGCGTCAACAATTTTCTGTTCAACTGCCATGAGAACATCTTCACTACCATCATCAACTTCATCCTCATTTAAGTCATTTTTTCGATTCTCTGTTCAGCCATAAGTTCCTCAAGCAAAGTTTTCCTAATGCTGTCGGTTTCTAATTGTTCATCATCATCATCTCCTTCTTCCACATTTGTTGTTATTTTCGCATTATTAGACTTTGCTGATGGCTTTTCCTTTTCTGATGCCACATCACTAATAAATTCTTCTTCCATATTGTCATCAGATTCTTCTTTGATAACTGTTGTTCTTGTTATTGTTTCTGTTGTTGCTACTACCCCTGATGCTGACGAGCTCAAATCAATATCCATTTTTTCAACATTTTCCTCAGTTTCCTTCTTTGCCTCCTCTACTGTTGGTGTTAGGGCTTCTTTGTGCATATCTTCTAAAGCAAGATCAATATCATCATGCTCCTTTTCAACACTCACATTCATTTTATCCACAACATTCTCCGTTGATTCCTTTGTAGAAGTTTCCTCCTCTGCTATCGTAGTAGTTTCCTTAGATTCAGCTGAGCTATCATTTTTCTTTGCGCTACTTGCTGCTGTACTACTTCTTGTTTTACGTACACAAGTTTCTTCCAAATCCTCTTCATTTTCATCTTCGGTCCAATCGCATGTTAATTCCTTTAGTTTATCGCTTAAATTGGGATGCTTCGGTTTCTGTTGAAAAATATGAATTGTTTAATTTAAACAATTTTTCTTTAATCTATCACTATTACCTCATCATTATCTCCAGCAGAAGCAGCAGCATTGCTGGTCTCCCTTTCATGTTCTGAAATCAAATTCTCTGCCCATTCCAAATTGTCAACAGATTCTTTGCTTTCATCGAGTTGAGCATTCTCACATTTCTTATCATTGCTATCGTCGCCTCTTTGTGAATGAAGTTCACTGAATATTTGATTATCATCATAATCTTCGGCCAGTGAAGAAGCATCTGGATCAGCCTCCTCATTTAGTTCATCTTCGCCAAGGGATTCTTCGGTGCATGCAGATTTTTCTTCGGCAATGTCATTCTTTTCTGCTGCTTGTTGTGCTTCAACAGCTGCTTCTTCGGCTTCGACTTCTGCTTGTTCTTGTTCATTGAGAACCATGACGACGCCTCCATGATCTTGTTGATTGATTTGTGCTAAGATTTCCTTACGCTGTTCCTCAGTTAAATGCACTTCGTTGCCATCGGCTCCAACAAATTTAATTTCACTGTCACTTGCATTTGATGCAGCTTGTAGAAATTCTTGCACATTTCTTGTAGCCTCTGTCTCTGCTGTAGTTTTGGCGTTCTGTTGATGTGTTGATTCTATATCGACTAGAGGTCGTCCAGTGCTTGGCAAACTTATGTCGGACAATATTTTAACCTTAGTATCTTTCTTATTGGTCGCCGTTTGATATTGTTGTTTCTCATCTTCCACATCTTCGTCATCAGTATCATCAATAATGCCATCCTCCAGAGCTTGTTCTCTGTGTTGGGCCTTTGTATGATTGTATAATTGAATCTCTTTGGCAAATACCCGATTGCAGTACATGCACTTTTGTTTGCTATTCGCATGTGCAGTTTCCAGATGAGTGTTCAGTTGCTCATATTTCAGGAAAATTTCATTACAATGATTGCACTCGGGGAATCGATAGGTTGTCGAGGCAACAGTGTGTTCCACTTGCATATGGAAATGTAATTCACGATTCTCTTGGGAGCGCCAACCACAATATTCACAAAGTGCTGGATCAATTGACTCCTTGTGCGTGTTTATCAAATGACGGCGGAAACCGCGATACGAAGGAATGCTAATTGGTCGATTATTGACACCGCAACGTAAACATAACCAGGGACCTATGATGGAAACAAAACAAACAGTTGAATACCAAAACCAATCATCCAATAATCATCTTTATTACCTGTTGTATTCTCAGCACCAAGAGCTATGAGGGCATGCATAGTCTTGCTATCGATGCGCCTTTTCTGTGGAGTATCAGGAGCCGTTGCTGCAGCAGATATTGGCTGCTGTTGAACTGTTTTTTGCTGTTGCGGTAGTGTGGGTAACTTTTGCGTCTGTGGAGATTGAACCTCTGATTTAACTGGGCTTGTTGCTGTTCGCTGTGTTGCTGCCAAAGGCAATTTTTGTGGTGATGGACTACCGGCTGCCACCACTTCATCTCCATCCTTTTTAATTCCTCTCTGATTTAGTGCTGTTGTTGCTGATGTCGATAATGATTGATTGGGTGGCATTATTTTTAATTTAATACTCTTTTGCCCCTTCATCAAATGCGGATATTGTCGGACCACTTCAGCTATAATCTTCGCATGATTGAGTTTTGTACTCGATGAATCTTTTACAATAATGGTGGGTTGTTGATCGGGTGATTCCTGTTTGAATATAATAGTTGCGCCACCATGTTCAACGCGTGTCGTCGTTGCAGTTGTGTGATCCACTTGTTGCTGCTGTTTAGATGTTGACGGTTGCGGTTGTTGCTGATGATGCTGTGGCCCTTCATCGTCATCATCATCGGCATGTATATCATCATCCATCATACCTTCATACTCCTGATCCTCTCCAAATTCTGCTGCTATTTGTTTTCGCATACGTTGTTGTTCGGCAAATTCTTTGACATCCTCCAGATTGGGTTTCTTGGCTACAGGCGCTAAAACGCTGGTGCTTGATGGTCGCTTATTGTTATTATAACCTCCCTTACGTAATTGTTCAAAGGGTGAAGTGGATTTCTCTTGCTTGATGATGGTTTGACCAATAATTGTCTGTTGACCAGGTGATGCAACATTTGACCGCAATAAAGAACTTGTTGGTGTACGTTGTGTTATGGATATAGCTCCCCCGGCACCACGTTGTTGAACTGGTGTTCCAGCATTTCGATTTGTTTGCTGTGGTGAGTTGATATTGCGTTGCGGGGAGACTTGCATGGGGCCACGTTGACGCCTAATACCCTTGGGACTTGGAGGCTGTCGATACAAATAAGTACATCAAATAAATACACAAATTAATATTTAGTTTACTATTATGAACTTACCCTTTGCGCACGAGTAACATTCTCCATTGTTCTTCGGTGAGCCTCCAATAGTTTCAGCAATACAGTCATGTTCATTTCTTTGGCTGTTCGCAACAATTTCCCATACATTTTCAACTCAAACTCCAATGTGCCCGTATACATGAAATTAACAATAGGCACAACAACATCAGCTTGGAACTCATTCGGCATGATAAGAGCATCATCAACAACTTCGCATGTTTGTTCCAAGGCATTAAAGTAATCGGTGCAGGCGCTTAAGACCAAACGATGCACTTTTAATTGTGAATTATCTCGGAATTGTAATGTTAGGTCGCAGTAATCAGTTTTGTTGAAGAAATTCTGCAGTTTCTGCAGAAAGAACACACCCCTTGTCCACCTTAACCGATTTTACTTCACCCATTGTGATTGCTTATATTGACGATAATAGCTTGTTAGCTTCTATCCGTTGATATGAAATTATTTATTTATTTACTTTGTAGTGTGGTTGTTATTATTATTATTGTTGTTGTTGTTCTCGTTGGCTCGTAATAAATGATGCGAACGTGTGTGGTGCGCGCGCTCGCTCGCTGCTGCTTTCTTGTGCTGGTGGCAACTGTACTCCAGTCCAGGTAATAACAAAAGGACACACACACAAAATAGAAATAAAACACAATGAATTAGTTTCACTTATATTAGAAGTAAGCTGTCTTAGAATATTAATAGTTATAAATAAAAAAAAAAAAACACAACTAAAGCACCGCCATCACACGTATTCATCCGTCGGCGAAAGAGAAAAAATGCACTAAAAAAACTTGGCCCAACAGTAAGAAATGTAGTGTAAGTGGGGTAGGCCACAACACTGTGTCGCCTTGCACTCTGCACTCATTATGGGGTCAACTGTATATTTAAGAACAATAAGTATGTAAACTCTTATTGTTAATAATTGACTTGCATTGGTTTTATGCACTATCACACTAAATAAAATGTGCGCGCGCTTTATATGTTTGTTTGTTTTTATGTCACCTACATTTCTTTCTATAATTTTTCTTTTTTCCTTTAGCACTTAAATTTTCGTTATTATGTCACTTCGAATTGTTAAAACTAAAGCAAAATATTCTCATAATAATACTTCAATTTGAAACGATCCAAATACGAATTCTTTTGTCCACAATTTACTCAATTTTTCAATGAAATTACGAGACCTGAAAATAGACGCTTCTCTTCTTTTCACTCGCTCGAACTGTACTCGTTACTCGTTACTTTATAAAAGAAATAATTAGTTCTCGCTGCACACCAGTCACTGAAAAGTATGTATAATAGCGTATTTACACTGTGGTAAATGCGGCATATTTTATGGATGTGAGAATGTGCGGTAGGCATTTATTTTGCAACAATCACATGGAAAAGGGGGTTGCTACATTTGAAATGTAAATGTAAAAAACATGCTTCATTTGCCTTTGTGAACATGCTGGCAACTCTCTCTCCATCATAGTTGACAAGCATTTGGATTTGGATTTGGTTTCTACGGTTTGGTCTTTTTATGGTAGAAGTGATCATTTCATTAGTGATTTCTTCAGCTGACGTTGATTTCACTACCCTTTTTATTAAAATTTAAAAAAAACACATAGCAGGAATGGAAAAGGGAACCGCAAGAAATATTTGCATACATTGCAAATTACTTTTAATAACGTATTTTTCATAAATTTTATGTTTTAAATTAGTGCAACGTTTCATTTGTATAAAAAACTGTTCCAAAATCTGAGAATGGTTGTGTGAACTCAACACTCAAATTATTTAACACGTGTGATGCAGATTCGGTGTTAAGAGGCTATACGAAAAACGAAATACTCGTTGGCAAATTTTGTAACTTCCGGTGATGTAGGAAGGCCATATTTATTACAGCATATGTTTGCATATTTTAGTACATTAATTGGTATGTGGTATCATTTTGTAAGATTTCTCACATAATAGACAATAGCACGTAACAAAACAATGTCGGCAGGTTTTAAGCAAAGATCTTTTAAATATGGTATACCGTTCCTGATCCTTATGGTAGGTGGTTCCTTTGGTTTACAGAAATTTACAAATATAAGGTACTCATAGATTTTTCTAGAATCGATGTTAGTCATGTCATGTATTAAACAGTTTTTGATATTAACAGATATGAATATTCTAAGATGCAACCGGTAAATCCAGAGGATATGAAAAAATATGGTGTTAATATGAAGAAACGGGAGGAGGTTACTTTAGAAACGGAATACGAAAAAATTCAGCTGATATTGATACTTGGGAGAATAAACTGTACGATTGGGAGGAGGAAGGTATCAAGCAATGATGGTCACAAATTATTGACTTCTTGAAGTGTATCTAGATTAGTAGAATTAATAATTGTACAATTATTACTAGATGTAGAACATATGCTCATTGTTACGAAATTCTCTGCAAAAGGGGGAAATTAACACTAAAACTTCACTATGATGGGACAGTATAATTATGCGAGGCGTTGTTGAATAAGAGTATTTGGTCTGTTAAATATTACGTAGATATATTAGGAAAAATAATTGATGATCACTGTCCAGAAGTTTAAAATAGAAGATTCTCAAATAGCTGGGAAAATGTATTATAATTTACATGAGGACAATGACTCCAATCATAAGACTTTGTTGTATAGAACATGGTTATAGTTTTAATGTACTATTAAAGTGAAATTTTAGGGATATTTATCATTTTGCAAAGATATAAGTATTTATTAAAGTGAATGTATGATATTTGGATTTGAACACTGGTATTTCGGGCATTTGGTGTTTGATGTTTCATCCCTTAATGTAATGAAATGTTATTTAATATAAACAAAACCAACCTGTTTTCTATTAGTTTCAAAATATTTAGATCAATATTTGTTTTTATCAATCTCTCTCTCTTCTTTCTGTTCGCTCATTTAGACTATTTTTTCGTATATCAATTACAATGCATTATGTTATGATTCTTTTTTCGCTATAGTAAATTCATTTTTATCCGCCAAGATAACGTCCCCAAGTGAAATGACAAAATTTAAGTTCGCAGAAGGTATGATGCACCATGGTTTTGACTTTTTTTAAAAAAATTCTATCATATTTTCATTCATTGAATTAGGCGAAAGAGTCCTTTGTTTCCACGGTCCTCTGATCTATGAAGCAAAGGCTTTGAAGTCCACAGTATCAAAAGATCAAATCAAATATTACATTCATTATGCTGGATGGAATAAAAAGTGAGTAGTAATGCAGAATAAGAAGGGGAGTGTAAAGAATATAAAAAAAAAAATCAACCATTATTTATACTATATTATATAGTTGGGATGAATGGGTGCCTGAAAATCGTGTGCTAAAATACAACGAAGCGAATGTACAGCGACAGAAAGAAGTTTTCAAGCAACATTCTGCTACAAGCAAGCAAGCAGGCAAGAAAGGTAAAGAATGGATAATTGAAACAGGACTATAAATTGATTCTGTATTATGTGTAATGAACAAGCTATTTTGATTCATTTAAAGGTGGCACAAAAGCAAAAAAGAGTGGTGACGCAAGTGTTGGTGAAACTCGAGCTATGACACCATCGAAAGATGTAAGTGGTACAACAACACAAGGTACAAGTTCAAGTGCTGCTGCATCAACACCGACTTCGGGTACTACTACTTCTTCAAGTCGCAGTAGTCGTGGCTCAAAGCAAGCTGCTGCTGCTGCTGCACGTCCAACGACACCAAGTAACAAAGAAATTGAAAATGCAAACAAAAAGGAAGGTTCAGTGGCAAAAGAGGATGCTGCTAGCAGCTCAGCAGCAGCTGCGGCAACAGCTTCAAAAGATGCAAAAGATGAAAAGGACGAAAAAGAAACTCAACTCAACAAGAAGAAACGTGGCAGTTCACACACAAGTGATAAGTCCGTAACCACGAATACTTCAACAACACCAACTCCACCAAGTTCTAGTACTGGGACAACTATAACAACCGGTGGTGCTTTGACTGCCCCAAGCAGCCACCACGATGGTTCTGTTGAAAGTGAAGAAACATTTTTGAACAAAATAGAAGTTAAAATCAAGATACCCGAAGAGTTAAAGCAATGTCTCACCGATGATTGGGATAGTATAACGCGGCAACGGAAGCTACTTGATATACCAGCGAAATTAAGTGTCCAGGATATTGTTGACCAGTATAAAGCCTTTAAGAGGTCCGCGCGATCAACGAGTGCAACCAAAGAAGTGGCCATCACAGATGTCGCTGATGGGATTATTGAATATTTCAATGTTATGGTTGGACCACAATTGCTTTACAAATATGAGCGACCACAGTTTGTTGAGACTATGAGTAAGCATCCGGATAAGACGCCTTCACAATTGTATGGTTCATTCCATTTGCTAAGACTTTTTGTTAAACTTGGCACCATGTTGGGTTACTCGGCGCTGGATGAGAAATCTATTCAAATGCTTCTTGTTCACATTAATGACTTCCTCAAGTTTCTGGTCAAGAATAGTCCAACCTATTTCAGTATGTCATATTTTGTGAATGCTGATTCGGCTCACTTTCGTCAGACCCAACAATGATGTTGATCTAAACTAAGCAGAGCTTTGCAATATTCAAATCATATATTTTTTAACTGTAAAGAAACAGAGGATTAGATTTTTCAACATTAGTTTGGTGTTTATTCTTTCATATTATTATTAATTAATATTTGTATAGAAATCACAATAAGATATAAAGATGTTTTTGCAAATATATTTAACTAGATTTACGAATGGAAAAGTGTCTAAAAAAATAATAGTTTCTTTGGTAATTACTTGCCGTTTATTACATGATATTTAATCCTTTTGTATATAATATATATATTATGCATTATTTTGTTTGATAATTTGTTGCAATTTTGAAAGTCCACTAGCATCGATTCGCTGTTGCCAAAAACTGGTAATTTGATACAGATTACAGCGGCTGCATTAAAACTTCCAAAACAAGTTCTCAGAAAATCAACTAAAAATAGTGTAGCCTGGCGCTGTTCTAATGGAGTACAACTCCCATCCTATTTTGGCCATTCTGGTCGTTGGCAACCTTCAAACGATCTATTTTTCGATATAACACTTAGAATTAAGCAACTCATAGTAGTTAATTCCCTTCCAGTCCGACTAATCAGACAACAAAAACTTCCACGGTTCATGACTTGTGAAATGACACACAGATTTGCTAAATGCTACTTTATTTGCTTCAAATTCTCTCTAGTGGCCAAGCAACTTTATATAAATTTCACTTTTCTTCATCGCTTTCACTGCTGCTGCTACTACTGCTGCTGGTAGGATAGAACTCCTTCAGATCCCTTGGTTTATTCCGTGCTTTCTGCTCAGCTTCTAAATATTCATTTTGTACTTTCAGAATTTCCTCACTTGATTTACATTTTGCATATTGATTTAGTAGATCTTCATTTAGTTCAATAAACGCATGTCCCCAAGAGAATTTCCCCATATACCAACGTGCCTCCTCCGTAAAGCCACAAATATACAATGTGGCTGCAATGGCTTCGACACAACTCAGTTTGCAAGGTTTTCCATAATTTATAGGATTGGCTGCCACCAAGAATGGCAATAACCTGGGATTTGGACTACGCATACGATGGAATGGTGTCTCGTTTAATTTAGCCCATGAACAATCGACTACAGCAACTCCTGAACTCCCGACAATATCACGATCCAGTGGACTGACACAATTCGTTCCAACAGGTGTCAATACAAGGCCAGGAAACTTTTGTCCAAGGCGAAGATTCTTAATGAGTCCCAAACGTGATAATTTTCGACCAGAACATTTCTTTGGATCACAGTGATTAAGATCCCACATGGCAACTGAGAAATCAGGTGCTTTACCATGGCCAACGTTTTCTGGATCATCGCTGCCGCTGCTGCTGCCACTACTGCTACTATCATCACTACTACTTTCATCATTTTTTTCGGCCAGTTCACATTTACGCTGGGCAAATGAACGTTTATTGTGTCGATTAGACTTTACATTGCGATATTTAGGAGACATGTTTTTATTTCTATTTATAAAAAAGTTAAAATGGAATCAAAAAATTTAATTTTAGAAAATATCTTGTTTATACCTGTTATGTACTAAGAGTGACCGTTTTGTTTAATTGAAGAAATGCATTGAGAAATGTTGCGGCTGGTAAGAATGAATATGTTGCATCTCGCTCACACTTCTTTAAAGCAATTTTAACGCCAAATTTTTTAAATTTCACTTTATTGAGTTTTGTTAGGTCAAAGATAGAATCAACAAAAATAGTTAAATGTAACTGATAAAATCTTCAAAGAAAGGTTTTCCGAGCCAACGTGTATTTTTATGGTATTATTTAGATGGTTGCAGATCCTTTGGCATCTCTAAAACTACGACAGAAGTCTTGATGGGGAGTGCGATTCCTTTGAGCCATTAGCTCAGACTCCTGTTGTCAACCGAATCCTATTCTTATGAAAGTGTCGGAGCTCGGAAGTTCACTTCTGTTTCTAGCAGGGCCAGAGTATCCGAGCAACATAGCAACCTGTTGCATTTTCTCATTGTACCTGAGCCTGATAGGACCATAGTTTTCGTTTTCAGAGCATATTTTTACTTAAAAAGATATAAGTCTTTGGGTATTAAATAAAGCATAATTAAATTAAATTATTCATTGGCTGTTACTGCATTATGGATTATTATGGGTTTTGGTCCTGTATGAATATGAATGTAATATTGTAATATAAATTGAGGGCATCTCCATGGTATATATCATCATTTGCTGTAAATACAATACAAAATTATAATAAACTATAAAATCTATAATTTTCCTTTTGATGCCTAAGATGATCTTATTATTTGTTTATGACAGTGAAAAATAGACAACCACTAGTGCGTGGTTTGTCTATGTCAAGACTTCCGACAAAAAATGCCTATTGAGCCTATGAAAACAATGAAATAAAAATAATAACAATAGCAAATTAATTAATAATAATATTTTTAGATAATTATGCAAAAACAATTGCCAAATTCATTCATTTAAATGAATTTTCCCTGTGAAAAGCATGAAAAGTTCAAGGTTACAAAATGAGTGAATTCTTCTTTGTTCTAATGTTCTACAAAAGAAAATCAATGTTACAAATTTGGTCGACGCCATCATGAATCCAATGCAATTTCAGTTACTAGTTTACCTTGACCGTTACGACATTAAATGCAACATTGTTGATTGTTATTTTCGTTTATCTTTTCATTATAACTATGTATTTCTTTTTTTTTGTTTTTGTTTTTGTTTGTAATTCGAGCTTTTGTCGTGTGCAAGGCAAGTGGCTCCCCAATAAGTTAAGTTCGCTTGTGATTTCCTTTTAACACACGTTAAGTTTACAAAACTTTAATGATTATTTAACATCGTACAAGCGTTGACAAGGAGCACAACATGATGATGACGACGAGACCAATTGAGTCATCAAATCTTATAGAACACGCCAGGCCAAACAGCTTTGGCTCGACCCAGCTGGATATTGATGGTTAAGTTGAATTGATTGACTTGGGGTTTGGGGGTGCTGCTAACATAGAATGAATCGAATGAATACAAGTTGTCAATATGTGTTCATCATTCTAGGACAGACAATCTTCAACCAATATGAGATTATATTTCAATACATACAATATATATATATTTTTCATTAAATAAAATTTAATTTTGTTTACTCTTGTTGTTTTTATGAACTCTAAACGATGTTTCTCGATTGAAGCCGGCAAATAGGCGACAACAACTTACTCTCTATAACAAATGTTGTTAACGTTCCAAATGGCGCTTGATTGCACTCTTGTCATTGTTGTATTGTGTTGTACTTCGTGTTGTTGTTATTATTATTATTTTTATTGGTTCGACTGCTTTTTGCTTTTTGGGGTTAACATTAATTTTCACCATTTATGGTTTGAATTGACTTAACAAGATTTCTTGTTGCTTGTTTTCGTATAAGTTTTCATATATGTTTTTATATATATTTTTCATTTAACTTTTATTTACTTCAATTTCATCAATTTTTCAATGAATTTTCATTAGAATGAACACACAAAAATAATAATAATAATAATAAAAAAAAAAAGAATTTTACAAAAATATGAAAAAACATATTTTAACAACAAATTAATAAAAATGTTGGCCATGATTTCATTTTTTTATAAGGCTCTGTTGTCTAATAACAAAAAATATTGTCTAAATCACTTTTCGAAACATTGAATACTGGATAGATTTTTATTTTTTTTTTTTTTACTATTTTTTACTTTTTAAAGTAAAATTTATTGTGCACAATTGTTTATTTGTGTGGTGGGCAGAAGTTTCTTTCTTTTTGAAAAACAATTTTCATTTATTATGATATATTATAAATAAAATATCATTCAAAATGTTATTAGTCAGAGGTGTACAGGGGGAGCGGTCATTTATTGGGAGTACAAATTAACGCGGTCCGTTTTTTTGTGTTCAAAAAAGTGTTTTTTCTTGAAAAAAGGAAAAAATACATCATTCAAAGTATTGTCCGCCGGAAGCGACTACTTTTTCCCATCTCTCCGGTAATTTTCGAACACCATCTAAAAAATGAGGCCTCCGT
Organism: Amiota minor; assembly: GCA_037043295.1. Classification (NCBI taxonomy): domain Eukaryota; kingdom Metazoa; phylum Arthropoda; class Insecta; order Diptera; family Drosophilidae; genus Amiota; species Amiota minor. The sequence goes on along the minus strand of JBAMAW010002155.1, from coordinate 4,798,883 downwards.
GGCCTTGATCCAATCATTGAGCCATTTTTCGATTGCTTCAAAAGACCCGAATCGGTGACCCAAAAATCGTTTTGCATCCGTCAAAAAAGCCAGTAGTCGAAAGGAGCAAGGATAATACGGCGAGTGGGTTAAGACCTCCCATTTTAGCGTTTCCAAGCAAATTTTTGACCGTTACAGCTACGTGAGGCCGAGCGTTGTCATGTTGCAAATCACCTTGTCATGCCTTTCGGCCGTTTCTGGCCGTTTTTCACGCAATGCACGGCTCTAACACATTAGTTGTAGTCGATAACGTTCCGCATGAATGTTTTCGTTTGGTTTTATTAGTTCACAATTTACCACATCCGTCTGGTCCGACTATATGCAGAGCATGACCTTTGAACCGTGGATGTTTTGCTTTGGCTTCGATGTAGACGATGATGGAACGGATTCCCCAGGCTTGGCATAGTATTTATTCTTCTTGGGGTTATCGTAGTATATCCATTTTTCATCTCCAGTCACGACCCGGTGCAAAAATGCAATATCAATAGACAATCTGAGAAACTCATATAGGATTTGGCAGATATGTAGTTTGGTTTTTGGGCAATCACTTATTGACCCATTAGCATATCCTTCTATTTAGAGACTTTAAACTTTTATTTTATGAAAATTGTATAGTTGGAATGAATTGCAAGTTATCCAGTAAACATTATCCAATCATTACAAAATTACAATTAGACATTGGACCTATGTGAACGGGTTGCCATATTGATCTCCCTCTCATGCCTACTTACTGAAGATTGAATCAAAGAACAACAATTATTTAAGACCCTATTATGTTTCATGTTAAGAATAGGACACGGTTTATATAGACACTGATTCAAAGAGTTTAATATGATTTTAAAACTAAAAGATTCATTCATTTTTAGAATATTTAAAGTGTTTCTTATTAAATCTAGAAATCACAATGAATTTAGTAGAAAAAGGATAAGAGGCTTTTAATAAAACAAAATCTAGAATTGTCTTTAAGCTATCAAATGGATTATGTACATAGATTTAATAGTAATACATCCGACACAAAGTTTTTAAAAATGTAGGAATTATTGTGATTAAAAAATTATATAGAAGTCATTGACAAAAGTTTTTTAAAAACAAAGCAAAGAAAAAAAGAAAAAGAAAAACCAAAAAAATTATAAATACACAATCTTATGTAAATGTATCTGTATGATTATGTATCTGTATGTTTTTGTGTATATACATGATATGTGTATGTTATGTTGTATTCGTATATGTTGCAATATTCTTTATTTTGTCCGTTTTATGCTTGTAAATAAATTTAAAAATAATTTATTTTTAATTGGGTCAAAAGGTAACAAGGCCCAGTAAGAAAGTTAAAAGTATTTTAAGTACACAAGCACCTGCTATATAATCTCATAGGATTGTTAATCAACAATCCGACAATTAGAATTTCTTTGATTATATAAAAATATATTGTATAAATAAGTAACAGAATTGAAGTGTGGTTATACAACGGATTTATAGAAGAACATAACATCTTTTTGCCTTCTTCTTTATATTTGCAATCTGTCTTTCATAAGACGAATGTAATCTAAATTGAATGATTAGTTACGAGCAGATGTCATCAGTGGATCAATCGTCCGAGAAGCGGAACAGGAGAGCCGGAGGCTGTCGCTTGTGTCTGCTATTGGCCAGCATGTTCATTGCAGGTTGATTACAAAGACTATAAAATGAATAGATTGGATAAATCTTTCTCTCTTCTTCCCTCAACAATATTACACACAATTTGTTTCTGGGTATTTCGGGAATTGAATTTTAAGAGATCCGCAAAATTCCGTTAGCAATTGGTCCAGTCTTTTTATTTTAAAATCTCCAATCGTGCCTAACGATCTTCTCGAATCTCGATCTCATTGCAATCTTCAACCCTACCGACAAACCTTGGCTGCAGTTTGGATTGAAACCTCTGAAGAATTTCCAGATTTTAGTTAGAAAATATTGAGAACAGAAGACATTTCTAAGGTTATTAAGAAACTTTTTTACTTATAAAAGGTTTCTCGGAAAATGTCTATACCAAGCCATTTTCCTTAAATAACCATATACAATACTTTAGGTTTGAACGATAAGTTTATTTTTGAAGTGAAACTTCTTTAGCGAAGAGAGGTAAATCCAAAAAATATGTAAATGAAATGTGACAAAAATCAAAATTTCACTTCCTTTATGATCTACAACTAAAAGACATCCAGTAAGGTTTTTTCTTAAAAACTTCAAACTTCAACGATGTTGTATGTCACAGTTCTTGGTTTGATTAATTAATTAAATTATTATTTCATATAAAAACATCTGTTTATATAGCGATTACCTCTTCTAGTAATCGAGTTGTTTCCATAACATTCTAAATCTTCTATACAATATTTAATTATTGTAAGATATCTCAAATACTAAGGAAACAGACACACAAAGTGATGTGTAACAGGTGTGATAAATCTTCTCCATAAAAACCTGATTTTTGTTATTATTGCATAAAGGAAATTTGAAATATTGTAACTTAGAATATTACAAATTTTGTATGGGTCTTTCTTAGTACTCCTTCCTTATACAGATGAGGAACTAGGAAAACAAATTTTGTTACATGACAAATTACAAAACAAAACAAAATATCAAAATTGAAGAAACAAAAAATTAGTTTGCTTTACAATAATTTTTATTTAAGAAATTACATTTTTCGGTGCCAAACATATTTCAACACGATTTTCAACCGAAAAAAAAAGCAAAAAATTATAAATACGTCAATTTATATATACAATATTTGTATTGTATGTATTAAACAAGATATTTTGGCATATCAATAACTAAAATTTAAAAATAGCAAAGAAAACAAAAAACAAAATTAAAAACAAAAATATAAAATAATAAAAATGAACATGGGACAACCAACCAACCAACCAACCAACATCAATGGACTTCATACATACATATATGTATGTACGTTCATCTATAGATAAAACATGATGATCTTGTATATCTTAAAAAAAATATATAGAAAATTATTTCAGAAAAAGAAAAATAAATGGAAGACTTTCTTCAACTGAGAAAATGATGAAAATTTTGCAAACCAACTAAAAAGTTCTTTTCATAGAAGATAAATACTGGTTAGAAAGGAAAAGCTTTGTTTTCTTCATCAGGAAAATTGGGAAATTATTCAAAAATGTTTTTCTCTTCTGAATATTCAAAGACCAAGACAAATGCACAATTTCACTAACACATATAAAAATAAATATGCCTCAAGGCAGAAAAAGTAGATTAGAAGGCAAATTCTTTGATCTACTGAGAACAAAGTGAAGGCAATTGAGAAATGATTGAAATTGAGCATGTGTTTGTGTGTGTGTGTGTGTGAGCGAGATTCGAAAATGTTTTCCAAAATTAAAAATTCACAAAGAGCAGTTTGCTGCTTGCTGGCCGGGGTCTGCTCCAGTTTTCATAAAATATATTTGGTTGGTTCTACTTTTCTGTGTCATTTTCTGTTGCTGAGCATGCAAAAACCTATGAATGTATTTGTATGCACCAACCAACATTTACCACTGAGCACAAATACATACATACATACATACATACACATAAAAGCAAGCCAAACAGATACAAAGATACAAACAGACAACAACAGCAAGCATTCACACACACATACACACACACACATGGGCATACGATTCAAAATTCAGAAAATAGCGAGCATCGATCGCCAACGATTTGAACAAAAATTTTCAGTTGAACATCACAATCCGTTCAAGTCGCGGATAACTCCGAATACAAGTTTTGTAAGTAGCGCAACGTTGGCTAAAAAAAAAAAAAAAAATAAAATAATAAAATTAAAAAAAAAAACAAAAATTTAAAAATTAAAATAAATGTAACAACTAATTTTTGACAAAAAATCAATTAAGGAAACTTATAAAAAAAATTTAAAACGAACAAAATTTCTTTAAATAAAAAAAAAGTGTAAAAATTAACAATTTTTGATCCAAAATATGTGAAGAATCAAGAATGAAAGTTCCTTGCTCAAAATAACAATAACAACTAAAAATATATTACCACTATACCTATATCAAAAATACTTATTATATAATCGAGAATAATAAGAATTTAATGCTGAAAATAAAATAACATTTATTAAAAAAAAAAAAAAATATAACAAATCAAATCAAATTAAAAAAGTATTAAAAGTGCAAAACCGCAAGTATTCAATAAAATTTTTAGTAAATATTGAGGTTAAGAACGTTTTAGCATCAAGTTAAGATAGTTTGTCTTTGACCATATAAATATGTTGTTACTACTCGTACATATTGTACTAAGAAGATACTTGTACAATATTTCTGTTTTATTGTGGTGAACTCTAATGGTAAACCGCAAGCAAGCGCACATCTAAAATTTCAATTAAAATTCAAAAAGAATTGAAGATGAAGATTGATTCAAATTTGATCTTTGGACTTTAACACGAAATCCTATAAAATTTTATGACTTCTCACAGTATTTCAATTCAAATTAAACTTTCTTCTTATCAAGACAAAGTTTGTTTGATTATTTTACAAATATGTATTGTATATATCTTCAGGATATGTCATGAGATCTTCCAACATTTCATACATATTTTCTTAACATTTATTATATTAAAGGGATTTTAATAGTTTGCCTTGAAAAACTCAAGGATCTTTCACTTAATGTTTCCTTTCTTTCTTTTTATATTCTTATTTTTGAATTGAAATCCGATATGCCTTTGGGATGTTGAGAGATCCAATCAATGATTTTGGTCTACAACATTTGTACCGCTCTGTATGAAAAACAGAACTATACTATTTTTATATAGCGCATACGTAGGCGAAAGAAGTTGATTTCGTCAGATTTGTCTATAGATACATTTACCATACTGCTCACTTACTTACTATACATATGAAAGTGTTTGTATACCTATAGATATATATACATATATATATGGATATACTTATATAGATGATGTTTACCTATAGATTTTGCTTCTTAGCTATTAAGTAATAACTAAATTGTTGCAGTTTCAAGTTTTATTTTTAGAACATGGTTCTCTCCTCATTGAGGGTACTCACTCGTATTAACAGAAAAAGCTTTCTCAGCATGAGACTTCCTCATCATAGATACATATGTATCTGTATCTCATCATTTTCTTTAATTCACATACAAAGCAGCAGCTAAATTATAAACACTTTGCACCACTCACTCATTTGTATGTTTAGCCGCTCAATTAAGGCTACTAGAAATAGAAACAAAATTCTGGATGTTGTTATTGTTTTATATACACAATACAAGTACAACAAGTAAATCCTATAAAAATTTATTTGCTGGAATCTATTAAATTTGTATTCTTACCATCTGTTTCTTGTCTACTTGAATGTGTTGAGATTTTTATTAATTGATTTCTTTTTTCTCTGTTGAAGTTGAAATAATTCTTCCTTACCAAAAAAAAAAAAAAAAAAAAAGAATGAAGAAGAAGTAGAAGAAATATGTCATTGTCAATTATAATTTACAGAAATTCTCATTAATTTAGCACATTTAATTTCATTTCATTTCATTTCATTTTGCTGAATAAACTCAAAAATACTCGTAAATCGTCATTGTCACCTTGTACGCAATTTTTCTTTTTGTCTTTTCTTTTATTTTATATATACAATTTTTTTTTTTTTATTAATTAAAAATAAAACAAAATTGTGCATTGCATGCATTTCAATTCATTTTTTTTTCTCTATAGGCTTCATGAATTCTTAATAACATAAGGTTTCATGTATGTAAATGAAATAAACAAAAACAAAACTTCAGTTGAACTTGGTCAATTTGCTCTGTGTGAGTCAGAGGGTTTAGGTATTTTTTATTTATAAGTATTCTTATTCAAAAAATGCAAATATTTATTGTATTTTGAATTATTTCGAGTTAAGCGATTTAACTCAAAACATCTGTTGGCCTTTTGTTAATTATTATTATTATAAATCATTCATTCAGAAAGTCTATCAAGTTAAGACAGATTCCTTCTGAACACTTCAAAAAAGTGGGGTATTCTCGTATATTGATTGAGTTTGCTGAGTAAGGTATATTGGAAAAATGGGCCAAGTGCGAGTCAGACTCGTACACGGAGGGTTCCGTACCAGATTGGGGTTTGTATGGGAGGTACTCCCCATAGTGGTCCGATTTAACTGATTCTAACTTGATACCTATAACAAAAACTTATAGTGTCTAAATTTCAGTTTGATAGGACAAAAAACAAAAAAGTTTTTTTTTTTTAATAAGAACTTGTATTTTAATGGGGGTTTGCATGGTGGTCCGATCAAATAGAAATTTCGACAGTATCAGTTTGCAATGTATAGCCACCAACTACTTAAATTTAAAGATCGTGACATTACTGGATCGTATAGCTGCCATACAAACCAAAATGTTTTTTGTATGGGGGGACCCCTATAAGTTTTTCAAAATACTTAAGTTTTAGTATTTGTTGCTGATGCTTGGATAGAACTACATATTCTGTGAAAATTTCAACTCTCTAGCTATTACGGTTCATGAGATATGACAACGAAGTCTCTGCAAAAGGGTTGGTTCCCTTTGGTACACTTTGTAGTAGATGAACTGGCTAAGAGTAAGAAAAAATAGATGATACTTAGGAACTTTGAGATAGAATAAGGAGAGTAAATTCAAGAAGAAATAGCCCAATATTGGGAATCTTCAAATAAAGTAAAGGTATGTAGATTAGAAAGATAAATATGTGTATGGCAAGAACTAGTCGTTATCACTGGAGATATCATTGGGTCTATTATAACAAGGAGGAGTAGAATAGATCTAGTTAGAGTCTATTAGGGACACAGAGTAGACTAAATTAGATTAGGATAGAATACATTAAGAGCATAAACTAGGGTAGAATGAAATAAAGTAGAGTAGATTAAGGAATTATGAAGATAGAGTAGAGTGGAGGTAGACTAGAATAAGGTTGAAAAGGTTAAGGAAATGCCACAAATTGATGTGATTAAAGAATGATAAATGGTTATTGCTTATTATTAACAAAGTAAAAACTTTTTAGGCCTCATTATTGACAGATCATTTAAGTAGGTCAACTATGTATGCTAATCAATCATTCAGAGACTCTTAAGCACTTAAGTACATATACATATGTATGTTCCTTATAGTAGAAAGAAACTAAATAGTAAATTGATAAAGAACAGATTAATCTCAAATAATTTAATAATAATAATTTTGAAAAACTCCCCAGAAGAGTTTATGCTTGATTATTCCGAAAGAATTGAAATGCATTCAATGTCCAGTAAAACTTTTCTATAAACTGCCAAATTAAATGTATGTAAATCATTATGGAATGAATCCCTTTAAGTTTCCGCTTTATATGCATGCAGCTGCGGTTGATTGGTTGGTGATGCTTATTTGCATTGAAAAATTATAAAAAAAAAATAAAATGTAAAAACAAATCAAGTAACCAAAAACAAACCGCCGGTCAATCATCTTGTTCGTCATCGCAGCTCACGTTTCACGACAATTTGTTAAGCCCCGAAAGAAATAAGATTTATTCAACACAACAAATTGAAGTCATACATAAAATAATAAGATAAATAAAAACAAAATTTAAAAAACTGTGAGTGTTCTATGCAAGTCACATACTTGGAAAATAAATAAGAAATAAACAACGATGGTATTGTTGTTTAAGAAATTAAACCTAAGAGATCTTGGACAAGTAGAAGACGCGTTTATTTCCAGAAATTGTGTCAAATTCTAAACTATGAGAAACCAAACTTTGATCATTGAATGAAAAAAAAAAAAAAAATACTTTCTTCTTAAGAAATTATAATGCAAACATTGCAATGCAATCATTTACAAAAATGCAAATTATTATGAATTACAGTTATAAGAAAAACACACAAAGATGAAAGATACAATGTAAAATACAATATTCGTAACAAATTATATTGAATTAATTAGTTTTCATTTTCGAAATCATTCCATTTGATTTTGTGCTTTTTTTTATTTCTTTACTTGCAGTTTCTTTTTCAAGTGTAGACCAATAGATAATAAACAGCCACCATGGACGCCATCAAGAAGAAGATGCAAGCGATGAAAATCGACAAGGATGGAGCATTGGAACGTGCCCTCCTCTGCGAACAAGAAGCACGCGAAGCCAACACTCGCGCTGAAAAGGTAAAATCCACATTATTCCATCAAACTCTAAGAAAAAAACCCCCTTTGAATTATACTATTGTAACAAACAACGTCTCTTCATGGCGCATAACGATAATTTCACGCATTTGTAACGCATTGTAAAACATTTGATTGAACAAAAAACATAATTAATACTATTAATTTCACTTTGCTTGTGCAAAACAAGTTATTGTAATTATGTATGAATGATGTTTTATGCTTTTCTGGCAATTTATTTATATTAAACATTTTGTTTTTAATTTTTAACAATCATAGGCCGAGGAAGAAGCCCGCCAATTGCAAAAGAAGATCCAAACTGTTGAAAATGAATTGGATCAGACACAAGAAGCTTTGACCCTTGTCACTGGCAAGTTGGAAGAAAAGAACAAGGCTCTCCAAAATGTAAGTTTTATTATAGATAGATACTTATTTTCCATCTATTAGTTAGAAATATTGTTTTATAAGAAAGATTGGATTGGATTATTTGAAATACAAAGTTCTAACCAAGCTTGGCAACATGTGTTAAAGATTTATAGCAGTTGTAAATAAAAATATTGAGGAGAAAATTTTCTAAATTATAACAAATTCTTAGCTAATTGAATGGATTGTCAGTGAGAAAAGATATGCAATAAATGATAGGCTTTTTCTATTTTAATAATCTTCAATATTTTATATTTGATCTATGGTGATATCTAAATCACAATAGATTATGGGACTCTATAAGTGACTGAGTAAGATATTTAGACTATAAGCTTCTAGCTTATCATATTTTCTAATAATACAATACATAAACAATCTTTGTCCGTTCATCTCAATTCACTTTGTACAACCTACAATATGGAGTTCCATAAATGATTGGTGCTCAAAACCCAGACTCACCCAACATCGGACAGAAATAGTGAATGGAGTGGATTGCTTTTATGACTACCCTCTTGCTGTTATAACAACAAAATCATTTCCAAATCTATTTTAGCATCATAAAATGTTAATTTCCTAGTTCTTAGAAGAACTTATGATCTCTCTTAATTTATCAAAGTATAAATGTTATTTCTTCCATCAACCATTAATTTTTGTTTTTATCTACTATTAACCTGAATTCTTCAAAAACTTTTGACAAAAGCAATCAATTTTTCAAAACTCCTTTAAATAATCCCTATAAGACGCCCACAAATGTTTATACAATAGAATTTAGCAAAACAATTAACTTTTATTTATATAATTTAATCTTTTCAATTTGATCTTTAACACATTTGCCATAAATTTAGGTACTTATATCTCTTTTAATCTACATATGTTTATGGAATTTAAGTTATGTTAGAAAACTAAGATAAAAAAGCAAGAAATACTCAAATATTTTGTTTAGAAAAATATAAAAAATTTTCCATTGGAATAATATCAATAAGCAAAGTGAGATGTGATTTATCTTGTTAGTGATTCATTGGTTCAGCATTTGTAACAAAATTTCATGGTTTTTTTAAGTTTAAAATTTTATGCGGCATTAATTAACCCAATTCATATGAATGAATGCATTTCGAAATATTTAGTTAAAAAAGAATAGGGTGACAATGTGATGATGATGAACTTTGAAAATAAAGATAAATGAGGTAAGAAAAAAACATAAAAAGAAACCACATCAAATTTTAAGATATTTAAACAAAAACAAAATTTACAAATGTAAAATCAAAGGAACAAAATATATTAAATGTTGGCAACAATGGCATGAGTTGCCAACTATTATGGTTAAATGAAGAAAAATGCGTTTGAATTTTCAAATTGAGTTGATTTGAATTTTGAGTGTGTGGATCTATTTTTAAAAACATTCTGATTTTCAAGAGAATGAATGATGAGAGAAATGAAAATGAGAGAAAATTATAAGGAAAATAGCCAAATAGGGCGCATGTGCGATTAGCTCTGAGTTGTTTTTATTTTTTTCTTTTTTTGTAAGTGAAATCGTTTTTGTGAATATCAAATAACGTGCAAAAACAAACAAACGAATAATGAAAATTAAAGAAAAATTGCTAAAATCATTTTGCGCATGAATTTTTCTGTAGAATATTTCTCATTTTGTTTTTCTCATTATTGTTTTTCTTGTACATATTGAGCAGAAAAGAAAAAAATATCCCATTATTCAGAATAATTTTTATTTCTTCGCTTCCAAAACAGTTGTTTTTTTTCGCAATTTCGACAGTTTCCAAGATTTTTTTTTAGAAATTTTCATTCCTCTGTTTGATGTGTATTGTAATTTTCATCAATTTTGAACAGTAATGAATATATTTCAAGGACATTAAAGAAAGATTTCGAAAAATTGTTGGCAACTTGTCAATTGCCAGCGGTAAATTGGCTAAATACTCTTCTTTTCTCAGCAAAAGGTCGCTCGTCTGTCAGTCTGTCTTGGCCTTAGATAAATCAGATAGTAACGCAATGTCTGATAAAGAAATTAGCAAAAAAAAAAAATAAAAGACAAATATTTTGACAAATTCTAATGTCTGAGATATGTGAACGAAAAGATACAGATATGTACAAGTACGTGTATATGGATGGTACCATATGTTTTAAATAAATATGACGCCGACACCATCATAATCACCATAGCCAAAGCCGCTGAGTAATGTTCTATTTCACAAAAAAAAAAAAAAAAACAAACAAATACATAGTTTTATCTATAGACAACTTTGTGGAAAAAAAATTATGAAGAAGAGAGCCAAAGAGACACACACGATGGTAAAGAAATAAAAGTATTCGCGTTCAACTCCACACCCGCAAAGCAACAACAACAATACCAACACCAACTACACCACTAACAAGAAAAGCCAATATAGTATTTGGAAGAAGAAGTCCGCAACACATCAGTCTTTGGATGAGTCAAGAGAGAAATTTGAGTGTGGGTGGCAAGAAGATCATTTTGAGTTTACAGTATACTCATAAAAAAAAATTGTTAGTTTGCTTGCTTGCTTGCTCTCCCAATTCAAAGAGCTTCCATCCATTCGTCATGTGGCAAGAGGCAAACATTGTTTTAACTAAATGCACCTGATAATGTTGTTGCCTCTCCATACCATTGAGCGAGCGCATGATCAAGAGAGCTATAGCGAGTGGAGAGTCACAAATCATACGAACGGAATATTTGAAGCAGAAAAATTAAATCATACTAAGTACTCACACACCAAAGAAAAGCGCAGCAGCAAGCAGCAGCACCGCAAAAGCAGAGGGGCCACGCCGCATATTAAAAAAATATAAAAATATTTAAATAAAATAATATAAAAAAAAAAACAAAATAAATTATTAATTAAATCATAAATTTATTAAGAATTTTGTATTATCAGCACTAGTTTTATTTAATTTAAATTAAATAAAATTTTAGTGAGTGTTAATTACATAAAAAAAGAGAAAAAAGAAGAACAAAAGTCAGTTTGACACCGAAAAGAATCAAAAATCAAGTGCGCCGCATTAACAACAGCAGCAACAACAACAACAACAACAGCAAGAACAAATAAACTATAGCAAACAAAAACTATAAAACAAAACATCTGAAAAGCAATCGCGTTGACGTAAATCCGGCATATTTTCAATATTGTAAAATTAAACAATATTTTTTAAAAATTTCATTTTTATTTTTGCGAAAATAAAATTGCAAATTCATAAATTTAATGGAGCAACGGTGAAACGGTACAGAGGGGAAGAAAAATGTATTAAATCATCATCATCATTATCAACAGAAACTGAAAAACTTAACCAAGCAAAACGGAAAACCGCTTATTATATAGAAATATATATAGTAAATACACATCTAAATTAATATGTACGAGAAAGCAACAAAATCCGGAACTATAATTAATACTAACGGTAAATCAAATGCATTTGAATGGCAAAAAGTGAGTTATAGCAAAGCAAAAGCAATACAAACTCAAGCAAAGACAATTAAAACTCAAACGAAAACAAAACCAACAACAACAACAAATAAGAGCAATATAAAAACAATTGCAATAAATAATAATAAATTACTAAAAACAAATAACAATTGTACAAAGGCAGCAACAACAAATGCAGCAGGAGCTGCTGCAATAAATTGTAAACCAAGTTTGAATCCTAAAACGCCTTCAGCTTCAACGGCAAATGCATCAATTCAAATAAAAATAGTTGGCAACGCTGCACGTCGCCAGTCACTAGCGCATCAAATAAAACGTGCGCACCGCCATCTACTGACTAGTTTCGGTAACGATACGCAGGCACTGCAAAAACAAAAGAAGAAGAAGAAGGAACAGTCACAGGGAAAATCGACAAACCAAAACACCTGTTTAGAACAACAGCCGCAGCAAAATCGGCAGTCAGCAGTAGAAAAACAACAACAGCAACGTCAACGGAGGCTAGAGAAAAAGAAGAAAAATGCTCCTGCAGCAGGAGCGGCTAACGACTATCATAAACAAAATATTAACAGTTCCAATGAAAAAGTGAAACGTGGAAAAAAAGTAAATAAGGGTAAAAAAACCAAACAAAGACACATTAGCAGACGAGGTGGCGTCGTCGTCGTTAATAGTTGTAATACTGACAGCTGCAGTGAAGTTTGTTCTTTGGCCTCGTCCAGCTGGTGTTCAATTGAAGAACAACTCGATTATTTAGATCAGTTATTATATTATTGTGATGAGGAAGACGAGGTCTACATAGAATCGCTTCTGAAAGATTATCACCAGCAAAACGCATACACGTCAACTTGTAATAATAACAAAAACAGAGACGACGACGACGACGGTGAGTGGAGCTGGTGTGGTTATACGATAAGTGACGACGACGCGGAGGACACAATGTCAAATAGCGAGGATGCACAATCCACAACCAGTGGTGCTGGTAGCACTCATTCTACGACATCATCAACTACCTCGTTAATGCCGACCTCATTGAAACGACGCGGACATCAACATCATCCACGCTTCTCAGGTACGCGCCGGCCAAATGTCAATGTGCCGAATGTTCAGGAAATACTTGCAGCGCTCTATCGTGGTGATTCACAGGGCATATTGTCCAATTTGCGTGGAGGAGGTGAAACCATGGGCATCAAAACACTAAACACTGGCAACAGTAGTAATGACACGCAATTTGTCAATGATCGTGAAGATGCTGATGCTATAAGTGAAGGTGCCGTCGAAGATGTAGTGAACGCCACAAAATCCAAAGCAACGCTTAACTTGCCACTAAGTGATTCAATAACAAATTCGTTGGGTAGTAATAGTCCGACGCCTACGGACGAAAGCAGTATACTGGATGAGGGTGTTGTGAGCCCACAGACACCGATTAGTGCAGGTAAAGGTGGTGTTGAGAATGACGGCAGTGCCGCCGCAACAACAGTCACTGCAACTCCCGTCAAGCCAGAGAAAAAGAAAAAACGAAGTAAAGAGAAATCAGAAAAGAAGAAAAAGTCGTCCAAACGTAGTGAAAAAAGTAAACGTTCCTCTGCTGCTTCAATTCCTATGGATGCTAGTACAGATAGCTTGGCCACAGATGTCAGCGCAGGCGGTGGCAGTTATGTGGACGAGGGCATAGCCCTGGGCGACGATGATGATCAGCAATCGGCAGAATGGGCAAAATTGCGTTGTACAAGTGAAGCAGCAGAAATTGTCGCTGAGCGTGAGGCACGGCGCAATAAAGGACGCTGTGCGGACTATCCTGGTTTGGCATTCGGTCGCTCAATCTTCAGTTCAGATACCATGATGAAGTTCAACATAATTCGCAATGAACTACATAACATCATGAATACACAACTAAAAAGGGTAATTAAAACACAAAATTGTGTGTGTGTGAGTGGACATATAAAGTATATGAGAAAAACAAAGAGTACTTGCTCCTCGAGTGCACAGTGATCTCATTTTAATCTTTAATAATATTAATCTCAATTTCAGCTGTTGTGTGTTATTAGCGCGTGCAAACATTTGTCATCATTTGTCTAGTATCTTCAGAGTCTCTCTATCTATCTATTTGTCTGTCTGTCTGTCTGTCTTGCAGTCAGTCTATCAGTCATCATATCTATCTAAAGTCAATTTGCAAAGTTTGGTTAGGTTGAGTAATTGAACTTAGTAGTATGTACATACATTATATTCCCATATCTGCAGTTGCTCTAATTGTTTATGCACATTTCAATGTGATTACGTCGTCGTCACGGTAGTCATGTTCTTCTTTATTTTTGAACTCATATCGCTGCTCGCTGTTAAATTTTTTTTATTTATTTATTTAATTTTTTGTGTTTTGTTTTTTTCTTTTATAAGAAATTCTTTTGCCATTAACCCATTTGCGCACGCACTCACTGACAGAATCAGTGGACTGTTGGTATTTCTTTCATACATATGTGATTTCTCAAAAACTATTATTATTATACTTAAAAGCTTAAGAAGATAAGCGCACAAAATATATGAAGACAATTGTATCAAGATTAAGTTAAATAGCTGCACCTCCCCCCACACATTTCATCTTCTTCCAAATTCAACAAATTGAAATCTACTATGTTATTTTTATATATAATATTTTTCATTGGTTTTTCTTAATTTTTTGTTTTTGTGTTTAGTATATTTTCTTGTTTTTGCCTCGTCTCGATGTCGTCTTCGTTGACTTGACCCACTTGCAGGCAAATATGTACGTACATACACGCATTCTTTGGTTGTCCATCTTCTTTTCTTTCTTAGATTCTTTCGTATGCTCTTCATTTTGCTGCTTTCATTGCCCAGAAGGTCGGTCATACCTTACCTTGGTTGATTTCTTAGCTCCCCGCATATTTTTCTTTTTTAACACCACTTTCTTCTAGTCTTTACACTTTGTTAGCTCAAACGATTGAGAGCTCCTCAATTATTTTTAGATGAAAGAGCAGCAATCTCTCTTAATTACATTTAATTGTTTAATTAGTTACGCAATCTATTTTGTTATTTTCTCTCTGTCCAATACTTTTCCTAGGCAGTGGTTTTGAAACTTATGTAGTAAATAAATAATAAATATACAAAGCTTAAGAACCCCTGTCTTATTAGTACCATTTGCCAAAAATAAAAGAAACATTATAACAACAACAACAATAAGCAAGCGCAACAAGTCACGCTTTTTGAACTAAAAAAGGCAGAATTCAAAAGCTCAAACTATTTGACGTTCACACCGAAGTCACTCACACTCTCTATCTCTCCCTCTCTCTCTCTCTCTCACAACACACATATCATAATATATGAATGTATGTTTATGTATCAAAGCACCTTTTAAGGCCGGCAAAAATAATCGTTCGTTTGTTCATCATAAAATTGTTAGCTTCTTTTGGTTAAAAACGTTTTAGTTGTTTAGTTTACCAAATTAGCCGCAAATTTTAATTATCATTAAATTGAGTGTTTATTTGATATGTCTCCATACAAATATTCTCATTCTCTCTTCTCTCTAAGCCAATGACCTTCATGTGCTCAAAAGCAAAAGCTGCAAAATTAATAATAAAAAAAAGAAATAAGATAGTCGAGAAGTTGTAAATAATATTTTTTATACTTTTAATTTCTTTTCAATGTCGTTTGTCTAAATATGAGCAACTAATGAAATTATTATGCACTGAATGCGCTGTACTCGTTCGTTTATCATCATAATTGGCATTGCGCAATGTTCGTTCAACGATCAGCCAAATATAAAAAATAATAATTATTCAATTATACAAAAATGTGTTAAGAGGAAAGAAAGGAAGAGTAGTTGCGGTAATTGTTGTTGTAGTTGTTGTTATTCTCTTTCTAACTCAAACTAATTTTTGTTCCAATCAGTAATACAATTAACACACTACATTCTCCCTTTCCCAACGTTATTCTCTTCTTTTGTACTTGTTTTAATAGTCAGTCGTTTCTTGTTGTTGCTAGGCTGCTTTAGAATACTGGTTACATTTTTTACCTGTGTCTCTCTCACCACCCACAAATAACAAATGCACAATCATGTGTGAGTATAGTTTTACAAAAAAACAACAACATTATTATATTAGTCATATTCTGTTGTTAGTTTTCATCTGCTGCTGATAATATTTTGATAAAGACGACAAAACTAAACAACCGGCACGGCACACTTTTTCGATTATACAATTTATATACAAAACAAAAAACCTATAAAGGGGGGAAAATGAACCAACAACTGACGACTGACATGATTTATTTATGTAAAAGAAAGATGATTGTAATTATTACAAAATGCCGCCGCTGAGATAATGCAAGGCTGAACTTAAATCAAACAAGAGAGAGTAAGAAGGTGCACTAAAAATGGAGAGCTTAAAAGTTACTCATATCTCGCTCGTTCACTGCTCTCAAGCGGTCTTTTTAAAATAATTTTTTTGCCCAAATACACAACACACACACTTATATGCACTGAATATATTGTTATAAATTAATGCATACAAACAAAATTTTGTAGCGGCATTAACAGGTTTGCGGCTTGCTCTCAAGTTGCCTTGCCAGCTTTGAAATACTTTTCATCTCGTATGCAGCTTTTTGTCACTCTCATTACAATCTGGCAATGTCAGTTTAAGGCGAGGCTTTTCATAGTGTGCGTGTCCACATGAAACACACTCATGTTATCTCACTCGCTCTCAAGCAACACTTACCCGACTGACACTTGTGTCAGACACACATGACGAAAGAGAGCAAAGCCGTCGTTTTCGGTCGTCTACTACTATTTGAAGTGTGAGTGTTTGTCAGGCATTTCATTCCAAGATTTCAAGTTACACAGTGCTGTGCTCAGACGGTCGTAAATTTTTGTGTTGTTTTTCGTGGTGTGTTTTTCGTTCTGTGTCGTCGTGTCTCTCTGAAACAAGCAATTTTTAATTAAGAAAGGAGAAAAAATTAATTTTGTTCAAAGAAAATTTATAAAAAGTTTGTGTTTAAAACATAAAAAATTTTAAGCCTCACGCTTACATACAAACATACATTCACACAAATATAAATTACGTTGTCAATTGAAAAAGAAAAAAAAATTGAGAAGCAATAAAATTAAAAGAGGAAGCAGAGCAGTGAAAGAAAAAGAATATTTAAAGAAGAAACAAACCGGTGGTTATCATAAATTCATTTCTTTCTTCATAGGTTTTGAGTGTCGCGTTAATAAATTTAGTGGTGCTGAACGAATTTAGGCAAGAGGCAATAGAAGAGAAAATTAATTAATTTGAAATCATTAAATAAAGAATAGTGTGATCTGCTTTAAAAGTGTCTATCAATCAAATCAAATCTTATTGTTTGTTGTCCTCCAACACACACAACAAATAGAAAGTGCAAACACTTCAAACAAATTGAACTAAATTTGAACGTATTCATTTTTCGGTTAACAAGTTGAACGAAAAAGACCAGAAAACCAGTCAAAATGACGACAAGCATTCCACAAGGTACCCTCTTGGACGTACTCAAGAAGAAAATGCGTCAAACCAAAGAAGAAATGGAAAAGTTTAAAGATGAGTGTGAGGATTATCACAAGCGCTTACAACTTGAAGTTGTAAGGCGTGAAGAAGTAAGCAGATATTTCAATTCAATTCAATTCTATGTTCATTAACTTAAAATTGCTCCAAAAAAATATCGTCAAAAAAAAACTATTCATTAGGAAATAGGAGAATGAGAGAAATTTTGCATATCTATGTTGCTCTTGCGTTTGCTCTCTCTCCCGCAACTCAGTAAATTGTTTGTTGGTGGTATAGGTGCACGAGAGAGACAACAAGTATCTGTGGTGTATATGGTGTGGTGTAGTAGTTGGTTTTGGTTGCGGTGTTGTTAGCGGTGGTGAAGAAAGTGTGTGACATGTTGTTGTTCTTGTTCTTGTACGTTTTCAGCATTCTTTAAGCAAAAAAATGGGTTTTTTTTTTGTATATTTCGTCTTTCTGATCTGTTCTTAATGTTTTATATTTTTCTACTACTTCA
Organism: Amiota minor; assembly: GCA_037043295.1. NCBI lineage: Eukaryota > Metazoa > Arthropoda > Insecta > Diptera > Drosophilidae > Amiota > Amiota minor. The sequence continues at coordinate 4,780,806 of JBAMAW010002155.1, read as the reverse complement.
ATTTGTTCGAAACAAACTCTGATTTATTTATGTGTCTGGGGAAATTTCTTTTTTCTTTCAAAGAAATGTCTATATTTAAAGCCTAACGACTCTTGTAATTGTTCCAATTTACTACTTAAACTTGTCTTCTAGTTAAATTGACTGTTAACTGTTTTTTGTCTGTCAACTTGACGATGACAGTGACGATGGCGGCTTTCATTTCATTCACCTTTTTAGGCCATGCTTTTGTTTTTATTTCTTATGTTTATTTCTTCTTCATCCTCTTCGTTCTTCTGTTTAACTGTTTTAACACTGAATTAGCATAGAATTTGAATGTAGTATTCACAATTTACCGCGTTTTGCAAATTATGGGTCTCGATGGAAGAAAGAAAGAAATACCTTTTATAGAAAATTCATTTAACATAGAACTCTAAACTAAATACCGGTACCATTAAATTTTACCTGCTGCTGCCATTATTATTTTAATTTGATTTTCAGGCAAAAGATGTGATTATTTCGATTTATTTAAATTTATAACCATATTTAAAATTTCTATTGTCCTCCAATGATTTCCATTTGAGTAATTTCGTTTTATATATTGAGTAATTCTTGTTGTTCTTGTTGTCATATGATTCCACTCCCCCAACTCAAATAATAGTGAAATCTGACGTCACTCATTTTCATGTTCATGTTCATGTTTTGTTGTTGTCTTTTGTTTAGCTTTATTCAAAATGATTGGCATCTGAGTGACGGTTTTGTTGGTTTATATACATATGTACATATATATTTATTTCCCCTAGTGACATTCATTTGAATCACATCATTGTTATTATCCAATGTCAATTTTTGAGGTTTTTATTTTCCTTCAGTGCCCTCTGTATTTTAGTGTGATTCTGTCAAAGCAATAAAATTTGTTTTATTCTTTTTTAACAAATTCTCAACTCATCATCATCATCATCATATCAAATTGATTTAATTCTTTACGCAACTTTTCTTTGAATTAAACTACAAATCATTTTCTCATTGTATGACGCCATTCATGGCTTGAAAGCGACACTTCATTCACCTCCACCACACCACATCAACAAATAACAACAAATTTCATGCATGCGTAACGATTGAAATGAATCTTCTCTAATAAACTGAAAGACTTGTTGCCCAAAGCAAGAGAAATGCATATCTGTTTCTGAATTAATTTTTACTCGTGTATGGTTTTTTTGTTAGTGTTTTGTTTAGAAAAAGCTAAGAAATGCAAATTAAATATGGCGACGCTTATAATATGAACTCATTTACTTAACTCATCCCCAAAAATTATTTTTCTCTCCATTTTTATTGTTGTACGCATAGCATATTCATTGAATTGTAACACAACGAAACATAAATGCAATAACAACATGAGGTTTGGTTAGACTGGTTGTTAAAAGCCCTTCATAGGTCTGCAATGAGGTCATTGGCTATAAGAAAACAAAATATGTAATTTAGAATATGGGAGAATATCATAGGATTGGTTTGTCTCTAAGATACTATCAAACTTTGATTAGTCTTCTAAGTAGATACAATGTTATGCGAGTTCTTGAGAATACCAGACAGACACTTAGGGAATGTCATAAGTTATCTTTATCATCTTTTAAATGTATATTTCCTGCTTTTTTTTTTGTTAAGTTGACCTTAGTCCCGCATCTACCTCAGATTCATAGTGACAAACAACAAAAACAATGAAAACAATTAGGTTTTTTGACTTTTACACTCATTCCAACAATCTTCTCACTTATCATGGTTACATTTTGTTATTGTTGTTGTTGTTGCTATTGGCAGCAACAGGGAATCAAAACCAACAATAACATTACATGAAAAATAAGGTGTGACTAAGCATTGAAAAATGTTTGCGTGTGTAAGCCTACAAAATCAAAAAATCAAAAGAAAAAGAGTGGCTTATAAAACAAGAATTTGACCATTTTCAACTTTACATCCATCTCACATTGCAAAACCACAAAAAAATGAGAGATGAGAAATAGTTGCGTTTACTACACTCTTCTTATTTATTGTTTGCCGGCAAAAGTTAAATTTTTGAGAATTCCAAAGGCTGCGGTCTCTGAGCTACGCTCAATACGCTTTTGTTACTCACTCTAACTTTGCTTCAACTGAAAAGTAATGTGTTTGTAAAAGAGCTTGTTATGGGGAGACACAGAGAGGCGGATGTAATTCACTTAATGAAAAAAAAAAGCAATTCTCTCTCTGTCATTCTACTTTTAAAGTAATTTAACTTTTTTTTTACTCTAAATGACACTCGCTGTTGCTTTGCTCGTTATGTGATAGTGTTTTCTATTCCGCTTTGGCATATTCATGTTCTGCTTTTCATTAGTCCATGGTATTTTTTTCTTTTTAACTTGTTTCTTTTTGTTATCTATCGTTAAGTGGTTAATCTTTTTGCTGCTGCTCGTTACAATTGTCAAAATGAGTAATGTGTGCTCTCTATTACCATTCGTCTCTTCACCTCCACGGCGACCGTTGCCTCCATCACCACCCACACTTAACGAAACTTCCATTTATTCTTTCACTCACTACTCACATAATTAGTAGTTCATTTGCCGCTTTTTAAGTTTTCACAAAGAAGACTGTGGACGACTTTTATTTGTTCAGTTTTTTGTTTTTGGCATTTTAAAAACGTACGAGTATTCTGCCATTCTACTCCACTCTCTTCTTGTCCATGTATATTTTCTCCGCTTATTATGTTTGTAGTTTTTTTTTAGCTATTTTCGTTCGTGATGTTCGTCGTTATTGCCCGCTACTATAATGATGACGTAATCTTTTGCTTATTCGTTGTTTCAATTCATAAACACACGTATTTTATGGTATATGTCTCTTTATATTTGTGGTGGTTGGTTGCTCTTTCTGTGTCCAATAATCTGGGGTTTGTCGATTTGTCAGGCAGGTAGGCAGGCAGAGGCTAATGTTTGCTCCCGTGATGACTAAATCTACTAAAAGTTGCCACCCAACCATAACCAAGCATTAATAGCCTTAAAAAAGTGATTGCTGTCGATCAGAATCGTCGTTGCCTTGACAGAGGTCATGTCATTAAATTGAAAAATTTTCACAAATTTTTGGTCGTTCTTGATTAGTAATGTCCATTTTGGGTACTTTTGATTATAGATTGCAATGGCATTTAATTTATTTTAAAACAAATATGGATGTCTGATTGTCGTCGCCAGATCCATCCAAAAAATAATTCAATGTCGAATATTTTCCGCTATTTTTGGGATTTCTCAATTAATTTGTTATTTTTTTATGTTTAGACAACAATTATCGAGTGTGAGAAAATTTTCCATGTTACATGGTCAACGTCGTCTGTCTTAGAACTTTATTTTTTTTAGTAATTCAAACCAAGTTATTATGTAAAAGTTGTTGCCTACTTGTTGGCGCATTTCTATGGTTTTAACTCTAAATGACATTTTAACCCCACGGGGAATTATTTTCATATTAACAAAAAGCTTAAGTAGCTTTAATTTGGAGGAGTCTCTATTTCAGAGTATCGATTACAGTAAAGTAAATATTGATACTGTGTGCTTGATTTAAGTAGTAACACTTTTAGAGTTTTCCCTAGCCATGTCTCTCTATTAGCTATCGATTTTGGGTATGCGTGCTATATCAAATGTTTAAGGGCGTTTTATTTTCTGGATTTAATGACCTTCGTGTTTCTTCAAATGTTTGCATGTGGAAAAAAGTAAAGCACAACAGCGTGAACAACAACAAAATATGATGATGAGTTTATTTCCAGATAAAAAAAACATCACAGTCTCATAGAACTTATGGGAAATCATGGAATTCAAGTGTAAATGCGGCCGACAAATATCTTATATTTATGTATAGGTATAAGGTTAAGAACCTAACCATTCAGAGAGCATTTTTAGAAGAGTTTAGAAAATGATAGAATTAGAATAGAAATGGAGCAATTTTAAGTATTTCTTGCTTTTTTAAATATAAATATTGTAAGTTATTATTAATTAGTAGATAGTTCAGTTCTTTTTGGTTCCTCTTAGAACATGTTTACTATTTCCATTTTCGAATTCTCAAAATTTTAGGCCGAATCCGAAGTTGCCGCATTGAACCGTCGCATTCAATTGCTCGAAGAAGACTTGGAACGTTCTGAGGAACGTTTGGGTTCAGCCACAGCTAAGCTGTCCGAAGCTTCCCAAGCTGCTGATGAAAGTGAACGGTTAGTATTCTTTCCAAAATGCGAATTGCATTGGAAATACAATTTTATTTTTTTATTTATATATATTGAATATTTACATATTTATTTATTATATCCACTAAGTTCTCTTAGCCAAAAAAAAAAAAAAAAAAAGCAAGATATTTATTATGTATATATAAATTAATGATTCATTATTATTACTACTACTGCACACTATAAACAGGATACGAAAAGCGCTTGAGAATCGTACAAATATGGAAGATGACAAAGTAGCAATGGAGAATCAATTAGCACAGGCAAAATTAATTGCAGAAGAAGCTGATAAGAAATATGAAGAGGTATCCTAGAATTTTTCAATCTTCTACCAAAAAAAAAAAAATAGATTGATAGGGCACTAGGGTTTTAGGATTTATTTAATCTATTTATTTTGAGGTTAGGTTGTCTTTAATAGGTTTTGGTTGTGGTTAATCTATGTATTATGCTCTCTCTCTCTATAAAATTATCGATTAATAATAACTCCAATTTGCTCCATTGGAGAGTTTTACGTATTTCTTAGTTCGTAAGTTTAATCTAATTTTTCCTAGAGAAACCCCGGTTCTCTCTTCATTATATTTAAGTTCTTCGTCGGCCGCAGCACATCAATGGAACATCAAATGAAAGCAGAATTTATATATTTTGGTCTCATCTAATTTATTATTATAGATATATATGCAAGTCTCACTTATTTATATAATTTTGTTACTCATTATGTATATTTTCTATGTATGTTTATCACTTTCTTTGTATATGCATATATGTGTCAAGAGTTATAGCAGCACTTTGATGTAAAAATTTCTATCAAAACTCTACAAAAGTAAATATTGAATGAATTTACCCTTATAATGATAATGTATGTCTGTTAATTTTAGTTTATAAATGCTATGGAATGTTAAAAAACAATATCCACATAAACTTTCTAAGCAATTCACAACTCTACAAAGTCTCCAATTGTATATCTAAGCATATTTTTAGTTTAGAAATGCTAAAAATTGGCTCGCAATGAAAATCTATCATTAATTTAAAAGATTTTATAAACTCTACAATGTCTCCAAAACACTAATGAGCTTTTATTGGTTTAGAAATGCTAAATCTTAGCTCCAAATACAAAAATATCATTAATTTGAATGAAAATTAAAACTCTACAAAGTCTCCAATTGTATATCTAAGCATATTTGTTGTTTAGAAATACTAAAAATTGGCTTGCAATAAAAAATTATCATTAATTTAAATATTATATAAACTCGACAAACTCTCCAAAATACCAAAAATAAGCTTTTATTAGTTTAGAAAATGCTTTAAATTGTCTTGACACTTGAGAAAACTTTAAAGATCTTACAACAAAGCACTGTTATAACTCCGAAAATATTATCTATAAAATTGTATGTTTATTTTATTTTCAAAAACTTGAAATCTTGTCTTGTCTCCTACGATCGCTGAACCAATAACTCAATATGCAACAAAATTTTTGTTTTTTTATTTTCGCCAACTTGATATCAACAACGTTTTTATACACATGCATTTATGGATATGTCTAAATTTTGAACACAAAAAATAAAAATAAATCACTCAAAATTCTATGTGTATGTCTCCCAACAACAACAACAACAACGATGTGTATAAATGTCATAACTCTACACCAACCAATATATGTGATTATCATTATGATGATGGATGATCGATGGATGCATTGGATAATGTTTGGACTACTTTTTGGGATAATCGCTTCATCGCTTGATTACTTCGTCAATGTCTTCTTTGGGCAATAAAACAACTTGTATAAAAAAAAAATATACAGTGCACGCAAGATCCTTGAGAACCGCGCCCTTGCCGATGAAGAACGCATGGACGCTCTTGAGAATCAATTGAAGGAAGCACGTTTCCTTGCTGAGGAGGCTGACAAGAAATACGATGAGGTGCAACAAATAAAAAATTTAATACGTTTAAGCAATAATAACAATAACAAAAGTTGTTCAAACAATGCTGAGACTTCTATATCTTCTTCCACTTCTTCATCTAATAACATTACAACAACAACAAGCGAACACAACAACAACAACAACTCAGCCAATGATAATTTAACCACTAATAATGATACTTGATTGATTTCTTTGCCAAACTTAAGATGACCAATAAAATTTAAAAACGGTTTAAGTAATCATGTGATAATGATTTTGATGATGACGTGAAAAATGAGAATTAGTAGGGCAAATGTACACAGTTTGCCTGCTGGCTTACAGCTTTGCCTTAATAGAGCAAGCATAAAATGCTGCTGCTTGCTGGCTTCAGTATCAACTTGAGTTTTGGCAAAGGCATCAATCAGAAATCAAAAGGCTGTTTTAACTCTTTATGAAGAACAACAACAAGACCGACCAACAATAATAACAATATATGTATACATATATCATTTTATATACTATATACTTACATGAAAACACACACACACACATACACATTGTAAAACTTGTGCAAAACTTGTTTAATTCATTTCAAAAAAGTAAATGAATGTTTTTAGAAATAGTGAGAATGTTAACAAAAGATCAAAACAAAAGAAATTCATACTTGTAGTTTAGTGTAAAGTTTTTGCATCATTTTAATTAGCTTAATTTAGCTGAAAGCTTTGTATAAATTTACATCAGCAGCAGCTAAGCTACTCCACCAAACTACTCCACATCAAATAGCATAAATGATGATGATGATGACGTTGACTGACTTTCCATACCAACAACAATCAATCAAGCATTGTTGTTGTTGTTTTAAAAACAGAAAATGATTTAATAAAAAAAGAAATTGTTATAAATAGAAATTTGTGTAAATACAAAAAAATGGAAAAGAATGTGTAGAAAAACTTGAGAAAACCAACAAACAAACATATTGATGATGATCAGAATTATACATATGCATATGTGATGATGAGTACGTGGATGATAAAATCAAATGATGATGAAGATATGTTGTACAATACTCGTCTTAACTATGTTCAATAATAAACAAAAGGTTGCTATTTTCAAAGAAAAAATATACTACCAGAATAGATACAAAAAAAAAAAAAAATATACGTAAAATTTAAATATTAAAATATAAAAATATTAATAGAAAAATATTGCAAATATCTGCTAAAAATAAAAGCAGCAGGCAGCTAAACTAAACTTGAGAGCAATAGTAAAAGAATTTTATTTATACTCAAAAGGGAATCAAATCAAAATTTATATATAAAAAAGAATAATTAAATGGAAAATATATTGAAAAAAATATATATATAAAAAATATAAATTAAAATTAGAGAAATAAAAGCAAAAGTGCCTAGCACCATCAATCAACTCATCATTGCCGCAATTTTTGCGTTGTTAATAAATAAAGAAATAAATTTTTTCTTACAAAAAAATAAATAAATAAATATATTTTTTAACAATTTTCGTTTAATTGCAATTTCATTTAATTTTTTCATTTTCTGCTATTAAATAAAAATAAATTTCTATTTTTGATTTTCTGCTATTAAATAAAAATAAATTTCTATTTTTGATGAATCATATATTCATATATTTTCAAATAAATTTTCTCGTTTTTTTTGGAAAATATTTTTATATTTATTAATATACATATTTACATTTATTTATTGGCATATAACATTTTTCTTTTCTTGTTCTTTTCTTCTTAAATATGAAAAGTATTTTTTGATTTATCATTAAATAAATTAAGAATAATTCATTGTAAAATTGTTTGTCTTTTCGTTGTCATAAATGTTTATATATATAAAAATATATAATTATTTAATATTCTTTCTTATATTTAAATCAAAAAGAACCAATTTTTTATGTATGTAATTTTTGATTGCACTATTTTGTATTGAGTTTTTTGAATGTAAAGTGTCTTAAAAAAAAAAAAACAATGGAAAAATACACTTAATTTAAGTTTAAAATGATTTATTTTGCAATAAAGTTTATATATTATTTTATTAAATAAAAAAAAAAGAATAAATCCAACATTTTATGGAGCATTATTTATTATATTTATAAAAAAAAGAGAGCATTTTGTGATTTCTTAAGGATTGAGATTTCATCTAATTGAACTATTTTTTAGCGCTATGTTTTGTTGTCCAAAATTTTTAGAAATATATTTAATAGAATAATAGATTTTTTCTGAAATTATTAGGAAAATGAAGGAATGCAATATTCTTATAGAAAACAAGCACGGGAAATATTCTCTTGGGTGCCTATCAGAGGTGAAGATAATCTAGTTTCTAGAAGCTTAATATTGTTATTAATGGTCATGATAGCACAGCGACCTCCAAAGGTCTTTTCTACTTATAATCTAAAAGATAATCGAATAGAAAATGTATAGGCATTAACATTTTCAGACATGCAAGTATAAACATTCTTGGAATCTAAAATATATATATAATAAACTTATGAAAGTCGAGAGAGCTTTATGTGTCAGCAATTTGCAGAAGGTCTTATCTCATAGAACAAAGCTCTGGATTATTGAACCCCTTTTGGATTGATATCAAATATGATGATATAATAAACATAGAATTTATTTGATAAACTTGAAGAAGCATTTCAACTTTGACAGGAGCCTTGGAATTACTCTCCTTGCATAAGAGATGCCTTTCTCCTATTAATAGACAAACAAAATGAGTTAAACCTAAAACTGAATCATTACCATTATTTTCCAAACAAGAACTACAGTTTTTACCTCTCTGAACTTGTCAAAGTATTTTAGTTATCAATTTCTAATTTATTTTGTCCTAAATTTGGTTTTAAAAAAGAGATAAGAGGCTTACCAAGAAACACTTTATGTCTTTCTTATTCCCTCTTTCTGATTTATTGTGTACTTACTCTTCACAATCAATAATAAAAGAAATACATATTGATAAACTTTGTAAATGATGATAAGCTAAAAAATTATCTTTTAATACAAACAAAATATACAAAAATAAAAGTGTTTGGTCATATTTACTGAAGTCACAAGTAAAAATTTTGCAAATCAAATTGGAAAAGTACAATATTTAGTACCAGATACTTAATTTTGTTGTGTGCCTCTCTTTCTCTCTGTCTGAACATTTAGAAATGTTGTCATCGATATTTGGCAGCTTTAGAGTGAGTGAGGTTTCTTGTCACAGTTGATATTTTTTCATTTCCTCACTATTTCTTGTGTATTTTACATGACGTAAGTCATGCAAAACGTCGAAGGAAATGAAAATGATTTGTAGTAATTGATGATTCAATACAAAAGTTTAAAACTCTAAAGTTTCTTAGTTTTCGCATGCAAAAAATGCTGTGTTGACTTTTGCATTCTTATCAAAATTTTGTTGAATTTTTGTGCAAAATTTTATGATGATGATGATGATTCATTTCAAAGATATGTATTTCTTTACCTTCGGTTGTTGTAAAACTTCTTTCTTTTTTCTTCAAGTGATTTTAATATCACATCACATTGTTTTTTTTTTTTTTTTTGATGGTCAGTTTTAGTAAACGTGAAATGTGAATCATGTTTTTATAGTAAATTAAAATGACTCTCATTTTTATTAAAGTTATGTGTTGTATGGCGACACCTTTTTTTCCCCTCATTTTGTTGATGATTATTAAAAGTATTTTGTTTGCATTTGCATAAATTTTTAATGAATTTATCATGCATTCATTTAATACAATGAACACAAGTGATTTGTAGTGATTGGAATCTGCTATTGCAATCCTGGATTTTGATAATTAAAAACGAGTTTTTTCCCTGTGTCTCTTTTGTTTTGAAGATCAGACTCCAATATATGTCATTGTATTTTGGTTCAATGTTATTGGTGATGAGCTCATTGTTTGACAATGTTAGGAACCTTGCTTTCATAGAAATCATTTATATATTGAGTAGTTGGTTTTCTTCAAATATTTTACATGATGGTTCATAGTAAAAGATCTACTATATTTAACTTTCAGAACACCGTTTTAATTCCTTGCTTTCCAGTACTAAGTAAGTACATACGTAATTGGTTTAGTTTCTCAATCAAATTTGTTGAATTTTAGTAAAAAGCACATTCTCGTGTTTGTCACGTAGAGGTCTTCAGTCTCTTAGTTTTTAGAACTATAGTTATGGATCAGAAACTCAACTTTTAATGGAATTTCCATTTTAAATATGCATTTGCTATCATTAGTATTGCAACTAACAGAGGAAACGTTTTCTAATTTATACCTTATAAAAAAAAAAAAAATATAGAAAGGCATGGATATTGTTTAAGTCAACCTCTCTCTGGTCGAAAGAAAGTTTTGCTTATACTTATAGAGAGACCCAATGTGAAGGCTTAGTAGGTATGACAATATTCTTTTATATAAAGGAAGCACAATATATTGAGTAAATGTCATTGAACAATAAGAGCATGAGGTCTTTATATCAAATATGAAAACTAATTTATATCAGAATAATTGTTGAATGATTTCAGAAATTTTATACATTTGGATAACAAACAAAAAGCGCTTGAGAATATTATAAAACATTTATATCAGACAATTTCCATTAAGAATGCAAAATGTTTTCTTTTTACAACAACATATAAACTTTAAAGCAAAATTTAACATTAAATATGATTAAATTTGTTGCTCTCAGGTAGAGTTTTTAATAGAAAACCAAAAATAGAATAAAAATGCACAAGTTTTATTTAAAACAAAACACTCTTAACTCAACTAAAAAATGAAAACATATCAATCTTTTCACCATTTAATTAAAAACCTCAATTGTTTGGTTTTTATTTTTACTAATAAAAATTGCCACGCATTGATGATGACATGACATGACATAAAAATGTTTCTAACTTTATCCCTTTGCTGTTCGCATAATATTTTGCTTAATTGCATTTTTGTTATACAAAAAAAATTTATAAATTTTCTATATAAAAATTTACTCATTTTTATGTTTTTCTATGTATTTTCAAAAAAATTTGAATATTTTTACACAAAATCTAAAATATCCATCAAACAATCAAATGAAACTCTAAATTATATGAAATATGATTTGATATGAAAATGCAAACTATAAAAAACGAAAGGTTGCCCGTAAATTGGCCATGGTTGAAGCTGATTTGGAGCGTGCAGAAGAACGTGCCGAACAAGGAGAGAAGTACGTTAAAAAAAATTATTGATAAAAATAATAAGAATCAGTGTTGCGAAAGCTATTTATTTATATATTAATTAATTTAAGTGTTGTCAAGTTGTTTTGTGCTGTGCTGCTGCAACTAAAACAAAAAAAGTTTAAAGAGAACCAAAGTTTATTTAAATTTTAAAAGCAAAAAAGCAATTTCAATTACAATAGTTGTAAGTTGTATGTATTTTCTGTATTGCCAACACTAAATAATAAATTAGTTTATAGTGATTAAACCTAACCTCATTTTTTTTTTGTTATGTTTATGTGCCTTTAGCTAGCTAGCAAATGATTTTTTAATATAAAAATTTGGCAAAAATGTGAATAATCAAATCAAAATGCATGTGTTTTTGTTTTATTTAGTTTAATGCAAAATACACATAGTTTAGTGTTGTAAAGTGCACCACTATTCATATAAACATGATGACATAATTTCCCTCCCTTCATGTTCTCAAAGTTATTCACATTTTTACCAAACCGAAGAAATTTAAACATAATTTTTTCATTTTTACTAATATAAAACTATATTTTGTTTTTCTCTTTGTGCTCTCGACTTTGACAAATGATATCTTACACAACACTACATTCATTTGTTTTTGTTGTGTGTACATTGATTTTTTTTATGTGTGTTGTTGTTTTTTTATTCTAATATCAAACAAAACAAATGAAATATGCTGTAAAACACACGCTAACAAACAAACAAACAAACATTGCCTGCCTTGCCTACTGATTTGCTACCGCTCGCTCGACTACTGAATTCTGTCACTGTTACCTAATGTCTGCCTGCCCTGCCCTGCCCTGCTCACTTCCGCTGTGATGGTTTACCTAAATTAGGTTGCCAGAAAATTAGTACTCATGGAACAGGATTTGGAACGTTCCGAGGAAAAAGTTGAACATAGCGAAAGGTTTGTGTTTTTTGTGTTTTTTACTAATGCGCGCTGTGCTGTTGCATTTATATTTATGTTCATTAATTATAAATTGTAATTTAATAAATTTGTAATAATTTTTTTCCCCTTTTTTTTTTGTTTTTGCAATTTCACTTTTAAAATATTGTACTATTCAGTCAAATAATGAATTTCTTGTTATAAATATGATGATTCATGTTTATGATTTCATAGAAATTTGTATTGATTTTGGGTAAACTCCAAGATTGAATACATTTTTTCTCTTTCCTTCAGTAGGAAATCCAAATTGTTATTCATAATTTTTATAAACTTTAGTTAATTGAGATTTATTATCCTTATATAATATTGTGATCTGTTTCACTATGCTAAACATTTGCATATCAAAGTTATGCCTTTGATGGAATCTTTAATTAGAATACATGAACATGAGGAAACATTAAATGAAAGTCTCTTTCTTTTTTAAGAAATCAAAAGGTTTATAATCAGACTCAAACTCCATTCCAAAATATGATGATGATATCTACATATCTACAATGAACAATATGAAGTTTTAATTGGGTTTATGTCACAAGGCCTCTACTTCAAGGTTATTGGACTCTTGGAAATCATTGGAATTGATTTAGACTAAACTAGTCAAAAAAACCAACGACTCATAACATGTTAAATTAGTTGAGCACATAACAACAAATGGATTCTTCTTAATTGTGTCAATTATTTTCATTTCCATAAGATTTTATTAAGATTTCCATAATAATAATAATAATAATGTTTAATGTTGTGTAGACAAAATTGCCAAAATATAAATAAATATGATTTATAAAAAGGTGAAATCGTTTAATGATGATGATGATGATAAATTTGGTGAAATGTTTCTTTCCACACAACCAACAATTGGTTTATTTTAAAACCGCACGATTTTGTCTGCCTCAATAGGCCATGAGTCCGTCCAAACCGACCTTCATATATAGAAAAATATTGTTAAATTTTTGCAAGTCATGCTGCGACTTCAACCTCGCACTTAAAAACGCCAAGTCTCAAAGTACATAAAACTATGTACAGTATTCGAAAATGAAGAGTTTACTTTTGTAATGTTGACTTTTGTTTTGTTTTATTTTGCTTAAAGTTAAAAATTTTTAATTGAATGAAAATGAAATAAAGAAATTGCAATAAAAAATGGGGAAAAAAATCACAAAACTTTTGCTTAGAAAAAAATGTTTTTATTAAATTATAAAAGTTAATAACAAATTTTCTCATAATTTTCACAGCAAAATCGTTGAACTTGAAGAAGAACTCCGCGTCGTTGGTAACAACTTGAAATCCCTTGAGGTCTCAGAAGAGAAGGTCAGTATTTGTTTTGTAGTTTTTTGTTTTTTTTTCAAAAAAAAATTTATTATAAAAAAATCTCTTAAATCTCATAATGATAAAATAATTTTTTATTTTAAAACACACAAACAAAATCACATTGAAATTAAATTTCAATTATATTTTTCTTTTGAATGAAATCCATTTTTTATCTATCTGAATGTGCCACTCACCACTCACTCTAATAATAATCTACGATAACGACGACAACAACAACCACTTGAAATATATGTATATATAAATAGGCCAATCAACGTGAGGAAGAATACAAGAACCAAATCAAGACCCTCAACACCCGTCTAAAGGAGGTAGAGTAATACAGTCCATCAAGAGAAAGAAAAAAAAAGAGTGGTGGCACACAGGTTGAAAGTTTCCCAAACTGAATATATTTATTTATTTATTCCATTAATTCGTTTTCTTAATGTTGTTGTGTCTTCGTTAAAAAAAAAAAAGAAATATTTAATCATTTAATTTTCTTTTTTTTTTTTTTAATTTCATGCACAAAACTGCAACAAGGAAAATGTGCACAAAATCGTTTTTTTTTATTTTATTATTTTTACTAACTTCAAAATTTCAAAAAGAAAAACATATAAAATCTCTACCGACAGATATGTGTATGTTATGTATGTGTTTATGATGATGATGATGATATACGTTAATTAATATACAGATCTTTTTGTTGGGCATATGGTGATTATGATGATGATGATGATGATGATAGTCATCATTTGCCAGAGAAGAAACTGTTTAATTTTCAGCTTTAAACTAACCAAGAAAATGTTTCAAATTTGTTATACATTTCACAATGAATACTCATATATAAGACAAATGAATAATAAATAACCTTTAGTCTGATACATAGAATCAAGTATTTGAGATCCTATAATTTTGACAGAAATGCTTTAGCCTTCAGATTCTTCATTTATTTGATTTTTCCAGGAAATTAGTCTTTTAGTTTACAAGATATTAAGATAAAATTTTATGCATGATGACCGATTTTCTGTAGATAGAAAATGATCCAAACATATTGTATATTATGTGTTTCTTTATAAAACCAATCAAGTGTGGTGGGGACGACTCTCTCAGTACTCGCAATTTGTTGGTTGATCGTCTGTGCTATTGGATGGCAAAACAAGGACAAACCTATTCCTATTCCTCTCTCTTCATTATTCTTAAAGAACTTTGAGATAAAATTTGTAATATGTATGATGGTTTTTTTTATGTACATAGAAAATGGTCTAGGCTTCAGCTTTCCTAATAGTTCAATGCACTGGAAAACATGGCATGACATGGATATACAAATCAATCATTCACATTCCTTTCATTGTTCTGAGGAAATCTTTAAATCATGGCCATCCAAATTAAATTAGTCTAACTATGTAGTACAATGGGGCAATCTGCTCGAGAATATTATATTTTAATAGAAGGAAACATGCCTACAATTAAACTTAGGAAGAACCATAAGAAGACTTAAATATTGTATTGACATATGAAGTGAAGTGTATGAAAACTTTGGATTGACACCAAAGAAATTATTCTGTATATCTTGTTATTTATAAATTTATTGTTTTTAAATATTTTATTTTGTTTTGTTTAACTAATAATTTTCTAATTCTTTTTTTTATTTGCATATGTTTTTATAAACCGCCGATTTTTGCTGATTTTATAATGATATTGTAAAAAAAATATATATATATATATATATAATCTGGCAACGCCACGCCCGCCTGGATATTTGTTTTATTTTTATGCGTGTGTGCGCAACCGAAAACCAATTTTATGTTTTGTTGCATGTAAAATTAACCACAAAAATATAATATAAAAACAATTTTTAATAATCCGCTCGATCGCTTCAAAACCAACCACCCCTCCCGTAAAATACTCTCGCTCGCTCAACGCAATGCTAAAAAAAATTATAAAAAAATTAAAATAAAATCAACAATATATGCCAAATGAATCAAATCAAATCGAACCAATCAACCAACCAACCAACCGCACCCACAAATGACCACAATTCATCATCTCTCATTTGGATTTTCATTATTTATTTATTTTTTTAATGATTTATGTGACCTATAAAATCATTAAACATACTGCAAAAATTATATAAACAATGATAAAACAAAAAAAAAATATTTAGGCAACGCAAAAAGAGGAAACATTTGAGACACAAATTCGCGTTTTGGATCATCAGCTGAAAGAGGTATTTT
The DNA here is from genome assembly GCA_037043295.1 of Amiota minor. Lineage (NCBI taxonomy): Eukaryota > Metazoa > Arthropoda > Insecta > Diptera > Drosophilidae > Amiota > Amiota minor. The sequence continues at coordinate 4,765,000 of JBAMAW010002155.1, read as the reverse complement.
TTTTTTGTTTGTTTTAATTTATGATTTTATTATTTTTCTATATTTTTGGTATTTGGTGATGGATTATTTTTTTTTTTTTTTAATAATGATGGATAGAATGATTAAATGTGTTTAAAAAAGGATAGACGAGATGCCTGTCAATGGGCGAGTTCACCCAAAAGCCTTACGGCATATTATGATGCCTGGTATGCTGTTATTACTATCGCTTTTAACTTCAATTTTCGGTTCCGAGCTTATGAACATTGAATACCTTACTGTTAGCTTTTGGCTAACATCGGCAATATATACGTACATATGTATATATATCGCTCTCAGGGTTCTTATTCGTATTGAGCCCTTTTCCAAGGACAAGATAGCAATCCTGCAAGAATAAAAATTTGATTAGTTAACCTTAGAAATAAATGTATAGTTCTTTATACTATATTTTTTAATTTAAAATATTATAAGATTATATAAATAGATAAATAATTGTTTAATATATTGAAAACTTGGAACAATACATCATAAAGGCTTCATACAAAGTACTAAACTATACATTTCTGAAGTAAAAATGTAAACAAGAACAAACTTAGGATCTGTTAGAATAGACAGTGACACTCTTAACTTAAAAATTTTACATTAGGAAAAGGCGGGAACTGGTCACCATGTCAATGGTCAATCCTTACAATTACAGCTCTGTTAATCAGTAGGAATTCTAAGATTTCGTTTAGAAGTTAAGCCTTACCAAGTAATACAAACTTGTGCATTGAATAAGATAGACAGGCAGTCGGACTCTAGGTTGAGTTCATTCAGAATTGAAGCCTGAATATGATCATAACTTTCTTTCTTTTTACATATTGTACTAATAATTATTATTAATTCTCATCATCTAATAATGTGGACATTTGATAAGGAAAACAAAATAATGAATTAATAATAATAATAATTTAATAATATTTATATGATATCTTTGTGGTCTCTGGTGTTGGTAAAGCTTACAAATGAAACCTATTTTATTGTATGCATTTCTTTTTAAATTTATTTAATGTAGTCTTTATGTTTGCAGTGTTGGAAAATACCAATTATATCTTATATTTTATTTATTTATTTTTTTTTTTTTTCAATAAACAAAAAAGAAAATATTGAATTGCACAAATCGTTATTCTCAATTTTAATTAATTGTACATAAGATTCTTTATTCTTTCCACCTCTTAATTATTTTATTTATTTTTTCTTTACACACATTAATAACATTTTCTGATTAATTTCTCTTATAATTTCTCAACAAAATTTGATATTTTCTTTTTTATTGATTATTGTAATTTTATTAAATAAATTAATACACATTAAAAATCAAACACAAAACATTAAAAAAAAAAAAAAATAAAAAAAACAACAGAAGGATAAAGAGGGAGAAAGTGAGAGATTGAGATTAAGATGAGAAAGAAATACAAAGTGAATTTTATTTTATTTATACAACAAAAAACAATAAATTATATAATAATAAATAATACCAAAATACAATCCACCACTATAAAATTATTATTAATAATAATAATAAAAATAATTAATACAATAATAAAGCTATTTAGTATAGAATTAAAGAAACATGTACGAGTTTTTTTTTTTTATCCTAGGAATTTGTTTTCTTTGTTAACTTTTTGATTAAAACAAAAACAAATCAAAAAAAAAAAAGTGTACATTTGTTAAATATTGAAAACAACTTTTTGTGCATTGAATTGCCAAAGAAAAGGAGCAGTAAAACATTAAATTACATTTAATTTTTTAAAAGCAAGCCAAGTACAGACAGTTGTATTTTGTTCGTTGTACACTACACTACGGAACACTCTGTTCCTTGTACATACTGTTTGTTAATATGATGTATGATGAACAATAAAAGGTATATTGTGAACGATATGACTGTGCGTGACTTGCTTTCTTTATTAAACAATAGAAACAAATATGTAAATTGATTGATTAATTATTTAATTTTGATTGATTGATGATTTGATTGAACTTAAAGCAACCACCATTTGTTGTTGTTAACAAAATTGTTGCACTTTTTTTTAATTGTGTTAAATATTAAAATAAAATAAAAAAATCACAGTTCGGTAGACATTTTTTATGCCAAATTGGTTAAATATTATATATTTTTTTTTTATTCTCTATGTGTACATGTTTTTTTAATTTTTATTCAAAAATATATATATATATATACAATTTATTTATTTATATATATTAAAATTCTTTGTCATTATTTTGGTATTGTTTTTTGTTGTTGTCTTTTGTTTTTTTTTTCTTGTATTTCTTTCTTCTTCACATCTCTCGTTCGTTTAGGCTCGTGAGAATCAAAGATTTTTTGAACAGGAGCTCATACAATTTAAAGAAAATGTAGACGCTGTAAGTTTTTTTTTGTTTAACTTGTAAACAAAAAGAAAAACATTTAATAATAAATTTAAAATATTTATAAAAAAAAAATAAAAAATAAATAAGAGTATTTGCAGTGACTGAGTAGCGTCGTATGCATTTGATGATTTTTATAATTAATATTTAATTTTTTACTCTGTAGAATTTGTAAACAAAAATCCTGTAAAATAATTGTGTATTTAAAAGGTTTATTTTTTTTTTAGCTATAAAGGATAAAAAGAAATATGAGTATGAAATATTCCCCTATATCTCTGTTAACTAATTTGAATTTATCTCATACTAATTTTATTTATTTATTTTTTATAATCTTTTATTAAATAAATTTAATTTACTACTTTATTTTATTAATAACTATTAATTTTATGTTATTAATCTATTAAATTTATATATTTTTATATAATATAAATTTGTTCGTCTTGCGCTGGTTTTGGTAGTAAATTTGGGAAGCTTTTAAACTTGTATTTTTAATAAAGAATATTGTTGTATTTAATAATTTGAAATACACAATTTTTGTATTACACAAAGCGAATAGAGAGAGAAGCAGAATTTGTTTAATTAAAATAAAAAAAAAAAAGAAAAGAATCTAATTGGGAAAATATTTTGGCTTCTCTCCTTTAAACGCTTCGTGTAGCCACTACTATTTTTTTTTCTATTTAAATATAATTAAATAACAATATCTAATATATTTTTTATTATTTATTTTTTTTTACCATCCATCATCTGATCATCGATAACACATCTATAGGCTGAAGCTCGCGCTGAATTCGCTGAGCGCTCCGTGCAGAAATTGCAGAAGGAAGTCGACAGACTCGAAGGTATGTCAATCAAAGAATTTCTAAGACTACATTTGCTTAGTGTTTAATCATAATAAATGAGGAAATAATTTTATAGTAAATTCAAAATGATCTATCACAGTATTTTATATTAAAGTAGTGTAAAGAATTTATAGTCAATGTTATTGTTTTATAATTTTGTAGAAATTTTTTAAGTTATTTTAATTAAAAATAGAAAATATTCAAACATATTTATCTAATATTTTTTAATGGCATTTAGTAGTGGCCAAGAATTTATTTATAGATACAATACAAATTTTTTTTTATTTTTAAATCCTTTTGAGTGAGTTATTACCAAAAATGGTTCCAAGTGTTGTATTGATATAATTTTTTATGTATTTTATGTTTTTATTTATTTATTTTCTTTAAATATTATTTTTTTTTTTAATTTATATATTTTTTTATTTAATTTACAGTGGCAAACAAAAATTACAAAATATTTTTTGTCACTTTTATTTTTGTTTCTAGTAGGCAAGCGGCTGAAAAGAAAATTTAGAAAAAATGCCAGGTGTTCCTTAATTCGTTTCGTTTCAGAACATAAAGAGTATATCTAGTAAGATTGTGACCCAAAGTATAGTGCGTGTAAATCCTCATCAGAGTTGACTGTCAGTTGACCATATCAATTGAAAGAGTGGTCGGCTGAAAATGCAAAACTCAAGATGAACGAAAATCTGGAAACTAAAAAGGGGTAAAGTGCATACGAGTATATGCAAGTAGCCCTAGTTTTTAGGATTCCGGAAAAAATTCAGGATCTCATTAGAAAAACTTTTTTGTTTTTTGCACTATTGAACTGAAATTTAGGCACTATAAGTTTTTGACATAGGCGCGGTACATTTATTGGAATCAGCCAAATCGGACTACTACGGGTGGTACATCCCATACAAACCCCCATTAAAATTAAGGTTCTTATCAGAAAAAATTTTTTGTTTTTGGTCCTATTGAACTGAACTTTATATACTATAAGTTTCTAATCAATGTCCATGAAATGCGTAAATTTCAAGACCCTTAAATTACTGGATCGTATAGTTCCCATACAAACCCAAACCCAAATTTATGTTTCTATTAGAAAAACATTTTTGTTTTTGGTGTTATCGAACTGAAAATTGAACGGTATAAGTGTCTGACAGAAATTCAACAACCGTGTAAATTTCAAGACCCTAGGGTTACTGGATCGTAAAGTTCACGTACAAATGTTTCGGTTTCAGTGTTGAAATGTTGTATCAATAAACAGATATTTCTGAATGCTCTATCACAGAGTGTGGGCAAAAACATTTTCTAGGATTGCGTGAAGAATGCATCGGCATAGGCGAAGTTATACTTTTTTTATTTTTTTTTTTATTTTTATTGTTTCTTCCATCTTATTTTTCCATAAAGTGTCTGTGAGGGTTATTTTGCTAATAGACTAAGGAATATCTGGTATTTTTGAGAATTTTCTATTCAGTCGTTTCCTCATTTTTGTTCACCACTGTATATATTTTTTTTATTTAAATTATTTTTAAATTTTTTATTTAAAATTTAAAGAAAATTTTCGCTTGAAAATACCAGGAAAATGAACAATAATTTTTTCATTATTTTTCTGAAAGAAATTAATAATAATTTTTCATTTATAATTTTGCAATTTTATTAATTTAATTATTATTTATATTTATTTTTTACATATAAAAAAATGTTGTGTGCTTAACAACTCGCTGCCAATAATAATACAAAAAAAAAAAAAAATATCCTACGTTTTGCTGTGTACTACGCCATGCCTACCAACTATACCCGCCTGCCTGCCTGCCAATCTGCCTATAACTGTCTATATTTTATCCAATTGTTGCACGATATTTTGTTGTTATTGTTGTTGTGTTTTTTTTTTTAATTAATTAATTTAATGTATAAAAAAATGCGTGTTGATGTTTTGCTGCTGCTTTCGATCCATAAACAACACAAACAAACAAACAAACAATGAAATAAAAACAAATAAACATAAATAGATGATTTACTAGATGAACGCGCCAAGAATAAACTACTGCAAGAGGAAATGGAAGCAACTTTACATGACATTCAGAACATGTAAAAAACAAAAAACTTGCAAAAAGAAAAAAAATCAAAACTGCCTAAACTTTGCTGCGATGTTTTTTCCTAAAAATAATGAGTGATGATGCCATGAATGATGGATATGACTGACTGTCACAAGTTGTTGTCTATCCTTCATTAGCTATTAATCCAATCAAATCACATAAAAAGAAAAAAAAAAACAAGAAACAGAAGAAAAAACACCAGCAAAAGCCAACGCGAAGTTTCTTTCCTTTATTTTCTTTCTTTACAAAGAGAAAGAAATTGAAAAAAATATATATATAAAAACAAAAATTAAATAATAAAATCAAAAATTACGCGAATTGCAAACGATTTCTAACATAAAATAATTGTAAAAGGAAACACTTAAAAAAGATTTTTACTAAATCTGCTATATAAGAGAAAAGACAATAGAAAAACAAACAAACATATTCTTATACAAAAACTACTATTTCTCTTCTTCCACATCTTCAATTCTTATACTTATATAAAATTAGAAATCTATTGTTACCATATAATGAAAGTTATGATGATGATTAAGTCTGCATCATTTTAAGTACTTTTAAATGTTAAATCATAAATTTATTTATGTATTAGAAGAACAAAGAAATCTTATGATTTCTTGAATAATTGTGTGTGAATTGAATCAAGTTTCAATCTTTGATTCAATACAATATTATGTTTGGAGCCCAATTTTTATGATTCATTTACAAATTAAACAATCAAAAATTATATGTCCATATTACATAATTAGTGGGAATCTCATATAAAATGACGAAAGAAAGCTTAAATGTTCTTATTTCTATGATGTATTAATAATATAAAACTACGATCAAGTGTCTATTTACACGATGATGCTTGATTCTATAAATGAAAATCCTTGATAGCAGAAGAGAATATAAACAAAATCAAACCTTTATAAGATACTTAGCTTTCTTTTTGTCTACTGATGAGTGTATTTAAAATTATGAAATAAAGAATTGTCTTAATTGTCCTTTGTAAAGTAAAAAAATATGTAATTAATAAACTATAAAAGAAAATTGTCCGCTTAGATGTGAAGAAAAGTCTTGGAGAAATAATCAACATATACAGGACATGCTGCTCACACAATTAAGTCATAATAAGTAAGAAAGTTGGTTACTTTTTTGTATACATTTATTGAACTCTATTTCTTTTTCTTTGATTCTCATGTTATTATATTACAGTAAAAAATAAAAATAAATAAATTCTGCTCACAGAATTAAGTCATCTGAAAGAATTAAGAATTAATGTGATTTTTTTGGTGGGAGCCTTATTTTGTTTTCCATTAAATTATTCTAAAAATTAGATGGATAAACCTTTTGTTTTATAACCGTGGAGCATCGCTTTGGCATACTGATACTGCCTTGCCTGTAAGGCATCGGCACTGGTGTAAAATAAATTTATATCACACTCCTCTACTCCTCTTGAATAACTTGCCCAAAAACTTCTTTATTTGCCAGTTTTCATAATGCTAGACTAGTTTTATTACAAATCTTTTTTGGATTTAAGTCGGGACTTTTTAGGGCCACTTCAAAACCTTGATTGTTTGTTTGTATGTCTAGCCAAGATAGGACAAGACGAAAATCGGTTCTCATATAAGTTTCTTCAATTAGAAACTGTGTTTATAAATATGTTTTTCGTTATATCGAAACTCGCAGAATCGATTTGGACGTCATATAAAGTATAGGTAAATGTTTCAAGCCTCGTGCTGTCCGCGTCCAACGAATAAAAACAAACTCATCACTCATGAGTGAAAAAAATCATTGTATGAATCCCGACTTAGGTTAATAATGAGTCTGTACTCACTTGACGTGATTTTTCTTGGTTTCTACTGCAAAATATTTTCAAAAATACCATTTCTTATTTTTTTAAATGCTTAATGGCATTTGTGATTTTATCTGATGAAAAGTTCAAAACCTCCGCTATTTTCGTAATATTGCCATAATTTTCAAAACATTCCCTTAATAAATTATAAAAAATAATAACATAAGAATTACAAAAAAAGAAGGACTTACATAAATATAAACAAAAAAGTAACAAACCATTTAAATGAATTAATTGTACGAGTGCACATGGGTAGGGTAAAGGTATGAAGATGTTCATAAAAATGAAAAAGCATCATAATTTTCACTAAATAAAATGATCTGCTACGATTAATTATCTATGACATTTGAGTTAATTAATTAAATTAAAAAAGCTTATTAATTATTAATAAAAGAAAAATATCCCTTTGCTTCTAAATCAATAGAATAAAAATTTGTAAATTTTAAATAATTTAATTTATACAAACAAAAAAAAAAAAATATGACAAAAAAAAAATAGGAAAATATTTACAAGAAATTTGTGTAATATTTTTTTCTCAGTCTAATTTTTATTTTTATTTTAATTATTATTATTTTTCTGTTTAACATTTAAGTTTATTTTTATTAAGCAATCAATACTTTCTGTTTTGTTTGTTTCTTTTCTACAAATTATTTTTTGATGTTAAAAACAATATTTAAATACTAAAAAAATAGAAGAAGAAAGCATTCCAAACACACACACTCACACACACACACAGAGAGACAATACGCACACAAATACATTTTCATGCTATTAAGATTGCAATATAATTATGATGATGATGTTAATAATAATAATGAGCAATGCATTTTTTCTTTTTCTTTATTATTAATTTTATTTAATTTTTATTATTTAAATCAAAATGAGAAAAAAAAAAACCAACATCATTGATGGCATTAAAATATTTTTGTGTGAAATGTAAGCGTGCAAAGACAACAAAAACAACAAATAAAAGAAAAACAAAATATTATTATTATATATAAATAATTATTTATATTTTTTAATAATTATTATACATAAAGAAACAATTACATTACCATGCTGCTTCTGTAATTGCACAAATAAAGTATTTTTCAAAAAAATAAATAAATTAATTAAATACCAATTTCTCATATAAGAAAGAATAACAATAAAACAGCAAACAAAAACAAAATACACTAAACACTAGTGGAAACTGATGACTGAGCAAGCATCTGATTGACTGATTGATTGTATTCCCTGTTCAAAGTCTTATCAACTTGAGATGAAGTGTGTAACCAAAATTGTGTATCTTCTGTTGTGTCTACCTCTTTCTATCCTTTCCTCTTGGCGTTTCTAATTAATTGGTTGGTTCCTTCCTAAGAACAGATTTAGATCGGCATTTTTATTTTATTTTTTATTTTTTTTTAATTCTAAAAATATTCTATCATAGTTCTTAGCATCCCTCGATTGACTATTGAATTTTTTAATGAGATTTTTCTTTTTAAAAACAACCCACAACAACAAACCAACTAACAACTAAACCATCCAACCAACCAACCAACTTGACATAGATGAGTTAATTATGGAAAAAGAACATTATGCCCTTATTGGTGATAGTTTGGATTTCACATTTGTCGAATTAATGGGTATGCCGCCATTCTACAATGATCGTTATCCTAAGCCACCGACACCTGAGCTAACCGAAGAAGAAATTGCCGCTATAGAAGAAGCTGCCGCTAGAGCTGCAGCTGCTAAAGCAGCTAGAGCAGCGGCTGCTGCCGAAGCAGCTGCCCGTGGTGAAGAACTACCACCTGGCGAAGAAAGTGTTACTGCCGATGGCGAACTTCCTGAAGGCGGCGCAGCTGAAGCTGCACCTGAAGAACCACCAGCACCTAAGGAACCAACTCCACCACCGCCACCACCACCACCATTTGAGTATTCGATTGATTTGCCACCAGAAGGTGCTGAGGTGCCTTATGTTAAGAACTTTGATCCACCACCAGTTGGCGAATTACCACCAGAAAGTGGCACTGAGGGTGCTCCACCTGTACCTGCAGAGGGTGGTGAAGTGCCTGCACCTGATGGTGCAGCTCTGGCTGCTCCAGTTGAGGGAGGAGGTCCACAAGCTGCCCCAGTTGAGGGTGGAGCTGAGGGAGCTGCCCCTGCTGCTGAGGGTGCACCATCATCTGAAGGTGCACCACCAGCTGCAGAGGCCGCGCCTGCTGCCGATGCTCCACCACCAGCTGCAGAAGCTCCGCCAGCAGCCTCTGAAGTACCTGCCTCTGAGCCTCCACCATCTTAAATTCAATTACGAAATTGTATTGTAATTTGACGAGACGAAGTTTTAAATGGATCTTCCTGCTTATGTTTTATTTGAAATTCATTCAGATGTGTTTTCTTTTCTTGCCGTTTCAATCTGTTGACTCATTTCGTTTACTAACAATGCCTACCACCCTTCTTATGCCCTACCTACCCAGTTCAGTTCTATTATTAATCTTTGTGTCTATTTATGTGATTTCTTCCTACTTTTTCTCTATTATCCTTTTAATTTGGCCAATTCTATTTACTTTTTTAGTTTTAAAATTTTTCTTATTTTCTTTGCTTCCTTGTCATATCTTTTGCTCACAAGCTTTCTCTCTTCACGCACTTTGCTTCCTCTCTTTCTTTCGCTCTTCATACACCACCAACTACTCTATCTCGTCCTTCACCACCACTACGCATTGCTTGCTTGTTGTAAACGTCATCATCTTGACAACAATCCACCGATCACCACAGACGATCTAATTGTTGAAAAAGAACGCTACTGCTTAATCGGTGACAGTCTCGACGAAGCCTTTGTGGATCTGATACCAAATCTCGAACCTTTCTGGACGCCACGCAATCCAAAACCACCAACGCCAGAGCTTACGGATGAAGAACGTGCTGCCATTGCTGCTGCTAAGGCCGAAGCTGAAGCAGCCGCCGCTGCTGCTGCTGAAGCCGCAGAAGCTGCTGCCGCGGCAGCTGGAGCAGCAGGTGTAGCTGACGAGGGTGCTGCTCCAGGTGAACCAGGTGCAGAAGGTGCACCAGCTGGGGAAGCCGCTAAGCCTGGCGAACCACCAGCACCTAAAGAACCAACACCGCCACCTCCACCACCACCACCATTCGAATATTCGATTGATTTGCCACCAGAGGGTGCTGAAGTACCTTATGTCAAGAACTACGATGGTCCACCACCTGGCTCTGAACCAGCTGAGGGTGAAGCTGCACCAGCTGCTGAAGGTGCTGCACCACCAGCTGAGGGTGCACCTCCGGCCGAAGGTGCCCCACCATCTGAGGGTGCCGCTCCACCAGCTGAAGGCGCTGCACCCGCTGCAGAGGGTGCTGCTGCTGCTCCACCTGCTGAGGGTGCCGCAGCTCCACCTGCAGAGGGTGCTGCTGAAGCTGCTCCTGCCCCCGCAGCTGAGGCTGCTCCTGCCGCTGAAGCCCCACCAGCTGAAGCTGCGCCTGCAGCCGAAGCTCCACCAGCAGAAGCCCCACCAGCTTAAAATATCTGCTACGATGATGACAACAGATTACCAAATCAAAGAATATTTTTTACATTTTTATACCACCATCGATCGATCAATCAATGCACAACTGCTACGAAACGCTGCCAATAATTTTGAAATTAATTATGTTTCTGCATGTAATTAATTTGCTAATTTTTTAAAAGCAATGAAGAAAAGAAAAAAAGTTTTTAAAGCATTAAAAAAAAAAGAAAAAACAAATGCATTTTCAGTTTAACACAATTTTCTAACAGTTTTTATAACAGTTTACGCACGCCATGCCGCAACGGTAAACCAAAAGCAGTGCGCACTGCATTACCGACCGCAAATTAATCTAAGCTGCTTGAAAAAATAAAAAAAAATTACCAGCTTCAAATATTTTTTAAACAAAAAATATTCTTTTTAATTTTGAGGTAAACAATTTTTATTTTATTCTATTTTATGTTTTTATATTATTTGTTTTATTTCATATGAATACTTGTAATAAATTGAATGGGTGATCAGTAATTGAAATTGTTTCAGAAAAAAAAAAAAAACAGTGTCTTTTTTGTCCAAGTTGTGTCTATTTTTAGTATATTTTTCTATATTTATGTTTGAGTGTATTATTTTTTATAATTTTCATTTATTTATTAATTATATATTTTTTTTATTATTTTTTCCAATTCCCAAACAATTCTTCATTATTATACACACCAACTCTCGATATAAATAGACGATCTTGTCTTGGAGAAGGAGAGATACAAGGATATCGGTGATGATCTCGACACCGCCTTCGTTGAGCTCATTCTCAAGGAATAAATTTAATCATGACAACAACTTCAATAAGCAGAATCAACTTGTAACACTACCACCACCACCAACAACAACAATAGCAACAAAAAACCATCACAACAACAACAATAATAATAATAATACATATTATTTTACTAGATTTGTTGTAAATGTTGCATATTTGAAGGCGCTTGAACGATGATAATTATTATCATTATTATTTTGCATTGATTCTTCTTTGTCGTAGAAGTAAAGTAGTCATTGATGATTTTATGTAGTTTGAAAGAAACAGAGAAAAGTGGAAAATAAAATGAAAATATATTGTGTATTTGTTTAACTCACTTCCTTCTTAATTTTTACATTTAATTATTTTTTAATTTTGTGCAATAAATAAAAAAAAAAAGAAAAAGAAATATAAATCTCAATACTCTTTTTATTTCATACAATCAAAACTTTTTGCAGATGAAGTCAGCAGAGGTAAGGAGAAGTACAAAACAATTGCCCAAGAATTGGAATATGCTGATCTTAACAACTACTAACTCAAAAGATCAAAATCTCTTCTTGCTTTAGTAGAAAGAAACCAATTCTACTAAAACTCCGAAATTCACAAACTAACAAATTGATAAAAGCAACAAATGCAATCTGCGATCACAAATATAATTAATTAATGATGGACTGCGGGACTCTCTTGAATCGTAAAGAAAATAAAAATCTTGGTTTTCACAAAAAATAATAAATAAAAAAAATCAATAAAATCTACTAATTTTGCAAGCAAATAAACCAATAGAGAAAGAGAAATTAAGCTAAATACTAATAACAAACACATTCCATCTTTGTATTTATTTTGAAAAAATATTAAACTTAATAACAAAAAAACACAAAAATATACAATTTGTATTTAATTAAATAAATTAATGTAATTAAAGAGAGAAAAACAATAACCAGAAAATAAATTTATATATGTAAATCAAATATTTTAGCTTTTAGCAAAACAAAAGTAGAAAAGTATGGAAAATTAATAAAATAAATTAAATTGCAACTTCGGTTCCATCGAGGTTTATAGAAATACAATATATTTCACACAAACATATAAATAACAGTCGAACTTCCATAACTCGAATTATCATATTGCACAAGAAAATTTGGATTTATGGAGACTTTGAGTTATAGAAATTTGTGTTTGAATATTTACATTATAATTAGCCAGTAAAAAGAGATTCTGATTTGTATCATTTAAAGCATCCACTCCGCTACATCTTTCTCGGAATTATGCTCAATAGATTCTTCCACCGAACCATCATTTTAGTCCAATGCACTTGAAGTTGGATCTACAATACTAACTTAATGCTTCTTTTAACACTTTCGACCACAACGTTGTCCAGGAGTAGCATGACTGTTTTGTCGACGGATAGCAAAAAAATTATGTTGTATTTATTAAAAAGATCAATATAAAAATGATATGAGCAATTGATAAAAACAATTGAAAATGTAAAAGTTATAATGAAAGTATTCGACAACCTGTCACTGGATAATTGGAAGGTTTAAGAAAATAAGGGTCGAAAGGGTTAAGATTCTTCTTTGATAGTTAAAAATTTAAAAACTCTGCGAGATTTAACAAGACAACAACGCACACAGTTCGTGGAGGCTTACGTCATCAGCGAAACGACAAGCACACAAAAAGGGATTTCCCCGAAAATTCGACTTAAAGTTGCACGTGTCAATTTCTTTGTTCGAGTTATGAAAGACAAATTTTATAGAGAGCTGAAAGCCATGCCAGACTATTGTAAATGGTTTAAGAATTTCTTATCTATCCTACTTCTTAATAAATAAATTGTAACTCGATTTTATACGAGTTATAAAAAATTGAAGTTATGGAAGTTTAATTGTAATTGTAATAATAAATAATTCATTGAATCTGTTTTTGCACATGATAGAAGATGTTCCCAAGAATTGTGAACAAATTGAACAGTTGCTTATAGAAAAACTATGATTTGCTTTGGGAGAGTTTGGGTATCAGCACAATCAACATTCAACCGAGGTCAAGAATGATTGCTCATTTTAACTTTTCTATGCTTAACAAGAAATTCTAAAAATTCGTATTCTTAGGTCTGTTTAAATAACAATAAATGATATATAGATCCATTATTTTGGGAGAAGTGCAAAGATGTGCAAAGTCTTATCAAGTTAAAACTTATTCCATGCAAGAACTTTGTTCTTTAGGCACTAGCTTCTTTTATACAAATATGATACATTGAATTGAGGATCAGCATACTAAATTATATTATTAACAGTAATTCTTGTAAGAACTTATTATTCTAGATTGATTTTTCTGGATACCATGTCACTACATCTTTGAATCACCTTTTGTATACAAGAAAATTCAGTCTGAAACTTCAGATTGATATATTATTAATAGGATTTAATATAACAGACTCAATTGAGGGTAACTACCTCCCGTCCTTCCCTAATGTAATAATTATGCGACAGGACCAAGTTAGTATGTATACGATAAAGTTTGTGTGAAAAATATTATAAAAACAAATGATGTCTATTCAACCAGAAACTGCCTATTTCGAAGTACATAAATAACAAATTTAAAGAAAAAAAATGTAAAAAACTAAAACAATTTTTGTAACAATTATAAATTTAAAAAATACATATATAAGAACAAAAAATTTAAAAAATTTTGTTTCTCATTTCTAATTAAATTATCTCATAACCCACCAGAAATATGATACAAACATAGTTCAGGCTCAAAAATAGTTTAGGAGATCAAGGCCCTAAACAGTATGCACAGTATGTCGCTGCTAACATCTGCTATATTAGTTTTGAAACTAAAAAATCTGCTGGTTTACTTTTGAAACTAAAAAATTAAAATTATGTTATTTCATTAACAATAAATTTGAAAATGCTTGAATGGAAATGAAGCTTTGGAGCAGCTTAATTTAATGATGGCCTTTAAAAATACATAAATACAATAAAAAATAAAATTTAATAAATATAACAAAAACCAAAAAAATAATTAGCTTTTTATATAACAAATTTTATTACAAATTGATTAAATTTTATTTAAAATTCATAGTTTTTCGTCTGTGTATATTTTTACAATGAATAAACAAAGAAAATTGAAGAAAATCAAATGTAATTGTATTTTTATTTAAAAAAAAATGTTGGAAATCCTGAATCAATTGAATTTTACTATAGACAAAATAATCAATAAGAGTGGATACTAAGCCAAATACAGGCATCAAAAGCCAATCATGAAACTATATAAGATGAATATCAAAGTCAGTCATCCTATCAAAAATAGGAAATACAATTATGGTTATCAAAAATACTTACCGTTTTTATCGTTTATTCAATCAAATAAAGGTCGTTTATACTCGTGGGCTAAGGTCAGGTTTCATTGCCTAATTCAGTGATGACGAAATATTGGCACGCTAGACAATAACTTGTTTCAAGCCATAGAAAAAATAAAAGGATTCCCATGGCAAGCAAGCCATGGTCGCAAGAGCTATAATCAATACTATAGCGCAACCAGTCCGGCGTCGCACTGCCAACCAAATCATTTCTTGAATTTGTGTGAAACAGAAAACAAAATGGGCCAAGTGCGAGTAAGACTCGTACGCGGAGGGTTCCGTACCAGATTGGAGTGTGATTTGACTGATTCAAAAAATATACCGCGCCTATATCAGAAACTTATAGTTTTTAAATTTCAGTGTGATAGAACGAAAAACAAAAAAGTTTTTCTAATAAGAACCAGAATTTTAATTGGGGTTTGTATGGGAGGTTCTCTTCATAGCAATCCGATCAAACTGAAATTTCGGCAATATAAGTTTCTCATGTATAGCCACTAACCTTCCAAATTTCAAGTTCGTGGGATTACTGGATGGTATAACTGCCATAGAAACCAAAATGTTTATTGTATTCGAAAATATTTTAGTTTTGGTATTTGTTGCTGATGCCCGAATAGAACACACCTTCTGTGAAAATTCAACTCTCTAGCTGTTGCGGTTTATGAGATATGACCTATGTCGGAAGGACGGACAATGAAGTCTCTGCAATAGTGTTCTTTTTGGTACCCTTTGGGTCCGGAACCCTAAAAAAGAAGTCCAAAAAGAGATTTGACACAGCCTGCTTGATTGAATTTAAAAACCTTTATATACAAAAATTTGATCCAACAATTTCTCGTCAAGAGAGCCACATATCGTATCCAAAACTATCCTATGTTTCATTCCGGAACCAACCATATATATTCACAAAATTTCATTAATACCAGATGAACGGTATGGCAGCGCATAAAATACAAACAAACAAATAAATATTGATTTTTACAAATTAGATCACATACGAGTAGGTCAAACTTTACACATGCTTTCTGAATATCTTGCAATGGCCTTGAAAAACCTTACCATTCTATGGGAAATTTCATAGCCTGCGTCTCAGAGGTAGAATAATAATCTTAATAAAACGCTTAAAATCATTTCATTCAACCTGAATACTCCAATACAATTGAAATTGGAGAATTTTCAATATGACGATAGTAGGAGAAAGAGAAGAATATTTTGCAGACAGTTCTATCAAAGACTGAATATTGTTTAGTAATGTGTTCCAAAATTTTCGGATTTTTGATTTTTGGAATGCATACCTGTTACATGTTTATATACTCCCAGTACTAATCTCAGCTCATTCTGTTACACTTGCCGACTTGCATTTGAAACATTTTCATGCTGGGTGGGAACGGCTCGACCGATTTGAATGATTTTTTTTTTTTGGGTTGTGTTCGTAAAAGTGCAAGCAATAAGAATATTAAGGAAAATTTTTAAAAAATCGACCGGAAAAGTCGGAATTTGTAGATCAAAATTTGCTGTTTTTGTTGCAACCCACATGAACACCAAAAACATGCGCTAGGTCAGGGGCCCGACAGCTCATGAGTAGAATGAGTCAAGACAATATTTGTGATAGCATTGTTGGTCACGATTATTGTACAGAAAAAAGGATTGTAAGATAAGCGTTCTAAAAATATAGCATAAGATAAGATAGGACATTGATTGACCCGGTTGACTGTTGTTAGCTTCAGTATTCAAGTTTGACTCTACCGGAATTGAATACCCTATCCCATAGAATAGGCTACCACCATACCGGTATGCCATGAGCTCTCTTATCACCTCTAGCAAGAGGGAAAACTATTAAAAATATCAATGAATGAATTAATTAATTAATTTATTATACTAAAACTTAGCACGTGAACCGCTATCTGATTAATCCATCCATTAACCCAGGTAAGTTCTATAACAATAGTAGAACTGAAGCGATTGAAAATTCTTTTATTAAATACAGAAATAAATATTATGCTCTGTTTTGTTGGAAATGATAGATTTGCAGTTGAATGTTGTATAGCAACGATATAATACAAGTATAATATTCTTTCGTCTTAAAAGTTTTATTTATAGATCTTGCAGATATAATACAAGAAAAATAAAAACAAAAAAAAAAGTAGAAGAAGAAAAAGAATAAGAAGAGCAAATTGTATCTAGACAAAAACAAAAACAAATGTAATAAATGAACGCATAATTTTTCACGCTATTTTTTGTGTGATTTGAATTCGAATAATAAAGAAAAACTGAGGACGAGCAAAAGATCACAACAGAATGCCACACCGCACGAGAATTTCTAAAGAAGATATTGAAAATAGACACACACATACACACACAAGAGTGAGTTGATACCAAGATACAAATAATTTTATGTAGATACAAGATACATGTATGTAATCGTATGTTTGTATGGGAAATTAAGGGAAATTTTCAAAATGAGAGAAGATTTTTTTAATTGAACAAGGAAAAGCTTTTCAATTTAATGGGAAATTTTTTAAAATTCAATTCTTAAGAGGAAGAATTTTAAGAAAGATGTTTGTATTAATGTGTGTATCTTTTATAAATGTGTGAATATTAGATGTGCGGAGCATAATCTGTATTTCTTGTTCTGCTTGCTGTCTGGGCCAAGCAATTTGGTTAACATCATCAGTGTTCTCGGGGTTTCGACAGCGTATAGTGTGCTTTGAAACGCTAAGGTTAGTCGCAGCTCAGAAATTTATAAGGATAAAATATAAATTTCAAATTATTTAAATTATACAAACAACAAAAACGAAAAAAAAAAATATATCTATATAAAAAAGAAAAAACTTAACATTTTCAAACCAAAAATGGCAATTAAAAAATTAAATAAAAATATGAAAAAGATCAAGTGAAATAAAATAATATATTTTTTAATATAAAAAAAAATTATATATTTGAAACAAAAATTGATTTAAAAACTTACAAAAGAAAAATGCATATGTATGAGTGTGTGTGTATGAGTGTGTGTGTGTGTGGGTGCTAAAAAATATATATATATAAAAAAAAATTTATTATTAAATAATAAAAAAAAAAAATAAAATAAGATTTCATTATTTTTATTTATTAAAATCCAAAAATAAATAAAATGTGTTTT
The DNA here is from genome assembly GCA_037043295.1 of Amiota minor. Classification (NCBI taxonomy): domain Eukaryota; kingdom Metazoa; phylum Arthropoda; class Insecta; order Diptera; family Drosophilidae; genus Amiota; species Amiota minor. The sequence goes on along the minus strand of JBAMAW010002155.1, from coordinate 4,747,089 downwards.
TCTTAAAGGAAAAAATTTATAATTTAAAAAATATTTTTATATTTTATTGAACCTAAAATTTATATTTAAAATATTAATATAGAAGATTATAACAAAAACAAAGAAATAAAAAAAAAACTGTATTATGACGTGAGAAAGAAATCCGCTTATAAGGAATTCTGTAACTAAATCTGACAACGAACTAATACAAATGAAAGAAAGAATCCCAAAATTGAAAGTTGAGAAAACTAAGAAAATTAAGAAGAAGAAGAAACAAAAAGATCACAGATAATTTGAGTGTGTGTGTGTGTGTGTGTGTGTGTGCGAGATCACTCTCTCTTAAATACATACTCAGAGATACACAGATATACTTACACACATACATGTGTGTGTATAGCGAATATTTGCATATATGTATACATATATATATACATATATACACTCACACCTACACACATACATATGCATGCCTAAGTAAAAGTTTTTATAGAAAAAAAAAAGAAAATTAAAACAAAAAAAAAAAAAAAATTGAAAATAAAATCTACGCATAAACGCACACAAATAAACATAGATACACACTCACACATACATATGTATATATATGCAGGGCACTCTCACACACATATTACTTGTTGTACTAATGTGTATAGCCAGCCCAACCCCCTTCCCCGTTTGTTCTATAAAATTTTTGCTCACCTACTCAATTCTTTCTTTTGCTTATACAAAATTAACTTTAAACAGACACCTGCGCCTGTCTATGCCAATCCAACCAATCAACTATGCTAGATACTTTTTGTCTATTTTTTTTTTTTTTTTTTGTATTGTATCTGTAGCATTGTGTGAGTAGAGTAGAGTATGTAGTTCAGCAGATTCTGCTACCGCTACTCATTCATATTCAACGCATTGAAAATGTTGAAATAACATAGAAGATGATATACAAATGAAATAAAGAAACACTGATGAGGGTGGGTGGGGGTGGTTGTAGATCATTTTAGTATTTTTAGTAAATTTAGAATTTTTGTTTCTTTAATTTCTTCACTCACTTTATCTCAACGAAAAGCTTTGCTGATCTCATGCTTGTTTTTTTACTCTTGTGTGTGCTTTTGGCATTTATCCTTGATTTGTTAAATTGTTTTTGTAGACTGTTTCATTAAAAAAAAAAAAATAAAATAGAAAGAAAAACATAGATGTATATGTATAATATAATAGAGAAAGAAATTTATTAATAACAAATTTTTGTGATATGTAGAAAATATAAAATCAACCACCTACGCTGAAAATCTAAAGATACTTCAATATACCAAAGATTTCTAAATATTTAATTTTCTTTAAAAAAAAAATATTTCATTTTTTGGTTTTAGGAAAAAAATCTCTCACATTATAATTTAATACAATATTACTCGATTCTCTCTATCCGATTTATGTTTCTTACATAATTATAAAATATAAAAATATAAACTATGAAATTCATTAATGTTAAGGAACTTTGAATTTTCTATTAGAAATCAAAAAAAAAGTTCCTAAAACAAAAATGAAATGTGGCCTCAAACTTACAAGGAAATTCTAAAAAAACAAAAGGGGCAAGATCATTAAATGTAAGCCACACCAACTCAGTAGCCTAATTAGATGATTCATAAGCTTAAGAGCAAACTGGAGGCCTTAAATATGTAGAACAAACACTATTTAGTTGGGGTTAGGAATACGAAAATACTATACTACTTTACCTGCCAATAACTCTAATGATCTTGAATCTTACAAACTATGAGTATAAGCTCTAAAAGTCTTCTAACTTGAAACTGAAATTGCACTTTTTCTTATCAAACCTCTGAAATTCTACTATGTGCAAGGCCCACATTAGCCAAAAAGCGCCATTCTTTCTAAAGATCCTACAATCTGCAGAAACTATTATGTCTATAAAACTTATAAGCGCAGTAAAAATGTTGTATATTGAATCTAGAATCTTCTTATCAAACCTGCAGAATTTTACTTTGCCCTAAGTCAAAAAATACCATTGGCCCTAAATATTTTGATTCTTAAAGTTTAGATGATTAAATTCCTATAAAAAAAACTTGTATGCCCTAGAAATATTGTATATTGAATCTAGAGAAATAGAATTTACAAAATTTCTTATCAAATCTCCGAAATTCCACATTATTTCTTTTCAATTCTTTGAAATTCTACTTTACACTTACGGCCTCATTAGTCAAAACGTGCCATTGAATCTTATTGTACAGTCTAGAGAAACTAATAAGCCCTAAAAAATGTTGTATCTTGGATCTGGAGAAACTTATATCTACCTTTATCTTACTTAAATTTTACATTCTAACTATTTTCTCTTATTGAAAATGCTGACCTACCAACAAGCATCAACCTATTTAACTACATGATCTGTGACTTTGCCCCAAATATCAAGAAACATTTCTCCCAACCACCTTTCTCTCTAAAAACATACATACATTATCTCACATGCAAAACACCCACGCACATAATTGACCCAAAATTTATAACATCACAAAAAAACAACAAAAAAAAAAAAAACACGAAAAAGAAGATGTTTAACAAATTGCAACAAATACTTTTCACATCGAAGAATTTTCAGTTTCAACACAAAATTCTAGAATTACATTTTAGCACGGAAAAACAGTCCAAAAAAGCGCTGGATTTTTCGTTATTTTACACACAAACATACACAGATATTCTCATTCACGCATACATAGATATTCATTCACACATACACATACATACAGAGAAAAGAAAAAGACATATAAAGAGAAAAGAAAAGAAAAAAAAATTTTCATCAAATATAATACTACAACTACACAAATACGATAAAGAAAGATTTTTCCAATTTTATTTTTAAATTTTTGTTGAAAATCGTCAAAAGCTCAAATGGTCAGAAGACGCCAACGCTTTCCTTCAAGGCGGCTACCCAATGTGGGCGTTTAAATGGATAGAAAAATATACGTAACATATCTATATATCTATATGATATTTATCTCTAAAACAGGAAATTTTCTGTATAGTATTTTTTACGTTTTTCATTCAATTCAGTTGACCATAAAAAAATGTATTTCAACCATATGATGATGATGCCCATGATACAACTATCTGTATATGTTACGGCTAATGGAAATTCTTGGCCATGTTGAACTCATAAACAAAAGCATTCAATTGCATTTTTTAATGATCGTGTGAAAGATATTATTGTACTTTCATGAAGGCAGCAGGAGCCAAGTGTAAAAATAAATAGTCAGAACAGAACAGATGCAGGGAAATTCGATCAATCGATCGATTTATGTATTTATTTAGTAAAATGAAAGACGAAAGTAAACAAAAAAATCCTTTCAAATTTTAACATTAGATCCATTAATTAATGGAGGAGATATGGTAGACTTACATATAAATTTTTATGATAGAATAAACCGTGCAAAGTTTTGTAGGAATCTTCATTAGAAGCATAAAATTGTTAAAATTATCTCCATAAAATCTTAGAAACCGAGCTTTTTTTCTATTTTCCAAAATCAATAAACAAGAAATAAGATTTTTGGAATCGTAGATCCCAAAACTATAAAATATCTTTCTCTGAGTTTTGTCAAGAATAAGAAAACTTATATAGTCGTCTGTAATGAGATCTAATATTGAATGAAGATTTCCAAAACATTGATCATTGGTAAATATAACTTTTTGGTTGACCTTTAAATTCTCATAGTTGAATGAATCTATACATCTGAGAGAAGAAGACTATTTCTTCAATGCCAACTTTTGGTTTTTTTTTTAGCACTAGATGAATAAATTTTCTCATCATAGATATAAAGAAATTTATTTCTTGTAGTGTTCGAATAAAAAAAACAATCAACTTTCATTGACATCTACATCTAATGACGATATTCATCACTGATAACCATAATTATTATTATTATATTTTGAATAATAAGACTAGTAACTTTGTATGTATGAGACTCTAAGAATAAAAGAGTTTCCAAAACTATGACTTTCAAAACTTATTGTAATAAAGAATCAAGGTTACATGCCTTCTAAAATTTTTTATAAGAACAGTTCCAAACTTATGGAACCTTATCACAGATTATTCATAAGTTTATTCTTTAACTCTTTTTCCAATTTACTTATAATCATTAAAAATTTTCCTATTTATTTTCAGTGCCGCTTTGTTCCATTCATTTCTTCCTTCCGTAGTTAAACAAAAAACACAAAAGCCACCATGGACGCCATCAAGAAGAAGATGCAAGCGATGAAGCTTGAGAAGGATAACGCCATTGATAAGGCCGATACCTGTGAGAATCAAGCTAAGGATGCCAATTCACGTGCTGACAAACTCAATGAGGAAGTACGCGATTTGGAAAAGAAATTCGTCCAAGTAGAAGTTGATTTGGTCACATCCAAGGATGCCCTTGAGAAGGCCAACCATGAACTCGAAGAGAAGGAGAAATTGTTGACCTCAACTGAATCGGAAGTTGCCACCTTGAATCGTAAGGTCCAACAGATTGAAGAGGATTTGGAAAAATCTGAAGAACGCTCAACCAGTGCCCAACAGAAATTGTTGGAAGCCACACAATCGGCTGATGAGAACAACCGTATGTGCAAAGTATTGGAGAACCGTTCGCAACAGGATGAAGAACGTATGGATCAATTGACCAATCAATTGAAGGAAGCCCGTATGTTGGCTGAAGATGCTGATACCAAATCTGATGAAGTATCTCGCAAATTGGCCTTCGTTGAAGATGAATTGGAAGTCGCTGAAGATCGTGTACGTTCCGGTGAAGCCAAGATCATGGAGTTGGAAGAAGAATTGAAGGTGAGTTTTTATTTACATACAATATAATTCTACCATAAACTATTATAAATTTATGTTTTTGTTATAGGTTGTTGGTAACTCACTCAAATCTTTGGAAGTATCCGAAGAGAAGGCCAACCAGCGTGTTGAGGAATTCAAGCGCGAAATGAAGACTCTCTCCATCAAATTGAAGGAAGCTGAACAGCGCGCCGAACATGCTGAAAAGCAAGTCAAGCGTCTGCAAAAGGAAGTTGACAGGCTAGAAGGTGAGTTTTATATATTCAGACCCCCTCCAACCCCTATGATCCTTTTTTTGTTTTTCAATATAAAAACAATTTATATTTCATAAATTGTTTATTGAAGCAAGATTTTTGAGAATTTGTATTTGAAAAGATTTTTTTTTAATATAATTATTTTTGATATTTTGGCTTTAAACATTTTGGCTTATAAATTTTGTAAGATTTTTTCCATAGAACAAAAAAAAAAAATGCTTATCAACTAACCTTGTAAATACTAAAATGAAAAAAAAAATACTTAATAATTTTTTTATAATGTAAAAAATTCAATTTTTTCCAAAAATAATTTTTTATGCCAAAGCTAAGCTATATTTTTTTTTTAATTTTTATTAATTAATTAATCTATAAAAATGTAAAAAAATATGAAAAATGCTTTTTGCAGACCGTCTGTTCCATGAGAAAGAAAAATACAAAGCAATCTGCGACGATTTGGACTCGACATTTGCCGAACTTACTGGATATTAAAAATATATATATATACCAACAACAACAACAACAACAACAAACAATTACAACAGATACAATAAACAATTTCATAAGCTTTACAAACAACAACAACAAAAAACGAAAAAACGAATTTCAAGTATCCAAACCTCTCGTACAGAAAAATCAAATACCAAATATTTCTTCAAACAAACAAACAAACAAACAAAGAAACACATTGTATTTATGCTCAGTGTATAAATAAATTTGACATCAAAGCCACAACCACACTGTACGTTGAAATATAAAGACAGACAGACACTCACTCACCTATTCATTTTGACACAACTGACAAATTTACACTGTAAATAATTGTTTTTCACAGAAACTTGTATTTTCCTGCTTTTTTCCGAACAACAAACTAAAAATCAAAAACTACACTGTAAAAATGCGACAACTACTACTACTACTACTGCAACAAAAACAACAGCTATAGCAACTTTAACAACAACAACTTCAACAACTTTTTGCAGTGTATTTAGATTGAAAAAACTTAACAATTCTTGTACAAAGGACAAAAAAAAACACAAAAATTGCAAAAAATATTTACCAAAAAGAACAAAAATTATAATAATATCTAATGCTATAAAGGTATTTTTGATTTCTATATCTTCCTGTACAGAATATTGTACTGTATATATTACAAATATATTTAGTGTGTCAAGTTCATTACAATATTATGTGGCATGTTTTCTCACTTGTACATATTTTTTTTTTGTCTTGTCTTATGGAAACCCAGACACAATTTCCTTACATTATTTTGTTTTCACAAAACATTGCCACCTTTTCCGTTTTCCGTTTTATGTTTTTCTTTGGTTTGTATTATTTATGAAAATTTTTATCAGTGTAATTTATTATTCTGCATGCAAATTATGCAAAATATTACAATCTCTTTCTCTCTCTCAATATCAATATCAATATCACTTTCAGATTCTGATTATTTCTCTCTGACTCTTGACTCGATCTCGATCTTTTTCTATGCTATTTTCATATTCTTGACTTTGAGAATAGATATGTGTATATATAAAGATTTGTCCTACTCAAAACAGAAATAAAAGAAAATTTTTCAATTTATTAAGGAAATTTAAAGTCACTTCAACATCAAACAAACAAAAATCACATACCTGAACAGTGTTGCCAACTTCATGAGGATCCATCACACCAGAACACATCTCTGAACAGTGTTGCCATCCAACCCAAGTTAAAAGTTAATATACATAATATGATGCTTGCTTAAAAACCGCTTGCCATAACTGCGTCTATTAATTTTTTTTTTGTTTTTGTTTTTTTTTTTGTATTATACTTTCTTGTATTAAAATTATTCAAAAATAATTTTGTATAATAAAATAATCATAAATATTTGTTTCCCCAGATGAATTGGGCATCAACAAGGACAGATACAAGTCTTTGGCCGATGAGATGGACTCCACATTCGCTGAATTGCTGGTTATTAAATCAGGATATCAACATCAACACCAACACCAACATCAGCAACCACAACAACCACAACAAAGGACAATAACAATAATAAGAACAACAGCATGCGATTTTATCTCAAGAAAATACTACTTGTGTATATTTATTAATATTTTCTAATAAAAACATAAACAACAACACCAAGAACATCAAGAACAGCAACAACAAGTGAAATGTCACTAACATTTGCCCATCCTCATCCTATCCTAGGACACTGAAACTTTTGTTTAATTGTTTCTTAGGTTTTTACTTTCGCAAAAATCTAACGGTAATCGAACAAAGTTTAGTGTTGGAAAGTGTTGAGTTTTAGCCTATTTTTTTTGTAGTGTGAACTTTAATAAAATGAAGATGAAGAAGCGCAAGAATTAATTAATTTAATATATAAATTATATTATTTTTAAATAAAAAAGAAACAAAAAAAAAAACAAAATCTGAAAAATATCAAAACGAAATGCATAGAAACAAGAAACATCAACCTACAACACTTTTTACTATTTTTACATTTAAAGAAATTAAAAAACAAAAAAATATATAAAAAAACAACAAAAGACAAAAGATTTTAAAATAAACTCCTCAAAGAGAGTGAAATTTTTTTCTATTCTCATTAAAAACATTTTAATTGCAGAACAAATTAGTAAATTTGAAATTTTGGCTCAGAGAAGTTTTTCATACTACTTAGTTTCCTATTAGTTAATATTTTTTTTGGAATTTATCTAATCAATGATGAATGATGAAGCAGGGAATGAAGAAAGTTGATTTATCTTTAACAAAACAAAAAAAAAAATATAAAATATGTTTAAAACAAACAAAAAAAAAAAAAAAAATTATAAAAAATCTACAAAAAAAAAAAGAAAAAAAAATCAAAATTATATTGTTGATGTTTGCTATAAATTTTTCTATATCTGTTTGTCTCTTTGGATTTGACCATCTATTTATTAAATCAACCACATCAAGGTCCCTTTTTCTGTGGAGTTTTTTTTTGGACAAGTTCATATGCTTAATAATTTCATTGACTTAAAGTCTTTGTAAGAGATGAAAACTTTCAATGACTCGAATGATTTGTATGGGGAAAACCCCTTCAAAAATATGAGTCATGTCTAAACTTTTGTCAAATGAAAGTCAAAAATTATGATATAAATACAAACTCGTATGACATGGCATAGTCCATTTACTGTCAGTTTATTTCTATGTATAATTTCTTCGTTGTGTCTTGTGTGGGTCGTCGTCTGTGTATTCATTGAAATTGATTCAGTGAATTAATACTATATTTTTATGAGATACTCCAATTGCCATAGACCATTAACAGCTTCATCAATAATCAATTATGTACAATAATAGACTTGATCATAAGTATACGAGTACTAAGCCGCATTGAAAACTTGTTATTTATTGTGAATATGATGACTGGTTGACTTATCTTACATACAAATATACAACAGTGGCTTAGTTTCAAAAAAAGTCAGTGGTTAACAAAGATCAACATGTGACAATGTGAAATTATATTGTAAGTATAAGAGATAAAACTGTCTTATGGTTAGTAAAGGGTTCAAAATTTGCAGTATAAAGATGATTGTGAATCCCTAGCTTCAGTCATGTTTCAATCGGTACGGGCAGCTGTACGGCGTGGATAAATGCCTGTAACCACACCGTAATAAGGAACATTAAATGATTCTGCACAAAGTGGATAAACTTTCTTAATCTTGACCTTCGGTTATGATAATGTATAATGTATGATAGACCATTTAGTAAGTGTATCTAACTAGATTTTAAATGATTTTGTCAGTTTGCAAAAGAAATTCTATCATATGTAATAGAAAAGATCTTAGGTCTTATTCTGATAAAGAGAAAAATACACGTGTCACTTATTTCTTAAAAGATCCCAATGAAAATACAACTTGGAACTATAAAAATTCTCTAATGGATCAATCTGCGCTTAGATTATCCCATCATTAGTATTATGGTTCCCTTTGTATTGAAGAAACTATGTACGATCCAATGATTCTATCAATCTTTTGTCACTGATTATCACTGAATATGGAAACAAAAAAAGGGAACAATAATTTGGATTGTTAATCCCATAAGCAAATTTCGCATATAAGAAGTGTGAGGTAGAAAGATTTTATTTAGAGCGTAAAACAGCAACGTTGTGGCTTTGCAGAGTTTAATCCAATGTTCCTCGAATAACATACAAAACTATCTTGACAGCTTTCATAGACGTTTACAGTGAACTTTGTGTTAGGATTGTATGTTTCTAATAATAAATGAATATGAAAACCAAGGTCTTGAACAATTTTGCCATTATTGATTTGGAACCTTAAGAGCAAAAATCACTTTTTGGTTTTATAAATTTAATGGATCGTTGGACACTTGGTAAACTTGACGACTACGCCTCTGTATGGTATTAAAGTGAAGCATATCTTATACTTTATCCAATAGTCATTTTAATTTATTAATCAATAAATGGTTTTTTAAAACTATAGCAATTGATCTTTTGTATATTAACCGAAGACCCCTTTCTCTGTGCCAACCAATCAACTCAGTTTAACTAAAATTGATATAAAGTTATTAATATGCGTAATTAACTTGTTAATTGCATAATTAACAAGCATTTAATTTACCATAAATTAAAAGAGTTCACTCAAACACAAGGAGACAGAACATGTTTCTCAAAAACTAAATCAAAAAAAAAAAAAATCAAATGAAGACTACAAGAAATCAACTTTAAAAACAAAAAAAAAACAAAATCTTTAAGCTTTAAAGAAATTTATAGAAAAAGAAGAAACAACGACGTTGAATTATGTGTATCATGTGTAAACATGCGGGGCTTGGCTTAAACTCTTCAACTTTTATACTACGAGTTACATACTCGTATGGTGATGATGATTGTGTGTTGTATGCTTATGGTAGGTAAATCCAAAAGCGAATGGAGAAAGTGAAATTTTGCATTGAAAAAAAAAAAAATAATAAAACCAACAACTTCAACACAAACAACTGCTAAAAGCCCCAATAATAAATAACAGACCCAAGATGAACCATCTCCACCATTGAAACTCATCATCATAGAGGAGAACGAGTGACTGAGTCTGAAAGCAATGCCCAAGCGTGCAGTTTTTAGTAACCAACAAGACATCGAAGTGACAACAACGAATTTGATTATATGGTAGAAGAATATATAATAGTGAAGTAATAAAAGTAATACAAATTATTATAAAGAAACTGAAAGTGTTTACCATATACATAGTACGAGTATAAATCATTTGAAGGCGCGCGTGTCTCGCATTTAATTAGAAAACAAACCTTAATTTATGTATGTGGAATTCTCTTGGGAATAGTCAAAATGTTTAACCAATTGTCTGTGACGTCACAGCGATTCACGGTTTTTTTGTTATTTATCAATTTTTTAACCATTTCCAATAATTTGATATTATGCAATGAAATAAATAAAAATAAAAATGTTGGAGAAAATATGCAAAATCACCAAGAGCCACATGATTCAGTGCAAAAGCCATCAATACCATCAACAACAACATCAGCATCATCATTAGAGCAATGTGAAGTAACTGATTTAGGGCATGTGTGGTCAAGTCTTTTGGAAGATTATGTTGTAAAGTAAGGAATTTATCAATTATCATGATATATTCTATTTTCTCTATATAACTTTATTAACATAATTTCAGTCAAAATTCAACCTCCAATCGCCAATCAAAGGATTTACCCATCACTTACTCTGATTATCCATTAGAAGCCAACATGCATATGGGCTTCAGTGGTGGTCCACAACCCAATCAACCACTCAGTTATCATTCGTCGGCTTATAAAAGACCCAATAACAATAATAATATTTATATAACACGTCGTATAGGTGAAGCTGCTGAATTGGATCCTCATATGCGTAAGCCACCAGTTGAGAATCCACAAATTAATCCACAATTTCGTCCAATGACAAATCAAATGTTGCAACAACGTCAACAACCTGGTGGATTTCTTCAGCAATTGTTAGGTTTTGGTGGTGGCAATGGTAATGGAAATGGTGGTGGTCCCCCGCCATCTCAACAATCATTGAGACCAGTACAATTGCAACAACCGCCTTCAGCCCAACATCATCTTAGTCATCATGGTCAAGCACCTCCACCACAACCACCACCAGCGCATAGCAATGGTCCTCAAACATTCCGAGCAGTTTCTGAGAATGATTTATATTTATTAGGGGCCATAGAGAAATTAGTTTATCGTGTAGATTACCTAGAGAGTCGCATAAGGCGCTCGGAGCAATTGATTTATTACCTTATGGCAGGCAATAATCAAAAGGAAGGTAAGTAATCACAATGCATACGAGAAGCACAAGAAAATATCAAATTAATATTATAAATATTTCAGTAAAAGATCCTTGTCCCTCAAATTTCACGCGCATCAATGACAATTGCTATTATATCAATAGTCATCAGCAGGTAAATTGGAAGACTGCTAATAGTGCCTGTAAAGCCTTAAACTCTCATCTAGCTGAATTCGAACGTGTCTCGGAGAATGAAGAGATTATGGCTTATTTATTAAATCAACCAAATCATCGTGGTCGTGATTATTGGTTGGGTGGTCTTAATCCTGGTTTACTTTGGATTTGGTCAAATTCAGCGAAACCTGTTAATCCCAACATGAATCTAACCTCGATTGCCATGACCCAGAAAGAACATGAAGATGAATTGGCTGAATCAAATTTGGTTGATAGCGATGATAATGATGATGATGATGACATTAAGGATAAGAAAACAGATCCAAATGAATCCATACTTAATAATACTGTTGAAATAAAGGGTCAAGGTCGTTGCTTGCGTTTATCCTATAATGCTGTAAAGCATTCATATATTTATTATGGTCAAGAATGTACCTCCAGGCATCATTATATCTGTGAGTCTGAAGACAAAACTTTGGATAACAAAATCAAGAAAATTACACGAGACCTTAAACTATTATTTTAATTGATTAGATTACATATTTACTGTAATTAGTTGACGATTTTTCTGGAAGTCATTTGATACACATAATTATAAATTCTTTTTATAAAAAAATATTTATTAAATAAATCTTAAGTCATAAATAAACTACAAAAAAAGTACTATATGAAAGAATTTCTTACCATATTCAGTTTATTGGTTGTTTATTTCCCAAGGACAGTATCCTTGGGCCTGTCTTATACACACTCTACACTGCTGATTTACCAGTACCTGGTGCTGATAATACTTTGCTAGCCACTTAAGCCGATGACACGGCCAGCGAGGCTTCTGACATACTGAGGAATGTCTAGGTGGCTTCAGCAGGTGGGCTGACCGTTGGAACATCGCGATTAACAGCTCAAAATTTTAGCACTGTACTTTTTTACCTATTAAAGTACAACAAAAAAAAAAAAAAATAATAATGACTTTTCTTTATAATTTCATTAATAAAAGTCTTTTTGCCCAAATAATTAAGTTAATTACTTAAGTCATAAATGAACTCTTAATATGCAAAATATTTTTACAAAATTAAGGAATGTCGTATTGTATTTCGATAATCTGAACCGATTCCTTTTTTTAAAAATTTCTGTTTAAATTAAAAATTGTTTGTGAACTGAAAATTTACAATTAAATTGTTTTTTCAAAAAATATATGAATTTTGTAGATATTTTTCAAATTTCATAAAGTCAACACAACAAGGTGAATTATTATTTTTAAGTGGTGAAAATAGAACATTTGGTGTAGTGCGTGGATGATGTGGGAGCGAGATGGCAATGCAAACTAATGTCGGCTACTCATTGTGAATGTCATTTTGTACATTTTAAAATCTTCAAGCGTGAACATTTTTAAACAATTTAAAAGCCTTAAACTTACATATTTCTTCAATTTAAATAAATAAAGAGATTTTAACGTTAATTAACTTTATTTAAATTTATTCTCCATTTACGTTAGTTAATTTTATTTAAATTTATTATAAATACATTCAATATACTTAACTTGTTGAAAATTTCAAGTCACTCGAAATCTGTTTAAATTTTTGTGCACGGTGACAGACTGGGAAAGATTAATGAAATCACGAGTTGCAACGAGCTCCCTCCAACTTACACTCTTAGCTTCGAAGTTACAGTAGAAACAGGAATATTATTCAATTAGGTGGTTCGCTGGCCCAGAGGTTAGTACGCTGGGCTAACATCCCAAGAGTCGTGGACACTATTAGATGGTACTTTTACTACGCAAAAATTGCTAGATGTCTCCGAGTTAGCACCGAGTTCTAAATGCTCGTATCCTGCTTTTTTTTCTGAATGCCCGTTAGTTTCCAAAAAAAGTAAAATAAAAATTTTACAGCAAAAATTTGAAATTTGTTGTAACACGTGCCCCGTTTCTCCATTTTGATAAAAATTCCATTTCCTTGACAAAACAACAACAGAAAAGACAGAATCACAGCCGCTGGCTGCGAAGTCGGCTGAAAAAGACCAAAAGTCGGCATCGCTGCCTCAGTTAAAAGAATTAAAGAAACCAAAGCACACTATTGCACCCATACAAAAACCAAAACTCAAACGGATCAAAAGATCAAATGCTCAAACCGTTTGAGCCTTTCGAGCATCATCCATCCATCCATACTCGAAGGAAAACAACAAAAACCGTGGGCGTCGCTGCGGCAAAAGCTCGAAAGTTTAAAAGAATAAATACCCAATGCCCAAAGCACAAAGCCCAGAAGCCCACCTCCTACACAAATGAGTCAGTAGCCACTTCCTACGCCCACGAAAATCCGCACGTACACAACTGATTTACGCGTTATGTTCACATTTAAAAAAAAAATAAATTATCGATACTAACATCGATAGTGTCATCGATAGTTTCATACCGCTGAGACATTCATTCATTTTATTCGTGCACAGGTCACTCGAGCTGTTGGTGGTGTTGATGAAACTAATTAATTGGAAAAGAGAAACAATTAAACATAAAGCGTAACTTATTAAAATTAGTTTATTAAAATGAATATAAAATATTTTGTTTTCTCATAAAAGAACATTAAGCGATATGGACAATTGAAATAAAAATATTAGAAGAGAAGAAAAACATTGAGAAATTCGTGTTGTAGGGTGATTTTTCTTCCGCAATTTTTTTTTTCCTTTTTTTTTTTTTTGGGTGGTGAACGACGTGAAAGTGATGTGGGATGATGAAACAAATGTTAATATTTTTGTGTAATTTTCAATTAAACTGATAGAATTTGAATGTAAAATTTATTGAAGTGCTGGAAATTGTTGCCACGCAAATTGTTTTCGCCGTGTTTTGTTACTTACTGCAAATGGGGGACGTGACAAGTGCTGCAAGCAACACGCATGCACACTGAGCACCTTCTCTTCTCCCACACACTTTTTTTTCACACGATAAATTGGTATGGATTTTTCTTTAATTTGTAATTGAATTTTCTTGTGTATTTTTTAGATAAATTGTATGAAATAAAATTGTGCACCGCTTCGGCATGGCGGTAAAGGTGCAATTCGAGATCGGCCACAAATCAAAGCTACGTAGCAAAAAGACCCCGGAGGGTTTCACCCACGATTGGGAGGTGTATGTCCAGGGAGTCAGCAATGCCGATATAAGTGCATTCGTTGATAAGGTGGTGTTCAACTTGCACGATTCATTTCCGAAACCAAAACGAGGTAAGTTGCGGCAATTGTTTTATGTATTTTGGCGCCAATTCTGATCTTGACCCATTTCAGTGTGCAAGGAACCGCCATATGCTATACAAGAATCGGGGTATGCCGGTTTTGAACTACCTATTGATATTTATTTTCGCAATCGCGATGAACCAAAACGAGTGCAATATACCTATGAATTGGACCTTCAACAAGAAGGTCCACCCGTGCATCGCTTTGACACCAAGAAATTTGTATTTCCAACATCATCAGAAGAGTTTCGTGCTAAACTTATGCGAGGCGGTGGTGTACCGGTCTCGGCCATAGCAACGGGCGTCAATGTGCCACCCCCTAGTGGTGTTGGTGGTGACCTTGGCAGCGATATTATCCCAAGCAAGCACAAGGCCAATAGCAGCAGCGGCGGTAGCGGTGAATTAAATAAGAAACATAAATCACGTGATGATGCCAAACCGACAAACACATTTTCAACACTCTTTGGGCCACCGATTACAAAAGGTGGCGGAAGCGGTCAGACAACATCTTCGTCGTCATCATCAAAACATTCGCCGGATGGCAAGAACACAGTTGGTGGGAAAGGTGGTAAGAATGATATGCATGATAGTAAAGAGAAATCATCGGCCAAGGACCGCGAGAAATCAAGTAATTCTGATAAATCGCGAGATAAGTCTGATAAGAAAGATAAGCATAATAGGGACAAAGAGAGCAAGAAGTCTGGCAACAGCGAGAGTGGGGGTGGAAGTGGCAGTAAACATGACAAACAGCGCGGTAGTGGTGAAGAAAAATCGAAGAAGGATAAGTCACGTGATAAAGATAAAGAACGCGACAGAGAACGTGAACAAATTAATAGTAATAATGGCACAAAACGTTCATTAAGTCCCAAAGCAGTTGCAAATCGTTCTGGAGATTTGAGTGCACCAAATGCTAAGAAACCAGCATTAGATGCTGGCGGTGGTGCTTTATCTACTGCAAATGCTAATCGCTCAAAAGATAAAGAGAAAGAGGATAGCAAAGCAACAAAACAAGATTCAAAGGAACGTGAACGCAACTCAAGTGGCAAAAAATCGAAAAAAGATAAGAAAGATAAGGAAAAGGAAAAAGAACGTGAGCGTGAACGCGATAAGCGTGATGACCATGGCAAAGATAAGCAACGTGCATCAAAAGATGATCATCAACGCGCTTACAATGAAACTGTTGCTGGTGCCGCTAGTGGTAACACATCTGTGAACAATTCATCTGCAGGCTATGAAACTACAACAAAAGCTGGAAAAACAACGCCCCTTTCTGTGGCTAGCAGTAGCAGTGCCAGTAGTAGTGCCAATACTCCTAGTAAACGTAACAATAATGAAAAAGATGATTTGAAAGCGGATGGAGGAAAAGCTGTTGAACAAAAATCGTCGGAGCGTGAATCTGTGAACAGCAAATCGAACAGTGAAAAACTGAGATCACATAAACACAAAAAGAAAGACAAAAACAAGGAAAAGGAAAAGGAACGTGATCGTGAGAAGGAAAAAGATAAGGATAAAGAGAAATCATCCAAAGATCGTAATAATGAGCGTAATGATAAAGAAAAGCCTTCGTCAGAGAAAAACCATGAAGCAGCTAAACAAGATGTGAATTCTTTACCAACAACAACACCCGGAAGCAGCGAGAAAGACAAGTCGGGCAGCAGTGGAACTAGCAGTAGTAGTAGTCGCAAAGATAAGCACAAAAAGTCCAAGGAGAAATCAAGCAAAGATGACAAACGGCAAAAAGATTCTCCTGTTGCTCCAGCAGAACCTGCTTCAACTGCTAAGCAAAGCAAACGCAGCAGTAAAGCAACACCAGCAACGGCAGCTCCAAACAATTTGGATCTCAGTGACATGGACTCAGCTCAATCGGCAACTGATGTTGCCTCCAATGCTCTGGCAGCAGCTGCTGCTGCTGCAGCTCTGCATCATCACTCAGATAGTTCAAACAGTAGTTTCCCTGATTTGCCAGCAAAGTCAACACACAAACAACTTCAAGCAACAGCCAAGAGCAACAACTCCATAACCTCATCATCATCACCCACAACTAAAGAGCCGAAACAAACGAACAGCAGCAGCAGCAGTGCTGCTGGCAACAAAGAACAGAAAACGCGTAATGAACAAAAAGCCAAAGGAAATGATAAAAATAATGAGAAATTAGATCGGCAAGAGAAAATTA
This sequence comes from Amiota minor, assembly GCA_037043295.1. Taxonomy (NCBI): domain Eukaryota; kingdom Metazoa; phylum Arthropoda; class Insecta; order Diptera; family Drosophilidae; genus Amiota; species Amiota minor. The sequence goes on along the minus strand of JBAMAW010002155.1, from coordinate 4,730,228 downwards.
TAAAAACAGAGAAACCGGAGAAGTCGGACAAAGAGGAGAAAAAACGAAGACGTGGCTCACGGGACACCAGTGTCAGTGGCAGTGGCAACAGTACTACTAGTACCTTTATAGAACCACCACTTAAGCAGATTAAAAAGGAACCTGCTAAAACACGTGAGAAATCCAAATCACCATTACTACGTTCAACAAACAATGCTGCAGCTACCTTTTTGCCGCCACCATCAACAAATAGTATATCATCACCTGCTGGTGGTGGTGCTGCTTCTGCTGCTGCTGGGGGTGGTGTGTCCTCAAGTATTGCAACAAATAACAATAATAATAATAACAACAACAATATCAGTAGTCACAACACAACATCAAATCTAACAGCAATCACAGCACATCCGCCCTCTGATATCATAATAAATGCTTATGGGAAACAAAAAACGCCACCAGCACCGCCAACATCATGGCCAACAGAATATTTGAATGAATTACAAGAATTGCATAACAAAATCATGAATCTACAAGATAGCGAAGAATTACAACAAGTTGTTGAGTTGATTGCAGCCACTGGTTGCTATGAAATCACCACAAAAACATTTGATTTTGATTTATGCAAATTGGATCGAGGCACCGTGCAACGTTTACAAGATTTTTTTTCTACATTGGTATCGTGACAGAAGAAACCAAGTCTCTGCGCTTAAATCCTTCATGGATACATCCTTAACCAAATACCAATTGTAGTTTGTAATAGTTTGTTTGGTTTTAAACTGATTCGTGGCATTGATTGATCAATCAGTCAGTCAAGCAGTCAGTTTATCTTTGTAGAACCATTAGTTGATTACTTGAATTTCTTTTACAATATTTCCTATCTAAATTCTTGTTTGTTATGAGAGCCAACAACTAATATTTCTCTTCTACTATAACAGCAACAAATACAATATGTACAAGGTCACACTGTCATTCACTTGGCTTCTAATTGTTCATTGATCATGAAATTTTGACAGAACATCAGTGAAGGATGTAACTTTCCAACTCATAGCCCCATCAAAAGATAAAAAGTCTAGTTTACTTTGCGACCGACCTTGTACAAAATAATGCTAAGGATTAGGAACACAACACACACACACACACACACACAAACATCACATACACACAAGTTGAATGCTACTAAGCTACAGAGTAGGAGTTGAGCATTTGAGAAATTGAAAAAAAAAATCTGTGCAAAAATTTATCAAAGATACACTTAGAATTATTAGAAATCATATACCACCACAATTAGTCCAATAACAACAAACAACATACCAAGCAAGGATCTTGTTTTTTTCTTTGTACACTCGCACACACTTTCAACCCATGAGACTTTTATTATTCTTATTACATTTATCAATCAATCAATGTATATTGTAATGTAATCTAAATGTCTAAACTTTTATTATCATGAGATACATACATTTTTATGGCTTAGAATTAGATTGTATTAGTTGTATTTTACCATTAATTTAGGGAGAAATTCAGTTTAACGAATAATGCCTGTGTATTAAATTTAGATTTGCTGAGAAACAAAATATTGCAAAAAATCATTTGTTCAATGCTTAGATCCTCCACTGTTCCACTGGATGCAATGAAATTCTCATCTTACTAAATCAATCTTATAAATAATCTATGGATATTCAATGCGCAGTAACTTGAAGGGAATTGAACCTAAATAGATTCTTCTTAGTCAAAGAAATTTTTAACATACTTTAGTGCAATAAAAAGAAAAAAAAATTCCCATGAGTTACCAAGTTTTCGGCCTGTCAATTCTGTAGGATATACTTGCTGATTTATGGTCACATCATCAAAAATTCAATATAATTTTATTCATATTCAATGTCAGATAGAATTTTCATTCTTCCTAGGAAGTTATTAATATAATTATAATAATTTGTATGCAAATAAGATTAAATGAAAAAATCTTCAAAAAAAAAAAATAAAATAAAATAAAAAATATATCATACTTATGTTATACAAAAAACTTTAATGAAAAGCCCCCTTAATATTCTCAAAACTTGATCAAATTACATAAATATATTATTATTAAATAAGTTTCCTTTTTATATAAATTTTATTTTAATAATAACAAGTTTTATTGCACTTGAAGTTTAGAATTGTAAATGCAAACTAATAAGTTTTTTTATATAAATTTTTTGTTTTAAAACATTTCAAGATTGTTGTTATGAGATAGGGGCCTTTTCAATTTATAAAACATTTAAAAAATATATACAATATGTAAACAAATAATTTAAATAAACGAAAAGAAAGAAAAATGAAACAAACATTGTATCAACAGAAATTTCTCCATGAAAACAAAGAAAAACCTGAAAAACAACTAAAAGTGCATTAACAATTATACATATTTATAACAATATACTGCATAAATATTAAACCGATCATACCAATTTTTAATTATATATAATGTTAAAGAAGATCTTAAGACAAAAACAAACTTTTTGTAAATTGCTAAACGTGAAAAAAAAAAGAAAAAGAAAATGATTCATATTCATTTTTCTGCCCTAGGTTTGTATGGAGGCTATGTGTTGATCTACAAGGTTTGATCGGTCAATTTTGTATTTTTTAAATTTATTGTAATGAAAAATTCATTTAAATTCCTTTTGTAAAGGTTTTGAAATTATCAAAACTTAATTAAATTTCCATTCATTCCTATGTTTATATATGGAACTTTGTGTTCCTTTCCTTCTCCTTCTCTGTGAATTATATTGCATACTGGAAACATAGAGACAGAGATGATGGGATCTATCTTTACATGGATCCAATGAAATGCATTACAAATTATTGAAGTGAGGAGTTTTTATTATTAAAAAATAATCACAGATCCATTTTTTTTTTAAATATATAAGGTCCTTTATATATGCATAGGATTTCTAATAAATTGTATATGTATTTTTTTTTTTTTTTTTTAACAAATTGTATATTATAATGATATTTTCAAATTTACATATAAATCTTTATCTGTACTTCTCAAAGACTGTTTTTAATTCTATTTTGTTCAATGAAATTTAAAAATTATCTGCTCCACATAAAATGTTGATGCTCAAACAATATTATTAATAATAAATAAATATACTTATATATATAAATATATATAAAACATGCCAAAATAATCCAGATCAAATCCAAAAGACAAGGAAACAATTTTGTTAAAGAAGTAACAACTTCACTTCTAAGAATAAAATATACTTACAAATAAATAAAAATAAAAAAAAAAAATAATGTTTATTCTTCACAATTAAATGATTTATAATTTGTTAAGTGTGAACAGAAAATAATATGTTATAAATAATATTAAATATAAAAACACACACCCAAACACATACACACAACCACACACACACTTATCTGCCTTATTAAAAATATATATACATATATAAAATATACATAAATAAATAATATACAACATGCAACTAATATTCTAACTAAACCTGAATGAACATCATTTTTAGAAAAGGAAAAAAAGCTAACATAAATTTTTATATATTAAATAAATAAATATGGCAAAAAAAAATTAAACTAAACTAAATTAAATGTGCACAAGAAAATAATTTAAAAAAAAAATAATATTTTATATCTAAATTAAAGTAAAAACAAAAAGATCACCGTCTGCGTACGAATTTATTAATATTGCAAAGAAAATTAAAACAAAAAAAAAATTGGAATTATTCATATAAAAGAAAATATTAAAAAAAAAAAGAAATCATTTGTTGTCAAAAATTATAGTTATGTGTATATGTGTGTGTGTGAATAAATGTGCATTTAGTTTTTAAGCAGAAGAAAGGCTCAATAAAACACGGTAAAAGAAGGTTAACTTCGGCTATTCCGAAGTTTGTCATACTCTTCACGCTCCGTGGTTGAGCGAGTCAGTACACATAGAGCATTTTGAGCAATGAGACCGAAATATTTAAATGGGAGTAATGCTAGGGTCTTGAAATTTACATGGAATATAGGTCAACTATTTATAGTGTCCAAATATCTTTTCAATAATACAAAAAGCAAAAAAGTTTTTCTAATAAAAACCTGAATTTGAATTTAGGTGTGTATGGGAGCTATACGATCCTTTTAACTTAGGGTCTTGAAAGTTATATGGATGGTGAAGATAGATAAGAAGCTTATAGTATCCAAATTTCATTTCAATAATACGAATAGCAAAAAAGTTATTCAAATAAGAACCTGGATTTGAATTTAAATTTGTATGGGAGCTATACGATCAGGTAATCCTAGGGTCTTGAAATTTATATAGTTAATGGAGATAGATTAGAAACTTATAGTGTCCAAATTTCATTTCAATAATACGAGAAGTAAAAAAGTTTTTCTAATAAGAACCTGAATTTTTATTTGGGCTTCTATGGGACCTATACGATCCATTAAACTTAGGGTCTTGAAAGTTACATGATTGGTGCAGATAGATTAGAAATTTATAGTGACCAAATTTCAGTTCGATAGTATAAAAAAAAAAAGGTTTTCTAATAAGAACCTGAATTTGAATTTAAATTTGTATGGGAGCTATACGTTCCGGTAATCCTAGGGTCTTGAAATTTATATGATTTATGGAGATAGATTAGAAACTTATAGTGCCCAAATTTCAGCTCGATAGTATAAAAAACAAAAACATTTTTCTAATAAGAACCTGAATTTGAATGGGGATACCTGCGTATTAGCTCAAAAACTAAGGGACTAGTTTGTATAAATGCATCTATCATCTAGCTGATATAGAATATACATACTTTCTTTATTGTGTCTCCTTCTGTCTGTTACAATCTTCATGTAAACTTATAAAACTGATCACTGCGTGAAGGGAATAAAAATTTATAAATTTTTCTTTATTAAAAACATCACAACATCACAAGAAGCGAAAAGAACAAATTAAAAAATATTTATAGAATTAATATAATTTTAAGTTTTTGTGAATCATTCAACAAAATCCTAAAAAATTCTCTATTTTTCTTTAATGTACTAGATGTTTTTGATCATATATTATATATATAAAAATAAAATAATAAAATAAATTAAGTAAATATTGTAATAGTATATGTAAAACACATCACAACAAATTTGAAATAAGGCAGAAAAGTGCAAATATATAATTGTTTTAAAACATTATTTTTAATACTCTACCCTAATCTACAATAACAAATAAAATATATATATATATATACAATATATAATATATAAATATGTATGTAACATATGGTATGGTATGGTATGGTATACATAAATAAAAGTCCCAAAAATCCAATCAAATTGCAATACATACATATTTCTTTAACGAAGATTCTAATATTATAGTTACAATAACAACAACCACAACATGAATATATATATATATATACAATAAAATATTAACATTAACTAAATAAATAAATGTGTACATAATATTAAAAATAATAAATATGCGTTTATTTTTCGATAAATGGTGTCTCAAAAGTAGTATGGAATAAAATATTCGGTAAACGGTCTCTGCGCCTGTGATAACTCTGCTCTTTCGATGATTTCAGAACATCATGAGATGATTTGGTCTGGAAAGCTTTGCTGCAATAATTCGATTGTTTCATGCGCAGTGTAGCAGCTGGTGCCGACGTGATGAAATCACATGACGATCAGAACCATGCCGTCCAGTTGAGGTCACAAGAATTTCGTTACCATGTTACACTGTTATTGAGACACCCGATAGTAGTTCTTTTGAGAATGTCAAGGAGTTTTAATCAACTAAATACTAACGTAAGACCACATTGTGTAACCTTTGACCCATGCAATACTAAGAATAATTAATTGAAAAGGAAGGAAGTTTCTTAAAATCCCAATCACCTCCCGTGTCAGCTGATACACTAAGACTGTGATCAGAATTCATACAGAGCTACTTACATTTCGATTGCCCAACAGTTTTTAGACACAGTTCAGGTGAATTCATCTTACTTTTGAACTGTTACATTGCTACACGAATTCTTGGTTATCCCTAACTATTTTTACTGAGCAAATGGAAGTACTTATTATTGAAATAATTACACCATTACAAAATACAAACTTACAACTATAGCAAACTCCCATTGAGCGAATAATTTGGTTTGTTAGTGTCTTAATCCATATTCACTGGGTATGTAAATTTAAAGACTCTAGGATTACAGGAATGTATAGCTCCTATACAAATATTTCAGTCTCATTGCTTAAATGCTGACTCTACTCTAAACATAATTCAACATCAATAATGTATATTTCTGTTTTCTAGGAATGCTAGAAGAGGACAACAAACAACTCGCATAAATGTAGAAAAAAATTTTAATGCATATTTTTCTGAAATTATATTTTTTATACATTTTGCAATTTCTTATGTTACAACCAAAACTTATTACAATATAATTAAAAGTAATGCCAGAATTGTCAGCACGCAAACATGTAAAAAACTAAAATAGTAAAGCATACCCTGCAGGGATAAATATTTAAAAAAAATAGCTTGTACCCGTGATAATTAGCCTCCAAAAATGAATTTAGTTGGCAATAGTGGCAAAACAAATAGAATTAGAATATTGTACCATGATCATGTGCTGTTCTGCCTGGTCATTTCCGATTCAATGCGCTTTCGTTTTAATTATCACTTGCTGTACATTTCCATGGCTGTAGTAGTATCTTACCCCTGTTTCTGTATTTAATAATGTTATCCCTTGCGGGTATGCATTACTTTTTTAAATATTTTTTGTCAATTTGCATGCTACTTTTTTTGCATTTCCTAGCTAGGCGAACCGAAAGCAAATAATAATAGGCCCATAAGGATTGAATTGCTTCAAATCACAAAGTTTTGACTACAATATAACCGATTACAATCGGACAAATTTAAAGAAAAAAGAAAGAAATAAGTTACTATTGAAAAATATAAGTAAAAATAAAGAAAAATAATTTTAATTCAACAAATAATAACGAAAATGAAAGAAAAAAAATTGCACGTAAAATAGAAGTGAAACTTATTAAAAACAAACAGACAGAGATCATCTCAAAACAAATACAACTATATACAATATTATGTGTTTGTCAAGAAGTTTGTAATACCGGCCACACATTATTTATCATTTATTATCAAATTGTGATCAAATTTTGAAAGATTTTGTTAAATGATTACTAATTAGTCCTTAAGTTTTATGCTACAAAATCTTCTGTCTGATCCTTTAGAATATATGATAAATGAAAAACTTTAATTTTTATATACTTTTTTATTCCATTTATTTAATTTTCTTAATTACAATTTCATTATCCTTTTCAATTACATACTTTTCATTTCATTTCATTTTAAGCGATCGAACGAGTTTCACATTTTACGTAAGTTTATAGACAGCATAATTAATATTGTAATAATTTTGTCAACGACTTTTTAATTTTATATAGCTAAAATATCGAACGATCCTGCTTAGTATTTTGTATTACACATTTTCATAACACATAAATTATTTAATTAATTAATTATTATATTTAATTAATTTCTTATATTTTTTTTTTAGATTTTATAATTTTTATTTCAATTAACCTTGAAACATTATTTATTAACTATTTTTAGTATCCACTAATATTACATTTCATTCTTTGTTTTGTGTTACAATATTTTTATTCGTTTACTAATTTGGTTTATTTTACATTTCTTTTTTTTTTTTTTTTGAATAATTTAATTAAATAATTAAATATCTTAATGTAAAATTCGTAATTAAATGAACAAAAAGTTGAAGATGTTTCTTGCAACCTTTTTTCAATTTTATTTAAATTAATTTCTTAATAATTTTGTATTGTTAAATGTATACAATACAAAATATTTGACTATTTAGTCGAGCGTTTTTTTCTGAATGTGTTTATTAAAGTATAGTACAATATAAGTTATTAATTAATTTAATTAATTAATTAAATATCTTAATGTAGAAATCGTAATTAAATGAAGAAAAGTTGAAGATGTTTCTTGCAACCTTTTTTCAATTTTATTTAAATTAATTTCTTATTTGACTAAATACGAGCGTTTTTTTCTGAGATTGTGTTTTATTAAAGTATAGTACAATACAAATTAATTTATTAATTAATTTAATTAATTAATTAAATATATTAATGTAGAATTCGTAATTAAATGAAGAAAAAGTTGAAGGAATTTCTTTCAACCTTTTTTCAATTTTATTTAAATTAATTTCTTATTTAATTTTGTATTGTAAAATTTATACAATACAAAATATTTCACTAAATACGAGCGTTTTTTTTTTCTGAGATTGTGTTTTATTAAAGTATAGTACAAACTAATTATTATATTATTATTAAATATAAAATTCGTAACTAAATGAACAAAACGTTGAGGATGTTTCTTGCAACCTTTTTTCAATTTCAATTAAATTAATTTCTTATTTAATTTTGTATTGTTAAATTTATACAACATATTTTTAAACGATTTTCACCAATGAATGGAGTGATTTATCAGGAAGGTTTTAGATGTATAAATCATTTAGGGTTTTGTGTAAATTGACTGATATTATTGATGATTATTGAAGAAAAATCATGCCGTGATTATGACTGTTTCTAGCATTTAGAGTTCTTCGACCCAAATTGCTCCGTCCGATCACGTTTCACTGATTCAAGGGAAAGAACCGTTTTAAGGTTAGTGGGGATCAATTATTACAACAACAATGATTTCAAAAATCACACTCTAACATCTCAGAAGGGATTTAGTAAAGCGCTTCGGGCAACACTTATAATTCCTAAGAAAATCTTTTATAGACCCAACAAAACTCTTGAGCTCATAGAACATTCTCGATTTCTTGATTCTTATATAATTTTTCTTTAGCCATATAAGAGGATCATTTAAAAAGTTTTTAACCTTAACATGAAGATGAGTTTTGCTTGCCAACACCCAAGGTCTAATTCTAACATAGTATAAGTATTCAAAATCATTTAAAATGTTTAGTAATCTGAGTTTATCTTCATACTTCAAACTCCTATATTTTGACAGTATTTTTGTCTCAAAAGTTCAATTTTGCTTGGGTCCTTTACGATTTTAGAAATATACTCTTAAATATGTTTTCGGTCCTTTGTTAAAGTTTATAACTTTTTTTTTAGATGATAAGTAGTTCATTCCCCAATCGAATCTTAACCTACTTGTGTAAAGGGTATTAAATCTTCGATGTAGCCGAAGTTCAAAATATTACATACATATTTTCTTCTTCTATGTATTTCTATGACATAACTTTAAAAATTTATTTTAACATTAATCTAGTTTTCCTTTATAGTTAATTTTTTTTTAATAATTTGCTAAATACATTAAAAAGTAAATATTAATTAAAAAAAAAAAATTAATTACAAACTTTTTTTAATTAAATTTATTTGAGCATTTAATTTTGAACACATCAGAGATTTCTTATTTATTTTTTTTTTTCTTATTTGGTTTAACATTAATTTTGTTTCCATATTTTATATTACAATAAACTTTATTTTTCTTTATTTTTTTTTAGAGTTAATTTGTTTGTCTCTTTCTAAATTTATTTTTATAATTTTTCTAATGCTAATTTAATAACAAATTACTATGAAGACAAATGAAAATATTTCATATAATATTATTTTATAAATTAAAAATAATAGAATGGCAACAAAAATTTGTACCTATTTTTATTTTGTAAATTTATGGTCTTATTTTTTCTATTTTTTGTTTTTAATAAATAATTTTTATTTTTATTGAATAATTTTATAATTTCATAAGACTATTTTCAATTTTAATTATATGTATGTCTTAATATTTTTAATTTTTTTTTATTATTATTTCATGTTATTAATATTTATTATTTTATTTTATTTATTATTATTTATTTAAATTTATATTTAGAATTATTATTTTTATATTTTATTTTTATTTTATTTATTAGTTTTATTAAAGTAATTTTCTTTATTAAATTAGCTTTTAATTTTTATATATTTTTATTTTTTTTTTGGTATTAATTTTTAATTTCTTAATTTGAAAATTTATTATTATTTATTCATTTTGATTATTTATTAATTAATTTTACATAATAAACTTACTTAAGTTTAAGAGAAACATCATCAACATTTGACGACATCTAAATATTTATGCAAGCATTAATGTGATTTCTGGATTTAGGTTGTGTGTTTTTCTCTGTATTTGTGTCTTATTTTGTTATAATTTAATTTTGAATCAGATTTGTTGTTGATTCAATTTGTTTACTATTAGAACAAAATTTAATATTTAATATTATTTAATCAAATTTCTTTTTATTTTTTACTTATTCTAGACACAAAATTTGTTTGTTTAATATTTATTTATTCAATGGGAAATGGGATGGGGCACACATGAAAACCATTTTCTATTCAATGTTTTCCATTTGATTTCTTTATTTTTATTATGTTTAATGGAATTGAAGATTTTATAAGTTCAATAGTTTTAGTATTTTAAGATTTGTACAAACTTATGCCATTATATTTTAAATGGGAACTTGTCTTTCTAAATATTATGGAATTGCAAAAATCATATGTGAGTCGCTTTCCAATTTGTTCTATATTATTGTAATCAAACTTGCGCTTTCCTTGCCGTGTTTTTGTTATGTATTGATAAAATAGAATCAGTTTACTTCTTGATCATACATCAAATTGATCAAACATATGTATGTATTGTAGAATTCCGTATGACAAGTTAAAAGGATCCAGATTTCCCTTGATCAGCACTTCTTGATTAGCAGTCAAAGCAAGCAGACGATAGATAGAGTAGCAAACCTTTGATGTAATCATATCATATTAATTCTCTTTGACTTCCAATTCACGTTTTGATAGTAATGATTTCAAAATATGAACAGGATAAATTGAAATTATAGACTAAGATTTTTAGTTCCCATAAACAAAATGTATAACTTGACTGATTTAAATTTCCAATTTTTTAGTATATTAAAACTAAAATCTTCTGAACTTATAATATTTTCAATTACTCGTAGTTTGCCTTAAAATTAATCTTCTGCGGGTAGATATTGTTCATCAAAATGCATGTTTGGTATAATTTTTTACATATTTTTTATACACTTCACCGAATTAGTTTGGAATTTATTATATAATCAATCTGAATTTTGTAACTTAAGGGGAATAAGACTAGCCATGTTTATCCATTTGCTTATGTAAGTGGCGAATGGAGTTTACATTACTGGATACTCAGTTTTAGAGATGTTTTTCTTTGTTTTATCATCAGATTATTTGTCGGAAACTTTATGTTCAGATCACCAGAAGGACATACAGAAACTAAACTGTGAACTAAGCTTATCATTTTTATCGTTTATCGTATCAATTATCTGCAAATCAGCTAAACATCCATCATTTTTTGTCGAAACCTTTAAATTTTGACCATTTGAAACATACAAATGGCAACCTTAACCCGAAATTAAAATAAGAATACAATTTCTATTAAAAATTTAGAAGTCCATAACAAAATATTAATATTAATAACTATTAGTCATTTGCATAGGTTCACTCAAACGAAACGGTACTCAATGTAATAATTATGATACGCAATAACTCATGTAACCAATACAACAACCAATACTGAGTTGTTTTGGTTAGATTGCAATTTGTATAGGCTACACGAGCATTCAACCAAAACGAGTGAATTCAAATAAGTGATTTGTTAATAGAACAAAAGAAGAATTGATTTGTATCCGAATTAACCGAGTGAGTAACTCAGTGTTCGCACAGTAGCACAGTTTGTTATTTTTTTTTTTATTCTGCAACGAGGCACAATTTATTTCTCTCATACGAATAGAAACCAAAAAACAAATTGTATATTTTCCAACAAAAATGTCATTAAGATTTAAGGATTGAGAGGAAACACAATAAAATATGTATAATTGCAGGAAAACTATATTGTCACAATGAGTCACACGAGTTCTTTATACAAAAAAAAAATAGAGTTTGTTTCCTTTTAGTTACTATACTGTATGATTTCTTTCTCTGTAGTAACCGAAAGATCATTCACTCATTTTTGACATAACACAAACGAAGTTTTGATTGCATTCATGCACATATCTAATAACAATTAGATGTGTGGAAGTGTATATTCGTATAAACTTTGATGAGACCAAAGTTAGCTTTTGCTTTTTTGTTTCAATTGTTCAATTATGTATTAAATTTAATTATAATATTAGTTTATGTGAGACTATATTTTTGGTATATAAATTCTATTGCGATTGCTTTTGAGTTTTTTGCGAATCCATCATTTCTTTTTCTTTAATTTATTATTTATTATACTAACATTTATTTTATTCATTGTATTGAAATTTATTTATGCTTTTATTTTGTGTTGTGCTATCATTTTTCTTAATTGTGCTTAAAGTTTTTTATTGTATAGTATTTGGTTGTTATTTTAGTTTAAAGAAAAAAAAAAATGGAATATTTATTTATTTTATTTGTTTGGTCGCTTTAAATGGGATTTTCTTTGTTTGCTTATTTTCTCTCAAGTTCAATTAAATTGAATTCTTTTTTAATTTCTTATTTATACACAAACATATATATATTTTTGTTTAATATTTATTAACTTTAATGTGTCGCCTCATTTTCTATACTAACATTGGCATTTTTAACTATGATTTTTTTTCTTTTGGGTTGAGCAAAATTTGAAACTCTTAATTTTTTAAGTTGATTAATTACAGACAATTACATTTAAGAACTTAGTTTTTATATTTATTTAATATTTTTATTTTATATATATATATTTTTTGTCATACATATTTTCTTTTTGAAATTTTTTAAAAGAATAATTTCTGTACATTGGTGATGATTTTTATTGCATCGAAAAATTATTTGTAATTCCTATTTATTTTGTATTTATATATTTATTTAACAAATTAAATCATTCAAATAGAATTTATACTTAATTAAATTTGTTAAACTTTAAAAATTTATAAAATAATTTAAAATTTGTACTGTCCAATATTAAAATATATACAATACTATTTTGTTGCCTTTCCTATATTTTCAAGTAAACAAATTTGCTACAAAATGGCACAGAAGTTTTAGAATATAAATATGATTTATTAAAGAAAATATTGCATATATTTGAAGAAGAGAAATACTAAAATTTTAATTCACATCTATGGTTTTAACTTCTTTATACCTTTCACACTAGTCCCTTAGTAGTAATATGGCAGAAGACATATTCCCCTTAAAGAAACAAAACAACTTTGTTATTTGAATTTTCTAATTGTTTATGAGTTCTTTACTTTATACCTTGAGAAAATGATTTGAAATGTCATTGACATAATTTATAAACATTTTGAAACGAAATCAGAGTTTCCATTTTAATCATATAAAGAACAAAACATCTTCAAAGTGTTTCTTAATTCTTTATAACATTCTTCATTTTTTTTCTTTTTCCTTAACGAAACAATTTGATATATGAATTAATATAATATACACACAATTTAAAAAAAAAAAACCAGAGTGGGAAGAGATAGTTCACATATCTGAAATCAATTAATACTCGGTTTTTGAATTACATTCTTCTACTCCGCTTAAAGTTCTTCAGTTTTCCCTTTACAAATCAATTTGAAAAGGGAATATTATATATAATATAATATATTGAGAAAATAATTGAACTGTCAATTAATAAATTTAATACACAATTTGAAATGTAACCAGAGCTTCAAGTTAACTGGAAAAAAAAAACAACCTTTGCTTTCTTTAATTTCTCTGTAACTTCTTCACTTTCCAATCACTTTCATCTTAACAATTCAGTTTGAAATATCATTTAACATAATCTGAGTCAAACGTGTATTTGGCGTGTATAAGATGTGAATGAACCGCTTATATTTTTTACACTGCTTAAACATCCTTCATACAAAAAACAAAGTTAAGCTTAATCAACAATAGTGTAAGTTTATACTGAGGGCTGTTAGCTTTGTTAATTTATTATGAATTGGCTAGTCTGCACAAAAAGTAAAATGTTTTATCAATTTAATTAAAATAACATTTGATTTACAGCAAATAAAAGTACAATTAATAAATATTTTATTGCAATTTCTGTAAGAATTTAAAATTTTTTGTCATTTTCAATTGTTTGTTTAAATTCAATTAATAGTTGTGAATACGAAAACAGCAGAGTCACACTGAATAGACGTTTAACACAGACAAACATCAAAGCAGATCGTACACTTTGTTATTCTTTACTCGTTCGAGTGAAGACAATTAATATATAAACAATTTAAATCGATTAATCTGAACTGCGTTTGAGTAAATGATTTATTGATGTGTTAAGTTCCTCATTTCCCTTGTTGAATTGTGAAAGGTATAAAAGCTCCTATGGAGTATGGTTTTCTGCACATTTTAAATTTTCTATTTTTTTCTTTGTTAGATAGAATGTGGAAAATTATTATTATTATTTCTATATATCATAATAGTCAGTAATTTACATTTAAAATTTTCATTTCAATATTTTGTGTGTGCAGACATCTATTTGTTTTTGTTCTTAATTAATCATAGTTAATTAATTAAATATATAATTATTTGTATATCATATTTTGAGTATTTGGTTTCAAGTTGCTTGAGTTTGTATTTCCTTATTTTTTTTTATTTTTTGTTGTGTTTTTTCTTAATTTAATTTTGTGTATTTTTGCGCTTTACTTTTCAACTTCAATTTGTTGATTTATTCATATAATAATAATAATACTTTGTATTTATTGTTTGTTTATAATGAGACGACTTGACTTAGTTTAATCTTGTATTTTGTTGTTGTCCGTTTTTTTTTTTTTTTTGGTACCGCAGCAAAAGTAAGAGAGGATTTTATAATTATTATTAATAATAATAAAAATAAAAACTTTCATTTCTTTTTTTATCATGATTATTTTGCAAATTAGAAGGGATATTCATTTTGATCCATGAATATATACAAAAATCAATTTGCACAAAATTTCCTTTTGTTATTTATTTATTTATAATTTAATAATTAATTTTCTATGCCATTATTCCTTAAAGTACTTGAAAATTAAGAACCTTAAAGAAAATGGCTTAAATCTCATTCGTTGATATCTTCATCAGATGAACTGGCTGCTGGTATGGTGGAGAACCATGGCTCACGGTTATTATTAACTTTAATTGGTCTGCAAATCAAATTATATATTTTTTTTTTTTTCATAATTTCAATTATTAAATTTCTAAAAAACTTACGCATGTTTTTTAGTATTAGTGGGTAAAGTATGTGAACTGCGATAATAACTTTCATTGGGTTCATCTTTGTTGCTAGCTTCTTCCATGGATTTACGTTGTAGTGTCATTGTCTCGTGTGGTGTGATGTGTGGAGCTACGAGGAGCTCAGCATCTAAATAATATTTGGCACTTTGTGCAATTTTACAATTTTCACATTCACTTAGATAATCATCATCTAAACTGGTATCATTTGGCAAAAAATGCTCTTTGGGATTTAAACAATTTTTTGATGTTGTACAAACAGGCAATTGTTTCGTTGTTGATGATGAATTTTTAGTATTTTGTTGTTTAATTGTTGAAGGTGATGATGCAGGAACAGCAGCAGCAGCAGCTGCTGCAGTAGTCATGGGATATTTTGGCATTTTACATTGGGCAACACCAACAATTTTACCACCACCACCATTTTCTTTATTCATCATATTCGTTGTTACTGAATCCTTATCCTTTTTTGTGCGTAATATTTTTGGCAGTGTTGTGGTTGTTCCTTTTGATGATGATTTAGCTGATGATGCCACCACTTTTGAATTCTTGTTGTTGTTATTCTCACCAAGATCATGCGTTGTTGTTGTTGTTGGTATACTAATAACAGATGGCACTTTACTGACCACACTATTGATGGTACTATTCAATGATACTTTGCCACTAATATGCTTTGGCAGGGTATAGGTGACATGATTATTTTGCAAAGGATAAAATGTGGTTGAGTTTATTTTACTAACATTGTTACTAGTCAATTGTTTCTCATTGTTTTGGGAACTAATGATGTGTAGATTAGATGATGTGTTAAGACTATTGTTGCCTATTCCACCAGCTGCTGGACTTGTTGGTGGTAAGGTCAAAGCTGGTGGCATATTTTTTTGTATCTCATGATATTCTTTACGTAATGAATTTGTCACTCCTGATGATGATGATGATGATACTGCTGCTGCTGCGGCTGCTGCTGTTGTTCCTGACAACAATGATGATGATAATGTTGTTGATGTAGATGGTGTAGGTGGTGTTTGTGTATTTGTTGGTTTGCTGAGTGTGTAAATTGTTTGGACACCAGTACTGGGATTTGTTGTGTTACTTGTTGCTGTAGCCTTTAAATTCGTTAAACTTTTGTATAGTTTCGGTGGTAAAGTTGGATTTGTTTGGTGATGATGTAAGTGTTGCTGTTGCTGATAAAATTGCTGCTGTTGTTTTTGGGTCAAATTCAAGTAGGCATCAACCTGTTGAAACAAGTCTTTAATAAATTAAATTCCCGTTTAAAATTTTGCATTAGAAAGAACCATTTTGTAGTGTAATCTTTAGTAAGTAGAAAGTGCAAAAGGATTACTTACATTTCCAACTCACCTTTCTATTTAAATATGCCGTCGATAAGACATCGGCTCCTGCACTACTCCCAGTACTGCGTCCGCTGCCACCACTTGTGCTACGCACACGTTCCCCTCCATTATTTCCCGAACTACTACTGGAACGTTTTTGCACACGTCCAAGCACAATTGGTGGCGATACTTCATCATGTAGCTGTAATGGTGGAGGTGGTACTATTGCTGATACCACACCCACTCCATGATGATGTTGATGCTGGGCTGCATGGGCACTCATATCATCACCAACTTGTTTTGAAATCGTTACTATCTTTGGTTCATGCGTGCAATATGCCGATGATGATGATGAATTGCTGGAGCCATGCGCACTGCTATTGCGTTTCATACTTGAGACTGCAGAGACTGAATTCGCTGTCACTGAAAGCAAGTCACTGGCATGTTGTAGATTTGTGGTGGATTTGGCACGTGATTGATGATGTTGTTGCTGGTGGTGTTGGTTATAGGCAGCTACTAAGGCCGCAGAAGTTGCTGCAGCTGATGATGATCGAGCTGCTGCCGATGATGATGATGATGATGTATTAGCTGCTAATAATGTTGAATTTTTACCAGTAGAAACAACACCATTGCCACTTCCTGCTGCTAGACCACTCAAGAAAGCTGAACTTGCTGTGCTACTCAATTGATTTGTTCCCATATATGACATAGGCACATGCTGAATGGGACACTGGCACATTGGTTTCTTGGTTGAACCAAGTGTGGCACTCGAACTCTGGGATTTTGTGTCACCACCACTACCACCTTTGCTACTCTTACTGCTTGTAGTACTTAAAGTATTAGTCTGCAGTGGATCACCAACAGCAAAGTAACGTGGCATTGTACGATGATAACGACGCGATGATGAAGGCGTTTTGCTACCGACATTTGTTTGGGCTTTTAATGTATGCAAAGGCAGTGTATGATGTCCAGCAACAGCATGAGTAATTGATTCTGCAGTGGCACTGGAAATTGTTGAAATTTCCACAGGTGGCAGTGCATCGATTCCTGGTGTGGAGACAGCAGCAGATATTAACAGTTGCTGCTGTTGTTGTTGCTGATGCTGGTGATGATTATGGTGTTGTTGTTGTGGCTGTGGTTGGTGTTGCTGCAATTGTAATTGTTGCTGCAGCTGTGAGGCAGCAACATGGTGGGTTGGTGTAGCAGTTGTGCTTGCACTGTTTGCAAATTGCGTGGGCGAGGCAATCAAATCGAAATCGCCACTCATTTGACTAGCTGCACTAGGAGATAATGCATGATAGGCAGCTGTGCTGGCACTAGCATTGACCTCAACATCAGCAACTGTAAGATATTGTTGATTAAGTAGCTCCTGACTGCCGCGTTGTATACGCCTTTGGACAGCATTGCTGGCAGCAGCAGCAGTGGTCACACTGGCACTGATATTTAAATGACAATTTTTATAGTTGCATTCATTTGTGGTGACTTGTAACATCTGATTGTTGGTCCTAGAGGCAGTGGCTGTGCTAATGTTGTTGTTGTTTGTAGCTGCTGCTGCTGCCACTTGTTGTTGATGTTGTTGTTGTTGCTGCTGCTGAGCTTGAAGTGTTTGTTGCAATTGATGCTGCTGATGTTGTTGTTGTTGTTGCTGCTGTTGTAATTGTTGCAATTGCTGTTGATGATGTTGGTGTTGTTGTTGTTGTTGATGCTGCTGCTGCTGTTGTTGTTGCAGTTGCTGCTGTGTCGCAACAGTCATCGTTTGAACACAAATTGAATTATTCGTTGCTACTCCACCATTATCCTGCTGCTGCTGCTGTCCAACTAAATTTGTGCTACTTGATTCATTTTGTAAACTATAAGGTGGCTGATGATTCTCGCCAGTGGCTATGGTAGTCACCCCACCACTATTAATGTTGATATTGATTAAATTTGTTGTACTCTGAGTGAATTGATTCGATTGTTGTTGCTGGTGATGATGATGTTGCTGTTGTTGCTGCTGCTGTTGTTGCTGCTGGTGGTGCTGAGACAAGGGTATAGCAGCAGCAGCCACATGATGGTGTTGTATAGCTTGTGTAGTTACCGTTGCAGGCACAGCCTGTTGCTGAGTATAGGGCATATGATGTTGTTGAGGTTGTGTGTGCAATTGTAGGGTATGTTGTTGTTGCATATGCTGTTGCTGTTGCACCTGATGTAATTGTTGCTGTTGCTGGTGACTAACAGTCGCAACACGTTGAGTACCACCAGGTAAATTCACTGTACACTGAGCACTTAAGGCTTCTGCTTGTGAAATGGCCACAGCTTCTTCATATGGTGGTGGCGCTTCGCCCCGAGGAAAATAACCATTTGGTGGCTTCCAGAGAGGATAATGTGTAGCGGCTGTTCCATATGTATAATCCATACCACTAAGATTGCCCTCCATGTAGCCCATATTGCCAGCAATGTAACTGTTTGGAAAAATATTAAATGATTTCTTTAATTTAAGAGATTTAACTTTGAAATACTCACCCAATACTACCAACTATACTACGCTGATCTTCGGCATTTTGGCGACTCTCGCGTGCTCTTATTTTTCGTTGCCTTAAACGATTCACTAAAAAGAATAGCAACGATAGCGAGAGAGTAGCCGTAATGCCACTGGCCACCAGTCAGATGCCAAAATCAGTGTTGCCATCATTGAATTGATCATCCAAGCAGATAACTTCACAGCAATTGTTGCCACTGCCAACAGTTTGAAATGATTTACATTTACTAAAAGCCTCACAAAGGACCATTTTGCAAGCTTTTGGCAAACCGCTGTCACAAATGCACAAACGACATGAATCCGGTCCAGGCATATAATGCATGCCGGTCTCATACAGTTTGCCATTGTAATCACGACAATGGCCACCTGGTATCATACTCGAGCTGGCGGATAGTGCATCTGCAAGAAGGGAATTTGTAGGAATGTAAAGTGATTTCATTTAACAAATTTTTTATCGCCTGCGCGCAAACTAGTGAAAACTAGGACACATCCACATTCAAAAATGCATTCAAAATATGGTAGGGACACACAAGAATAACAAGGAGGAAGAAAGCAAGGAAGAATGGAGGGAAGAAAGGGAGGCAGGAAAGAAAGAATAAATGAATGAATGAAAAAAATTGGGTCTATTGACAAAAGTCATAAACAATATTCTTTCTTGCTTTTGGTTCTGACAGCACAAACACTTGACCAAGTTTTCCAATTTGTATGATGATGATGGTGAACATAAGGGAGAAAGGAGGAGTCTCCCTCTTGTATTTTGAAAAGCAGCAGGTGCGATATCTCAACTTCCTGTCCATTTATTCTATATACTGACACACACACACAGTCATTTATAGAAGACAACATTAAATCACATACAGAAAAGGGGACAAAGCTTCTACTTCTTTTTTTTCTTTTTTGGGCTTAAATCAAATGAAAGAAAGCCAAGTGAGGAAGTGGTGAGTGGAGGGTGTGAATGAGTGAGTGCTTTGGGCGGAAAGTATGTTTCACGCTTCAATGAAATTATATGCGAAAGCATAAATTTTGTCTATAATTCAAATGCGAAACACCAAACGGAAATTCAAATTAAATTCAGTCAGTTGGTGGGCGTGCGTGACACTTTTCACAGTATGCAGATTTCCCTTAGTCACAAACCAAAACCAACAGCCAACGATGCCAGCGGAAACGAAGTTACGCACAAAAGCAGAAAATGTAATCCAAATGCGACGAAAACATCGACAACGACAACAAAAACAACGGAAGAACCGACGCCCCCGCAACAGTGGCAACAAATTTCGTGTTTCCAAGAACAACAACAATAACAACAAAAACAACAATAAAGCAATGTTAGCGCGTAGCAACACACCACAATCAACCACCCTCACTCCTTTATTCCGCAACACACACACACACCCACTGGCAACAGCAAACACAACAAACATATGTATAACACATGCAGAAGCCACCACTCCTCACTTGTGCAGACAAGAAATAGCAAAAGCAACATAGCAAAAACAGACATACGAGTATAAAAAACAATTTGCACTTGCTTCTAAATAACAATAACAACAACAAGAAGAACAATATCCTTCTATATCCTTGCAGAACGCACACACACAACTCTCTCTCTGGCAGAAGTGAAGAGAGTACAAGTTTGCCAACCAACAAGAAACAGAGAGAGTATGTGAAATATCCTAGCATGTCCCATAAATTTTGGGGCTGTGGGCTAACACACAGCAGCGCACTTGATGACCATGGACTGTTTTTCTAATTGAGAAGACTTAAAAGATGAAGAGAAAAAAAAAAAACTGATATAGAAACTGAAACCATAAACTAAAATAATTAATTATCATTTTTCCATACACACAGTGCACACAATTCCATTTTCATGCATTTTGAAATTGTCCCAGTTTTGTCAACTTTTGTCAATTTTAAAAATAACGCACAATATTCATAATTTTCCATCATGTTTATGGCGCACATACACACACAAACACACACACTCGCATATTCAGATAATTAGTTTTTCTTCTCTCTCTCTACATTTCGAGGAATGTGTGTATAATTTTTTCCTTACTGCACAAACACATAAAAATTTTTGATTGAAATTCACTTTAGTTTGTTTACCTTTGGCATTTGAAACTAATGCAAGCACTGCCAATAAATACATATTCACACAATTTGATTAGTTTTAATTAATTTTGTTTAACTGTAATTTAATTATTTCTTAATTGGAATACAGACACTAAAGCAAGCAGAGTTCAAGACTCTCTTTTTCTTCTTTCCATTTGGTTTCTGTCACTTGGTTCTTGAGCGCCACAGTCAAGCGTTGCCACCTGCTAACTTAGCAGTACTAAGTTCATTTGCGAGTACCCTTCAAAATAGGGAGACCATTATGTAAAAATAAATCAATTTTTCGAGATGGTGAACGTGCTTCCGATCAAGTCCGAGTCGAAAGTGCCAAAAAGTTTGATGCTTTTGGGCCTATGCCGAAGCGACCTTAAGTTCACTTGTTTCCCTATATTGTATACTTGCTCGCACATGATAAAGCTCTCAATTAAGTTTTTCTTGACTCATAGTTCAGAGTTTCGTGTGCTTAATTAGAGGTGTCAAACTATCGATAGTTTCACCATCAATAGTTTTCGATGGTTTGAAAACAAACTATCAATATTCATCGAAAGTTCCCAAAAAAGGTAACCACTATCGATAGAACCATTGTTTAAAAAAAGTACAAAATTTCTATTCATTTAATTAAAAAAAAAATGCAAGGCATTCATATCTTTAAATAAAGATGATATACCACCACTTAGTGGTTTATTTCATTAATAAAAATTAAAACCCATCTAAAACAAACAAATTTTGCTTACTTGACGATTTTATTTCACATTGTAAAATAATGATGAAATTATCGATGGTCCTATCAACATCTCTATCGATACTCATTTGTATTAAAAAAAAAAAAAAAGAAGAAGTTATCGAAACCATCGATAGTTTTACATCTCTAGTGCTTTTATGCTTTGAAACTTTCAATACATCGGGTTCGTGTTCGACTGTTTGTCTTGATAAAGGAAGTTATTAATAAATGGCTGCTGTAAATTGTTTTTTATACCTTACATATTTATCATTTAATTATTATTAATAATTAAGTAAAAGATCCGAACAAATTAAACAAGCAAATATATAATGCAAAGGCAAAAATTCGCCAGCGAAGCAAATCAAAACAAAAAACAGCAAGTGTATGTGTTTGTTGTGTGAGAAGCAGCACCAGAAACGAAAAATTCCAATCAGTGAGTGAGTGGTGGTGCAACGATACAAATTGGATAAAATATTAGTTGTATATGTAAATTCTGTAGCTTTAATGGAGTTTACATCATGTAAATTACATATCAATGATAGACAGAATTCAATCAAAAACAAACAACTAAATTTTTGTTTGGTTTAATGTATCTTTCGTTATAAATTTATAATAGAAAGTTGTCTTAACAAAAAAAAAAAAACTGGAATTGCGCATTCCGCAGCAAAGCGGCAGCAAAGGTAAGTCAACTGATGAATGAGTGTGTGTGTGTGTGTGTGCGTCAGTGTGCTTTTAAGATTGTAAGAGATAGAGAGAGAGAGAGAGAGAGGGAAATATGATAAAGGGCTTGGTGCGGGAGGCCATTTATCACATTTTTAGTTAGTGACAATTGTGGGTGGATGGGTGCGAAACGGAGGAGAGCTAAACGCGACAAGAGGTCGCTCACTGAACAGTGACAACAATTGTCTTTTAATATTGTACCAAGCAAATACTGTTTGCTTGACTCTGATTGAGTAATTGAGTGACAGAGTAAGTTTATTGTTTTTTGTACTTTTGGTTTTGCTTTGTAACTCTTGTGGTAACCGCCACCGCCAACTTGATGTAATGTTTACTATTCTTGTTATTGTTGTTGTTTGTTCAGTGGGTGGCTTACGGCTATGAATAAATAAATGAACGCCCGCTGACGTTTTTATTACTCATTAAGATTCATTGCGTTGAGTGTATATTCTTAGGTACTATGTGTGTGTTTTGTCCAAATTGCCATGCTTAGCTTAAAACACAATTTCTATTTGTGTAATCGGAAATAAGAAAACTACAAAATTCTTCCTGTATTAATTTATCTAAACTAAAGTTGCTCATAACAGCGGATTTTTCAATTAAACGACTGTGGTGCTGTGCTCGTTTCTTAGTAATCAATCTTTCTTTCTGTATAAATAAATCATAATCATCATCATTATTATGTTTTTGCTTTGTATTGTTTCATAGTTATTAGTTATATTGTTATGTTGTTGCAGTCATTAAGTTTAAACATAGTTTTTTTTGTTATATTAGCTCTTTATTTCTTTCTTTTTCTTTTACTTATGGAAAAACTTTCTATGGAAGTGTGACTGTGTTTTTCATAGAGTTAATTTAATTATAGTTAGGTGGGAACTACGTGGGACAATCAGTGGAGCTGTATGTTGGATGGAACCTGAGAATTATATATTAAGCAAAAAAATATGATTTCTTAAAAGAATGTTTTCATTTTCTTGAGAGGAGCAGGTTAAGGACGCTTGCTTTACACTCCTTTAATAAACTGAAAACCCGAAATATAGTTGTCTTAACTGTTCAGGTTGGTTTTCTATGTGCCTAAATGAGATGAGATGGTTTCTCAAACCGGCAACCAGCTCTACTACAATAATTTTTTTTTATTACTATAAACTTATGTATGAGTTCTTTAAGGCAAAAAGTTATAAACGAAATTCCAAAAGAAGTGGGCGCTTAATACATAATTTCCTTATTTGTTGGTTGTTAAGATCTTTAAAAATTTATAAATAAATAAAAAGATCTGCACATACTCTTTCTTTCAATTTTCATTACTTCATTCTTTCTACAGCCATAAAAGGTTTTACGTACGATATAAACAGTAGCAGGCAGACACGACACACATGGTTTTCTCAAGTTATTTTGTTAATACTGACAGATCTTTAAATAAACAAATGAACGATCGAGCGATCGCCACCTGTCACACGCTCTTTTTTATCAACAAATTAACGAAGCCAGAAGCAATGTTCAATATAATCATTTAATTAATAATGTGTGACGACTGTCATTGAACCATTAAATAAGTGTTGCAAAGTTATAAAAAAAAAAAGAATAATGAAAGCGAAACTCATCAATACATTGAATTTAATCTTTCAGCATGTTTTTACTTGTCTTCTTATCTCACACTTAGTTCATGTGAAAAAATAGGTTTACGTTTCATTAACACTTTTAATTTAAAAATTGATAAGCGCTAAATGACTTAATTGTTCTCCCTTTCTATCTCTCTATGGACTCACTTGTCGTATAAGTAATAATATAATATTAAGTATACTCACTCTACTCTTTCTCTCTCTCTCTCTCTCTCTCTCGTTCTTTATTTTACTAGTATGATCATGATGATTTTGTCTTCTCCCTGTTGAGTTTGTTGCTCTCAAGCTCCATCTTGTGATCGTTCTATTTGTTTTTATTTGTTTGTTGTTCTCGGACACTCAATAAATTTTTGCCGCTTTATTGCAAATTTGCATTTATTTATAAATGTAAATTTTTGTTTTTAATTCTAATTTGTATACACATACATATGTATGTATGTTTATATAGTGTACAAGTGTGCGTACTTCATTTATTTGTATGTATTTTAGTTTGTTCTTTGGTGCCTTTTATTATTATTTTTTTTTTTTGTGGGCGTCGTTTTACACAAATTTTTGCGCATTTATTAATTTAGTTTACTTGTTCCCATTCACACATTCATAGTTTGTTATGGCAACATCACCACGCTCTGTGGACACCATATCGCTCTGCTCGACTGTGTCCAGTTGCCCGGATCGCAATGGTTTCTATGGTGGATTTCAGCGAACAGAGAAACCCAAAGAGCCACTCTCCAAGGCACAGATTATTGCACGTGAAAAGAAATGGCTTTACATGATTGACAATTGGTCTATTTATATGTCAAAGAACTATAAAAAGGTATGACATCACATCATATACATATTGTGAATTCTCTTAACTAAATGTATTTTATTAAATTCTAGATACGTGATCGATGTCGCAAGGGTATACCAAAATCAGTACGTCCTAAGGCTTGGTTCTATCTTTCTGGTGCCTATTTGCTAAAGAAAAAGAATCCGAATGTCTATAAAGAATTGCTAGAGAAACCCGGTAATCCACATGTCATAGAAGAAATAAAAAAGGATAAACATCGACAATTTCCATTTCATGAAATGTTTTTGGATGAGCAAAAAGTTGGACAAATTGAATTGTTTAATGTTCTGAAAGCCTATTCAGTTTATAATCCAAAAGTTGGCTTCTGTCAGGCACAAGCGCCCATTGCTGCATTTCTATTGATGCATTTGCCAGCGGAAGATGCATTTTGGGTTTTTGTCAGTGTTTGTGATGTGTAAGTTGCTCTTCCAATCATCAAAAGTATGTAATAGTCACATTCTTCTTGCATTTTCGCAGATACCTTGAAGATTATTTTATACCTGGTTTAGAAGTACTACAAAATGATGCTGGCATTTTAGAGGGTTTACTTAAGAAAACCTGTCCGCCTGTTTATCGTCACCTGCAAAAACATAAAGTTGAGCCATTGCTTTATATGACAGATTGGTTCCTTTGTGCCATGACACGCACATTACCATGGGAGACATTACTGCGAGTATGGGATTGTTTCCTTGCCGAAGGCATACGGGTTATTTTCAAGGTGGCCTTGGTCATAATTGGTGCCTCATTAAGTCGTCACAAAGTCCGTAAGAATTGTACAGGTTTATGCGAAACATTGGAAGTCTTAAGGTCACCACCAGAACATGTACTCGAAGAGGAATTCATCATAAATAATATGCAACGTTTGAATTTACGCGTTGAAGATTTTCAAATTGAACATACACGTCAGAAGGCGCGACGTGCCAAACAAAAAGCACAACATGAATCGTCATCAAATGGAGCAAGTGGAACTGGTGCGGGTAGTAGTAATTTTCATAGAAACATGCCAACACTGTGAGGTGATGATGCTTAACAAAATTGATGTTGATGCACACAGTGTATGTGAGCACATTTCTTATTTTAGTTTTTTTTATTTGTTTCATCTATTATTCGTATCATGATGATGAATATAAATACGCAGCAGCTAAAATATTCGAATAATTTTTAAACAACAAATTTTGTGCACAAAAATAATGGATCTTTTTTTTTTTCTTTTTGTTTGTTGAAAGCAAAATAAACACATTTTTAGTGTTTCAAAGTCAATTATGAAGAAGAGAAGATGCAGACGAAGAAGCCATCATTCCAAAATGTCTAATTTTTTGTTATTTTAAATCAATGAAAATCTAATATACTTTTGCTTTGAATATCTTTTGAGTTCTCTACTTAGTTGCAATTTATGAAACGTGCAATTTTTATTTATAATATGAAATGGTTATTTATTGCTTTAGTTCGATAAACGATAATTAAATTTTTAAGTCTTAAAAGCTGAGCATTTAAGCCCAACAACATATCGATCGTATTATTATATTGTAATATTTTATGATTATTATTATTATTATATTAATTATTATCTACATATTTGTATTTATTGACGGAAATGTTATACTTTTTGTTTATTTTTTGGAATTAAATTGAAAATTTTGATGTAAATGAAACATGAACATGAAATAATTGGTGGCTAATAATGATGAATGATTTATATTTTATTTATATATAAGTAAAAAAGAAGAATATATTTTGTAAAGCCACAACAAAATTATAATTTTAATAAGTACATATTTTGTTCAATTTTTATTTCTAACAAAACAAAAATGCACTTGATTATTGATGCAATATTGCAAAAAAAAACTGATGAATTGTGAATGAAATGAAATGACAGCAAACAAAACTCAAATGTTATTACAATATATTTGATAAAAAGAATGGTGATGATGATTTTTCAAATCTTTATTTTGTATCTTTCCTCCTTCTTTGGTATTATACAATTAAGAGAACAAAACAAAATGGGAATGAAAATAATGAAAAACGTGAATATGCAACAAAAGAAAAATATCTGAAAAAACAAAACACAAAAAAAAAATACAATCATGCAATATTATTATTATTATTATGTATTAATATAATTAGTAAATTTAAACAATTTTTTGAAATATACACTAACGTAAAACAAACTGAAATGAAAGTAAAAATTTGTATCTCTATTTTCAATATAACATTCTCTTAGATTAATTATCCTAACCGCCGAACTTTTGCTTTGCCACTGTTCTAAATTGGACAAGACTTTGATTTTTAGACAACCATTACGTAAAACTAATAGAACTTGCAGATATGTATATCTCTTGAAATTTCTAATCAATTCTGGATTCTAGAAGAAACTACAAAGGGAAGCCGAGCGTATGTTCTCTTCGTAGCTTTCCAGTTTGAAGGCTGTTGTCGAGCAGGCCTAAAACCAGCGAGTTGGGGTGATTCTCAAATCTAGTCTTATGTAACACCCTGTACCGTTTTATTACTTCTTTGACCAGTGACACCCGAAGGTCTCTGTGTAGGACTGGATTTCGCAAATAGAAAGGGGCACTTGCTACTTTCCTAAGATGCTTCGATTGAAAGCGTTGAAGTATTTCAAGAATCGCCATAGAAATATAATTATGAATTTTATTGAAAATCCAGAAATTTATGGCAAAATGAAGCGTTGCGGTAGGCCTACAAATATAGGCAAACGAGAAATTCGCCGCTTAGCTGTGCACAAGGACATGAGTTGCGGTGAGCCATTTAGGTTTTAATTTATCCAGAAGACGCGTCCATCAACTTTTACTTGAAAGCAAACAGGTTTGCTATACTTCCCGAGTACCCCAATCATTTCTTTTGATTCGGCACATAAGAGCCCGTTGGGCTTTTGCTGGAAAATATAAATTTTGGGGAAATGAGTTTTGACAAATCATTTTTTCTGACGAAAAAAAGTTAAACTTATATGGTCTTGATGGTTGTCAAAAGTACTGGCGCGATTTAAGGCATCCGCGGAAGACTTCATTATTGATTAAGCTGATAACCTTTATGGCGAAAACTGGACGTTTCAACAAGATAATGCCCCAATTCACACCGCACGCATTACAAAAAGAGTTTTTTTGTGTCAAGAAACATACCCCTTTTGAAATGACCAGCGATCAGTCCTGACTTAAATCTAATTGAGGACTGATGGGGAATCCTATTAGCGTATGTATATAAGAATAGCCGTTAATTCGAGACCAAAAAGCAGCTCAGAGACGCTTTGGTCATGGAATGGGACAAAATATGCCGATCCACATTAGAAGCTCTAGTGGATTCCATGCCAAGAAGACTAAATCAGGTGTTTATGGTATTAGGAAAACATATTAAGTTGTTTTTCAAATTTAGTCAAAGCACATATAATTATTTCACTGAGGTACAACACTTCACTTACTTACCTTTACCTGTATATATGAAGTTGTATTTTTGTTTGAGTGGCATCTTCGGCCAACAAGACTTGCACTTAGTCATATACAATTGGTTATTTTCCACATTATTTGCTTGTAAAATCCGTTCGTTTATTTTTTTTTTTTTTAATAAATAAAATGAATTGATGAATGAATTTTCTTTTAATTTTTTATATTTCCACTTTTTTTTTCCATACACAAACTTTTAATGAAAATTTAAAAGTTTAATCAGCAATAATATAGATTTCTGTTTGTTTATTTGTACGAGTATACAATCTACAGTAAAACGATGAAATCATCTCTGATCAGATGATAGAACAAAGAATACACGAATTTGTATGTTTTTCTTCGTAAATTTAACTTTCTTCTTAACTTATACAACAAATACACACATCAATAAAAATATGTTATAGAATGACTACTGATCATCGTCGGCTGGTTTAGCCATATCGGCAAAGAAATCCGATGTATTGGTTACTTTGGATGATGGAAGATTATGTCGTTTCTCCTTGAATGTATTATGTTTTTCGTTGTACTTAATATCACCGAAATCTTCAAAATATTTCACATTCCAAAAACGTACATCGTTATTGTGTGAAGATGAAGCTATCAGTTCGCCATTACAATTTACATCTAATGATTCCACAGGCATGTTATGTTGACCAACAACACCCA
Organism: Amiota minor; assembly: GCA_037043295.1. Taxonomy (NCBI): domain Eukaryota; kingdom Metazoa; phylum Arthropoda; class Insecta; order Diptera; family Drosophilidae; genus Amiota; species Amiota minor. The sequence goes on along the minus strand of JBAMAW010002155.1, from coordinate 4,701,050 downwards.
AGTTGCGATAAGGTGCAATATGACAAGCACGAATCACACCTTCTTCGCCGGCAACGCACGCAATGCGATCTGTAATGGGTATCATGACACTAATGGGAGTCTTTATGCCAGGATACATGTCACAGTGATAGCCAAATTGGCCCCAATTGTATGTATAAAGGCGACCTTTAGATGTGCCAACCACAAGTTTTGAATCACCACGATAAATGCCCATGCAATTAAGTTCTTCCTCATATGGTTCCGATTGTACATACATTTTACGTGCTCCAATGTTCAAAGTCGTTAAATAACCATCTCCACTTGTGACTAATAACAATTTCTTTGCTTCATTTGTGAGTATCTGTGTGACTTGATCTTCAACTTCTTTTAATTCGAAAATAGCATCCTTTGTGCGCAAATCCCATAACTTGACAACTCCCGTGTCATCTCCGGTGGCAAAGAGTCTTTCATCAATGACATGCAACTTATTAATGGCTACATCGTGCGCTGTCTCATAGAATTTTACCAGCTTTTCTGTTTGCATATCTGTCACCATTATACATTTATCCTTTGAACAGCTAAGTAATTTGCTACCATCCTGTGTGAATTCGATATCGCGACATGATTTTGCATGCACTTCAATGGTGCGTACTAATTCATTCCCTTCGTTGGCATACTTATAGAGATGCACATCTCCTATGATGGTAGCCAAAGCAATTATGTCACGTTCCGGATGAAAACTAATGTCTGTGATAAAATCTTCAACTTTGATTTCAGGAGGTGAAGTACGTGGTTTCTTAATAGCAGCAATAATAGCGCGTACTGTTTCATCTTCTTCCTCATCTTCATTCATATCGAAAACACCACCAGTACCTTCGCCGTCACCACCAGCCGCACCGCCTCCAACACGACTAGTGCCAGGACCGTCATTATCATTTGAATTTTTCGGTTTTTTTGCTGTTGTCTTTTTCGGTTTGTCATTATCAGCATCATCATCGTCATCATCATCATCACTAAAATCTTCATCGTCCTCATCATCATCTTCTGACATTGTGAAGTCTGAACCTGTTCCATATGGTTAATGTTAATATCTAAATAATCATTATAGTTGCTAATGTTTACCACTTGCTACGTCCTCTGCTTCTACATCGCTTTCGGTATCAACATTATCAGCAACAACTTCCGCCACTGGTACACCTAATTCATCGTTGACTAGTTCATCCAATTCATCTTCCTCAGAACCGTCATTCGGATTCTTAAACTCTGCATGCCTGGAAAGAAGAGAAGGATCATTGATTAATAAATTGCGAATTTCTACTATATAAAATGTGTCCCAAAAGTCAACGATATCCATAAACCTTTTCTTTTATGTAACGCAAGTAAAAAAATCTATAGGGTTTAAATCTGGAGACCCGGGAAGCCACAAAATTAGAAAGCTTATACATTTCGAACGTACTTGGTGAATATTTATGAAAAGCCGATAATCAAGATGTCTCACCGCATTCGAGTATCATTCGCGATACAGATTAGTTGCAGTAACACCATTGCCCTCTGCATTCACCATAAATATAATGCATGTTCACATATTCTTCAGCACTATATTGATGCGTCATAATGAGTAGTATTGGCGCAAAGTAACACAAACACATAGGCCAGAAAAATGCCCGGTCAGTTTTAAAATGCAAATCACTAGGCAAAATACAAGGCCAAACACTGGAGCGACAACTGTAAGTATAACTTACAAGAAGAATCAAAATGCGAAACGATACACAGCATATGAATTAGTGTAAAGTGCCCTAGACACGTTGCTGTATAAAATTTTATCATAGCGATAGTGAAATATTGTATGCTTCGTTGTGTTCTGTTAGCTATTGCAGTTTGATCGTGTCTAAGGCGCTCAACATATTGACTGCCTCCAACTCCAACCTAAAAATAACAATTGGCTAGTTATTAGCTGGTGCATCACCGTTCTAAAGGATATCGTTGATTTTTGGGAAATGTTGTATAAAAGTAACTTACATTTTCATTATTAAAATCAATATTTTATTCTTCAAATATCAAAATATACTTGTTGTTTGTATTCAATCGCGTGTTTTTTTTCCCTCTTTGTTCTTCCTCTTATTTTTATTGTCTTGCCAACCACACAAACTGCATTGCAAGTGCTGCCAATGTATTTATATCGGTAACAACCATTTTGTTATCGATTCAGCACATTGTGCTACTGGTTCTCAGTGACTGTCAAATTAGCTGAATGTCCACCAAATTTACCTCAACATTTAATTACAAAGATATTTTAATGCTTACTACAGAGAAATGTTACAAAATTTTCATTAAATTCTTTATTATTGTATAGGAACTTACAGTACTGCGCTATTAGACGTGAGTTTATTTTTATTCAGTAAGCACAGACTAATTAATGCCTTATACAACATAAAAAATAAAATAACATTAAAATTATAAATCGGTATCTTCCATTTTGGTATATAAATAATTTATAAAATCTATTTTTGCGGTATCCACTTGGGCACTTGACAATTTTTTAAATAATTCCCTGCACATTGAGAAAAAATATTGATGCTCGTCAGGTTCAGTAGAGGCTTCCACTTTTTTCTCATTTACACTCAAAGTATCCATAAGAGAGGACAATTTATGTTCAGCATCAGCATGACTAGAATCATAATCGTTGTCATCATCATCATCTTTTGACATTGTCAAATCTGAACGTGTTCAGTGTTAATGTTAATATCTAAATAGTCAATATAATTATTAATGTTTACCACTTTCTGTGTCATCTGCTCCCACATTGCTGGTATCAATATTATCAGCAACAACTTCCGGCACTGGTACATCATCCTCTTCTTCGAATAATGCACCGAATTCGTCGAATGCAAAATCAGCAATTTCGTCATGCTCAAAAAGGACGTTTGGCTTATTAAATTCTGATTGCCTACAAAGGAATGAAATCTATTTCTCATTTCTATTATATATGTATATATAAAAGCAACTTACATTTTCATCTTGTTGTTTGTAATTAACGAAGCGCGTTTTATTCCCTATTTGTTCTTTCCTTTCTTCTTATTAACTGCCAACCAAACTTATTAATTGCGCTTGTTAATAAATTTTATCGATAACAGACGTTTGTTATCGTCTCTGCACACTTCTGCTATTGATTCTCAGTGACTGTCAAATTTGCAAGAAGTTCGGTTCGGATAGCTAGTCGTTTGTCATTTCATTCATTTAGCTTAGAAGGGAAGAAAAAAAAACAATGTACATAGAGAATTAATTTCAAATATTAAGAGTGCTAACAAATACAGTGCGTGTCATCTTCACAATTCTGTGGGCTTTTGCTTGCACCTAAATAATGGGTCAATCGGCAGGAAAAATCGGTAAGTGTGCGTTTTCTTCTTATTTGTTTGAGGGAGTTTACTTAATACATTTGTTGTTTTGTTGCGCTCAGTACTTGATATTATCATAGAAATTATTGTAATCGTTGTTGTTGCTGTGCAATGCATAAACAATAGTTCATTTAAAAAAAAAAAAAAGGAATATTGAAATAAATTGTTAGCCAACATTCTTCTTATTGGAATGTTATGCATTCATGTCTCGCCGGACACATTCCAATGCGTGCATATGTGTGTGCAACCGGCGTAATGTATTCTTACCACTAAAAAATGTCAATAGAATATGATTTATATGAATTTTAAATTAAGAAACGAATCAAGTTTTAAAGTTTGTAAGAAATGATGTGTTTAATTGTCTTGCTTCTTATATTATTTGCCAAGAAAAGTATAAGTGATGGTGTATAATCAGGTGTGAAGAAACTCAAGTTCAGTCAGCTGTGGATAATGGTGACGCTCAAACTTTACAGTTCTAGGAGGATTGCTGGGAAATACATATTTTATGAAAGGACAGCTTAGTAGTTGTAAGGAATTTATAAAAATAATTTTTGTTAAAGCTAGAGAGAATACTTTTTGGAAGCAGTTTCTTTATAAAATTCGCAATTTTATTTATATTTCTATTTGATAATACATGGACTTATGTTAGTCCCCATACAAAGAGGTTAGGGTGACCGGTACCAAGACCAGCTAAACTAGAACATTAAAGGCTCGCTGTGTGATGCATAGAGGAGCAAGAAAGATGAGATGCAGAGATGGAGTAGTGTAAGGTGAATGGTACAGAGAGTGAAAAATATATACCGAGAGCTTGACTGCAGCGACTATGAAGACGCCATCACCGTTCCTTGCGACCACATACCAAAGTCTTCCTGTTTACATATAAATTGTTTAGTCGTTTTGGAAGAATGGGAAATATTCAACCATAACTTGTTGGCAAACTTAATTCTATGCTATATTTGAATTGGAAAGAACATAAAGGTGGGAGCTAGTCATCTCGTCACTGCAACGTGAATTGTGTCTACAGAATGTTTCATTACATTTTGTTTCACTCCCTTTAAGCCTTATTAGATCTTCTTTGCTTAGAAAACTCATCCTTTAGTTCCCATTTAAATTGGATTAGAGAAAAGCGGGAACTCGTCATCTCGTTTCTGTTCCCTGACTTAGACGGTATAGTCATTATTTAATTATAGAAAATCATCTTGCATTCAAATTCCATGAATTCTTTTAAAAATTTGTGGTTTAATTCCTAATGAGTTGGGAACCGAAAATAAAATTGTAACTGTAACAAATGTAAACTAATGAAATGTTTAATTACGAAGAACATATGCATCCTGATGAAAGGAGACACATTGAGTAAATTTCATGGGATCAAAAAAGAAAGAAAGGAAGAAAGAAATTGTGCAACCACTTGAGATTTATAAACTACGTTGTGAGTAAAGGAGACGAGCCGGACGGCGCAACGAACTTATCCATATGTATGTATGTACAGAAGTACTTATGTATATCTACGATATAAGAAGAAATGCCAGTTGCTTGGTCCTGACATACGGTGCCTGAATATATACTATGATTTCAAAGTCATCGAAGATTAAAAAGAAAAGAAAAACAAAGAAATGATCCAAATCTAATGATTGCTGCAGCTTCAGCATTAACATCATTCAGTCAAATAAACGGTGAGCATGCGAACAAGCTACTTCCATATCCGCAGCATACACACTCGTATATAGATCCTTATAAAGGATATGACGCTGCTACAAAGCGCTTTCAAAATATGAGAATGAAGTTAGAATGTTCAAAATTCCCGCCATTGAGCAACACATCCACACATGGTGTGTTTGATTTGAAAAAACCAAAAGTTCAAATCAAAAATGCATACATTTAAATATGGTCGTAGAACGAAGGACGACGAGGGGTCACAACATTACATTGTTGTTTGCCAGACACAATCTGTATTTGTTATTTAAAATGTAGAAAAATTTCAATTCCACGAGAAATTTGTTCACGTATTTTCCCCCTTAAAATAACAAAAGAACTTGAAAAAAGAAACGTGTAAATAAAGAATAACACCGTTTGAATTGTGAAAGAAAAAAAAAAACACATGTTGGTATAACGTATCCTTGGGTCAGTTTACGGTTTGCCCACACCTTTCATTTTTTGTCTACATATGTATGCACATATGTATGTGATCATTCTCCCTCCTCGTTATGTGCCCATGGCATTTCACGGTCACATCTGAGTATGTGAAAAGATTGTCCTTACCTGGCTTGCCTGCCAAAAGATCCTTCGTCTATGCGCTCGCTTATACCTGCATGCCTGTAATAGTGTCCTGCTGCTGAAAATTTGGCTGTGGCATTTACTTATTGGGTTTTCCAATTCAATGCGCCTTGCCTTTCTAAAAGATTTGGTCATAAATTGTCTATGTTATTGCATGATTTCTTACTATTATTTTTCCTTTAGAAATAAAAACAATTTTCTTCTGTGACTCCTTAATACAATATAATTTTTTACTTGATTAACAATTGAATCAGTAATAAGGGAGAAGTTGTAGGCAATTGTATAACAGGTACATTTTGAAGCATTCAGTCTCACTCTTAGTACAAAAAGGATCCACAAAAATTGACGATGATAATGATGATACTGACTTTTATTGTGCCTTGCTTCGAAAGGTTTTTAAACTCTTTACAATTTTTTATATAGACTCGTGAGAATTTTATTTGTTCGTAGTGAATTTTTTTTTGTTAAATAATGAAGATTTGCAATTTGAAGTCTTTCTCAGCGTTTAAGATTTTCGTTTTAAGGATTTGATCTTTGAGACCACTGATCTTCTTATATATGTAATAAAGTCTTGAGTGAAGAGAATCAAATTAAAATGAATTTCGTTCCCCAATTGCAAAGGTGGATTAGATATAGAATTTCTATATGTTTTGGAATATTTCCTTATATTGAAAGTGAACAAATGTTTCCTTTACCTTATATGGCTTAAATGACAATAATGATAACTTGAAGCTAAATTTCAAAATCATATTGGAAGAAACTTTGCTGCTGCAATTAATGAGTAATAATTGATATAATAAATTGTAAAATACCCCAAACCAGCGACCAGTTACTTTAGCGGCTTTTAGTGGCAGTGAAAAATGCATTTTTTCATAAAATTCAACATCTTCTTAGAATTGAATAACAAATAATTAAATCTTTTTAATGTGGAATCAATTGTTTATGTGCGAATGAACCATCCGCAAAAAATTTTCCAAACGCCAGTGAAAACTGTAATACAATCTGTTGCGTGGTTTAGAAGTTTTGCCTATCGGGTTGGACAGGATTTTGACTTTGACGAAATCATAAATTGAAGCAAAGAAAAAAAATGAAATTTGATTAATTTATGGAGATGGTATTAATCTATTTAGATACATATTTAGACTCCAGGGCAAACATGCATTCAACTCTCAGGAAATTTATTCAATAATTGCTTATAGAGTGTTTTTCATGTTATGATTCAAATTTTATAGTAAGCACACTGGTTCTCACAGTTTCATATGGTTTGTAATGGTTTCTTTAAGAAAGTTGTTCCAAATCTAGTTAAGGAACAGTTTGTTGAGTAAACACTAATCTTATAGAGTATAAAAGAATAGGCCACGTGCGAGTCAGACTCTTATACGGAGGGTTCCGTACCAGATTGGGGTTTGTATGGGAGGTACTTCCCCTAGTGGTCCGATTTTACTGATTCCAACAAATGTACAGCGCCTATATTAAACTCTTATAGTGCCTAAATTTCCGTTCTGTTACTGGACCGTATAGCTGCCATAAAAAACACATTTTTCTTCTTCCCTTTAGGTCCAGAACCCTAAAAGCGAACATAATAAAGAAGGTGGAACTGATTTTCTTATATCTTCAATATTAGTAACTGACTCAATTTAAAGGGGGTTTATTTTTCGTGGTGTCTCAATCATGTGATCTGATCTGACTATATTTAGTCTTATAGAAAATAAAGAATTTAACAGAGCGCAATTAGATGTAAGAGTATGTTTTGATAACACCTTATATAATCTAATCAATTTTTACGAAAAATGATAGAACTTATCGCTGTTCAAGAATGAGTTATTTGTTCAATAATCTTCAATCTAACGTTCAAATCGTAGGGACTTTATTTTTCATTAAAATTTTTATTGTTATGATTATACCATAATAGGTATTTATAGGTATAGGTTATTATTATTATTACTTGTATACTTTTATGAATGAATATTATTTAGATACCAAAAATATACTAGACCATACATATATGTGAAAATGATTAGTCTGTATCTCAGTTCTATTGAGCTTAAATTAAGTATAGCCATTACCTTATTGCCGTACACAGATTTTAGACCATGTGTTCACTGGACACATCGCACATTTTCATAGTCTTTGATGATAGTTAAAGGTTCGTTATTTTGTCTCTTATAGCTTTCTTTTCCCAGCATATGTGAATGTAATGTGAATTTTGTATCAAAAACCCCTATGGATAACAGACTCCCAATTATACTTTGTTACCTGATAGTCTGATAGTTTCACAACAATCCTGTAAGAATTTATAATTGCTTAAGTTTATCTTTCTGGAAATACAAGTAATTCAACTTTAATTAACCAAATTCCGGCACAAGACACGCCACGTGTTCCTGTGGTTGCAAAAAAAAAAAAAAAAAAAATTGATAATGATTATGAAAAAATCCTCTCTCATATTCTTCGAATTTTCATCGTATGGCAATATGCATGCATGCATAAGTAGTCATTGATGAAGGATAATTGTTCGTATGCCAAGACAGCAGATGCAATGAACACACGACTAAAGACCGACAGAACAGATACGGCATTCAGACAGACATATTACAATATCCTATCCCCTTATGATGAAGAAGAAAAGCCTCAACATATTTAAAACCATTTAAATTTTGATATTAAAATGGAAATGCATATTCATGTCTGAAAGATAAAGGGCAGTCAAACAGCAGCATCCTGATATTTGCTAGCATCCATTCCATATATCCATGTGTAGACTACAGCTGGCGTTTGTTGGCAACATGAAACAAAAAGGAAAATAAAATATAGCATAAGAACAAGGACTACGATGACGACGAGGACGAAAGACAACAAACAAAAAAGGCAGAAAAAAAATTGCAAACCGAGAGAGCAACGAAAAGAAAGATATGCTTAGAAGCATGTAGGACTTCGGTTCGGTTCTTCGTTTTGTATTAAAAACTTACCTTTAATTGTAATTCGAACAGAGAAATACCAGAACTTCGAACGTTTCAAAATTCAAAACTACCCTCGGAACTAAAAATAGTGTCACACATCGAAAGAAAGAATCTTGGCTTGCATCTGTGGCTGGTTGCATTTCATACGAGTATATACAACTTTTTGATATCTGAATGTTTCTTTGTTTGTAATATTTGCAATTCCAGGTGTAAAATTATTATTTCGAATGAAGAGAGAAGAGTTAAAGATACAAAAAAATACATTGACTGACTGACGAACTGCATCGACATTGAATAAATATTGATTGTGGCATTAAAACGAACGATGAATAAATGAACGAAGGGAAGGGTTCTGTTCTTCCTTCCTTACAACTATTGGGACACATGCATATACAGGCTACATAGTATTCGCTTTTGTTTATATGTATCTTCGTCTGTCTTTCCCTTCTTGATTTTCAGACGTGCTGCCAAACGTGTGCGCGCTATACAACGCCTTTTGTTTCTTATCAATATGCAAAAAATCCAAAGAGGAAGAAAAGCAAGCAGATGATGAGATGATCGAGACCAACACAGATACAAGATACATATAAAACTTAGTATGTGGTTCCGAATTTCCCTTTTGTGTGTACATACATTTTTTATATGTCTGTTCTGTGGGGGTCGATTTTTATTTTATACCATTTCAGATATTTTTGCACAAAATTAAACTTATTCAATTCCGAAGTAAACATGGATGATTGTTTGTACAGATACTTTTGTATTTACATATATTAATCTTATATATCTACATGTGTGGAACACTATCGTTGCCTGGCAGGCGTTGCTACTACTCCGATGTGATGTTAGTGTGTGATTTTTGTTATCATTGTTGTTGTTTCAATTGTGTCCCTCCCACCAGCATTAAGAAGATTCTATCTCTTGAATCAGTGAAACGTGTTCGAGCGGAGCAATTTGGGTCGAGGAACTCGTAATGAATGAAATAGTCATAAATATATTGTATAATTGATGTCTACCTTGACAACAGCGCGACCTACCGGGTCCATATGTATCTAAGAGCCATCCAGATAACCCCATAAGTTCAAAAAAAAAAAAAAAAATTATATAGAAAAAAGAAAAGATAGAAAATGGGCCAAGTGCAAGTCAGACTCGTACACGGAGGGTTCCGCACCAGATTAAGGTTTGTATGAGATGGTCCGATTTGATTGATTCCAACAAATGTACCGCGCCTATATCAAAAACTTATAGTGCCTAAATTTCATTTCAATAGTCCAAAAAACAAAAAAGTTTTTCGCATAAGAACCTGAATTTTAATAGGGGTTTGTATGTGAGGTAACCTCCCTAGTAATCCGATCAAACTGAAATTTCGACAATATAGTTTCTGATGTAAAGCCACCAACCATCTAAATTTCAAGATCGTGGAATTACTGGATCGTATAGCTGCCATACAAACTATAAAATGTTTCTTGTATGGGGAGTTTCAGTTTTTGAAAATGTTTTAGTTTTAGTATTTGTTGCTAATGCCCGGATAGAACTAGACATTCTGTGAATTCAATTTCAACTCTCTAGCTATTGCGGTTTATGAGATATAACCCGAGGACGGACGGACGGATAACGAAGTCTCCGCAATAGGGTTCCTTTTGGTACTCTTTGGGTCCGAAACCCTAAAAAACGATTGAAACGAATATCCATCAATTTGAATATTTGTAGGAATTATTTATTGTTCTGGTTATCTTTTGAAAGTTTTTAAAGGTTTCATGTTGTTCATCTTAAAATTAAGTTGTGTAACATTCTTCTGAGAATCTAAAGTTAACCAGATGACAAATATTTTTTGGTAGATGATATTTAACACTTTTTCCTCAAGATACTTTTTGCTTTAGAGGAAGTTCTTTTGACATTTCTATTTCCAGTCCAAGAAAAACTTATAATTGAAGCCTGAAATATTATTATTAAATAACCAAAGAAAGAGATTGCATGTTTTAAAAAAATTCCCACTTATTTAAAGATTATATATTGAAACGATTCAATAACGTGACAAAAGATCTTTGTTGCTCCTAGAAAATAAATCCATAGTAGATTGGTTGGTGAAAGCCCTTGTTGCAGATAGTATCAAACTAGAAGAATTGTTGCTCCTAGAGGCACAATAGGTTTGGAACCTTCCGGGACACCAGGACGAAACCATTCGGGACCCCATAATCCAGTTTGCTACATACATTTAATGGATCATGCTAAGTTTCTTCTTTAGTTTCAATATAAAATTAAGTTCACATGAATAATTTAGAAGGTCCAATTTGCAAGACTTTCGTCTTTTCTTGACCAATTTTTTTTTTTGGTATTTTTGGTTGTAATGAAAATAGTAATTGAACTTTTGATGAACTGCTATAAAACAACAACAACAAAAAACATTATTCGCTCGCTGCGTTGAGCTGTTGGAAGATTTGATCGCTCTGCTGCAACCAACTGCGCGTAAAATGAAATAAAACCAAAAATAAGAAGAAAAGAAAAAGGGAACTGAAAAGCCAAAAGGCGCAACTCAACTTGCTTAAATCGACTGAACTGAACTCAGGGGGCAAACAGACAACAACAACAACAACAACAACAACTACAATATAAGAAGAAAACACAGACAATAACAGACAAAGTAAAACAACTTGGCCAAGCATACAGTAACAGCAACAACATCAACAAAAATGGGTTTTGCAAAACGTCAAGAACAACAACATCAACAATAATAATGAGTACTACAACTACTACTATAACAACAACAACAACAACAACAACGATCAACTAGTACAAAAGAAAAAAAAAGAAGGTAAAGAGAATAAGGTAACCATGCATGTATGTATGTATGCACTGTGTGTGCATGAATACACCAAATTATAAGGGAGGTTCAATACACGCTCCTTATGGGATCGAATCGAGTCCGAAACAGCTGCAAAACGTTAACAAAAGCAGCAGCAGCAGCAGCAGCAACAACAATAACAATAACAAACATACACAAGAACAAGAAGAGCGAGCATAAATGCTTTGCTCCATACCATTTGATATGCAATGAGAGGGGCTCTCTTGGGTAATTTCCTCTCTCTGTGTTCTCATTTTTGAGATATGGACGCATTTATTGATGCTTCGCTTGGCTTTGTATTGCGTTCGTTGTGTTCATTCGTTTGCTCGCCTGCCAAAGGCATAAAAGTTCAGTTATAATTTTCGCGTTAAACAGTTCAGTTCGGTTTTAAGCGTTCGGTCTGAGTTTGTACTTCTTCGGTTTGTTTGGGTTTGTTTCTTTTCTTCGAGTTAATAACCACAACAACCAAACAGAAACATATAATAGGACGACGACGCATTTATATAGAAAAGAAAGGGTAGTAGATTTCTAAAATAAGCTCCGTTTATTTATATAAAATTATAAAAAGAGGAGCAAATAAATCTACAAATATCAGTGAATTTTAGTGTTTCATGGTACAAAAGAAAAAAAACCAAACCAAAAATAAACTTATCAAAATGTTTTAAACAAAAATTAACTTCAAAGATTTATTAGTCTTTTTTAATAAAAAAAAGTGCTACAAAAATATATATTAAAGGTTTTTTGCTTTAGTTTTTAAAACTAAACAAAAACTTGGTTAACTTTCAGTTGACAAATCACGATCACACTATCAATATATAGTTAAAATATAATACATTATAATTATACAAAAAATATGGGTCTTACGGATTATCCTGTTGAGTATAATATGCATCAAACTGCTTCTGGTCAAGTTGTACTTATGGAACATCATGGCAAACATGATAAAATGTCAAGCAAAAAGAAAGTCCATCTATTCAAAATGATTAAAAAACGCTTTGGTTTAGGTTAGTATTTCTTATTATTAAATCACTTAAAAGTTAAAAGAAAAAAAAAAATGGTATAAAGTTTAATCACTTTTCAAAGAAATATAAATTATTTAATATCAAATGAAATGTTTTTAGTGAAAGAACCGGAAATGGTATTCAATTTTTAAGAGAAACTCTCAGAAATGAGTGTTTTGTGATGTATAATTCACATAAATATTAACATTTAACCCTTTGCTCCTTAACTCTAAAACTTTTGATGACAGTCTCTGGAAATTTATGTTTTTTGTTAAGGGAAGTAGTAACATCTTAAGGACCAGGTTGTCCCAAAAGAAATTATCCTTAAAACAAACCGTGCATAGACCAATTAAATAGATTTTTAGATATACAAAATATAAAAGCATATAATTTAATAAATTTCCTTAGTATATTTTAAAAAATGTTTAAATATTATCTAAAGGAGATCTTAATGATTCACGCAGTGAATTGTATAATAACTTTGTCATGGAATTTGTAACACACAGGTTATCCTAATCGGAGACCCCATAAATTACATATTGTATATTCTTCATCAGATCGACGAGACGAGCCCGTCCGTCTGTATGTATGCAAACTTATCCCTCAGCTTTTGAGCTAGATAACTGAAAGATTTCTTTTCGCAAGACACTGCAAATTTGTCGGAATCAGCTGAATTGGACCACTAGGGCGGGTACCTTCCATACAAATGCCCCATTAAAAGGCAGGTTCTTTCTTTTTTGAACTATCAAACAAAATTTTGGACATTTAAGACCCTAGGATTATTAGATCGTATAGCTCCCATACAAATATATGCTCAATCGCAGTAGCGTAGGCAAAAACATTTTCTATGGATGCGCGAAAAGTATTGCAGCTTTGGAATAGCCGAAGTTAACCTTCTTTTTTCTTGTTTCTTAAAACATGAAAAGTCATTAAATTTCTTAGAGGTTAAAGAACGAAATACCATCCTTAAAACTGGAATGTCCTAAAGGAAATTAGTCCTAATTTATAGTTCTAAAATAAAGAAACCTTAAATATCTATAGGAAAGGATGTATCTATGTGTGTCTACTCTGAAATCATGCACAAAATAATCTCGGAATAGATATATTGCTCAGGGGAAGAGGCGAGAGGTTTAGTGGATACACCACTCACTCAGTCACGACGTTGGCTATTGGCAATAGGAAGGGATTCCTCCCACCCTCAAACACTAAAAAAAAACAAGAATTTTAAATGAACTTAGTATAGCGTTTTCATGGAATATTAAAAAAAATCTAGGAGTTCATAATCAAGGTTCTATGATCATTCAGCACACAGTTCATCATCATATGTATCTAGATGAAAATAAGGCTGGATTTATGTATATACATAGTAGTTTAATTTTTCCTGAACTTATTGATGCCTTCAATTCGAGTCTTCAAATTTCTTTGATGATGATAGTACTTTCTAAAAAACTTTAAAATATATAAGTGTGTACCTCAGTTCGGTGCTTCAGAAACCTAGTACGACTAATTAAAATGTGAAATTTTCATTCATTTTTTAATAGAAACTATGAAAATCATACCGTTTTATACTTTATCTCACTATTTGTCTTACCAATTAAGTGCTTAAAAACAAATACCGTTAAATCTAGTCTGAGAATATAAACCGCTAGTTGAACCCAATTGAAATCATCCTCCAAAGAGTTTATGCATTTATTATTTAGTATTTATAACACGCGAAATTAACTCTAATAATGATTACCCATCTTTCCATAAGATACATGAAACATAAAATCTACATACTTAATTTATACATATTAAATGAATTAATTAATTTAATTTTAATTAGACTATAACACGCTTTAGAAGAAAATCATTATTTCCTTCCCACATACTCGTACACAATATTAACATAACTTGGCTGCTGGCAGACTTTGACTCATCTTCCTTCCATTAATGAATGGAAAAATAATAAGACAAAAAGAAGATGAGAAGACAAAGAAACAAAAGCAAATAAATTAATTAAATGGCAAATACTTATATAAACAAACAAACAAACCGTTAGAGCTTTAAATAAATAAATATCACTGTTGCCTTCAACTTTGATGAAGCCCTGAAAGTCTCAAGAAAGTCACTTGAGTTTGCGCTTAACACTCCTTTTACTCTCTCTCTCTCTCTCTCTCTTCTCAATTTTTATTATTGTCTCTCATTATTGAATACTTTTTATGGCATTTATTTTGCTTTTGTTATTCTATTCGAGGTTGTTGTACAAACATAAACAAACATCATGCAAAGGCATGAACTTAGAGTAGAGGCACAGGAAATGTGCTAAGTCACATATAAAAACCAGTCCCCAAAATTGTAATCTAAGATCCCAAAACAAAAAAAAAAAAATAACACAACATGAAAAAACACGCCCGATGCAGAGACCCCGATATGCGGTTACAACAAAGCTTCTCTCTTTTGTCCAGAAAACTTCAACTTCATTCACATTTTTTTCTTCTAAGCGCCGTCATCTAACCAACCAGCAGACGAATAAACAAAACAAAGGCACAACAAGAAAATAGTGGGAAATGTTGGAGAATAAAGAAAAAGTATATAAAAACAATTTAAGCCAACTAAAAGGGGGCTCAGGCATGCGTCTTCCTTCTTGCCTGCCTGCTTGCTTGCCTTGTCTTGTCTTGCCCCTGACGATGACTCTGACTCAATCAACAACTTGGAACTTGGCCTCGCACATATAAACGTTTTGCTTTGATTTAAGTTTATGTTGTGTCTTCTTTTCTCTTGTTGTTGTTGTTGTTGTTATTGTTGTTGCATTCTTTCTTTACCTTATTCTTTATTGAATTTTTCTTTTTCTTGGCTGTTCTTTGATCCTAAGCATTAATGCATTATTATTGAAACGTGCGTATCATTAAACTATCCATAAACGTAAACAACAACAACAAAAAAAATAAAATCAGCTGCTCTTGCTGTTTCTTCTCATATGCCATCCTTCTTCACCACCACCCCCTGACCCAACCCATTAATCTTTCCTCCTTTCTTAGCCTATGATATTCACTTTCTGCATTTTCTTTCTAATAAATTGTTTTTGTATCTTTTGCTAACAAACATCATTTGTTGTTGTTGTTGTTGTTGTTACTCATGTTGTATGTGAATTGTTTTGTTGTTGTAAAAGTAATTGTATCTATTGCTGTTGTTGCTGTTGCTGTCTAAAATAACATTGTTGTTGTTGTTGTTGTTGCTGTTATTGGATAAACTTTATCTCAATAACGTTTTTATTTAAACTCTTAACGCTTCTTCTCACGGTTTACTTTTGCGCACGCTCACGTTCAGCGCTGCCAACTTGTTGTTAATAGAAATAAGTTTAGGAAGAAAAATAACTAACTGAGACCAAATACATTTTCAATTTATAAGCGAATGAAAGTCTTTGATCCTAAGAGGTTTAAATGTGTTGCCTCCATTTGATTCTGACTTAATACATTTGATCTACTTAAGAATTTCACTCCATTTTAATCTCTAATAATCCTTATATTTTTCCATAATTCTATGGGCTTAAAGTTTTTTTTAGGTAAGGTAGTTCATATTTAGGTATTAAGAAGTGGTAGCCATTGAAATTATGCTTATTTGGGGCATATTTGATCCATTGTGATGCCATGGACCCGCTGTCTAGTTTGCTCTATAATTCAATGAGATTTTTCTTTCTTTGATTCCGTCACAATCCTCTTTCATACTTTCTTGATAAATAATAAACTTTTTTCTAGATGTTTCTCTCGTTTTGTTTTCAAATTTTTATAGATCTGAAGCTCTTCCAAAAGAAATATATTGGCTATTATTCAAAGCCCAAGTCATTCCATTCTCTTCCATTGAAATACATCGTTTTGGTTTCAAATCAGAGTAGACCTAAAGTTCCAGTCCAGATGGATTAATCCATTCTATTAACGATTCAATAGAATCCTTTTGTTTTCTAATTATCGTAGATTTTCTTTTAGATTTTTGATCTTCCATTCTCAAAATATATCACTATGCATTTATGTATAACTTCCTCTAATCAAACCAATGAAAACCAAAAGTGGACAGCTCTACCTACCAAAATCAGAAAATATATTTCATTTTGGCGGTTACTTCAATAAAAAACTACACTTTATTTTTGTCACTAATACTGAATCACATGAAGACATAGTTAAGCATACAAATTTTTCTCTGGTCTTCATACTACAATAAATATATCTGAATGTACACATCTGTGTAAATTTTTTTCGCTTCATTTTACCCTCCCCCCTATACAGTACACAGTGTGACACTCCCGCGTGTTAACTCGTTAAACGAGGCGTGTTGAAAATTTTCTGTTGTATGACGATATCTTCGTTTTGAGATTAGGAAAGTAAAGTTATGCGTCATCATTTGTATAGTAGTAAATAGTTTGGGGCATGACATTCAAATTGAAGTTTATGAAATTTTAACGTTTAAGTACTAAAAGTAAATGGTGGTCAAGTCATACGCAAAATACATGGAGGATACATTTGTATCCACGAGAGAAGAAACTGAAAATTATGAATGAATAAAGTTGCTTTTCTATGTTGAATATTTAAAATTTTGCAATAAACAAATGATACAAAAAAATGATCTCATTTAAGTAGAAATCATCATTTGATTATAACTTCATGCTTAGATATTATTAAATGCCAGATGTTCATTTATTCTTCAGATATAGAAATCGACATATAGTTTGGGGCTTTTTAATGATGTTGATGATTGTGATGATGATGATGATGATGATGATTGCCTTAACATAACCAAAAGGCTGTTTTATATTTTTTTTATTAATTGCTTTAAAAATGTTTAAATAGCGTGCGTTTAACTTTGTATTGTATACAAATGTATCTAACAGCCTTAATTTCCATGGAAATTAGTTTGGTTTGGCGGCATTTTAACTCTTTGCTCTCTATGCATATCCATTGTATGTAGAAAACGTCTCAAGGCGTCAAACTTTTTGATGAATGATTAATGAAACTAAATATAAGACAATTTGGTTCATTTTCAAAATAACAAAATTTAAACAAGAAACTACCTAAGCCAAGTAAGTTGAATTTTGGCAACACACGACGACGACGACGACGACGACGACGCCACTCAACCATTAACCAACCATATACTAGTCTAACTAGCTAACTTACTCTGATATCTAACTCAGCTCACTCACAGCATTAGATACTTTATCAAGCGTGCATAATTTTGGCCAAGTTGACTTTTGTTGTAAATTATTTGCGCCTGCGCTCTTGCTACTCCTGCTTCTCTGTATCTGTGTGTCATGGCACCTTAGTTGTCTTCTTGGCTTGTAACTTGTGTTGTTAGTGTTGCTAGTGTTGGCTATAATCGTTTTTGACTGCAGCTGCTGCTGGAGTAAAGTAGAGTTGGTATGTATGTATCTTGGCCCGCATGCTGCTGCTGTTGCTGCATTTCATTTTAATTCCTAAATTACTTGCATTCTTGTGGCTTACTTAAGGTGCAGACACCTTGTATCTTCGTCGTCTCCATTATTTTTTCAATTCTTGGCTGTAAATAATTTTTGCTTTTTTTTATTCTGTTTTATACCTTCTTTTTTTTCTCCCTTTTTACCTGTCGAATTTTCGTCATTATCATTTTCAACCTATGCAAGTCTCCTTGGTGGTTCATTTTGATTCTTGTTCAGCTGTTGCCTCATCGATTCTGCTCTTTTAAACATCTTCTAAAAGAACGAAATCTATCCATAATAAATATATGTGTAACCTAGTATCTATCAATTGTTTTTGTTAACATATCTATCGATGTATCTGTTATTGACATAACCAACTTGGTTTGCTCACTCATTTAATCACCTGGTGTACTAATTTATTTTCATTTCTAACTTTGCTGAGTCTCATAGAAAATTTCGGTGGCCCTAAATGCATTCAAGCTCACCGCTCTTTGCTTGCTTATCTGTATCTGTATCTGTTGGTGTTTATTGGGTTCATTCAATCTGTTTGCTTGTTCTCTGATTGCTTGCTTGCTTACTTGATTGTTTGTCTTCTTGTAATTCAACTGAACATAATTTTATTATTATTATTTTTGTTGTTCAAATTAATTGGAAATATACATTGTGTAATTTCTTGATGATTTTTCTTCTTTGTTTCAGGTTTTTTTTTTTTTTTACCTCGAAAAAAGTAACCAGTTTACCTTTTTTTGTTGTTTAAACTTCTTTTTTTGTTTAACATTTTATATTGTTTTTTTTTTTTTTGTTTTTTATATTTAAAACTTTTCTAAAGTGAACAGTCTAGGGAAAATCAGTTTATGATGAAAATTTGATTTAAAAGTGATGATTCAAAATTTATATTCTATAAGGTGAGGCAGAAAACTATTGTAGTGTATGTAGTAATATGTATATTTTTCCCTACAATTTTCATGTTTTTTTAAGGTTGTTTATAAAAAAGTTAAGAGTTTATCAGGTGGAACGATAGAAAGACTCCTATACTGTATAAGATACTGACAATCGATAGTTGGAACAAACTGTCTAGATAATTGAACTGTTCAGTTCATCATATTTGTTTTACTAAGTAATCTATGTGTTATCGAATGTTCATGTTGCTTTACTGTGTTTGAAAACTTAGATTAGATTTAAGTTCACAGTTTACAATAGAATATTAACTATTGTTCTTAGTCAAAATGCTACCAAGTTTGAATATCTTTATTATTTTCACTTAATTATTTATTAAAATTAATTATAATATTAAGTATAACCGATACATAACTTAGAGCTCTAACTCTTCTTAAAAAGAATAGTTACATACATATATTAAATCTGAGAGGTGGTTTTTAGAACATTCAACTTAGACTGCTTACAAAGTGTTACAGTTAAGGTTGCTAGAGATTACGGTGAAGTTGTCCTTGGGGCTGTCTACTACCCCCCAAACTTTGAGTGGGTGGTGCAAGAATTTAAAAATTTGTTTAATGAACTTGGCTTCAAGTTTCTAATTGATAACCGTTAAATCGGGGACTAAATTTTTAGAACTTAAAGAAATTAAAAGAGAGGTGGTAAACATTTAGGAAGGATAACAACTTTTTCAAGATTTGATTCTATAAGGAAAAGTTGAAAAAATGTATTATTGACATATTTTTTTGGCTGCACAGGTGACATAAAGTTCGCATTTCCCCATTTAGAAGATGTGTTTGGGTAGTGAGGCTATGTGCAATTCAAAGCCGTGTGTAGTAGTTGATTGGATGGATAGATGGATGATTTGGAATATTGTATCGTATAGAAAGCTTTCGCCAAATGTGGGCTCACAACTTTACATCATACGAAGTACTCATTATCAGTTATTCCAAACTATCAGTTTATTCAATCATAAACTATGTTTTTTTTGTCCTTGTGTTCTTACATGGAAATCAAAGTCATCTTGAAGAATCGTTTTGTGGAGGACCTTTGTCCCATTAATTGAGAGATGATTGTGGTTTTATAATCACAACAGCTTTGCTTGGTTTGCTCACGTCTGTTCAGGAAGCCATATTATATGAAACTATTGTTATATATCTTGTTTGTTTAGTGTTTCTGATTGGAAAACAGTCCAAATCTTTTTCTGTAAAATCTTGTAGTATGAAACAAAGCAATAAACTGTTGTCTGTTGTCAATCCTTATCTTTCATGTTGTGTTGTTACATTATTATTATTACTTCTTGTCTTGTCAGTTTGGATGAGCGAGCAGAGCACTTAAAGCTAATTTCAATATCATTTTTGTATTTTTTCTCGTTTCTTTTATGACACCTGCATGATTTTCACATTTTCATCGCAACAACAACAGATCAACAATCGTAATAGCATTTCCACTTAGACCACAAATATTCCCCTTCTTACCCAAAATTTCTTGGATTCATATTGTGGCATCATTTCCTACACATCATCATAGTCTTCGTCATCATCATCATCACCATCATCAACTCAACTGTTGTTATGTTGCCATCATCATCATCCCCCGCACACGAAAATCGTGTGTACTTGTTGCAGGCGCAATTACCTTGTTACAGGTTTTTTTCCCCCTTTTTTTGGTCTTGTACCGTCAATGAAACTTCAAATGCAACAGCAATTGCAACAACAAGATACAAACACCAAAAAAAAAAAAAGAGTCTTTTTAGTTGTTGGTTGCTTCAGATTTGGTTTTATTTTGTATTTACACTCTTGTTCCCCTTAAACGTCATCAGTAGTCAGTCTCAGTCGTCGTCGTCGTTTATATACAAATTTGGTGTCGTGGGAATTTATTTGATTTTTGCACACACAACACAGCGTGGGAAATATTGTACCAATACAGCAAACGGTAAATCTATCTGTATCTGGTTATTTCAGTTTTTGCAGAGCGCCAAATTTGCGTTTTATTGAAAGACAACAAAACAAAACAAAAAAAAAACATTTTTGAAGATGCGCGCCATTGCTGATGCTGCCTGCCTGCCAATCAACAATGTATCTTGTATCTTTTGTTGTTAAATTGAACTGAACTCTGAACTTGTTTTTGGTTTGGTTTGGTCAATTTGAATTGTTTAAAAAAGAATTATGTATGTATGTATGTACATACATAATTTGCTTGTCTGGTTTCTTGTTGTTGGTGGCAACATTAATAAATTTTTCATTGTTTTTATCAAACAATTATTCAGATATACAAATGTAATTTTTTGTTTTTGATGTTAATAGAACTTATGGTTTTGCATACAAGGTTAAATAGTATATACATAATTACACCCTAAACAATTACTTACTTATGTGATGAGTGTGTGTGTGTGTGTATATGAGAGATGAGACTGCGTTTTCTTTTTTTGTTATTAGTTTTCATTATCATACTTTTTTTTATTTTTTTGGGGTTTTGTGATGAGCCACACCAAAACTGACTGAATGACGACGCCTTCATCATTGATTTCATGTGAATTTTTAATTAGCATTAAATTAACGTATTTTCATTTATTTTTGTTTGTTTGTTTGTTGTTTTCCGTTTGAGTGTCATTTTGTAATGAAGAATATTTTTTGTTTATCAATGTGAGAATTTTTGTATGCCTTTGTGGTGCATAATTAACAAAGTATTGTCACCATAAACACATCTAATAAAAGAAAGAAAGAAAGAAAGGTTTATTTTTGTACTTTACATCATTGTTTACTACATTAGTTCGTCATTTTAAGTATTGGGTTGGTGGAAAGGTAATGTAACTTCAGAAAAATTGTATTGCTAGATTGATCTCTGTAAGTACTTATCCAATTTGGGAATGACACACACCAAGGAAAAGCGTGGAGTCTGGTAAAACCATGCTGCTAATAAAAATATATAAATAATAAATATGTGATTATAAGATCAGCTGTTTTAGACCATTTAAAAAAGGCTAGCTATACTAAAACTGGATCTTTAGATGATTTTGGAAATTTTTCTGTCCAAATTGTTAAGTGGCAATGAAAAATGATATAATAATAATAATAATATCACAATAATGTGTGATTAAGGTCATGGCAAACCATGCCCAAACCACCGCGAAGCTAACGCTATCTATGAGAATATTGTTGCTGTTCACTTGCTAGGATTGCAAAGAAAAAACGGCCACAATTGGTTAACAGAAAGTCCGTAATTTTCCACCAAGACACCCAGCATATATATGAAGTCCAAGTCTAGAACCATCTGATTACCATTTATTTCCATGCAGAATTGTTTTGCTGGCGCAACAATGAATTCCCTAGACGACTGTAAAATGGTATTGAGCCAGTTTTTTGAGATTTGCAAGAGCTTCTTACTTATCTAATACTAGCTGTCCTCGCGACTTCGTACGCATGGTCTTCGAAATATGTTTGTAATACTTAAATACGCGAAAGAAGAAGAGAAAACAAAAATCGGTAGAATAAATTTTGGTTTTTGATACACAACTACCCCGCGACGCTCCCATTTCCCTTATCAACAAACACACTGTTTCTTTCTTGTCCCACTTTAAATGAACATAAAATACAGAAATGAAGTGCACAAAAAGTGCGTACTCAGAGAGGAAAATTACAACAATAACAACAACCAAAGCATTAAAATCATTATGCTTGATCTTGCAGTGGTTTTCAAAAAACTTAATACTTAAAAATATTCTATGAAAAATAAAAAACTGAAAAAAGTAAGTATGCAACTCTTTTCTTTAGCATTAATTTCTCATTTAAAAAAAAAATTATTGTTTGACACAAAGCAAGAAATTGTGCGTTCAATTCACTAAACGTCGATACAACTATCCCTTTTTTGAACACTAAAATTGAATCATTAGAACAAAGACAGCCAGAAAAGAAATAGGAGTAGGTAAATTGAAGCACTAGAGAGGCAAACTATGGCATACTCCTTCTAAAAGAAAGTCATTATAAACAAAAGTTTTTGAAGTTAAGAGATCATCGAATAAAATGGTCAGTACATCATTGATCAATGTTCATTATGTACGAACTATTTATTAAATAGTCTTATCTAAAAGTCACTTGTAAAGAAGATACTGACTTTTTAAACAACCCAATACTTACTTCTTCATTTATGTGTGTTATAGTTGCTCTAACTTTTTATCTACCAATCATAGATACACGCATACTGAGACGCCTACACCCTGATAGCAGCCCTTTGCTTACCCATTTCCTTTTCCTCTTTACATTAAAAGGTCATCACACTTAGTTAAGCTCCCCTATTCCTTTTTTGACACACTCTCTCTCTATCTCATTGATTCATAACCATAGAAGTGAGTATTGTATTGTGTTGCTGATTTTATATGCTTTTGTAATTTTCGACACTCAAATTAACAATTTAATATATTAATTGTCATAAGGGCGTAAATTTATTGCAATTTGCTTAAATTTGTCACATAATTTTCTTGAGTTTGATCGTGTGTGGGTAGCTTTATTGATCACTGCTTTTATTTATGATCTTCTGATAAAGAGAGAATGTGAATGGTTCGACAATATGAAAATGATTTACATGCGTAGGTGAATTTGAAGTGTGGCTGAGGTTTTCATTAAGTCTTGGTCAGTTTCTTTCCCCTTTTCTTATGTTAAACGCACAGTGGGTGTTACTAAAATCTAATATAACCAAGAAATTAAATTTAATGAAAAGAATTTCGTTTGAGTACTTTTTGATTAATGATTTTAGACATGAGCTGCTTTCAACTAAGCCGCCGCTAGTAATTTGATAGAGCCATTCACTTACTTAACATTCACATTCACATTCACTCTTTTACTACTCTGCCATGCTTATGTTAAGTTTGTTAAGGTAAGGGGGCTTACAATATCCGGTCGCTCATATGATTTTGTTACCATAGTATGATGGTGTTTAACTGCTTAATTTTACAAGTATTTTGTTGTCTTTGACACACGTTCCCTTACGGTAAAGTCAAAGCGCACACGCGTGTGTTGTATGAAGTTGTTGCTTATTGCCTCAACTCTTGACACGTGACCGGGAACCTGTTACAAGAAAATCAAACTAAATCAGTGACGGCGCATGTAAGCCCGCCTGCGTTAACTGGGGTGCAACCCACACGCATTTGCATAATATACCAACCAAAACCCACACAGAACTCGATCAAACGGAACTAATTGTACTATGAGAGTAGTATGTGGTATGAATGTATGTTAAGGCTTGGGTTTGCATGTTTAATCATTTAATAAATGCATAAATGCGAAGGTGTCTATTGATAGCTGAAACATATTTTATGCTAATAACATTCGAACTTGTCATTGCATTAATTATTTAGCCACAAACACACAAGCACACAAGATTTATGGAATATTGCGTGGACACTATTAAATGCCACTTGTTGTTAATTTCCCTCAACTCAACACACAACACAAAACAAAGTTTCATTTCTTTATGTGTATATAGTATTTCTCATCCGTTATTTTTTATTATTTAATCTTTAATTCTTTTGCAAAACCACTTCCGTTTCCCATGCCGACGAGCATCATCACCATCAATAGCAGCAGCAGCAGCAACTCAGAAGCCAAACAATATCATCATGCATTTTTCTATGCAGCAATCAGCCTGAGTGAGCTCTTTGATAAAGTTTCGGGTTGGGTTGACTGCTAGCTCTATGTAGCTGATAGGCTTCCTCTGGCCTCCGGCTATCAACAGTAACATTATCTTTGTCATATGTCCACTCGACTATGATGACAAAACATTAAATATAATACAAAACAAAAAAAGAGAAGGAAAATAGCAAAAATAATAAAAATAATTGCACAATAAGTATACAAGAAAAAGCAAACAAACAACAATACAATAATAAGAAGAACTAAGTACAAAGCATTCAACCGCGGCAACAACAATAATAATCATAATAACAACAACATAATAAAAACAAACCGAAAGAGTTAGAAGGCACAAGAATTAAAGAAAGATAAAGTAAAGTAAAGGGAGAAAGGAGTGTGGTCAATTGCTGCTAGTACAATGTACTCGTATCTGTACGATTAAGCGAAATATGATGCGCCGACGACCGACCATCGGTGGTAAACTGGAAAGTGCGCTAAATACTTATAGATACATATACTGCTGTTGTTGCTGCTTTTTAGTTGTAAGGTATTAGTATGAAGGGCTAAGGTGTGAAGGGCTGTGGTAAAGTACTTTGGTCAATCACATCACATTACAAAGAATCATATGTAAAAGAAGTGTAGACAAAAAGAATACTTAGAAAGAAAGCAAATGACACGCTTTATTGTAATAAACTTTATAATAACATAATGTTGATATTGTAATAGTTTTTCTTCATTTAAATGATAATCTGGAAGCCCTCAAGAGCACCGACGAAAGACATCAGATGTCTAATGTCATCAAAGTCTTCAGACACGTAAACTTCGAAGAGAGAGTTGACCTCGAAGTTTCATAAGTCCATACAGAAACAGCTATAGACCTACGGTATACAGCTTTGGGACACTGCATCTAACACAAATTTGGAAATTCTCCAGAGTTTTTAAACTAAAGAATTGTTGGTTGTTCAATGGTTACTTCGAAAATTTGGTCATTCTCCAAGGTTTTCGACTATCAATGATCAGTAGATAATAGGTTAGTATCAGATAATGTATACGGCAGCAGAATCATTACAATCAACCTGCTGGAAAACATCAGACCAAGGCATCAGTCTCTGGATTTGCTAATAATAAAGGCGCATCATTTGAATCACAAAATCTCGTGGTTTTTTTGCTCAACCAAACGAGAAATGGAACTCTTTATCGATTTCCTTGAATACAAAGTTGTATTGTTGTTTTGGAGGTCAATGAAGAATTGCATCGCCTCAAAAAGACCAAATCTCCGGGATATGACAAAATAAACACTTGTACTATAAAAATATTACCCCTTAACGCTCTGCTGCACCTTACGGCTATATACAATGGTCTACTGAAACTCAACCATTTCCCCTCTCAGTGGAAGTATGCTGAAATCATCATGATCGCTAAACCTGGGACCCCCGAACACAAATTGTATTCTTACCGTCCAATCAGCTTGCGGGCGGCATTCTCTAAAATATTCGAAAGAATATTCTTGGCCCGACTATTGCCTCTGCTGGACAAAAGGCATATGATTCCTGATCACCAATTTGAGTTCAGGAGTTCCCACGGGACCCCAAAGCAATGTCGACGCGTTGTTCATCAAATCCTCAACACCTTCGAAGAACGATAGTACTGTTCAGCCACTTTTTTGGAGGTACGACAAGCGTTTGACAGAGTATGGCACCCCGGAATCTTATTTAAACTCAAAGCCCAACCTAAAATTGATAGGAAAACAGCTCGAACTGAACTTTTAAAAATGTCCTGAAATGAAAAACAAGTTATTACTCTATAAAACTATACTTAAACCGGTGTGGACTTATGGAATACAGCTATGGAGCACTGCCTTCAACTCAAACGTTGAGATCCTTCAAAAGTTTCAGTCCAAACTACTGCGTAGACTTGTTGGAGCTCTCTGGTACTTGAGAAACTCACTCCTACACAGAGATCTACAGACCGTGAGGAGATCGCAAGAATCAACAACTCATTTATCTCTTGACAGCAGTCAGCACAACCGAAGATTGAAACAGCGGCATCCACTGGATTTGCCATTCACAGTTTATCATTAAAATTAAGATAGAAACGTAATAAGAGGGCACAATCAAATTCGCTGAATATCGTTTACGATAGATGGCAAGTAAAATATAATTTCAAAAAAATTGATTCTTTTGAATGGTTGTAAAACTTGGCTCATTACGAATTAGCACACATTAGGGAACATTTCTAAAGATTCTATGTCCAACACGGGACAGCAGGAACTGAGAGAGAGAGAGAGAGATTCTATTAAATTTTCTTCATGTACATTTTATTTGAATGTAATTATAATGTTATTATGAGTGTTACAACTTAATGAGTTTACATTTCAAATGTTGAGTTTATAAAACTTATAAAAGAGCATTTGAAATCCATAATTCAATTTCAAGTGGTGATAGTGATGGTGATGGTGAAGCCCTTCTACAATATAATACTTAATATGATAATGAAGTGTTCATTAACTCTATCATGACTTGACTAAGATACAATACTTATGTATGAACATATATCTTTGTATCTATGAATGTATGTTGCTGCACATCATTTGTTTTGTTGTGTTGTGTTGTATAGTTGATTTCAGTCTTTTATAACATTTTACAAAACTTTAAGTATCCAACAACATAACACTCAACGCTTGAGTGATTTAATTACAGCTGCAAACAATATATTGTACTTATGGAATATTGAGGTAGAAAGAAGCTAAAGCTGGTGCAATTTTTTATTTTTTATAAGATACATACGAGTATATAATTTTATATTGCCTTCTGTATATACATACATAGAAGATATGTTTGGTAGTTTCATGGATTTGTTGTATGTAGTACAATATTTTTTGTATAAATTTAATTTCAACGCTTCGATAAACAACAACAACAACAACAACAATACCAGCAACAGTAGCAAAGTACGGAAGAAAAGTCACTTGTAAAAATAGTTTATCTATATCTGTGGCCTGGTTGGAGTGGATCGAAGCAATCGTTGACTTCATTCAACTTAACAACAAATTCAGCTACCGCAAATGAACAACACAGAACTCATATGGTGATCATGATGATGATGATGATGATGAATATATCGTAAAATATATTGTATTTGTGTATTTGAGTTTGTTATTTTGTTTTTAAAACTATTTTTAGTATATGTATATCAGAGACTCATTCGCTCTTCCTTGTTCCTATAAACTTACATACTTTACTTTTACTATAGTAGAATTTATAAGATTTCTTAGAAGGGGTCGCATGCTTGAGCGCCTTCAAAAGGCAAAAAAGAACAACCATAGCACAAAAACAATGCTCTGTTGCATGCTCACACCAAATAATAAATATAGGAAAAGCGGGGCAGGCCGAGCCGTGTCGTGGGCCTTGCGTTCAACGACTCACATATTTAGTTATAGTTACATAGGCAAAGTCATCAAGAATATTTTTACTCATCATAAATTCTTATATTTTTTTTGTATTTTTTTCGTTGGTTTTTGGTTTTATAAATAAAGCATAGTAGAAATAATATTTCTTTGAAGAAGTTGTAGGTGCAGCAGCTGCCTGCCACCATATCAAAAAAATATTGCTTTGTTCATAGGTTTTCTTCTCCTTTTCTTCATCATATATGTAGTATACTATAATTATAGTGTTTATCTACAAAATTTGAAGTAGGTATAAATTTGTTAATGGACAAGCTTTGAATTTATGAGTTTCTATTCTCGATTGATTTTGATTTTATCTTTTTTCTGCGTTTTTTAGTAAAGGTAATCGTGTTTTAATAAGTTTATAGCTTTCATAGGCATGTTTTTTATGCGTGACTTGTGTAAGTAAATGATGCCCCCAAAACACAAAAGATAATTTAAATCCATCTTTGTTCTAGCCCCATTAGGCATAAGAGTATGAACTGAAATCATAGAGTACAGGCCTCCATATGTCGAGAAGTCCTTTTCATTCGAATCGAAAAGAGTGACTCTCTATGTTAAGGGCATCCAAATCAAGACAAAACAATCAATAAAACTAATTTCTTTGAAATATTTTGTCCCTTTTTTTTTGTTTTTAAAGAAACAATCAAACATTTCTGAATCAATGGAAGAAATGTTACCGCCCTGGGCCTCTAAATGTTCAAAGCTTGTAATTCTACTTTGGCCAAAGCTCCCTCAACAGGAAATAAAGAAGAGAAAGGGTAAAAATCATACATTATAAGGTCAAGTTGAAAGTTCATATTCTTCAAGTCCATTCACTTGAGATTCTTTGTATAAACACACATCCAGTTAAAGCGGATGTGATCACCTTTATTAAATGTAGGCTGCTTCTGCTCTTGCCATCATCATTGTCTTGCCATTAATTTACTAATGAATGAATGAGTAAATGATGCTTTAATTAAACGCCTTAAATAGCTGATTTAAAGTATCTAAACGTAACGGAAAACCGTTCATTCATTCATTTAGTATTTAATAAAACAAAACAAAACCAAGCTACACAATCCACTTAAAACTATGTAGACAAAAGACATGGCATGGATTCGATGGCTCAATGG
Source organism: Amiota minor (assembly GCA_037043295.1). NCBI lineage: Eukaryota > Metazoa > Arthropoda > Insecta > Diptera > Drosophilidae > Amiota > Amiota minor. The sequence continues at coordinate 4,672,057 of JBAMAW010002155.1, read as the reverse complement.
CGTCGGCGCGACATCCTGCCAATAAACTAATTGTTATACTCATTGGATTGGATGGACACTAGTCGGCGGTGGAGGTGGCGGTGGCGGTGGTGGTCAAGAGGCACAAAAAAGAGTAAAGAAAACGTGATTTCCTACTTCCTTAAATACCAACAAGCAGCAAGCAACAACCAAGAAACCAAGGTATGCAGCAAGCAATCCAATGAATGAATGAATAAATGTGTTATGGCTTTAATGTGTATTAAAAATTCTTCACCAGCTTGGCGGCAGCAAACCATGCTTCATCATCATCATCATTATAATCATGATTACATGGATTCATCATCATCAGACAAGATAAACTTACGCTTAGAAATTAGTATTGAGCATGTTGTACGAGTAGTGGAGCGTCATTGGTTGTTTTAGTTGTAGAGACAATAATTTCTACTTGAACTGCATTTTAAATGATTTTACTTTGCTGTTCACTTTAAACTAACAACAGCAGCTGTTTCACCATTTGATCTTTAAAACATATCATGCGATCACTCATTCATTCATTCAGTCTTTCATACAATCGAACATTTAATTCATCGTCAGCCATTCATTGCCTCTTTCATCTAACCATGTCCATGCTCCAAGCGGAAGTAAGTAGGATTTCTTTCATTTCATCTTCTTCTGATTGAGAATCTGAGCGCTTCCCTATTACTTCCTTTTGCGCCATGCAGACCGCGTTGTATGCAGACCGGAAGCGTATTTAATATGCATTGCCACAGATTTTTATATAGAGCTCTAAGTGTTCTCATATGTAAGTAGTATACTATACTTACATACATATGGCTATGTATCTAGATACATATTCCTGGTCTTAGTACGACAAGTCATTCGCTTGAGCGTCATCGTACATATTGAATTTCAAAGCCGAGACTGGCTTTCTTCTTCTTGTCTGCTTTATAGTTCTTTGCATGTTAGTTGTTGCACAGAACGAAGAAAACCTAGAAAGCAAAACAAGAAGAAGTCTGACAAAGTGAAATAAGCGCCTAAATAAAGATATGATAAGACTAAGAAGCAAGAAAACAACCCCGCTTCTTTTGTACTGCTGTACTCCATGTATTTCTGTGTACCCTGTCTTGTCTATATGTTTGGATGAATGTCCTGCTGCTTTGTTTCTTATATTTTTTTTTTTTTTTTTTTTTTTGTTGTCATCATCATCATATTATTTTTTGGAAATTTGAACATCTGCCGTTTTGCTGCGCCAAAAACTACCCCCATATGCATGCATCACATTCTATCTATATACTCGTACAATAATAACCTTGTTTGCTTTATACTTTCCCAATGCAATTTATGTTGTTAAGCCAGTCAGTCAGTCAGTCAGTCAGTCCCTTGACGCACTATAAATATTTCCCCTTAATGTTGTTAAGGGTTGTTTTATCAGTTGTTGTTCTCTTTATAGCAAAAGTATATAACCTGAGAGAGTAGTAAGTACACTGATCTTGTAGAGTCCTAGTCTGTTTCCAACACATAAAGTTACCTGTCTGTCTATAACATAAGTGTTGTTTGTATATATTTACTTGTTAGTAGTAGGACTATTCTGCTTTTAACTTCATCTGATGTTGCTGCTGCTGGATCAGATCCTTTATCTTACTTTTGAAGGCAGCTGCCACATGCCTCTACTTTATTGGCTTTTATTTTTATTTTGTTTTTTTCTTTTTTGGTGGTTGTGTTCCTTTTTCTTCAATAAAGAACCATGAAGATGGTGTATCTGTCTGTCTGTCAGTGTATCTGAGAGCCTGTTGATGTCTGTCCATTTGGCATACCGCCTGCTGCAATTGTTGCTTGCAGTTGCTCATATGTTAATTCTGCCACGCGCCGCATATCATCATTGTAATCATTATTGTTGTCGTCCTTATGTCGTTTTATTTTTAAGTCTTTTTCGACTCTTTTTTTTTTCTCGCTTTTCGTTTCATTAATGGATCCACATTTCTTTTTGTTTTTTTGTTTTTCTTCTTCTGTCGTCTGATCTCGTTTAGCAACTGTTAGCTTTTCATATATGAGATACAAATTTAGCGCCTCAGGTATTAGTACCTGCCATGCCGCTTGACGCCTGTTTGTTTTATAGTCATCATCATCATTTAAAGAAGTTTGATTGGTTTGCATAAAAAAGGCGCAAGTCACATGCTGTGAGTCGCTTGCAACAAAATGACAAACACACAACATTTAGTTTTATTTGTTTAAATGGCGGATAAGGATTTTATTATCTCACAGTCCGCACTTCCATTTGATGAGGGACCCTCAGCAATGATGATAGTTTAATTTGATACAAAATATAGAGAAGTGATGATGATTATCATCCATTAAAAAGCTTTAAAATGGATTCATTCCTCCTATCAATAAGTGTTGATGAGAATAAAGTTAGGAATACACTATACAAATATTTGCGCAAATGTTATTATGAAGAGACAGAGAGCGTAAGCCATTTGTGTCGTTGATGGCCGAAAATCAAAATGTATTGATTATTCTTCAAATCTTGACTCTTTGTTTTTTTTTTTTTTTTTGATGATAAAATTTCTCGCATTCTCTCATTCTTGTGAACATTTTGATGTGTTCAACGGACAAAACAAAGAAACGGTAATTAGTTTAAACAAAACTAAAGAAATTCTAAACTATGAGCGAATTATGATTAGAACATCAACAATTTGTGCAAATGTTTGTATTGTTTATGGGCAACGATACAAATTACAACAACAACTATTTGCGCAAATATTTGTATTGTGGATTCCTACCATAACTTTGAACTTGTGTTCACAATATGAGGAAAATGTGGCTAAATTAAGAAATTTACTATCATAGGTTCTATGATTTCGATCCATCATCACTATGAAATATTTACCTATTTCTAAAAGCTCATTCATTTTAGTAAGATTAGAATTCCAATGATGACAGAAGTCTAAACAGGTAACTGCATCTAAAGGTTAAATGGCTCACAGAAAGTATGTTCCCCACTAAGACTTCTGTGGAACTTACTATGCAAATGCCCTGTACATCTCTTGTGTAATAGAGATTCTGATTGTTTTTGTTGATTTTGCAGGATGCCCATAAAACACATCAGCCCTTTTCCTCACATTTCCTAAGGCATCACAATAGTAGGCGGTCAGGTTTCTGGGCAAATTCGAAACTGTCCCTTAACTTTGGATATATACATAAATTTAAACGAACGTGATGTTAATTGAATTTAAAAATTTAATCTAAAAAATCTTTTCATTTCCTTAAGTTTCAATATCACTCTAAACAATGTGTAACTCAATCACTTCATTTCCTTTTTAAGAATATTAAAAGTTCACCTTCTTGTTGCACTTGTTTTGCAAAGTTGATTGTGATTGTTAAAGTTTCTTTTACTCATACAGAAAATTCTTTACTTGGTTGGTTCTTCTTCCATCTCCTAAGGTTTCAAATTACATTTTGGAACGTGCATTAACCCCTTTTTCTACTATTTCTTTATAGCATTTTTCATAATCCTCTTTGTTTCTTAAGTATTAAAGTACGTGACTGTTATGTGTCTCTTTGTTTTCAGTTGTGTCTTTAATAAATAAAATTTATTATTGATTTTTTCTTGGTAAAATTACGGAAAGAAGATTTACAATGAATTTTCCAACCCAAAAAAAAAAAAAAACCAATCTAATAAATTTGTCATGTTTTTACTGTCTGTTTTCAGTACGTCGATCGCCGTCCTCCTGTCCTGGTCCAAATAACCTGCCACCTTTACAATTTCATAGTGTTCATGGCGATAATATTAGGATTTCACGTGATGGGACATTGGCCCGACGCTTTGAGAGTTTTTGTCGAGCGATCACATTTTCAGCGCGTCCGATACGCATTAATGAAAGGATATGCGTGAAATTTGCCGAGATCTCGAACAATTGGAATGGTGGCATACGATTCGGTTTCACTAGTAATGATCCCGTGACCTTAGATAATTCATTACCCAAATATGCTTGTCCAGATCTCACGAATCGTCCGGGCTTCTGGGCGAAAGCATTACATGAACAATATTGTGAAAAGGATAATATTCTTTATTATTATGTTAATAATGCCGGTGATGTTATCTATGGAATTAATAATGAAGAGAAAGGCGTGATATTATCAGGCATCGATACACGTGGTCTGCTCTGGACGATCATTGATATCTATGGCAATTGTACGGGAATTGAGTTTCTGGATGCCCGAGTTTATATGTATCAACAGCAAAGTATTCAACATCCTATGAGCAATGGTAGCAGCAACATGACAAATACACCACCACTGCCTGGGCCACAAATGGCTGCCCTCAACCCTCATCATCCGCATCAACAGAGTCGTCGCTCATTGCCTGCTGCTGGGGGTAGCAATATGGATCATGAACTGGAACGTCATATTATGCCTTCAATGCAATCACTAAATATTACCCCAGAGCATGCTGATTTGGCCAATGGTTTGCCACCACTGCGTTTTAATGCCAATGGTCGCCTGATCCCGGTGCCCTTCCACATAACCAAAGGTCGCAATGTTCGTTTATCACATGATCGTTTCGTGGCCTCACGCACTGAATCGGATTTTTGTCAGGGTTATGTTTTTACAGCGAGACCCATACGCATTGGTGAGAAGCTCATTGTGCAAATCCTTAAGACCGAGCAAATGTATGTTGGCGCTTTGGCTCTTGGTCTGACCTCGTGCAATCCAGCTGCCTTGCAGCCTTTAGATCTGCCAAATGACTCTGATTTCCTACTTGATCGCCCAGAATATTGGGTTGTTAGTAAAGATATAGCAGTTGCACCACAACGTGGTGATGAAATTGCCTTCTTTGTGGCACCGAATGGTGAGGTCTCCATAAGTAAAAATAATGGTCCTGCCGTTGTTGTCATGCATGTTGATCACTCGCTACAATTATGGGCATTCCTTGATGTCTATGGATCAACACAATCAGTGCGCATGTTCCGCCAGCAATTACCCAATATGGTTGCCTATCCATCACAACCACAAATTGGTGCAGCAGCATCAACATCACGTCTCGTAAATCTACCAGTATCCGAATCGATTAATAGTCTGAACTCACAAATGGCTGAAGCCCGTAAAATCATACATCCAAATCAATTGAATGTCACACAATCAACAATTGGAGCATCCAGTTCAACTTTTGCCTCAATCCAATCAAATAATGGACAACTTAATGGCTTAACGGCAACGACTTCGAACACGGTAGCAAATACAACAAATGGTGGCGGTGGAGGCCGCTTGATTAGCATGCCCTCAAATGGTGATATACTGCAAATACAACCGAATGGTGGTGGTACTGTGCTGGTAGTGAATTTACCACCAGCAACATCTTCACATGACTTAAATGGAGCCTTATCAGTTAGTCAGGCGACACGCATCAATCATCAGCAAACGGCAACAATTACTACTGGGGTATTGGCAGGAGCTTGTTCTAGCAATACCATTATGTCAAATGCAAGTAGTCAATATTTGGAGGTAAGTCTCAATCATAATATAAATCAAATCCTTATGAATCTCACTTTCTTTCTTTTCTTATTTTTGTAGCCCCTTGCAAATAGCACAAATGTGAATGCTGTAACCAAATGGAAGGATTCCGTTGATAATCATACTAATGATTCGAGTGCTGAATGCACCATTTGCTATGAGAATCCCATAGATTCAGTGCTTTATACATGTGGGCACATGTGCATGTGCTTTACCTGTGCGATTGAACAATGGCGTGGTGTTGGCGGCGGTCATTGTCCACTCTGTCGTGCTGTCATACAAGATGTCATACGCACTTATACCACGTGAAGCATCTTCACTCATTCAGCCTAACCACATGCAAAATGATTTGTTAGTTGTTTAGTAGTTTGTAGTAGTTTATGTTAAAAGCAATAATCTTTTTTATGGAAGCGTTTAAGTTTCCAATGTTTTGCATTAATTTAATAACAAACAACAAACAAAAGAAACAGATTTCCTCCTCTTAAAACAAAACAAAAGAAACAGACATTTAAAGATAAAAAACAATATCCTAAATAAATAAAACACAAAACAATATACTTTAAAAGCAATACAAAAAGATAACAACAAAAACACAAAACACAACCGATAATTAAAACTCGCAATTACATTAAAATACTAAAAATATAAACAAAGAAAATGAGATTTTTAAACAAAATGCAAAAGAAAAACAAAAACAAAAAAATTGTTTTTAAAATGATAATAAAGATAATTTTAAAGAAAAATGACTAAATACAAGCAGCGCTGCCTAGTTATGTTTAAACAATAAGAAACACAGACTCATACATAGACACACACACACTTACCCTCTCACATGGTTAAATATTTTAATAATTTGTGATTTTATTGTATAAATTTTTGTATTTATATTTTTTATGAATTTTAGAATTTAAGTAAAGTTGTTTTCATATTATATTTTTTTATTAAAGACTTGAGTTTGTATTTCAAACCATTTTAAAAAGGATCAAGGATTTCTTTTGATCATTAATAATTTATGACTTTTCATTTATATTATATTTTTTCTAAAAACCCATTGAGATTTGTAATTAATTAAACAAAAAAGCTGCTTTCTTTGTTTTGTAAGATTAGCAAATAAATTTACATTTTTATTATATTTTTTTTTTTATACAAAGAAACTAAAATGAAACATAATTGTGTATGTTTATTGCATGACGACAAGGAAATTATCATTTTATAAATAAATTAATAGTAAACCAAAGTATTAAGCAAAAGAATAAAATAAAATTATAATTAATTAAATGTATATTAATAAAAAAAAATAAACAAAAATAAGTAAATACATTTAAAAATACATAATACAATTTAATTTCAAATTTATAATAAGAAATTAGTTAAAATAAATATTTATTTTAATACATATAAATTCACATTAAGTAAGCAATTGATTAAATTTGTAAGAAAATATAATATTATATTATTATATTAATATATCTTTAAACAAAAAAAAAAAAACTATTTCTATTTTTTAAAAAAACATTTGATCAAAATTTGAAATTATCTTATTGGGTTTATAAAGAAAATAATGAATAAACTTTTGCATAAAATCATTTTGGTGCTAAATTAATATTTTTTTCCTTTAAATTACTTTTGTTTATGTATTTTAAATATTTTAAAATTTTTTTTACAAAGTTGTTTGATTGAGTTTCAAATTGATGTTGTTTTTTATAAGAGAAAAAAAATTGCCTTGTCTAAATAATTAAAATTTTGTTAACAAAAAACATGAAAAGCAAAAGTGTGAAAATTAAATAGAAAATAAAAAACAAAAAAAAAATATAAAACGTCCATTAAACAAGAAATACAAAAATACTATAATATAAAATAAACATTTTTAGACGAAACACGACAAATTCATATAAAATAAATATTTTAATAAATAAACAAAAGAGTAAAATAAAACATGAAAATAAATTAATAAAAAGTATTTTAATAGAAAATAAAAAATAATAAAAACAAAAAAAAATTAAATTTCCTATAAACAAGCATAAAAATTCCTATAAAAGAAATATAAAAAAAAAACATATAAAAACAAGAAATAAATTGAAAAAATAAAGAAAATTTGAAAATATGAAGAAAAATTTTAAAATAAAAACAAAATTTAATAAATAAGAATATAAAAATAAAACAAAATCTTCAGAAAGCAAAGAACAGTAAAAAATAAGATAATCAAATAGAATCAAAATAAGAAAATACTTTCTTGGAAACTTTAAAATGGATAAAAATGTATTGTAGTTTTGAGAAGAAAAACCTATTCCATGGTTTTACAACCATTTTTATCTAAAAGAATAAGAAACATTTTAACTAACAAGAGAATATCAATTGATCAATGATGTCATGACAAAAGTTTAAATGTCTCAAAAATCAAAGATGTTTAAAGATTCTTTGAAATGATTACAAGAAAATTGGAAATGAATAAACTCAAATATATAATAAAAAATAAATAAGAAAAGCAAACACATAATAAACTAGAAAATCAATGAAATGATAAAATGCAAATGAAAAAAATATTCTAAATTATTAATTAATTACTTAAAATACTCTACTAATAAATACTAAATAATTAAATTAGTTTACATAAACATAAGCCCACACACACACACACATATGCATATATGCAATGAAGGTCTGATTTTTTCAATTAAATTAATTATGTATATGAAAAATTAATAAATAAAATTTGGTTATAAGAAGTATTTAAGTATATAAGCACACACACACATAGGCATACATAGAATCAGAAACAAAAACACACAAAATTTTGAAATATTTAATTTATTTTATTTAGTCTATAATTTTTATATGTTTAATTTCTAGTCAACGAATTTCTTAAGCTGAAAAAATAAAAGGAAATTATATGAAAAACAAAAAAAAAAAAATAGAAAGAAAAAAACAGGAGCTCAAATTTTGATTTATTTATTTTCGGTTTGTATTTAAGTTTAATTACAAATTACAAAAAATTCACACACATAAACAAAGCACAGAAGATTTTAATGAAATAAAAGGTTTTTAAACTTAAATCTAAGCGCAAATGATAAAATTTTAAAAGAAAAATACAAAAAAAAATTTTGAAATAGAATCACAAGACTTTTTGTATGTTGCAGCAACAACAGTTTAAATAATTAAATAAATTAAAATGTATATTTTATATTTAAAAAATTATTAATAAAATAAATAAATGGATTGAAATGAAATCAGCAAATCAGAGCCACTGCACAAACTCAGATTCAGTTGAATGAGACATGATAACATGAATGAATGAAAAACGGATGATGATGATAAAATTAAACTTTAAAATGAAAACATGCAGTTAGATAATTGCCAATAAATAATTGTTTAAATAAAAAATAAATAAAATAAAGAGAACATGAAAACCTTTACCTAAAATTGTATTAACAAACACATGAAAATAAAGAACATTTTTGGTTTTTAAACAATTAATAAAACAAGATAAACTCAGCTAAAAATATAAACAAAAAACCTACGTTGATATTTTCTACAAAAAATAAACAAATTAAATAATTAAAACCATTGAAACAAATTTATTTACTCTCAAACATCATAAAAACAAAAGAAATGGAAAATATTAAAACAAAAAACTTAAATTACCTAAAATATAATTTATTATTACAATTGAAAATAATTATTATATTATTATTTATATTTATTTAAATCTTTAAATAATAATTAGTTTTATTATTATTATTATTATGAATTTCTATTTAATGAATTCATAAGCGAAAAGATGAAAAATTTGTATAAAGAGAAAAAAATATAATTTTTTAATTTTATTTTATTTTATTAAAAAATACAAAGAAATGAATGAATGAAATATAATTTATTTATTTGTACAGACACAAAAAAAAAAAAAAAAAATTAGAGTGAACCGAAAATAAAATTAAAAATTAAAAAAAAAAACCATTAATAATAAATAAAGCAAAGGAAAACAGCATGAAAATCAAATGAAAGAAAATATATTGATTATTGATTATTATTTTTTGTGTTTTGTGTATGTCCTATATAGATATATTTATGAATAGGACTAACAATAAGGTTTCCAGGACATACTTCCTACAAGGAAAAGAAAGGATTTCACTTAGCACTACGAGCTTTCAAATAAGCCAAAGGGCTGCAGGATCGTTGCGATTCACCCGAGATGAGTTCCTTCTATGGACCAGGACTCTGGCTAAAGCATTAACTTGTCGAACTAGTTTGTCCATTCTACTTTTACTGGTGGTACTTCCATGTCTTTGTGAATGTCTTCATTTCTGATATACCATGGAGCTCCCGTGATTGTTCTATGTATTTTCAATTGTGCTTTTTGTATAACTTCAATGTTACTCGCGCTCGCGGTACCCCACAATTCAGAACCATAAGTCCAAATTGGTTTAATAACAGAGTTATACAACATCACCTTGTACTCAAGTCTCAGTCCAGATTTAGAATTAATTAGCCAGTGAAGACTTTGAGTCCTTAGTGTTATATACGTCTTTTTATATTCTATATGCTTCCGCCAGGGGAGCCGTCTATCCAAATGAAGGCCAAGATAAAATACCACTTGAGTTTGAGGAATTGTAGCACCATTTAACATTACTTGAGAACAAGTCCGTCGTTTCAATGTAAATGTAATGTGCTTACATTTCCCCTCATTGACTTTAATTCTTCATTTGATAACCACTCCTGTATGCTTTGAAGATGAGCATCCAAGCCTGCAGAAGTTTTAACTGGGCTACGGAATACGCTGATAACAGCAGTGTCATCAGTAAATGTCGAAGTGACAATTCGACTACTTCTTGGAATGTCATTGAAGAAGTTTTCCGATTCAGCAAGAGGTACGCTGAATGGCTCAGATCATACTCAAACCTACTGGCATACAAACTTCTCAACACAAGCAAATTCAAAAATTTTAAAATAACGACTGCTGCTTTGTCTGTTTATTGCAGTTTTTTAAACACTGCTTTTCAGTTTCATCAAAGGCATGATACGATTTCTTACAACATGCATCAAAGACTATACATATTCATAGCTCTTAATTTGGTCATGTTCTGGTAGAGAAAATTTGATCAATCATTATTCAAGGGAACAACAGTGTTCGTAAATTCAATGAATTCAACAATAATTGACATGATTTTGGAAATATGTAGTTTATTCATAAAATAATATTATATATTCTTAATACAATTATATTTAATAAACACTAACATTGGATTTGCGCTCGCATTTCGTGTGTAAATACTTTTTGTTTTTTCCAACACTGCACGTGATGTTGAAAAATGGCTGCCATTTACAATTGTGTCAAATAATGAAATAATAAATATTATAATTACAAATGACAATTTTTCATAAATTTCCATTATGAATTGGTATATAGGAAAAGAATGGCATTTTAAGACGAAAGGATTGTCCAAGAAAGTTCTCAGTCTTGACTTCAGTAAAGTTGATAAACCACAATTAACAAGTGTTGTCTATATCAAAGTAAATAAAGTCGAAGGATTGAATGAACGTCCAAGTAAATATCTCAATGCAGAATTAGCGGATCAGCAACAAACCTTGGAAATGGGCACAGCAGTGACACCAGTTGATTGCTACATAGAATTATTTGTGGAACAAATGATTGCCGGTGAAACTTCTGAATGTCGAATAGAAACAAAATCTGGTGTGCCGGTAACATGTGAATTGACATTACTGAAAATTGTAAGCGGCAAAGAAATACACAATGTTACAGTGCCCGAAATGTATGATTTGGCATTAAGATATAAAGAAAATGGTGTCACCATGTTTAAAAAGTATCCACAGTTTGCCCATGATTATTTTGCTCGTGCCGCCAAATTGCTAATCTCCTTCAAGCCGTTCGAAGGTCTCTCTAAGAGGGAAGATGGAAAGGATGGCGAGGACATGAATGCACTTTTCGTCCAAATCCAAACAAATTTGGCTGCATCTTTATTAATAGAAAAACGCTATGAAGATGTCCTCTACCAAACGCAATTTGTTGAAACCGGCAAAGAACCGAGTGAGAAAAGTGTTTACCGGCGAGCCTTGGCTTTTTATCACATCAAAGAATATGAAAAGGCAATAGCAACTATTGAATTGTTGCCGCATTACAAAGACAAAAGTGAATTTGTGAAATTACGTGAGAACATTGCCATATGCTGGAAGGATAGTAACTCACATTATAAAGAATTGTTTCATCGTATGTTTTCTAGTAAACAATAAATTACAATAGCTTAAATTAAAATTAAGTTCTTAAATTAAAAGCAAATCAACAAACATCTAAACTATCAATGTTTATTCTTTTTGGTTTTCGTTGGTCGTTCCTTTTTGTTGGGTTTCGTTGAATCTTGCTTAGATTTTTTGTTCTTAAATTTCATGCCAGATGGAAGACCAGGTCGCTTGCGTGATTGGCGTTCTTCATGTTTGAATAATTCTAAAATGGATTTAAAAAAATTGATAATCACTATAATATTATGTATAATCTTCCATGTTACATACCTTCATCGGGTTCTTCGCCGACTTCTTCTTTGTAATAAACAGCATCATCGTCTGGCTCATTATTGACAGCGCCACCTTCACCATCACCCTCAAGATGCTGACCATTTCTTGCTTTAGCTTCCTTTTTCTTTTGTTCCTGCAAATTACGAGCACGATTCTCGATTTGTTGCTTTTTGCGTTGCTCCTTAAGTTTCTTTTTCTTTTCCACCAATTTACGTAATTCTTCTTTTTCCTCTTCTGTTTTTATTATGTGATCGTGGTAAAGTACTTCACCGGTTAACAAACCTTCTTCGATCTTCATCAATTGTAAAGTCATACGTGGTCCAATTTCATGTAATTTAATAGCCGATTTATTATTCTCCAAATTGCCCTTACGTTTTAGGGTTTGCGGCAAAACCACATGGGAATTCTCATCATCCTCTGCCTCAGATTCTGAAGCTCCACCATCACTATGGAAGGGAATCATGTTAATAGAAGAATTTAACTTGCAATTTTCTATTAAACTCACTTTAAAATATAATCTGCAATATCATCACATTTCGCTAGATTTGGAATTTTACCCATAACAATCTTCTTGACACCACGCGAGATACCTACAGGCACCACTTGAATGGAATAATGCCGCATTTCTATAAGTTTTGTCTCAGGATTATAAGAGAAGAGGACACAACGCCTTATGGTGGCAATATTCACTTGTGCCAGATTGATGGCTGGAAACATATTTTGAAAAGTGCTTGCCATCAGTTTAAGATGTTTGCCATCGCCTGAGAAGTTGTTCATGATTACCAAGGGTGAATGCTTGAAAATATCTTCACCAATGAATTGTTGCTTTTTTTGCGAGATGACATCACGGGCTAAAGTAAATTGATGAACCTGCAGAAAGTGGATATCCAAGGTTATTAATTAATGCCAACGATAGAATGCAAATAAAACTTACTTTAAATGTAAGAGAAGGACCGCGCGGCATGCGCAACACTTTGAAAGACAATTGCGTGGCGGCTTTATTGAAAATCCCCATGTGTGAGACATGAAAGAAACTACTCATGCTTACGAAATCCTTAATCCGATTCATTTTCGTTTCGCGTAAATGGGATGCAGTAAATGGCTCCATAATACGTCTGAAGTCAATGGTTAAATCGGTAATGTAGGGACAAGAAAGACCACGATGTATGATAAAAGAATGTGGCGCCTCGGCAATCTCAGCAGGCTCACCTGCCTTAAATGCTGGAGTTCTTGTTTTGGGATGAACTTTCTTGCGTTTATTGCCCATTTTTCTTAATATTTTTGATTCTTTTCTAATAAATTTAAAGTTTTATTTACAAATCAAAGTCAACAATAATCACCACAACCGCGTGTTACAAGTGCGAACAAAAACAATGTGCAGCGCAGAGTGACCAGTACATCACAATGAATAAAATACCAGAGTGAAAGGCGTTTTTAGTATAAAAATGTAATAAATTGAATAGGTGAACGTTAAAAATGAATTCTATTTAAAAATACAGAAGAAACTATTTCTATAAAAAAAGAAAATAGTAGGAAAGTATTTATTAATTAGAAGAAAAAATGAAATTAAGTTTGGATAATAAAAAGGACAGCTTGGCTTCTTTCATCGGGCCTTTAATGGTATCAGTAATCTAATATTTTGTCTTGGTTATTATTGTAAGCAATGAATTGCTGTGATCTTTGAATGATGAAATAGACTCCTTCTATTAAGAACATTGTATCCATTTTTTCTTGATTAATGGCATTTCATTCTTAATATATTTTACGTGATATTATTATGGCTTTAAAATTCCTTTGACCAATCAAAAATTGAAACATTTAATTCATATCATACTAAGTTAAGAAAATCCATGCACGGTTTATCTTTTGTATTATGTATGAGACAAGTCTAAGAAAAGTCTGCAAAGAGGCAAGAAAACCTTTAAAGAATAAAAGTTTATTTGTTTTATTTATTTATTTTATGTTTATTTTAATCACACTTAACATAAAGCAAACACAAAATTCATTTTGATGTGTTTGTGTCATCATCATTTCAACTTTTCTTGCTTATTTTCTTTTTAATTAATTAATCAATAAATATATATATATTTATTTTATTGTTTTAATTATTTATTGATGTTGCATCAACATTTGATTTTATTTAAAATTTTCTCTTGAAAAAAAAAAAATATGGAATTTATTTTTGCTGTTCTTGTTTTTGTTTATGATAATTTTAAGCCTGTGCCAGAATTTAAAATTTTAAAAAATCTAAAAAAAAGCTCAAAAAAAAGCCAGGAAAAGAAAATTCTAATTAAATATGTAAATTTATTATACGCACAAATTTAATTAAATATATAGTTTTGTTTATTTTTTATAAGTAAAAAATATATATTTATATAAATCATATAAAATAAATCCAAATTATATTTTTGCTTTTTCTTTATTTATTTATTTTTTTTATATTATTATTATTTATTTTAATATGAATTAAACTAGCATAATAAAAGGGAGGAAAGGTGGTGAGAAAAAAATCTATTGCTTTTGTAAAAGAAGTTTGAAATTTTGACTGATCAATAACAAAATAGAAATGAAGAGCGACGACGACAATTAGGATCAGGGGGATCAGTACATGAAAGAAAATTTTTGAAAAGGAGGAGAGTGAGGGGGACATAGAGTAAAAGTTGTTTGTTGTTTACTCTAAAGAAAAAAAGCTCCATTTCTCAATTTAAAATTAATTTTAAACAGCGAGAGAAAATTTATGAAAAAACAACATAAAACAGAGGAAAATTTAGATTCAGAAAACAAATTTATGTTGAACTGTTTTAAAATTATTTTTGTTTGTTTATAGTTTCTTCTTGATGATTTCTCCTTTCGTTTTGCTTGCTTTTATTTCTAGTTTCTTCTTAATGATTTTCCTTTCTTTTTGTTAAAATATAATTGCTTATCTTTTTGTTTTCGCATGCAAAAATGATGTTCATCATTTTGCTTTTTAGTGTTTTTATCATTTTTTTTTAATCGTACAAATCATCTGTTGCTGGTGTTTGTTTTCTGTTTTTTAAACAATATTTTTTGTTCATTTTTTTATAGAATTTTTCTTGCTGTTTCTGGTGTTTTTTTTTTCTTTTTTTTTTTTTTGTTGTTTGTTTTTTTGTTTATGCATAAAATGATAATTTTTGCTTGCTTTTGCTTGTTCAACAAACAACATTCAACATTTTCATCCAATATGTTTTTCTTGTTGTTGTTTTACTTGCTTTATTTGTTGCGGATTTATGCTGCTGTGGTCAAAACATTATTTGCTGATGCTGTTGCTTGTAGTGTTTGTTGCTTTTTGAATTTTTTATTGCTCTTGTTGTAGCTGCTGATGATTTTGTTGATGATGTTGCTGCTGCTGTTGTTGCTAATATTATTTTTATTGTTGTTGTTGTTGCGTGGGGCTTGAGGCGGTCACTGACAGCATTGTTTACGCACATCCGATGTGACAGTCGGCTTAACATCAATTGCTTCCACATTCGATGGACGAATCACATCACCCTCCGGTGGATCTCTTATTTGTTTTTGCGATACAATACGGTAAATTTCTATAACAATAGACAAAGAAAGATTAATAAAGAATAGTATTTCAATGTTAAATAGTTATATAGAACAAACCTGTGAGTATATTTTGGAATGCAGTTTCAACATTCGTCGAATCCAATGCTGATGTTTCAATGAAACTTAAACCATTACGCTCAGCAAATAGTTTGGCTTCATCTGTTGGCACCGAACGTAAATGCCTTAAATCAGATTTATTGCCAACCAGCATTATGACAATATTCTGATCGGCATGATCACGTAGCTCACGCAACCATCTCTCGACATTCTCATAGGTCAAATGCTTGGCAATGTCATAGACCAAGAGGGCACCAACTGCACCGCGATAATATGCTGATGTAATCGCACGATAACGTTCCTGCCCAGCAGTATCCCAGATTTGCGCCTTAATTGTTTTGGCATCCACCTTAAATAGATAAAAAGAAAAAATTGAAATCAGTGAAATCATGGAAACACAAATTGTAAAATAAAATTCATTTCATTTCATTTTTACGTAAAATGTCAATGGTTGATGGTGATGATGATGATGATCAATACTTGCTTGTTGTTATAGTATAGACTGCCTGCTGTTCTTTATGATTTTCACTACATTTTTCCATGGTCTGCTATGCTGCAGTCTTATTGACGCCGTGACCTCCACTAACTACCCCACTTTTCTATCTCAGTTTTGCTCTTAGCCTAAATGAAAACAGCTGACGACAAAGTCAGATACTTTGGTGCCTTTTCTCCATCTCCATCTCCCTTACAATCACAATCTGTTTTTATCTTTCTATAACATATCTGGTGTTGTTGTTCTGCTCCTGCAGTCATTTAGAAAATCAATAAACCCCAGTCATCAAATAACAACAAACAATGCAGCTACTTTTGCTGCTTCTGTGTGACACGCAAAAATTTATCCTATTTGACTCTGCACTACCCCATCCTCCTCCTCCGCGGTCATGGCAATTTGTATTGTAGTATTAAGTGGGTGGAGTGAAAGTATGACTTTCGGTTTTTATTCTTTATGACCAAAAGACAAGCAAACAACAAACACCACCCACAGTCAACAACATTTCACCTTTCTTTACATTTCATTTGTAGTTGTTTTTGTTAATTCTTTCTTGTTCCTTACCTCTATGCTACGCGTGGCAAATTCAACACCTATAGTTGACTTGGATTCCAAATTGAATTCATTACGCGTAAAACGTGAAAGCAAATTACTTTTGCCGACGCCAGAGTCACCGATTAGCACAACTGCAAAAAGGATTAAAGAATAATTAAAACATGAAAATATAAACAAAGTGTACAAGAAGGATTAGTAAGAAATATTTGTAAATATGCATGTAAAGATAGAGAAGCCAAATAAACACGAATCTAAATGTATGTAAGAGGGGCATTTATAAAGTACCAATGTACTGTACAAAGTAACAGTTTTGAAGTTACAAGTGCAGCAAATAATGAGACACTGCAATCAGCTATTTAAATATGTAATTGCAAAGAAAGTTTCAACCTACTCAAGTCTGTCCAGAAGTTTATTAGAGGTGTATGGTGAGAAGATCTTCAAAAGCAAGACCAAGACATTGAAACCATGAAGTTCTTTGGGTTGCAAACAAATATTTCGGTTTGAGAAGTATTCGCTCTGTTCAATATAGGGTGTTTGTTTGTGTGTGAAAAAACTGTCCACAACAGACATTGGATTTCATTGACATAAGCATCCATAAACTTATCACCCAAACTCAAAAATGCTGAGACAACTACAGACTACTTTGATGAATTGAGAGATAATACAGCAAGACATTGCTTACTTAAACAATGACCTTTATACTTAGTACTAATAAAGTTTGTACCCTTTGTACATGGAAAAGGAATAAGTATTTTTAACTCAGCTTTGAATTGATTACATTAGTTTCATGACAAGGAAGCAGACAGCAGACTATAAGGAAGGAGAGTATTTCGCACCTCTAACTATTCTCTGCGTTGTTCTATTATTGCATAATGTTGCTGTTATTATTGTTGCGTTTGTGCATTTTGAAGGATACACAAACACTTCAAGGTCTAATCAACAACACACACTAAAGTTTGATGATGACGTTTCAAATTACCGTCATAAGAAAATTGCAATGAAATTTAAAATCCATTGGATAACATTACAATATGAAACTTGTAGTTCTGAGGAATTATGTCTAGATGGAAGGTTATTATTTCATTCAAGGGAAATGTATGTATACACATATGTAAATATAGAAAAGACTTATTAAGTTTATATTCTAAGAAAGTTAATCACATTGGAATATTTTAAAAGGTAACAACTTCACTCCATGCAACAATAGATAGTTACAATCCTTACCGTTTAATAATTAATTTTATTTAGAATACCCAATGCCTCCTTATTTCAATAAAATAATTATCCCATCTTTCGATTGCCCTTTCAACCAATTAATCTTCTTAGTTAGCAAATTTATAGTAGTGACTTAATTGAAAATATTCTAGAAATTTTCGTATATTTCTTCAAAAGTTGTATAATTTTCGTATAATGTTATCACATTCACGACATCCTACCAGATATTTATTCTTCTTATTCATTCATATTCATTGACTAATGCGCCCAACTATAAAACTTTCCTTGGCATTACATTACAGCCACATATAACATAAGAAGAAGAGGAGGCTTGCCAAGGCAAGGTTCTAAGACGGATCACGAGGGCCCTTTGGTTTGTGCTCAAGATTATCTTACATGTAGATCTAAAGATGACTACAGTTCCCGATGAAATCAATTCATAAACCCGCCGCTATAATCAGTAGCTTCAAAGATATGCAAATACAACGCAGTCTAAGGAGGTTCCAACCCAACGAACTTCAACAAAGCTGTAATATTTATAGATCACAATGAAGTTAAATGCGCGATTAATGCTTTGAAGTCAATTCATTTTTTAAGCTGATGTTGATGTTTTAGGAAAGATCACTTACTAAATATTTAAAATGCAGACGACAATTTACCCAAATTACCACACACACTTGTTATCAGTATTACAATATTATTATCATTATAATTACCTCGTTTGCAATTAATGAAGGAAACTAAGTCAGACATCTTCTTGGTAATGAAATGTTGTTTCTTTTGTTATAAATAAAAATTCCTTCTTTTTCCGTTTGAAAGACTGGACGTCCAATCCAAACACACAACTCAAGCACAAATGACAATGTGATTGGAGAATTATCATTTCCACACCAAAGAGATGTTCTCTTATAATTGCAAATTCAATATATCCGATTAGTAGTGTAAATTAAAACGAGAGACGAATGTCTTGCGAGTGCTTGAAGACACACTCTCTTCTCATCATCATCTAAAACACATGTTTATTGTTGTTTTTACTGATAAGATTTCAAACACATTTGACGCCGACGACGGCGATCAACGTGTAAATCGAACCACTATAGCAGCTGCCAAGTGTCTGAATTGTCAAGATTATTTTCATGTTTATGTTATGATGAGTCACCATAGATTTACAATTGAATAGATTTCTTGAAACTAAACTTAATATTTAAAAACTCAATACAAAAAAAAAAACCACTATAATTAAATATAGTTTTGAATTAAGAAATATGAAATTTAAGCAATTTGAGCTTAAAATCTATGGAAATTATTCAATGTAAAAAGCTTTCGGAACGCCCACTAAATGATTAATGTCATGGTTATAAGGTATGAGTCATCATGCTATGTGGAGTTTGTTTTATCATTCAAGTTTAACTGAAATTTTTGATAAAGGAGAAACAAGTTATTTGCCACCCTTCTTACTACTCTTAAAGTTTATTGTCACACGGCTAACGCGAAATATTACAATGCTGACAGAAAGTTTACTTGAACTCAATTTTTATGTTTTCTTAAGGCAAAACAAAATACACATAATATAACAAAAATACAACAATTAAATAACAAAATGAAACATTGTAGAAATAAAAAGGCAGTAACGGAATAACTCTTTGATGGCTTGGGGCGTCAAAACTAAATAAAGACCCTAGTAGAAAATTATTTTATTTATCTGAACTGAAGACGGAACAAAAACCTTATCGGGAAGATTTTTTCCTCTTATGGCCTAAGTAAGCTGGTATTATCAGCTATCAACTCTATCTAACCAGAGACTTTGATTTTTCACCTTGACTTGAGGCTTATCGATTCATTACTTAGATTTATTCCCCTTATATCAAGATATGTAATTCTTCCTGCACCAGAGTGTTTGGAAAGGAATACACTTATTGGTCAATCAACAACCTAAAGCTGAAACAATTAATTCAATCTAAACAGAAAGACATCGGACCATCACCTATTATCAAAGTTGAACGACTTCCTAAGCAGAAAACGTAATGAAACCAACAAAGATGTAAATGGAACTTTGTTTAGGATCTCTAAACATTTATTAGACTCATTTATGATTTACTTATAAAAAACTTTTCAAAATTTGGAAACCCAATGGACCGCCACATCGCCCCACCTTAGTCCTCCACTGACTAGTAGAGATAAAGAGAAAGAAGAGAGACTGTGAACGGGTGATACTGCATATAACAAAGGAATCTACATATGGAGATGACGACGACGACGACGACGACGAATTCGTGGACTCTAAGTAACAACAAAAAAGAAAATAAACAGTTAAATGCATGTAAAAAGCAAGTACACAAAAGAAAGTAAAGAAGAAAGAGACGTGAAACAAAGGAGGAACTGAAGATAAAAGCTCAAACTGATGGAAATGATGTACATAAATCTGTGTGTATTGAGTAAAGTGTTGGAGGTCAACAATATACACAAAAATAATAATATAAAAACAACAATACAATATAGAAAAATAAAACAGCTGAACAAATTTAATGCGTAAAAAAAAAATTAGAGTAAACTGAGCAGCAAAGCAAATGAATTAAGAACAGAAAAGCAGAGAAGATGGAAAATGGGAAAACAAAGAGCAAAGCAATTGCAAATGTGCACAAAAGCACGATTTTATTTATCAATTTATTATTATTTCAATTTAAAGAATTTTTTAAAGTTTATAGCAAATTAAAATTATGCAAACCACAAAATTTGTGTTTATATTCATTTGGTGCATATTTTAAGCGTGACTCAATTTTAATTTTATTTTAACAGCAACTAACTAAACACATCACTTAGCCCACTGTGATGTGAACTTTAATGACTGACGACGGCAGCGGAAACATGTAAATTTCGCAGAACCAAATATGTAAAGCAAAGCAGTAAAATCAAAAGAAAGACGACATCACCGGAATATGTAAATCTTGGCCAAATGAAAGGCCAGACAAATCAAACCAAAAACACCTACTTTATTTACTTATGTAGGTTGCAATAACAAAGTCGGAATAAAAGAGAGCAGCACATGAATGACATGGGAGTATGCAAAGCATAATAAAAAAAAACTACAAACAACAACAATAACAATAGAAGAAGTTGTAATAAAAAGAAATTGTGAAAATTCAATAGAAAAAGCTCAAATGCAAAATAAAAATACATTTTGTTCTTATTTTTCTAGCTATTCTCATTGATTCTCCTTCTTTACTCCACTAAATTTTCTTCCTTCTTGACCTTATTTACAAGCTAAATTAAACAACAGAAATCTAATCGAGTAAATCTATTGATAGAGAGATATATAGGTTGAAGAGAGAGGGAAAGAGAGCTTTAATAAATTAATGAGAATATTATGGTCAAAGAGAGAAGGCAGAGGAAAAAAATCAGCTGCGACAGCGGCATTGATAAATGACAAACGCAGGCGGTTGTTGCCTGCCGCCTATTGTTCATGGGGAAAGGGAACAACACTCCAAGTTGCGAAGAAGTTGGAGGCAGCAACAACAATAACAACAACAGAACCAGCTGCAGTAACAAATATTAATATGCAAAGAAGTAGTAAAGAAATAATATAAAGAAAATCTATTACGATTTTCTGCAACGTGTCAGCCAGTCAGTCATGCTAATGATTGACAAATATTTTTGGAGTCGCAACTAATGATTTTTTTCTTGATGTATAGAAATTTCATCTCTATTTCGTTGAGAAGATGACTTTTCCACATTTTATGTTTATGTTTCATGAATCAATGGCCCCGTTGCACATTTTTATATTTTTGTTGTTGTTAATGTTGCTTTAATCAGACAATTGGATTTAATTATCATTGCGGCGATCGCTCATAATCTTTAATTTTTTTCACTGCGTCATCCGCCTTCGACAGCGGCGACTCACATACTTGTAGTAGTTTGCAGCATTGACCCAGCGTCGCTGCTGCCGTCACAGTCGCTGCTGCCATCAATGCCGGAGGAGTAAAGAAAACTAGTAACTAATAACAATGATTTATGTTTTTGTGGGTTGTAATTAAGAGAAAACAGAGAAATTATGCACAAAAATACACAACAAAAGCTCTAAAATTTTTTTTTCAATAAAAATAATATTATAATTACCTTTGAACAAATAATCATATTCATCTTCTCTTGCGCCCATTTTCGCACTGTGTTGTTGGTTGTTGTGGATGTTTTCTTTTGCTTTTATTTAACAATTCCTTCCTTCTTCTCTACTTGTTTTTATATCCTTATTTTCCCTTTTGTAGATTGAGTTTACGTTTCCCTGTAACTATGTTTTTTTTATTTTTTTGACGTTGAGAAAAATATAATACACGAACACACACACACAAATCACACGCACAATGAGAGTAGTGTAGTTGTAGGAGCAGCAGCAGCCGCGTTGTTACATGTGTATAAAAAAAGAAAGAAAAAATAATAAATTAGAGAAAAATTGACGGGCGGTAACTTTTTTTTATTATAATATTCTTCTTCTTGAGGCCGCTGCTGCGCTGCTTTTATTTGTCTTCGTCGTCGTCGTCACTGCTAGTAGTTGTAGTCCGTAGTGTCTTCTTTCCTTTGTCAAAATGTCTCGTTGTCAAAATTTGTGTTTCGTTTGTTGTTTTTCAATACAATATCAATTAATTTAAAATTATAAACACATGAAAACTCAATTTATTCACAATTTTTTTATAGTTTTAAGTAATTAACACAATAAGTTTTTAGTTATTTTAATTACGTTTCAATTATGAATATGATGAATAACTATGTGAATGCAGCAAAAATTTTCGCTGCAGTGTTGTCAAGTATACAAAACAACTGCCTACTGACTGCATGAACGATAGCTACAATCTTTGTTATCGATATGTAAGCACTTCGACTATTTGACAAATGAAAGTGAATGTCATGTATTTGTTGCCAGTGCAAGTGAGATGACGATATGTAAATGACAAACTTTAATTCGAACTGACTGACATGCGAGCTTCGAAAAGTGAACGTTATTTTTTGAATTTTTTCTATTTATTCAAAAATAATTTTATTCATTACAAAAATATTAATAAATATACATACATATAAAAGTAAGTAAATAATTTCAGTTAATACTCGAAATTAGCAAGCAACATAAAATTTTGCTCACTTAAAAATGCTAAATTACAATACAATTTGTTCTTTTAACAACTATAAAATTTGTATATAAAAAATATATCATATATAAAATTCAAATACGTGCACGTTGTAATGCAAAGGCAGGATATATGAGCAAAAGACCACCCAGAATGTAGGTCAACTTTGAGCCAATAGACCAAAATGCTAAACAAAAAATATATTATATAAATAAATTTCAAATAATATTAAAAGCAATTACCAATGGAGCCCACTACTGGACCCAGAGCACGTGCTAGCGCCCCTAATGAACGAAAGATGCCTAAAACAGATCCTTTTTGGTCATCATTGCCATATTTCGATACCAGCGTCGTTAGACATGTGACAGCAAAAGCTGTGGCTGTAATGGAAAATATCAATTTAAAGGATCTCCAATAGAGTTTAAAATGAATACATACATATAGCAAATAAAGACATGCCAGCATATAGTAAACCACTACTTTGAGCGAAGCCAACCAGTATAAATGCAGGCACAATAAGATATAAACTAAAGATGGCATAATTTTTGATTTTGGCCTCTGGCAGGCGACGCACTACAGAACCCTGAAGCAGAGCCATTATGATGCCTGAAATACACAAGATAATACAGAATTTTACATGTGATTTAATAAAAAAAATAAATTATACTAACCCGTTGTTAAAAACACTTTCGCTTGATCCATAGATGTATAGCCAAATTTATGATACATAAGAAATGTTACTGTAAACTCCAAACCAGAATATAGAAAAAGGTATAAAAAGTAAATCATTCCAATAGTACGCAAGGCATCAATATCCTTCTTGGGTACATTTTTGATAGCAGAGAATCTAAAAGAATCATAATAGAAAATATATTTTTCGAAAATGGTAAAATCCCAATCCAAGTGTCTGATATGCTTATCGTCTGTTTTGGTTTTTGTTTCATATTATCTAGAAAATTGTTGAGCTTTTGAAGGAAACACAAATTAAAGATTAATTACAGCAACTTGTCACACACTATAATATGTTTGCATTAGCTTGTCCACTGATAAGCAATACATGCTATGCCAATGAACACAAACGTGAGCAAATACAATTGTGAGACAAACAAGTGAGAATGCTTAAATTAATAATAATAATAATAATGAATGCCATAATGAATGCTTGAATCAGCACAAAAATGAAGCTTTATAAACATCATAATCACGTGGCGACGTAAAGCTAATTAAATCCAAACCAGTTAGCCAACTAACCTGAATATCGATGAGACATTGAGCAATTGTCCAGCATATGACATGGCTGATGAGATTTCGGAAACTCGTTTCTCCTAAAGGGAATTTGTAATTTATTTTAACAGAATTTATTATATTATTCTTACTCACCTTTGGCAAAGTTTCTTTAAGAAAAAATACTAAAACCATTAGATCTGCTATAGCCAATGCAAAAGCCAATAGAGATGGTAGCACAAACCAAGCTCCACCACCCGTGGATTTATCTGAGAATATTGCGAAAAGGGCACCAATCATGGGACCCACAATAAATCCCAATGAAAATGCTACTCCAACCAAAGCCATGCCACGGCTACGAGTCCGAACACTAGAGACATCTGTGATTATAGACATCGAGAGTGAAATGTTACCTTTGCTGATGCCACCAACGAAACGCGCCAATACAAACAAAGCAAAATTTTGCGAAAATGCCCAAATTAAATAAGAAAGAGCAATGCCAGACTAGAGACGCAAATATAAATTCAAATTTAATTCAATTTTAGATTTAAAACTGACTTACCGCACAAACTAATAGCACAGGTTTCCGTCCATAATAATCCGACAGACCACCAACAATGGGACTTGCAACAAATTGTAAGAAACTAAACATGGAACCAAGGAAGCCACCAAATAATACTGAGATATAGCGCTCTGGTGCTCCAACAAGCTCTTGGAACCACCGCACACTCGCCGTGAGTATGGCATACAACCCGGAACTATCATTCGAGCGATAATATTCGAGCAGGGAAGGCAAAAGTGGTAAAATTATTGTAAATGCCAATAAATCGAAGAGTAATGAGATGAAGACTACATAAATCATGGGATCACTTTTCTCTTTTGATTCAAGATTCGTTGAGTTTGGTTTTGTATTGACCACTTTTGTATTAGTTGTTGTTGTTTCCATTGTTTCCGCTTCATCGTTGTTATTATTTCTTATTTCAGACATTTTTCTTTTTATTGTATTGACAACGCCTTTTGCGGTTGGAAAATGAATTATTTTATTATTTATTTTTCTCAGCTATAAGAAAACTCCACGCAAGCAACGACTTAACTAAGTAAGGCCTTCAAATTCTTTTTTACAAGCGAATTACCAAAGTGAAAGTGCGGCGGTCTTTAAAAAATATCTAGCTTGTGGAGCCAAAAAACCGCTTCCATTGCTTTTATTTATTGTAAGTGGGTGGGTGTGTGTGTTTCAAAACATAAACAGCTGATCGCATGATGTCAGCTATGCATTGTGAATAACAAATTTTCAGTTTTTTCTGCCGCCCAAAAGCCCAAAGTGAGAAGAGTTCCATATAAAACAATTGAAAATACATAGTTTTAAAAAAAAATAATTTAAAATGTCCAAAGTAACTGTACAGGACATTGAAGCAGTTGATGACTACTGGGGTCCAACATTTCGTTCAATTTTAGAAGGTAAAATGCAATAAATATTAATTAAAAATACACCCCCTCAATTGTTTCTTACTATCCACATAGGTGACAATTCAAAAGCCATCACAGAGCAATTGGATCAACGCATACGTAGCCATGATAAGGATATCGAACGTATTTGTAATCTTTATTATCAAGGATTTATAGATTCAATACAAGAATTGCTGCAAGTGCGTACGCAGGCAAAACAACTGCATGATGAAGTGCATTCACTGGATAATTCATTGCAACAAATTAGTGTTTCACTCATACAACAAGGTAATGAGTTGGTGCGTGCACGGCAAATCGAATCGAATTTAGCCAGCGCAATTGAAGCTTTGAAATCATGTTTACCCGCATTGGACTGCTACACGAAATTCACGCAACAGGCTACCAATAAGCAATACTATCAATCGTTACGTACATTGGAAACCTTGGAAACAGAGCATTTAGCACGTCTGCAGAACTATCGTTTTGCCACACAAATGCGTCAAGCAATACCCGTTATAAAGGAGAACATACGACGCTCGTCGGAATCAGATTTTCGTGAATTTCTTGAAAATATACGCAAGTTCTCACCGCGTATCGGTGAGGTGGCCATTACGCATACTAAACAATTGCAAAAACGTGATATAAATGCAATAATACAAGAATTCAAATTGTCGCAGCAACAAACCAATGGCGATGATGATGGTAATAATGTTAGTGCCCAAGATCTAATTGATTTCTCGCCCATCTATCGATGTCTACACATTTATATGGTGCTGGGTCAACGTGAATATTTTGAAAAAGACTATCGTCAACAGAGAAGAGATCAAGCTAAACTTGTCTTGCAACCACCACCCAATATGCATGATAATCTTGAAGCTTATAAAACATACATTTGTGCTATTGTGGGTTTCTTTGTGGTCGAAGATCATGTCAAGAATACAGCAGGCGATGTAGTGACAAGTAGTTATTTAGAAGATTTATGGTCTACTTCATTGACAAAATTTGTCAATGAGATCAGCATGAGTTCATCATCATGTACAGATCCTAATATATTGTTGCGTATAAAGAACTTAATAATGCTTTCGATAAACACGTTTAAATGTTATGGTTATACAGTGAATATACTATGGGAACTACTGCATAATATGAGGGATCATTATAATGAGGTAAGCCACCTTTGCTGTATAATATATAACAGTCTTCTATAAAAAAAAAACAACATTACTTTATAAGGTTCTCCTGCAACGTTGGGTTCATGTTTTTCGTGACATTCTCGACAAGGAACAATTCTTGCCTGTGATTGTTGATAATCAAGAGGAGTATGAATCTATCATCGAACGCTTTCCATTCCATTCGGAACAATTGGAAAATGCTCCATTCCCCAAAAAGTTTCCTTTCTCGCGAATGGTACCCGAAGTCTATCATCAGGCCAAGGAGTTTATGTATGCATGCATGAAATTCGCCGAAGAATTGACACTGTCGCCAATGAAGTAGCTGCCATGGTGCGTAAGGCTGCCAATCTACTGCTAACTCGCAGTTTTAGTGGTTGTCTCTCGGTTGTTTTTCGTAATCCCAGTATTACGCTTATTCAACTTATACAGATTATCATTGATACTCAATATCTAGAGAAGGCTGGCCCATTTTTGGATGAATTCGTTTGTCACATGACAAATACAGAGAGCAATATATCACAGACACCATCAGCAATGTTTCATGTTGCTCGTCAGGATGCTGAAAAACAAGTTGCCGTACGAATTTGTTCTAAGATCGATGAATTCTTTGAACTTTCCGAATATGATTGGCTCTTGGTTGAACCACCGGGCATTGCTTCTGCATATGTCACTGATATGATTTCATATCTCAAAAGTACTTTTGATAATTTTGCTTTTAAACTACCCAACATTGCCCAAGCTGCCTGTCGTCGTACTTGTGAGCATATAGCAGAGAAAATCTATTCCACACTCTATGAAGAAGAAGTTAAACAATCTCAACTGGTGCATTAACGCAAATAAATTTGGATTTGTTACAATGTGAATTCTTTGCCGCCTCCGAACCGGTGCCGGGTCTTCGAGAAGGTGAACTAACAAAGTATTTTTTAAAAAATCGTCAACTTTTGGATTTGCTTATTATGGAAGAATGGAGTACATATTTACATGATTATGGTAAACAAGAGAATCGTTATCATTTAGTACATCCACAATCGATTATTGTCATATTGGAGAAAATTAGAGAGGCTGATAAGAAACCAATGTTTTCGGTATTACGTAAAAATGATAAAAAGAAATTGTTGGAAACTGTTCTAAAGCAACTGAAGCATCTTGCTGAAAGACAAACTTAAACTTGTAGTACTATGTACTTTGTAATATTGTATAAAGTGATTTTAAGCTTATAAAGTTGATGATATTATTAAAATGGATTCAAAATATAAATGATATGATTTCTAAAATCATAGTTTTTCTTAAATGGGATCAATAGATTCAAATTACATGATGGAAACATTATGATACATGATATAACAAACAGATTTTATTAGTTTAAATAAAGCTAACAGAAAAATTTGCAATTGAAAACTAAACATATTGCAATTTAATAAAAAGGTTTTTTGCTGCTCTAAAGATGATTTTACAATATCAATACAAATCGCCAAAAGACCACTTTATTGTTCTCGCTTTCAGCAAATATGTGAGAGATAGTTGATCCAGTATCGACAATTTCCACCTAGTCCATGGTATCGTCCTATTTTGTTCGATTTTGCTAGTTTGAAACTGTTTGAATCAGTTTCTTTTCGTAGTACTCAAGTTTCTTGGATAACTTTATTGGTATACTGATTTTGCAATACTTAAGTTGTTTTAATGGCATCCTCGCTATTGAATCAGTCAGTTCAGCCCTTTTGATTAAGAATTTTGAATTATTTTTTATGGTAACTCAACGCATTTATTCCATGAACCTGAAATTCTAATTCTTGAGTCTAATAAAACAAACAACTCTTGAGTCTAATAACTGATAATATTGTTTTAACTGCAAGAGAACTGTAGCATATATTTCTGAAGCCACGAGACTGAACATGAAGATGATTTTGTTGGATGTTTCTAAACGTAGTTTTTTCAAAATGATTTTAAATAAGTTTATTTAAACTAAACTCTTCTTTTACCTATAAAACGTTTAATCATATCGGAGATTTTATCGATGTTTATTAATTTTGTTTTTTTTTATTTTCGGCTAACATAATTTTACATATTACAATATTTTTATCGTTTTTATAAAAGACAAATTGGAACTCTTTCGTATTTACGAAATCCTCTATTTTTTTTTTTTATATGATTTCTATTATTTTTTTGATTATTTACAAAGCTTCTTGCCCCACTAAATGGTTAATATTTTCTCTTTTGTTTGTTGTGTATTATTAAGAAGCAAAAATCTAATTATTTTAATTATGAATGATTTAAATACCAAATGTGTGTTGTTTGCTATTATTATTTTGCTTACTAAACTTGTATACTAAACTCAATGAGTACATCATCATAATCGTCATCATCACCATCTGAGTGTTTGCCAAGCAATCAAACAAACAAATTCCGTCATCAATGGATTGATCAAACAGCAACCATTAAAATTTGTATCTGTCTGTGTGTATATTAAATGGGTGTTTGTGTGTGTATATATGTGTGTGTGTGTAAATATCAAACAACAAAAACAAAAACTAGGTTCTATGTTACGTATACAATATATTCTGGTTGTCAACTTTTTGCCTCTAAATGTTTTGGCGCATCTGCATAGGTAAATTTCAAACGAAATGCTTCAGCGAGTAGTACATTAATTTGACGGTCAGACCAGTTGTGAGTGGGCAGATTTTGTAGCAATAACATGAGGCCCTGTGAATAGTTTAAAAAAAGATTTGAATCAGAATTGAAATTGATTTTAGCAGTGAGGCTTTTACTTGAAAATCATGCTGCTGCATGAGTTGCTCCTTCCAATGTAAGAGAAAAGCAGCACACACATATAAATGAAACAACGCAAAGCCATCGGACTCAGCGAGATACGTATCCCATAAACGTATGGTGCAATGCAATGGAAGTTCACGGGTTAATAGATTATTCATCCAGCGAAATGAAAATTGCAGATAATCAACACCATGTGTTTGTAGATGACGATGGAGATTACCTAAGCATCATAAAATAAACTCAAAATAATTAAATTATAAATTACATTCACCAGTGTCCCATATGCTCACCATCAATGCGTTGTATCAGATCCTTTAATTGATTAACCTTTTCTTGTATGCCCAATTGAGCAAATATATAATTATCTTGTATACAATCTAAGAATTTTGATAAACACCAAAACGAATCGGCTTCAATGGCATTACGTGTCTCTTCAGGAAGTGAACCTATATCAAGTTTCTCCAAATCCGTTTCCGGAGCAAGGACTTCTTGTAGGAAAACAATAAAAAATGGCGTTACCAAGTCATTAATGCCTTGAACATAACCCGAGGCGGGATGACGTATGGCCCAAATGAAAAGGATGCGTTCAAACATTTCTTGAACTAATCGTTGTTGGAAGAGCGCAATTTGTGGATTCATGCGTGGCACATCGATATGTATCTACAGATCGATAGGAAATAAATCTTTTTAATAAAGACTTCATTACAGAAATAGCATAGATTTCTACCTGTCGGTATGTATCCTGTTGCGTTTCATCTTGACTATCCACTTTAAAGTAATTATGTCTTAGATCTTGATACCCTTGACGTTTACTTTCTAAAACAGCATTACGTCTTTCACCTGAAGGTGGTAAATATTTTGATAATAATCGCCAACTGACTGCTCGCATCTGCATAGAAGAGAGATTTATTTAAAATTTAATTCAATATTTATTGCTTTAAGAGATTGTATAACCTTTCTTGGCACTCCCGACCAACTGAGTTTCTTTAAAGCAACCAAATCCAATAGTGGTGAGTCAAGTAATGTCTGGAATTTCTCAATTTTTGTCTCATATTCAGTATCCTGTGAGTTTGAGCTGAATTTTTGCAATTGCGGCCTCCCTGGATAAGCATGCATGCTACGTAATCTGGGTCTACTATACAAATAGAAAATATTTAAAATAATAACAAATTAAACCTATAAAATTAACTTAACAAAATAAAACCTGTTAAAATTGTTCTAATATCATTGAAGGTATTTTGTTATTATTATTAGTATTATTATTGTTTATTTATGCAAAATAAATTGTTTCCATGAAATTTAGTAAAATAAATTCTTGTTTAAACAGATGTTTCATCCAAACAAAAGAAAACATAAATATAAACAAAAAACATTTGAAATTTCATACAGTTCTTGTTGCATTTCTTACCTATTTTCATGGCCATCAACAACTTTTTGTTCATTTCTTTGATTCTGTTCCTTATTGTCAGCAGTCAGTTTGGCCTTTTGGTCTTCTGAAACATTTGTCTCCGCCAAACTACTACTACTGTTGCCGCTGCCGTCAACACCGCTGCCGCTATGATTCGTTTGATTTGTGACATTAGACTGATAATGGGGCTGGTGTTGTTGATGCTGATGATAATGATTACCACTAGTACGTGAATGTGTTTCAATCACATTTAATGCAACAGTTTGTGACACTTGGCGGGAAATGCGCGCATCTAAAAAGAAACACGAAATACTCGTATATCAGAATTTCATATATGTACTAAAATAAGATATTCAAATTCTAATTTGTAATAGTAATAATAATAATTTGTTTATAATTATTGCAACTCAAGCGTGACACAGGTTGACTAAGTAACGACGAAATACTTACCCCCGCTACCATCTGCATTACTGCTAATTATACAGAATTCATCATCACCCGTGTCCCAAGCATCGCTCACAGATTGCTGGTAATCACGAAAGGTTGATACCATATTTTTATTACCTCCGTTGTTGCTGCTGCCGTTCCCAACACCGCCAACTCCACCACCACCACCAGCACCAACACCAACACAATTTGTTAAATTGCCGTTTGAGCCACCTCGTAAATTTGTCAAATCTCTCTTAGGACTTGGCCTTCCAGGCACTAAACGTCCACTATTCTTCCAAAATGAGTTTGCTGCTGTTGCTGGTACCACAGTTGCTAATGGTGTCTCTTGTTGTTGTTGTTGATGATGTTGATGATTCTGTTGTTCTTGATGTTGTTGCTGAGATTGTTGCGTTTGTGTTATTGTATTAGCTGACTTTACATTATTTTCCATAGTATGTGGCGAGAGACAATTAAATTTTCACTGTTGATTATCAGACGTTATCAC
This sequence comes from Amiota minor, assembly GCA_037043295.1. Taxonomy (NCBI): domain Eukaryota; kingdom Metazoa; phylum Arthropoda; class Insecta; order Diptera; family Drosophilidae; genus Amiota; species Amiota minor. The sequence goes on along the minus strand of JBAMAW010002155.1, from coordinate 4,640,088 downwards.
AAGATTTTCGTTGGCCTTCTGCCAATTATGTTGAATAACCTTTATTAATTATTTATTGCAATTACATATTGTTGTTCTTATTAGCGTTAAGTTGGCTTATTTCTTATTGTTGCGGCTTAATTTTCATAAAATTTTAATAAATAAATTTCGCTAGAAGAGGAAGCAGCAAATTCAGTGACATTCAAATGGAAGAAAGGAATTTAAAGAGGTGGTCCAAAACCTTTCCAATAATAAATCATTAAAAGGATTATTTATTTCTAAAACAAACTTTTAATTACGAAGTTCCCAGATTTTATAATAAATTAAGAAAGATTATATATAGTACATTTTAATGTTGAAATCAAGTAATTTTCTTTGTGTGCGCATTATAATAATAAATAGTGGGCACATGTGACTGACAATGTGGTTGGCCACTGTGACTGGCAAATAGATGAACCAAATCAAGTAGAAGAAGAGCAACAGTCAAAGCGCGGCGCAATTGTCGGTGTAATTTTTACCTGCTGCTGATAAGCGCAAGCACATAATTTTTTGTAATTAAATTCATTAATTTCTATATAAAAATATGTGCTGTGCATGCTGATTTATACCTAAACCCGAAATACACATAACAACAAGATGCAAAGACAGGAGGAAATCATAACACGTTTGAAGAAGATCTTTGATATTTTTCTACGCGAGAATTTCGCCACAACAAACAATGTTTACTTCGAAAAGCTTTTGTCGCATTTACAAGCGAAGGGTGAGTAGTAGTGTGTGGAGAAGTGGTATTAAAGTGGCCTACAAAAAATGATTCCGGAATCTGATAAAATTCTTACAGAAAATGGGTTTATTGTGCAAGAGCCTTTGTCGACAGATTGGATTGATAGTTGCCTAATTCTAATCACGGAGAACATCAATCGAGTGCATCCAAAAGTGATATCATTCATGTTAAACTTTTGTAGTTATCTAGCATCAAATGAATGGGCAATATTGAAATTAAAAGAGCGTAATATCATATTCAGGCAAGAAATAATGTAAAACTTGATTATAATATTATAAAAAGCAAAACGTGTTTTCCATTTCAGAACTATACAATTCATGCAGGCGCATAGCCTAGATTCTACGCCCTCAATAAAACTGGGCTTCGTTCGCCTATTGTCTACTCTTAGTCAGTACAGCATGGGCATGTTTTATATACGACAAAATGGTGCTTGGTCTCTACTCATTGACTTCTCGAACAATGATCACACTCTCTATGTGGTGCGGGAGGCAAGACAATTGCTTTATCAATTGCTCTACAAATACTCGACCAAAATGAAAGATGATGCTATTGTTTTGGAGATTCTTAAAGAGATTCTCAAACCCATTAATGAGAATATATTCAATTTGAATAATGATGATGAGCACATAACCATAAGAGTTGATGATACCGAATTACAACATAAATTAGGATCAACTTTGGATTTGTTATCGTATATATTACAGCAAACTCTTGAGTCAGAGGAAAAAACAAATCTTACGCATTTACTGAAAGAACATCATAACATTCATGTAACCATGTACAAACTGAAGAAAATGACACAAGATACAAAATTTCGTATAAAAATATTGGAGACCTGGACAAGTTTCAATTATGCCACATTGGTATATGAAAAACTTCTCAACCCGGAGGCTAGTGGAGATCCAGATAGCTTTAATGAATTCGGTTTGAATTTTTTCAATATGATGAAAAGTTGTGTGGAGCGTTCCGATGGGATGGCTTTCATAAGGCTAGCTGAACTTTATCATGTTTTATGGAAAAAATTGGGTAAACGTGCTCCCAAAGAGATTATCATTGAAAATCAACGTGTTCTCTTTGAGAATCAATTGATTTGCTTACACATGATGTTATTGTTCTTCAGCTTTAAGAATCATGATGAAATGCGTGGTGAAATCTTTGATTCTTACACAATAAAATTATGTGACATCTCTTGTGAACAAACGCATCGTTTATGCTACAGTGTACGTGATGCCTTTTGTACAACTGATGGTGTTTTAACACGTAAATATACCGTCGATTTGCATCTCAAATGTATACTTAGTATACTTTCGTTGGAGAATATTTTAGAACGAGAACAAGCAGTGGTTGTGTGCCAGACATTGTTACATATGTTAAAGGAAATTGTTACGTTGCATTCCAGTGATAATCATCAACAATCGGATATGTGTCAGTTTTCTGTAAGCGGTTATCGTGAGTTATATCCTTTGGGTTCGGAAATTATCCTACAAGATCCTAAAGTTCTTCATGCCGTCATGGTTGGTTTACAAAAACTTATAGAACGTTTCAAAATCACATGGAAAGAATCCGTAGAAACAATTGGTCTAGTTAATATGGTAGCATTTATTTTGGAAAAAAATTTCCTAGATGCTAGGGTAAGTCGATTTAATGTGTAATGATTTTACTCTATTATATTTAGTTACATCTATTTCCAGAGTACCGTCCAAGCCTTGAAGCTTGTACAACTTGCCATTGAGCATTTTCTATCACCAAATATGGCTTTGCTAGTCGATAGTCTTGAGGGCTCAGGCTTATTGTGTGTGGGTCCAATTATTGCCAAACGTTTGCATGACACTCATTGGGAAGTGCGTGATACTGCACTGGAGCTAACCACATCAATTGCTGATATATCACGTTTAAGTGAGTTGGTAACAAAATATGAAAATATATTGAAGTCACTTTGTATCGATCGGACGATACTTTCTCACTTTTTTACTTCGATCTGATCAGACGTGCTTGAATAACTATTCAACTTGAACACTGAATGACGACAAGATCGAAGGCTTCTTTTATTTGCTTTGACTTTCCTTACTGACTTTACTTGACAAATTGTATAAATGCTAATGCTATCGGAAGCTCCTTCCTGTTTGTATTGTATGGATTATCCTAAAGAAGGGCATTATTGAAACTGTCTCTCATAGTAAACGCTCCTTCTTTTTTCTATTACATAGCCAATCTCTGGCATTGCTCTGAGTTATTCCCAGCAAAACTGCACTTTTTATAAAACTCGGAATAATATTCTATTTTATTTTCATTAGAATTTCCTGCATTCCAACGGTTTTTGATGGACTTCAAATTACCACCAATTGTCTATGAAATGGTTAAACATGACTCTGAGCCTTACGTTCGTGCCTCTGCGTTCAAATGCCTTTCCAAAATGGTCTCAATAAATATGATATGGGAAAATGATTTAAGCCAAATGGATCTTATTGTATGTTTTTGAACTTAAATCCACATTTAATGTAATTGTACTTGTCTTTATAGGATCATCTGCTCTATGTACTTTATAATGACAATGAGGACATTGTTCGAATTGAAGCCATACAAACATTGTCGGTCATTTATGAGAAACGCAAAATCCCGCTCAAGTACAAAGATACATTATTCTCAACACTCAACTATTGCGTTGTAGGTGATCATCATTGGGAAGTGAAAACTAATGCTATAGGTTTTTGGAAAACAGAATTCCATCGTCAGCTTCAAAATCAAGGAATGATAGACGGTGTTTTCCCTTCGGTCACGTTTTCAAAAGAACATAAGAAAATTGTTACTCTAACAGAGCGTGAAATTAAATTGCGTATGGCCAAAGTCATGGCGGAAGTGCAACATTATGGTTACTTTGGTATATTGCTCAAGTGTATTAAGGATGAATATGCTATAGAAGTAACTAAACTTGTTATAAATGGCATACATTTAATGTTTGAAAAGATGCAAAAATTTGGTCTAGAAGCGATTGTCGATGAAATTGATGCCTTAACCTCAAAGGATAGTGCATGTGCTGATAGTAATTTCTTTACAAGTAAACCATTGACACCACCACCTTCGGTTGAATCCACTATTAATAATGAAGAAGTCGATGATGTTATTGAGGCAATACTAGAAGCTAAAGATATTCAATTATTGGAGAAAGTTTTCGATACACAAATGGAGATCAATAATTCTTCGTTGGATGATGATAAAAATCGACATATTGATGCATTCTTCTATAAACAATATGCCATAACATTACGCGATTTTATTGATGCTGTACGTAAAGTCGATTTAGATAAGCTTTTGAATCAACAAGAAGAATGGTTGCAGTCCACGGAAAGTTTCATATCATTATTGGATGATTTCTTGTTCGCAATCAAACATGATGATGAGAATATAGTGTCTGATTGTTATTGAAAGTCAATTGTTTTTAGTAAACATACATATATTAATACTACAGTTAAATAAATAAATTCATATTTTCGTAAAATTAATTTAAATACAAACGATTGTTCATTTCTGAAAGAGAGAAACTATTAGCTGATTGTAGTCATGTATAATAATTGAACACAACACATTAAATCCTCGATTTGAATGTTATTGAGCAAATTTTGAAGATTCTGGCACGTAAGCTACAGAGAACCTTGCAGAAGAATGACAACAAACATTGTCTGTAAAGATGGAAAATTTAGTCTCCCCGATGTCCAGATGTTTATTTGTGCTGTATGCTCTTCACGCAGTTAATATTATTATAAGTTTGTAATGAAGTTTGTAACAGACAAAAGATATCAGAGACCCCATAAAGTATCTACATACATATATTCTTGATCGACGATACGAGCTGATTTATCCATGTTCGTCTAACTGTCTGTATGTATGCAAACTAGTCCCTCAGTTTTCGAGCTAGAGCGCTGAAGTTTTGTACAAAGATTTCTTTTCACCAGACGCAGTACATTTGACCGAATCAGGCGAATCAAATAAGCATAAGTCAAATCAATGTCATATTCCTGTGAGTTGAATCACAGAAGCAACGGCAAAAACGTGTTGAGTATTACATACAACTTAACATTTTTTTTTCTAATTTCGTAAATGTTGTTATTGTTGTTTACGTATTAATAAATTAGATTTAAGACAAAACTGTAACTAAAATAAAATTAAATTTAAATTAGAGATAGCGCTGTGATTGTACGTGATGCTCATGCACTTTATAGCACTTTTTATTCCAATTACTCGACAACCATAAACTTTCGAAACAAAAACAAATTCAAGTCAAAATTCGCTCCTTTCCGATTTACTCGTCTGTTTCAATTTTACGCTAACGTCGTATTCTTCTCACCCGCGCGACTCTGAATCGCCTAAAAGCCCATCACTCGCTACTTTTCGACACACTCGCTATGTTTTACTCGTTACTTTAAGTCGAAATTCGACTTTTGGCGGAGTAGTATATACGCGCGATTTTTTTCAGCCGTCGGCAAATTGTTTTCCATGAAAATCGTTTTAAAGAATATTAACAATTCGATTTTTTAGTTTTGTCCATTAATTAATTAAAAGTCGAAATTCGAAGAAGAAAAACATTCGGCAGCGGTGTATTTGTCAATCGCAGCGCGTTGTTTTTTTGTGTGTGTTGCGTCTTCTGTTTTTCTTTAATAATCATAATAAAAATTTGTTTAATGTGAGAAAAATGCATTTATTCAAACGTAAAGCAAAACGCAAACATTGTTTGCATGGCCTGTAAATATTTGAAGAATGCAAAGAAGAGTGCGTGTGCTTTTGTTTAATTGCTGTGAAATTCAATGGAAAGAAAAGAAAATGAAATGAAAAAATACATATAAATTGTGTGTGGGGTGTAACATATTAAAATAAGAGGAAGACGACGACGAGCAGTAGAAATAGTAAAATAGCAAGCACCGCCGCAGAAATAGCAAAAGGAGACGACGACGACATCGTCAACAAAACGAAAAGCGCAATAGAAACAACAAAAAATAACAAAAAGAAAAGCAGTTGCGGCTGGAATAGTGACAGCAGCAGCAGAAGTTGAAGAAAAATGAGTTCAAGTTGTGAAAGGTGTGTACCGTTATTACTTACTACTACTACATACAATAACGTCTCAATGGCGTCAACTATGTTCGCTGTGTTGTTATTGGAATGAAATGAGTCTTGACTTTTGTGGTCCCAGTATGGTGAAACATGAAACATACACTACTAATGAATGAATGAATGCCGACAGCGACGTCGGTCGTCGGTGAAGACACTGAATTTGTTTGTTTTGCCAAATTTGGACACTTAAATGCTGCCCATAAAAATTAACACATTAGTTTGTTGTTGTGTTACTGAAAATGGTTTACATTGTTGTTGTTTAGTATGAGTGAGTTTGAAGCTTTTTTAAATTAAAAATGCAAACGAAATTCTGCGTATTTTAATGTTCAGGGAAGTATCAGCAGCAGCAGCCGCTGTAATGCAGTCGAAAGCAAGCAAGCAGCTTTAGTAGCATTTTGGCTACCGCGCCCACCCACCCTCTCTCTATATTTTCAAACACACTTCAAGGCAGCAGCACCAACAGCACGCACCCATAGGATTTGTTTAAATGTTGTGTGTCACTCTCTCTATAAGTGTTGCTCACTCTTTTCACCAACACTCAGTTATGTTTAAGGAACTCTCTCATAATTAAAGCACTCTCTTATTTGAAGTGCGTTGTTGGGTTAAATATTTTTGCATACGCTCAATTAATTTTTCTCACTCTCTCTTTCTCTCTCTCTATCCTTGTTGCTGGTTCTTATTATCTTGCTTTCTTGTATTTATTTTCTAGTTATGTTTCGTTTTTATATTGTTTCTTTGTTTTATATCCTTGTTCTAGGAAATTTAATGCAAGTTTTTTTTTTTTTTTTGTGATATTAAAATCGATTTTCTTTTGCAAGGAGCGGCGTCAACAGCAACAACAACAACAATATTAGAATGACGACAGTTATTCACTCACACACTCATTCAACTGTTGTTTGCGCACGCAAGAGGCAAGAGAGATGGGTGAGAGAAGAGAGCTTAGAGTGTTTGTTGTAACATTTATTGAATGCAATTTTATATTTTTGTAAGGAAAAACCGGAAAATATTTCAATTGAGATTGTGTGTGTGAGCAATTAAGGAAAACAAAAAAATAAAAGGAATAATTTATAGAAGTAAATAATAAACTTAAGAAAAGAAAACTTTAAGAATTTAAAAATATGTAGGAGCAAATTTTTCAAATATCTTAAATATTCATAGAATCAATTTGTAATTTATAAAAGATTTTTCGTTTATTTTTTGCTGACTCTCACTCCCCCTTGGAACACTTAAAGTTCTAAAATAAAGAGAGAGCAACAAAAAAGAAGAACTAGAAGAAGAGGAAGGAAGGAAATTCAAATGAAAATGTAAAAAAGAATGAATGAATGAAGAATGAAACATTGAATGAAATTTGTATTCACATGACTACTTTGTATTTATATATGAATGTAGATGTAAAGATGTGTGTATTTGTATGTATTTGTGTGACTGTTGTTTATGTAGGGCGTTCGATTTTGGTTGTTGTTTTCTGTTTTTTTGTGTGGAGTCTCTGATGATGAAGAAACTTTTTTTAGTTTATGTTTTTCTGTATTTATAATGAATTTCCTTGTTTTTCTTTTGACTAAAACATGTGTTTGTTTGTTTGGTTGATTTGTTTGTTGCATCTGCTTAGACATGTTTGTTGTTTTTGTTGTTATGTTTTTTATGTAGTTTATACATACATACATACATACATACATACTACATATTTCGGTTTCATTTTTATTTGAATTTTTTTTTGTTTTTTTTTTTTTAAATTTATACTTTTGAATGAATAATTTCACTAATGAATTTCTCTGGTTTTAATTCTGTATTATTACAGAATAGAATGGGTGGAGATCATCGAACCACGCACCAAGGAGCACATGTATGCGAATCTAACCACAGGCGAATGCGTTTGGGATCCACCTGAAGTAAGTAAAAATTTATGCATAATTTATCCTTGTTTTTTTTTTTAAATGTTTTAAGAGAGAAAAATGAATTTGCAAGCACGATTTCGTCAGTCTATGCAATTTATAGTCATTTATTATAAAGAAACTATAGTATACTTCTAGGTAAATTACACTCATAGGATTAATTAGATTAGATTACAAAAACATTTATCATGATTTTTCCTATAAAATATTATTGAAACGATCTAATAAAAGGATAAGTAGATTTTATCCCTTATTTGTTTGCTTCAGTAGAAGATCATCAATATAAATTATACTTGCATCCCACAAGAAATTAGTTCCAATACCAATTCACCACAACAAGGCAACAACTCACCACCACCGTTGAGATGAACGCACTGCCTAATGTAGAAATTAGAGATATCTGCAAGGCACAGAATGCAACAAAATGGACAAGAAACAACGAAAACATTGCATAGATCAGATTCGTAATCAGCCAGAGAACCTATTAACTTAGCAAAGAAGTCACTAAACGGCACAATAAACAATGCAAGACGATCAGGAAGACCACCCAACAGACGACACGAATGCTGGACTTTGGGATTGACTATCAACTTTCCCTACATTTTCTAATATTTTCTGTATTCCAATTAACAAACGATAGAAGTTCAAAGCATAACTATTACATCCTTAATAAAGAAGATCATTCATCTCCTATTTTGTAGTGAACTTTATTGCTTTAACGTTTCCTTTATCTCCAAAAACATTGCTTAAAAATGCATATTGCAACCAACCATAGATATACACAAAATTTCATCTTATTAAACTAAGATTAACATTAATACGAGTACTCCCACAGCCGCCCTCGCATCCCTTATTAAACATTTGTCTATATCATAACTTTAAAGATTATGAATCACTAAAAATAACGAAAAATATACACGCACATTAAAGTCTCATTTTATGTTGATAAATTTATGAGATCTACAATGTCGCATGGCCTATTAATGTCATAGACACCATGCCATGCCATGCCATGGCATCTCCATACCCTTACGCATGCCAAACAAAAGACGACCGACCGAGAGATCAACCAAGTTGTCGTTGTGATATTGCTCTGCCTCTGCCGTATGCTCATTTTCATGCTAATAACGGTGAGGTGTCTGTGATGTGACTTTATCTTTTATTTGTGACTTAGTCAGTCTGTTTGTTTGTTAGTTTGTTCTGTTGCTTTTGTCTATCTATGCAAACGATAATAAAAACCCCTCCAGACAATAACTGACGACGACGACGGACCTCTAACGTCGCGTCGTTGCGTTGCAATAAAACGGCGCTTACAAATGAGATTCTTTATAACTCGACTCGAGTGTATCTGACGCCTGCTAGTCTGCCTATCTGACTCTAAAATATTTTACCACTTCATACACATAGCATATACAATACTACATATCTTTTTTCTCCGGAAGTAGTGAAAAATTCATTGATTTTGTTTTTGGTTTTATGATGTTTATATACAAAACACTTATACACTGGCACTTATTTCTATACATGCACATGCACTAGTAGACATGGTATGTGCGAAAGGACATATCGCATATCGCATTTTGCTATTTCTTTTCTCTTTTATACTCTTTTCATCGTCATCATCATTCTTCTCCTCTTCTTGCATGTGTCATGCTTAATCAAAAGGACTGCAAGTGTTTGATGTGGTTGTGATGTTGGGGTGGGTAAGTGGGAGGTAAATGGGTGTTTTCTGTCTGCCTCCTGCGTATGATGAGGAGTGACCGTTTGTTGCGATTTATACTTCTCTGTGCTTGATTGTTGCTGCTTCGACCTTTTTTTTCTTTTTTTTTTTTTCGTTGGAAAAGTGAAAAGAAATATTGAATGAAAAGAAAATACAAAAAAAAAAAAAGAAAACACCAACAAGAAGAACAACAAAATGAATGAACGGATGACGATGATGTGTGCAAACATTGCATGCATGTGCAACGAACGAACGAACGAAAGAAGGACGGACATCATTTGCACAGTTTGGTTTTACTTTTCTTTACTGTGCTTTGCTTTTGCTTAATTTCACTCTCACTCTCAATAGAGTAAAGTAAACATGCACAAACACATGCATTCCACATTCACCTACACTCACTCAAATATACACACATACATATCTACGAGGGTCATTCAATAATTAAAGATGGATAATCAATTGTAATTTTTTGAAATTTAACTCATGCCGTAACGCACATAAAAGAGCTACGCTCTAATAAAACTTTCAAAAAATGGGTTTGTTGATGCAACCTCTTCCTACCTGGATTCTAGAATTGAGTCTCTTATGATTATTATTTGTTTGGCTCATTCAACATTGCCAAGACTGCATCATGTATGATATATGTACATACCAAACGACCCTCGTATTTTGAAAGAAGATATATGCTTACATGTATCTGTGCTTCTGCTCTGCCTCTGTGTGTGTGTGTTAGTGTGCAAGCGCCGCCTGGCTCAGCCATGTGACTGCGCAAAATTTACTGACCAAAGTGCAGGAAGCAGCAATAAGAATAACAACAACTAAAACAACAGCAACAAATATGGCATGGCCTCATTCCGACATGACGTTATAATGAATATAATTCCATATCTACATGTGTATGTGTGTGTATCTGTGTAAATTTATTTGTATGCACTTTGTGAATCCTTTTCGATGCGCAATATAATCTTTTTCTTTATTATGAAAGCAAAAAATGTAAAAAACTTTACTTCTTCCGCTTTCAAAAGGGAATAAAGTAACAAGAATGAAAAGGAATAACAAAAAGTACAAAAACAAAAAAAAAAAAAAAAAACTAAAATTTGTCACGCGTATAACGACACAATTTCCTTTAGTGTTTATTGCTATAGGGTTACCTTACTCCCTTTTTGATTTGCAGCAACCCTTTATCATTCTGTTCGTTCGCTTGATATATAATATCTCTTTCTTCTTCTTCTTTGACTTTCTGTTGAAATAATAATAATAATAAGAAGGAGGCACAGGAATAACAACAAATATATAAGTATAACAAAAGGCCACAAAATCATCGTGTGCATTTTGAAATTAGCAACAAATGACGCTTGCTCCGACTGCTTTCCTTGTCTGTCTACTTTGCCTGTTAAAGACACATGATGATAATGTTGTTCATGGGGCTCATTTTGATAATGATGATGTTAGTTTACTTAGTTTCTTTTTACATTTAATTGTTGTTATAGTGAACAGAAGTTTCTTTCTTTCTTTCTAATTTACTGTAGTTCTCATGTTATTTCTACTGCTACACACAGTGGCGCCTTTTGAGTAGTGTTAAGGCCTTGGGTTCACGTTTAAAAAAATAAAACAATTGTAAAAATATTACAATATGTTTGTTAAAGCAGTCTAAGCTTATAAGTATAGATATGAGGCTCCCGATCTGTTGCTAAATACAAATTAGAAGAGAATAGTATAAAAAAACTGCTCTGCACAGATGGAGTTCATCCAGAAGCCTGAAAGACCGTGTTACTCTCCCTAAACTCGAGGTCTTCAAAGAAAGGTTTCCCGAGAAAACGGGTCCTTTCCCCAAGCGGTGCAAGACAGTTGCATAGGAGGTGTTTGATACAATCTGTGTCTTTGTGTGTGCCCGAAGGGTACCAAACAGAACCCTATTGCAGAGACTTCGTTGTCCGTTAGTCCGTCTTCGAGTCATACCTCATGAACCGTAATAGCTAGAGAGTTAAAATTTTCACAGAATGTGTAGTTCTATCCGGACAAAAGCAATGCTAAAACGAAAATATTTTCAAAAATTTAAAAAGGTCTCCATACAAGAAATTTTTTGGTTTGTATGTGATATGCGATCCAGTAACCCCGCGATCTTCAAATTTGATTGTTTAGTGGCTATACATCACAAACTTATAATGTCGTTATTTCAGTTTGATTTGGACTACTAGGAGGGGTACCTTCCATACAAACCCACCATTAAAATTCAGGTTCTTATTAGAAAAACTTTTTTAGATTTTTGGAAGCAGCTAAATCGAACACCTGGGGAGTACTTCCCATACAAACCCCAATCTGGTGCGGAACCCTCCATGTATGAGCCTGACTCGCACTTGGCCGATTTTGTATTTATGTTGGTTGTAAACCTGCATCCTGCGATCCATTAAGGCTCCTATCAACAACCAGATTCTATTCTTGTTGGAGATCTGTTCAGGTTGATTTTTAGGCCAAATAAATTAGCATATCTGTGGCTGAAACTCTACAATCTTAGTTGACTTCCATGCTCGTTACCCTTAAACGGTCCTAGTGCAGCTAAATGGTGTTTTTTTTTTAGAGGTGCACAACTTTGAGTTGGCAACATTTCTTGAAGTGACAACCGATTTTGATTTAACAGCGGATAGTTACTTTTTGTTTAGTTTGGCTTGGCATTTCATTATAGATACACTTACACCAGAGCAACGCTTGCAAATTATTGAAATTTCTTATCAAAATAATGGATCTGATTCGAATAATTATGGATCGCTTTTGCATCACACTTACTCTTAATGATAATATGCATCCCGTAAGACGCCGAATGGTGCGCACTTTCATTGAAATCGGTTTCCTTATTCTAGAATTTGCAAATAAATTCCGGGAGCCCCTTTGGTTTGTGTTCGGAGGAGTCTTCCCCCTTTAGGAAAACACGCCTATGCCATTTCTTGTTAATGCTTCATTTCCCTTTTCCCTTTGTTTGTTGTTGTTTACTGAGCTTTACTTTTGTTGTTGTTGTTGTTGTTGTTGCTTTCATTTGCTTCACTTGTTTTTGTTTGTTGCCACTTCGTATTTCCCTTTAACTGTTGTCCTTTTTGTTGGTTGCAGCCCAGGTAACTTTTTGCTTGCTTTTGTTTTATTTGGTGACAATTTTTTTTTGCTGTTTTTTTTACTGTGCTTCCCTATGTCTTCCTTTCTTCTTTCTTTTTTTTTCTTCCTCTTATTATGTTTTTAATGAATGAAAAAGAAAGAAAACCTTTTCATTGGTATTTTGTCGTCGTTGTTGCTTTGTCATATTTCGTTGTTGGTACGTGATTTGAAATTTATGAATATGATGATGATGATCATAATGATAATGATGTTGTAGTAATAGTTGATGTTGTTGTTGATGGTTGATTGTGTGTTTTCCTTTTGTTTTCATAATTTAGCCTTTTGTTGTCGTTGCTGCTTTTCTCTTACCTTTATTTCCCTTCTTTTGTTTAACTCTTTTTTTTCTTTCCCTTTTTTTTCACATTCTTCTTGCACATTATTTTGGATTGTTGTTGCCCTTTTTCTGCATTAACTTTTTTGTTGTTGTTGCTGCTGATGTTGCTTAGCAAAAATGAAGTGGAAATGAAGCTTAAAAGTAGAATGAGACAAAAAGAAAAAAACAGAAAACAACTTAAAACTTCCGGTAAACTTTGCTCGTTTAAGCGATCATTTCTTCTTATTGTTGTTTCATTTTCCGTTGTTGTTGTTGTTGCTATTGTCATTTGTCATCGATTTGAGTAAAAGATAATGACTTCATATTGTAACGGTGTAACCAAAGTTGGCTTTAACAAAAAAAGAAAAAAGAAAAACCCCTCTACTGCTGGCATAAATGTTGTGACTCCCAAGCACACACACACACTTGGGGGGGCCTCTGAATCTCTGAAGTAAACCGAAATGGTAGGAAAATGAAAGAAAGAAAGAAATAAAAAAAGAAATAACATGACAAACGCATTGAGTAATTGTCGATTAAAATCAGATTTTAATTTTTATTTTATATTTTGAACGTTTGCCAACTTCCGGTTTCTTCATTTGGATTTCTTTATTTCTTTGCTAATTTTAGTTTTCTTCAGCAATTTTATTATTTTTTTTTTTTTGTTTTTTAAGTAGATGACGACAAACGTGATAAGCTGATAGTAGAATAAGAGTTTAAGCAAGTTTGCCAAATGTGGACCCCAGAAATATAAAATAATAAAACAAAAACATGTATGAAATGTATATAAATTTAAATTGAATTGAATTTTATGAATGAACTTAAGGGTTTTGCCATTGTAAATTTCAATTTGAAATCAAAGGAAATGTAAAAAAAAACTCTTATCCAACTTACCATGACGTCTGTTTAACTTTTCTTGTTCTGAGTTTCTTATTGGATGAAATTAGAACAAATAATCTGTAAAAAATGGGCCAAGTACGAGTCAGACTAGTACACAGAGGATTAAGTCACACATTGCTGTTTGTATGGGAGGTACTACCCCTAGTGGTCCGATTTGATTGATTCCAACAGATGTACCGCTCCTATGTTAAAAACTTATAGTGTCTAAATTTCTGTTCAATAATGGAAAAAACAAAAAAAAAATGTTCTAATAAAAACTAGAATTCTAATGGTAGATTTGTATAGGAGGTACCCTCCCTAGTAGTCCGATCGAATTGAAATGTTGACACTATAAGTTTCTGACCCATGGCCACCAACCATCCAAATTTGAAGATCGTGGGATTACTGGATCGTATAGCTGGCATATAAACCAAAATGTTTCTTGTATGGGAACCCCTTTAAGTTTTTGAAATTATTTTAGTTTTAGTAATTTTTGCTGATACCCGGATAGAACTACACATTCTGTGAAATTTTTAACTCTTTAACCCATGAAAACATCCCAAAAAACACTGTCTGTTCTTGGTTCACAGCCACTAAGGCATCATACGGAACGATCACGCAGATTGGTAACCTTAATTTTATACAATCAACCAACTGATAAAGAATTATGTATATACACGTAGATATTCCCTAAGATAATAGCCCAAAAGCATACATAAAACAAGACAGATTTCCATCCAATACAAAAGGTACAATAGGAACAGTTTGGACACTTTGTATCAAGCAAATAACCAAAAACCATTAAGATCTGTGTTTATTCGCCTCCGAATACAACACGCACAACGCACGCATTTGAACCAAATACTAAATGGACATCCTGCACAACAATGCATTGGACCACTGTCCAAACTTGGTGAGGACTACAGCTTACTTTTTCAACAATACAAAATCTTCTGATCTCCTTCAACATTAGAGAACATTGTATAATTTGTAAATATATTATAATTTGCCTAATAGAGTATAAATTGACTAATAATAACAAGAGTATCATAGGCCTTAGTTCTAAAAATGTGACTAAAGTTCCTAGATTTTAAAAATGTGTAGTTGAAATCCATACCCTGGGCTCATTCGATGGCGAAAAGTTATCGCTTTCAATGGACTACCCAGGTGTAGAAGTTTAAAATGTGGTTCTGTTTTTCATTAAAAATACACTATAATTTAGAAATAATGGCAAAAGATTTGTTCATTTAAAGTATTGGCTCTCGCTTTCTACACATTTTGTCCATATTTCTGACATTTTATTGTATGCCATTCCAAAAGAAAGTTTCATCCTACATCGAAATCCATTTACCAATTGTCTTCTTCCTAAAGCAGACCTCTTCTTCACTCGATGTTGATAGTTCTCCAGCCATTACCCATGATATTTTGCATTTGGCATTCTTAAGAAACAATCAAATTTTCATCACCATGCAAAAATCCCTTTCTTTTGTGGCATGGAAGCAGCATTTCGCTCTTCCATATGTTGTTCGCTCAGTTCGTGTAGAACCCATTTTCTAACCTTTTGTATCTTTCCCATGGCTCCCAGCCGATCGGAAACGACTTCCTGATTCTGACTTTTTTTGTATTTGTGTCTGCATCACATAATCCTTGCAATTCGACATCTTCAAACTTTTTTGATCGATTTTCGCCGTCTTTGTCATTCACATTGAAATCACCAATTTTGAATCGTTAAAACCAGCATTCACAAGCCTTTACGGTTGGGACAAGTTTGCCGTAAGTTTCCACAAGAATTTGATGACTTTCCGATGCTTTTTCTTTTGATTGAACAAGACAATTGACACGTGCACGCAAATGGTGTTTATTAGCCTCAAATGTTGACATCTTTGCCACTGGAAAGTTTCATACTATCCTGTTAATAAACAAATAAATATCGCGTTTTTAGCGGGTGGTTTTGTGTGCCATTTCTTGGAATGAGAAACGATATTTTAAACTTGAATAAAATATATTGAATGAACCCATTTTCCTATTGTAATAGAAAATTCAATATTACACATTTCTTGGAAAACGGAAAATAATGTTTTAATTAAAAGCCCCTGACAGACAGAGATGTTGTTTAGGGGGGCCATTGATAAACTACAATGAAGTGAGACATTGTGTATAATAGACTTCGTGATGTCACATGTCAAAATCTAAAGTATTAAAACTGATGTAAAACATTTAATCATTTTTAGGTGTAAAATTGAAAAATATGTGCCGTCACAGTAGAGGGAGGAGTCTCACAAATGTGACCAACTGTGACAAGGATGGTTTTGTGTATGTACGCTATGATGCGTGTTTATGACCGTCGCGGTTGGAGTTTCGTGATTGACTGACTATACATAACAGCCCTTAACAACCAGCTGTTTCTAAAATTGAGTGGCCTGTCTGTTACGCTCAGATCTGCAAAGTGTTGTTGGTACTGACGATGCTGGCATAACCGCTGGAGTTGGGTCCAGTAATTAAAACGATGCATCTTCATCATTAATATACGGCACAGCTACTTGTGTAGATGATGGTATTTCGATGGGTTCTGAAAGGTTGTCAGAAGAACCCTTCCCGTCAGGAACGTTGAGTGGGGATGACCGTACACGGGTACGTAGTTGATAATGATGCCTTTTAACCACTCGCGAATCTTTTCCAATAACATTGAAGGAAATCGGCCCGGTTTAATCAAACCGGCCCAACTGCATAGTTACGAACCCAAACTGGGCAACCTGACATGAAACGATAATCACTGCAATGTTCGCAAGCCCAAAAAATCATAAAATTCGGGTGAATTAATGTAATAGATAGCACCTTGTTTAGCTGGCATAAGAGGTGTCTTTACTAGAGATTTGTTGGGTGTTTCTAGACCACAGATAGACTGTTACTATGGTTTCTTTCCCTAAGCTTAACGAAAATCTCATAAAATGAATGAATTTTACTCTTTAAAATTCTAGAATTTAATTTAAAAGCAAAAAAACAAAAAGAGAAATCTATTAAAATACAAAATGAATGTTCATCACTACAGACCACTTGAGCAAGGCTATCATCCAAAACTGTTGCCGCCGCTGTTTAGCACAAACAACTAAACAGCAACCAAGCAACTTACCAACCTTCATTGTTGCCAAGGCTAAACACAACGCCACCGCCCACAAGTGCTCAACAAATCCAACAAAATCTAACAAATCCAAACCAAGCCCAGTTAAACATCTTTGCAACATATGCAACAACAACAAGGAGGAGGAGAAGGACGGAGAAGGGAATGCTAGTGATTTGCTTTTGCCGCTTACTGAGTACTGTTGGTGATGATGATGTTGATGATGATGGGTGACGGTTGTTGTTGCCTTCAATAGCTTGACCTTGAACTCTGCACGCGTTTAAAAAAAATACAAGAAAAAAAAAACCTGATTGCACTACACTGCACAACACAATGCGTGCGTCTCCCTTCTTATCTTCCTTTTACTGTGTTTTTAGTGTACTTGCTATTGTTGTTGTGGATGTGGATGATGATAAAAACCAACGCAACAACAATGAAAAAAAAAGGTTTCTCTTTTTTTTTTTATAAAAAACTCTCCTCATCCTCCTTTGTCGGCGGTACTCATAACTCTTGTTATACGCCTCGTCGTTTTAGCTTGTTGCAATCTATTATGATATATATATATATATTATATATGTATATATATATTTTTTTTGTTTCTAAACAATTTTCATTTTCCATTTTATAAGCTTCAATGATTCTCTGTTGCTCGTCGTTCGTTCTGATTTTGCTTCTTGTCGACAATTGCATAATTGTGGGTTAGTTAGTAAGAATGTAAGAATGAATGTAATAGTATATGTATGTATCTACGGATGTGTGCATGTAGTAAGTGTAACTGTGTGTATTAGTGTATCTATGTGAATGTTTGTAAGTCAATAATGCAAGGGTTACTATGAAACAGAATCCTCTTTTTGCATGCAGCCCTCGTCGATTTAGCAGAGTAGTGTGTGCAGCTTTAATATATAAAACCATTGGGGGACTAAGCTCATGGGGGGGCCCATTGGTGACAAACACGAATAAGTAATTCTGGTTTGCACAGAATTTAAAATAAAGGAACAGAAACATTTTTCCTTGGGTTCCAATGGCTTTTTTAGGTCAATCAATGGTTGCCTTGATTAGTAGGTAAAATGAATTATTCGTTATTTGTCTTGGGATTTAGTTCAGATTTCAAGGCTTCTTCGCTCTTCTTGAGATTTGGAGGAACTTTCCTTCCAATGTCCATCTTTTTGAAGTTTCCCGTAATCCGAAAAAGGAGCGCCCCCTTCTGCTCTATCTTTACTTCGCCAGTGTCTTACAACTCAATAAGTTCATCATACATACTTATGTTGCAGCTTCTACTCCTATTGCTCATGACTGCCCTGGCCGGGTATGGATATGCTCTGAGTGGCCTTGTACGATTTTTGAAATATGAACAATTTTGTAATTATAGAAAAAATAATCATAAAAATAGAAGAAAAAAAAAAAAAAAACAAAACACAATAAAGAGAAAACAATTACAACAACTAAAATAAGTGCGAGTTGAAATGAAATGAGTTACTTTATTATCTATGTATCACTTTGTGTTTTAAGTGCTTGCTGCGCCGGATGAAAACCATTTATTTACTTACAAATGTACAAACATAAGTGGGCCAGCAGAGTCAGCCTAGTCAGTCAGCGTGTCTGTTGTAATAGAGTGTATTACATTACTTACACACACACTACTCCTCCTTCTTCATTTCACTCTTCAGCTTCACTCACCCCGCAAACTCATTACACGATTTATTTGTAGCAAAATAGTTTTTTGTTTAATTGAAAACTAAGAAAATCCACATAGAAAAAAAAAAGTGGGAAGGAGAAGACAACAAGAAAATGAAAGAAATGATGGCCCCCTTTTTTGATTGGTTTCTTGTTGATGAAAGCACCCTCAGTATTATCATCTCTCTTCGCTCTTAAATCATTTTTCTTAAGTTTTTCCATCTTCTTCTCCAGTGCCAAGAATTGATGTTGCTTGTGCAATTTTTTTGTGTTTCTTTTTTAATAAAATACTGCAGCATGTGTCTTAATCATGATGAAGATGATTATATATAGAAAACATAGGCCGAGGTCAGTTTCGTTCCAGTTCATTCACGCGCTCTACCCCATCAGCCAACCAAATCATCATATGATATTATTTATATGCCCCCTCAAAAAAAAAAAAAAAATAAATAAATAAAAAATAATAAAGAAACTCATCAACAACAACAACGATGAGCTAACTGTGAACGAGCCTACAACTGATTCATAGAACAAGAAATAGAAAATAAAAAATGAAGAATATTTTTAAATTTATTTTAAATTAGGTCATCATCAACCATAGACACGCGTATTGACTCATGTTAGCAACAACAGCAATACAAGTATGTATTCACATTAGCAACTAGAAGATGAAGAAGCTTTGGGCGTTTGCTGTTAAACATAAACAACTAAAGATGTACGAGTAATGTACTTACACATACGCACAGATACTTATAACATTAGCAACAAAATGACTAACATTAGTAATAATAACAACAAATACGAACAGCAAGTAAAACCACAATAACTCGAACATCAGCAACAATAACAACAAACAACACAAAAATATCAGCATCAGCAACAACAAGAAAATTGCACGAACATTAACGATATCAACAAATACGAACATCAACAGCAAGCAACAAGACATCCGAACAAACAGCAACAAATACGATCATCAACAAACGACACGACCAGCAATATTATTATTGCAATAGTAAAAAGACAAAGACAAGAACAAATACAATAACAAATAAGTAACAAATGCACACAGAACTCATACTAGAAGAAGCAACAAAGTCTTCTTGCCTGCAGTGTGATAACAACACTAACAACAATACCAACAAACCAGTATCAGCAGCATTGAAACATGCATAGACACAGCAGAGAGAGAAGCAGCATCATTCATACGAGTCCACTGCATTTATGCGTTTGACTCAACGGTGCCCTACCTACCACAGAAACATTTATTAGGCGCAGGCAGGCAGCAGAAAAAACTATATATTGTAACTAAAACATTAACAAAGAATTATATAAAATCTAGTACAAAGCAAAAAATAAATAAATAAAAAATGTTTATAGAAATAACTGTATCTTTAATTTGCAACTGCAAATGTTTAGAGTTGAGATTGACTTGTGTGTTGTTATACAATTTAAAAGTTATATTCTTGGAAGTTTATTGTGTGAATTGTTTTGCTTAGTCCTCCGGTGAATTGAAAGGGATTTTTAGGGTATGGAAACGCTTTAATCTGCGAATGTGCATTTTAATATCCATCCAATTGACGGCGAGGTAGTTTTCGTATGATTCAAGTCGGATAATGTGTTTTTACTGTGGTTCTCCTCATACACAGATGACAACTGCAAGCCTCTATGGATGACAGAGTTGCGGACCTACCATTCTGTAAACTTGATAAGGCAGTGGCTGGCTGGGTCAGGGTGAGACGCCAGAACATGGTTGGAAAAAATCAAAAAAATCATTTTTGTAGGGTGCCGTACACTAAGGATACCAAACGGAACCCTATTGCAGAGACTTCGTTGTTCGTCCGTCCGTCCTCGGGTCATACCTCATGAACCGTAATAGCTCGAGAGGTGAAATTTTCACAGAATGTGTAGTTCTATCCTGACATCAGCAACAAATACTAAAACTAAAATATTTTCATAAACTTAAAGGGGTCCCCATACAAGAAACATTTTGGTTTATATGGCAACTAAGCGATCCAGTAACCCCATGATCTTGAAATTTGCTTGGTTGGTGGCTAAATTTCAGTTCGATCGGACCACTTGGGAGGGTACCTCCCATACAAATCCGCCATTAAGATTCAGGTTCTCATTCGAAAAACTTTTTTGGTTTATTGCCTTATCTAACTGAAATTTAGACACTATAATTTTTTGTTATATGAGCTGTACATCTGTTAGAATCAGCCGGACCACTAATGGGAGTACCTCCCATACAAACCCCAATCTGGTACGGAACCCCTCCGTGTACAAGTCTGACTCGCACTTGGCCGATTTTTTTTTTTTTTTGTATTGTTGCTATGTTATTGCAATTTGCTGTTGCCATTATTTTATTAATTGGAATTTTTGCAGCAGCAACATTGAAAGAAGAGTAGTAGTGTGGTGATGATGATGAAGTGAAGAAGCGAAGTAGTTGGGGAAATTAAAGAAAGCAAAAAATTAGCAAAATCAGCATTTTATGACATTCACAGTGTGAATAAACACAGATTTAGATTTCATTAAAGCGAAGCAGAAAATTGAAAAATAAAAAAAATTATAACAATAATAAAGAATATGGAAGATGATTGAAGTGAATTTTATTAGAAATCCGAAAGAAGAAATAAAGAAAACTAAGTGACTGATGGCGCTAAATAAAATATCTGCAGAAGATGTTGATTGTTTACTGTTTGTTCATTATCTGTGATCTCTGATTCTATTTAAAGAATTTATTTTAAATATTGAATTGAATTGAATTACATATATTATATTATATTTTATGTTCTGTTAATCTAAATTCACCAATTTGATCAATTGTGTGTGCATTTTAGCTCACAATCCACACTCCAAAACATTTACTCATTGCTGTTGCTCACTTTCTTTCTTTCTAAACAGGATGTTCCAATTAAGCGGACCGATTCATCACAATGGTGGGAATTATTTGATACAAATACTCAACGCTTTTACTATTATAATGCGGCCACACAAAAGACAGTCTGGCATCGACCGAGCAAGTGTGACATCATACCGCTGGCAAAATTACAAACACTCAAGCAGAATACCGATCCCAGTGATCGTAAAGAGAGTGGAACACAGACGCAACAAAGGCAACATCAACTCCAACGGGAAAGGGAACGGGAACGTGATCTGCAATCACATTCACAACCACATTCTCCAATGTCGTCGAATGCTTCAACGCAGGGAAATGCAAAATCACGTTCATCTCAGCAACAACGTGTAATTGGTGGTGGAGGAGGAGGAAGTGGCAGTGGTGGTGGTTATCATCCAACGCACAATTCTTCAACGCATACTAGTCGTAGTGGTGGTGGCGGTGGCAGCGATGAACGTGGCGGTACTGGTCCATTATTACCATTGCATGCAAGTTCTGAGGAAAAACTTACTACGACAGATATTATGATCTCAAGTCCACGTGGGCGTCAAAGTTATCGGTATGTTGTAACAAGAGTTAGAGGGAGAGAGAGAGAGAGAGAGATAGAGAATGAGTTGAGTTATAAAATTAATTATTTGAATTCCACAGTGTTGGCAGTGGTGGAGGCGCCACAGATGCTGATTCCACACGCTCAATGGATCTGCAACAATTTGGTACTCGAAGATCACAAGGTAAGTAAAATCTTAATAATGGAAAGAAATTAAACAGAAATCGTGGGATTTGTCTCTACTATGAAATGCTGATAAAGTTTATTAATTGTTACGTTAAGTCTCAAGTCCAGATCAAGGATATAGTGTTTCAGAAAGTTCCAAAAGTTTGTAGTTTTACAAATAGGGGAAAACGAAAGATCTTCTATTTTCGTTTCATTTTAGTCAAAGTACATGCCTTTCGAGTCGTTACAATGTTTTGCATAGTATATTAACGATTCAAAGCACTGCTGGATGTCCCTCAGAGGGATTAAACCGATATCGATGTAATAGCTTTCTCAATAGCCTTCGCGTTATTATAACGCTTTCCTGTGATGACCAATTTGAGCTTGGGGAACAAGAAATAATCACATGAAGCCAAATCAGGTGAATACTGACTGTGATTGATGGTTGTGTTGCTGTGTTTGGAGCAAAAATCGTGTAAAAAAAAAAAAAAAACCCATTAACTTCGTCTCCTTAGGCTTTACTTACCCTACGAAACAGGACTACCGTCAGATAATACATCGTAGGGTAAAGCTTAGCCTTTTGGTTCAAATCTGGATTTTTTAGGCAGCAGTCAAAGCTCTATTAGTGCACATAGCTTTTTAAAACAGGAAGATTTACTCTTTTTAATCGCTTTTTTTGGGTTTCGTAGCGTTTCATCTTAAATGCGTCACGTAGTCGTGTACCTGTACTTCTTTGGTACCGACACCTCGCTTTGTGGCACTCATTCCAAGTCGTGTAGGAAGGAATGCTCTGTGAGTGATAGATATAGTGATATATTCACTTCAATGTTTTTTCCCCGATTTTAGCCAGCGTGGCCTGTCGTTAACAAAAATATCCTCCCGATCGTCTTTGAAATTTTTGTACCAGTCATGAACTTGCGAAAGAGATAAACAATCATCATCATAAACTTTTTTAAGCCGAGTTTAAAATAGAATTTGATACAAATCTTGTTTCATTCGATTTTCATTTTGTAACATGAAACCAAAAACACTACTACGCCAAACTATAAACTTTTGCTTATGTCGCAGCTATGAAATCCGGGCAAATATTGACAGATGGTGCTTCTTTCTTTGTCTCTATTAAAAAAAAAACCGAATACTTTTAGATCACACTATGATTTTTAACAAGAAAATTTTAATTTTGTTCTGTTATAGTTTGAACGTTCCTATGATTTATTGATAAATTTGAGATATAAACCTTGGACTTAGTATGAGAAACTCTTGAATTTCTTAAGAGATGCAAAACAACACAATTTGATTGGATTGTACCATATATGTTTATGAGTATGAGTATTCATATGGCTAATCTAAGTTTTTACATATTATTATTATTCTAGATTCCTGCAATCATTATAAAGAATCTGGCAAATCAAGTGATTCAAGTCTTTCAAGCATGCATGGCTATCGACGTTTCAATGACAACAATAGTGAGAACTTGAGACTGGGATCATTACAAAAGCATCATGGCTGCAAGGAGGGCAGCACCAGTGGCGGGTATGATGCAGATAATAAAATATTAATTATACAATGCAATAAAATAATTTAGAGCGAGCTTCAGAACAAACTGAAAAAATACTTAATGCTTTTGTCATCATCATCACATCATCGTTCTTAGCAATATTTTACTAAAACATAACCATCACAATGTTCGCTCTATTGTTCATTATGACCAATCATTATTCATTTACCTTTTCCTCTACTCATGTCACTTTCTTTCTCTCTCTCTCCTTCTTTTTGTTTGTTTCTTCGTTTCTTCGGAATACTTAGCTTTGAAATGTTACAAGAGAGCGCAAGTTCACATAATTTACCGCATGTTGTCTCCTCACAATCATCATCACAATCTTATGCTGTTGCTGGTAGTGGTGGCGACAAATTTTACGATCATCAGCTTTTGCCCAGCCATATGCAGGGTTATTGCTCTTCAAAGTCATCCGATATTGCCTCACCAACACATTCGATTCATACGCCACAGTTGGCGAAAAAGAAAATCTCACCAGATGCAACTGGTGCAGCTGCTAGCATGGGTATGGGTGGTGGTGGTGGTGGTGGTACACCACAACAACCATATCCGCCATATCAACAGCAGCGTGGCAGTGTACAACGTAGTGGTGGCAATGGAAAAACTTCAGTACATGGCTTGGATTATGTTGGCGGCGGCGGCGGTGATAGTAGTAAATACAATTTTTAGATTATTCAAATTAATTTTTTGATATTAAATTTGATGTATTTTGGTATTTTTTTCTTGTTTTGATTAGAACGTGAATATAAAGTGTCGTTGGCACGCTCTGGTAGCTTTATGTCTTCGTCCATAAATCCAGCAGCAGCTGGACATCATAGTAAATCGTATCGTAAGTCAAGTGCTGAAGCAAATGGTGGAGCTGCTAGTGATGATTCAATGCATGAGAAATACTTCAAATCGGTAGAGAATACACCATTGTCAAGGCGCAGGCATACAACAAATGCCAAGTCTTCATCTGGTAATGGTGGTGGTGGTGGTGGTGGCAGTGGTGCAGGCACCAGCGGCAGTGGTACAAGTAATAAGAAACATTCAAGTGATTCAAGTCCACAAAGTCCCATAAGTCCACAGGTGAGTTAATTACTTTTAATAATATTTAATCCATTTTTGTTTGTTGATGTACTAATATTTATCTTCTTTTTAGACCAAATCAAAATCTTCGAAATCTAATGCTGCGCATGGCGGCTCCGCTATGCTTTCACCCAATCATGCCGCCGGCGCTGTAACAACGCCTAGTCATCCACATCCTCCCACACATTATAAACAAGACTCTTCATGCAGTTTGGATCTTTTGAATCTTGAACGCATCTCATTGAATAAACCACCAACTTCACCACATATGAGTGATATATGCACCATTGGTGTCAGAAACTCAACATCTCCAAATCAATCTATTGGAGGAGGAGGAGGAGGAGTTGGTAATACAGCTTCATTGCGTAATTTCCCATCATCCGATAATATTGGCATGATGACACATTCATCGCGTGGTTCAAATGATTCCCGCAGTCGTCAAAAGTCAAATACATCAACAGCAAATCGTAGTTCACATCAACAACAACAGCATCCAAATACATTACAAGAATCTCGTGCTAGTGGTGGTGGTGGCTCATTGCGTCATCATAACTCATCAAGTCTGGATAAGAGGCATTCAAATGATCGTTATTATGCAGAGAAACGTGATAAACGTGATTCGAGGCGATCAGCACGCCAACAACATCAGCATCAGCATCATCTCACTGCGGATAACAGTGATGTGGAATATGATAATGGCAATATATCACCTTTATATAGTAATTGGGATCAGGAAATGCAGGAACATTTATTGCCACTCAAACATTATATAATTGAGCAAGCAAAATTGTCGGGTCGCTATGTTTTCGGTGATCCCATCGATTCGGATTCGTATCATTCTGATAGTCAGTCGGAGCACTCATTGTCAGGTCATGAGCCAGATAATGAGGACTCCGATGGCGGCTCGGATACGCATGGCGGTTATTTGGAGCATAATTACGGCATGATCGATGACTATGCCAATATGGGTGACAGTGTGTCGTATTATGCATATCAGTATCCGCCATACGATCCGGCCGGACGTGAGGATATGTAAGTTGTTTGTTTACATGCATCATTAAAGTATTAAAATCTGAATAATCTTTTCACTTTTGATTTTTCAGTTCTGATAACGTAGAAGCAGTGCTAGAAGGTATTGGCAATGAATCAGTTGCTGCCCAGAAGCAACAACCTAAGCAACGTTATCAGATCTCATATTATGATACGGTATCACATGCTCCAACATCTCAATATGGCAGTTCCCATCATCATCATCATCAACAGCAGCAACAACAACATCATCAACAACAACAACTGTATTCAAACACTCCGCCTTTGCCATTTGCTGCACCACAACCGCCGCCACATCAGCAATTGCAATTAGATCCAAATGATGCCAAACAAAAACAATCACAAACTTTACCCTCACCAAATCGTCAAATATCACGCATTGCGTCCAATGTTGTAACTGATGGCGGCACTAGTAGCGGTGGCAATGATTTGCCCAGCAGAATGAGCTCGCAACATGGCAACAATGCCAGCGGCGGCGGCGGCACAAATCGCATGAATTTTCCCATTTATCCCAAAGATGATAATAATAGCATAAATGCTATTCATGGTCAGCATCAGCAGCCTCATCACCATCAACAACAAACGACAACCGCAAGCATGTCAAGAGCAAAATTACCGCCGCCTTCTCTTAAACCAACGATACAACAAATATTTCCACCAAGCAGCGATCCTCGAGGAGGCCACATAGGTGGCATGCCACCACCAACTCTGGCATGCATGAAGGAATGTGATATAGAGAAATTTGCCGCTGATAATTTGAATCTGCATTCAAAAGGCATCTTTCGCAAGAAGGCTTCTGTCCGTGATATGCTTAGTTTTACCACAGAAGCCATAAGTCGGCCAATGTTGGCTCTGTCACGCGATAAAAATGATAAGAAAACTGCTATAGAATTATTTAAATTAGTACAGATTTATATGGGAGACCGTAAGGCTCGCGCTGGCATGAGCCTTAATTCAGTGGCAATTGATATAATTACAGCTTCATTGCCGCAACAACAGTGAGTATTTTATTTTGACATTTAATAAGAGTTGTAAAATTATTGTGATTTTATTTTCATTTAATAAAGGTTACGCGATGAATTATATGTGCAATTGTGCCGTCAGACCACAGAGAATCCCAAGCGAGAATCGCTTATACGCGGTTGGGAGTTGATGGCCATTTGTTTGTCATTTGTGCCACCATCACCAACATTTCAGCCCACGTTACTCAAGTAAGTAGTGTTTCTTCATTTTCAATTCAATCAAATTACTTACACAATGTGACCATTTTAAACATTCCAATCACTCACTCACCACTCGCCCAATAATCATTGCTTTTGTCATTTTACTTATTTTATTGTATTGTGTTATGTTGTGTTGTAGTTATGTGAATCGCCATCGTGATCCTTCTTTTGCTACAACATTTCCTGAAGTTGGCAAATGGCCCATACACGTACAGATTTCTCATTATGCCACAGTTTGTTGTCGTCGCTTAGACCGCATTGGCAGTCGGGGTAGGCGTCAAGCCAAGAAGCCTACAGAAGATGAGGTTGAACAAGCGCGGGTAAGTGCAAATCATGCTTTGACCTAAATTAAACTCAATTTGATTGAGGTTACCTAATCAAAATCGACTCTACTTCTCTTCCATTTAGAATCAAATTCTGCGCAATAGCATGTTTGGTAATACGCTTAATGAAGTCATGGAACTGCAAAAGGACAAATTTCCATTTCGTAAATTGCCCTGGATACAGACAACATTATCGGAGCACGTAAGCAACAAAAAAAAAAAAAATCTAAGAAATACATGTATTGATAATAATATTTAATCTTTGACTTCTTTAAAGGTTCTCTTACTTAATGGCAAGCAAACTGAAGGAATTTTTCGTGTTTCTGCTGATGTCGATGAGGTTAATTGCATGAAGAATCGTTTGGATCGGTGGGATGTTCCTGACTATAAGAATACAATGGGTAATTTTCTTAATGCATACATACATTTCATATGTAGACAAAGTGCTCTGTAAAGAAGTTCTATATATTTATTTATTAAAACTAAGATTATAATTACAAATTATAACCTAGTATTAAATATGAGCAATAGCGGCAGAGGCCTTCAGCTCAGTGGAAAGTTAAGAAGGAAAGGAGGAAATTAGAAAAGTGCAGGACCTTGAGCGGGAATCTAACCCACAACTCTTGGGATGTCAGCCCAGCGCTCTAACCGCTGGGCTAACGAACGAGTTAAGTTCTATATAAAATGAACTAAAATCTTTCTTCTAAGCAACTAAAATCTTTCTCCTAAACAACGAAGATCTTCCTTCTAAGCAACAAAGATCTTCCTTCTAAGCAACGAAGATCATCCTTCTAAGCAATGAAATTTACAAATTTTTTTCTCCCATTTTAACAACGATTTTTCTTTATAAGAAATAAAATTTTGCAGCTTGAAACAAAATTTGTCATATAAGATTTCCATAAAGGGTGCCTAATATATTAGGAGATTATGGTATGCTGAGGGAGAAAATTTAAAAAATTTTAATAAAATTTTATATTTTAAGTTAAAGTAAAGAAAAGTAAAAAAAATACCTATATAAAGAATTAAATTTGGGGTCCCATTTGTTACAGGGAACTTAAACTGTGATTTCCATTCATTAATTTATTTTTTTCTGTTTATTCATTCTCTTTTTCAAGTTGATGCACATGCACCTGCAAGTCTGTTGAAGCTCTGGTATCGCGAATTATATGATCCACTCATACCGGATGAGTATTATGAGGATTGTGTGAATACCGAAGATCCGGAAAAAGCCAAAGAAATAGTTAATAAGTTGCCTGATATTAATAAATTGGTAAGCAATTAATAACAAAATTTTTAAATAACTTTCTCTAATGAAAAGAATTGATTTTGATTTTTCAGGTTCTAACGTATTTAATACATTTCCTGCAACAATTCTCAAATTCTGATGTTGTTAGTTGCACAAAAATGGACTCTTCGAATTTGGCCATGGTTTTTGCACCAAATTGTTTGCGTTGCACTTCCGATGATCCAAAAGTGATACTGGAAAATGCACGCAAAGAAATGTCCTTCATGCGAACGCTAATACAGCACATGGATACAACGCCTATTGCGAATGTTGTTTAAGATTAAACAAAAAAGTAAATTAAAAAAATATATTTAAAGAAAAAAACCAAACCAAATTAATTAAATTACCACACAAATTATTAATAAATTGTTAAACCAAAAAAAAAAAAGATACTTTTGCAAAAATGTTTAACAATTCAATTAAAAAATAAAAACCGTGCTTATCCCAAAAAAAGAAAAATAAAAATATTAAATAAATAATTGAACAATCCAATACAAATCAAGTCCAATTTAAATGTAGATTAATTAATGTTGATTGATTGATTGATTGATTGATAATCCGCACACATACAAACAATTAAATTATTGAAAGAAATTCTTTACTCATGCATTTTGTGTATTTATACAAAAAAAAAAACCAAACTAATCGTAACTTTCCTGCTAATTTTTAACTATAAAAACTATTATTATATTTATTATTATAAACAATTTTCTATTCTCCTATAAAATTAAAAACAAAACAAACAAAAAAACTTATACAATTGATTACTAATAATTAAATTTAATTACAACATAATTACTTAATTTTATAATTTATTTCTCTAAGATGCTTTTTATTTATAAAAAAGAAAAGAAAAACGAATACAAAATTAAATCAAAAAACACAACATGGAACTCAAATTTTAGTTTTTTTTTATTATTAATTACAAAAAAAAAAAAAATTAAAAATTAAAGGTAAAATCAAGGAAATCTCCAATAAAAACAAATTTGTTAGTAAATAGAAAACAAAAATACTCAAAGCTTAAAAGATTTTTCCCATTTCAATGATATTAAAAAAAAACGATATTAAGACATGAAAGTAAATTTAAAAATTGTTGGAATTAAGATAACATTTTTTGGGGGAATAATGAATGTTTTCTTCCAAGTGCTTGGAAACAGAATATTGTGTGCTTAACATGAAAAGAAGTTTATATGAATTTTTTCTTGAAATTAATTAATAATTAAATGTGTAGCAAATGTTTTAAATTTAATTACAAACAGTAAAATTAATTCAAATTAATAACAAACAAAAATAAAAGTATAGCGAAGATTGGTAAAAAATTCTAAAAAAAAAATAAATGAATACAAAAAAAAATTAAGTAGTGTGCCTAACCTTCATAAGCACAATATGGAAGTGAAACTTCTTTAGCGAAGGGAAATAAATCCAAAAATTGGAAAATGAAATGTGACGCAGGAAGTTTCACTTCAACTTGGGACTAAGAAATTTGTCAGGGGAAGATGTCTGCGACTAGAGATTTTACTGTAAGTCGGAAATTTTGATCAAATTTGATGGTCAAATCCTAGCAATAAACACTTTCCTTCGATTATTGATAGTCTCCAGTGAAAATCATTTGCATTTAATAAATACCCAAACCCAAGATTTTTAACCTCATGGTTATTGAGTTTAGATTCGTTTAGGGTAGATGATAGACTTTTTTCAAATAAGAAGAACTAAAGTTTTTATTTTGTAGATATTTAGCACAATGCCTTAGCATCCAGTGCTATGTATGTCCTCTCTCTGTTAGTTCTAGTTTTTAAGATTGTCTAACATAACACATAACTAAATTTTGGGTTCAAAACTGAACAACTTGTTTGATTCATTATTCAATCATTTTCATTTGGTATATCAACCTTATTGTGTTTAGAATCTTTCAGATTAGTTGAAAAATTTTCTTGATCTACTAAGAACTAAAGTTTTTATGTTACAGATATTTGAATGCATATATAGAGGTTGAGGTTTTGCCAAAAGATACTCATGCCAGGAGCATTTGTGTTTAGATTCCCTTTAGGGAAGTTTATAAACCCTTAGAAAAAATTTACGTGATCTATTAGAAACTAAAGTTTGTATGTTTAATGTTGCAGATATTGAAATATGTAGTTCTGAGAGAAATGAAATACTTATTGATTCACCCTCGTGTTTATTGAGTTAAGAATCCCTTAGGGAAGTTTGAAGACACTTAGAATTGAAAAAAATTCCTTCAACCACTTATAACTTAAGGTTTAACAAATACAATACAAAAAATGATAATATTGTTCTATCAAAATTAATCCAAATCAATCTAAATTTCGATAAAACCCATGATGGTCTGAGCTTATTTAATGTCTACTTTATGCATTTTTCTTAAGGGAAAAAAATCAATTAAAATTATTAAAAACAAATAAAAAAGAAGAATTTAAAGTTAACACAAAATTAAATTAAATAAATTTTGAATTTAAAATTATATAAAAATAATAATATAAAAACAATAAAATAAAATACAAAAAATTAATTAAAAAAAAAAATAATAATTATCGAATTAAAATAAAATTAAATAAAACAGAAAATCAATAATTCATAAATAGAAAATCTTAATTAGAAAAACAATAATCCTTCTAACAGAAATTCTAATTTTCTCTCTTTTATCCAAAAACCTCAATCAACACAAAAAAAAAACAAAGTTTAAAATTCTAATGAAAATTTATATAAAACAAAGAAAAATATAATATAAAATTATATAATTAAATGTATATTATTATTGGTGAATACAAAAATATATATAACAACTGAATAACAAAAAAAGTAGTGCTATAAAATTAATGCATAAATTAAAAAAGAATAAAAAAATTATAATTGAATGTTAAAATTTATAAAGCAAAAAAATATAAAAAATAATTATGCTAAAGCAAATATAAACAAAGAAAGTTGAAATGGCAAAGAAGAGGCATTAAATTAATTAAACAATAATTAAAATTTAATATATGCAGAGTGAGGAAACAAAGAGAGTATAAGATAAGATATAAATGAAAAATATAATGACAAGTAAAGATTATATTTATAACATAATAAATTACATATATAAATATGTATAAAATATTATTATATTACAACTCTATACGAACGATGATAAATGGATTGAAGTTGAGTGGAGATGTAGGTGGAAGAGTATATATGAATCAAGAAGAGATGAAGAAGAAATAAAAATATTTAAAACAAAAAAAAAACATATTGCAATGTTATTTCTTTGGCCAATTAACCCATAACCCATGCGGAAAGAAATCAACTATATGTGGTTTCAACAAGACACGGTGCCACAAGCCACATAGCGGGTGTAACAATCGACTTATTGAAATTCAAATTCGGTGAACGTGTTATGTATATCGAGAAATGCTAATATTGAACGAAAGATAGCGGCCGTTCCCTTCGGCATGTGTGGCCGAGTCATCAAAATTTGGGTTTAACGAATCAACCGCTACAAACGTGCCCGTGGTGGGTATAGGTATGAGCGAAGTCGAATTATTTGTTATATATTAATATTTAATACTTATTAATGGCAATAAAAATGCACACTGCCTCTTCCGAAGTTTTATGATAGAATAGATCTTATTCGCCTTATGTTAAGTTTATGTATATTGAGATTGTAACCAAAAATATACAAAAATGTTACTTATATAAAGCTTAAGATAAAAGAGAAAAGAAGAAGGAGAGGAGAGGTGGAAAGGAGGGGTGGGGATGTGGGTTTTTGATATTCACCAGAATTTAGAGAAAGTTGGATTTGAATCCTTTTCTGGGATACTCTTATTAAAGCGCCAATTTTCTTGTTGTAATAAATTTTCCAGAACAGCTTTATTGGTAGCTCCTCTATAGAGATGGTAAAAAATTGGTATGCGTCTAACATTTTGAATATATGTACATATATATTTTTGTTTGTCTAACAACAGGAATGTTTCTGGGGGATAAATCCTAATTTAAATGCTCGGCTAATATATTGTTCATTCCCATGGGAAGGGGCAGTTATTAGATAATTTTCGTGAAATTTTGTGGATCGTAAGATGTGATGGCGTATTGGGTGTGTATTCTTGATATATTGGCAGTATTATAAAGTTTTATATTTGATATAACTTTTGTATAGTTGCTATGAGGAGATCTGTAGAGTGAGGTGCATGTTCGTAAACTTTTTGTTGTTTGGTGATATGTTGAACCATATTATACACGTATAAGTGATTATTGGTTTGATGAATGCTTGGTAGATGAGTATTTTAGCTTTACAATCGACATATTTGGAATATAATAACGTTTGGTTGGCGAAGAATGCCTTCTTTGCCATATCTAACTGTCCGACTATGTGCTTGTTAAAATATAATAAATAGGCAAAGTGCGAGTCACATGCTGTTAAATTCTATATTGAATTAAATTTAATAAAGTTCAGGCAAGTAACGTCGATTTCATTTCTGATCCTAACTGATCTTTGTGCCGTGCAAAAAATTGTCCATATTGCCTAGAAGGAAATTAAACTTATTCGTATATTAGATGTTACGATTTTAGTTTTTATTGGTAATTAATTGGTAGAAATTAATAGTAATACAATAAAAAGTAATTCGATCGCTTCTACTTCCAGTCCATCTCATGTCTCTCATTTCTTTTTGTTGTTTGCGGTGTCATCGTTCTTTCTTTCTTCTATTTCTTGGCGTTGTCGGCTTTGCCATCGTTGTATGTAAATGCTTCTTGCATTACATACCTAAGTGATTCATATATTTACATTTTATTATTTTCTGTTCAGAAGCCTTCGAAAATACAGACGCCTTTCCGAGTCTGCAATAAAGGGTTTGATTTTGCTTTTTGCCGTTGTGCCAGAAGTAAGTATATTTTGTGTCCTCCATGTTTCCATTGTCTCTGTTGGTTGATGAATACAAATGTGAGTTTATACTTAACGAATTTTATTTAAACTAAATTTACACATAAAAAAGGTTTTTTATCCTTCATATGTTTAAAGTTACTAACAATTGTTACTTAGTGTGTGTGTGTGTGTGTGTGTGTGTGTGTGTGTATGTATGTATGTAATTTATGCTTAAATTTGTAGGGTGGGTGAGGACTGTGTGATCCATTGCACTAGGTCCTACTCTTAATCCTATTGTTTATTTTTATTATCTGCTTCACGTTTCAGCACACAATTCAAGAACTCTACCTGAATCTGTGTGACTTCAGACTGGGAAAAGCATTGTATTTTCTTTTTGAGAAAGTCAAAAAAGAGATCTAACTCATCACGCTTTGCGGACTGTGCCTGTGTCGTGGAGTTATCATCCAGCTGAATGAAACCATTTTCCGTACAAATAGCAGACGAGAGACTTGACGCCGGTATTACATAGCTGGTAGTATAATCTGCACCCTCCTCCAATACCTCCATTTCCTCGTTTTCTGCTTTAGACACTGTCGTTATAGTTGGTACGCCCAAATCAGTTGCATCAGAGAGAGCAGTAAGTGTTGCTGTTTCCAATATATTGGCACCAGTTGAAGGTTGTTGTCTGCTATTTGATATTGATGATGGTGATGACGTAACCAACGTTAGATTCTTTAACTTTAAGCAACTAGCTCCGTTTACTATACTGATGCTATTGTTACTATTCACACAAGGATTACTGCACGTTGGCGTTGCGTTTGCATTTAATGAAGTTATGCAATAAGCGTTTTCGTCTATGTAATGTAAGCCCTTTGAGTTTTGGGAAGTTGCAACGACACTACCATCAACGCCAATTTCGCATTCCACACTACCATCGACGCCAATTTCGCATTCCACAGTAGTCCCATTGCCATCTTCCTCGCAAATACAAACTTCTTCATAATCCACATCGACTACAGACGTTTCATCCTCGTCCAATGAAGATCTATGCTCGTGCTCGTGTTCTTGCACATGCTCGTGATCTTGCTCATGCTCTTGATCTTGCACATGCTCTTGATCTTGCACATGCTCGTGATCTTGCACATGCTCGTGATCTTGCTCATGCTCTTGATCTTGCTTTGCATTTTGATCGTCCTCTTCAACCACCTCCTCTATATTATTAACATCATGATCCAATTCAAGGTCTGGCATGCTGGGAGCATTATGATGAACACTATGATGATGTTCGTTTCCATGTGCTTGTTGATCTTGCTGATCAATTATTGTCACCACATCCTCATTGATACTTTCTTCATATGCCGCAAGTATAAATTCTTCAGTATCATCTTCATTGACCAGGTGCTCTGCTTGTTGTGTGTCATTGTTTGCCGATTGACCATCTTCATCAATTTCATCATCCTCATCATCTATAGAATCATCGCCCTCTTTTATATCCATCAGAGTCTCCTGCATCAAAGACTCAAAACTATTACGCTGCGACTTCAGTTTGGGTTGATAAATATTTGACAAGAATTCCATTTCCTTAGCGTACCGCCATTTGGACAAACGACCATCAATTAACTTTGGTTTGCGTAGCCGATATTGGTGATAAGTATCACGCAGATTCTTCCACTTGCGACGGCACTCTTCCACTGTGTATTTGTCTATAAGATTGCAGGAATGTCAGTATTAATCTAAACACAATGTGCGAAAAATCCCAGACTTACTACCTATCTGTGACGCTATTGCCGCCCATCCACTGAGCACATCAACACGCCTCCGCTGAGATGGTCGTAATTTGTAATTGTATAACACCGGATTCTGGCGCACTAAGTTTATCAAGGTTATGATTTCATCTGAAGGAGCATTGTCCTTGTGGTAACGTTTTCGTTCTGTAGACATAGGAGAAAAAAGTCGTGCATAACTTTCTGGGTAGGCAATATTATTTTTAGTACTTTATTAATGCAAACAAACTAATAAAAACAAAAAAAAAAAAAAAAAAACAAACAGAAACAAAAAGATCAGTAAAATAATCATAAAATCATTTTAAACAAGAAAAAAATAAGGTTAACTTCGGCTATTCCGAAGTTGTCATACTCTTCACGGACCCCTAGAAAACGTTTTTACCTACGCTACTGCGATTGATCAAACAGAGTCAAGCATTTCGATAGTACAATTTGTATTTAGGTTTGTATTGGATGTGCCCCCCACGCTGACCGATTTGACTAATTCCAACATATGTACAGCGCCTTGTGAAAAATCATTGTGCAAAATATCAGCTCTCCAGCTCAAAAACTGTAAGACTAGTTTGCATATATACAGACGCACAGACGGACATGGCTAATTCAAGTCTTCTCATCAAGCTGATCAAGAATATAGTGTATATACTTTGAGTTCTTTATGATGCCTCCTTTTGTCTGTGACAAATTTCATGGCAAACTTATAACATTATTCACTGCGTGAAGAGTATAAATATATAAATGTTTTCATTAATACTTTGTCTTTGCATTTGAATATTATGTTGTAGTTCCGATGATTATATTATGACGCGTCTTTTTACAGAAATATCAGGAGGCTTCGCTTCAACACAACAACACAAGCTTCGCTAGAACACAGCAACATAGGCCTCGATCCGCACCAAGGTTCCTTTTATTTAGGCGCCTCGTGTTCCTTTAAATGTACACTGATAATGAGACACACGAATTAACTTTCAAAGTATTAAAAAAATAAATAAATTCTTATTTACGTTCGCAACTTTACTCAATGACCAAGAAAATACGATTTTTTTACAATACAATCGGTAGTCACACGGTAACGATAAAATACCAACACATTGTTGAAAACAACCGTAGCGTGTGCGATAATTGAGTATACTTTAGCTTCGGTTCGGTCTCGAATGAGATTATTATATAATAATAATGTATAATAATAGTAATACTTAAAAATGATTAACTTTTTATTAATTATTTTATTTTTTGTTAAAAAAAAATTGAGTTAGGTGACAGCGTGTACCCTTGGAAAGTAGCGTGTGCCTTTGAACAGTTTATTTAGTTGGCCACAATGGCAAAATGGTGGGAGCCTGTATAATGAAAAAGCGCAATCTATTGTTATGAAAAGAGAATTGCAACTAGCGTTGCCATATTATTTTCGAGGCAAAATCGGATTTTGAATTTAAATTGAGGAAAATAATTAAGGTTTATTGGAAAAAAATACAATACAAAAATACATTTTTTTTGAAGTAAAGCCAAGAAGGCTGGTATCATGCTTCTATCTAGATTTAATTTAGGGGGAAGGCCTTTTCACCTTGCCAAAGTGGCCTTAAATATTATTCATTAAAAATTTCAATTTGCAATATCAGGAATTTCACGTTATCTAGATATTGATTGTAGTCTGGTCCAAATGAAGCCCATCACAGTAGCATAGCATATTCTCTGCTATCTCCTTCTATTTATTACATAATCTACATTGGTAGTTTCGATAAATTCGTACTTTTTCGAGTTCGAGTCCCAGTTCTTCTAAAATACTTTTGCGAGAGTTTGTAATATTTTTTAGTGCAATCAATATTGATTCGATCAATTTACCATGCTTATATACAAAAAATGTTTTTAATAACCGGGGATTTCTTCAAAAATTCGACTTAAGAATGCTATTGCCAAGTTTTTTTTTCTAGTTATGGAGATATTCGATTTATGGAAGCAAATTTTGTACAGATTTTTCCATCGAAATGCAATTGCAAAATTCGATTCATAGAAGTTCAAGTTATGGAACTTTGAGTATAAATTATCAGGCAGACGTTTGATAATATTTATTTATGTGGCCCCTTGTGGTGGTTTCTTTTTCCTGGATTTAGATCTCTTTCATAAATCTTTCTGACCTTTGAGTATAAATGTTATAATATTAAAAATTTTAATTATTTGTGTTTTTATGGACTGCTATGATAACATACTCAAACGGAAATACTTAATGCCAATTATCGTCGATAATAACAAATGAACACAAATAAAGAATGATAAAATTGCTCAATTATTATCTACTTACACAATAAACAGATACAAATACTGATAAATATTGCATGTTCCATTCATGTTATGTATAAGTAAACATTTAATACTACTGTAGTTAAAGGCCCAACAGCAATTAGAGTTACCGACCAATGATAAATAACCTTAATTTTTACAAAATGGCATTCAATTACTTATCGAAATGATATTGAAAATAGATGCTTAAAAATATAGACACAATAAATTAAATTAAAAACTCCAAAATTTTCGATAAATGTGGATTATTGGGATGACCCTTGAAAGGCTTCTCACCTGTTACCCTTACAAAAAACCAAAAGAAAGCAATTGCTTTTAAGTGTCTTATAATGAGTTGGCTCCTCGATACGAAATCAAAGCTTAATCTACTTACCAAGCTATTAATGTGAAAGTCCACACTTTGGCTTTGAGGATCTGGAAATTCTTTAGAGGATCCAAAACAAACTGCTACAAAGAAAATCGGTCATTTATGGAGACTTAAAGATTCCAACAATTAGAGAGGAGACAGACACATCTCACGATTGGAGGACCATGAGAATCGATTGGCAATCAATCTGCTGGACAACAGCAGGCATATGAGTCGCTTGAAAAGTCGGCACCCTTGCATAATAACATGTGAATTTTCCTTTATTCGCTTACATTTGACAAACAAATTGCAAATACATAAAAAGAAGAGAAAAGCAAACAAAAATTTGGTTTTTAATGTATGAAAGTAGAAAGATCTATGATTGTTGGAATGTTTATAGGTTTCTAAGTATATAAAATTGTTGAAAATATGTATGTTCAAAAATCTAATCTTCTTTTAATGTATATAGAGTATTCCTTTGTAGATGCCTTGCTGATTTCTCTTCCTAAGTGCTGTATCGATGGTAGTCTAAGCTAACGAATACTGAAGCTGAAAAGCAGTCCAAGTTAAATAAAGCATCACAATGGGCCATAAGACTTTAGGGTGAACTCTGTGATGAGCTGCTTGTCTATCTAAGTCTATTCCTACTACCTTACTCACACTCCTGCATCCCAACAGAGTTTTTGACCAATGGGAAACGGCCCACGGCGTATTTATATCTTTTAACACCAATATCATCCGGGTACTTTTAACCACAAATAACCTACATCTATCTACCAACCCACACAGCCTCCTACCTCACAGACCAGTACGGCCTCCGATGCTGCTGGCCATTCAGGAACTGACGATCGGGTCTGTTCCCTTACTTAAAACTCAGGCTACCCTCCATTCGCCTTAAAACTCTTCTATTGCAGATATGTCCTCTTCTAACATCAGGCCAACAAACGGACTTCTTAAATGGACTCAATGGCTGTTGAATTCAAAAGCTCGGACAGACAGACAGATGTTTACCAACTAGACACATACATTATGATCATATTGTTAACACAGGGATGCAAAAAAAATCCACCCACACTTTAAAAAACAAAAACTCATAGAACAAATCGGAATCCTCCCTGACAAAAAAAAATTTCTTGAGACATCCTTCATAATCTTGAGGAAGAAAAAATTACTTTAAACTTCCATAGATTTTCTTATGGTGCACACTTGTACAAACATAATCACATTCAAAGTCATTTAAACTCACATAAAAGATACTGACTTTTGTCTACAAGAAGCAGTTAAACCTTAGATGCATGTGATTTAAAAGACGAAAATCTAGAAATTTTGGGATATTTTCTATATTTTATTATTAATTTAAAGCCCATAAAAATAACTCATTCCCCTTTCCTATTTTAAGAGTTTACTTTACGATGATGAACTTTCATTATCCTTGTATTAAATAATGTCATTTTTTCTATGCTCATTCAATACATATTACGACCCGCTCTGGAAGTTCTAAATATATCTTAACTGACTATAAAAAAATGATAATTTTTCCTTGCAAACCAAAACAAAAATATTTCTCATAAGAAAGTTAAACATTAAAAAAAAAAAGAATTTTATCTAAGACAAAGGATTAAGGCCACAAACAATCTTCAATAAAAATAACCCAATTTCAGTTTCAAGAATTAACAATTGTCAGCATGAATAGCAATTCAATAGACAAACTATATATATGAAGTAAAAAATATCCAAAATTGGGCAACAATAGACTACGAAATATGAAATCAAAAGGGTAATCCATCATCTGTAAAGCTCTAAGAGCACATTTTAATGATAAGAAACATGAGTAGAGTTGGGAGAATGTTAGGGAGGGAAGTCTACACACTACATAGTACTATTCTAAGAATCATAAATTGTTTCGGAAATAGTACACAACGACACAATTGAAAGTAAAGTACAATAAGAAATAGTAGTAAAAGCAAATAGGACAATAAAAACAGTGTGTTGTTCTATAGACATTGGGATGTCATGAGAATATTTTCGGTAATTTTGTTTTTTTAAATGTTTAGGGTCGTGTTCAACAGATAAGGCAAGTGATTAACAATTATTCGATCAAAAGTACCGCTTATATAAAATATGACTACCAATACTATAAATAATATGAAAACCAAGATACATAGATACTTAGATAGATAGACCTACCATTCTATGCAGAAGGGTAGAGAGAGTGCTAGACAAGAAGGAAATATATGTATATACACACTAGTTAAATGTATTTAATAAGCTCCCCAAAAAAAAAAAAAAAAAGAATCTTTTGATTTATATGACTGTTGGATCGGTAATTGAGTATAGAGGCAAACAATCGACAATGTCTACTACTACTGACTTTTACTTGTTTCTTGTTGTCTTGGGACTCTTTGCAATTGTCGTTCGTTTAGCTTATCAATGGTTTTCATTCGATAGCATACCAAATAAGTAGTAATAATCGATCCATCTATCGGGCTATCTATCTATCTACATATCGACATTGACGACAACAATGACTACTGTGTACTGTGTATACCCATTAATAGAGTTATCTACCTATTAGGAGCCACATTATACCACAATCTATGAAATCAGTTCAATTTCGTACAATATATTGGCTGACAACAATTAGTCGACCAAGTGCCTTTGATACGCTAACTTCAACGGAATCGGAATCGGTTTAGTTTTTTAAAATACGTTACTTCTTTAAAATGGATGCTAAAAAATTAGCTTCTAAATCTTCTTTTTCAATAGATAATATCCTCGAAAATAAAACATCTAAGAAAATTCCTTCACATACATCAGGAATGACAAATCTTTATACATGTTTGTCTAATCCTAGCACAAGTTCACATGCCTTTGAAACTGGTGTTACTATACCAATAAGTGCAACAACAATAGCAACAACAAGTGTTTTAACATCAAGTATATCGCCTTCCAATAGTCTGGCAGCATCCAGCAGTGTTTATACTTCACCCACAGATTCAACACATTATTCAATTATGAAACATCTTATATCACCAACGGCACATGATGCCAGAGGCAATTTATTAACATCCACAAATGGAGCTATGCATTTTAATGCAATCTATCCAGATCCAGCCTCATTATTTTATCAACAAGTTTTGAATTTACAAAAGAATTCAATTCATTTTATGCCTCACTTTCAAGCAGCCGCTGTTGCTGCTGCAACGCCGTCGGCATTTTGTGAACAATCATATAATCCCTACATGGATTGTGAAGGTAAGAATCGAGAGTTTACATATCTTTACTATAGCAGTTACGGTCATTTATCAGTTATCAGTTGTCCAATCGAACCAATTTTTTGGATATGTTGTGTTTGTTTTCATGTCTTGTATGGTAAAGTTTTGAAGTTTTAAGTTTAAAGTAGAAGAAAGCAGTTTAAAAGCCAATATTGTTCATTCTTAAAGAGAGAGTTACATGGATCTCAATTTATCTGATTGACAGACATAAGGAACGATGAATTGAATAAAATTAAACTTTTTATCTCAGTCCCGAGAATAAATTTTATAGGCTTTAACTAGTTTCGTTCTTAAATAAGCAGTACAAAGGTTAGCTTAAATTGTTTCCATGTGATTTCTCATCCACGTGCATTTATTGTAAAAATAAATAAAACTTTAAAATGGAAATGTTGCAAGGAGCTTCACCGTTATCCAGACCAGCTGAAGAGTTTGGGAACGATGAACTCATTGCCGATGTGTAACCTCCTAACCAATGTTCATCCATCGTGCCAGCGCCTTACACCATACGATGAGCAAATCTATGAGACTTTCCGTCAGGATTTACCCAATTTGGATGTGGGCATTTTGACAGAAGACATACTAAAGTCACCATCGAAAAAAAAAGTGGCTGATCTTCTCAGAGAAGTTCAATAAAATAGATGATTCATTTGGTAAATTAATGCTTGCTGATGTCAACAAAGGCTTCTCACAAGATAATTCACTGTTCGTGGTGCTTATTCAATTTTTGGCAATAGAAATTGCGCGTAACCGAAGTCCATCGCACATGCATACCACCACCAAAGGAGCGAACCGACTAGGAAAACAACAGTACAACGAAGCGTGAAACTGAATAAACTGCACACAGCGCTTGGGTGTGAAAAGATTTTTATTTCAAATTCCCATTTTATTTGATTGTCTGAGGATAACCATCCAAGATGGGTGTTCCACTTTTATAATATGTAAATATGTATGTAATAATCACTAAAGACTTGTTTGGATGCCACGGAGAGGAAGAAAATTTGGGGAAGTGGCCTGGAAAGGGTGTTACGGTGGATAATATGGATATACTATCTATATTTTGGTCACCAGAAATTGAAGGCGGAGTATGATAGTTTTATCTCCTCTTTTAATGTC
Organism: Amiota minor; assembly: GCA_037043295.1. Classification (NCBI taxonomy): domain Eukaryota; kingdom Metazoa; phylum Arthropoda; class Insecta; order Diptera; family Drosophilidae; genus Amiota; species Amiota minor. Next base: position 4,597,708 of record JBAMAW010002155.1, on the reverse strand, counting down.
AATGTCTTTGACTTGTAGTCAACACTCTGGTGAGATTTTAATTCACAAATCTTATCAACTTGATAAATGTTCCATATTAAATTGGGGAAAAGCGGGAACTAGTCACCTCAAGACAGCTGCCTATTAAAACTTTGCATTCATTATATGTTCTATAGAAAAACTTTATGGTAAATCTCACAGAAATCTTAAAATGCACAATATATGTAGGTACAATACTTTGTGAACAGTATTGGTCCCATTAAAGTCTTATTTACTTTGTAGTATGTTAGAAGATTAATTATGATCATAAAAGGGTTAATATGTACATATATCTATTTATATGGTTGATTATGACTGCAGATAAAATTTTGTTTATTTACAATAAAATGCAGTCAAATAAAGTTTATTTATTCAATTGAAGTGTTGGCGCCAGAAAGCAATCAAATAATCAATCCCAAATGCATTCACATCCACATGTATTGTATTTACATACTTTGCCATATACTGAATATTGAGCACTTTGTAACAATGAAATAATACATTTGGAGACATAATCTATTCATCAAAATCCCCGAAAAATACTTAAAAAAAAAAAAAATTGGGTAACAAGCGCCGTTTTATCTTCAATAGAAAAAGTTATTAGAAACGATTAATAACCGCTGTCCATCATCAACACTTCACATTGATAAGAAATTGTTGTTTGGAGAGTATTTTATGTATTGTACAACAGAATTATATGGTGAGGGGAATTAACTGTAACGGTAAGGTAACAGAAAGATGATTTGAATGAGAGTCGTGGAAAAAAAAAAAATTAAAAAATATTATTTAATAACCCAAAGATAACACAAAAATCAAGGAAACTTAACAAGAAAATTGGGCTTATCATCTGAGCCACTTAATAAAAATAGTCATTAATAATGTTATTTGTAACAATTTAAATTATGACATATCGCATTATTTAATTTTTATGGCGCATTTAGAATCAAAATTAAAGAAAGTGGTTTTTTCTATTTCATGCGATTATTTGTTCAGATTTCATTTTATTATTAATTAATAATCACTATAAATAAATATGAGAAATAGAGATCAAGGAAAGTTCCCATTTTATGATAAGACTGAAATTATTAAGAAACAAGGAAAAAAAATCTATGCCAAAGTGACGTATGCTTAGGGTAGAGTCAGTTATTTCTACAATACATACACACATACGTTGAGACCATACGATCCAGTAATCCTAGGGTCTTAACATTTTCATGGATAGTAAACAGGGTTCGCAAATAACTCTTATCATTTATTTTCAGAATGGAACATTCAGTGAGAAACCGAAAAAATTCACTATGGATTAGACACTTCAGTGCGATAATACAAAAACCAAAAAAGGTTTTCTAATAAGAACATGTATTTATTCCAAGTTTATATGAGAGCTATACGATCCAGTAATCATAGGGTCTTAAAATTTACACTGTTGGTCTATATGGGCTAAGAACTTATAATGTTCAAATTTCATTTCGATAATACAAAAAAGTTTTTCTACTAAGAACATGAATTTTGAATATGACAAATGTAGGAGAAAACTTCGTGCAAAATTTCAGCTCTCTAGCTCTAACTAAACTGAAAGACTAGTTTGCATACATACAGACGGAGAGACGAACATGGCTTAATCAACTCGTCACGTCGAGCTCATCGAAAATATATACACTTTATGTCTCTGATGTCTCCTTCTGTTTGTCATGATCTTCAATTAACCATTTTAAAAATTCTTGAACAAGGAATACTAATTCCCATTGCTACATTTTCCTTAGTGGAGCCCTATCCATAAAATTTATACCTTAGATTTCCAAGTATTAAATTAGTTCATAAGGAAAATTTAAATTTCGAGTTGTATTGGGTCCCTACTTAGGTCAGAGCCCCTAGCATTTGTTCAAGTTTCTGATAGGAAAACGATCCTATGCATTTTTGTTTTTGTTTTTTTTTTTTGTTTAAAAAGTAATCACGAGAAAAGGCTTTTCTCAAATATTTCTTTAATCATTTTGAACACAAATACTTAGAAAAACATACCATACATATACATACACTTAAGATACATATGTATTAGATCGTCTTTATTGAACAGAATATATTGTACTTACTTATCAAAACACATTCATTGTTTCATGTTATACGATTGTACGAATATATGGCTTTTTATATGAAATTAAGGCGTCTGATAATAATAATTATGGCAATTGATTCAATACTTTATTGCATTATCGTAGCTTCACACACATAGTTCTTACTATCTATCTATCTATACTTACATAAGTACATATACAATACAATATAAACATATGAAAGTATATTGTATTGTAGTTTTAACATTTTGTGATACGATGACTATATCTTTACTGATGATTTTATAGTTTGTTTATCTTTTTCACAATGGCGTCAAAGAAACAACATTGAAGAATGGGCGTTGACAATTTATAATCAATTTTGACTTATATTGGTGCAAGAAGGCTCTTCCATGTAACCAATCAGATGGGGTTGCTGGTTTGAAATCATAAGATGCAAAAGAAAGTTGAAGCGCAGGATAAATAACTTGGAGAAAATGTTTAAACCTTCTAAAATTCATACTTAAGTTTTTTCATCATTGTGTGAAGTGTGAAGGCAGGAATCCACTATACAAATATTTGCGCAAATGTTATGAAAAGAGAGAGAAGGCGCAAGCCATTTGTGTCGTCGATTGCCATGTTTGAGGGCTTGTGCAAATGTTTGGAGAAAATCAAAACGTTTTGATTTTTCCTCAAACCATTACTCTCATTTTTTTTTGTGGATGATAAAATTCTCTCATTCTCTCATTCTTGTGAATATTTTGATGTGAATAGACGCCGGTGTTCAACGGACAAAACAAAGAAACAGTAATTGGTTTAAAAAATACTAAAGACATTCGAAACTATGACCGAATTATGATTAAAGCAACAACAATTTGTGCAAATGTTTGTATCGTTTATATCGGGCAACGATACAAATTACAATATCAACTATTTGCGCAAATATTTGTATAGTGGTTGCCTACCTTTAGATTAAATAAGCTGTAAGAGGAGACACTTTATCCTTCTACTACCTTTTATTTAGAAACCGGCTATTACCCTAAACTAATCTATATATATATATATATGTATGTAGATATGTATCTCCAGAAACAAAAGGTCCATTTGTTAATCTACTCATCACTCTTTGAAGACTTTGCTCAAAGCCTTTTTCCTATTCTCTCTGCTTGTACTATCAGGGTCCTCTTATTATACAATAATATTATGATCTTAAAATAAATATTTATTCACGTTTTGTATAATTTCTTAATTTCAGCTTTTACCAATCCTACCACTGCTGCTGCTGCCCTCTACTGCAATGCCTATCCAGCAGCTAGTTTTTATATGTCCAACTTTGGTGTTAAACGAAAAGGTGGACAAATTCGCTTTACATCACAACAAACGAAAAATCTCGAGGGCCGATTCTCTAACACAAAATATCTATCACCCGAAGAAAGGCGACAACTAGCTGTCCAACTGAAGCTTACCGATCGCCAAGTGAAAACTTGGTTTCAAAATCGACGAGCAAAATGGCGAAGAGCAAATCAAACAAAACGATCAACGGGAAATGGATCAAGTGGTGGTAATGGAGATAATGCCACCGGTAATTTAAAATCAAATAGAGTAACAGATTCAATGCGTGTGTCTAGTGTAAGTACTAGTTCAGGGAACATTGATATAGATGAAGATGATGATGATGATGATAATCGTTTATACCTTTCGGAAAATGATGATGATGAATTAGAAGATGAACAAAGGTAGCATGATTCCTTTGAAATTTAATAAGGCAAAGGATGTGTATATTTTTTGTATATATTGTAAGATTACTTTAAGTTTATCTGTTTATAAGTTTTTTAGCATACAAATATATAGAAAAATCTCCCACCAAATTTTTTATATGTCTAATTAAATTGATAGCTTTCCATGCAAGTGCAATTGGGAAGCGTACAACGTGGTGCCAAATTCGATAGATGACCCATGGTTACAGGAAATGAGAGAGGTACAATCCATTTGGGATAAGCACAGATTGTTGCAGCTGCTGCTGTTGCTGTTGCAGTTATACCACCCAAATGAGTAGATGTTGTAGCTGTGAAGGCAGATTTTAATTCCAGAGAATGTTTTGGATACTGAAAGATTATTTCATGACATTGAATATCAACAAATAGGAATGCAGGACTATAACTATGTTTTCACCTTATCCAAAGCAACTGGCCGAAATGCACTTCGTTGTGGTGATGGTTCATTGATTTCATTGTTGGCCATGGGGATTTGTGGCTTAGCCGGTGGCGTCACATTCTCAATGGCTCGAATAAGATCAAGATCACAACGTTTGAGTACCAATTCCAAAACCGAACGTTTACGTTGTGGAAACAATTGTGCCAACATATCAATAGCAGTCTGAGAGATGCTACTGTTAGTAGATGAGGCAGCTAAAGAAATTGAGATACAGATGAATTGATTTGTATAGCTTAGTCTATAAGGATACAACTTACTCGCAAGTTGTTGTTTCTGCTTGTGTTTATTGCCTTGACTTAAATCCTGTGCCGCCATATGGCTTCCAACACTTTGTTCTAACGGTTCCTTGTGTTCTATTTCTACTGCATTCACATCATCATCATCATCACCTCCTGCCACTTGACTGGGCTCTGTTACAGTTAAACCAAAAATGTTACCCTGAGGTAATGCATCGATTTGTCGACCAGTTTTCGTGGCTACTAAGCGCAAGGCTATGGCATCTTCGACTGCCTGTTGACGCTTTAGGGCAACCTAGAAAAACCAAAAAAAAAACAAAAAAAAAAAGTTTCTACAAATAAATCTCATTTTCTATTTATCTTGCTTTTTTTTTGGGTGGAGATTTCTTTTGTTTTTATTATGTTCAAATTGAAATTAATATGCATGGCAAGTGTGGACAATGAAACTATTGACTTTATCTAGTTTTCTTTTCTCTATGTGCTTTCCAACGAAAATAAAAATTCCTTTGGGATCATCACATTTTTTTTGGGGGTGATGGCGTCTGTGGTTTGTAATTTGAGCCTTGGGTTGAATGATTCAATGAATAAATGAAGTGAACACTTGTGTAAACATTTGTAAGCGGATATTTGGACTCGATTTGTTTGATTCACTTTGACAACTTTCCATCACCATCACCATCACCATCATCAGGCACAATAATGTTTTAATTTCATTACATGTCATGAAGCGTTTTATTATATTGCTGCCGGTTAATTTTTGTATAGATTCTTTTGGGATAAACAAAGTTCAAGTAATGAGACAAAACTTGTTCAAGGAGAAAACAAGTAATTTTTTTATAATTTTTAAGTATTTTTCTGGGGATTAAAGGATTTATTTATAAAGAATTATTTATATTTCATTTAAGATGATCTTAGAAAATGTTTGTAATAAGTTCTTTGTTATGTCTTTGATATGTAGGATGAGAGATTGTTTAGAACTGAGGGATAATGATTCCTTTGGATACTTGAAACTCCAAACATCAACATGATCTGGTACTCTTTGATTTAAAGTTATGCGTTAGTTACCATCCTCTCTCCATTGCTCATGTAACCAATTATTGCAGCAAGGTTCACTAATTCTCAGGTCATTAGGTTTTAGAATAAGTCTGATGGTTTGATTTTTATTTCGTTAAGTTTAATAACTTAAACCAAGAACAAACACGGTTTCAAATTGAAGGTCTACTTCTTTAAATTTGGACAAAACTTTAGCTACCGGGCATTCTTTTACAATTGTTAAAGATCAAATAATGTTTTAGATTGGGTAAGGTTATATAGGCTGCTCGCGAGTTCATCCAGAAGCCTTCCGGCCCATTATGATGCCTGTTTAAAGGAGAAAAAGGGAGATGCGGTTGGTTGTAGATGGGATCAAGGTACTTTAAAAAGGTTGGGTATCCCTAGTCGGTCTTAGCTCCCACAGCTTCTTAAACCAACGCGAAAAATCAACGCGCAGAGCCAGGTCCCCCAGTGCCAAACTGCCCAAATTATCAAAGAAGGGTTTTCCGAGAAGTAGGTTTCGAGCAGGGCAGTGACATAGGAGGTGTTGAACATTTTCTGATTCTTTCTCATCTTCATAGCTGCTACAGAAATATGGATGTAGGACAAGCACCGTTTGGTTCCTTATCATCCCAATCCTTTTCTTACTAAAGTGTTGGAGTGCTGTCTGTATCACCAACTGAAAGAGAAAAAGGCAGTGCCGATTCTTTTCTGGGACACTCATTCGCTATCTTGTTATGTATAATTTCAGAATGACCAGGCACCCAAATTAGCGTAATTGAGTGCTGCTGCCGAGCTTGTTTAAGACCCGCAATTGCTCTATGGGAAGTTTGGCTCTTAATGTTGCGGGCCAATAAAGCCTTGATAGCAGCCTGCCTAATTACTTAATGCAATGAGAATATTTTTTAAGAGTTTAAACTTTATACAATAAAAAATATTGCTCAAGTTAAAAACAGATACAAAGATATACCTATACTTTGGTCTATTGTTATCCAACCTTATCAGTTTATTATTTATGACCATCAATAAGAATTCAAACTACGTGTGGATTGGCATTGACTGATGGGAATTGGATCCTTAAAAATATTTATTGTTTAAAGCAAATCGTATGTTTTCGAATGTTTAAATAGATAACTTTATCGACAGAATCTGTGTGCCTTTCTCACCTGTGCGGCCATAATACGTTGACGTTCAAAGATTAACACACATTTTGCACATTTGCAATTTTTATAGACGCAAAGTTTCTTATGGCCACGTAATTCAGTGATTAATCCATGATTACGACAACGGGCACACTTGGGAACACGATTCGTAGAACGATCCGAAGACGGTGGACACACAATGGAGGCAGCTCCTTTTAAAGTTCTACCAATGCGTGATTTCTTGACTTTATGATTCGAATTGTCTTCAGACATCATTAAATTCTTTGCTAAACGTTTGTTATGATGTAATTAATTATTGAAACTATTTATTATTATGTAACAATTGCAATGCAATAATTGGTTCTTGAACTTGAGAAGTAGCTTTATTGAGTTGAGTAAAGAAACTAAAAATTTGGTAACACTTTGTGTGGCATGTGGCAAATGTTGCAAAGAAATTACTGTAAGGAATAGTTGATTATTTATTTACGCAAACGCAATGCAATATTTAGGGCGTTGCATTTAGTTTGCCAGGATCAAGTTTAGCCATTGGTGGATGGAAATGTCTGTAAGGCAACGCCCTCAATTCAAAAGGGTGGAGTTTGCAACAGGGCGTATACATAATGGAAAAGAAATTAATAGGGGAAAACATTTGCTTTGGTTTGATTCGGTTTTCTATTTAAAATGTAAAACTATTTTTTTCATTTTTTAAATAAAAAAAATTAATTATATATACTATTATTGTATTTTATTTTATTAAATGCAAATTAATTCTTTAAAATCAAGCACATGAACGCCCATGACCAAATGTATGGTCATGACTGATGATATCGGTGTGTTATCGAAAGGACTAGAATTTCATGCAGGGCTGCCATTTACCTTTTGCAGTCTGGAAACACTTTTAATAGCTTTATTACATGGTGTAAAAAATAGAAGGTGGCGACATTTTGTATAGTTATGTTTCGCTCTCACAAAAATTACAATGTGACATTATGAGAGAATTTCATCTTGGTCCGATTTTAAAGCTTTGACGCTACACAACACTGTCATATGCTTATGAATTTCTTTGTTTACATACGTGATAATCTGCATACAGAACTGGCTGGAAATTGTATGAAATGTACGAAAATTGCTGTTTAATTTATTATTTTACTCCAATTTTTGGATATTTTGTATTGGTTGTTTACTATTTGAAAATTTAATTTTCTAATGTTGAAAAACAAACGAGCCCTGAAGAACAGTTTTTTCTTATTGGGGTTGCGTTAGATATGTTTTGCGGCATCAATTTCAACTGCCGAAATACCTATATCTTCCAGCGCATTGACGATTTGAAAAGACCACCTTCACACCTAAATAAAGGATGACTCGTCAACACATACATCGTTTCGAGTCCAGGCAGTCTTTCAACCCGCGGCAGATGTACCCAGTGAAATTTTCCAGTGCATGTGACTCCAAATCGATTGTCACCTGAGTCTTCTACTGGTTCCAGAGGTTCTTTAATGTTTGTCAACATCATTGAATTGCATTGTATAAAAATTTTATATAAAACATGCAAATATTTAGAATATTTCTTTACAACCTGTCATAGAGACTACTAGCACCTGAGAGCTATCCCCCAATGTGTATCCTTCTGAGGATGAAAAGCCACCACTGTATCCCAGAAGGTGACTTCGAAGTCTATATTTGAATTCCTGGTAATCAGGATGTTCATGGAGTCCATCTTTACTTCTCCATCATCAGTGATCGCACTTGATGGCACAGCACCTTTTTCTAGTCTCTGTTTTCGTGGTATTCCTAACAATAAAAATTATTTCTTTGTTATATTCGATTCATATACAAACTTATCAAGGTCGCATTGCATTTTGCCAATTATGTCTTTGTTTCTAAAGTGATATTCGCACACTTCCAATAATCACTCAATGGATCGATCAGTTCTGCTACAAAATTTATAAATAAAAACAATTCAACCGACATACAAAACAGCTGATCACAGTGCAACCAGTTGACTTCACAACACTAATTTGTGCTTTGTCATTGCATTTTCACGTTATGTTCAACACTAAATGCGTGCTTTTCAGTGTTGAATACACTGATCAATGAGAGCGTAACAGGCCATATATGTGCTACCCTGTATTATGGATTTGTTATATATATATGTTGGATTTCTCATGTTTGAGCTCAGTCGGGAAATTCATCATCGAGTTGCGCGTTGAAAATAAGATGGGTCGGTAGCTAAAGGAATAATTGCAGCGAAAAAACGCAAAGAAAACGGCTTTTGTCCGCTATTTCAGCGAATTTTTGTTCCAGACAAAAATAAATTTTGCAATAAAAGGAAAACAAAACGCAAAAGAAAATATCCAAAATAACCAACAATATTTTTTATAACTGGGGGCAGCTAAACTAAAAGAAGCTTCATCAATTTTTGTAATAAATTCAACAACAATAGCAGCAGCGGCACCAGCAACAAAATAATTATAAAACCACCACCAACAAAACGCAATAAAAATAATTCCTCAGCTACTACAAAAGAAAGGTGAAACGCAAAACCAAGAAAAGAAAAAACGCATAGCAAACCAAACACGTAGAAGAAAAATCGAGACCAAGCAGAACAGAAGTAGCAGCAGCTAAAAGAATTTTCTTTCGATGTGATGAACAAAATCAAATGTAAGAGCAACAACAACAGCCAAACTACTACCACCAACAACAACACCAATACGATTACGACTACAATAACAACAGCAGCAGAGGAAGAAGAAGAAGCAGCAGCAGCAACCACGTAACAACAATAGCAGCAGCTGCAAAGTACTCACTCTCAATTGAACGCAGTCGCAGCAGAGCAAAGCTTAGCGCAGCGCAGCACAATACGAGCAGAATAAGAAGAAGAAGATATCTAGCGAAATCTGATGATAAATTTTGATTGATTGACTCAATTGATTTTCGTTTAATAATTTATTTGCATTCATATATCTGTTGAAATTCTACTTAATTGATGCTGCGTCGTTTATTGTATGCTGTCGACGCAAAGAGGCAAGAGAAAAACACCCACACACACAAACCTAAATACACCACACTCATATAGCCATACCCATCAACAACAACAACAACAACATAAGTACCATAAACCATCAACAGCAGCAGCAGCGCTGAGCGCGGCAGGAAAACTAGTTAAACTACAGTGAAAATTTTCTATTGGAATTCTGAAAACTGAAGAAAAATTTGCAATTTTCCTCCTCAACCTACAAAACTGCACTACACAAGTAATGTAAAAAAGGGAAGCAAACACAAAATCAGTCTTCTAGAAACAAATATTTTTATATTTTATTTTGGTAAAAATTGAGCGAAAGAGTTGAACTGAGTTTACTGAGCTAAATCGTTGTGCCACCATTTTGAATGAGCGCAAGAGAGCAAACAAAGCGTAAGTTAAATAAACAACAGCAGCAGAAATAGCAACGTCAAAAAGCGACGAGAGAGCTTAACAAACGGAAAACAGCGAATAGCAATAGCGCAAGCGAATGCAACGAAAGCCCACAAGAGCAGCAATAATAATAAAAGTGGCGTCGTTGCGGCTTCGGTAATTGCACTCACTGGCTTCATCATTCTTTATTTTTGTCGGTTCATGCTCTGCTTTGATTTGAATACAACAACAGCAACAGCAGCAACAGTAGAATAACCAACCAACTGAAGGGGTGAAAACAGAGAGGAAACGAAGAACAGTGCGCTGCTGGTAGACCGGAAAATTCTATTGCCTAAACATTTTTAAGTTTAATTTTTTGTTTCTTGTCGTCGCTTCTTATTCACTTACATACATACACACGCATACAAATATCATCAATATTTACAACAACTCGAATAAGAAGGAGAGGATAGAAAGGAGAAGTTTGTAGAGAACTGGAAAATGGTTGAACGCATTTGTGAAGAGGAAAATTCCAGAAAAAGCACAGCAGCTGCTAACAATAACAACAACAATAGAAACACCAATACTATTAGCAGCAGCAACAACGACAATATGCGTATCTCTGCTGATAGTGGCGTTAGCAGCAGCAGCGGCGGCGTCGATGTTAATGGCAGCGGTGGAGCTTCCTGCAGCAAAACAACAAATAACAACAGCTGCACTCCAAGTCAATCAGGTGAGTCTTTTTTTTTTTCGTTATATTTTTGTTATTCTTAGTCTCTTTTTCTACGTCATATGTTAATTAACGGAATTTATTGTAGTTGTTGCTTGAAAACTTTCCACTTCAATTGATTTGAAAGAAAATTTGAAAATATGTGTATCTATCAGTCGGTCTGATGTTCTGTTGTTTACCGGTAAAACTCAGCTGATTTCAAGCAAGTTTATCGCTTTCATTTGAATGACTATATTAGAATGTATGACTCAGCTGGATTTTTTGGTAATTAAAATTGAAATTGCATCATGCGAGAATAAATAAATTTAGGTAAGAAAGAAAGAGAGATAGATACGATGAATGAATAAATAGGTTAGCAAAGGTTAGAAAAATAAAATAGATTTGATAGATACATGTCCATAAATAAGTAGATGTTATAGATGTGATCAACATTTGAGTTAGGGGAGAATATATTATATTATTATTAAATTAATATGAATATGATTAATAAGATCGTCGTCGTATGAAGCGTCCACGACGCAGATCGCTAGGGTCGTCTCTGGGACAATTATGGTTAAGGAGTTCGTTGGCAAGTGGGTTGGGTTGAGGTGAGAGATCAGCCGATCGTTAGATCGTGCCTGTTGATTTCCTCCCAAACTGAAGGCATCTGGAGATCGTTATGTAGAGTACTTTTTTGTCAAACCATGGCGCATTGGTTATTTTTCGAAGGGCTTTATTCTGGGTTTGGCATTTAAGCTCGTGAGACGTAGCAGCCTGTTTAGCCTGTGAAGCTTGGTTAAACATGTTTTGGTGACCCCAGTATGATATATTGTATATTGTGTTATTTATAATAATTCCATGTCCTTTAATTAGTGTAAATTCTTTTGTTGCTTGTAGGATAAGGATAATGTACATAAGTCCTCAACAAAATGATTTCATTGCGTTTTGTCAAGGTTTTAATTTTAGATCTTTTTCCATTTGAACAAAAATTCTGTACTTGTTTCTTAGCTGGTTTACACTCTCATGTGTTTAAATTTCTGGAGGTCGGAAAGGTGGAGTACATTCATGAGATGATTTCACCCATAAGAAAAAGACTTATTCTAAAAATTATTTACTCTTATCTTTTTTAGAAAGAAAAACAAAAACGTATTAAGGTGCACTAGAGGGTGATTTACCTTTCATATACTAATCTCATTCACCTTCACTAAATCAACTAAACTTTAACTGATAAGATACCCTACGACCTTGTCTGGTTTGTGTGAGGTCGCAACCAAGAAATAACTAGCAAAATAGCAAATGAAAATGTTTTTAAATTATTTCATTAAACATTAAAATTTAAGAACAATCAATTTATTATGTATGGGTTCTCTCACCTACACTTAAATTTGTCTCTTATTTTTTTTTTTTTTTTTGTTCTGCCTTTATCATAAGAAAACCAGTTCCAGTAATTGGACTCTCTTCCTCTCTTTATTAAACTCTCATTAGCAACAAACATACTTTTTTTACTCTTATTTCCGGATATTTTTTTTATTTTCCTGTTAAATTTAATTTGCATTAATTTTATATTGATTTGTGACTTTTTGCACAACGTGATGATTGCGTATGTTTGTCTGACACATGTTTGTTTTCATATTGATATTTAAGTCGCAATCAACTACAAATTTTTCTCGTATGATTCACATGATATTTGAAACAAATTGTATTCTGATGAAATACTGTCTATTTATTTCGGTGAACTGTTTGAATGAGATGAGTAAATTTGTTTTCTTTAGTATTTTTCCTCAATTGATAGAAAAACTGTAACAAATCAATAAAAGAGCAAACATACAGTTTTACACTCAAAACTTGAAAGTATGAAAGAAAGGCCACAGTGCAGCAATAGAGAGAAGTGCATTGCCTTTAAAAATAACAACAAAATTATTGTAAAAAAAAAAAAAAACAGTTGCGCGACGTCACCTTTTGAATTCATTGTGTTTGTTTTGCTGCAGTCAGTAGACATTGAAAGCAGAGCGGCAACAGCGTCAACGTAGTTTGTTGCTGTGGTTTCGAATTTAAAAGCAGCGCTGCATGTAACCTTGATGACGTTTATTGCACTTTTGTGCATGTTGCTATTTTGTTGTTTTTTTGTACCTCCAAAACAAAGTACCAAAATAGAATGAGAGCGTAAGCGAGCAACAGAGCGAAGAGCAGAGAGTAAGCAAAAACAACACAACAAAATATGGTTGAGTGAGCAAGACTATAGAGGGAGGGGGCGGTAAGCGACAAGGCATGTGGCGCTAGCGGCTGTTAAAAAGAGTGCTAGTGCTTGCATATTCACCACCTCTGCATTAAACTCAAACTTAACTCACCTCATCATTTACAACACACACGGCAAACAAACAAAATTCATTCATTCACTCACTAAAGCGCCCCCGCTCACAACAAAACACACAGACAAATAAAGAGTAGAAAAAAAAAACTGTTGCTGCTGCTGACGTGTGCATTTTGTTGGAAGGTTTTTTTGATGACAAAAGCAAACATATTTTATTATTTTATATTTTAATTATTTAGTCATTTAAATTGTTTTTCTTTTACCTTTTTTTTAAATGTTTTTATGTATTTTATCAATATAACTTTGTATGTGTGAAAATGATTGCTGCTTTTTATTATTGACTGACTCATTGATTGTCTGAATGAATGAGAGTGTGGAATGTGTTGAAAACTTAGAAACAAGGTAAACAAAGGGTTTTTGAACAGTTTAAGAAAGTTGTTTGGAAGGGGGGAGGGTATATTGCGCTTGCAATTATTGACAGACATCATGACAAATTGTGGAATGCATTGCAATTGCAATTAAATAAACTGCTGTTGGCATAGTGGGAAAGAGAGTGAGTGAGAGTGTTGTTGTTTGTTTGTGTGGGCGATTGAAATGCGCAAGAGAGTTTTGCTTGGGCATTAAAGTACATAGTTGAATTTGGGAGAGAGTGAGCGAGTGCAAGAGAGTTAAATTGAATGCAAAATCTATTTTTAAATTTTGTGTGTGGTGCAGCCGTCGCCGCAGCCGCCAATTGATTGCAAGTAAAAGTTTAGTTTCCCTTTAATTGGGTTGTTTGGGCTAATCAAAAACAAAATGAAAGTTTGTTGTTGTCTTATTTATTTACAAAGTTAGTCTATCTTACGATATAATATATATAAGTATATACACTAAGATAAAGTTTTAAATGGTATTCAACTTGTTTATAGTAAACAATATATAGATACAATATAATAAGATTATGAGGTAGTAAGATTTTTTATGATGGGTGGAGGGAGTAAGATTGTATTGATTGTGATAGAAGATTTTAGATAGACATCACACAAAACTAAATGACCCTGATGATAATAATAAATGATAATAACGGTTGTTGTTCACGTTGACGATATTTGTTTGCTTATTTATTATTCAAGGGAGTAAATAAAAGAGGGAGAGAGTATTTGTGTGTATGTGTATGCTTAGGTGCGTCACTACATCATGTGTGTGTGTGAGATGTTGTGCGTACGTGCCGGTACGCATATGCATAAACAACAAAAAATTACATAGTGTGGTTCCCTTAATATGTTTCTCTAATTTTTGAAACGCATTTTCTTATACTTGATTTAAAGGGAATGGCAAAATATGAAGAAAATTACTTCTTATTTTTAAGCCTCATTTATTTTGTGTTTTAAAGTGAAATGAGAAAATGGCAACAGACCAAAAAAAAAAGTTTTTGTTTTATTTTCCATTTTCTCTTTTATTTTATTTCTCACACTCTTCTCTGTTTGATTTTGTTTTTGTTTTTTCGCATATGTATAATGCGACGCAATTTAGCCTCGATTTGGTTTTTGTTCTGTCGTTGGATGTCGTCTCCGTTCCCATCCGCTCTCGGCAAGTTTTGACTACGTGACGTTTTACTTGTATGTATATGAGTGATGAAAAAGTGTGTGTGTGTGTGTGTGTATGCCCAAGTTGACCAAGCAGCGAATGTTGAGCGAACGTTAGCCTAAACTATTGCAAACGGATTCATAAACGAGCGTTATGCGGTCATAAACACCAGTGTTGCTTGAACAATCACTCAATGTTCGTAAATGATAATTTTGAGAGCATAAATATGGCAAGACAAGGGGTTCGGCACGCGATCAAAAACAAATAAACAAGCGTCGCAATACGTTGAAGTTTCAAAAGACTCGCTAATGATATCTTTTGCGAGTGCTGCCACAATATCGTTTACGAAGATTTTGTTCGCTGGGCGAAAATACATGTTTAGCAGCTGCTACACATATCAGGCCATACTACTACACCGCCATCATCACCATTCACCATCGACCATCCACCAATATTATGCCTACAATACTACTGCAACCTTTTCCCCATACTTTTCCCCCCACACTTTTTTTCACTTTGCTTTGCTTTCATTTCGTTTCATTTGTTTAACCTCATCCTGTGTCTTTCTTTCGTTGAAATTTTTGTGAATTGTGTGTTTTTTTTTTTTCTTCGTCATTCGTTCATTATTTCGCATTTTGCGTGGTTATACCGGTCTTTGCTTATTCGTTTTGTTCACTCTATTCGTCATATTAAAAAGATAGTCACCTCTCTTCAATCCAATAGGAAGGTAGATACGACTCTTTTAAAAGTTAATTGCTCTCTTAATTTTGATAACTTTAACTAACTTTTTACCACTTGTAAGCGGTTTTCAATGTTTTTCTTTCTTTTCTGATTTTCGCTTACTTACAATTTACTTCATTGGAAATTTACTCTCTTTCACTTTATTCTAGAAGCAAAACTAGCGATAAAAATATACAAGTTAGAAAAGACATGTGTTTTTTTTTTTCTTAGTTTTCTTGACGGATTGTCTGTTTCTCTCTCACTCTTTCTCTTTAGTTTCGCTCTCCCTTTGCTTCTCTTTTTGTGTTGTCGGCAACTGTTAAAATAAAAACATAATAAACGTGTTTTCCCCCCATTATGTTAGTTTCAGGTTGAT
Source organism: Amiota minor (assembly GCA_037043295.1). Lineage (NCBI taxonomy): Eukaryota > Metazoa > Arthropoda > Insecta > Diptera > Drosophilidae > Amiota > Amiota minor. Next base: position 4,581,942 of record JBAMAW010002155.1, on the reverse strand, counting down.
GTATGTTTGTTGCTGCTCTTCATTCTCGTTCATTCATTCGTTCTTTTCGCTACACCTCGCATTTCCCACCTCTTTCATAATTTCATTCCTGTCTTGACTTTCTTTTGTTTTTGCATTCTATTTGTATGTTATATTACTTTTGTTGTTGTTGTTATTATTCTGCCTTCATTATTTTTAATGAAACGCAATTTAAATTCGTTAAAATAAATAAAATGTTCGCGAGGCAATAAAAAAAAAAAATGATATGATGAAGAATGTGTAGCCAAATTTCATAGACAAAAACGAAGAAATAAATTATACAAAACACAAAAAACAAAAACAATTTAAAAAAAAAAAAAAATATGATGCAAATTTTATTGACACTTACGTGTACCATTTATAGTTTAGTCCAAAATTCTTAGGGCACTTCTTTAGACTTCAGATAACTTTTGTTGAACTCAGAATGATAGAATAAGGAATTCAGATAATTTAAATTTTGATAAGTATTCAGAAGACTTAGAAATACATATTTAGAAATTTGCCAAAAAGAATTTCTGATAATTTAGAACTTAAAATATTCCAAATGGTATTTCAGATAATTTAAAACTCGATAACTTTTTCATGGGACTATTTAAATATCTTACAACTACATACAACGTTTGCATGAAGAACTTCAGATAACTTTGAATATACAATGATCCAATAACGAATTTCAAATAACTAAGAACTCTATAACTTTCTTATAAGACCATTCATATACCTTAAAACTGCATACTACAATAACAACGTTTCCATTAAGAACTCTGGTAACTTAGAATGATCAAATCAAGGAATTCAGATGAGATAGACAGACTATATAGGCAGCTTGTTACAAGATCGAGTTCAATATGAAGGTTGATGGATCGATCATTCTGATGCCGGAAAAGTGGCTTTGAACTGATTACAACATCAGCTTGTTTTACTGTAATGCAAAATCAATTTTGGTTATTTCGAGGGCAACCACTACTTTTTCAATAAATATTAACATGTGCAGTTGCACATAGTTTAACTACGTGTATTTCATAGGTGTAAACTGACTTCAGTATTGACTTGAAAACCATATTGTCTTCTTTCTATTGCCGAGTGTCTTATAGAGACTGTTCTGATGATCACTGTAAGATAGGTGATTTGGGTATCACTAAACATTTTTAATATTTTTTACTATTTTTCGCAAGAAAAATAAGTTCTTTCCTCGATTATTGCATAGTTTTTCTTATTATGTAACTTTCTATAGAAAAGCTAATAGATAAAATGGTATTAAATTGCATATAAACTGAATGCGTTTGTGTGTCTACCACTTAGCTTCTTCTAAGTAAATAAATATGTATAAATTTTTTTATCAGTATAGAATTACAGTTAAGAATATTTCATTTAGGTTGTTTATTACCCATTATGGTTATCAGTTGAAGGGAAAATATTTACTTTATTCTAAATATTATAGAAAGATACCACATAACACTATATTCGGTCCGCAGTCGGTTGGTCACTCTCTCAGTTGTTGATCTATAAAACTTGTCTATTTCTCTACTCATACAAAGAGAGTTAAAATACACTAATACGAGTGTCTGAACTCTGATCTATTCATAAACATTCATATACACAATAATAATAAAAACAACCGGCATTTTGTTGCTTTCGTTTTTTGCGCTAAGAAAATACAGAAAAAGTAAAAACGCAATTTGTTTTGCATCGTAGAAAACTAAACTAGATAAAACAAGATTATTGAGTTCCAATAAGATATTTCTAGCAGAACAGAACAAAAATGTGGCAAATGATTACAACAAGCTGATTATTTAAGCTTTTTGTTTTTGTGTTTTTTTTTCTATTTTGTTTTATTACTTTTGTGTTGGTATTTTTCCAATCATATAAATTTATATCTTTCCTTTTGTTTTTATGTCTTTGCTGAAGCTATCGAGCTGGAAGAGGTAGCTTCCCACTTACAAATTGAGTTGGAAATCCCCATTAAGTTTGTATGGAAAAAAAAGTAGAGTGATAAGGAGAATGAATCAGACATGTCCTTTTGTGTTTATGTCTTTGCTTGAGCTATCGAGCTGGAAGAATGGTAACCTCCATTCTCATAAATAATTTTTCCATAGGCTACTAAAATTGATGAAAATTGTCATTTTGTTTTAAATTTTTTTCATGGATGGAAATTTTCATAAGAGCAGTAAATGGTATGTAATGGTATGTAAGCTTCATTGAGCCGAAATTAATGTTCTGTTTTGTTTTTGTGTTTTTTTTTTTCTGTGGATGCTATGTGAGGCAAAACAATCATCACGTTTGTTGATTTTTATTGTTTAAATTATTTTTTTTGCACTCTCCTGAGTGTGTGTTGACGTGCTCTAAAAAATATAAACTTAAATAACAAAAATAAAAATTATAAATAAAATTAAATAAAAACAAAAATGCAAAATATGCAAATTTTACGAGCAAAACACGATTACAAACAATAACAAAACAAAAAAAGAACAAAAAATTAACCGGCCGCCATGCATTAAGAGCCGCCACCGTAGCCATAGCCCATGACACGAACGAGAGCAGAGCAAAAAAAAAAAAAACTTACATGATGGCGCTTTTACTTACTCCCTGCCTCTTTCTTCCCTCCCTTTCTCTTTCCTCCCTCCCTTTCTGGTAACATGTGATGCCTGCTCCCACCTTAAAAGCCAGCAAAATCAATTCGTTCGTCGTGTAAGCTTTGCATACAGAAACATGTCAAACATTCGTTGGGCTGCTGTGTGCTATAGCTTTCGTCTATGCCGACTCCGTTGGCGCTCTTGTTCCCTTGCCTATTTATCTACCACTCAGCAAGTTAAGCTCTCTCTAATTGACTAACTATCTTTGTTGTTGTTGTTCTAACTGACTGACGTGGTGATGTTTCTTGCTTGCTGTAGTTTTGTTATTGTTGTCATTTGCCGACATTATTTTCTTTTTGCGAAGCTTTTTTCTGCTCTTACTCTCTCGCTGCTGCTAGTATGGTATATTGTTGTTATGACGCCTATATTATTATCATCGTCAAAGCTGCCGCTGCCGCTGCCGCCACTAAATTCACAATCACCACCACTTTAGGCAAACGTGTAGACCGACACCCGTCCGATGTTTGATATTGCGTTTCTTTTAGAAAAAGAACATTCGCGGCGTTAGACGTGTTACGGTCGCAGATTTTATTTATCGTTGTCCGCTCAATGTGGTCCTTACCGCGTGTGCAAGTATATAAAAGTTTCACTATGGGACCACACCAGCAAGACTTTGTAATTTTATAGTGAAAACAAATTTCATTTCGAACAAGAATACAAAACAATCAAGTGTTTTTGAAAATTTTAAATCTTCCATTAGACGCGGCCGCGTGCGCGTTCTACATGAAAAACTCTCTTAACTGTTAATCCGTTTATAAATCGTGCATTTTTCTAAAACCGTACAAATATACCGCTAGTAACTGACTCTTTTTTTAACTGTTATCCTTATTTCGGTGTGCGGCAACCTGTTTCCGTCAATTCATTTTTTATATACAACTATATTGTATTTAAAGATTATCTGATATGTATTTACTACTACATATGGTCTTTAATCGCGCACGTGTGTGTCTGTGTTTTTATTAGTTTTAAAAAGTAAGGGTAGGGTAGTAGGGGAGTTGCCAAGTGCGGCAGCATTGGTGACACTTTCTTTTAAAATCATCTATATAATCAATCACCAATAATATTTTTAATGGGTGCTGCTGCCAAATCCTGGATCGGCTTCCTGTTCCCCCTCCTCCTCCAACGCCGTCACCTCTGTGTTTATGTGTCTAAGAAGAAATTAAGTTAAAAAGAAAAATAACTGAACAGAACAAAACATATAAATCAAGAAGAAAATAGACTCAGATAAAGAAAAACAAAACAGTAAATAAACAGAAATTAAACAATTCTCCTTTTGTACTGCCAATATAATATAATAATAAATAATATAAAACAAAGAGAAAAAGACACATTGGAGAAAAGACCTAAAGTTTATATTTAAACAGTAAAGCAAAAGGGACTTGAGGAACCTCTAATCGTATCGAATATTAACCCAAATCAAAAGTGAACAAAATAACATAAGAAGCAAGATGATTGGTAAATATGATATTTATAACAAAATTATATTTTATATTAAATTTTTCTTTCTAAAAATTGCTAAAATTTTAATCAGTTTGGCGTAAAAAAAATATAATTTTTTAGATGTAATTGTTCTCGTGTAACGTTAAAAGTAAAAGTAACAAGAGATTGAATACATCCTTAATTAACTGTCAAATTTGTCAAATTGGTACAATGGATCATCCATATTATCATAAAGTCGGACTCCTTTATAATGGAGTCGTTTGGTGTGGTCAATCACTCTATAAAATCTTTGCAATGAAACGAGCCTGATTGTATATATTTTTTAAATTTTTATCTATATATTTTTCCTAAAGTTAAGTAACAGTGACAAAGTGCTAAATCCTTAGGAAGTTAAACTATTGATCTGGGAGATCCTTTTTCTTCTTAAATACAGTGGAAGCTTACAAAATAGAAACACTTTTATAGTATAATTGAGATTGTTGTTCGAATTTCCGGTTTATTTTAATTTCTTTTCCTTTATTTATACATAATATTTTTTAAAAAAATCACCCAAGTGCAAGTCAGTCTCGTACACGGAGGGTTCCGTACCAGATTGGTCCCCTAGTAGTTCGATTTGATTGATTCCAACAAAAGAACCGCGCCTATATTAAAAACTTGTAGTGTCTAAATTTTAGTTCGATAGGACAAAAAACAAAAAAAATAATAATGATAAGAACCTGAATTTTAATTTGGATTTGTATGGGATGGTACCCTCCCTAGTGGTCCCTTCAAATTGACATTTCGACATTATAAGTTTCTTATGTATAGTCGCCAAGTCAAGATCGTGTACTATTGTTCTGGCATATCCATATTCATACAATTATGGAATCCTTAACATTTAAACTGGCATAAATTTTGTTGTCTATAGGTTATTTCCTTTATTCACTGTTGATTTTCCGGTATTTTTTTCTTTTTTTTTTAGTATGCATCACATTTCCTTATGTACCATATGTACATATATTGAGTCCCAGTCCAGTTATGTGCATGTAAACTGTATATTTTTACTTATAAAACTGTAAAATACAATAGATTTGAGCTTCTGTCATCTTTGTGTTGCGCTATTAATACGGAATTTTTGAAAAACAATAGTAATACAAAACTAATGCATATAGAACCCCAAACCCCCCACTTCTTTTTCAAACTATAAACAGTTTTATGCGCTGTTATTATTATCTATTAAAAATTTAAAAACAAATTTTTATCGTATGATTATTAAGGAGGCGGGCAACACTTTGCAAAATAGCAAATAAATAAAGAAATAAATAAAAACAAGAAAAATAATAATATACTTTCAGTCAGTCACACTTTGCAATAACAAAACAAAAAATAACAGAAACAAAACAAAAAAAAAAAAATAATAATAAAAAAAATAAAAACAAAAGCGAAAAACAACACAACAAGAAGAACAAGAGTATGTATGAATAGAGTCAAGAGCCTCGCACCTCTCCACAACATTCTTCTTGTGTCCAAGTAAAAATACTTAACAAAAGCAATATGTGCAAGCTTAAGAGTAATTACACAAATCTACATACACGTGCTTAAGAAATTGACAATAACAACAACATGAAGAAGAAGAAAAAGAAGGAATACAAGAAAAAACGAACGAACAATTACAATGTAATAATATGTATGCATATATAAAAAAAGTATAAAAACAACAACAGAATATCATGCTATAGTATAGTATAGTCAGTCTAATATACCATTTTTATATACAAAAAAAAGTATGACAACAATAACAAATACAAAATAACAAAAACACTCAGATGCCCAGTAGTCATGGATGGTGTAAGAAATATCTTAGCGTTGTATGTGTATCATGCCCAGTAGTCAATCAATCTTGTAGTGTAAAATACAATGGCAGAGTAGTATTTCTCAGAAAGAATTGTCGTACTGTTCTACCCATCAAATCCCTTCCACCACTATTCGTCTGTGTTATCCATAAGCGACCTTGCTAAGCATTACTTTTTATATTCTAAATCTCTCAGATACATTTATACACCTTAGGTGTATGTGTATGTGTATGTGCATATTAGAATGCGTAGAATATTTATTGCTTTTTAAAATACCCTCCATATGCATAATAAGAGACGTTGATCTGTTTTGTCACAATAAGTATCTGTCTGTAGGAAGTTGAAAATTTATCTGATGAAGAGTGTTGGTTGTTCTTTTTAAAGCTTAATTATTAATTAATTGGAAGTAACTTCCTTAAATGCAGCTTTGAAATTATTGGAAATGATAGAAAAAAAATGATAGATGAATTGATCTCTCAATACAACTTAGGAAACCAACTTTTAAGTGTTTGACTGAATTTGTGGATTCGAGCTTTTTGATAAACCTTCTCCATTGATATTCATAAGAAGCCTTAAAAAATCCCTAGATTGCATAACCAATAACAATTGTTCCTATTTATTATAATTCTTCTGTACTTATGTCCAGCTTTTATAAAATAATTGCGAATTATGTGTGTGTCTGTCAGATAGATAGATAGTTCAGTATTGTGATTGGTGACAAATGTCGGTTGATGATTTTGAAGCCTAATGGAAATGCTTCCCAAGAAGTATCCAAATCTATGGTTAAACATTGAAATTGAAAAGATGGGGAATGACAAGGAATAGAATATAGAGAAGGAAATGGAACTTTAAGTTGATGAAATGATGAATACGAATCCTCTAATCACATAACGATAATAGGCAATTGCCATGTCTTTAAGTATTAGTAGTAAACCCAGTCACCTACTGTAAGCTTATTGAAAGATTGGGAGCATTGACAGAAAGGGAATCTGATAGTCGGACCCACCCGTTTACTGTAGAGGCCCTTGCTTGTTTTTATTTTTTATTTATATTTTCCTTATTTTTTTTTTTATTTTTTGTTAACGTGTAAGCTTTTTTAATTTTTTTTATATATTTTTCTGCTTTCTCGTTTTTTCTTTCCCTATGTTTATTTGTTGTTTTTATATTATATTTTTTGTTGCTTTAACGTATTTCACTTTTATGCTGTCATTCGTGTTATTGTTAGTTTTGCCTTTGTCGATACATTCGGCGGCGCAATAAGGCTTTTCTCACTCACTCTCTCTCTCTCTCTCTCTATCTGTGTTTCTTCTCTTGTCTTTCCCTAAAGTTTATTTTGAAAAAGAAAAAAAAAAAAAAAGATTGTTGTTGTTTTTCTTGTTACAGCGGCAAATTTAAGCAAAATGAAAAAGAAAAGAATATGTAATGAGTATGATGATAATAGAAGAAGAAACGTGCAATTTGTATCTGCGTATCTGCGCGTTTTCAGTATTGTTAGTTATTTACTCTCTTTAATTTCTTACTCTCTCTCTATCTCTCTCAATGTGTTGGGTTGGCTTCTCTTGTGGTAACGATAAAAGTATCTTTCGATCTCTTTGTCATACATTCTCTCTTTTTTAAGTTTAGTTCTTAAGCTCTTTAAGGTGAAATATTATGCCCTCCCCAAATTCATCACATCACATCACATGTGCGTGCCCGCAATGTTTCCTTCTTAATGTTTATTGTTAGGCATGTATTTTTGGGGTGTCTCTTGAAATATGTAATATGTTCTTGAAATTTCCGTGTATACTTTGTTGTACCGCATAGTGGTATAGTGCATCCTTTGAATAAAGTAAAGCAGCAGAAACTTTATGTACACCACTTTCGTTTTACTCATCAAACACAATTTTCAAAACGTTCCATAAGAAAATTGGGCAAATTCTAGAAGCTTATTAGGGCGAAGCAAAAACTCTGTTTCTGATGTGTTCCCAAACTATTGTAATAATCTTATCCCAATACATATTATTGTATATATATTATTATTGATCAATTTGAGTTTATCACATCAGACAATTGACAAGTTTATTTTGGCATTAAAAGGCAATTTTGTTTATTTGACCAAAGACGAATTATTTATGTATTCTAATCACGTCCAATCATGTTAATATAAAATGTGTTTACAATTGAAATCATATAGTTTTTACGTATTAAATGGTTTCACAGATAAACGGAAATACAAAAATACATAGTTCTGGATTAAAAAATGATTTCCTTATTAGATTAGATAATACATAGTTTCCTTATTAGGTATAATATTTGATATTCTCATTATATCTTTCACAATAATGTGTTTCAAGATCATAACTTTGCCGAGACACTTTTGTAATGCATAGAATCTTGTAACAGAAAAAACCCTATGGATTATACTCGTACATCTAGAAATTATAATCATAATGATTACAAACAATTGACCATATCCTTTTCTCTATTTCCATGGAAAGTAGTTTTACAGATTTTCAAATATATGGTAGAGACACATCGCATACAAATAGAGTAAAATCTTTCATGGGTTCTAATGAAATGTATTTTGTTTGAAAAACATACATAACTTAGCTGGCTCTTGTAGATTTCTCTAAACGCGAAATTTGTCCCCATGGATAAAACTTGTTCTTATAGGGAACAAAGCATACTTTAGCTTGTTGTGATCTCTTAGCTTTGGAATACTCTGTCTGTCTTAGATTAAAATCATTATCCATAAAAAGAAGTATGATTAAAATAATATAATAAGTATATGTATCTATTATTTAACCTATTCTTTCTTTTCTTTTCATTTAAAGAATTTTACAATTTTGATTGGAAATTAGAAATTCTATCAATTGTTTGTTTATGTTTTCCCAATAAAATTCTCTCTTTCTATAAATAAAAAAAATAATATAAAAACGAAGTAGGCATAATTTTCCTTTTCCTTTTTCAATTTCAATTTCTTCTCTATGTGGTTTTACTTTTTTCCCCTTTTTCTTTCCCCTTCCCTCTCTCTTCACAAACAATAAATACAATTTGTTTTATTTAAATTAAGTAAAATTAGTATTTATTTATTTATTCAATCTACGCCGATATTTTATAGTGTTTTTTATTTCTTATTTCTACCAAGCAATTTAGTATTATAATTTTTTTTTTTTTTTTAATTTATCAACTTGAACAAAGAACTTGTTTCATTCCCCGGTCAATTTGAATAAAAATAGAGATAGGTAATCATGTAAATACTCTTGGATGTTTGGTTTGTTCGTTTGGTTGTCGGTGTATAATAAATATTTGCACATATCGACAACAAATCTGATGATCAACGATTCCTGCCCTTCACTATCACCAGGTACAGGTACTACTAAGAAAGACAAGACGATGATGATCTCTGAAAAATTGTGTTTATTTTAACATTAGTTTTTATTTAAGTTCAAAAGTTTCTTCCTTTTATTATTATAATTTTTGCTTGTGGTTGGTTGGATTTTTTGGCAAGTGCTAAATTCATTCATTTGTTGAGATAATTCTGGTTGATTGTAATCTTTCTTAATATTTATTTATTAAACAAAAAATTATATTACGACGCAATAAATACATATAATATATTTAAATGAGTCTCTGAACTGAATCTGTTCGTCACAAGCAACACACGCGACACAGATGATGATGAAGGAGGAAGAGAACGACCGCGAGACCCTAAGATAATATAGTACTTACATAGTAGTCAGGTGTTGTTTTTTGTTGGTGTTAATAGGCTTGCAAACGTCAGCAAAAATATTGTGAATAATGTGAAAGAAAGGGAAAGGAAAAGGGTAAGGGTAAGGGTATGGGAATATGGTTCTCTAAAGAAAAGTAGAAAATGAGGAGGAGAACCGAACCGGCAGAAGAAAACAAGCTGGCGCCGGTTAAAGCCAGAAAGGTGTAACGTGAGAGCTTAGTTTTTATATTCTTAATAAGCAAACACACTCACACACAAGTACATACATGCGTACATACTTAACATATACAAAAACCTACGTATAAAACTCAAAATCTGGAATAAACTTGATTGAATAATAGATACAAAAAAAAAAAAAAAAAAAGGCAGAAACAAAAAATAATAATTATAATAATAAATTCAAAATATACCAAGGTCAGTCAACAAATTTTAAGGTAATAAAATACATAAAACAAAAATATGAAACTATTATCAGTTTGCAAAATATTTTTCAGTTTTCATTTTTTGTTAGCCTTCAGTTTGGCAAACATTAACTTTTCTATAAATATATTTTTTATTTATGATTATATAAATTCCAGTTCTGTAAACAAAAAGTGTGTTGTTCTGTGCTCCAATTTCTTCAATGCTGATAAAAATTTTCCCTTTCTTTATTTCGTCGTTCTTTATAAGTTGAACAAATATTTTGTTAACAAAAGAAAAAAAATATGTTGATTTCAAATGAAATTTTGATTAATAATTTTATTGATTTGTTTTAGGAAAAAAAAAGTTCTAGACCTATAAATAGTTTATTATTTCTTCTTTGATTAAAACAATATTATTATGTTGTCGATTGAATGACTAAATGGAAAAAGATGGCTAGACTTAGACTTCTATAAAAAGATCATTTTAACAAAGCAAAATAAATAATAAATAAAGAAAAAGGAGGCTCGTAATTGATATTTATTGTAGTTTATACGAGTAAATACTTAGCAGAAGAGAAGAAGATAAGCACGCACAACTTGGAAGTAGAAGTCCCCATTAGAATGCAATCTGAACTCTTTTTGTAATTGTAAACAAAACCAAATCAGAATCAGAATCGGAATATAATAAAAAATAAAACTATTAATAAACAAATAATCATATATACAACAAACAGTATTAATATGAATAGTATTGTATATGATAATGAAGATGATGATTATATTGTTTTATTTTTACATTATTATAAAAAAAAAATAAAAAAAATACAAAGTAATCTAGGAAAAAAAACTAGTATAATATTTGTGGAAAAGTTTCTATATGCTAAAATTTTAACATGAGATCAGATCTTTTGTATGAGATCAAGTTAAGCTTAATGTCCCCAAGAGAATAAACAGGTGGTCGGTCATGTTAACTAACCTTATTCAATTTATAAAAATTTTGGTTTGATTCTATATTATAAAAATATAATCACTAGATTTTCAAATTAATAAAATGCGTAAGTTAAAGGGGTGCCAAGTGGACTGATAAACTCAAATTATGTTGTTTGTATACTTTGATTGCATGATAAATAGATTAGAAAAGTTAGATAAACGTATGTATTGATATATAATACAATAGATAAGTTCCTTAAAAAGTTAAGATTTGATAAAAAAAAGATAATAAGGAAAGAAGAAAAAATAATAAAAAAAAAAAAGTTGTAAAGATAGTTTATAAAACTTTTGTTGGTGGATAAGATAAGATTTGATTTTGATACATTTTTTAATTGATAATATTATATGTCTTTGGATATGGATAGTTTCTTATAGATGGTGGTATATGTTATTGTACAAATCGTTAGATTTATACATAAAAATATGGTAATTTTAATAGTGTAACTACAGAAAGTTCTTCAGAAGTAAGTTTAGTTGGTTCTCATGATAGTTTTGAGTCTTTACATTGATACAAAAAATGCCTTAAGGATAGAAAATCACTTTAAAATAGTATAGACAGATGAATTATTGATTGCAATGTTTATATGTATATTTAAAAAATAGAATAGGTTGATGATGATATATCTGAAATAAATAATTGATTAATACAATCTTTTTCTTTACGTATAATTCGAGTGTACGAAATTTTGTGATTCTTAATCTCCTAAACGGCTCGACCAATTTTGATAAATTTTTTTCGTTTTACTTATGGGTTTATGCTTCAGTTGGACCTGGTCTGGTAGGTGGCTCTGTTGTCGAGATACAGGCACATTTTTACCAAATTTTGAATTTTTTTTTATCTAGCGCCCACTATACTAAGCTGATTTTAATAATTTTTTTTTTTTTTTTTTTAAATGACAAATGAATGCTATGAAAAGAGTTGCATACTTATTTTTTCAGTTTTTAACTTTTAATATAATATTTTTAAGTATTAAGTTTTTTTTGAAAACCACTGCAAAGAATAATGGATCGATCATATCGAAATTGATTTTTTGATAGAAAATTCTTCTAAATTTACTACCTCATCATCTCTGGCCTTTGTAAAGAATTGTCGCTTAGGTTAGTTTCTCGGTTAGGGCTTGATAAAATCTATTTCTAAGATATGTATTTAAATATTATAGTACATTATCTCATCTTTGAATAGATGATGTATTGCTTCCGCGAAAGTATGTCAAGTGATGAAAAATTATTTAAATTGCTCATATACTAGCATTTAAAAAATGAGTGCATCTAAAAAATTTCTACATTTCAAGTCAAGAAAATTCAAAGGCAGCATTTCAAGTACGCTAAATCGGTCATAAGTTTCATTAACTGACTTGAACTTATCTAATTTGATAAATTTAGTATCTTAAACTAAAGAAATAACTGATGTTTTATGTTAAAAAAGAATGGAATTGTAACTTCCAGAAAAGATCCATTTAAGTTCCAAATTTCTATCATATATTTTTCCACTGTTTATTTACAATTGGTGGGAATCTATTTAGTTAGCCAATCTCTTTCTCATTGTATGAGATTTTTCAATAAAAAAAGGTGAAATTTTCATTTTTTAACCTCAAAAATTTTTTTTGGCACGCGCAACGCTGAAATAGAATTGAATTGAACCCCGAATTCTCTTTATTTGATTAATTATAAACCCCATTATTTTATTGATTGTCTATAAAAATGTAATGCCAAAACACAATTGAGATAAACAAAATGATTTTGCAAATTAAAAATGGGGAAAAAAGAAAGAAAGAAAGAAAAAACAATTCATGAAAAATGAAATGCGCAAAATGTTGAAAATTCTTATAAAAATAATAAGAAATTAGAAGAAATTTTTAAATCGCATCCGATTTTTGTATTCTATATACTATACTACTTTATGTGTTGTGTATATATGAAGACAATGGAACAAGGAAGAGAAGAGGAAGGGGGGGGGGGGGGGTGGAACATGCGATTTACCGACGTGTGTAGAAGATTTTGTTTTTTATATTTTCTTTTCTTTTTGTTATTTTAAACAATTTACGTAATTTATGTGATAAGAAAAGGAAAAACATTAAATAAATAGGCCAAATTTAAATTTAGATAAAAAAATCAACGTCAGCGGTGGTTAGACCGACAGACACAAACGTGTGCCTTGGTCGTTTTCTTTTTTTTTTTTTAAATTGATAGATGTCGTATAGTTAGTTGTCGGTTGTCGGGTGGGGGTCTCTTTTTTTTTTGTTGGTCAGTTTTCTATGTACAATACACAATGTGTGCGGATAGTGATGGCGATGATGATGACCATGCATGATGCCGATGTGGGCGTTTGTTAGAAAAATCTTTTAAAGAATTTAAAACAAAATTCTCCCATGATGTTTTTAATTTCTATAGAAATTATAAGCAAATAAACCAAAGAATGAATAGAAGAAATGCCGGCCGGTTGCTGTTGCTTGGTTCATTGGATGGTTTCGTTTGTCGGTTGACTGTTGACTACCTTAAGGTTAGGAAAAATACTTTGGCCGTGGGTGTCAAGTGGATTGGCTTTTTAACACACAAAAAAAAAAAAAAGAAAAAGAAAAAAAAAACTGAACTAATTATGTACTTTGCCACGCGGGATCATAAAAAAAATACATATAATTTTGTATTTTTTATATCTTGAAAGATTTATTTATATATAAAAATAAAATAAAAAACGAAAAGTATTGTTAATTTCAAGTTTTTTTAAATTTTTTGTATTTATTTTACTTAGTCATCATCATCAGTCATCAGAGTCTCTAGATCATTTTTCTTTTTATTCATATTTTATAGATTATTTTGCTTATCATCACACGCGTGCTTATAGTAAATTTATAAACAAATCCCTCCCTCCTCATATTCATATTGAGTTGTGTGTGTGTGTGTTCTCTTATTACTTTTTCTTTACAAACTTGTATATGGTTTCATAGTCTAGCCGAGTCTCGGTCTCGGTTCGGTCATTGCATTTTTATTAGAATTATTATTATTGTTTTGTATGACATTTCCTTGTAACAACACACCCACACACACACACACACACACACAATTGTCTCTGCCTTTGCCTACTACTCCACCCATTAGTTCTTCTTTTAAAATAAACAATCAGAAAACGATTCTGCTATGCTTACCCAGTTGATTGTCGTGTCCACTTTTCTTCCAACTTTCTGTGTCTTGCGATAGATTGACTGACTGACTATTGGTGTTGGTGTTGGTGTTAATATCGCAGAGTCTTTAAATTATGGATCTATAAATAGTATAAACCTGACGGGGGAGGACCACTCAGTTGATGAATTTTCTTTATGACAACAATTAAAGCTGTAATGTTGTGTATAGTCCATTCATTGTGCATTGTGCATTGGTGCATGCTTCGCTTGCTTTCGCATGTCTGTCTGTCCATTCTACTGCTGGTGCTGGTGATGATGATGATGATGATGATAATGACAATCATCGTGTCCATCGCATTCGTAAAGCTATAGGCGATGACATATAGACGCATTGAACTTTTTCATACTATACGCGTTCTTCATATACTTATAGATATTTCTTTTACGCAGTTGTGCAAATAAATAAATTTATGCGAAAGTCGTCGTCGTCATGATAAAAATTGTAAAACAAAAGTAAATACTCGTACAATTGCCCATAGTAGTTGAACTCTGATAAAAAGTCTGAAAATAAAACCAACTCAAGTTATTGACTTTATCGCAAAGCAAAAAAGTGGCTAAATGTTTAAAAATAATCATACTATGTACATACATATACTCGTATACATACATATCTATTTTCTATTCGATCGATCCGATCGAGTGAGTATGTGTTTGGGTTATTAATTATTGATAGTGGTCATGGTGGGAGCTCTTTCATATTTGATACGAGTTGATGATATTTCCCTATCAGATTTAAGGGGAGGATAGGAAACAATCTATAAATTTTGATAAGAATAAATTGAAGAAATATAAATAGATCTTTGACAATTGGTTTTAGTGCTAAAATGAATATTTTTGCTATACCATAATAGCCTTGAGCAATACTAAAATTATAGACAAAATTATCATTTCAAAATCAATATATAATAAGGAATTATGATGAAAGCCATCAACACAAACATGTATGTTTGTTTTTTTTTTTAGATTCATTAAGCCTTTCAACAACTGAATCTTATAACAGAAACTAACCAACTAACCGCACATCATTTGAATCCCAACCAAGAATATATTTCATGAAATTGTCTAATACTCGTAGTTCCATCACCCTAATTTCTTGATTCTCTTAATTGTATAAA
The DNA here is from genome assembly GCA_037043295.1 of Amiota minor. Lineage (NCBI taxonomy): Eukaryota > Metazoa > Arthropoda > Insecta > Diptera > Drosophilidae > Amiota > Amiota minor. Next base: position 4,566,622 of record JBAMAW010002155.1, on the reverse strand, counting down.
CTTAAAAGAGAGTGAGAGGGAGTGGTGAGAGAACGAAAGTGTAAGTTAATAAGAGATCGTTGCATGAGCGGATCATTTCGAATGAGTAACCAACCTCTAACCAAACCTTCATATGGATGAAATTTCATCATCATTTGCAAATTATTGTAAAGAAAATTTCATTATTTCTTTGTCACAAGCAGAGTATAGACAGGCACACGGCAAATCTAGTGAAAGTTTTCTAGGAAAAATAGGAGAATTGTGATTAGAATAAATTTTATAATTGACAAACAAAATTTGTGACCAAAAATTTAAAGAATCATTTTGAAGTTGAAGTGAATTTATTTTAATGAATTTTTGGACAATTTTCTTGAATAATTTTTAGATGGACATAATGAAATAACCCGCTATAGTAGCGAAGATGTGTCCGGTAATGAATCGAGTGAAGCCCCGAAAATGACTGAAACTGAACGCCAAGCCGAGTTGAATCGCCATAAGGAAGAGATGCAAAAGAAGAGGCGCAAGAAGAAGCGCACAAGTTCATCCTTGCATTCATCAACATTTCAAGGTAAAGTGCAATAAATTTTCTTTTTAATATAAATGTGAATGAATATTATTTATTATTATTTATTTGGTATATAGAACTCTATAAACTTACTGGCGAGATACTTGGCGAAGGCGCTTATGCATCAGTACAAACTTGTGTTAACATCTATACCGATATGGAATTTGCTGTCAAAGTGATTGATAAAATTCCGGGTCATGCACGTGCACGTGTATTTCGTGAAGTGGAAACATTCCATCACTGTCAGGGACACGAAGGAATTTTGCAATTAATTGAATTCTTCGAAGATGATGAGAAATTCTATTTGGTATTTGAGAAAATTAATGGTGGTCCATTATTAACACGCATCCAAGAGCATATTTGCTTTTCCGAACATGAGGCATCGCAAATTATAAAAGAAATTGCATCAGGTTTAGATTTTTTGCATAAGAAAGGCATCGCTCATCGCGATTTGAAACCTGAGAATATACTTTGCGTTCGTCCAGATTCATTGTGTCCGATTAAGATATGTGATTTTGATTTGGGTTCAGGCATTAAGTTTACAACGGATATTTCAACACCGGCAGCGACACCACAACTTTTGACACCAGTAAGTTAAATGAAATGAAAATGAATGGATGATCCATCATATAAAATCTATAATTTATAATTCAATTTTTATAGGTCGGCAGCGCTGAATTTATGGCGCCCGAAGTTGTTGATCTATTTGTCGGAGAAGCAAATTATTATGATAAACGTTGTGACTTATGGTCCTTGGGTGTAATAGCATATATTCTATTATGTGGTTATCCACCATTTTCGGGCAATTGCGAAGAGGATTGCGGCTGGAATCGCGGGGAGAATTGTCGACATGTCAAGAGCTTTTATTTGAGTCCATACAAGATGGTAAATGATGATGAATTATATTTTTAGAACAGAATTTTAAATATTAAATGATATTTTAGGACATTTCTCATTTCCTGAGGCTGAATGGTCTGATGTTAGTGATGAGGCCAGAGATTTAATTTGTCGTCTGCTTGTCAAAGAAGCTCCAAAGCGTTTAAGTGCTGAAGCTGTTTTAAAACATCCATGGATTAAGATGTGTGAAAAGGAACCAACGTTAAATGGCAAACGTATGGAAACACGTCGTCGGCAATTGCATACATCAGCAAATATAAGGCGGTTAGTATATCATTGGATAGCATTCAAGATATCAGAGATTTTATATTGTTGGTTTGTTTTGTTTGTTATATTTGTTTAGCAATCATCAAAGTGCCCGTGAGATCTCACATTTTGCCGAATCGGCCATGGATGTTAAACGTGTCATACTTCAGCATTTCTCCATGCGTTATGATTATATGAAAGAACGTCCGAATATCTATCAGCCATCACAAGCCTATATGGATGCTTATAGTGATGAGAATTATAATCCAAAACCACCAGCCAATTATCGTAATCGTTCGTCCATTCACAATCGCAATGCATCCACCTATGGGGGACGTGTTAGCACAATGACGAAGTCATCATCTGGTGCTGCTGCCAATCGCAATAGTGGCAGCCACAAGAATCGCTATGGTCTTAGCATTAATACCAGCGGCGGTAATGGTAGCAGTGGTCAAAGCTCTCGTAATGCTTCTAGCATTTTCAATATGTCTAATAATGGCAGTTCTGCTAGTGGCGGTTTTAAGACTCTCAATATTCATGAAGAGGATGATGATGATGAGGCATTGGAGGCTTTTGGACGCCTTGATGAGGACGATGAGTGGGCTGAGACTACTAGACGCTATGAGCAGGAACGTCTGCTAAAGCAACAACAAGAAAAGTTGCAACAACAACAACAACAACAACAACAACAACAACAACAACAACAGCAGCAGCAACAACAGCATCAACAGCGAGAAGAATCAGATGAGGATTATGATGGGATCACAGGCGAAGAAATGGAAGAATATCGTCGATATTGGCGTGAATTGGATAATGATGATGAAGATGATTATCTTTATGCTCAACAAGAAGCAGCCGTAAATGAACGCCATGCAGATATAGCCGAAGAAGATGAGAATGAACAAAGCGAAGATGATGAAAAAACAAAAGAAGGGGGAGAAGGAGATAATAAAGATTATAATCCAAGTTCCTGGCGCCGCCATGAAGACAATGCTCAAGTAGATGAGCCCGATGCAAGATTGGCAGCAGCAGACAATCGTATGAAAGTAGTAGACGAAGAAGAAGAAGAAGAAGATGATGGAGAGAAGGAGAAACACGATGAGAAGAAGATGGAGAAGAATAAGGAGGAGGTTAACATATACAAAGTTAACCAACATGAAGTTGAAGATGATGCTGATGATGAGCATGAAATAAAAGCTCATGAAGATAATAAATTTAATAATTTAGTGAAAACAAAACAGCAAAAGGAATTTGCTACTAAAAATAAAAATACAAAATTGAATGATGAATATTCAAAAATTGAAGAAACCAATGAAGAAGAAGAAGGCGAAGGTAAGGTGGATGATAGCAACAAATCGGATAAACTATTGCTATCAGAAGAAGATGATGATGAAGAAAATGATGATGATGGAAGTAAGAAGAAACAGGATTTTGAGCAGATGAAGAAGCTTCCATTAAGTGATATTAGTGCTACAATCACCGATACAACAACAAATACCATCAATAACAAGATAATGATGATGAATAAGAAGAATAAAGAAACAGATAATGTGAAAGTGAATGTTAAACTATTGGATAGTATTAGTGATTTAAATAATGAAAAGCTACCTGAAATTTATGAGACTGCAAATAAAAATGATGTTAACTCAGCAGCGGCCGATGCAGATAATAATGATAAAGAAGATAATGTAGCAAGAACAACAGCAAAATTAATATGCCCACCAAAACAACAAGAAAACAACAAGGAAGAGAATGAGAATCATGCAGCAGCTGAGTCGACAACAACAAAACGAACGACTTTTGGCAATCAACAACCACAACAACAAAAGGAAGAAGAAGAAGAAAACAAAAAATCTTTTGACAACAATGAAAAAGAAGAAAATGATGATCATAATGAAGATGATGCAGATGCAGATGAAAAAGATAATAAGCAACAACAGGAACAGAAAGCGGGAATTTCATCTGTTGTAACCCCAATAAAAATTGCCGCCGCTACCACCATCAACACCAACAATGCCATCATACCCAGCATCAAGGCAGGCAAACCAAAACCAAAACGGAGTGTCTATTTTGCACTCGATGATGCATATCAAAATTATGATGCTGAGCTTGAAGATGAAGCCGACGAAGAGGATATCAACAATAGGTACACTTACCACCACAACAACAACAACCACAACAACAACAGCAGCAGCAACACCAACGAAGATGATGAAGATGATAATGAAGACAATGAAGATGGTTACAGACGTCGTTCTTTAACAACAAAAGCTTATAGCAAGCAACAACGTCAACAGTATCCGCAGCAACAGAAACCCCAAGGTCAACGTTATATTGTTGCCGGGGCAGCTAATACATCTCCAATCCAATTTGGTAATCCAATAATACCCGGTACACATCAACCACAAGAGAATTGGCGTTATCGTAGCCATAATTCTGAGCAAAAACATCAACCAACCTATCGCACTTATCGTCCACCATATCCTGGTGGAGCTGGCGGTAGTGGTTATAATGGTTACTATACTGGCAATCAACAACGTAACTATTTGGGAAGTTTCTCTCATAGTGGCGGCAGTCTTGTACCCCAGGGACGTGGTGGTTACTACAACTACACACCACAGCAATTGTCATCGAACTATCAACAACATCATGTTCGGAATAGTGGAGCCAGTAGCAGTGGCAGCAACAGCGGTGGCACACCACCATCAGATGATGCCGGCATCGGCGGCAGTAACGGCAGCAGCAACAATTGGCGCAATAGTAGCATTTACAATGCTGCAGCCGCAACAATGCGCAATTGTGGCATGAATCAACACTCGCCGTCGTCGTCGCGTCATCAACAGCCAGCGCAACAACAATATCAGCAACAACGTGGCCGCATTGGTTCTGGACGTTTCATACATCAGTCCGGTACCGGACATCCTCCATATGACGGTGGTCATAACAGCGATGGTTCACCTCCACCACCTACCTTGGGCCATCTTTCATCACCAAGTGGCAGTTTATTGTTACAACGTCGTATGCGCACCAATCATCATCATCGCAATGCTGGCGATTTAGGCGAATATTGTGAGCCTGCAACTGCAAGTGGCTAAAATGTGTGAGTGTTGTGTCTATTAAAATGAATATCCTTGTGTAGGGAACGTATCGGTTGACGCGAGATTGAGAGAGAGAGAGAGATTAATTACATTTCTTTTTTTATTTATATTTTAAACTCTCATTTTTTCATATACTTTTTATTAGTAGATAATCTTTAGTTTTTGTAAGACTATTAGAAGAAGGAGGAGGAGGAGTGAGTCTAACAGTAGCATGCCTACACTCAATGAAATGACATTTAATAACAGTGAATAAAAGTTTCAGTTCAGAAAAGAGATTGATTATTTCCGAATATATCAAGCAATAGAAAATTCTGAGTTAAACCGAATAGAGTTTAGATAGAAAAAGTTCCATATATCAACTATGGTCATCTTAAGTAAGAGTAAGTTTGGTCTTCAAAGCTTGTTGAGTTTAGAGGCAGAGAATTAAATAATTGTATTTAAATGCTTAAATATTACAAAAAATTATGCCATAAAACATAAAAATTTTATAAAATTCAATTAATCTGTTTATAATTTAGACAAACATTAGAAATTTTCATTATGATTCATGATTCATTTATATTTTGATTTGATTTATTTGATTTAAAAATACAAAATTATGTAGAATGCAAGCAGCAAGCAGAGAAGAAGACATAAGAAAGAAAACATAAAAACTATAAAAACATGAAGGAAATTCAAATTTTTTATTCTACTTTTATTAATCATAAGAAAATTTTCATTTTTTTTTTATTTCATTACATTTTTAATTAATTTTCTAAATTTTATAATTTATATTTTAAATTTGCATTCAATTTTGTTTGAGTTTTAATTTTTAACTTGCATTCAATGTTTGGGTTTCTGTTTTAAACTTGCATTCAATGTTTCAGTTTCAATGTCAGTTTTAAATTTGTTAAATCTATATTTCCTTTTTTTTTTCAAATATTATTTTTATTTTTGCTTTTTTCCATTTGTTACAAATTAAAATTTATGTTTTAAAAATTCCATTCAATTTACAATTAATTTCTTTTCAAATTATTAAATCCATTTTTTTTCTTTCAAAATTTCATTCGATTTAAAGTTTCGGTTTGCATGTTCAGTTCAGTTGTTTGATTTTAAAATTTTTGTATTTTTTTTTTTTTGCAAATTTCGAAATGTTTTATTAAAATTTTTTTAGTTCAGTTTTGATTTTTAATTATTAATTATTTTCTTATAATTTATATATTATTTTTTTTAATTTTACATTATTATTATTAATTATATTATATAAACAAAAAGACTCCTCTCATCTCGTTACATTTTAAAGTCAACCCAAGTTCCGTCCTCCACCTTCACTGGATTCCTGGGGGATGTAGAGCTAATACGTAGTTTTTTCCTTAAAAAAAAAAAAGAAAAATTAAAAAAAAACCAACCCACACACACTCACATATATTTTTCACATTTTTTTCTACAAATTTTATATATTTTTTAATCATTTATATATTATATATTTATATTCATTTAAATTAAAAAAAAAAAAACACAAACACAACTTTTTTTTTTTGTTGACTGTTCCAATTATTTTCTATTTTACTCTGCTTAAAAAATATTTCTCTATAACCAAAAAAATTGTATTCAATTTAAACAAACAAAACATAAAAATGATTATGAATATTTTTGAGAATTTTTTTTTATGTTAAGAAAAAGAAAATAAAAGCAAAACACACCAAACAGTCAGTCGTTCAAAACAAACAAAAAAAAAAAAATAAATAAAATATTTCTTTTTTATAAAACAAAACAAAAAAAAAAAAGAAAAAACCAACCTTAAAAACAATACAAAATTTTCTGTTTAAGCTATGATTTCTTTCGATAATCAAACAAAAGCAAAAGAATATGAAAAAGCAAAAGCAAAAGCAAAACGCTGAGAAAAACGAAAAAAAGAATATATGTTAAAAACATAAGAAATTTAATAATTGTGTATAAAAAACAAGGAGGAAAAAACTTAAATTTTAAGTCATAAAGGTTTTAGTTTGTATGATTTTTGATGATGATGATGATGATGATGATGGAAAACGAAGCAACAAAGTGATGAAATTAGGAATGAGAATGATGACATGAGATGTTAATGAGAATAATGAGAATGAGAGTAGTGGGTGATGATGATGATGCTAAATGATAATGAATATAATGAAATTCAAAATTGAAGAACTGAACGAACTTTAATAAAATTGAACTGTTCTCTTTTCATACACAAAAACACACCATAAACACACTACACAAATACACTCAAGATTATCAGTTCAAGAATACAAGAACGTGTTTAGATATTTAAAGAATCATGTAATAAAAACAAACATTTTTATTATTTTTTTGTACTATATTTTTGTCTATGTAAAACTTGAGATGATGCTGATAATAATGATGTTTGTTAATGGCATTAAAAATTATTTCAACATTTGAAAAGAGAATATTGTTAAACGAAATCAAAGAAAATTATTATTATATAAAGAGAAATGAATGAAAAATCAATCTTTTAATTATAAGAAATTTTCATCTGCGACTTCTATTTCTACTTCTTCAAATGAAAATGAATGAAAAATTGTAATATATAAACAAAAATCAAAACAAAAAGTTGAGTTGCAGATGGAAATATAAATATAAATTTTATATTTCATTTTGTCGAAAAAGTGCAAATTGTTATTATATAAAAACAAAAACTAATCCCGAAAAAAAGAGGATACTATTATTTGTTAAAAAATATATGTTAAAAGAAGAAAATTCGAAAAAAAGAAAAAAAAAATATAAAAAAAGAACACAAAAACAACATTTGGCAATTATTTTAATGTGTTTGAAGAATATTCCTTAAATAAAAATTTATTATATATAATTATAATAATACAGTCGGAATCATTTATGATGAATCCTTTGAATTAATTGTCTTTGCCAATTTTAAAACAAAAATAAATTATTTTTATTAAATTATGATGGAATTGTTCCATGTTTACTTGGAATAAGTATTGGTTCATTATAAATGGTAATGACTGTAGATAAAAAAAAAAAATATAAAAAACATATACACAAACACACACACACATACATACACAAATACATTCAGACATTGATTTAATGAAAAAATAAACAAAAATAATCGGAAAACTTGATTTAAAATAAAAGCAATAATCATAAAATTTTTACACAAATAAACACACTCATACTTAAACATATTTCTTCACTAACAGTAATTGAACAGCTTTATTTGTTTTATAAAAATTTTTGCAAAACTGTTGACGAATTGTATATAAGAATAATCAATAAATAATATTAATAAATATATAAAAAATAAAAAATAAAATCACACACAGAACAATAAAAAAATCATTTTATAAAAAACATAATAATTTATATTTTTATTTTATTTTAAATTTTAAGACACAAAGAATATTAGAAATTGTTTAGAGTCTTTTACTTTTTTACAATGTGAAAAAAGGATTATCAAACATTTGTTGTGGTGATGTGTTTGAAAATGGGAACAGCAAAGCAGATCAAGATCAATCAATCAAAAATCTCATGCTGTTTCTCTAATATTTCTTCAAACATTGTATAGGACATGCATACATAAATAAATAATAAATTTTGATATTGATTTTTGATCATGTAAAAGGACTCTTTAAAGTTGAAAGGGCTTAAAACCTAAGACCTTCTCTATAAATTGAGTACCTACTTAGTAAGGTTTAAATGAGTTAAATGAATGATATTTCTATTCACACCTTGTGATTTACAGATTGATCAATTATCATTCCTAAACAGTTCCTAATGCTGCCCCCCTTCGTCTACTACTACATTAGATTTCATTTAAAGCAAAATTTAATAATATAATGGAGAATAGAATTTAATTCAATTATTTTTTAATTCAGTCTGTAATGTAGTTTCAATAAACTCTGTGAATGTTCTCTGTATCAGTTCCTTGTCTAAAATATATGATATTTTTTATATCAGAAAAAACTAAAAAATAAAATAAAAATATATTTTAAAAAAGAAATTTGAATTCACCACAAAATATAAAATAAAAAAATTGGAAAATAATAAACAAAAAAAATGAACTAAATTGTATACAGAAATCAATAAAAAAGTGAAATAAATTAAAAATTATGCATAATTTAATAAGAAAACAATTTAAGTAAAAATAATGCAGAGAAATCAATAAATAAAAAAAAAAAAATATAAATAAAATATTGAATAAACAAAAATACATAAATTAATCAGAGTAAATAAACAAATAACTAATCAAATAAAAAATAAATGCAGAAAATGAAACAATCAAAATAAACAAAAAAGAAAAAAAAAAGAAAAGAAAATGATAATCCAAAAATATTTTAAATCTATAACAATAATTTTTATTTAATTTTACTTTGGATTTATATTTATTCTTTTTTATATTTTTGGGTTTATTATTTTTATTTTATTAAAACTGAACACATTCACACATTCACTGTATTTGATGACTTTATTATTAAATTAAAATTAAAATTCTTAAATATAAGAAAAACTTGAACAATTCGTCAATTTTTTTGCATAAATTGCCATTTAACAAGGCTTAACTAAAAATATATATATTTTAATTTATATATAATAATATCAACTTGAATTTAATTTCTTATATATACAAAAAAAAAAAAAAACAAACAAAATTTTTTTATTCTTCATAAACAAACATACTTACAAAAGACACCAACCACATTAAAAATGAAAAACAAAAGCAAATCAGCAAAGGAAATGCCTTACATCAGAGAAAAAGAGAGTCAAACATAGCCGAAGTTTATATAAAAATGTTTTCTTTTTTAACAAAAAAATACACAATAAAATACAAAAAAAAAAAAAAACAACTTTTATATTGTAAAAAATAATGAAATAATAAATAATAAAAGAAATGTGATATGTAAAAAATGAAAACAAATAAAAAGCAAATACAAATTATGTAAAGTAAAGAAAAATATATTAAAAAAGGAGAATAAAAATAACTAAAACCTGAGAAAACTATTAAAAATTGTGTGCCATCGCTGACAAGATAAAAACAAAACATATATGGTTTTTGTTCCGTTTTTTTTTTCCCTAATAAAATACAAGCTGCAAAAAAGCGTCCAAAATTATTTAATAAAATTAAATTTATAAAATAATATACATATGTCAAATATTTAAGGCCAAGCAAATCAAGGAGGAAGCAGAAATTGGGCGCTGAATGTGGGCATGCTTTGCACCTAAAATGAATATTTCCAACTAAATGAATAAAAAAAAAAACTACTTCCACTTTAATTACAAAAACTACTATTAAAATAACAGTACACAATTTATTAACCAAAATTAATTTCCATTTTAATTTTAATTAAAAAAAAAAATTTATATGAAAAAAAAAGAATATTAAAATTTTTTATTTAATTTATTTTATACTAAAATAAAAAATTAAAAATAAACAAAAAACCCTTTTTCAAAGACACAGAAACATGAATTATAAATATTAATCTAAGAGATCTATGGATCTTGAAAGCAATACTACTTACTAATATAATGTACACTGCTTAGCAGATCCTTTTCCCCTTTATTGTGTATTCCCAATTTTAATTTATTAAATTTATTATATAACAAATAAGTTAACTTGAATGATAAACCTTTATATCTGCAACCTTTTCGAGTCCCTAAATTTTAGGACTTTCTCTTGGATTGAATTTGATTAAGTTTATTGTATAACTCATAATATATTTTACTTATTTTCCTTTAAGAATCAAACGATTATAAATTATTTAAAAATAAACCGAAAAAATATACGAAATTCGAGAAAATAATTTTCATAAATATCTTTTTTCTTTTTAATTATTATTAGTCACCAGAAACGATTTTACTTTATAGAGATTCTCTCGAAACAAGTTAAAGTTGAATTTAAATGAAAACTTTTTGTGTCCTTTTGCAAACTTCTTCTATTGTAGTAAATGATGTACGACTAAGAGAGTCTCCATTACATAATTAATAGGTTAACGGGCAATAGGAGAGAGTTAGTTTGATAAAACTAATAGGGTTTTGTCTAGAACCTCATAGAACTTCATATTTCTTATGTGAGAATTAATCTCTAACAATAAGTGATATACTGAAGAGATTCCAATCAGAGCCTCTTGATGTTCCCTATACCATACCAATAATGCTATCACTCACTATTCAAGATCTTGAGATCTTCAAAGTGTAAAGAGAGAGAGAGAGGTTAATATTGTAACTCCTCCTCATTTCTTATGTCTCGAAGTGACTACTCTTTATATTTTATAATTCTCTATATCAACTTCAACTTGTTTGTTTACTAATTTATTTACACTAATTTATCAATCATACTTACATTTATACATTTAATCTTAAATCGCCAACAATAAAAATTTCATAATAAAAATGGAGAAAGCATTGAATGAGATAAAAGTTATAAGCAAACTAATAATTTTCTTAGAATGTAAAAGAAAGGATGAAAAAACTGTGAAAAACTGAAATGAAACTGTTTCGCAACGAAACACAAAAACTTTTTTGTAACTATATATGCGATAATTGTTAGATTTAATCAACTAACTAACTATTATATATACGAGTATCTGTTTACATATATTGTATCTATCGATATAACCAATTGATGATGATGATGATGATTGAGTTGATTTATTGAATGATCAGAAACGAAAATGAATTAATTCGAAAACTGTGCGACCTCTTTGATAAGAAGAGATACAACTTTTTCTTTGTTAATTTTTTCGAATTTTAATTTAATAAGAAAAATAATCATACTTGTATTTATCGAAAATCGATTGGCATTTTGGCAATTGAAATCCAAAAAAGATGTGCGAATGAAAAATTGTACGAAAGATTGTATTTGAGCGAAAATATAAATTTAAGATAAAAAAATATCTAAAACAAAATATTAAAATAAAAATCAAATTTGTATTTTGAGCGAATGTATCTAAGAACAACAATAAAATCAACAACAACAAATGTAAAAAAAAAAAATTAATAAAATCAACAAAAAAGAAACAAATGGAAATTGTTTTAAAAAATTATAAACTACAAAATCGAAAACAAGATGATGATGATGATGAAATCTAAAAAACAAAAACAAAAAAACAAATCAAGAATAAAAAATATTGTTTTATACATAAAGAAAAGAAAAAGTCAATAAAAAAAAAAATGAAATATAAAAAATGTTAAAAAAGACTGTGTTTTTAATTTTTTTTATTGATGGTTTTTAAACAGAAACTAACAACAGTCGAGTATAATAAAGTCTGCACAATCGGGGATTTCATTATAGTGGAGTTCTTTATAAAGAAGATTGAATGTACTAACTTTTTTTTTAAGTTTATATTCCTTCCTTCCTTTTTCTTCAGAATGCCAATTTCATATGTTGAACTCGTTGAAAATATTCCAGTTCTCTAGGTTTCATAAGGTTTTCACCAAGCAAAACAGAGAAATTAGTCGGGTCCTATAGATCAAAAAGTATGCTACTGATTTTTTTCTTCATATGCTGAAAACAATTTTTTAAGTAGATTTTTGGTAGAAAGGCTTAGGTTCAGAAAATCATACTGAAACAATAGTTGAGCTTGACGGGCTCAGCATATTACAGACAAAGCAATATTGCTATGTAGTCTTCTTGAATGTTAAGCCAAGGACTATGAAATCGTGCCTGTAATTTTGTAGTTGAGTATCCCGAAATTACACACAATGTGTTGTTGGGTAATCTCGGGATACTCAAAGAGCGAGTTGCTATTTGCTATACAATATTCATAATCTTTGGTTAAGTAAACCTTACGGAGCGAAAATCTGGTTCACAAGATTAAGAATTAATTTTCATCTAAGCTCCTTCTTCCATTCATCAACAAAACAGTTCGGGGCTTGTGTATCACAAGAAAGTGTTCACACTTTTTAATACAGACATGCCTAACTTTAATAATCGCAACGCCTTGCTGGACAAAATACACAACAGCCGTTACAATTAGTGGCATAATCATTGAAGTATTGTACACTGGCGGCAGCTCTATCCATTGAGTGAAACGATACAGTTAAAAATGGCTTCAACAAAACGTATCAGTCATCAGTAATCGCAAACATGCAATTAATTAATTAATAATAATAATAATAATAGATATTTTGCAGGCAAACTCTTAGTTTGTTAAAAAGAAGATCAATTTGGATTCGCCATAGTAAATAAGTATAATAAACAAAATCACTGAACTTCTCTTAAAAACCGTTACCAAAACGCGTGAAAGAAAAAACGCAGAAAAATCGCATCAAAATGAAAAAAAAAAACGCATAAAAATCGCATTAGTCCTTTTTTAATCAAAAATGGTACTTTTGTAAGCCAAAAATTAATATAAACCTTCTGACAATAAAGCAGCTTGTTTAATCAGTTTGTCTCAGTAGTTCTCAACGAATTTTGTTTGATGGAATCTATGGAGTCATGCCGGGTTCCCCGAATCGCAATTTGAGTTTGGGGAACAGGAATAAGTCACACGGAGCTAAGTCAGGTGAATAGGGCGGACTTACCATATCATCGATAAGACTGAAACACACCATCAATAGGGCTACATCACATTATCCATAAGACTATACCACGTCACCTTTAGAAATGCACCTTGTCATCAATAAGACAATAAATACCACATCTCTATTAGGACACATTATCATAGGACTATACGACACTATCGATAGCAATATTAAGGTTTATTAAATCATTTATAACGTTAGATAATTTATTATCTATTAGTGATTCTCATGTGGTACATTAGATAATTCGTAACAGTCTTAGACAGTTCATTATCAAGAGGATTCACTATACAATAAAAAGGTTTTTAATATATTGTATCTAATGTGTAGCATGTTAGAGACGTCATCGATATGTGGCTTTCACACACCTTTAGATCAAGAAAAGTTTTATATATTTAAGAATTTTTTTTTGAAAATTGTATTTCTAATAATTGTTTATTTTTACAACTTAAATATAGATCACGATAAATCTTTGATTTCTTTCTTTAGATACTAACGAGATACATACACATACATATAATAACTCTTTGATATACAGGATACAATATAATAGATACATACATTATATAATAATTATTAAACATAATTGACTTTACAAGCTTAAAATGGTAAATAAGAACTACATTTTTTGTATACAATTTCTTTCTTAATTTGGCTTAAATATTAATTACTATTATAAATTTCGCTTTTAAATGTTTTTATATGTAATATATTAAACAAACAGTTCATACGTATTTTTTTACTTATGTACTGTTTTTTTTTTTTGGTTTATTCCGAGCCATTGTCGTTATTTGTTGTCTTTGGAGCAATTTCTGATGTATTTGTGACGGTCGTCGTTGGCATCGGTGATAATGTCGGTGACGATTCTATTTGATCTTTTGTTGCTATACTCTTGACATGTTCCAGTTCAATATCTGAACAATTATCTGAATTTGAAAGTGCTGAATCCATTGAAGTGACAGTCACATCGACAGCTTTATCACTATCTGAGAGTAAGGGTTTTTCGACAGTAGATTTTGTGGCAAATGGATCGACACGTGATTGATTTTGTGGTACAAATGTATTGCTATTGATGTCCTCAATGGCTTTGCGTAGCTAAGTATTGTAAAAAGAAAGAAATAACTAAGTATATCTTGCATTCTAAGTAATCCCAAACCGAACTCACTCACCTCTTTAAGACCCACAACACCAACAAGACGACCAATTTTTGTTACATAGGCATGGTTAATGCCAACCATTGAAAACAATGAATGCACTTTGAGTATGGAGGTGCGTTCGACCAATTGAAATGGTGATGGATCAATGTGAACCTGAGCTTTATCCAAATCGACTGGTTTAAGCATTTCCTCAAGTTCCCACTGCTTTTGATCTTCAGCTGACATATCTATGACACGTTCGCGGGGCTACATTTTATAAAAATAAAAATATTCAAATTTTAAAGAATTTTTAAAGATGTTCATCATAAATTTATATTGTAATAAAGGTTTCACTATTGTTCTTTAAGATCTATTCATTACATACCAACCGCACAGATTTCGTCTTTTTAACTTCGGTTGTCTGTTGTGCAAATGTACAAATGTAATAAAAAAAAAAAAAAAAAATGTAAGGAAAGAGAAAGAAAGAAAGATGTATGTAGTTGCAAATGGATAGAAAGAATTCCCATATACAAAACCCATTGTGTGTGTTAGATAAATTTTATTTTAAAGCAAACTTTAAACTTACCTCATTATACTCATCATCATTCTCATCATTTTCATTTTCATCATCATTATCATTTATATTCAAAACTGTATCTCTATTGCCCTCTTTGTTTTCTACAATCTTAATATTATTCATTGTGATCAATTGCTTCTCATCAGTATCTTCAATTGTAAAAGTGCTCGACTGATTTGTACCTTCAATTGTTGTTGTTGTTGTTGTTGTTGGGATAATAACCCCATCGCATTCATCACTTTTTATTTTACATTCATGTGTGGGTGTATCTGTTTTAACGACATCATTAAAAGTTATTTTTCTTCTAGGTTTACGTGGTTTGGCATTTAACAATATTTTGGGCTCGTCCTCTATTATTGTTGTTGGCTCTTCGATTTTTATGGCCTTAATTGCAGGCTTATCAGCAACTTTATTGCTCTTATTTTTTTTATGGGTCGGTTTATCTATATTGACTTTATTAAGTTTGGTGAATTTCGATTTGTTTGTGTCTGTAGTATGATCAGAGGGTTCTTCAAGTGGCTTTTGTAAAGAAGTTGAAGATTTTTCATATTATAAGAAAATTATTTAAGAAGTTTGAGTATCATTTCATACTTGTAAGGCTTGCAAACTACTTGCGTAGTAGGGTAGATAGATTTTCTAGGAGAGTTGAGGTACATACTACTAGTATACACAATAGATTACTCAGGTTTCGGATTAGGAGTTCTCAAGCTTTTCTTACTAGACACAAATCCAATAAATTTGTAGAGACTAAGTTCACCAAAAATATTTTAGAATGGGAAATAAAGTATTCTACATTTTCAAGGAATTCTACATCCATAGGAATTGAATCAGTCTCACAACTTACCATTTTAACCCTCACTATAAAATCCGTTGTATTATTGGGAGGTGCTTGCTTGCAAATATGCATAAAATTAGTAAAGTTTTAGATACGAAAACACAACACAGATTGTTAAATGAAACTTCGTTAGTGGAAGAGAGCTTTATGATGATGATGTTAAATATGACGTCACTATGAAAATGCTTACCATTTTTTCGTCAGTTTGAGCTTGCTTATATTTAGATAGATATTAGTTAAATAGAATAAGAAACAACAAACAATGAACAATAATAGGAATGATTCTTTAGAAAACAAGGGAAACCAAAACAAAAAAAAAAAAAAGAAACAAATTTCTAAAATATAAAGTGGGCTTACCAATTGTACTTTCTTTGAGATGCCCGGGGTACTGGGCGCCCGTTGGACTTGTTGTACTTCATTGTTGCTAACCGATGGTGTCATAGTACCCGATTCCGGATCGGGTTGTACATCTTGAAGTGTTGATGACTTTTTAAAGATTGCCTCAAAAGCCGAACGTATACGGAATTCCGAATTGCCCGTAATTGTGGTATACGGCGTAATATTTGGACTGTGAGTCGCAGCTGGTGCATAAGTCTTCAAATTAAATGAATTCGTTTTTTTCAAAATAGATTTTCTTGGAGCTAATGTATTATTAAAGGATTCTTGTCGTTTCTTTGGTGGTAACATTTCATCATTTGCTATCTGACGGAGACTAAGGATATCCGGCGCTGGTAGCACTTCAAATCTGGATGGTCTTCGCATTTTTTGTTCTGCTTCTTGTTTCTTCTTTTCTTCTTCACGTGCTCGTTCTTCAGCTTCCTTTTGCCATTTCTGAGCGACATCCATGCGTTTTTCTCGTCCGATATGCTTCTCAATCATTTTGATCAATTCGTAACGTTGTACGGATCCAAGTAATATCATATTATCCGGACTATCAACCAACGGAAGTGAGCGTAATGTTTTATTAGTTTTCAGTACTTCTTTGAGCTTCTGATATGAGATGCCATGCCAAATATACTTGACATCGCTCACCATGAAATCTTCAACGAATATGCTATACATGCTTGAACTTGAAGGCAATAGATCCGGCAAATATGGCAATTTTTTAATTAGAATAATACTATCATACATTGAGGGCTGCAGCAGAGCGGCAATAGCATTTGCAACCAGTACCGCTATCATGACGGGTACAACATGTGTGATCTGACCTGTCATTTCGAAAACAATAACAGCAACGGAGACAGTATGAGTGACAGCACCGGAGAAGGCAGCAGCACCAACAACTGCATAACCACCAGGAATAATGGGTGAAAGACGACCACCATAGCGTACGCCATGTGGAAACCACCAATGCATGCCTTCGCCAATGAGGCGTCCAAAGCCCGCACCGATTTTAAACACGGGTATGAAAATGCCTGAGGGTACGGGTATTGTTGAAGCAATAATGGAGAAAAAGAACTGTGGGAAAGAAAATTGAAATGTTATAGTTATACAATAATAGTAGCAGTAAACTGAGATTATTGGTATTTACCGTAAAGGCTACATAACAAGTGAGATTAATAAAGACACTGCTATAACTCGTTACCCAGTGTGTCACAATAGCAGCCTGTTCTACGGTCAGATCTTCCCGTGACCATGTAAAGTTGCTAAACAGCTGTGTAACCTGTTCATGTGTGCTCAATTCACCGGCAATAAACTGCCCAGTGCCCAAAGGGAATGAAAGTGTAGAAACGAGCAAAGCCAAAAAACCGGGATAAAGAAAGCGACTGTAGAAATATACGAAAACAAATTAGTTTTGATTGAATGTTGGTTTAATTTTAGAATCATACTTTTTTTGCAAAAACTTATTCATCTTCTTATTAGAGCGCATGAACAAGACATAACGACGATGTACCCAGACATAGGCCGAACCACCCAAACCACAAACAAGACTAAAATTAAAAAACTTGTTTAAATTTATCTGAAACTTTTCATTTTTAATTGAGATGACTTACCCAATTAAAGCAAAAACGAATAATTCTTGTGGATCGAATGGAAATTCTGTTGTAAAATTTGTCAAGAATAATGCACGAACTGTGTCTGCATTCTGGAACCAAACTGCCAATAAACGGAAAACCGTAGCTCCACACACGGCCGCAAAGAAACCACGCCAATAGTTACGAACAGCGAAATAAGTCGTGGTGACTTCAATGCTAAATAGTACGCCTAGACCAAAAAAACTACTCTTTAGCAAAACTACTCGTACATGATGTGCAACTCTGCATCCGATATTTCTAATTGTACTTACCACCAACGGGCGCCGCAAAACATGAACCCACACCTACCGCACAAGCGGCTGCAAGCATTTCTGAGTTACGTGATTCATTCTCATAGATGCCTTGGAATGATGTGACAAGTTTACTTAGTAATTGTGCTACAATACTTGCTATATGAACGAAAGGACCCTAAATGCCAGAATATTTGAATTAGTCTCTCTCTCTCTCTCTAAATTTATTTATACTCTTTCGTATCTTTAAATTTCTTTCGTTTCATTCATTAAATCAATCAATTTTCATACTTACTTCCTTTCCTAATGGCATACCGCTGCCTAAAGTTGCCGTTAAACCAACAACCTTGGCCACTAATGTCTTAAATGTGAGATACTCTTTGAGTGCAACGCCACGCAGTATGGTCTTCATTTCAGGTATACCGGAACCTATATATTATCAATAGAATTATTTAGTAATATTATTGATTTGCATTGAACATAGAGCGTAGTTGTCATTAGAAATGTGTTTATTAAAAAAAAGATATGTACTGTAGTTTGACGAGTATTTGACACATGAAGACATAGGAAAAATTTGATCATGCTTTTGGGCCAGGTTAAGATTAGTAAGGACAGCTTTGTTTTTATCAGAAATGCAGTGGTACAGGATGATATATAGTATCATTGTTATAGTTTTGAGAAGAAGAAGGACAGTTTTAGTTATTTAAAAACAAAAGGTTTGGTTATGAATATATTATTTAAAAAAACTGGAAAATCAAAAATCCATCTAAAAAAAATCTTATTCACAATCATTTAATATTGTAATATCATTGATTATAACTAACACTTTAGACTTAAATAGATCATTTCATTGTTTATGTGTTAAACATATCAAATTTTCATCTGGGACTTAGAAAGGTTTTCCAGTCTTGGAAGATTATCTAGGAATTTAAACTTAACTATCAAAATTTGGGTTAAAAACCTACACATCACCATCGAAGTAAAGTAAGTAAGTAAAAAAATTAATTTCATACGAAGATGTTTTGTATTTTCAATTAGAATTTCTTTAATTGAATTATGGATAACTAATATGATATGTGGTATTATGTATTGTATCAAAAATCTACCTATAACAAATACTTTACTTCAATGATGATGTTAGTTATTCATAGGTATGAGATTTTTCTACATAACAATACTTAGTATATTTGGTGGTGATACTTACCGATACTTTGTGGTGCGATGAGATGAACAAAACCGGCTGAGAAGAGTATTAAACAGACCGGTAATGAGACCCAAGCAATATACTGTATGAACGGTTGTGAGGTTAGATCTCGGTAGAGCCACACACGCGCTAAAATTGGTGAATTTTGTTTTTTTTTTAATAATGGAAGTTTGATTGACTTAGACTTGAAATTATAATTTAGGTTTACCATTTGTACAAATTGATATGCCTTTGTCCATGACGTATGAAAGTAATGCCATAATTATACCTAATAACGCTAAAAATACCCAATCCTCGCCCAGTCGAGCAAACGAGTGCTTCCACACCCATGATGAAACTTTCAAAAATCGTGATGTACGTTTGCCTAGTAGTTCCTGTAATTGAAATTTCCCAGCACTGTTGCTTTATAAATCAATTCATTCAACATTCACAATCTACATACTACATATTGTGCAAGATATTTTTATTTTATGTAAAGTAAAAAAAAAAAGATATGTTAGCGAATACAATCAAGAAGTAAATTGTAATAATTTAATAGTGAGATGACATCTAAAGATATCTTGATATATGTACATACAATATAGTATTGTACTTTGTTCTAAAATCGTCTGAGCTAATGACACTTGGGATAGGTGCCAAATCTAGAAAATCCATACAAATTGCAATGACAACACATTATGTATTTATGTATATATTGTATCTATTATATTATTTGTATACTAAGTATATATATTTTGTTGATAAATTTATGTAGGCAAGCTTAAAAAACTTTTCTCTTTTATTTAGATTTATTCTATAATATTTTGATTTACCTTAAATATTTATTTTAAACTCATTAAGATTTGCATTTGTATTGAAAGTAAAAGTAAATATTGAGTTCTTTCTTTATTCTAAAGATAATAGATAATTTATACAATTTACTATGTATTTTGAATTTACCTTATTTCTTTGTTTATCTTCTTGCTTTCGTCGCTTTTCGAGTAGTTTGAGTTTTCTGGCTTCATCTTTTGCAAATTCTCCTAGATCTTTGGTATAACGACCATACATCTGGAAAATGGAATTTGAAATCAATTAGAATATTATAAAATAAGCTATTTATTTTGCTATCCTGTAATAATCAAAGAATATCATTTTACTTAATCTATAATAGGGATATTACATAGATAACATAAGATATCTAAGATGTTTAGCATGTTTATATGTTTTCTTATAAAACACAATTGAAATAAAAATAATATTATATAAAAATGTGTAATTGATAACAACAAATTTGATTTATGACAAATTCTGGTTATATTTCAAAATTCTTCTTTTTAGGGTTCCGGACCAAACGGAACCCTATTACTAGGATATACTGCCAGTCTTTCCGGCCGTCCATCATCGAGTTCTATCTCGTAAACCGTAATGGGTAGAAAGTTGGTTATTGGATCGTGCAGCTCCCATACAAACCCATATGTTTCTTGCATGGGGACCCCCTTAAATTTTTACTTATATTTTAGTTGCAGTATTTGTTGCTCTAGCTCAGATAGAATTTCCATTTTCTACATATTACGCTTCATGAGAACCGAGGAGGGAAGGACGCACAGCGTAGCCTTAGTAATAGGTTCCGTTTGGAACTCTTTATGTCTGGAACCCTGAAAACTAGATTACTTTGGTCTCACTGAAGCTTAGATATTTGTTAGAAAAAAGCTTTGCTGATGACAGATAATTTTGCCTATAGGTGGCTATGAAAATGGGACTCTTTTTTAACCTATAAGAGAATAAAAATATTTGGGAAATAGATACATTAACAAACAGAGATAGGTATAGTCTACATAATTTCTCTTTCAATGGTCCTCTTGTTAAAATACTTGGACACAATACTTTAATGAGTCTCCAAAGTTTGGTTCTATGTGAATTAAATACATCAGATGATGATATATTTCTGGTATTGCGAAGTGTATAAAATTCAACAAAAAATATTTGGAAAATCCAAATCATAAATGATTAAAAACGTATATTTTTTTCAAAAATTCGACGAAATCAAAGAAAATTCTAATAATTTATGTATCATAACATAATGAAAAAAATCAATAAATATAGCAAATCTAGAAAAACATTGAAATAAAATGAGTAGTATGAAGATAAAAAAAAAACATGTCAAAACAAAATGCGCGCGAAATACGACTAGGAAATTATAAATGATGATAAACACAAGAGAGTGATGATGGATCATAACAAAAAAAAAAAAAAATAATAATTAACGAAATAAAAAGAAAAATAAATTAATTAAACGCATGATGCATGAAAATGGTGCAAATCTATGATACCCATGAGAGAAATATGCATACGATAAATGAACAGAAAAATGTAAAGAAACAAGTAAGAAGATTTGAAAAAAATCTTGAAAAATCAAAGCAAAGATATAAAATAGATAAAACATAAGAAAAGTCATAGTACAATAAGTAAAAGAAAGAAATGTCAATGAAAAAGATTTTATAGGATTTTTGGGGTCTGGGCGAAAGATGACGTTTTTCTAAATAGTGGACGTCTACCCATAACAAAAGACAAACATGTGTTCTATTTGTAATGAACATTAACATTTTATTTTAAGTATTTAGTTTTATTTTAGTGCATTCTTTTATTGTCTGCTGAGGTCAGACACAATAAGACCTCTAGAAGTATATAGTACATCGTTGCATGTTAGATTATTTATAGTATTTATAGAGAAAATTCATAAAAATAAAAGAAAACTATTCTTTTTTTTTGTTGTTTTTGCTTTTTGTATTTATGTTTCTTCTACAGATCGATAAAACACACTTTTATTTATTAATTATTGAATCCTCATAATAGATTTTTTATAGTTTTATGCGATTGTAATAGATTCTTTATTGAACAGAGGTGCAATATTACCACATTGTCATGTCACAGGCACAAAATGTCCTAATCCCTGCGCCATCCGACTTTCATGTCTATCAAATAAAAAAGTATTCATCTAATATTCATGCTAAATATACTTCTGAAAGCAATGACAGTTTCTATTAAAATTTTCTCCAAAAACTTCCAGCATATTGGTATGTTATGTCTGCCGACTATGCAGGGTCAAGCTCCCCCATTGTCTGTGTTAAGTTTAAAATATTGTATGTTTCGCTTAAGAGAGTCTTCGCAATTGATTGAGACATATGGAAAGAAATTTTCTTTTAAACTGATTTTCTAATCAATAAAAGGCGTGAAATCGGTAAGAAAAGAAAAGACTTGAAGGTAAATGAAACAACAATATTGTTTTCTATATTTTTAAGTTCATTTCTTCTTAGCAACAATTGATTGGATAATACTAGATTCAAGATTCTTTATTGTACGTGACTTACATAGTAGAAAGCCTCGATTTCGATTTCAATCTGATTTTTATTTTCATTATAAATATCAACGCTAGGCTTCCTCTTCCGAGCCTCATCGAAGCGAACGGGTGTCGATGGTAATTTGTGCGATCGTTCCTCCTCCGCTAAATATTCCTCACGATTGATTAAAAGTTCAGGCTCAAAGGCATATTCGCGTATGAATTCATCTTCATATTCACGGTGCAACATGAAGTGGCACACAAATGAAACCACAAGAATGAAATCTATCGATCGATCAATCAAATGATTTAATTTAATTCCACTTAGATCTTATTGTTATTATTTTTTTTTATAAAAAAAAGTTTGTTCTGTTTTTTTTTTAAGAATTATTAATTGATTAGTAAAACCCTTAAGAGGGTTTCTTGTTTAGCTGTGAGTCAGCCTCAGCTTAATTATGATGATGATGATGTCCCGCTGTCGCATTTTGTCACATTCATTGAACTTTTTGTCTTGTATCTTTTAGATTATTTTTATTTTGATATATATTTTATTGTAGTCAGTATATCATATGATTTAGCAAACTATATATTGTATTAAACATGCATATATAGAAGACTCGACCCTGTTTGTTTGAGACAAATACTACACGGTTTTATTTTTAACATTTCTTTGCTTTTGCTGATTCTCCTTATTGTTTTGTTGTTGTGCCCCACATTCATAGAATTTTTGCATTTTACATAAGAAAATACATAATTTCTTTTTTTTTGAAAAACATAACTAATTAATACACAATACATATATTTTATTCTGAGCTATAAAAACACTATTCATTATTTTCTTTATTTCATATAAATTTATCAAATTTGTTGCATTTTTTAATTCATTAATTATTAATTTAAAATTTATACTCGTGTATTTCAATCACACGCATGAATATTATTAATTTAATCTCTTTAACACATTAAATTAAATTAAATTTCGTTTATCTTCAATTTGGATTAAAATTTTGGACACGAATTCGTTCTAATGTTTGCGAAAACTTTTTTCAAACTAAACGTTTCGAGCTTTTCACATATTTCGCTTGCAGAAAATTATTGAAAAATTCTGCTGTTTTCTTTTGCTTGAGATGGGATAATTTTTAGGGTAACCATATGTGCAAAAATTCATTTTCACATATCCAAAAAGTATTTATGGTTTTCTTGAGATGTTATAAGGGTAAACAATATTGGTATTATCCTTAGAGTTTTGGAAATAGAACAAAACTTGATCTTATTTAACTTTAATTATTAAAAATCATTAGATTTTCTTATAAACTTCGGATAAGTTTGATTAAAATAGATTTTATCATATAAGTTGTAGTAGCAGAAAAAAGGAGAGTAGTGTGTTCAATGATTTTAATCATTGCTTGATTACGAATTGAATGAATACAAATACTAAGAGAAACCAAATTATAGATTAGTCATTTTAAAAATTGAAAAAATTTTATGAAAATATATATCAATTTTTTCAAAGCGAAAACTCATGTATTCATCTATGAGAGTCCGAAATTTCATATTTAAATCTTTAAAGTGTAAAAATTTGGACACGTTGAGCTTTGTTGTTATAAAAAAGTTAATAAAACCAAGTTCTGTACTTTTAAGAATTTTTCAAGGTAATAAATAATAAATATGACCATTTGGTTCCACATTATTTTAAGTTATGTTGCGATGATAGTCGGTACTAAGATCAGATCTCTTAGGATCCAAACTGTCCGCATTTTCCTACGTATAATTACTTGTGTTTTACTTAATATTTTTCTTAGAATTAAATGCTGGTCACTCAATTGAGCCCTTTACCTTCTATGAAAGTATTTCCTATATGACCATAAACATACGAAAAAGACTATTGTTGAAAAAAGAATCGTGTCTTATTAAGAAAAGAAAAACAACCATTCATTATAATCCGATTAAAAATAGCAAACATATATTTATTTTTTTGCTCTTTCTGCTTTCTTCTTCCTTAGGTGTTTTCCAATTTTTTATTTTTTTTTAACCTTACTACGAGTGAGTACCAACCAATCTTGCATTTTTCTCACACATTTTCGAATAGTTGATTGCTTTATGCCGATAGCAAAATATATATACTTATATTTAAACAAATACAATAGTATTTCCCAATCCACATACATTTTGTATACAATATTTATTATTAAGTACTCTTCGTCGTCGTACATTTACCTTGGCCCCCAGTTTCACTTTCATGGTTTAATGAAAGAAATAAGCGAATTCTCTTGTTTTTTGGTAAAAAACAATACAATAAAAACAAGTGAAAGAAGCTTAACTTCGGCTATAACGAAGTTGGTATACCCTTCACTCTCCTAGGATTGAGCGTTTATTATTGATTTGACTGATATTTAGGATAGAGTCAGTATTTACAGAATTTCAACAATGAGATCGAAATATTTGTATGGGAGCTATACGATTCAGTAATTCTAGGATCTTGACATTTGCATAGATAGTTAATATGGCTAAGACACTTATACTATCCAAATTTCAGTTCGATAACATGAAAAACAAAATGTTTTTCTAATTGAATTATAAATTTGAATTTGATTTTTTTATGGGAGCTATACGATCCAGTAATTTTTGAGACTTAAAATTTACATACTTGATGGACATGGATCAGACACTTACAGTGTCTAAATTTCAGTTCGATAATAAATAAAACAAAAAAGTTCTTCTAATAAGAACATGAATTTGAATTTGAGTTTGTATGGGAGGTACCCGTCCTAGTGGTCCGACAAATATGCTGTGTCTAGTAAAAAGAAAGCTTTCTAGCTCAAAAACTGAGGGACTAGTTTGCATACATCAACTAGTCTCGTCGAGCTGATCAAGAATACATATATACACTCTATGGGGTCTCTGATGTCTCCTTCTGTCTGTTAAAAAATTCATGACACACTCATAATACTATTCACTGCGTGAAGAGTATAAAGAAACACATAAACCTACCTATACATAAAATGGTAAATGCTATGAGGAGAATTTGACTGAATACTCAAATAGTTTTTCGGTGTTCTTTATTTGATGAGTTGTTGACTTGGTATGGTTTTGCCATTATGATTGGTATTTAAATAAAAATTTTGATCAGATATGTAAATACAGTAAAGTTTTGAGTTATTTCTTAAGTGGAAACAAAATAAAACAGATGTTGTTCCTATACAAATTTTTTAAAGAACTATTTGTTGAACCAGAATAATTTTTATTATGTGGGTGAATGGTCAAGACTGTTTAGTGGGTGCAATTTGCTCATTAGAAAGGGAAAGCGATTCTTAGAGAGATATATGGCGATAATTATTGGTCTTTAAGAAACGGAGAATAAAAGAATGAAAACAAGTCAGAATATTAACAATAAATTATGAATTTTAATAGAATTTTCTATGAAGACTACCTGTTCCAGTAATCGGGGAACTCTGGATCCAACATAAATATTATTTGTCTATGCCGCGTCTGTTTAGCATTTCATTGCAAAAGCTCAAAATTAAAAAACTTGAAGGAAGGACATAGGAACTAGGACTATTCGGTTCCTTTTGTCACGCTAATTTTTTCTTGTTCTGTGTATACTTTATGAGGTTTTCAGAAATATACAATACTTAGTTCTACTTACATTCAATACAATAATAAAATTACATGCATTTGAAGTTTTTAAAAGAATGTATCATGCTTACAAGTGTATCGATATAACCAAATGGATCATCCTCATCTGATGAATCCGAATCTGGACCATTTTCTGCTGGTGGTGGACATGGATAAAATGCTTGTGATTTAACTTTTGGATGACGTTGTACATGTCTTAGTTCCTCTTCCATAGATGTACCACTACTACGACGTTGTCGTAATTGTCGTATAAATTTCTCAAAATCTGCCCATTCGGAATCAACCAATTCAACATTTTCTTCACCAAATTCTTCATCATGTATAATGCGTTCGACAACCTGTTTCCGTTCACGATTTCGATCGCGATTGCGACTTTCGAAATAAACCATTTTGGCACAGAAAATATGGGATTACTTATTTGTTGATGGACTTTTTCAGTGTGGAGATTTAAAATTTCCTTCAACAAGTCTATATCTAATTCAACCGATTGGCCCGAAAATCACATTTGACAAACATTTAACCTTGGGAATTTCGCAAGAGAAGCACTTAAATTCGATAGAAAGCAACTGAACTATGCAATTATTGCATTAATTAAGTGTATCCGTTTAAATTTTATAGATTCCTTTTCTCATATTCCTTGTTATATGAGTTTAAGTCGTTGTTGGACGTGTATAAACCGCACAAAGTATTCAACTCAACTAAAAATGATGTGCACAGAATATTTTCTTAGACGCCATATTTAAGAATGAAAAGTTCATATGCATAATAAAAAAAAAAAAAAAAGATAGAATAAGATCACATCAGCTCAAGTTGGGGTTTGAGTAAATCATCATCAGCATCATCAACATCATCATCATCATCATCAACAGCATCATTGTCGTCAGTAAATAAGTAAGTAACCGGCAAATAGTATCTTCTCACTAGCGTTTTGCTAGTATCTATGTATGTATATAATTCTTTATAATATTGTGTGTGCGTACCCCCACCCCTTACCATATTCACTCCATTTAAAAACGTCAGAGATTGTCATCAATATAATTTCATAAATTTAATAATTTGCCTCAAAAGTCGTGTGTCAGATACACACACTCACATTCAGTTAGTTATATTATTTTAGAATTGCACTGAAATTGACATTTTTCAGATTCGCCCACATGCCCTTAGTAAGAATTCTACAATTTTTTGTGTTATTCTGCGATACTGTGCAGATGAGATAGCTCAATTTGAGCTCATTTTGATCTTTGTATTAATGTCTGTCGCGTGTACTCGTATGAGTATGAATACATATACATATTTGTGTGTAGATCGGTGATCATTTTCATAATATACCAAGTCTCGGATATTCTCGGTCTTGTGACTTGTGTCGTTTGCAAGTACTAAGTACTAAGTAATGTTGTCAACCGATTTTTTGTGTTCGTTTTTCTTGATCAATTTAAACTTTTAACGCCTGAGATTTAAAGAAGGTTGTGCTGCAATACTTTTTTTTTTTTTCTTGCCGACAAAAGATAATCAGAATGACAAAATCGTCAAACACTGAAAGATATTTTCTTCATTAAGAAGATTCAATATGTTTAAAAGAATTCTATGCTTGAATAATGGTTCTATACTTCTCTTAGATACATGATGTTCATAAAAAAAGAATGTTCATTGGTTCTAAAAATTTCATAAAAAATGTGATTAAAGAATGATCAAAGAGTGTTTTATATGACCGCCAGTCATCTTAGGCACAACTTAAAATATAAATATAGAATTCCTTAAAGTGGAGTTGGACGGCCGTTAACAAAAAACAAAACAAAAAAAAAAGCCACGGAGACATTTCAATTGTATTTGCCTAAATAGGTCCAATATAATAAAACATCGTTAAATTTTGGTTTTCGTTACATTTCATTTTCATAGTTTTTGGATTTACTCCCCATCGCTAAAGAAGTTTTACTTCAATAACATGGGTTAATTTACCAAGTTGTAATCAATAGTTTATCTTGATATATTATTTTAGTATAAAATTTCTTTCAGTGTAAATGGCTTACTTTTATGCCACAAACTATAAATTAAGATTAAGGGGTTTCAAATTGAATATCACCCAATCTTTTCTATAGAATAACCGTCATTATTGTATTAACACTTTACAACAATTCCCAGTCTAGGCTTTTCAATGTTGATTACTAGAGAATAGTAAGTTATTTGTTTGAGATTACATATTTTATATCAAAACTTTAGTATCGAATTATAATTATTATTACAAATGTCTGGACAGGATAAATGTTGATTTTGCTCGATTATAAACATGTGACAAAATCCATAAGGGAAACATTGGAGTCACTTTTTTCCCTAGACTAGGTTCTCCACTTAATATGATTACTACAATTCTTTTGGTTACATCGAAAATAGATGTTTGAATGGATCGCAGAAAATACATAGGTACATGTGTTTATAGAAATCTAATAATTTGATATTAAATAACAAATACACTTTTCTTTAATTAGGATTAAGTTAATTTTTGATAAGATCATAGAGTCAAAAAGTTTTGTTAATTGGTTTTAAAATACCGAGGATAGCAAATATTTTCCATTTTGGTTCATTCATATTAAATTTAATTTTTATTAAAGATATTCCACAGAATTTCGGACTATTTTGTAACTTAGCAGCTTCATTCATAAAAACTCTGATTTTTTGATGTACTCTGAATATAATTTACATATCCTTTTGATGAAAAATGTGTTCACAAACCTTTTTTCTCTCCAATGGCTCCATTTCTTCCGGTTGAACACTTAACATATTCAATAAACTAACATATGCATGAAGTTACTTCAAGGTATCAAAAAAATTAGCATTCTCCTTTGTGTATCACATTTGTAATTATTATTATTATGAATATATAGACATCTTCATTTTATAAAAATTAAATTAACAACTTTGTGGCGACAACTTCGCGTGAACATGACAAAAACTTTAATGAAACAGTGAATCCCAGATACAGAAACCTAAAACCCCAAATCCACCTTAAAACCTTAAATCACAGGTGCACATACTTACATTATTGTGTATCTTAACTTCGCAAAAGATAAAAGCATGGTCCATGCAAAAAAAAAATCTCATTTACTCTTCCATATGAAGAAACAACAAGAACAACAAATTTAATTAAAAAATGAACACTTTTTTTTAAGCAAATAATCGGAAACCCAAAAAAGATACAAATACAAATATGTGTTAATAAATGTTTGTATTGTATTTCTCTTCCTCTCTTCAATTTCTCTGTTTAATTTGCTTCAGATACATTCAGATATTGCGACAAAAAGCTAAAATATAAATGAAAATGATACAATATTTGCGATGAGCTGCCGAGTATAAAAATAATTTAATGAATTGAGACAATAAATGAAGATTGTTTTTTCCTTTTTTTTTGTTTTTTTTTTTTTTTTTGATTTTATGATAATCAAATTGATAAAATTGTATTTATAACGAACGACAAACACATTGTTGCTGCTAACTGTTCATCGATCGTTTAAAGGCATTTTATGACAATCATTAATGATTGTTGGTATAATTATATTAAACAATAAATGTTTATTGTATCAGACATACTACGGAATCAATTCCGATCCGAATAATGATCTTATTGTGACGTAATGAGAACCTTTGGGTTCCTTTATGGGACTTATCCAATTGGGGAAATCATAAAAAGTCAGGAAAATGATTGATCGGGTGATCGATGAATTGTTAAATCATTTGATTGGGCAATCAATTGTGTTTTTTTGATTTATTTAGTGGCATTTTGAGATTATGGAAATATAAATACAAATTTGTACTTGACTTTGATTAGATTAGTTTGATTAATCAATCAGACAAAATAAATAAACTTTCGTATTAATAAATAGACTAGACAGAAGATTTATTTTACTACATATACAATATTATATTGTATATAAAGGTATGACATTGTTTATGTACATCATTATCCATTCGTCTTAAATTTGTTTATCCATAAATGTCTTAAGTGTGTTCAAATTAATGTAGTTGGCATGAGTTTTTGAGGTGCTAATTCGGCATGTTGTCGTTTATGTTTACCTTTTATTTCCTTCTTAATAAATGCTAAAAAATTATTAAAAAATTACTCTCTACAAAAGTATAATAGATATTTGTTTAATAATAGATTGTATATGAAGTTGTTTAGATATAAATGAAATGGTAAAAAATCTTTACATTTATTGAAAATGATCTACATGTGCTGGTCTTCTATTCAAATCTGTTAATAGAAACTTTGTATAGCCTTCAGATACAGTTACTATAGCTGTAAAATATTAAGATCAAATACCAATATGTATAACTGAAGCAACTAGGGTCTAGACCTTGGACTTCTATTTTGAGCTTCAATAGCTTCGCTCAACTATCCACACTTGTTACCTACAAGAATTGATTAGTTGAAGATCTCATCTTATATGCACACTCAGTTGCATTTCCCTTCCTTTCAAATAAAGATTTTTAAAATATTTAAAGATGAGACTCTTTCAAAGGGGAATGTAAATGCTTCGGTGACTGTGATAATTTGCTATGCTAAGCAGTTTCAAGCTGAAATCATCTAGTTAATTCTTGTTAGATCACTTGTGTTTAAAGTTGTTTTCTTTTTAAAACTTTTTTATTATATCAAATAGATAAAAATAGTTGACTCTTTGCCTTTTAAGACTATATTTTTCAGAAGTAAAACTAATTGCCCTTTGGTTCATTGTTAGAAAAATGAAACCTCTTTCATTCAAAATTGTTGAAAATTTTCCTAAGAACTTTAAACTTAATAAAATTCATTATTTAAATGACTTTATTGCTTGCTTCAAATAGATATTTTCAGTGCAAAATTATAAATTTTTCACAAATGAAAAACAAAACAAAATACTAATTACCAAAATGATTGATCGACTTCAAATGCAATAAATTCTATGAATTTTTTAATCAATCAATTTTTATCACCGAAAAATACTTATGAAGAAAACAAAGTCATCATTTACATATGTTTGACTTATTTTCGAAAACGTGACTGTTTAAACCAAAAATTTATGTATTTACTTTTACAAAATAACCTTTAGTGTGAGTGAATTCAACCCTGACGTAATTTTGCAAAGTTACAAATCATGTGTATTTTACAATGTTAATGTATCATTTAATTTAAATAATTACTTGTGACTATTCTCATACTTCAATACCAGTGACGAACACACCGCCTACCTGGTGATAAAATTGTCATACCAATTAGTCAAAAGCATATTGATTTTTTTAAGGTTTTCCTTGAAATCAAATTGGTACCATGATTATTATTTATTCAGATTTTTCTCTAAAAATTGAATTTTATTTGCCTTAAATTAAATTGAGACTAATTAATGTCTACTAATATTGACATAACTTAATTATATTTATACATAATTTACTTAATAGACTCATGTGACATTCCCAACCCAAATTCGAACGTGACTTTTTATTTATATAATGCAAAGAATAAAATTTAATTATGTTTATTGTAGAGAAAAGTATACAATAATAATAATGTGGAATAAAATATATATTTTTGAATGAAATGAAAAACAAGAAAAAAAAAATTTAATTTCGGCTATTCATCATACATTTGTCGTACCCTAAAAAATATTTTTGCATACGCTACTGTGAGGGAGCATGGATCATTTCAACTCTAAGACCGAAATATTTTTGTGGGAGCTGTACGATCAAGTAATCTTAGGGTCTTGAAATTTAAATGGTTGATGAATATGGGTCAGCCACTTATCTTACCCGGCAAATGTCCAGAGCTTGTATCGGATTATAGTGTGTACATTTGAGTTCAATATTGCCATTGTTTGTATGCTGTCCGATTCGGCTAGTTCCGACAAATGTACTGCGTCTAGTAAAAAGAAAAGCTCTCTATCTTTAAAACTGAGGGACTAGTTTCCATACATACAGAAGAATATAGAAACTGTATGTTCAAATGTCTCCTTCTATGTGTTACAAACTTCATGAAAAACTTATAATACTATGTATTCCATACATGAAGAGTAGTATAATGAGTGTAAGAATTATAAACAAGAGAGATGTTTTCAAGGTAAAATAATTAAGGGAACACATAAGAGGCATAGGTGGATACATGATAAATGCATTTGAGTCATGACTATGGATGTAGTTTTGGGGTCACACGTGCAAAATTTTATGGTATGGAAGTACAATATATCAAGTAGAAAACCAGTTATTGTTCAAGCCTTTCATATGTAAAACGAGGTGTGCTAAAGCAGTTGCAGGCGTTTTCTAATTTTTCGGGATACATATATCTGGTCAAGTAGTGGAATTACATCTTACAAGACAAATGGGGAAAATATTTGTATTATTTAAGCAATGATTTTGAGTTAACTGAGGCTTATCTGCCTTGCCGTTGCTTAGGCCCTTGATACCAGATGCATTTATACAGCTATTTTATAAAAGGAAGCCTGTAAAACCAAGTGTTTTTAGAAAAATTTGAAGATATTGCCTGGACTTAGTATGCAATGGTGGTAAGGAAAATTAAATTTTATTTTTGCAATGTATGAGCGGTTGAAAGAACTTAGCCTCTTTTTTATGAATAAAAATACCACTGGGGTTATATACCTGGTTCCATTGTTTGGTTTGTCTGTTATCAGAGTTCAACTCTTAGGTAACGATATTCCTTTGTTCCTTCTAAAAGAAAATGATCATTTAAAGGTCAAGTAACTTCAAAAAAATTCTCGAAATGTCTGCTTTACTTTTGTTATTTGTACAATTTTATTGAAAGTCACGAAACACTTACGAAAAAAATGTTGTCTTAAAAACAAGGTAAGAAGGGGGTTACTAAACACTCTCTTGACTATCGTCAAATTTATCGTGTATCTTATTTAGAATGTAGAAAAGTATAGTTTTGTAAAATTTTATATAAATCTATGTTACAAAAAGTTTCTGTTACTTTCCAAACTACGCCTCTGATAACATTTGCATAATGATATATATTTTTTTTGGAAGGCGCCGCCAGTAAATGACGCAAAAATTAATGCAAACAATAAAAAGAGATTTAAAAATAATATAAAAATACTCAAGAATAATAACAACAACAATAATAAAAAAAAAACATTAAAATTTTACCCGGCATCATTAACAAAAAAAAAAAAAAAAAAAAAAAAAATTACTCAAAGCTTAAGTGGCAAACACACAAAAAAATAAAAGAAACAAAATGAAATACCGGCAATTTGGTGTTTGAACTTCCGTTGGATTTCTTTTCCTTTCTTTGGGTTTTTGTAAAAAAATCTAATTTGTATTTCCCACTCTTGGAGTTCCCCTATAAAGTTGCATTAGCCACCCACTCCACTCTTCTCATCCAATAAAAATTAATAAAAAAAAACATATAAAATAAAAAAAAATAAAAAATAAAAAGAAACCTGTTAATAATTTATTGATTTACATCTTTTAGAGCACGCGGCAAAGTTCATTAATATGCAACTTTAGCCATGGGCGTACCCAGGGGATCCATGTAGGACAATACTAAATATTATCTGTAAAAAAATTGAATTGATTAACTACAAGAAATTCCCACAGAAAATTTCTAATTTCCCTTCTCCTAGGCCAAAATCTGTACACCCATGTTTTTTATCAAGTTTTCTTGCTATATTTTGAAAACAAGTGTCACTAGTAGTGGCACAGTAGCGTTGTTAGCAACTTGTTTCTTGGAAATACATATGTCTGTATGTATATACATAATAATATCCACGCTTAATCGAGTTCAGTAAATTTATTAATTAATTAAAACATGTATCGATCAGTTGGCGTCTATGATAATTTCGCCTAAGACACAAGATTTCGCCAATACATACTACAACTTCTACAACTATAATATTGTATTTATGTATTTAGGCCTTTTTTGAATCAGCAAAATCACGTGAACAAAATTTGATATCAAATTTCATTTGATTTCTGCTGATTCGGTGATTTACAAAAATTAAATTAAATAAAAAGGAAAAAAAAAAGTTGTAAATCGGGTGTAATTTTTAAGTTAAAAAAAAAAGTGAATCAATCATTACATTTATAATTTTGACGATGATTATGATGATATAATTATTGGTGTGTCAAATTGAAGCGAGAGATTACTTTTTAATTGACTAGAATTATCGAATTGCGTTTTAGGTTTAAAATATTAATTATTTTTACAATAATATTATAATTTCAAGTTGAGAGCAAAAACCTATTTTGTTTTTCACTTAAGAAATATAATCATTAATCAGAAAACAAAGAAATGTTTTGTAATTCACTTAAAAAATCAATACATATATAAAATTTCTAAAATTAAATACTAAGATCATTCAAAAGACAAATAAAATATAAAAAAAAAAAAAAAATACATTATAAAAAGATGACAATATGTACAATATAAAAAAAAAATGGGCCAAGTGCGAGTCGGACTCGTACACGGAGGGTTCCGTACCAGATTAGGGTTCTTATGGGAGGTACTCTCCCTAGTGGTCCAATTTGACTGATTCCAACAAATATACCGCGCCTATATTAGAAACTTATAGTGTCTAATTTTTAGTTCGATAGGAAAAAAACCAAGCATTTTTTTCTAATAAGCCACAAACTATTTAAATTTCAAGATCGTGGGATTACTGGATCGTATAGCTGCCATACAAACCAAAATGTTTCTTGTATGAGGACCCCTTTAAGTTTTTGTAAATATTTTAGTTTTAGTATTTGTTGCTGATGCCCGGATAGAACTAATTTCAACTTTCTAGCCATTACGGTTCATGAGATATGACCCGAGGACGAGCGGACGGACGGACAACGAAGTCTCTGCAATATGGTTCTCTTTGGTACCCTTTAGGTCCGGAACCCTAAAAATCAAGGGTGTAGTATTAATAAGTACATATATTGTTCAGATAAATAGAATCATAGAGATGATGAATGCTATGATCTTTGTCTCTGGAACTTTCAAATGGATGGCAAGATGTAGAAAATAAATTTGGCGCGTTAAGAAAAGGAATTGTATATGTAAAGTAATTGATTGGACGCGATTCTTAAGAGAAAATGTGGAAAAGAGGACACTCACTCTCCACCAGGAACAATTAACTGAAGACTGGAGACCGTCTGAAACATCTGACGTGGACGATATTTTTGTTATTGCATACATTGCTATGCCGCTAATAAACTTTATTAGCAATATTAATATATATTATATATTTCATCTCCAAAATTATGTTTTAAATTTAAAAACTTTGATTCCAAAGTAAGGCTAGACAAGCTTATATTGCTATTCATCCTCTAGAGACATTAATCTGTAGAACTTTTATTGAAAACAGAATAAGATATAGTACTTGTATTGCGTCATATTTTACTGTATAATTTTGCATCGTAATTTCTTTCTTTAATAATATATCCGCCATTCATATATAAAAGGAAAACATAGACAGTTTTTCAAGGTTAAAAAGTCTTAGATATCTCATTTGATCGAATTTCATCAAGCAAATGTTTATAAACAAATGCATAGATGAGACAATCATAAAATGATTCAAGGTTCATTTGGTTCAACTTACCAACGTATGTGTATAGCCGAGACCGTCTTCATCTTCATCGCCACTCTTGTCATGCAAAGTATTCTGATGTCCATGTCCCATATTAAAGCGTATTATCGTCGAAGCATTTGAAAGAGTGCGAACTGGTTGAATTGTTGGCACAGTTGCTGGCACACCAAGTAGAGATTCATTAGCGAATTTATCGTGTTTCATTTTGAAGAAATGTTTACAATTGCAAATTGTTTTTAAAAAATAAAAACTATCACAAATTCGGATGAAGTTTTGTGTTTTAGTTTAGATTGAAATTATTTTGGATTTTTTAATTTTTTATTTGAAAATATTTCAATTATATTTTTTTATAATCACATTTTATCTTTTCACAGTTGTCACTTAGTCCAAGCTTTGGAATTTTATGGGAATTTGTAGCCACTCTTATATTTATAATTTGCACTAAATTCAATTTAAACAGTGAGACGAAGAAGTCAAGATGCGTTGAGCTGAGTTAAGTTGAAGCATGTGACTGACTCTGGCACTGATTGGATGACTTCCTTCTGGCTTTTCTTCAACTTTTCTGTTGCTCTTGCAGTTTGAGGTAAACTTTAATGCGGGCGTCAACAATTTATAGGACGGAGCAGCTTTGGGGACTGGAAACGAAGTTGACAAAGGCAATGCAGGCGTTACAGCGATGCCGAGTTGTCAACTGAGACAACTGAGATGTACTCGTATAACTGCCTGCAGTGTCTGTCTTCGTTTTTACTGCATTCAAAGTGACGCGACGCGTACTCGTAGTTTTTCTTTTCTTTTACACTCTGTTGATTTTCTTTTAATTTTTACTTTTTTTGTATCTTTGTTATTTGATATTGGATTCCATTCACAAGTTAATGCCGTGATCAGCTGTTTAGTTTAGTTCAGTTTAAGTTTATGCTGGTGAGTAAATCCAAAGTGAGTGAACGAGTGAGTGATTTGAATCACATAGTATTTTTTATACAAAGACTAAACAGTAAACAAGTTAAGTATAAATAATATTTGAATGTCTTTGGCAAGGTCTTCTTACTCTTCTAGACTCTTTTTGACTACTGACTGATAACTCTCACAAACATCAATCAAATGGGCTACAACAAACATTAACTCATTCAGTTTTACTCAGTCAGTCATTCACTCACCCAAAGAGTCATTCACTCACCCAAAGAGTGAATGACTAGTGAGCAAATCGGTCTATTTTGGTTAAATTTCTAAGCATAAGTGATAACATAATATTAAGAATATCTAAAAAATGTATCTAAATTATATGTATTTTGTATCTTTTACGCGCTATGAAAACGCTTAATTTACCAAGCTAACCAAAAAATAATAACAAAAATATTATAGTAGCCAGTTGCATCACAGTTTCATTATCTTGTTATCTGTTCATTAACGTTTAAGCTACAAATACAAAAAGAAGATACAAGTATATACTTACATACATAATACATTCATGTGTACGAGTATCTGTATCTATATAAGTATGAAATACTATTTACAAGTAGTTAAATTTGTTGTCGTTGTTTTGATTATCAGAAGAGGAACAAAAAAAAAAAACTAATAATTAACACCTATTTCTTTTTTTCCCTGTTACTAATTTTTCGCTTATTTGTTGCATATTATATTGTGTATTTTATTATTTTTGTTTTTATTTATTTTATTATTAATATTATTTTTTAGTATTTGCACATAATATAAAATTTGTTATTATATAAATAATAAAATATGTAATTCATTATTAAACAAACGATTTTTTTGTTATTATTAATGTTTTAATGATGTTTGTTTTGTTTTAAAAGTGACATTGTAAATACTTGTAGAATATACCGTAGATAACAAGGATGACAAATGTTGCAGGAGTCAATCTATTGTACGAGTACTGTATGTAGTTGTGTTTATTCTATTATTCATTTATTTTTATTTAAATTCCTTATAGATTTTTTGAGAAAATTAAACTAAAGTTTTGTACAAATTCTTAACAATCTG
This sequence comes from Amiota minor, assembly GCA_037043295.1. Lineage (NCBI taxonomy): Eukaryota > Metazoa > Arthropoda > Insecta > Diptera > Drosophilidae > Amiota > Amiota minor. The sequence goes on along the minus strand of JBAMAW010002155.1, from coordinate 4,528,813 downwards.
CTAAGAAAAAAATATGAATCGATTATTGGAAGAGATAGTCTCTATAATAAACCTTGGACAGAAATCATTTGTATATCTTATATTTAGATAAATGACAAAGGGAACACAATCGAAACATTCCTAATTATAGACCATAACAAGAATGACTGAGTGACTGCAGTTAGAGGTGTGTAGGTAGACAGACTCATTTAGTTAGTTGTTACTCAATAAGGAAGTAATGCAAGTAAGTATGTAAATAGATTGGAATGCGGCTTGCCATTTATTTGAATAAATTACTAGTCAACAGAAGTTAAGATTATTCAATTGAATTCTTAAGTTAAATTATATGATTTAGTTTAGTTAAGTCTTAGGCTGATGATGCTCTTTTATATGAAACCAAGCAACTTCTTGGTTATGGTAATTTATTAAACCCTACAATATCCTGTACTTGTCATATGAAAAAAAATTAAGAGTTTTATTATTATTATTTTTTTTTTTTTTGTGAATGATTTCAATGTTTCCATTGCATGTAGTTTTCCAAAATTGCTTGACATTCTTTTTTATCAATCTTGTATCTTGTCCTTCCTTTGCTTAACTTTGTGTTTGACATAAGTAACAAATATACATATTTTCTAAGTTTCCTGGATATTAACTGATAGTTTTTGAAACCCATGTCAGTTAGAATGAATTCACATTTAATCAGAATAAGAAACAAAGTGGCTACAACAAATTTTATGATACTTTTTAGTATCGGTTCTCGGAGTTTTATTACAGATAGAATTTGAATTTGAATCACATAAAAATTATGTAGGCAAAACAGAAATTGAAGAAGAAAAATGTAATGAAAATAAAGTAAAACTATTGTTTTGTTTTTACAGAAACTTTTTTTTTTGTTTATTTATTTATCTGCTTTGGGTATTGATAATCTTAATCTTTTGTTAAGCAACAAAAACAAAACAAAACAGAAAAAAAAAAATTAACAATAATTTATTAAATAATTTTAATCTTTTGTCACAATTACGAGAGAATAACACATAACAGAAAAATTTAACACTATAAAAAAAGGGACAAAGAAAGCAAACAAAAATGAAAAAAAAAAAAAACAAAAAAAAAAACACAAATAAACAAAGAAAATTTCCATTTATTTTTTTGTTTATTTCTTCTATTTTTTGTGAAGACTATGATTTTCTTTTTTTTTGTTTTACATGTAATTTTCACACGATTTAATTTATTTACTGAACTGCAAATTTTCACTTTGTTGATCCTCGGTAATTTAATTAAAATACATTTTTCACACACTCCAATTTTTCCATACTTTCGGCTTCGAAAATATTTTGAAAACTGCAAAATGCACTTCAAACGATCAAACAAACGCTGAAATTCTACTCTCTTCCAGTTTGTTTATGGATTTCTATTAATCATTGATCATTATCTTTTTTACTCTCTCAGTATACAAGTTTAATATATGTATGTTTGTACATCAGTACTATAAGAATGTGTACTCTTTGGTTTAGTGATTTGCATTAAATTTTTGTATGCCTAATATACATGTAGGTTTTATTTCTTGTCTCATGCTATTTGTTATACTTACATTGAAAGAACTTTTAGATGTGGCATGGATATATATGGAACTAATCACATAGCTTAAATTCTATTCAATAACTAGGCTTATATGACGATTTTTGAACCGATGTTCTCTAATGGCTGAAGAGACAGACCCCTTCCCCATATGAAATCTACAACAATTTCGAATTTAAAGCTTAATTTGTTTAATTTAAGTTTTCTATAACTTCTACTTCCTACAAATTATTAAAATGACAAATAAGACAACACTTTATCATCATCAATCAATCTTTCAATAAATATATCAAATAATTGGATTAAGTGGAGAGAACCACATCTATTAAGTGTATAAACTGCCCTTATACTACTATACTTTCCGTTTGGGGACAATTTTCAATTTCAATTCCTCACCTAAAGTGTGAAAAGTATATAAGCTTCGGTGGAACCAAAGTCATTATTTTGTTATATGTGGATTCACTTTATCATGTTTTTGATTTTCAAATTAGAGTTGCAAAAATAATAACAACAACAACAATAACAACAGCGATTAATAACAACAAAAACACATGTATGTATTAAGTATTATCGGGTGTAAAGCGGTTTCTACAAGTTTCTGTTTTTGTTCTGATATTCTTCGCCCCTCTGTCTTTGTCTTTTGTAGCAAATAAGTTCTGTTCAGCTCTGCTCTGATCACTTTGAATCGGATCAACTTAGAGCTCGCAAGTCCAACGTGTTATCGATAATAAGCTCACTGACTGAATGACTCTCTGACTTTAATTTTGTTTTATTCATTAAACCTTGTTTTTATTTTCCTTTAAATATTTTATTCTTTTTATTTTGTACATATTTTAAAAATAAAATCGTTTTTTTTTGGCGCATATATTTTTTTATGTGATTTTAACTTTTATTTTCAAATTTGCATTTTTATTATTTTAGTTTGCGTTTGTGTATATTATTTTGTCATTATAGAAGAAGTTTTTCTCTGAAATTGATCTTGATAAAAATTTTGCAATTGTTCCTAAATAGAATAGACTAATTATAGTTTATGTGAAGCATTTTTAAACTCAAAATAAAAAATATATTCAATAGAAGCATCATGTTGCCTATCAAGACTTCTGCCTTAGCTATAGAGGCGAAGAAGAGACAGAAGGCTTTCAACACCAATTCGATATTAATGAACTTCCAGTTTTTTTTGGGAAATCTTTCTTCGAAGTCCTAACAACCTTGCATACTTGGACCTGCAGGACATGGGCCTTCTACGTGTTACATACACAAATCTAGATTTTAGTCTAACTCAACAACAATTCTGGTTGAAAATAGCAAAGAGAAGTTTTACCTTCATATGGTGGAAAAGAAGAAAGAAGCTACATTAAAATTCTATGAAAATTGGTTTAATCCAGTAAAGAATAATTAATGCAGTATCACTGCAATAGAAACACAAATACTGTCACTTCAGATCAACCAACAAATACATATGCATGCGTACAAGTACATCCAAGCTTACTACAATGTATGAAATCACATGACTCTCTCTCTGTTCAGTTTCCTGATAACAAACAAATGAGGAAAAAATACTTTGCCTTATTCACATATCAACTTTAGGCATGACCTTGTTGCACTACCAACGCATTCTATTGTATATTCATTAGTATTATAATTACAAATTCAGATAATGTGCATTTTATTTGTGCTTGCCTTCCCCAGATTACCTAATCCGGAACACTATTAAATAATGAGTAAACGATTACGGGAATCATTTCAATATTCAATAATTTTTATTATGTGAAAATGGAAACCAAACAAAAATTGCACAAAAAAACTTCAAAGAATAAATTTCCATTTAGTTAAAAAGAAACAAAATATAAATGGATCTGTTTTGAGCGACAGGTGGACAAGACAGTATAGAGCAGAAGAGTATAGAACAGAACCGGAGTGGATTGACAACTTGATTGGATAAACAAATGGAATGTCAACAAAAAACAAAAATATTTAAAATCAAGATCAGTTGCCAAAAATAATCCAAAAAGACAAATAAAAAGAAAAAAAAAAAAAGAAAAACAAAATTTAAAACTAAAAACGAAAAATGTTGAGTAAACAATTTTTTATTTTTGTATTGAGAATTTTTAAATATTGTGTTTAAATTATTTTTCGGTATTTAATTTTTCTGTGCATACGTCAAACAGCTTCACACTAATTGGAATTACCGAGCCAAATCTTTTTTTTATGGTTTAACATATCTTATTTTTATTTCAACTTAACACATGGAACAAAGTAACAAATTAAGTACTAAAAAACAAAATTCACTCAACCTTAAAACTAATTTAATATTTGGCAAACAAATATTGTAGTAAAACAAAAACAAAAAAAAAAAAACAAAATCAACATAAATTGAAATTCAAATCAATTAATTTTTGTAATTATTTGTAATTTTTTTTTAAAAGATTTCATTCAGAATACAATATAACTGCACAAATTTTTGTTATTGTTACAAAATAACTGCACAGTTTTATTCTTTCACTTTCGTCTAAATTTTACAATTTTTATTGTTATTAAATTATTATTACGACAATTTCTGTTATTTTGATTGATTTATTGTACATTCTTTATTGTCTATTTTTACAACATTTTTCCTTTGTTTTGTTATTATTTTTATTTTAGATTCTTTATAATTTTCTCACATAGTTTTATATGCAGTTAGTTACAAACATATTTGACGTCACAATTAATTATGGAAATTTCTTTGTTGTTTTGTTGGTTTTGAAACTTTCCTCTTAATTTTAAAAACTTTACATCACAAAATTTATTTGAATATTCATATTTTTCCATTGGAAATTGTAGTAATATACAATAAAAGTATTCAATGTGGCCACGATCGAGTTGTCTTTCTAACTAAGTAAGTATTGTATATACAATAGTATGAGTCTGTTGTCAATTGGTTCTCGATAGAATTACTTATTATAAATATTGAATTGTTACGTTTTGTGTATGACGGACAACCAAGTTTTGTCAACGTTTTGCTTTGCCGTTCCGTCGTTGACTGACTGTCTAGAGTGACTGAGACTGAGACTTGGGACTACTGATGTTGTTAAGGTAGGTGTCGATCGATATTTTTGTGCCGGCGACGCTTATCACCTTCACTACTATAAAGTTCAGTTCGGTTTGTGATTTTTTAAAATACTTAAAAAACCGCCGGCTAAAATTTTGTTATTGCTAACGATGATAATGATGATGATGATGATGCTGCTGGAGCTTTTATTCATATGTGCGATTAGATCGATCAGCTGATTTGACGATTTGCCAATTTGCTTTAAACAAAACAACCAACAAGTTTGTGTTGTTGTTATTATTATTGTAATTAAATATAGGCGCAGGCAAGCAAGTCAATAACTGAACGACGAGTATCCAAAGTTTTTAGTAAGCGTTGCAGACGTGCGCCGATTGTTCACATTTACCTACTACTAAGCGTAAGAAAGAGCGCTGGGAACTTGAAAGAGAGTACAAAAGTTTATAGTTTTGTCTTGACGATTTGTTTGTGGCTAAGTCTGCTGATGTCCATCAAAGTATTATGTTCTGCCAAAAACATAATTTTTATTTATTATACAATAGTACGAATTTTTTTTTGGCATTTTCCATTAGTTTGGTGTCTTTTGGCGAAAAGCATATTTCGGAACATACTACATAGAATAGCATGAAGAAGTATTTATGACGCCACATAAAGTTTAGTCATCATAGATTATTTTGTTTTTTTGTTCATTGCAAATAGTATATAAATTATATAGAAACAATATTTATGATGAGAAGTCACGTGTATCTTTTGTCCTCATAATTTTGCCTTAGACCTCCCAATCTTCTGCCAATATTAATAAAATGTTCAGAACTCTAAAACTTTGAGGTTTTTTTAACGTAAAATACAGTTATAACTTGTTGATTAATCTTCAAAATAGAATAGACTGAATTTCATTGTTCTTCTATGGATGAATGGTTCATAAGCATAGTCATAATATCAAATATTATATAGAGAATTTCCTCGATTTAATCTGATTTGTCTACAGTTTTTTAATTTAACTTCATCTGATACCAAAAAGTGTTCCACTGATTCAGTTTCTGAAAGCTTTCCTTCTTTATTTTAATTAGTACTTGACTATTCTGCCTATATAAAACGTGTGATTCTATTCTTCTATCATAAGTATATGTACTCATCGCAATCAACCATCTATTAAGAGTACAATAATAATAATATTCGAATATTTCAAGTATCTCACAACAACAATGAAACTCAGATAGTCAGACAACCAATAGCTTTTCCAGATAATCTTTACAAAGCAAAGTCTTCCTATATCAGCACCATATATCTATCTATTCACATGTCTATAAACTCTTCCACACCCATTGAGAAATCATAAAAAATTTTATGATTCCAGATTAATGTTAATAAATTTAAATCTATGAGCGTTTTAATAAATCAAAAATTTTTAATTTACAAGTACTTATAGGAACGGACGACGAACGGATCATAAAACTTGTTGTGTATTATACCAGAACAGGGAAGAACAGGGAAATCAACTAAAATACTTTTTTTTTTTTATCACATAGAGAGCAAAGTCACTTTGTCAATATTTAGTAATTATAACCAATTGAACAATAAATATTGGGGTTTTTAGTAGTATAATTTAGAATTATTGACTCACTTAATTAGCATACATATATTCATAGAATAATTCTGTTACTTCAAAACCCATTCCAACCTTTGGTTTTACCAATTTTATTTTTGTCGGCAATATCTACTTGTATTTAATGTAGTAAAGCCTAATGAAATCTTATTGTAAGACTTCTAAGTCGTGACATTACTTTATTATAAATAATTACCAATTAAATATTATTTTGTATGCAATAGGAAATTTTCTAAAAAAAAAAAAAATACCTATGTAGATAAAATGATAAAGTGAGAAACCGCAGTTTTCCGTATCATTTCAGTGGGTTTTTGTTTGTTTACTATTTGCAATATTGATATCTCTTCGATAAGAAGTGTAAATTTTGGTTTTGTGGTCGGTAATTGATATCAGATTGTTAAATGTAATCTGTGTGTGTTATAAGTCAAATTATAATCTTAAGTTTTTTTTTTTTTTGTTTGATAATAATTTTTCTTCCTACATGACTTCAGAGGTAGGGAGAGAATATCTTTCAGATTTATTTAATATAATAGCTTGCTTAACAATATCGTAACATGATATTGGGCATATCATGGCAACAACTGACAACACGAATTGAGATTAATATTTGTTTCAATTAATGTGACAACAAACGACATCAAAGCGTAAAGTGTTTGATTGACCGTAAACTAAATACTTGCAGCTCAAGGGTGGCTCTATAAGCACAATCGATTGTAATCCCAAATACAACAGATAGTATAGTGGAAGTGTAGTCAAGTAATCTTGAGATAGTGCAATGAGAGAAGTGACCTACTTAAGAAGTGACAATTGTAATTTGTTTGTTTAAGTAGGGGAAATTTTTGATGGAAATCAAACTTCAATTTATTATTTTGTAATATAGGAAGGTTTTAAATCAGAACTATAACATGAATGTGGGATTGAGATTTACTAAGACTTTTATTAAGGATTAGTTTTTTAATCAATTTATGTTTCAAGTTAGTATAACAAAACTTTCTTAAAAAACGAAGGACTCTCCTGCTCTCAATTTACTGACTTTGCGTTTGCTAATCTATCATTTCCTAAACTTTTTTTTGGTTTTCCTAGAAGTAAGATAGAGTGTGTCTGTAGCATCAAAATGGACTTAATATGGTCTACAGTGTACTGGTCTTTGTCAATGGATACTACAACAATCTATAACCAACAAGCATCTTTTCAAGACCAGAAAAAGTTGAGAAGTTTATGATTAAAGCTGATGCTCCCACTCAGCTCTGATCCTATTCAGAACGAATGTGCTTTCAGAATATATTTAGACATAAAAGTCTATGGATACAATAGACCAATGGTATTTGGAATTTAGGATCACTTTACTAAAAAAAATTCACTGATTAAAGATAAATTCCTATTTAAAAGATTTACAAATATGGCTTAAACTATCATTCAACGCCTATGTAAAAATTGATAACTAAACACGTATTTTGTTAACTGCATATCTCGCATATTATTATAGTTATTATCGTTATTATTGTGTTTTTTGTTCTTGCCATTGTTAGATCTCGCCAATTTATTATAGAGTGACAGCTTCATTATAAATAGTCTATCAGACACAAAATAACAAAATATTGTAATTGCAAAATTAGACACGAGACTTGAACAATTTTAACAGATATAAAAACAAATACCACATGACATGTTTTTCTATAACGAAACGATATAAAATTGCCTATAAATTATTTTAAATATTGTAGTTACAAGCACCTACATATGTATATAGTTGTATTTATCATGGGCGCGATTGGCGCGTTGAAAATAGCACAATAAATTTGCTTAACTGATTATTAACCGACATGAATTTAATAATTATTACATATATGCAAATTCATTTGACTGGAATTTTTCATTTTTGTATTATTTTCATGATCGATCGATCAATGGTCCTTAGTATTATTTATAGCATTTGAGGAAAATATAAGTTCTTATTGAAGATTAAATGAGTCGATAATCTCAACATTTTTTATAATAGTAAAATATAATAAATGAGGAAAAGTCTTTTGTAACATTAATTAAATTTTTTATTAATTTATATGGAAATTTTAATTTACTCGTATAATGCAAAATCCGCAAATAATTTGTGGGTATTCATTTTAAAAAAACAACTGTTTAAATAGTGGCTATATTTTGGCTAACTGACGGGGTTAATAGGCATATGATATGGTTTACCTATCGCAATGATTTGATGAAGCTAAGAAAGGGTGGTGTTGGTACTTAGATGAGCCTATTCTGATGCCACAGTCACACATTGCCCTGCTCCCTAGGGAATCAAAAAAAAAAAAAAAAAAAAAGAAAAAAAGGAGACTTTGGCTATGCCCACACTCGTCCGGCACTCCTAGAAAATATTTTGGTATTTTACAGAAATATTTTATTAGTTTTGACTTCTGCTTAGGGTAGAGTCAGTTCTCGTACTGCATTTCTACTTTGAGACCGTTATATTTGTATGGGAGCTGTGCGATCCAGTCTTAAAAATTACATGGTTAGTGAATATAAGACACTTTAGACACTTATACTATCCAAATTTGAATTCGATAATACAAAAAACAAGAAAGTTTCTCTAATAACATCATGAATTTAAATAGAGGTTTGTATGGGAGCTATATGATCCGGTAATCCCAGGGTTTTGAAATTTCATAATTGGTGGATATGGGTCAGAAACTGATAAAGTCTAAATTTCAGTTCGATAGTACAAAAAACAAAAAAGTTATTCTAATAAGAACATGAATTTAGTAGGTATCCGGACGAATTTGGCTGGTTCCAACAAATGTAAAATAAAAAATTTATGCAAAATTTCAACTCTCAAGATCAAGATCTGAGGAACTAGTTTGCATACATCATACATGTTCCTTAAACAAAAGCTAAGTTCCTTGTTTTTGATATCTTTCTAGAAGTTTGTAAAGAAATCTAAAATCAAAGGTTTCCATACAAAAGATAAAGTTACGTATATGAAGAAAAGGCATTTTTGGACTTCAAAGACAATGTTCCTTGATAGTAAGATGACTAACTGAGTTCAATAGGCAATGATTTCAGAATTTGTTTCCTTGTTTCAAAACAGTTTTAGTAAGTGAAATTTTGATCATATAAAGAGAATATTTGGACTAGAATGAAAAATCAAATTTGATGACCATCAACCTAAATTAAATCTTGATAAAATTCTTATATGAAAACGTGTTTAATAAATCGCTTTTATACAAATATATAGCCTTGTTCATTACTTTTCACTCGACCAACTTAATTGAAGTACGAGTACACAAGCCTAAAAATGTAAATTTTTGCAAATTTTTTTTTTTATATTTTTTGCAAATAAGAAATAAAATTTTATTGAAATAAAAAACTACAGTTGAGAAAAAAAAAAGGCGAAAAATAATTGTAAATTTTATATGCCATAATTGCTAAATGCTAAATGCAAACAGAAGCCTATAAAATAAAAATAAACAATAAACCAAAAAATTCAATGGATCATAAAGCTTGTTAAATTCCAGAGATACAATTTGCTATTTATGTGTATCTCTTTATTTGTATCTTTATGAGACAGGAAAAAAGGCTTGACGTAAGAACTCAGTAAGTGTGTCTATGAAGAGACGTCAAACATCTGATATTTAATGTTACGACGTAATTATTGTAGTAATAAATACTTTTCATTTCTTTGGGTTTGGGTTTGGGTTTCAATTTAGTACTTTTTATTGTCATCGTAATTAAGCAAAATTATCTCTGAAGACAAGTTGACGCGAAAATATAGAATGTGCCTACATATATAATATACAATATATTCTATTGATATATGATGATAATCATGATAATATAGGGCGATTGTCTATTTTTATAAAGCTTACAACTTAAATTTAAACAAAAAGAGGGAGACGAAGCGAATGACTGAGTGATCTGACATGAAAGCTTGACATTGTATTCCTTGAATTTGCACCTTATAATTTATTGATCTCAAAATAGACTCAAATTGTCACTTAGTATGGTCAATAATCAATGATTGATCAACTTGTTGTTGGTTCTTATAAGGTTTAATATTATCATGGAATTTTGTAGTTCTGTACTTATAAATTATATTCAAAGGAAATGTAAAGATAGTGAAATCAATCAGGGTGGCTCAGTATATAAGAGATTTGTTCTATGTCAATTGATATGTGGTAGTCTTCATGAGGGAACTTACAATACTTAGATCAAAAAAATTATACAGATATCAAGCTTTGTTAAATAAAACATAGTTTGTAATTATAATCAAGAAACTTTATTAAAAACAATCCTTTATTAAGGGGAAACCTTCTAAAACAAATACTTTCTGTAGCAGGATATCTAACAAAACATGTCTCAAGATTATTTGGGAGTAAATATTAATAACACAGGATAACACTCAAAAAATTTTCAGGAGATTGCCCACAGTTTTTTAGGGTTCCAGACCCAAAGGGTACCAAAAGGAACCCGATTGCAGAGACTTCGTTGTCCTTCCATCCTCGGGTCATATCTCATAAACCGCAATAGCTAGAGGGTTTTCACAGAATGTGTAGTTCTATACGGGTATCAGCAACAAATACTAACATTAAAATATTTTGAAAAAATTAAAGGGGTCCTCATACAAGAAACATTTTGGTTTATATAGCAGCTATACGATCCAGTAATCCCAAGATGTTGAAATTTCGATAGTTTGTGGCTATATATCAAAAACTTATATTGTCGAAATTTCAGTTTGATCGGACAACTATGAAGTGTACATCCCATACAAACCACCATTAAAATTCAGATTCTTAGAAAAACTTTTTTGTTTTTGTTCTATCGAACTAAAATTTAGATACTAGCACCTCCCATACAAACCCCAATCTGGTACGGAACCCTCCGTGTACTCGCGTGTCTGACTCGTACTTGGCCCATTTTTTTTAGATTGTGAGAGACAGTTACTTTTTTTGTTCTTACTTTCATATTGAACCTGAGTTCAGAAAGGCTCAAAGCAGGCATATTTAATAGCCACAAATGTCAGAAATACAGAAGAACACATGGGATTCGTTTGATGAGTGAGTTGAGCAGAACTCTTTGATGAAATTGCAGTTAGGAAAGAGTTAAAATTTTCATTACTTAGGTGATGATTACGCAGAAGAAGAAGAAGACAGATAGTAGCGGTATCTAGAAAAGTAGCTGCTATAGAAGAAAACTGAGTGCAAATGTGACATCAGTGACTCCGAATTAGTACAGATCCATAAAATATTACATAAAACACAACTGATTTTGTTGGGTTGTGTTATTTATATACAAAGTATTTAATGACCCTGAGAGCGATGCATGCGCGTAAGGTTGAAGGTCTTTGCTATCTGTCCTATCCTAAAAAATATATTTAAAAGAGCGTAGTTTTAAGACTAATCAACTAAGAGACCTTCATAAATTTGTTGTAGAGTACTCACACATAAAACTAGTAATTAAATAAATCAATAATTTGATGTAAAATTGAAAAGCAATTAAAAATAATTACTGAGAAAAAAATGGTAAAAATTTGTTGAATTTGAATTAAATTGTAAGTTAATTTAATTTTATGATTATTTTTTGATTTGTAACAAATTTGTAACTCATACACTTCATACTAATTGGAAAGGCTATTGACTTTTGTATGAAGTTGGTATTTCCTACACTTCATAATAATTGTGTATGAAATTGGTACTTCATAAAAGGATAAATATGATGATAGACTCCTTATGGTAAAAGGTAAGCAAAGATCAGAATATCAAATGTACCATGTTCATTGATTGATCTGTTCTTAGATGTACTGCATTACTTGGCAATTGGTCATGGGTCTTCCATACTTTAATTATTTTAATTGTTTAAATTTAAATTTTAAATGATTTTTGGTTCAAAATTTAATCAAAAATGTTAAACTCATTTCAAACTTTATAGTAATTAGATTAATAGAAAAAAAAAAAATAGTAGCAAAGTCATAGGCGTAGTCATGTTTTGATAGAAGGAGTGACAAATCAAGAATTTCTTATAGATTCACTACAAGATAGTACAGTTTAATCACAAATTTAGTTGTCCAAGGGGTGTAAGCAATCCTCCCCCTTAATGCAACCATGTTCAAAACATGAAACTTAAACACAACGCATCACTTAACTCAATCAAAATGTGTCATTTTATTTATTAAACAATTTAAAAAAAATTGCACTTTTTTATTTTAAAACCCCAGAGAACCAACAAAAGTGCTTAGATGTAAGTAAAAAATTGTTATTTTTATAAGCAAGACCCCCTCGTCTTAGATGTATACTCGTATAAAGAGTGCGATCACTGACTATTGACTGAGCTGCACTTCATTGTAAAATTTACAATTTGTGGTCGATGGAATGAATTGAATCAAACCAAACTGAGAACTGATGCCAAATACAAAAGGTGTAACTGACACCGTTGTTGATTTATCTACTGTTTTCTATTGTATTGCAAAATTATCATTAGAAAAATTCAACAAACAATTACAATAATCTGACTTGTTTCTCTTATTAATAGTTGGTTGTCTGTTATTGTTTTGTTATTCTATTTGAACACTTTCCCCTCTCTCTATAAACAGAAACTTCTTTCTACAATTTGTATTTCATTTCCATTTATAATTTTTGTTTTGTAAATTAGATTTCTAGATATATGGTTATGATATATACTCGTACATACTTAGAACTTTATCTATCTGTATCTTGCATCTTTAATGTAATTATATAAATTGCATTAGTCAATTGTGCAATGACTGAGTGACTCAATGAGTATTGAATATTTTGCATTTGTTAAAATATTTGCTTTTATTTAGAATTTCTATTGTCTTTACTACTTTATTATACATAACTTAATATTGTTTTGAACTGATCAAGAATTTCAATAGATTGTTATCAAGTATAAGAAATCTTGAACTTTAAGAAAATTATCAATGGGATGAAAGTGAAGAATTGCTCATGAAACAAAATATTTTTCCTTTTTATTTGTCTGATCTTTAATTGCAAAGAAATTCTTTTAAAACTTCACAATAGTTGGATTGACAAGCACCTAAAACATGATCATTTATTTCATATGACTGTTTCAATAGGCTCAATCGAGGGCACAGTGACAAGGTGTCTCCCGTCCTTCCCCTAATGTACTTCATACGATAGATATATATTATAAGGAATGAATCATGACTATTGCTATAAATATTTAATCATCTCTAATGCGGAAATTCTGTGTTACAACATCCATTTGAAAGATCATAAATTTAGGCATTAAAAACTATTCGTTTTATTATAGATTCACTTTAATTTAAATGATATAGAAATCTACTTTTTTAGAAGTAGACTTCTATTTATATTGTGATTAGAGAAAATAGAACTATTAATGCTGGGACTTGATTAAAAATATAGAGACCCTTTTACAAATCGCTTAGCTTTTACTGTTAAGAATTTTGTGTCTTTAAACTTGATTTTCGTTGGTTTTATTATTAATCTGTAAGCTTATCAACCATCACACCACTAGGAGGAAGTTGAAACACCTTTACCCTGATGACGTTTGGGTTCAGAAACGCCAAAGAGAACGTTGGCTTCGGTTCTAACAAAATCAAGTATTGCTTAGTTTATTTAGATTTTAGGTCATCTGACAATTCTAGCTGAACTGTCACATACATTTTTTATAGCCGTCAAGTCGGGGGTTTAATATTGTCAAATTTAATAAAAAAAAAAAGACACCCCATTATTAAAATCATCAATTAATAGATTGAGAAAGTTTCTACCCAAAGGCGCTTGAAAGAATTATTAGGGATATTACCATAGACCTCTTAAAAGAAGATAAGTGCTTTCTTACTGATGGATTGAATATTCTTATGTATTTCTGTCAATAACATAGAATAGTGGAGTGTCAAGGCTCAGAACTGTGTACTTTGTTGCATTCTTCTTTCATTTCGGATGGATATTTTGAAACCTTAATAATAAAATGTATGTATTATTCTTTGAAAAATTGTTCATTATGCTTTCTTTACTATGTAATTACACAAGTTCACATATACTTTCTTAATTTTGTTCTGATTCTCGCTTTTAAAATCCTTCGTTTCCATTTCCTTTGCTTTTGCCATCATATTGTGTCGTCTCAAAGTACGAAAATATTTTATAAAATACATATTCCGAGTATTTTCCCTTTAAAACAACATTCTTCAATAATCACACAATATTCACTTTGAATTTCTTATCAAATTTTGTGTTGTTCTCGAACTAATTGCAAAATAGAGATACTGCAATGTCTTATGTTGTCTTAACTTCATAATCACTGCGGCACACGAGTATATTTCCCCGAACTTACTCACAGATTGTTTACTTAACATAAGCTCTTATGATGTCTTATTTGATCTTGATGATGAGATGATAAACATAAGGCCTAAAAATTTGACTTCGCGTGCATAATATAAATCTTATCTTAAGTATCTTCTCCCCAATGATCACATAAAATTCTAACCAAATCTTAAAACAAATACATACAACAAATCCATATGGCACGCGCACTAAATAATATGTTATTCATCATTCTACAGAGACTTAAGAAAAAAGTATTATTGAGTTTTGTTGGTTTTTTAAATGTTTATTTGTTCCTTTTTTGTTTTTTCCGAAAAATGACAAATCGCTACATTTCAAAATGTTAGAGAGAATATTAATATCATACTTAATAAAAACATAATTTATTTTTAATATTATTATTTGTAATTTGTTTGGTTGCAATTTGTATAAAAGGAATATTTCCTTTCAAATTCAAAAATGAAAAAACCACCTTCATTTTGAAGTTTATGAAAGCAAAAAAATATACAGTACTTTTTCTTAAACATTATTAATATCGAATGAATGAATATTTTACATCTACTTGGATTAAAATACAATTTAGATCATACACAGTAATTGTTTGTGTGTCACGTTTAAGATTACAATTAGAAGGATATTTGTTTTTTCTTTTTTTTTTTTTTTGTATTGTGAAATTGCAGTAAAGTAAGCGACGACGAAGGTGGGTGACGACGTTCAGAGTTCATTTTCATGACGACGAACGACAAATGAATGAATATAAATTAGTAGTTAGCTTCGAAAAAATCAATACTTTGCTGCAGCAGCTGCTCTTCTACGGTTGTCGGCAATGTAATGTAAAATACAATATATTAGTTAGATTCGTCTAACAAAATTATTGCCACCGCTCATGCCACCCATGGGACGGTCGTTGCCATTACCACCCGCACGTGTTTTGCCATCATAAAAGAGTTCAATGTAACGAGCTCCTATTTTTTCCCGATGACGTTTCATGGCATCTTGGGAGTCAACATGTGTCTCGAAGAAAACATCGGCTGTGCCACTGTGCAGACCCTTCTTATTGAAATTAATACGTACATTTGCTGGGCGCAATGGTTCAAAGAACTAAAAAGATAAAACTCATCATTAAGTTTACAATACATTTTGATTTCCATATAAAGTTAATTACCTTGAAAACATCATTTTCAAATGATGAATATGGTAAGCCACGCATATGTATGACATAATATTCAGCATCATTATTGCGTCCACCACCAATGGGACCAAAATTGCCACCGCCACCACTACCACCAAAGTTACCGCCGTTATTGTAACCATTGCCGCCGAAATTACCAAAGTTTCCTCCACCAAAATTACCGAAATTTGGGCCGCCATTCCCACCATTAAAGTTTGGTCCATTGCCGCCGCTGCCACCGCCACCGCCGCCGCTACCAAAGTTGCCATTGTTTCCTCCACCAAAGTTACGGTCATTGCCAAAGTTATTAAAATCACCAAAATCATTGCCAAAGTTTCCATTATTTCCATTATTATTGTTGCCACCAAACCGACCGTTACCTCCAAAACCACCTCCGCCATTACCGCCGAAGTTTCCAAAGTTTCCACCGCCATTATTACCGTTGCCACCTCCAAAGTTAGGGTTGGTACCACCACCACCACCAAAGTTTGATCCACTACCAAAATTACCATTGTTACCAAAACTACCGCCGCCACCGCCGCCGCCGCTATTACCAAAACCAGGACCTCCTCCAAAGCCTCCACCGCCACCACCATTACCAAAATTGCCTGAATTCATAAGGCTTGGTAAGTTATTGAAGCCCAACATATTGTTGGCACCAACGCCAAAGTTACCGAGACCGGGATTGTTGTTGCCCCAATCTAAAGAAATGAAAGTTGAAAGTAGTCTTACGAATTTTCTTGATCATCGTATATGTAAAACAACTTACCACCATTGCGACCACCAATACCACCAAAATCACTGCCGCCACGATTAGCACCACGATCTCTTATATCATAAGGACCTGGGCGAGTATTTCCTCCGCTGCCAGTGGCACGTTTCATTTCAGCTAATGTACTACGAAAGATCTCAATATACCTAAAAATTAAAAAAATAAAAAGAGAAAGGAGAAAAAAACATTTATCATAATAAATTAAAAATAAAATTCAAATTTTATTACAATTGAAGAAGTACAAAATTGTTTATGGGGTCAATCCATCTTCATTAATAAAATGCTATGGTCGGCGGTGGTGTTGGTTTATCGATTGTTAATAAAAAAAACAAAAAACTTTTGTTAAAATTATTAAAAAATAAACTAAAAACATGAAGAGAAACAAATGAATTTTATATATTTTTGTTAAAAAAAAAAAAAAAAATAAAAAAGAATAATGAAAACACATTTCGAATATTAAATTTTTATATGCAAAAGTTTGATTTGTTAGACGATTTATTTTTATAAAACAAATTTATATTTTAAGTCAGTAAATGGAAAATCGCTGCCCTATAAGTAAACATCACAATCATAATTTACATGAATTTGAGATTAACATGGAATTGGTTTGCTTTTAATTCTAAAAAGGCAAACAAAACATTTAAAAAAATATCAAAATTGTGTGGCAGAAAAATGTTCAATTGCATCAAGTGATCAAAAGAAATGAATGAAGTTATCTTTAAGGAAGAAGCTCCCTCTTGGCAAATAGTTTCAATGGTTCTATATCAAGAAAACATAAAAATATCAATTAAGACATCATAATCCTTTCTACCGCAAGAAGTTCGTTGGGTACATTGAGAAGAACCAGCGTGAAAGCGCCAACGTTTCCAATGTTTATGTCGATATCCACCCATCCAAGCTCGACAAGGACCATAATGCCATTCTGGAAGGCAACGCTCCACCCATCCAAGGTGCTGATTGTTAAGCTGAAGCTCGACAAGGACAAGGGCAAATACACCGAAGAGACAACCGCTCAGCTCATGGAAATTTGTACTGGTGGAATAAGTTCTTTTAATTCTTACGTTTAGATGAAAGTAATGTAAAGTGTGGAGTGGATCGTAGTTGACGAGAAACGAAATTTCTTTATTAATAAAGAATATTTTATCCTAAGTGTAAGTTGATTTTATTCCTTATACTTCATGAACATATCAATTCCTTCGGAGCTATAAATCTTCTGTCTAGGAAACAAACATTGCTACCTGAAAGATTATAGCAAATGAAGGAATGGATTATGATTGTCAGATTCTTTACAATAAACATTTTTGTATAACAAAATGAGCGATTTTCCATTCAGAGACTTAATAATATTAATGTTTAGTTTAGCAAATGCTTTAAATTTTGGAATGAGATTAAAAATTATTTTAAAAAAATATTAAAAAAAAAAAAAAAAGGAAAACAAAAATATTGCGTGCATATATTTCTTGTTTGTTTTTTCTATTCAAAAGCACCCAACAAGACCCATAGCCTGTAGTAGAGTAGAGAGAGAGAGAGCTACATTTTAATGATTTGCAAAGGTTATTATTTTTTTTCCATATATTAAAATCAATAATTATTGATTTTTTTTTTTTTTTGGTTTTGCACTGAAAAAGAAGTTAACTTTATGGTTTCATAATTAAAAATTAGGTTTATTTTTGTTTTTCTTGTATTGTTGTTTAATTGACCCACCTGTGCCCAATTTTTTCCCGATTACGGCCCAAGGCTTGTTCAGTGTCATCCTGGTTTTCGAACTGAACAAATGCTTCCCCAGTTGCGCGACCCCTTCTGTCCATAACAAAAAGTATTCCCTCCCGATCCGCTTTGATTTCCAACCCTGCCCATGACGATAACAACCAAAATTTCATATACAAATATATTTATATAAGTAGTTGAATCAATCAATCAATCAAAAATCAACATCAAATCAATTTTTTTTTTTTTTTTTGTAAAACAACAACAATAGTATCTTTCTTTATCATCATTATAATAATAATAATAATAATGACCTGAGATCAAAGAGAGTAGTAGTAGTGTTTTTTTTTTTTATTAATAAGAATAAATAAGTAGTAGATTACTTAGTGAGAGACAGATAGTAAGTTGTAGTAGTAGAAATTGTTGTTGTTGTGTTGTAGTAAGTAGTGAATGAATGCAATTCAATTGAATCATCATCACCATGATCATATTATAATCAATCACAAACAATTCCAACATACATATAAATTACCAAAAATAAAACTTAAAACAGAATATACCAACATCTGACTAAAAAAATGAATATAAAATGTAAAACAACAAATTTAAATGTAATCTTCAGAGGAAAAAAAAATAATCTTTTCAAATGAAGGCTTGGCTATTAAATGTTGTTTTTTAAACAGCAGCCCCAGGTCCACGGATACAAAAAATACCCCAGACGACGGGTGCAGCACACTCAGCCTATATACGTACGTTGTTTTTGTTTTGTTTTACTCGATATACAAACATAAATCATCTATGTTGCATGCAATAACTTGTTTTTCTGTTCTTTATACATATCAAGTAACACACACATTCATTCATACACAACATTACACAGAGATCAAATCAGAACAGATCAAGCAAATGGCCATGACCAACAGCATCAATCAGTAATAGTAGTAGATGATGCTGCCTCATTTTATATTGCATATAGCAATCTTATGATGCCTTTACTCACCACTAAAGAATTCTTCAATTTGCTGTTCAGTTACAGCATATGGAAGTCCACGGAGTTTGACAACAAAAGCCGTGCCCGGCGCAGCATTTTTGCGTATGGCTTCCTTAACTTCTTTTGATGTTGCAGTAAATACTATAAAATATTGACAATTTTTAATAGAATTTATTAAATCTTTGAAATTATATATTCATATATATATATACCTTCAATGTAACGATGCCCATGGCTCCTTTGTTCAATTTCCTTGCATTATCAACATCTTCATCGGTGGCCACTTCAACATATGCTTCACCAGTATTTTTGCCATCCCAGCGACTTGTCACCAAATAAATGCCTTGAGATCCATTCAAAACATTCACATTCTTTAGAAACTCCAAGATTTCTTTATGAGTTGCCGACCATGGCAAACCACGCAATCGAATATATTTGGGACTATCAAAATTGTCACCACCACCACCATTACTGTCACCACCATTATCATCGTTTCCTCGATTGCCGCCTTTATTACGATGACCACTATCATCATCATCATCTTGATCGTTTTCGTCATCATCCTCATCATAATTGTCATGGCCATTGTCTTGGCAATCATCCTGTTGATCATCTCCATCATTGTCATAGTTATCATCGCCATCATCACATAAATTATTGTATTGCTCGTCGTCGTCGTTGCTAAAACATTGCTGTTGCTGTAGTTGCGACATATTTGCCATTTTTGGTACTAACACAAAAATACAAAAAAGAATAATAAAATTGAATTGAATTTAAACGAAAACACGTTTTTAGTCATTTATAGAGTTATATAAAACAAATTTAGAGCGTGAGCGTAGGTAGTTTTTTGGTTCTTTCTATTTTGGTTAAAGCTTATTTTTTTTTGTTTGGTTTTCATTTCGCTATTTTTCCGAAGTTCGGCAGCAGGCCGCCATTTTGCTTTGCATGAGACTTTCAGAGGCCGCGCCGTATGCCAATAAAAAAAACAATATTGTAAACAATTTTCACACTTGTTTCCATTGAAAAAATATGCACAACATATAGCTTACCTATTTAATTTTAAATGTTTTATTAAAATGCACAAATTGCTATAGTTTTTGCAATAATTTCAATGTTTTTAAATACAATTTACACAACACGCGTCTAGTTTTTCGCTAGGCTACCGCAATAGGTAATTAATTCTCAAGGTGACCAGCATATGATAAATTAATATTCAATTGGTTAAGAATACCATTCAAAATGACAGAAGTCTGCCATCTCGCTTTATATAGAGCGACACCTATTGGTATTCAATAGTAAAATAAAGCAGTGCATTGCTAAAAACAATAAAAGCAACAGTTTTTGCAAGTTTCTCAGTTATTGCTAAGCAACCATTTATGCCACTTGTTACTTTCCTAATCAATATATTTTTAGGAATGCGTCTGCGTCGCACATTTAAATTAATGCAACAAGTAAATAAACAAATGAAATGTCTGGATGCGCAGGCCAAGTGCACGAACTGCTTTATCGACAATGTTGCTATGACAATGCACCGCGTTACCACGGAAACGATCTTTTTTATTTAAATTTGTTTGTTCAATAAATTTCTGCAATCGATTTTCATTTTCACAGCAGCAAGGTTTTCATTTGCTAAAGGAAAATTAAAGAAATTAAATAAAAAACAAAAAAATAATATAAATTAAATAGTAAATATTAATTTTGATAAATTTGTTTTCTTGTTTTGTTGCAAAAAATGTTTGTGCAAAAGAAAAAACTTGCTGAACATGTTGCTGCCATGAAAGGCGACTCGAGTTCTGATGAGGACGAGGAGGATGAAGGCGACATATTGCAGGTAATATTTATTAATTTTATATTTAACTAAATAACATTAACAGGAATTGCAGCTTTAATAATACATTAATTAAGAATTTATTTGTTTTGTAAGTAAAATGCAGAGGAATTTTTTATTTAGAAATTTAATGAAATCTGTGTAATTTGTTTAATTGGATTATGTAATCGTTTGTGTGAAAAAGTGTGGTTTTCATGTGTTTATTCTGTATATTTTTGGTTTGTAAAATTTTCTTCATTTGTAGTTGTCAAACTAACAAAAAACAAAGCGTAATAATTTGTTGGCAAATGACAAAAGAAAATTAGAAAAGCAAAATGAAAAATTGTTTTAAATGTTTTACCCAATAAAAAAAACTGCCACATTTTTGCACAATTTAGTTTACGTCGATTCATTTTGGGTAAAATCAATAAATTACTTACTTCACCATAACAAAATGACTATTAGATGTTGGTTTAAGGTAAATAAAGTGTTTACAATAATTAATTATTGATTGATTGGCTTGATTAAAAAATAGGTGAACAACTTTTTCAGAGTTAAAATTTTGATTCCGAAATATTTCCAAAGAAAGATTTTTTATTTAAATTGAAGTTTCCAAATTTTTGAATTTGTTCCTCTAAGGTGACTTTCAATGAATTTTTCATTTCAATGGCATGTGACACTTGGAATTAGACTTGTGAATCATTTTGATTTTGTTACTAAAAATTAAATACATATGTGTCGTTTTGTCGACTATAATTTTTATAGGATTCTTCAAATAGACTAAAGGGCATTTTTTATTTTTATAAAATTCAATGAAATCTGCTTTAAGTTTATATGTGCACACTTCCATTTTACAACCTTTACACATAAAAATTATCGAACTGAAATGACACAAAGAGGTTTGGCCATCCCGTCACAGTTCTCAGTATCAGTCTTCATTTTAGTTTTTTTTACAGTCACTTAGGAAAAACTTCGAAAAAAAAAAAATTCGAGTGAAACTGAAACGGAGACTAAAAAGACCGTGTAAAAGGCTCTTTACAATAAGTGATAATTGCTGGCTAAAATTATTTCTATAATAATTCAAAGGACTTAAAGGAATAGTTGTGATTTTGTTGTGAGTTTATCCCTTTAAATGAGAATTATGTTGACTAATAGACAAAATGTGGGTTCCTATATTTAAGAAGTCGCATAGAATATAAATTCCTCTATCTGAAGGATTCATTTAATCTGTAAACATGAGATTTTACCATAAAAAGTACCCAAAAGGTACTAAACAGAAACCTATTACTAAGGTTAAGCTGTCCGTTCGTCGACTCTATGTTATGAAGCGTACAATTTTAAATCAATTTTAAATTCATAAGTCTGTATAAAGTTCATATTCTTGTCTTGCTACCAATCTTGTCGATGTTCTTCAAGCAAAAAACAAAATCGACATGACATGCATTTGAACTGGTTAGATTCTATTCGAAATTTCTGAAAACCTCACATTATGACCAAAGGAAAGCAGTTGGGACTGAAACTTCAAAAAATGAGACTCGAAGCTGAACCTGTGGAACAAGCTGTTACTATACAAAGTCATACTAAAACCGGTAAGGAATTACGGTATACAGCTTTGGAGCTACAGCCAACTCAAACTAGAAATCCTTCAGATATTTCAGTCCAAATTGCTGCGAAAGATTGTAGGCGCCCAGTGGTTTGTCCGGAACTCAGTTATCCACCGAGATTTGCATATCCCAACGATAAATGAAGAAATAGTGAATCAAAGCATCAAATACTTGACTAGGTCGGATGTCCATGTTAATTAACTTGCACTTAACCTGTTGGACATCAGCAGGCAAAAACGTGACGCCTGAGAAGGCAACATCCCATAAAAGACCATGATAGCATAATATACTTATAAAGTCTCCATATAAAGGATGTTTATGAGCTGAAACTGACTTAAGGGTATACATATGTGCTATTTAAACTGCGCTAAATACTGAAGATAAGATTCTTTATGATTGATTTGAGTTCTATTAAAATAATTAACTAGTCCTGTTCAGCATACTCGAATTTATCATTACATACTATTTTCATATCTTGTAATAATCATTTTACACAAGTAATGAAACTCATATTGATTGTATGATTTTTATAAGCTTTTCTAATAAATCAAAAAATTGGAAGTTCCTTTAATTTCTAATGCAAAACTTTTCTTGGTCTTTGCGTTAATGAACTGAAACTAGCCAAAGGAATTTTTTCTTCGAATTGAATATGTGTAATACATTATAACAAATTTCTGATACTTTTCTAACTAAAATACACACAGAAAACACTCGGATTAATCAAATATTCTAAATTAAATTAATTTATTTTCGATTTTTGCCCTTTTTCAAAACTACGACTATATCATTCATAGTAATATCCTTAAATGAAGATTGATAGAAATACATTTCTACTATACATTAAATTTACTTAATATTCGGCTGAGTCGAATTTGGTATTCTCTACTTATTATTTTACTGGCTTGTAAAATTTCTTTGATTTGGAGTTTAACAACCAAAAAAATTTTATTGTGATTTATTTCTTTGCAGAAACAGAAATACAAAAATAAATTAGACAATTTGAAGAAGAATAAAAGAAACATTCAAATTTTCCTATATTCTAAAATAAAATTCACTAAAATTTTTTATTTATCAAAACTTTTACACAAAATTTTTTGAATTTTGCTCAAAAAAAAGTAATTTTGAATTAGTAAAATTAGAAAGCACAAAGAATGCAGTGACGAACACTTTATAACAATTTGCATAGATACAATATTATACAGATACATTGCCTGTTTGTGAACTGAGAATGAAATTGTGAATGAGAATGTGAAACACGGTAAAGTGTAGTTTTGTTTTCTCCTAATTTTCCTTATTTTGTTTTTGTACTTTGAATTTTGTAAAATAAAATATTTTTAAATGAAATAATAAAAGGAAATAAATGTTTTAAATTTCTTTTATTGCATGCGCTGATTTTTGAAACTAATATAACTTTTTGGTCTCTATATATATATTTTTTTCTCCATTGAATTTTTTGTGTGTGACCACAAACCTCATGATTCTTTTCATAATAATCGTGATCACCGTCATCATATCATCAATACTCCTTTTTTTTATATGCAAAACAAATATTTTTCTTGAAATGATAATTGCACAAAAAAAAAAAAAAAAAACGACAACAAAAACAACATCAAATGTTTTTCTCTAAACTCAAATGGACACAACTGCAACTCATACAACTTGATCCCGAACGGGTATATAATATAATACACCCTAAATCTATGAAAAAATAAAAAAACATCCAATTAAATAACAAAACAAAAAAAAAAAAAAAAAAAATATAAAAACAATAAAATGGCCGATGCCGATGAAGCGCAGCGTCGACGAGAAGAATGCGAACGCAAAGCCCGTCGAGGGGAGATGGACCCCAGACTGGAGTTCACATTTCAGTTACTCATCGATGCTACTCAATTGCCAAGGCATCATCTTATGGATTATATATTCGAAGGTGACATGGTGAGTACTGTGAACTTTAAACAGTGGCGGACTAGGAGATTGGGATTGATATAGGCTTAATTGAGGTTGCACTGATGAGGTGACTAGCTCCCATCTTCTATTCTATGTACTTCAGTGGTCCAGAATTACTCCAGTCAAATCAGAGGTGTATTATCGTGTTTCCATAAAATGTAATGAATATCTATAGAGAATCTTTTGAAGGTTATATAGTCCTTCAATTCTTCATCTTAACTTGAAGTTTCTTGATCCAATACAAGCGACTTACATGGCGAGTTCACATAAAAACCGTCGACCGTCATGAACAAAGGCGGCAATCCTCACTCATGGCGTGAGCCGACGCTGTTTAAAGAGGCTCCATCCTGACGACCTTTCAAGGTGAAACAACTTAAATTTATTCCAAGTCATTGTTCTGTATAATCATATAAATGTTTCATGCAATTTTTAATTGCGATAACATTTTTGAAAGAAAAGATACCAAATCATAAAAAAAAAAATCTTCTAAGCCCTTTTCTTGAAATTTAAAGGGCTCCCTGGACCAGAAGCTCAGACTTTCTAAATATATTTTGGCATTTAAATCATATTCCCATCTCATTAATCCGCAACTGACTTAAAAAAAGCTGCATTGGTATCCTTTTTCATCTTACCGATTATCACACAGCTGGACGAAATCAATCAGCTGTTTCTGCCGAATATGAAGAATAAATTGCTTTGGTTTTACCAAGAAGTTGATGAACCGGAACCACCACCTGTCCCAGATGCCAATAAACCGGGTCCATCACGTACGGGCAATGCATCGAGTAGCTCAAAAACTTCACAAGGTTGGTTTTCATTTTTATTTTTTGTTTTTTGTCAACAAAGTGTGTGAGATCAATTAATATAAAAAGGAGGCGCTTCACCGAGCGGTCTGCCACCACCAAAACAGAAGAAACTTTTTCTCACCGATGGTTGGACTTGCGCTTTTACTGGTGTCTGCATCTACATATTTCGGGTGAATACATCTAAACAATTACCCGAGGAGGGTTTTCAAAAGGATTTGTAAGATAATATAATCTATATTAAGTATTGTAGATTTAAAAGCTGATTAACTGTAATTTATTTAACAGATATTGTGGTGTTATTGATGCCAAGAATATAGGCCTAGTGACGTCTATTGAACGCATTGTTGAATATGTTTTCATGCAAGCCTTGGCTTTTCCTAGTCTCGAAGGCGATGAAGAGGATGTCAGTTGTGGTCTAATCAAGGGACAATTATTGCCTGGACTACGTTCATTTTGTAGTGCTTTGCGTGTCTGTGAACAAGTTTGTGATCATTATAATGTATTCAATGATGGCAATGATATGTTTGAGAAAGTCGATGAAGTCGACGAAGTTAAGGATATGGCAAAAAATCAAGAATTTTGTTCACAACTCGAAGAACGTGTCACGAATTGGATGAAGGGCATATTAAAGATACTTGGAGAAAGTGAACAATTACGCAAAGAGAATGATCACAGTGGACCACAGGATGAGTTGGAATATTGGAAGAAACGTGGAGCACAGTTCTCACAGCTTTTGGCACATTTACAAGACAAAGAAGTACAATTTACCTTGCACTGTCTCTTTGTGGCAGGATCACGTATTATGCGTTACTGGAAGGAAACCGATCGTAAAATAACATTTTGCTATAATGAGGCACGGGATAATTCAAAATTTATACAAGCAATGGAGACATGTTGTCATTCATTATACCTCGATGATCCTGTCAGCATGAAGGAGTCAATTTTAAGTCTATTGCAAACTGTTCGCTTGATTTATAGTGTCTCACAATTCTATAATACTTCAGAACGCACATCAGCACTTATGGTTAAGGTGAGTTATGTACGAGTTGTATTGTACATCCATTTATTATAAATTAAATTAAGAGAAATATTAACAAATCATAAATTCAAAAGATTTAGGATTTATACCGACGCCCTAACAGTCCGTCACGCCTCAGAGATCGATTCATGTTTATATATTTATAAAAAAGTGATCCCTTTGGAAGATGACCATTAACGCGTGGTTTGTAATAGGTGTCCTTAAAAATAGAGAAGAGGATTCTTAAAAATCTTTGATTATAGTTTATATTGTATTTACTTACTATTTGTTCCCCGGGAAAGACCTGAGTAAACTCCTGG
The DNA here is from genome assembly GCA_037043295.1 of Amiota minor. Classification (NCBI taxonomy): domain Eukaryota; kingdom Metazoa; phylum Arthropoda; class Insecta; order Diptera; family Drosophilidae; genus Amiota; species Amiota minor. The sequence continues at coordinate 4,502,146 of JBAMAW010002155.1, read as the reverse complement.
GCCAAATTTAGAAAGGTTTCCTGTGTCATTATTGTTCCATTTTCAATGATTGCACTTATCACCGCTTTTATTGCCACTCGCCTATGACTGACATCAAGATTTTTGTTTAACTCAAAGTATTTTAGTACCCGACGACCATCAAAACTTTGCCTAAGAATTTTCTTTATATTCTAATTTAATTTAAGGAATATGACAAATGAAACTTTAAAAAACTGTATCAACATCAACTTACAAATACTTTTAAACGTTCTGAATGTGGTGGACTTATGTAATTTTCTTCTTCCTCATCTTCTAGTTCAATGTCAGTTGTTGGGGTTGAGGTTGGGGTTGAGATTGGGGTTGAGATTGGGGTTGAGGTTGCGGTTGCGGTTGATGTTAGTGTTGGTGTTGTTAAATCTATTTCCATACCAATTTCAATGCGTGAAATCGATTCTTGTTCTTCCTTTAGAGGCATTGATAGTGGTATTTCCTGTAAGGTATCGTTAGTTTCACTAATGTCAATGTTCTTTGATGTCAATGTTTCATGTTGCTGTTGTTGTTTCCATTCTTGTAGAGCCGCTTTGAATATTGCTCGTGGTCCTATCCTTGGTATTAATTCTATAATGTCATTGTCACTTAAATGCAATAAAGCAACTGTGCATATTTCTTCCTCTGGAAATGGAAATTTGAAATTGTTTACAATAAAATTGAATTCTCTCCCCTAGGTAAATAATACTTACCACGGAATTTATTACAAAGTTGCGGTAGCTTCCAGGATATCAATAAGTCAATGACTTTTTGTACATTGTCGTCCATGGTATGTGTTTTCAATGTTTGTGACTCAACATTTACAGTTGTAGACGCTAAAAATAATCATCAATTGATATCATTGTCATTTACATAAAAACAAAGTTTAATTTTCAATTGATTAATTGTAGAACTTTATTACAAATTTTGTTACTTTCGATTTAGTTTTGCCAAATATTTATTTTCAGATTGAACATAGCAAACTTTTATTCTCTTTTGTTCTTAAGGCTTCTTTTTTTTATATAAAAAAAAAAATAAATAGAGGATAAGAGATAGGGTATTTCTTAGTCGTATTTTCATATATGACTAGTAGTTTATCTTACTTTATTTAATTTCATCATTTTGTTTTTAATAAATGCTTATCAAATCTTCTATATAGGTATTGTATTTTAACAATCAGTTGTGTCATTAAAGTTTTAAATGGCTTATCAAAATTGAACAATCTTATGAAATAAATAAATAAATAATGCAGTCAACTTGACTTTAAATTGACCACGGAATTAAGATAAAGAACATATATTAACTATGTATTTTTAAAAATCAATTTGTTAAATTACTTTTAAATGGCAATTGATGTTTGTTCTACTTACTCGCAAACAAAAATGACAATCCCGTTTATATTGGTAATATTATTCCTACATTGTATATTGTATGATGAATTGATATCGATACAAAAAGGTATAAAGGACACTTACCATAAACTGCGCATGTCTGAATTTAATCTTCATAAGTAAAAAATACAACTAACTTATGTATATATTTGGGAAATAACTTTTCTTTTTCATAAAATGTACAATTTTTGTTGGACTCACCCTTACAAATTTCTGTCATGTTAATGATATAAACCTTTCGTGACCTTCGAGTCTTTGTTCTATTTAATTTAAATAATTTATGTTGTTATAAATTTGTGCATGAGAATTGCAAGATATTCGATATTATGAAGTACGTAGAGCCGGTAAAATATTTGTAGTTTCGACAAATTTGAACAATATGAAGTGGACTGAATGACTGAAACGACAAAACAAAATATGTGCGAGTATCAACAGAACTGAAAGCAAACTCAAGAGTAGCAATTGACATCAAGGTAGATGATAACATTACAGACATGGTAAGTTAACAGAGTGGTTGATTTGTACCTTAACAAGAGGAATGTTAAGTTTACAGAGTAAACTTTTAAGTTCTTCTTTCACCTTCAACTGCATGCATACAAGTCATGTCAGGAGAGAGAAAAAGAGAGAGAGAGAGAGAGAGAGAGATTAGATGTAAACTGTTGTTATTGTTTATTTGTTGTTTATTGTCGATCAGAAGTCCAAATTCTTAGTATAAACTCACTATGAGGTTTATCTTGTTTAAATTGTTATATTTACAATCCAAAATGTTAAATTTACTCAATGTGATATGAAGCTGTTTATTCCTTCAAGTCTCATATCCAAGTAGAAGAAGATTTATTGAAGAGTGTTTGTTTATATGGACTTTGCTCAAACTGATAAACTTGATAAGATTTTTGTGATATAGTAGATTTAGTTTCTCATACTGCAGTAGTTGTTTTTGTTCCGATTTCACTGTCTTTATTTTAGAACTTAATATGACACTTAAATTGTAGTATATACATACCTCAGACAATTTGAGATAGATGTAAAGATAGTGTGAAGTCGTACCTTTCTTAACACTTAGATGATCTTAGATAATTTGATTGTGATAAGTTTCTTAAAATTCACATTCACTGCTAATAAAATGAAAAAAATTTCAAAAAACTTTTTACAATTGAATATTAAAACTATGTTTGCTTTAAGGGCCTTGGATTCCTTATTTATTTTGTTAAATTTATTTTGATTTTGAGTATGTAACTTTTCAATATTATCAATCCTTAGTTTTTCTCAAAGTGACTGTTTCGTATATGACTACACAATTGAATATTAAAACTATGTTTGATTTAAGGGTCTTGGATTACTTATTTATTTTGTTAAATTTATTTTGATTTTGACTATGTGACTTTTGAATATTATCAATCCTTAGTTTTTCTCAAAGTGACTGTTTCGATTTAAGGGCCTTGGGTTACTTATTTATTTTGTTAAATTTATTTTGATTTTGAGTATGTGACTTTTGAATATTATCAATCCTAAGTTTTACTCAAAGTGTCTGTTTCGTAGATGACTACACAAATCGGGGAAGAGATGTCAACTAGCATATATAAGGAAATTTGATCTAAGCAGCACGATGGAAAAACAATATAACCTAACCTATTTCTTCTTACTCACAGATCACAAATCAAATGATAGAAACTTGCAAATCTTATATAACATGTCGTTGTAAAGAAACAATTTGGTCTCAGGATTGTAATCTAATTTAATTGCATTAAATTGAAGTCCAAATTCTTAGTATAAACTCACTATGAGGTTTATCTTGTTTAAATTGTTATATTTACAATCCAAAATGTTAAATTTACTCACTGTGATATGAAGCTGTTTATTCCTTCAAGTCTCATATCCAAGTAGAAGAAGATTTATTGAAGAGTGTTTGTTTATATGGACTTTGCTCAAACTGATAAACTTGATAAGATTTTTGTGATATAGTAGATTTAGTTTCTCATACTGCAGTAGTTGTTTTTGTTCCGATTTCACTGTCTTTATTTTAGAACTTAATATGACAGTTAAATTGTAGTATATACATACCTCAGACAATTTGAGATAGATGTAAAGATAGTGTGAAGTCGTACCTTTCTTAACACTTAGATGATCTTAGATAATTTGATTGTGATAAGTTTCTTAAAATTCACATTTCACTGCTAATAAAATGAAAAAAATTTCAAAAAACTTTTTACAATTGAATATTAAAACTATGTTTGCTTTAAGGGCCTTGGATTCCTTATTTATTTTGTTAAATTTATTTTGATTTTGAGTATGTGACTTTTCAATATTATCAATCCTTAGTTTTTCTCAAAGTGACTGTTTCGTATATGACTACACAATTGAATATTAAAACTATGTTTGATTTAAGGGTCTTGGATTACTTATTTATTTTGTTAAATTTATTTTGATTTTGACTATGTGACTTTTGAATATTATCAATCCTTAGTTTTTCTCAAAGTGACTGTTTCGATTTAAGGGCCTTGGATTACTTATTTATTTTGTTAAATTTATTTTGATTTTGACTATGTGACTTTTCAATATTATCAATCCTTAGTTTTTCTCAAGGTGACTGTTTCGTAGATGACTACACAATTGAATATTAAAACTATGTTTGATTTAAGGGCCTTGGGTTACTTATTTATTTTGTTAAATTTATTTTGATTTTGAGTATGTGACTTTTGAATATTATCAATCATACAATAAGTTTTACTCAAAGTGTCTGTTTCGTAGATGACTACACAAATCGGGGAAGAGATGTCAACTAGCATATATAAGGAGATTTGGTCTAAGCAGCACGATGGAAAAACAATATAACCTAACCTATTTCTTCTTACTCACAGATCACAAATCAAATGATAGAAACTTGCAAATCTTATATAACATGTCGTTGTAAAGAAACAATTTGGTCTCAGGATCGTAATCTAATTTAATTGCATTAAATTGAAGTCCAAATTCTTAGTATAAACTCACTATGAGGTTTATCTTGTTTAAATTGTTATATTTACAATCCAAAATGTTAAATTTACTCAATGTGATATGAAGCTGTTTATTCCTTCAAGTCTCATATCCAAGTAGAAGAAGATTTATTGAAGAGTGTTTGTTTATATGGACTTTGCTCAAACTGATAAACTTGATAAGATTTTTGTGATATAGTAGATTTAGTTTCTCATACTGCAGTAGTTGTTTTTGTTCCGATTTCACTGTCTTTATTTTAGAACTTAATATGACAGTTAAATTGTAGTATATACATACCTCAGACAATTTGAGATAGATGTAAAGATAGTGTGAAGTCGTACCTTTCTTAACACTTAGATGATCTTAGATAATTTGATTGTGATAAGTTTCTTAAAATTCACATTCACTGCTAATAAAATGAAAAAAATTTCAAAAAACTTTTTACAATTGAATATTAAAACTATGTTTGCTTTAAGGGCCTTGGATTCCTTATTTATTTTGTTAAATTTATTTTGATTTTGAGTATGTGACTTTTCAATATTATCAATCCTTAGTTTTTCTCAAAGTGACTGTTTCGTATATGACTACACAATTGAATATTAAAACTATGTTTGATTTAAGGGTCTTGGATTACTTATTTATTTTGTTAAATTTATTTTGATTTTGAGTATGTGACTTTTGAATATTATCAATCCTTAGTTTTTCTCAAAGTGACTGTTTCGATTTAAGGGCCTTGGATTACTTATTTATTTTGTTAAATTTATTTTGATTTTGACTATGTGACTTTTCAATATTATCAATCCTTAGTTTTTCTCAAAGTGACTGTTTCGTATATGACTACACAATTGAATATTAAAACTATGTTTGATTTAAGGGTCATGGATTACTTATTTATTTTGTTAAATTTATTTTGATTTTGAGTATGTGACTTTTGAATATTATCAATCCTTAGTTTTTCTCAAAATGACTGTTTCGTATATGACTACACAATTGAATATTAAAACTATGTTTGATTTAAGGGTCTTGGATTACTTATTTATTTTGTTAAATTTATTTTGATTTTGACTATGTGACTTTTGAATATTATCAATCCTTAGTTTTTCTCAAAGTGACTGTTTCGATTTAAGGGCCTTGGATTACTTATTTATTTTGTTAAATTTATTTTGATTTTGAGTATGTGACTTTTGAATATTATCAATCCTTAGTTTTTCTCAAGGTGACTGTTTCGTAGATGACTACACAATTGAATATTAAAACTATGTTTGATTTAAGGGCCTTGGATTACTTATTTATTTTGTTAAATTTATTTTGATTTTGAGTATGTGACTTTTGAATATTATCAATCCTAAGTTTTACTCAAAGTGTCTGTTTCGTAGATGACTACACAAATCGGGGAAGAGATGTCAACTAGCATATATAAGGAGATTTGATCTAAGCAGCACGATGGAAAAACAATATAACCTAACCTATTTCTTCTTACTCACAGATCACAAATCAAATGATAGAAACTTGCAAATCTTATATAACATGTCGTTGTAAAGAAACAATCTGGTCTCAGGATCGTAATCTAATACGCACGAAACTTAGTAATTGCATTAAATTGAATCACATATATCATGAGACCTATTATTCAGTTCGAGAACAACCATTTTTACCGAATCAGACACCATTCGGATTCTCAGAGAATTTCGTTTTTGGCAAATTTGATACATTTTGTGAACGTCTCTCGAAAATAATTAACATGTTTAATCTTATTGATGATTATAATCATCTATTCGAACGTCGTTTGGAAGGTTTATTATTGGGTGAAGCACTTGAAGAAGCCTCAAATCACTTTGAAGAAGCTAAGAAAGAAGTCATTTCAAAGAAATATGATTATTTGGATCATCGCAATGCAGATTTTAATGATGATTTTGATCGTTTTATAACTAAAACGGATTCTTTAAAAGATACCATAGCCACATTGATTGAGACAAATTTCGATACAGTTTGGGAAACACCACAATGTATAAGGTTCTTGATACGCTTCGAGAAGGTTAGTGAGAAAATACCGCTGACCAAAATGGATGAGAAATATTTGCGTATATTGCGTTTTGTGGATAAAGAAGTCGATCGTGTACACAAAACTTTTCGTAAGCAACGTGATGATCCACCAATGGCACGTAATTTTTCACCAATTGCTGGTCGTATACATTGGTGTCGTGCTATGGATCTGCATTTGACCGAACTTATGGATGCGGTCATGGCGCATCCAGTGTTGAGCACTCTACCCATGTCCAAGGATTTGGATAATCGTTATAGCAATGTGATGAATATTTTGGGTGAATATGAAGATGAGATTATTTCGATATGGTTGGATCAGGATGTAAGTGTTGCCGATGCTTGTCTACTGCAACCATTGCTGTGTCTTCAAGGTGATCGCTTGTTTGTCAACCTACATCCAACTATTCCTTTGCTGATACGTGAGGCCAAAATGTTGGCCAAGTTGAATATCGAGTTGCCCATTGTGGCAGCGACACTGATGAGTCGTCAGCACTACTTTACTACAATACAGGATTCATTAAATGTAGGTTTCATCGATTCTTAACTCTTCATACACTTCGAATCTTTATATTTTCCCCAGAGCCTTATCAAAATGTTCTTGGCTACAGTGAGAGGTGTTAAATTGGAGGTGCGTCCTTTGTTCTTACCACAATTAGTGAGACTAACGGCTATGTTAAAACCCGGTTTACATACTATAAATGTTGGTATCCATTGAGTAGATTATTGTAAAGTTCTGATATCATATATAAATCTCTTTTCTAGTGGACAAATCAAAATTGGACTCAATTTTATGAGCGCTGTAAGCAAGCCATAGAAACATTTGAGGTTTTGGTTGCTCGGGTTCATGATATTTATTCCAATCGTATACTCAATGTACTCATGTGGATGCAGGATGTATCATTGCAGATACTACCAAGTGGTGGGTATCAAAGGACCTAATTTTCCACTTGCAAAACTTTTAATATTTATTTGTTGTAAAACTTTCTGCCAGACGATGAAATCTGGACGGTTGATGAGTTTCTTGAAAAGAGTGAAGAGGCATGCAGGTAAGTAGCAATCAATATGTGTTTGTCTCACTGACTGTCAAGGACTTGCACCCGCCTAGGTATATCATGTGGTTAGCTGGAAAATTAATTTAAACTTTATTTTGTTGTGTGTGGTAAATTATTCTTCATTGAGTTGATTTATTCAATTAATTAACATGAGCAACGATTTATGTGCTACAAGAAGTTCAAAAGTCATTTGAAATTTAGTTTTCTTAGGGGGGGAAATAGGGACTTGAAGTTACATTATACTACAACATGATGCACGATTTCTCTATATTTCCACATTTTAAAATGTTAAAAGCTTTTTGTTAAGAAAATATTTTTGAAACTTTCGTGCGACTCATAATTTTATGCCTTTTTCATCTTCATCTTCATCTCCATCTCCATCTATTTCCATTTCCATTTCCATTTCCATCTATTTCCATTTCCATTTTCAATTGTCTTTTATAGAAAAGCGGCAATTGAATTAAATCGTAAAAGTCAAATGGTCTCTGAAGCTGTAGAGGAAGTACTAAATTTGGTGGACAAAGCTACAGAGACCTTTAAAGAAATCGCTGGCGATGATGTTGTCACATTGTTTGATGGTAAATGAGTTGTAGACATTTCTAGTATGGGAAGAAGTAAATTGAATTGTTATTTTTTCCAACTAGCAACACCAAAGGATCAAACTGCTTCAGGACGTAAAGGTGGTGATGGTAGTGGTAGTGTTGGTGGCGAAGGAGAAGCAGGTAGTGGTCAAAGTACAAGTGCTGCTGCAGCAACAAATAATAATGCTAGCGGCGGAGGAGGAGGTGGAGGAGGTGCTGGTGGTGGTGGCGGCGGTGCCCAACAACAAGATTGGAGCATTTTATGGTCTTGTTTTGAGAATCCTTTAACTTTGCTTTCTACCTCAGAAAGTTTACCCAAAGGAATGCAGGTAAATAAGATAAATTAAAGGAAAAATGAAGTAAGTTTGATTCAAGTGACCGGTTTTCTATGTTCCATGTTGTCCCTGTAGGATATGGTTTGTAATGCTGTCGTTGAAATGCGTCGTTATTATAGTCGCAAGGTCATTGATGTTCTCATCAAAGTTATACGCGCCGCATTGGATACTATCAGACGTCGTTTTATAGAAGATGAAAATGAAACGACTGTCAAGAAACCAATATTCGCTCTTTATGCCCAACTGCAGATACCAAATGTTGTTATCAAACCAAATTTGGATGAGTTGCAAGAGATTTTAATAACAGCAGGCAAAAATATAACAGGCATAGCAAAAGGTGTGGCCCAATGGACAAGTGGCAAGGATCCACCGGTTAGAAAAATTTTTCAGATTTCAGATTTTCTAATTCTTCATACAATTTTCAATTCCAGCAAGTTTCATTGACAGTACAACCACGTGTTGGTCGTAATCACAATGAAGGAAATCGCAATCGTCGTCGTAAACTTTACTGTTTGGCTTCTGAAGAGAGACCACAGATGCCGCATATGCTTAAATCTTTTTACTCAGCCATAATGGATAACAAAGAAGTAGCAAAAGCCTTAAATCAACTATCAAATTGCACAAAAAATATTAAACCAGAAATACAAGTTTATATAAAACGTTGGAAACCATATCATTTCCTTTGGAAGAATGATCGAACAACACGTCAACTCATGGAATTTGGTCTACAGGAATTCGAAACAACTTTACGTTGTCTGGCAGATTTAGATGCAAATTTATTGGTGGAACCTGATATGGATGTCTTTGGTCAATGTATTGCAGTCTATAATGAACGTCTTAAATATGGTTTGGCTGTGGAAATTAAGTGTAAGTGGAAGTGAAGCTGCAAAATAATTTCATGGTTCATGTTTTTTTGGCTGGAGAGAAAGAATCCTTTGTCATTAGTTTTATTTAATGAATTAAGTCAATTAATTGCTTAAACAAGAAACGCAAGAAAACGATTTAGACTTGTTGATGAATTCACAAAACAAATCAAATTAAGGACACTTTGACATCCTGGCTGTTATTTGTCCTCTGATTGTATCTTGAGTCATGGATTATTAATTCGTTGTTGCGTTGTTTTGGTTGTGGTTAAATTTTACTATCCTTTTCTTTTCAGCTTGTAACCACAAAATAGGCCAGGCTATGAAGAAAAAGTATAAAAAGGAAATGGATTACGTTTATGCAGTCATCAATGAAATGGATCGTAAATTAGACAGACCTATACGTGACCTAGATGATGTACGTATGGTAATGGAGACTTTGAGCAAAATAAGAGAACAGGAAGTAGATATGGAATTGCGAATTGATCCAATTGAGGTTTGCCTTACTTCACATATTGAAGAAGTCTAAATTCAATATACTTATTTATTGATTTGCAGGAAGCTTTCAATGTACTAACACGTTATGAAGTGCAAGTGGAACGGGAACAATTCGATTTAGTTGACAATTTGCGTGCTACTTTCCAGAATTTATTGTCTTGCGCTCTGCAAGCCCAGGTTAAGTTGCTAGATATGCAGCCCTCATTCCAAGATGATCTAAAGACAAATTTGGATAACTTTAAACAAGATAAAATTGCTTATGTCAATGAATATCGAAATGCTGGTCCCATGCAACCGGGTCTGACGCCTCGGGAGGCTTCAGATCGTTTGATACTATTTCAGAATCGTTTCGAGGGCATGTGGCGCCGACTACAGACCTACCAGAGTGGTGAAGAGCTTTTTGGTTTGCCACAAACCGATTATCCAGAGTTGGGTCAGATACGCAAAGAATTGAATTTACTACAGAAACTTTATAAACTCTATAATGATGTTATCGATCGCGTTAGCAGTTACTATGATATACCATGGAATGAAGTTGATATTGAGGAGATAAATAATGAATTAATGGAGTTTCAGAATCGTTGTCGTAAACTACCAAAGGGTCTGAAAGAGTGGCCCGCTTTTCATGCGCTAAAAAAGACCATCGATGATTTCAATGATATGTGCCCCCTCCTGGAGTTGATGGCGAATAAAGCCATGAAGCCACGCCACTGGCAACGGATCATGGATGTTACTCGCTACATCTTCGAGTTTGATTCGGAGGGTTTCTCACTGAAAAATATACTCGAGGCACCGCTGCTAAAGCATAAAGAGGACATAGAAGATATTTGTATTAGCGCTATGAAAGAGAAGGATATTGAGGCCAAGTTGAAGCAGGTGACCAATGAATGGTCGGTGCATGAGCTGCAATTCATGAGCTTCAATAATCGCGGTGAACTGTTGTTGCGCGGCGATACCACCGCCGAGACAATTGGTCAACTGGAAGACAGCTTGATGGTCTTGGGCTCCCTTCTCTCGAACCGATATAATGCTCCGTTTCGCAAACAAATCCAACAATGGGTCTTCGATCTGTCCAACTCGAATGAGATACTCGAACGTTGGTTGCTCGTACAGAATATGTGGGTCTATTTGGAGGCAGTCTTTGTGGGTGGCGATATTGCGAAGCAGCTGCCGAAGGAGGCGAAAAGGTTTTCGAAAATTGACAAATCCTGGCAAAAGATAATGCAACGTGCCCATGAAACACCAGGCGTCGTAGCCTGCTGTGTTGGCGATGATCTTCTGAAGCAATTGTTGCCACATCTACAGGAACAATTAGAGATTTGTCAGAAATCCTTAAGTGGTTATCTCGAACGTAAACGCATGATGTTTCCACGATTCTTCTTCGTCTCAGACCCTGCCCTATTGGAGATACTGGGTCAAGCTTCCGATTCGCATACCATACAAAACCATTTGCTCTCGATTTTCGACAATACACGTCACGTTAAGTTCCACGACATCGAATATAACAAAATGATGGCCATCATTTCCAGTGAAGGCGAAATGATTATATTGGATCGGGCTATACGCGCTGAGGGTTCTGTCGAGACATGGCTAACTCAATTGCTGGTCACAGCACAGCAGTCATTGCATTCAATTATCCGTACCGCTTATGCGACTATAAACGATGCAAATTTCACCCTATTGGGTTTTCTGGAAAAAGTTCCAGCGCAAATCGGTTTATTGGGTATACAAATGATTTGGACTCGCGATGCTGAAATGGCGCTGATGCAGGCCAGGCATGAGAGGAAGGTCATGTCAGAGACGAATAATAAGTTTTTAGAAATTCTTAATACACTCATAGATCAGACAACGCGAAATCTAACGAAAATGGAAAGAACAAATTTCGAGACACTTATCACAATACATGTACATCAGCGTGATATCTTTGATATATTGGTGGGTCTTCACTCTAAGAGAGGTTTATATAAATAGTTTACTATATTACTTACATATTTCCTTGTCCAGTGTCGCATGAATATAAAATCAGCAAATGACTTTGAATGGCTTAAACAGTGTCGCTTCTACTTCAAAGAAGATCTGGATAAAACATGGATATCAGTCACTGATGTCACCTTTACCTATCAAAATGAGTATCTTGGTTGTACAGATCGTTTGGTTATAACACCACTAACAGATCGGTAGGTATTCCATCCATGTCTATGCTATACTTATAACATATCTGTATGAAGGTTGAAGTTTTCATATTTAAGTCAACATGACTTTAAGTTTCTCAATCACAAAATACAAAAATGTTGCTTGTCAAGTTCTGACTTGACAAATATTTATTATGCAACGATTTTTCCACAAATTTTCCGTCGAAATGAGATACTCACTATATAAAAATACTTTGAGTTTGTACTTAAGTTTGTAATGGTAACCAAATTCTGCAAATTGAGTTAAGAAATTTGTTCATAAATATCATAAACTAGATCTATACATAGGTATATGGGCTTACGTATATGTATGTTTGTTATACTCATATATCTACAGCTTAAGTTTCATATTTGGTTTTGGTTAAACTTTTATAAATTGCTTTAGATACTTATGTACAAACAAAAACATTTGTAACAAAAGTCTCCACAACACACATTTTATTTGCATGGAAATTTTTTTCGTAAATTGTGCGGAAAATCTCTTTACTGTTGAGTTTAATAAATAGTCTCATCTTTCTCCCTCTGAATATTTCAACTGTTGAATGTTGTGAGGTTCATCTTGAAATAGAATTATATTAAATGTAGTTTTTGTTTTTTGGATTAAGAATAGGCAACAAAAGCTCAAATCTTGACAAATGTAATTTCTTTTTATCATAAATTTATCAAATATCTAAGGAAGGCAATCAAAATAAATTGAACAATTGCTGATATCAATCGATATTTAATATTAAAGTAATTGAAATGAATAAATTTATTCTTTTTATGGTGAATTGATTTGATTTCATTTTAAGAAAGGTAAGGCGAACCACAAATATACGAATATATATTAATATGGGAATTCGAAGCATATAGAATTATCACAGGTATATTGAAAGGTCACAGCTTAATAGAGAAACACTCATATTAGATGGGATTGACAAGCATCAATATGAGTAGAAGAAGTAAAAAGCCAAGGGCTACAGAATCTTTAATGCATCTCTTCTGTTCTTATTCAGCACTTTCGTGAGCACGCTGCAAACTGTGAGGACATCTGACATTTCAAAGTTGCCAAATCGAAATAAATATGAATAATTGTGTTAGAACTAGTCATATTAGCCTGACTTTAGCCTTAACTTGTATGTGACATATATTGTTTATAGGATCCCCATATTAGTATCTTCCTTATATAGATTTGTTTTTGATTTTATCTAAGTCAGATTACCATTTGTCTTCATATCGTTTTTAAATTGCAAATTATAAATAAATTTTTACCCAAGAAAATAGCAAAACAAATGTTTGTTTTATAACTTTAGAGTACATATTCATTCTTTATTTGATGAACATTTCATATTTGCTTGCCTGACTAGTGCTATAACAAAATTCAAAATTAATAATATAATCGCGTAAAATATCATCACCATGCACATCACATGACTTCAACATTCACATGTTTAGTATGAATAGCAATATGCAAAATTTAAATAAATTCCAAACTGCTAAGAGAGAAAGCTACAATAAACTAGAAAATGGAATGAAACGTGTTAACACAAATACTATGATGATGATGATGATGATGGAAACCAAAACAAATAATTCAACTAGTTTAAAGATGCGCAACTGAGTGATAGTGATGATAGTAAAATGTACCCACAGATATAAACCTTCACTCATAGATACACACATACTCGTTTAGATACATTTATTTTAAGTATAACAAAAGAAACATATTTGTGTTGCGACAGCGTGATGTCATTCACATTGATATAACATAAAACCAGGAAGAAGGAAAGTAGGTATAATAAGATGACAGGCACGTAGAGACAGGTAGACAGACCGGCAGACAGATAGACAGACAAATAGACAACCAAGACAGGTTGACGGCGACAAAGGTGATAATGCTAATGTTGAGACTGTGTAGTACTAAAGCTGATGATGATAAGTGAGTATGTGGTTCTGTGACTCTTTGGCTAGAAGGGATTTCTAGTAAGTCTAAAGCAAAGAATGATAAATTTCATTTAGAGTGCATAAAGTTTTGTCAGTCAACAGACACTTTTCAAAGCAAAATAACTTCAAGGCAAATTTTCAGCATAAGCGCGGTTTGTACTTTTTACATTTTCATCACTTCATTTACCTTACTTTCTTTACTTACCTCACTCAAAAGCCAAAAGCGATTCTATAACAAGAAGTTAAGATGATGTTTATGATGGTGATGACGGTGACGATGATGATGGTTTGGTATCATCCAAAAAGAAGTTAAGTTGTTGTTCATGTTGGTGATGGTGCTAAGATGGTAATAGCGTTTAGAGGTGACTTTTCATATTTTTAGTAAGAAACACCTAAGGGAATTGTGGGATTTTCTAAATATCTAAAGAATGAATAATTTTTTAAAAGCATTTTTCTCGTTCAAAAAATCAAAAGAAAAACAAAAAAGTTATAAATAACTTGAAAGAATTTTAAATAGGCGTAACAGAAAAGTATAATGCAATAGAATAAAATAATGAATACTACAATATTCATTGTTTAGAGAATGAAATAAATTAATATTTAACTTTAAAATAATAGAAATGTTTTCATTCAATTGTCAATTCAATTCCATTTATTTATTTAATGCTTTTCTTTTTTATTCTTCACTTACAGTTGTTATATAACTTTAGCTCAAGCACTCACCCTAAGCATGGGTGGAGCACCTTGTGGACCAGCGGGAACAGGTAAAACTGAAACTGTAAAGGATATGGGCAAGACATTGGCAAAGTATGTCGTTGTATTTAATTGCTCTGATCAAATGGATTATAGGTTTGTTGTTGTTGTATTGTTCAATGAATGATATTTTGTTTTGTTTTGTTTAGTTATTTATGGACAATTTCACTTCAATTCATGTTTATTTTCTTATATTCGTACATACTTATCTTATTAATATTCTACACTACAGAGGACTTGGTCGCATCTATAAAGGTCTTGCCCAGTCTGGCAGCTGGGGTTGCTTCGATGAATTCAATCGTATTGAGTTACCTGTATTGTCTGTTGCTGCGCAACAAGTTGCAGTTGTTCTCACTGCCAAAAAGGAGAAGAAGAAAACGTTTATATTCACTGATGGTGATACTATTGAAATGAATCCTGAATTTGGTATATTCATCACAATGGTAAGATTTATATTGAATATGTCAATGTTGGTTGTCTGTGTGATTGAATGAATGCTTACAATAAATAGCTTTGAATTCTTTGACTGCATTGCACCTAACTTTGACTCCACTGAAAGTGAATAAATGAGTGTCTAAAATTGAATTTGAATTGAAACGCTGTTAATGCTTCCTTCCCAACCTCGCACATTTATTGCAATTAATCAATTTATGCTTCTTCAGAAAGTAAAGTGCTCCTTTTCTTCTGTCTTTCTTCAAGGGTAGACTATGCTTTTAGGCTAAGGTGTTATGTCTTGAAGGAAGTAAGAGAAAGGAAGTTGACAATTTCACAAAAATATTTCATTCATTTTCTTTTTAAATGTTTTATAAATTTAATTTAATTTTTCCTCATTTAATTTCATTTTTAAATCTTCTTCTTTATTATGTTTTTCCAATTAAATTTCCAACGACAATTATTACGTATACGTCACGTGGTTAAAATATTAAAATTGATTTTCTTTATTTATTTATCTATCATCATCAATTTGATGATGACCTGGAATGTGAGTGACATGTACATACAACAATGATTTGTCAATTTCAAGGAAATTCGATACTCTGCTCATAGTATGATGAAATTGAAAAGCGATTTATTAGTGAATCGATTCGAGTTGAGTGTTTTGTTGTCACCAAACCAAAATTTTATTTAGTGTGTGTGTAGACTTTGTGATGATTTTACAAACAAACAAATTAGTATAATTTTTAAGCGGCTTTAGTTAGTTGCAAATTTTGAATCAATTTTGTGGACTTACATGAAATGATGATGAATAAATTAATCTGTTTTCTTTCTTTTGTTTAGAATAAAACGCAATTTTACCACATTTAAACATAATAGGTTATAGCAAAATAGCTGATACTTTATGGTATTTCCTTAATTAAAGATAATAATAATCACGTGTATGGTGCTTTTTTGGAGAATATAGTAATATACCTAGGTCTCATTCAATACGATATCGGTCAAATACGGTGGACTATTTTTTGTTATCATTCTAACAATGTTGCGAAAAAGCCACAAAATAATATAAATTGTTCTAAAGTAAAGATGACATTTATTTCATTTTATGAAAAATCACTAATGCAGCCGATGGTTTAGCATATAATTTATACCTGCAAGACATAATATGTCGGACTTTCCTTTTGATGGATTTTGGACATAACTGAGTGGCTGAAAGAAATTTGCCATTAAAGACTGGGATCAGTTGGTAAATTTATCTTAAGTAGTGAACATTGAATGGATATTGAAATGATATGGGAAATTCTGGTCTGCTGTTGTTGAAAGAAAGGAACTTCAATTGCCACAAAGTGGACAACAAGTTGCTCACTCAATTGAGGATGAAGGCTTCAATGAGATGGCTCTTCTTAGAAGATCTTAAAGAATTGTTTGCAAACAAAATCTTGATAAAGAATGGCAAAAATAAATTTGGTTGTTTGGATATAAAGTACTCATGTCACATATGCTAATAGTTGATCCCATGTAGATGCTAAATTGGGCCGAAGACTTAAGTGACATATTTCAATCCTCTACATAATTGAATCAAATAAATAGCAGGAATAAATTTAAGGCAATTATATACCTTATTTCAAATTCAGACCTTTATTAAATTGATCATATCCTAAACTGTTTTTAACTGTTTTAACTGTTTTTTGTGTTTATAACAGAGATTCGTTTTCTTCCTTCATTTACGAAACGAAATGTAATAAGAGTTTTTGATTTTATTTCGAATTTTCACTACATTTTGATTTGCCACTTTATCGCTTATTTATTAGATAAATCTGCAATTACTGAGTTACATAATTTTATTTTTGTACTTATTACAAATTTATTTAATAATTGATGACAAATCAACCACCTACAAAACCACAACAAAAAGCCTAAAAAATTGTGACGCAAATGCACACAAATTGAAGCTACTGCTGTGCCGAATATCATTTTACGCTAAACGTTAATTAAATGCACACTTAAGCACACACACACACACACACACACATAAATATACACATATTGACTCATGCATTATGCATTTTTGACCGCTTGATAAACGTACGAATGAATGGTTGACTGAATGAATGAATAAATGAATGACGAAGTGAAGCAAGTAAAATATAGAATAAAATATCGCGCATACGCAGCGTACAGCATTTGTTTCATAACTTGTTTTGTTTTCTATTGCATATATGTACAATACATATAAGTAAGCACATTAAATGCCAATGATATTAGTAGTAGTCATAGGAAAGCATGTATCTATGTATCTAACTATATCTGGTGCATCTGTGTATCTATGTATCTATGTGTGTTTAGACTTTGTCATTTGAGTTGAGTTTTAATTAAAATTTTGCTCTTTTCTGGTTTCGTAATAATGCATAGCGTTTTTAAACTTCCCTATAAAAGCTTTAATCCTTCTCATTCTCATTATGTTGGTACAAATTGCCCCCCTTAATCATCGTTCTCTTTCTCCCATATTCGCATCGTTTGCTAATGTTTCTCGCCAAATTTGCCGCGCTAAGTATTTGTTTTGTTTATGTTTTTAAGCATTAAATTATGTTGTATTGTAAAATGTTTAAAAGCCTTTAAAACAAATACGTTTAATGGGTGGGAAAACTAACCAATCGTGGGACACATGCAATCTTCTTACTCAGTACATTTAATTTAAGCTTGTGATGTCTGTGAAAGTATTTACGATGGTATTTGTTTGATGTGCTGATATATGAGTATATGAGTGAGTGAATGCCTTACTGTCAATTTTTATTATGACTTAAATAATTTCTCGTACATAGAAAATAAAAATTATAAAAAAGAAAAAACTAGGCAAACATGAACATCACTTGACAAATGACATGTCAACGTCTCTCACACTTCCGTTCAACGACTTTAGACTTCCGTTCACTGCCCTCACACTTCCATTCAACGCATGCCAACAAATACCGTCACACATTTTGCGCCTGTAACTTCAGTTTATATTTTTCAAAGTTCTCGATTGCAGGCTTTTAGAGAGTGTTGAATCTTTTTAGAGAGGAGATGAGTAAATGTTTTTTCTGTTTATTTCCTGTTTTATAGGAAAATTTAATAAATGACAATTTTTGTTGAAAGCTTGTACACCTACCAGCCTCCTGTGTTTTATTGCATTGTCCTTTGAGTGCGTTTACGCGTTCATTTGCCTTTTAGTAGAAAATTTCCCTTGACATATTCACTTTGATTCAATTTATGTTAAAGTTGACATTTTTCACACATAAAAACACATGTGAGCATATGCAATATTCATTAAGAAAGAATTTTTAGTTTATTTAAAAAAGAATATAAAAAATGCACTCAGATACCTGAAACACTTTGATCGAACCAAAAAACTTTATCTAAACAGAAAAAAGTATTTCAAATTGGTAAAAGCTTAAAGATGAATGTCAACACTTTTATGTCTACAAACAAAACAAACCAATTTGTAATCTTCTTTAATCCTTATTAGTATAAGGAGCTTAAATTGAGTTGGATGGATAATTAGGACTGCCCTTAGTTTCAGTTTTCGTCATTACTGGTATAGAAGATGCTATTGAGACCTTAGGCTACCACAAGCAATGCTCTCAGGGGTCTACTACTGAGCTTACTGTGCACCAATGCAAGGTGGCACGCCAGCATATTTTTTCTATCACATCATATGATCTTTCCTATATATATAAAAGAAAGTCGTGTTAGTTACACTATTTATCTAGATGGTGCTGAGATGGCTTACAACCAGGAGACGTACATAGGATACTTTTTTCGTCCGTCCGTCCGTCCATTCACCCTCGGGTCATATCTCATAAACCTCAATAGGTAGAGAGTTGAAATTTTCACAGAATGTGTAGTTCTATCCGGCATCAGCAACAAATACTAAAACTAAAATATTTTCAAAAGCTTTTGTTTGTATGGCAGCTAATCCCACGATCTTGAAATTTGGAAGAAACTTATATTATCGAAATTTCAGTTTGATCGGACCACTAGGAAGGTATCTCGCATACAAACCCCCCTTAAAATTCAGGATCTTATTAGAAAAGTTTTCTTTTTTTTGTTCTATCGAACTGAAATTTAGGCACTATAAGGTTTTGATATAGGCGCGGTACATTTGTTGGAATCAGTCAAATCGGACCACTAGGGGAGTAACTCCAATACAAACCACAATTTAGTACGGAACCCTCCGTGTACGAGTCTGACTAGCATTTGTCCCATTTTTTTTTTTTTTTTTAATAACTGAGCACGTACAGTGGTCTTAGCGACGCATGCCGGGTAACGCTAGTTTCTTATATTTATAAAAGTTCTGCTGAGCGCATTGCTAATAAATATATTACTATATATGTATATGGATATGCATTAGCCGAGCAATGGGAAGCAATGTTAGAAATATACTGTGGGGGTGTAATAGTTCAATTTAAATATTCTATTTCACATCAAATGTACATAGTTAAATTTTTTAAATTAGTTAAACGTAGAATTCCTGATTTACAATGATGAGTGAGTGTTCAATCAAATATTCTCATATCCTTCTTGTCTAGTCAGTGAGTGAGTCAGTTTTTCCTCTTTATTTTATCTAAAATCACTTAAACTAATGCCTCTTAAAACGATTGTATACAAGTATATATACTTAATTTATGTTTTTCAAGAAATATATGTAACAACATTTAATCAGACGCGTCGCGTTAAAACACTCTTTAGCTGAGTCACTCAAAGCCGTCATTGTGCCAACAACAATTTCCCCTTCATCAGCTTCGACAACTTCGCTTGGCTTGGCTGTCGATAAAAATCAATTTATATCTGATGAACTTATTACTGTCTGCATGTACGATACATAGTATGTATGTATTATAGATACATCAATGTACTATGCATTTTTGTTCCTTTATGATAAATACTTACGTAAACCCTGTAAAAAGCAAAGTGTGAGTTTTTCGAAGGCTATGTTCATGTTATGCAATATTTTATCATCATCAGTTTTGCTTAAAGTTTGGCGTAGATAAATAGTTCGTAGAGTTGATGATAGTTTAAGGAATACATGGAGTATATGGGTGCAGAAGCTTCGAGCTTTTGGCCAAAGGATTGTAGTATGTTGTTCGTTCATTCGTTTGGTATTTCAGTGTAAAATAAACAACTTTGCATGTTTGCATTTTGTATTTATTTTGAATTATCGTATTTTGTTATTTTCCTACCATTTTCACAGATAAAAAAATGTACATATTTAAATGAAACTTTATCATATTTGTTTTGTTGTACTATAGAATCCAGGCTACGCTGGCCGTAAAGAATTGCCAGAGAACTTAAAAATTCAATTTCGTACGGTTGCCATGATGGTGCCAGATCGTCAAATTATTATACGCGTTAAATTGGCCTCATGTGGTTTTCTTGAGAACATCACATTGGCACGCAAATTCTATACACTTTATAAGCTCTGTGAGGAACAACTCACCAAGCAGGTGCATTATGATTTCGGTTTACGTAATATACTTTCTGTGTTGCGTACACTTGGCGCTTCGAAGCGTCGGAACTCGAAGGATAGCGAGAGTACGATTGTGATGCGGGTCCTACGCGATATGAACTTGTCCAAGTTGATTGATGACGACGAACCATTGTTCATGTCGCTGGTGTCGGATTTGTTTCCCAATCAGGTGAGTTGCGAGAGATAGAGAAAGAGGAGAGTAGCAATTGCTGACTGGTAATGCTTGATATTCTTGTTTTTAGACACTCGAAAAGACCAACTATCCTGAACTAGAAGCCGCCATTCTCCAACAAACTGAAGAGGCTAGTTTGGTCTATCATCCTCCATGGGTTCTTAAACTTATACAACTCTATGAAACTCAAAATGTGCGTCATGGCATTATGACCCTCGGCCCCAGTGGGGCTGGTAAAACAACCTGCATCCATACACTTATGAAGGCTATGACTCAAATGGGTGATCAACATCGTGAAATGCGTATGAATCCAAAGGCCATTACTGCTGCACAAATGTTTGGTCGCTTGGATGTAGCAACAAATGATTGGACCGATGGCATATTCTCGGCCTTATGGCGTAAGACACTAAAATTAAAGAGTGGTGAACATGTTTGGCTTGTGCTCGATGGTCCAGTCGATAGTATATGGATTGAGAACTTAAATTCAGTACTTGATGATAATAAAACTTTAACTTTGGCTAATGGTGATCGCTTGACCATGGCACCCACTGTAAAGATAATCTTTGAGCCACATAATATTGATAATGCCTCACCAGCTACTGTGTCTAGAAATGGCATGGTATATATGAGTTCATCGGGCTTGGATTCGCGGCCAAGTAAGTTAGGATTATTAAATTATGAGATCTTCTTCTTGCTAAGATATTATCCATTAATAATATAAAGTTGTGCAAGCGTGGCTTAAAAACCGTGCACCCAATGAGAAATCCGTGTTTTGGGAACTATTTGAGCAAACCTTTGTCGAGGTCTATAACTGGGGCATACAGAATGTGAAGTTGCAAATGCCAGCTTTACAATGCAATATTGTTCAACAAATGTTGTATCTCTTAGAAGGTCTTATACCTACTAAAAAAGAGGATGAACAGGCTGTCAGTTTGTCTAGCAAGGAAAGCACTGACGGTAAGTATGTATACTTAAAAGATTGAACTCTATTATTGTACTACATATGCTATATCAGAAAAACACAATATGCTCTGCACCGAAAAAATTCCTAATTTGTAAGCTCATATTTCAGCTGCAAAACGCTTAGAGCGCGAACAACAAACTGGTCGACAAACGCCATTATTCAGTGATGTTGGCGGTAAAGTATATGAACAATCAAAATTCCAACTTCATTCTTCTGTCTGTCTAAGCTCTCTCTCTCTCTTTAACATACTTTTAGTCTATGTGTATTCTACACTATTTGCTTCACTGCGTGTGTTTGTGTATGTTGCATATACGCGAAATTAACTTATTGTATAATGCATTTGTTACCATTTTCAATTACTAATTTTGGCTAATGTTGCACCATTTACACTATTGGGTTGCTCAGAAAGTCACATGTTTTACATGTTGGTGATTATCCCAGGTAAAAAGTTCAATGCTCCGGAAGGTCTTTCATGACGATGACGATAAAACGAAGCGTTAGATCAAAGTCATTCGAAATTTTTTGATTTCGTAATAATAATGACTTTTTGAACAACCCAACATTTACATAAGAAATGCACTGTAATAGCTTTGAGGTTGACAAAGCTAACTAGTTTTCTGTGTTTCTCTTGTGCTGTAAACTTTACTAACTTGCAACTAACTAAACAACTCTTGTGTCTACGTCTTAAAATCGTCTTTTTTTATATCTATAAAACATAGTTTGGACCATCTGGTCATTGTGAAGATCTTTGAATTTTTATTTAAAGATTTGTAGCTTTCATTGCCTGTATCATAACCAGAGATCAAAGCTTAGCTTCCTTAAAATCCCTTATTAATTGGTTATACATTTATTCTACAGATGATCTGCCTGACGAGAATGTCGTCGAGGAGAAGGAGGATACCTGCACACCTGAGCACTTGCACCGCTTGTATATTTTTGCGCTTGCCTGGGGTCTGGGCGGTTATCTTTCAACAACTGATCGAATTCGTATGAATCTAATTGTCAAAGAATCTTTTCCCAATTTGGATTATGCCAAAGGCACAGCTACCGAGAATAGTATATTTGATTTCTTTGTTTCTCCAACGGGCGCTTGGCAATCCTGGAAAACACTCGTTACACCCTATATGTATCCGGAATTATCCACACCTGATTATTTGAGTATTTTGGTGCCGATTGTGGACAATGTGCGCGTCGATTATTTAATTGGCACGATTGCGAATCAGGAAAGAGCTGTTATGGTAATTGGAGAGCAAGGCACTGGCAAAACAGTCATTATGAAGAATTTCATGAAGAAAATGAACCCCGAGACCTATATGGGTCGGTCGTTTAATTTTTCATCAGCTACGAGTCCCTATCAGTTTCAACGTACAATCGAGAGTTATGTCGAGAAGCGTGTGGGCGTTACGTTTGGACCACCTGGTGGTCGTAAGCTCATCGTTTTTATCGATGATATTAATCTGCCTGAGATCAATGAGTGGGGCGATCAGATAACCAATGAGATTGTGCGCCAGTCAATGGATATGAAGGGTTTCTATAGCCTGGAAAAGCCCGGTGATTTCACCACTATTGTGGATGTGCAGTATGTGGCTGCCATGGGCTTACCCGGTGGTGGACGTAATGATATACCTTCGCGCTTGAAGCGTCAATTCTGCGTCTTCAATTGTAATATACCGGATAACGATTCCATTGATAAGATCTTCCGTGTCATTGGTGAGGGACATTACAATGCTAAGCGTGGTTTCGTGCCCGAAGTACGCAGCTTGGTCAAGAAACTGATACTTGTGACGCGTCATCTGTGGCAGCGCACACGAGAAAAACTTTTGCCTACACCAGCGAAGTTTCATTATGTTTTCAGTTTGCGCGATTTGTCGCGTATTTGGCAGGGCATGGTAGGCACCTTGTCCACGGTTATCACCTCAGAGAGCGTGCTCATGGCACTGTGGAAACACGAGTGTACACGCGTTTTTGCGGATCGTTTTACCACGTTCCAGGATAAAGAGTGGTTTAGTTCGGAGTTGGCATGTCTCGTGCGTGAAGAGCTAGGAGAATCACATTCTCAGATGATCATACCGAATCCGGTATTTGTTGATTTCATGCGTGACGCACCTGAGCCAACAGGCGAGGAGGGTGAAGACACCGATATGGAGCTACCGAAGGTCTACGAACCGGTGAACTCTCATGAAGTGCTCCGCGAGCGTCTCGTTATGTTCCTCGCACAATTCAACGAAATGGTACGAGGCTCTGGAATGGATTTGGTCTTCTTCCCAGATGCAATGTTGCACTTGGTGAAGATTTCCCGAATCATTCGGCATCCGAGGGGAAATGTCATGCTTGTCGGGGTCGGCGGTTCCGGTAAACAATCTCTTACAAAATTGGCATCGTTCATAGCTGGCTATAAAACATTTCAAATTGCTTTAACGCGTTCGTATAATGTAGCTAACTTCCTGGAGGATCTCAAATTGCTCTATCGCACTTGCGGTGTCCAAGGCAAAGGCACAACCTTCCTCTTTACAGATATGGACATTAAGGAAGAAGGATTTCTTGAATATCTTAACAACATATTGTCATCCGGAGTTATCTCAAATCTTTTTTCTCGAGACGAACAGGCCGAAATCGTTCAGGAACTGACGCCTGTTATGAAACGTGAAAATCAACGTAAGACAGCAACCCCAGAAAGTGTGATGGAATTCTTTTTAGCGCGTACCTGCGCAAACCTTCATGTGGCATTTTGTTTCTCACCCGTTGGTGAGACATTTCGATCAAGGGTGCAACGTTTCCCGGCACTCGTCTCTGGTTGCACTATTGATTGGTTTCAGCCGTGGCCCAAAGATGCACTCGTTTCGGTTGCAAGACACTTTCTGAGTGACTTCGAAATTGAGTGTACACCGGCCGTAAAACAAGAGCTAGTTAATGCGCTGGGCTCCATACAGGATATCGTTGCCGAAACGTCACAGGAATACTTCCAGCGCTTTAGGCGCGCAACGCACGTGACACCGAAATCCTATCTGAATTTCATTGCCGGCTATAAGAATATATATCAACAAAAACAGAAAGAACTACGTGATGGTGTGGAGAAAATGGATACGGGTCTGGAGAAACTCAAAGAGGCCTCCGCCTCAGTCGAAATACTCAAAAAAGATTTAGTTGTTATGGAAGAGGAGTTAGTCGAGGCATCAAAGAATGCTGAGTCCGTTTTAGTTGAGGTTACCGAGCGCGCAATGCAAGCGGAAATTGTTAAGAATCAAGTGCTCATCGTGAAGGACAAAGCCGAAGCGCTCGTCGCGTGCATTGCTCACGAGAAAGCATTGGCCGAAGAGAAATTAGAAGCGGCCAAACCAGCACTGGAGGAGGCAGAGAATGCGCTGAACACGATCAAACCGGCGCATATAGCGACGGTTCGTAAGCTGGGCAGACCGCCGCATTTGATTATGCGCATCATGGATTGTGTGTTGATATTGTTTAAGCGCAAATTGCATCCTTGTATACCGGATTCGGGTACACCGTGTCCGAAGCCCTCGTGGCAAGAATCTTTAAAGGTTTGTGAAGAGTTTAGAATAATGTCCGTGTCATTGATTAAAATTTTCACAATAGATGATGGCCAGTGCAACTTTTCTTTTACAATTGCAAAACTATCCCAAAGATACTATTAACGATGAAATGATTGATTTGCTACAACCCTATTTCCGCATGGAGGACTACAATATGGATATGGCAAGGCGTGTATGTGGTGATGTTGCTGGGCTTTTGTCCTGGACAAAAGCAATGTCTTTCTTTCACAGTGTTAACAAGGAGGTATTGCCACTAAAAGCTAATCTCACAATGCAGGAAGCACGTTTAAAGGTAAGTCATAGCCCCAGGCTCCCTATTTCCACAAGTATTCCCAAATATATTTAACATAGCTTGCCATGGATGATCTTGCTGGTGCTGAAGAGCAGCTTCGTGAACGAGAAGAGGCTCTACAAGCTGTCAAGGACCAATACGACAAAGCTGTTGGAGAAAAACAACGGTTAACTGATGCAGCCAATGTTTGCTTACGCAAAATGACAGCAGCCACAGCTCTTATAAATGGTCTCTCTGATGAGAAGATACGTTGGACAAATCAAAGTAAAGAGTTTAAAATCCAACTGGGCAAGTTGGTGGGCGATGTATTATTGGCAACAGGCTTTCTATCTTATTGTGGCCCTTATAATCAGGAGTTTCGTGCAAATCTCATACGCACCTGGATGGGAATATTGAAACAGAAAAAGATACCCTTTACCAATGCTCTGAATATTATAAACATGTTGGTGGATTCATCGACAGTGTCGGAATGGACTCTGCAGGGTTTGCCAAATGATGAACTGTCGGTGCAAAATGCTTTGATTGCTACCAAATCGAGTAGTTATCCTTTGTTGGTAGATCCACAGACACAAGGTAAAATCTGGATAAAATCAAAGGAAGATAAAAATGAATTGCAAATCACTTCCTTGAATCACAAATATTTCCGTACACATCTCGAGGACTCGCTGTCACTGGGACGTCCCTTGCTAATTGAAGATGTTGGTATTGATTTGGATCCTGTGATTGATAATGTGCTTGAGAGGAACTTCATAAAATCGGGTAGCATAGAAAAAGTGCTTGTAGGTGACAAAGAATGTGATGTTATGCCTGGATTTATGCTTTATATAACAACAAAACTACCCAATCCTGCATTCAGTCCCGAAGTAAGTGCAAAGACATCAATCATCGATTTTACGGTAACCATGCGTGGTCTGGAAGATCAATTACTGGGACGTGTCATCTTAATGGAGAAATCCGATTTGGAGGCAGAACGTGTTGCTCTCTTTGAGACCGTTATGCAAAATCAACGGAATATGAAGGAGTTGGAGGCAAATCTTCTGTATCGCCTAAGTTCCTCACAAGGTTCTTTGGTTGATGATGAGGCTCTGATTGAAGTTTTACGTGTAACAAAGACAACAGCAGAGGAAGTTAATCAGAAGTTGAAAATTTCCGAAGTTACTGAACGTAAAATCATGAAAGCACGTGAAGAATTCCGTGCTGTAGCCAAGCGTGGCTCTATACTGTATTTCCTTATTGTCGAGATGAGCAATGTCAATGCCATGTATCAGAATTCATTGAAACAATTTCTTGTTATTTTCAACAACTCGATTACCAAATCGACTAAATCAAGCGTCACTGAGGAACGCATCAACATCATACTACGTTATCTCACCTACGAGGTATACAAATTCACTAATCGTAGTTTGTATGAGAGACACAAGCAACTTTTTACGCTGATGTTGGCCATCAAAATCGATTATCACAATGGCATCATTAGTCACGAGGAATTCATGGCATTCATCAAGGGTGGCGCTTCATTGGATCTGAATGCGGTAACGCCAAAGCCATTCCGTTGGATATTGGACATCACTTGGTTGAATTTAGTCGAAATTAGCAAACTTGAAACATTTGCTACTGTTTTGCAAGTGGTAAGCGTTGTTCGTTGATTTAAATGATGATGATTGTGGTGATGGTAATGAGAAATTCCATTTTTCAGATTGAATTAAATGAAAGAGAATGGCGAACTTGGTATGAAGCAGAAAAGCCAGAGAATGAAGAAATCCCTTGTGGATATAATGCATCATTAGATGGTTTCCGTAAGCTTTTGCTTATACGCTCCTGGTGTCCAGATCGTACAATATCACAAGCAAAGAAATATATTGAAGGTTAGTTACATCCCATATTTTAATTTTGTCCTTCTTTAAATCTATTTATCATAATAGAATCTCTGGGACCCGAATATAGTGAAATGCAAATACTTGATCTTGAAGCTACTTGGGCTGAATCCGAGCCACGTACACCATTTGTTTGTTTGCTTTCTATAGGCTCGGATCCGACAACACAAATTGGCGCTTTAGCCAAGCAAATGGGCATCAGTAAGAAGATTAAATTAAGAAATAATTTAGTTTTAATGAAATCTCCATTTCGTAGTCTTAAAATCCGTTTCAATGGGTCAAGGCCAAGAGTTTCATGCACGCAAAATGATTATGGATTCCATGGCTGCTGGTGGCTGGGTTCTTCTTCAGAATGTCCATCTCTCCTTGCCGTTCTGTTCCGAAGTAATCGACATGCTTGTTGAAACTGAGCATATAGATGATTCATTCCGCATGTGGGTCACCACTGAGCCACATACTGAATTTCCAATTGGTCTCCTACAAATGGCGATTAAATTCACAAACGAGCCACCACAAGGAATACGCGCAAGCTTGAAACGCAGCTATCAGGTGCATTTTTGGTGGTCTTAGCGTGTGGGTTTAAATATTAATTTCCTGTATATTCTCTTTCCCTTTTGTTCTCGTACAGTCTTTTACACAGGATTTCCTTGACTACACTTCCGCTTCGCAATGGCCACCTTTACTTTATACTGTGGCTTTTTTGCATACAATTGTTCAGGAACGTCGAAAATTCGGTCCTCTGGGCTGGAATATACCCTATGAATTCAATCAAGCAGATTTCGCAGCAAGTGTCCAATTTATACAGAATCATTTGGATGAAATGGATCCGAAGAAGGGTGTCTCTTGGCAAACTTTGGTTTATATGATTGGGGAGGTTCAGTACGGTGGACGCGTAACAGATGATTTCGATAAACGTCTTTTGACCACATTCACTTCAGTATGGTTTTGTGAGACTTTGCTCTCGAATTCATTTGAATTCTATAAGGGCTACAAAGTGCCGAATACCAAGAACCTTAACGGGTTTATCGATTACATCAATAGTCTACCAGCCTATGACACGCCCGAAGTATTTGGTTTGCATTCGAATGCTGACATCACGTACCAGATTAATTCAGCTAAAGGTGAGTTGACACTGACACAAACTATAGCTTCGATAGCCAGTTCAGAAACGATTGGATGAACGGGTGTGGTTGTGTTGTATGTTTAATTTGTTTCTGTGCTTTAGTTCGGTATAATGATTAACAATGTTGATTGAAATTTTCTCATTGACAGTGGAAAGAGATTAAATGCTGTTTGATTCCTTCGTTTGTCATCGTCTTCCTTTCTTGTTGGTTCAGTTCGTTGACTTGAAAAATAACAAAAATAAAATATAAAGTGTAATTGGCTTGAGAGTATTATGCGTGGTTAAAATGTATTTAAATAGGATTACATAGACGCCACTGGAGTGCATTCCAAAAAACTAAGTTAAGGAATGTGTGAGTTGAGATAGTTGGGCTAGGTTATAGTTAGTTATAGGTTATTTAAACCAATTGAATTGCTTCTTAAGTAACAATGTTAAAAGCAAAACAGTGACTTAACAAGTGTTACAATGGCTCTGATTCGTAGAAAACAACCGTTGAACGTTAATTTACTCTGTTTTAACTTGGTCATTTACGTAGCGATGATGTTGAACGCTCAATATAATTTCAGGTTACTTTGAGATATCCGTTATATAATATTAATAGAATACCAACCAACTTATCTCATTGCTTGCTTAAACTTTAATGCACATTTCTATCTTCGTTAGATAAAAAAAAAAAAAAAATAATAAGAAGCATTTAAATTTTTTAAAGACACTTAACTTTTCCTAAAAGAATATTGTATAAGTGGTTGATTTACAAAAAAATAATTTAAGAATAATCAAGAATTTTGCCCAACGGGGAATGAATTATTAACTAATTGCTAATTTGCCATTCCCTTGGGTATTTCCCATAACAAAAATTTAGGAATAAATATTTCGCACCTTTTTTGTTTTACTCTTATTTAATCGTTACGATACATATTACATAAGAAAAATTCAACCATTGATTTATGGGCATCATTACTCACTCACAGCAAGGAAGAAGCAGCATCGAAACAAGAAAGCAAGCAACTAATTCGGAATGAAAACATTTACAGAATAAATTTGCAACAAATTTGTGGCCACAAATAGAACACAAGGCATTTATCGCACAGAATTCACGTTGGAAATTTTGACATAACCCAAAAAGAATAAACACAAAAACATTACCAAATCCAAATCCAAAATCAACACTGAAAACCAAAATCGAAAC
This sequence comes from Amiota minor, assembly GCA_037043295.1. Lineage (NCBI taxonomy): Eukaryota > Metazoa > Arthropoda > Insecta > Diptera > Drosophilidae > Amiota > Amiota minor. The sequence continues at coordinate 4,472,433 of JBAMAW010002155.1, read as the reverse complement.
AAAGCAATCACTAAACGCCACACGCTGAGGAAGCATTAACTCATGCTACTTACAATACTAACCAATAATATCCTTCTTGCATCTTTTTATAGGAATCCTTGACACTATACTCAGTGTACAACCGAAAGAGGGTGGCGGTGGTGGCGGTGAGACACGTGAGAGCATCGTCTATCAATTGGCCGATGATATGCTTCGAAAGCTACCGCCACAATACAATGCATATGAGGTGCGGGAGAACTTAAACCGTATGGGTATCTTGCTACCCATGAATATCTTTCTAAGGTTAGATGTTCACATCTTTTTGTGTATGCCAAATGTCGTAAATAATGAAATTATCTTTGTTGTCATTTAAGGCAAGAAATTGATCGGATGCAAAGGGTTATCAAACGCGTGCATTCATGTTTATGCGATCTAAAATTGGCAATTGACGGTACCATTGTGATGAGTCCTGCGCTTAAGGAATCACTAGATGCAATGTACGATGCGCGTATACCAGAATCATGGATGAAGGTATGTGTAAAAGGAGAGGACAATTTGAATGAATGATTGTGTGAATGATATGGGGAGATTGAATGCGTTGGCGGTGTTTATGATATGGCATGTCTTTATTGGCTTTAACTCCACACAAATATATTTTTGACAGAAACACATATAAGTATACAGAGAGTATAACCTTTGTCTGCATTCGTACGTGTTCGGTGTTCCAAATTATGCAAAGTTATTTTGATTTGACGCGAAATACGCATAAATCCAGAGTTCTTAGGTGTAAATGATTGTGTTTTCTTTCAACTGTGCTTAGGTTGGCTTAAAGGATATTGTGGTGAATTGTGGATTGGTGTTGTTATTGTTCGTATTTTATTGTACACATCTTGTTATACAAGTTTAATTTAGATTTTCAAGAGTTTTCATAGAAGAAAATATTATATGAGAATTTAAATTAAATATTATTAATAGGACATGATTCAAAAAATTAGGAAATTAGGAATGAGCCGAGGAAGAGGTGGAAGGATGTCTATTAATATAGATTAAGATTGTATTCAAAGTCTTAAAATACAATATTAAAACCTATACCTAGATAATTAAGCATGCGTTTCATTTATTAATAATGAATTTTTAATCTTTGCTTTAACAACTGTTTCCCTTTTTATAAGAAGAATTTATTATCCACGTGCTTAAATATTGGCTAAACAAAATATCATGTTGTTGGTTAGCTTAAGAAGTGTTAAACGATTTCGATTGACCAGACATTTATCTGTCGAAGCAACAAAATATACATAAATTCAAACATCCAGGTGGATACATCCATTCATCCAACAAACTGTCTATTTATCCACCAATCCATCCAACCATCCCTTTAGACATCCACTCATTCTTTCATGATACACAAACATGCATACAAATATTTATTGGTTTTGTTCAGGTTTTTATCTGTTACGAGTATTTTATTTGTTTCCTTCTTTTTCTTGCTTATTCATTGTGTTTTCACGTTTATGTTGTTTTATGGGGTTTTCTCCTTACAATACTCTTAATTTTTCTTATTGTTGTTCTGGTGAAGAAGAAATAGATACAAATTTTCAACCAATTTGTACAAATGCCACTCATGTTTCGTCTGTTTTGCTGATTCTGTAGGACATTTGAGATACATTTGGCTTAAATACTTGCATTTATTCGGTCAAAAATAATTTAAGAATGATGTACGCCATAATTTGGTTTTGATGTGGTTAATATATAATTTTTGGGGAGAATTTTACTTAAACTGCTTAAGATTTATGATATAATATTTTTTATTGATTAATTTATGCAGCCTTTGTAGTTTTCCAGTTAATTAAGTAGAATTGTAGAGTATTGTGGTTTGATTGATCTTTTCAAGTTTACAGATCAAAGTGAAGAATTTTTTGTTTTTGTTTTTAATAGAGAATAAAATTTTTTATTTCTTTATTGATTTTCTCTAAATGAAAATGTTTCTTTTCTTTAGAATGCCATCATTAATCAAGTATTTTGCATAATTTGAAAGTAGACAAAAGCCGACACACAAAATGACTATTATGTATAATTTGAAGAGAAGAACATTTGTCAACCAATTTGTCTTAGTAGCAATTAGGCTTTGGGCAGAGATCCTTAAACAATTTTGGCATTTAAATCTTCATCGTCAAATGTTTGGATGATGAATGAATTATAGGAGGGAGGACCATAAGCGTAAAAGCCACTGGCTTAGGACATCATTCCTTATAGAATTTACTCGCCTGCGTTTAGTATTCTTCTTTGTTGTGTTGGCTCGTGCTTAAATCTAACAAAGCTGATAATTTTATGAAAACACAAACAAAAAAACCAAGAAATCTTTAAAGCAGATATTGTCCTTTGCAGATATCGTGGGAGTCGACAACGCTTGGCTTCTGGTACACAGAATTATTAGAGCGTAATGGACAATTTCGTACTTGGATTTCCACGGACAGACCGAAAGTAAGTTGTTTTAATTGTTTAATCAAAAACACACACATTTCTCCTTCTTACGTAATCTTTTTTAAAAAATACTCGCTGACTTTTATTTCTCTATTTTCCATTTTGTTTTCTTTTTTTTTATGATTTTCTCTTTTCATTTGTTTAATTTGTCACGCGCTCGTCTTGATGGGAAAAAGGTATTCTGGATGACAGGATTCTTTAATCCGCAAGGCTTTCTGACCGCCATGCGACAAGTGAGTGAAAATGTTGAAATTTTATATCTTTTATCTGTTGTTATTATTATGTTGTTGTCGTGGCCCTACGGGGAAATTCTTTATTTGTTTGTTCATCATTATCAACGACATCAACAGTTAACAAAAAAGTGAAAATAAAAATAATTATATAGTCTACATTAAAGAGTCTTTAACAGAACAGAAAAAATAATTAAACACGAAAATTCTCATATTTAATAACATGAAATTGTTGGAAAGAAAAATGTTCATTTATGTGTCATTCATGGGAAATTTTCGTAAGTAGTATAAAACACTTCAGGTTTTTCTGATTTTTAAACCACAGATAAAGAAAGTTTATATGTTTTAAAATTGTCATGCATACTTTTGGGGATGGGATGTATTTTATTTATTTATTAGAACTAAGATTATAATTACAAAGTATAACTTAGTATTTTATTTAATATGAGCAATAGCGACAGAGACCTTCAGCTCAGGGGAACCAAACTTGCCTTGGAACCAAACTTGCCTTGGGATGTCAGACCAGCGCACTAACCTCTGAGCCCACGAGCCAGTCAACGGACATGGAATATTTTATTCTTATATTCAACCAAGAATGCCGGTTCTCTTGCCGGCATGTTACATAGAAGTTAATACCCTTTAACATTTTCTAATTTTGATTTTGATGTGATGCCACATTCAGTTAGATTTAAGTTTAAAATTCTATGCAGGATTTTGTTTGCTTTTCCTCTTATACTCATAGTTATTTTTGATCTTTCAACTATAGTAAAAGCAACACCAGGCGGCCTTTCACTGCATGCAACAGTTTATTATGAAATACTGAAAGTCGCGTCTCTTAGGAGTTGTTGGAGCCAGTTATTGCTTAAACGCATCACGTGGGGCAGCTTGCTGAATCGTGCGAAAAATATTTAATTGCGTTGACCTTCGACAAACTGAAATCGAGTGAGCAGGTGTCAATTGATAACAGTCATTGAATGCTAAGTAGATAATGCCAGAGGGTTGATAAACAGAAGCAGGCGAAAGGAAGTCAGATGAAGCCAGAGAGTTGATAAACAGAAGCAGGAAAAAAAAGGAATTTGGGTCAAGTCAAGTTGGTTACAATCAGTTGCCTAAAAGTTAGGGTCACTTTCAATTTTGTTAATATTGAAGTTGATGATAAGAAAATTTAATAATTGAAAAGAAAATTGTTATCCTTTGCATATTATACTACTTACTATCTTTCAAGCATATGAATGAAACTGCTTAATTAAAAATTGTGTCGTTTATATTTCTGTATCTTTTATAAATGGCTTTTGTTACTTCTCAACTGACTGACTGTTTGGCTTCCTGTTTGAATGTTGAAACAACCAACTTTCATTGACATTCCTTAACGTGAACGTAATGCTATTAAATATATTTGTAACTTCGTAAACGAAATTGTCAGGAGGTAACACGAGCACACAAAGGTTGGGCGCTCGACTCGGTTGTACTACAGAATCAAATAACACGCTACAACAAAGAGGACATCACTGAGTATCCTACTGAGGGTGTCTATGTGAGTGGACTATTTCTTGAAGGTAAGTGGTAACAAATATTGCAGCTCCCAATTCTCTTACAAAGTTAGCACATACTGCCTTCCTGCCTTCCTGCCTCCCAGTATCCCTGTGCTCCTCTCTCTATGTGTCTGTGTTGCCTTTGACTTGTTTTTTCATTCTACAATATATTCTTTTTTTTTTGTTGTGTTGGCAAATAATGTATCATTATTTGTTTTATGTATTTCCTTTGTGGTTTGCTAAATGTGAGAATATTGTGTGTGAACACATGTTTCTGTCTACATTGCCCTCGTTAAAAGACACAACACTATTTTGGTTTGGTTGCCCCTTTTTACTTTTTGAGGATTTGTCAGGTGAAACGAATTCAAAGCCTTTTCTATAATTTTTCTCGTGCATTGATCCATGAAATCTGAAGGAGAAAAAGGATGAATTATTCTTAGGCTGGAATTTTGTATACTGTGATATTATCGTTCTTTTTTTTAAAGTTTATTGAAGCGTTCAATTTGGTTTTCTATTTGAACTTTTGAATTGAAAATTATTTAGAATTGAAGTGCAACCACCAACCTTCAGGCGATCTTTCCTATTACTGAGAATTCTATTTTTAGTTTGTCTAGCAGACCTTTAAAAATTACTCATGATGAGAGTTGGAAAACACCTCGGTATTTCAAAGACACATAACATTGATAAGATTATTGCTACCAATGGTTCTTAATGCAAAAGTAACAGTAAACAAAACTAATATCACTCACTTAAAGAGCATTAAATAACACTTCAATCAAGTGTCATTAAATTGCGACTTAAAAATTGGTTATTGGTTCTAATTGATGTAATAGATAATTGGTGAGTTAAGATTTGTGTATAAAAGACAATTCGCATTCCGAAATCGATATCACTTGCAACTGTGCAATTACAGCAATCATAGCAAAATAATCGATATGAAGATTGTATTACTTGCCTTTTTTGGTGCCTTGTTAGTTTGTACTGAGACTCGACCACAAAACAGGTATGAGTTAAGCCCAAATGGACCGGTTATTCGTGTAGAAATCTTTGGATTATGGGATCGAGAAAGTAACCCATCTGGAAGCAAACCTGGTGGAGAAGATCGCCCTGAGAATAACAGCCCTGGAAATAAACCTGGTGACAATGGCCAAGGAGATGAAGGACGCCCTGATAGCAACCATCATGGAAACAAACCCGACGAACATGGCCGACCAGGTAACAATATTCAAGACCGTCCCGAGAATAACCGTCCTGGAAATAAACCTGGTGACAATGATAATGGTTATGAAAGTCGTCCTGAAAACAACCGACCTGGCAACAATGCTGAAGATCGCCCTGAAAACAACCGCCCTGAAAATAAACCTAATGAGGATCATCAAGACCGCCCTGAAAACAGCCACGACGGTAATAATGATCAAGGACGTCCCGAGACTAACCGTCCAGGAAATAAACCTGGTGACAAGGATCAAGGAGATGAAAGACGCCCTGAAAGCAACCATCATGGAAACAAACACGAAGAACATGGCCGACCAGGTAACAATATTCAAGGACGTCCCGAGAATAACCGTCCTGGAAATAAACCTGGTGACAATGATCATGGTGATGAAAGTCGTCCTGAAAGCAACCGACCTAGCAACAATGATCAAGATCGCCCTGAGAACAACCGCCCTGGAAATAAACCTGATGAGGATCATCAAGACCGCCCTGAAAACAGCCACGACGGTAATAATGATCAAGGACGTCCCGAGACTAACCGTCCAGGAAATAAACCTGGTGACAAGGATCAAGGAGATGAAAGACGCCCTGAAAGCAACCATCATGGAAACAAACACGAAGAACATGGCCGACCAGGTAACAATATTCAAGGACGTCCCGAGAATAACCGTCCTGGAAATAAACCTGGTGACAATGATCATGGTGATGAAAGTCGTCCTGAAAGCAACCGACCTGACAATAATGATCAAGATCGCCCTGAGAACAACCGCCCTGGAAATAAACCTGATGAGAATCATCAAGACCGCCCTGAAAACAACCACCACGGTAATAATGATCAAGGACGTCCCGAGAATAATCGACCTGGAAATAAACCCGGTGAACAAGATCGCCCTGGACGTCCTGGAAATGATGAAAGTTCTGAGCTAGATGAGTCCCGAATCCAGCAGATTTATCACCTTCTTCGCAGCCACCTTAAACATCATGCTAAAGACCAAAATTAAATTTTGTGTTTTCAAAAGATTTTTATTGTAATAAATTCATAAAGAAAATTACACTTAAATTCTGGTTTATTCTGAAAAAAAACAAAAAACAAAAATGTGGGTGTTGTAGAACTTGTGCGCCATTAAGTGTTCACCTACAGGAAAATTTATCTTGTTATTTATTTGGTCCTTATATATATCAGATAGGCATACCAATAAGTTGTGTCACCATAACATTAATGTAGCAATAAAGCAAGGAAGTTAGGCGCCTTTGAAGGTTTTATGTCTCAGATCTTCCACATCATTATATATAAAAGCCGAGTGTACGAAAATTTGTGACTCTTAATCTCCTAAACGACAAGAGCAATTTTAATAAAATTTTTGTTTTACCTATGGGGTCATCAAGATGGACCCGGTAGGTGGCGCTGTGTTTGAGATATAAGCATTTTTTTACCAAAATTTTAAAATTTATTTTTCTAGCGCTCACTATACTAAACCGATTTTAATAATTTTCAATAAAATAATAAACAAATGCTAATAAAAAGAATTGCATACATATTTTTTTCAGTTTTTATATTTTAATATAATTTTTTTGAGTATTAAATTTTTTGAAAACTACTGCAAGACCAAGCATAATGCTTTTAGTGCTTTGCCTGTTGCTATTGTTATATTTTTCTTCTCTGAGTACGCACTTTTTGCTATGGACAAGAAGGAGGCAGTGTATGTTCGCTTCGTTTGTGTTTCGTGTTTGAGGATCAACTTTGGTTTGTTGATAATGGAAGTGGGAGGGTCGCGGGGTAGTCGTTTACCAAAAACCAAAATGTGTTCTGCCGAACAAATTACAGAGCAAATAAATAAATAAAATAAGAGTATTAAAAAAAAAATGCTGCCCATGTAGTGCCGTATACAAGATAGAAATGAGTCGTCTTAAATGAAGAATTGGAAAGATGTAGATGTATGCATATGATTGATTATTCTGAACAAACGGACGACCGCATAAAAATTCCAAGGACTTACCAATTGAACAACAATGCATACCTTCCTTGGCCTTGTCCTCAGTTGTTATAAGCGTCCTCTAATTTATTCAAACATTGCGCAGAATTTGAAATTCTTTTGAAAAACTCAAAGAAATCAACTACTTTATAAAAAAAAATTAATTAATCTTAGACGTTTGCCACAGATGTCTTGATTGCTTTTAAATATGTGTCTATGCAAAATTTTATCCACCAATTCTCATCTTTTGCGGTGGATTTACTGATTTTTTTTATTGCTTGTAAAAAAAAAGTATTCAGAATATTAACACATAAAATACTTGGCGATTCTATGCTTGGTTGACATGACATAATTTTTATGTTATAAAATGAGATGCAAGAGAATAACAAGTTTTGATTTCTTAATGTATTAGAAATTTAACGCTGATTTGTCAGACATTGGAAACTCCCATCCAATATTTGTAAGTGTGGGAAATTTTAAATGCATATTAATAGTTTGATAAGGTAACTCGCGCTATGAAAGACTTCCTATTCTGGATTGAAGTCGTTTATTTAAAGATACTTCAGATAATTACCTCTTGACATATGCAAGTGATTTACTTTAATTGATTTGAGTATAAAAAGAAGTGACAATTTGTATTCGAAATCAGTCATTTACTTGGTAAAATGAAAATTCTAACCTTCGCTGCATTTACAACTTTGGTAGTCTTGGGGTCAGCTAGACCAAAAGCAGATCAACAACATGTACCAGTCAAACCATTAATTTGGCTGGATATTTTTGATCAACTGGACAACACACAACAACATCTTGATAGTTATAACTATGTGGATGAAAGTGAGAGTATTATTGAGGATCAGTTAAATCATAAGCGTCCTCCACCTCCATCAAGCGAAGAGGGATATGGTGAAGAGCCACCAAGTCCACCTTCAAAACGTCCACCAAGGCCAACTCCACCATCAAGTGAAGAAGATGGATCCGACGAACGTCCACGTCCTCCTTCGAACCGTCCACCAAGGCCAACTCGACCATCAAGTGGAGAGGATGGATCAGAAGAACGCCCACGTCCACCTTCAAAACGTCCACCACGACCAACTCCACCATCAAGCGAAGAAGAAGTTGTCGAGGAGAGACAACGTTCACAAAGACCAACGCCACCGTCCAGCGGAGAGAATGAATCTGAAGAGCGTCCACGTCCTCTTTCGAACCGTCCACCAAGGCCAATTCCACCATTAAGTGGAGAAGATGGATCAGAAGAGCGCCCCCGTCCACCTTCAAAACGCCCACCAAGGCCAACACCACCATCAAGTGAAGAGGATGGATCAGAAGAGCGCCCCCGTCCTCCTTCAAAACGTTCACCAAGGCCAACACCACCATCAAGTGAAGAGGATGGATCAGAAGAGCGTCCTCGTCCTCCTTCAAAACGTCCACCAAGGCCAACACCACCATCAAGTGGAGAGGATGGATCAGAAGAACGTCCACGTCCACCTTCGAATCGTCCACCAAGGCCAACTCCACCATCAAGTGGGGAGAATGGATCAGAAGAGCGTCCACGTCCTCCTTCGAACCGTCCATCAAGGCCTACACCACCATCAAGTGGAGAGGATGGATCAGAAGAACGCCCACGTACGCCTTCAAAACGTCCACCACGACCAACTCCACCATCAAGCGAAGAAGAAGTTGTCGAGGAGAGACAACGTTCACCAAGACCAACGCCACCGTCCAGTGGAGAGAATGAATCTGAAGAGCGCCCACGTCCTCCTTCAAAACGTCCACCAAGGCCAACACCACCATCAAGTGAAGAGGATGGATCAGAAGAACGTCCACGTCCTCCTTCGAATCGTCCACCAAGGCCAACTCCACCATCAAGTGGGGAGAATGGATCAGAAGAGCGTCCACGTCCTCCTTCGAACCGTCCATCAAGGCCTACACCACCATCAAGTGGAGAGGATGGATCAGAAGAACGCCCACGTACGCCTTCAAAACGTCCACCACGACCAACTCCACCATCAAGCGAAGAAGAAGTTGTCGAGGAGAGACAACGTTCACCAAGACCAACGCCACCGTCCAGCGGAGAGAATGAATCTGAAAAGCGCCCACGTCCTCCTTCAAAACGTCCACCAAAGCCAACACCACCATCAAGTGGGGAGAATGGATCAGAAGAGCGTCCACGTCCTCCTTCAAAGCGTCCACCACGACCAACTCCACCCTCCGAGGAATAAAACCACATCGGAGAGTCGTATTTTGAACAATAAAATCATTCATTATGCAAAATTATGATACAAATTTTAAAAACAGATGCATTTTCCTTCCAGTTTTTGCTCATTATTATTGAAATAAACTCGATTTCATAAAGAAAATTATACTTAAATTCTGGTTTATTCTGCGAGAGCAAAAAAAGAAACAAACAACAATGTCGGTATTGTAGAACTTGTGCGCCATTGAATGCTCACCTTCAGGAAAATTTATCTTTTTATTTATTTGGTCCTTAAATATATCAGTCTCTTACTCTTCGTACTATTGTATAACAAGTGCTATTTGGTATGTGAGCAATTTCCAACTCCATAAAGACCTCAAAGTACCATTTGTTAAGTATGAATACCAAAAATGTCAGATAGGCATACCAATAAGTTGTATAACCATAACATGGTGTAATAAGGCTTCTAGAAAAAGGCAAGGAAGTTAGGCACCTTTAAAGGTTTCATGTCTCAGATCTTCCCCATCTTTATTTATTTATAAGTGTACGAAATTTTGTGACTCGGCTAGACCAATTTTGATAATTTTTTTTGTTTTACCTATGGGGTCACAAAGATGGCTTATGCTTCAGTTGGACCCGGTAGGTGGCGCTGTGTTTGAGATAAAAGCATTTTTTACCAAATTTTTAAAATTTATTTTTCTAGCGCTTACTATACTAAACCGATTTTAATAATTGTCTTTAAAATACATTTTTTTTTTCAGTTTTTACTGTTTAATATAATATTTTTAAGTTTTACGTTTTTTGAAAACTACTGCAAGACCAAGCATAATGCTTTTAATGCTTTGGTTGTTGCTATTGTTGTATTTTTGCGCTCTTAGTTTTTGCATTTTATGTTCATTTAAAGTGGACAAGAAGGCGGCAGTGTATGTTCGCTTCGTTGGTGTTTCGTGTTTGAGGATCAACTTTGGTTTGTTGATAATGGAAGTGGGAGGGTCGCGGGGTAGTCATGTACCAAAAACCAAAATATGTTCTGCCGAACAATTTACAGAGCAAATAAAATTATAAGAGTATTAAAAAAAATATGCTGCCCATGTAGTGCCGTATACAAGATAGAAATGAGTCGTCTTAAATGAAGAATTGGAAAGATGTAGATGTATGCATATGATTGATTATTCTGAACAAACGGACGACCGCATAAAAATTCCAAGGACTTACCAATTGAACAACAATGCATACCTTCCTTGGCCTTGTCCTCAGTTGTTATAAGTAGCGTCCTCTAATTTATTCAAACATTGCGCAGAATTTGAAATTCTTTTGAAAAACTCAAAGAAATCAACTACTTTATAAAAAAAAATTAATTAATCTTAGACGTTTGCCACAGATGTCTTGATTGCCTTTAAATATGTGTCTATGCAAAATTTTATCCACCAATTCCCATCTTTTGCGGTGGATTTACTGATTTTTTTATTGCTTGTAAAAAAAAAAGTATTCAGAATATTAACACATAAAATACTTGGCGATTCTATGCTTGGTTGACATGACATAACATAATTTTTATGTCATGTCAAATGCATTGTCCATTCAAAAACAAAAAATAGACTTCTTTGAATTTTGACAACTGAAATCTCACCAACAAAAATACTATCAAGTTATTGCTGCTATAGTCCAAACTTTCTTTATTCTTTTTAAAATGTTAAATTTAAAGAGAGAGATCTTGATATTAGAAATAAAATGAGATGTAAGAGAATAACAAGTTTGTACTCTTTTGATTTCTTAATGTATTAGAAATTTAACGCTGATTTGTCAGACATTGGAAACTCCCATCCAATATTTGTAAGTGTGGGAAATTTTAAATGCATATTAATAGTTTGATAAGGTAACTCGCGCTATGAAAGACTTCCTATTCTGGATTGAAGTCGTTTATTTAAAGATACTTCAGATAATTACCTCTTGACATATGCAAGTGATTTACTTTAATTGATTTGAGTATAAAAAGAAGTGACAATTTGTATTCGAAATCAGTCATTTACTTGGTAAAATGAAAATTCTAACCTTCGCTGCATTTACAACTTTGGTAGTCTTGGGGTCAGCTAGGCCAAAAGCAGATCAACAACATGTACCAGTCAAACCATTAATTTGGCTGGATATTTTTGATCAACTGGACAACACACAACAACATCTTGATAGTTATAACTATGTGGATGAAAGTGAGAGTATTATTGAGGATCAGTTAAATCATAAGCGTCCTCCACCTCCATCAAGCGAAGAGGGATCTGGTGAAGAGCCACCAAGTCCACCTTCAAAACGTCCACCAAGGCCAACTCCACCATCAAGTGGAGAGGATGGATCAGAAGAGCGTCCACGTTCTCCTTCGAACCGTCCACCAAGGCCAACTCGACCATCAAGTGGAGAGGATGGATCAGAAGAACGCCCACGTCCACCTTCAAAACGTCCACCACGACCAACTCCACCATCAAGCGAAGAAGAAGTTGCCGAGCAGAGACAACGTTCACCAAGACCAACGCCACCGTCCAGCGGAGAGAATGAATCTGAAGAGCGTCCACGTCCTCCTTCGAACCGTCCACCAAGGCCAATTCCACCTTAAGTGGAGAAGATGGATCAGAAGAGCGTCCACGTCCTCCTTCGAATCGTCCACCAAGGCCAACAGCACCATCAAGTGGAGAAGATGGATCAGAAGAACGCCCACATCCGCCTTCAAAACGTCCACCACGACCAACTCCACCATCAAGCGAAGAAGAAGTTGTCGAGGAGAGACAACGTTCACCAAGACCAACGCCACCGTCCAGCGGAGAGAATGAATCTGAAGAGCGTCCACGCCCTCCTTCAAAACGTCCACCAAGGCCAACACCACCATCAAGTGGAGAAGATGGGTCAGAAGAGCGTCCACGTCCTCCTTCAAAACGTCCACCAAGGCCAACACCACCATCAAGTGGAGAGGATGGATCAGAAGAGCGTCCACGTCCTCCTTCGAACCGTCCACCAAGGCCAACACCGCCATCAAGTGGAGAGGATGGATCAGAAGAACGCCCACGTCCGCCTTCAAAACGTCCACCACGACCAACTCCACCATCAAGCGAAGAAGAAGTTGTCGAGGAGAGACAACGTTCACCAAGACCAACGCCACCGTCCAGCGGAGAGAATGAATCTGAAGAGCGTCCACGCCCTCCTTCAAAACGTCCACCAAGGCCAACACCACCATCAAGTGGAGAAGATGGATCTGAGGAGCGCCCTCGTCCTCCTTCGAATCGTCCACCAAGGCCAACACCACCATCAAGTGGAGAGGATGGATCAGAAGAGCGCCCCCGTCCTCCTTCAAAACGTCCACCAAGGCCAACACCACCATCAAGTGGAGAGGATGGATCAGAAGAGCGTCCACGTCCTCCTTCGAATCGTCCACCAAGGCCAACACCACCATCAAGTGGAGAAGAAGGATCAGAAGAGCGTCCACGTCCACCTTCAAAGCGTCCACCACGACCAACTCCACCCTCTGAGGAATAAAACCACTTCGAAGAGTCGGTTTTTGAACAATGAAATCATTCATTATGCAAAATTATGATTCAAATTTTAAACAGATGCAAATGTCATTAGTGTATCGATTGCAATTTCCTTCCAGTTTTTGCTCATTAATATCGAAATACACTCGATTTCAATAGGAATTTCTTTAAAATTTGAACTAAACGTGACATTATTTAAAAATTACAAGAATTCTATAGGCCAAAAATCAATGGTTTTTCTTTCATTTAGTTCGTAGTCATTTTGAATGAGCTTTAACACTTAAGTTCATACATTGACACATGAACACACACTCATACAATTTTAATTATAGAAGGACATGCTCCTGTTGTACTTTCATTAGAGTCTCCACAAATGAAGCCATTAAATGTTATTCGTATGGCATTGCGTATACTTAACCGTATTACGGATACGGCGCGTGGCCAGATTTATCACCCTTTTTTATGTACCTATATGTATTTGTTTTTTATTTTTGTGTTGTTGCTTACACATTTGGAAAGTCATTATCAATGTGGGAATATGTGCAAAGGTGTCGCCTCATTTGATGGTATGAAAGGAAGCCGGTTAGGCGTCGTTAAGCAAACATAAAAGTGATTTTGGTTTCGGCTTTAGATTTGAGGTTTTTTCATGTGCAACTTGTATTTTCTATACTTAAATTGACTTGGCTCTCGGCTTGGTTGGGCTTAGTACTTTTGCTTGTTTTCTTGCCTTCATTGCTTAAAGCATTCAAGTAAAAAATGTTGTGTCGCCTTTGTGTTGTTCACTTTATGATTATAGCGTTGCCTAAGGGCCAAAAACGAATATGTACTATAAAATATAGTATAGTATACAATATATAAAAAAGATATCCAGGACCTCAAGTGTTTCAATTTCACATAGTTTGACTATTTTGACATTTACACATATGTTACTAAATATTAAGTTAAATTTCCCTATTCACTTTTATAATATTTGACCAAATCATTTAACTTACTAACCATTTACTATTTCTTGTGTTGTCTTCCTTTTTCACTTCATAACCACAGGTGCCTCCTTGGATCGTCGTAGCGGCAAATTGATTGAGTCGAAAATGAAGGTACTTTATGAGCAAATGCCTGTCATTTATATCTATGCTATTAATACAACCGCCGGCAAGGATCCCAAGCTCTATGAGTGCCCGATTTATCGCAAGCCACAACGTACAGACCTTAAATATGTGGGCTCCATTGATTTCGAGACCGACTTTAATCCAAAGCATTGGACTCTACGGGGTGTTGCACTACTCTGTGACATCAAGTAAATGCTAATAAAATGGGAAGGGGACTTACTAGTTGCTAAGTGGGTTACGTGTTTTGTTTAGCAATATTATTGCTGTGATAAATTGTTAAGATTGTCATTGCCGATAATGGTGAACTCATATGGATATGGATAAGATATAATAAGGATATTATTTTGTATTTGTCAAGTTTGTGAGCATATGATTTATTAAGGGCAATTAATTGAAATTGAAGTGTGGGATGTGTCATGTTTGTTGTCTGTCGGAAACATATTGACATGTTTCTTTAGTCAATTTTGTTGATTTTGTTTGGTTATGGTATTGATGTTCTTTTTGTAGGAAATGTAAGTATACCTATATGTAGTTACCATGTAGTAATTCATGTTATTAAGTTGTAGTTTTAGTTGAAATTGTTATTGCTTTCTTTAGTAATAGGTATCAATTGAATATAATTGATGGAATAAAGATACTCAATAGATGGATTTTATTTATTTCATTTGATATATCTTAAAGTGATTGAAAGAGTGGATTCTAAAAAGAGCTAAAATTAATGAGGTGAAAAAAGCTATTATTTAAATATAAAAGGTTATGACTTTTTGCACAACTCAACAGCAACAATTACCACTGTTTATATAAAAGTAAGTATACGAAACAAATTGTAACTTCTCACTAGAAAAGATGACTGGCTTATGTCTTAAAATTCATTAAGTATTAAATATATGTTAGTGAATTTAAAGAATTAGTACTTGTTTATTGATACTTGTCAGTTTAAATGATTTTGTTTCCTGATACGTTTGTAGATGAAGTATGAGCTTAGGATAAAACAATTATTTTCGAGCAGCTCTCAATAACACAGACACTCTAAGCCTCAAAATAAAAGCCGCCAAGCAGTAGAAAGAAAACGGATATTAAAGGAAAAAGCAACACCAGATTTTGGTACACGCTAAGGCAATAGCAAGCAGGAAGAATATTGGATATAAAATAACTAATAACAGATACTCTTGAACATTCATAAAACATCAATTGAGACACTGGGATGATATCATATCGTCATTAAAGACAAATTACTCATCCGCTATGTAAGAAAGAAGCGAAATGAATTATTATCCATACACGATTATGTACATTTTGTGAGGAAATTAAATATTTTTAATAATAAATATTTGCGTATATATGTTTTTTAATATTTATTTTTTTTTTTAGGAAATACATATACATAATTAAATATTTAATATATTTTATTTATTTATTTAATTAATATTTTCTTTTTTTGTATTTACATATAGAATTTTTTAATCATTCGTTTTTTTGTATTATTTTTTTTTTGTATGTTGTTTCATTTTAATTTTTTAATTTACATTAGCTTTTCGGATAAAGTTTCGAGTAACTTTTTACTGTTAAAGTAAATATTTTATTGATTTTTGATTAAAAAACATTTAATAATTTTTAACGTTTCTGCGATTTTTTACGAGTTTGAATTATTATTTTCGACTTTCGACACTTTTTGCACATTTACAAGGAAATAATGGAAAATATTGCTATTAATAAAAAATAATAAATACAAATAGTAATTTTGTAGTAAATAAAACAGCATTTGTCAAAGCATTTCGATAGTTTATTTAATGTACTTTAAAAAACTAATTTATAACATTTATTTATTTATGCGTGTTTAGATTTATGTTTATTTAAATTCATTTAATATTTTATTTTCTTTGAAAAAAGAAGAGAAGCTTTGCTATTTCTTTTCTGTATTTTTTTTTTTGTTTGATTTTCCTTTTTTTGTAATTTAGGAAAATTATTTTATTTATTTTTTTAGTTCAACAATCTCTTGCTTAGTATTTTTTGTACCATAGTTTTTAATTTTTTTTTTTTGTAATTTTTTAATTCACATGAAGAGTTTGCAACGGCAACATTTAATATTTTTATATATAAATATTTAAAATTTTTGTTTAATTTTTTTTTAAACATTTTTTTAAAACGTTTGAATATTTGTTTTTTGCTTTGGGTCAAAATAATACTGTAAGAACATAATTTTATGAGTTAATTTGGTTTTAGTTTTTATAATTTTATTTATACTTTTTAATTGATTTAACCTCTTACATGTGTATGTGCTTTGGCAATTACCTTTGACATGTTTGACATTGTCAATGGTGTTTTGATGCCTTTAAGATCGAACGAATGAATTGATGAAAATTGATTCTTTCTCTTGGTTTATATTTTTTGAGATTAATTCTTTTTTTTATAATTTATAGAATTGTTTTTAACATTTATAAAGAAGCTTCACCTATTAAGTTATGTTTAAAGATTTTTCTTAATTTTTTTATCTTTTTATTTATCGGTTTTTTTAAATAATAAAAAAAAATAATTTAATCAATATTTATAGCATGGAGACTGTTTTAAACATATTCTGGCTTATATCCGCCCGCGGATAAATATTTGGAAATTATTTAAAGATATAAGAAAATAATAAAAAGACAATTAAAAATAAATTTGATTGGTTTTGTTGCAAATTATTAAAATTTTCTTATATAAAACATTCATTAAATTTATATAACAATAGAAATTATATCAGAGCAAATTAAAAGTTGAAACACAATAAACAAATATACTTCTATACTTGAGTTTTTCTAACTTTGCATTTCATTGCATAATATTTTTTTTTTTCTTTATAGTATATCATCGAGAGCTTCTTCATGTTTCAATAGTATGAGAGAATGCTAGAGAATAGTAATAAGAATGGTAAGTAGTAGTAGTAGTCATAGTAGTCGCAGAGGTATGTGGAGTTTCAGTGTAGGAACCGTCGTTATAAAGAGTCAATGCCTTCAACTTCATCATATTCATCTTTGCTTCTTAAAAGTATCTTCTTTGAAGTATTTCTTCTTTTTTTTAGTGTAAGTTTTCTGTTTTTGTGTGAGCTCATATATCGAATGTTGTTACTAATTAGTTTGGAAAATGTTTGTTACGCAAACGTTGTAAGTAGTACAAGCCATTGCCATCATCATCAATATCATCAGATGATGAAGCAGCAGCAGAGGATTCATCATTTATAAGAGTATTGGCAACAGTATCAGTGTCCTCAGCATAAGTGTAATCAGTGTTGGCATTAGTATGGTCCATAACATTTTGAGGCCAGTTAAAGTCATTAGTAACGCCTGCTGGACCAAATATACCGCCTGTTGCTGCTGTTCCATGCCGGACACCAGCAACAGTTGATGTTTTTCCTAATGTTTCTGCTCCTGCTGCTGCTGTTGATGTTGCTACTGTTGATCCTCCTTTTGCTTTTGCACTAAGTTTTTCATGATTTGTTTCGCTTGCAATCTCATTTCCGTTTGACTGATGTTCTTCATGTTGTTGCTGTTTTGTTATAACGTTAAATTGGCCAAGATTCTGTTGGGATTTCTTTGCTGCGTCTTTGAGCATATCATTGAGTATTGCAGTTGCATGACGATTCTGCAGATGTTGTTGTCGTTGACGTTGTTGTTGCAACTGTTGCTCTGGCATTTCATATTGGGCACGTCTTTGCTGTTGCAGAAAATCATAGAAATTCGTTGATGGAGGCGTTGCAGGCGCTCGTTGTTGCTGCTGTACAAATCCATTCCAAACCAACTGTCTGGGGAAATGTTGCTGCATCAACTCCTGTTGTTCTTGCTCCTGCTGCCGTTCTCGTTGCTGTTGTTGTTGTTGTTGTTGATAGTATCTTGTAGCCAACATACGTTTACCAACGTTCTTCAATATGGCACGATTCAATTCAACCTGCGTCCAAACGAGAAGAGAAACAATTTACCGGAAATGAATAAAAATTATTAAAAGTTGAATTTATACAAGAAAAAAAAAAGAGAAATTTTACAGGAAATTAATAAAAATTATAATTATTACAATATTATTTCTCTTAAGGTTGAAATTTATTTTTATACCCTTCATGCAGTGAATATACTTAGTAGTAGTAGTCATGAAGTTTTGTAACAGACAGAAAGAAGGAAACATCGGAGACCACAAAAAGTATATACAATACTTGTTTATTCTTGACCAGATCGACGAGATGAGTTGGTTAAGCCATGTTCGTCTGTTCGGCTGATCATCTGTATATATGCAAACTAGTTCCTCAGTTTTTGAGCTATCTGAATTTTAATGGTGGGTTTGTATGGGAGGTAATCCTCCTAGTTGGTCGATTTGGCTGATTCCAACAAATGTACCGTGCCTATATCAAAACCTTTAACTGTCTAAATTTCAGTTCCATAGAACAAGAATCAAAATAGTTTTTCTAATGAGAACATAAATTTTAATGGGGTTTTGTATGGGATGTACCCTCCCTAAAGATCCGATCAAACTGAAATTTCGATAATATTAGTTTTTGATGTATAGCCACCAACCATCAAAATTTCAAGATCGTGGGATTAATGGATCGTATAGCTGCCATACAAACCAAAATGTTTCTTGTATGGGGACACCTTTAAGTTTTTGAAAACATTTTATTTTTAGTATTTGTTGCCGATGCTGGAATAGAACTACACATTCTGTGAAAATTTCAACTCTCTAGCTATTGCAGTTTATGAGTTTGGTTCCATTTAATTCAAAGTTTATTTTCTTTTTTTCAAAGCTATTAAATAAAAATTGGATTTTTAAAAAAGTTTTTTACTAACAATTTATTTTTATAATCTAGTTTAAGTTTTAGTTAAATCATCAGACTGGCGTGTTGGCCCAGAGGTTAGTGCGCTGGCTGACATCCCAAGAGTCGCGGGTTCGATTCCCGCTCAAGGCAAGTCTGGTCCTGCACTTTTCTAATTTTCTCCTTTCCTTCTTAACTTTCCCCTGAGCTGAAGGCCTGTGTCGCTATTGCTCATATTAAAAAAAATACTAGGTTATAATTTGTAATTATAATCTTAGTTCTAATAAAAAAAAAAAAAAAAAAAAGTTAAATCATCATATTTGCACGGTCGCGTGTCTGTTAATTCACTACAATCTACATAGTTCTTCTAGAAGGAGATCTTCTTCCGTATTTCATTGACAAAATTATCTGAGCACAAAAAATTATTAATTCTAAAAACTAACAATCAAAAAGGTTCGACAAAGATGACACTTGCTCCTCAAAGTTTTCCATGTTTTAACCTTAATTTGAAGCATATAATTTAGTATAAGTCATGACATTTCATTTAAGTTCATATCTAAATAAGTTCCCATAATAAGCATGTTTTATTAAACACCATTAAGTCAATAGTTTCATTCTCTGCACCCACACATAACAGCCTAAAAGTAAACTTTTATATCTAGCATTTTCAACAATAAACATTTTTAAACTTTACTTTTTTTTAAATCAAAAATAAAACAAAAAATGTCTCATGGGAATTTTTCTAAAAATAATTAACTTATTTCCTGACCCTTTAGAGATAAAGAACACAAACACTCACACATTAAGACAAACTCCTAATCAAGGAATAAAGTTTGTTGATATTTATTTATATTGTAAACTAATCATTTTGGTAATTCCATTTGTGTTTTTCCCTCTCAACACATGTGTAAGACAAGTAATTAATCTTTGTTCGTCGATGTTCTTACTCTGATAACATGGTAAAGTGATACTTCATATCAAAGTCATGTATACAAGTTCACAAATATGTAAGTCATACCCATTTAGTCTACTACTGTAGCGAAAGTAAGTATTGTATATTTGTTTTATGAAGAGTGAATGCTACTCATGACGTTTATTTGTTCTGTTTACAACTTGCAGACGAGTTTTGTTTCTTCGTATCTTTTAATTGTCTATTTGTTTTAAGCTTTATTATAAAAGGTCTGCGTCAATGGAGAAATCATCAGTTGTCTGTGAGCCTTGTGATGAAATTGACAATTTTAACTGTTTTTGCCACTTTGTTGGTTTTGGCTGCAGCCAAACCACATGAGGATGGTGGCCGACGACCAGGTATAGGCGGCATTATAGGACAACGTTGGCCACGTGCAGATGATTCATCCGAAGAGCAGGCAATTTGGGAGCCAAGGCCACCAGCAGGCCAGGGTGAACGTCCAGGTCAACGTCCTTCGAATTCTGATGAAGATGATTCAAACTCAGGAAGCTCGGAAGAGAAACAGCGCCCAAGACCACGACCACCAAATTCCAATGAGAATTCATCCGAAGAGAGACCACCACAAGGCAGGCCACCACACGGCGGACCACCAGAAGGTGGCAGGCCACCACACGGCAAACCACCAGGTACCCGTCCCCCACCACCACGAACTACATCCGCCCCTCCAGAATCTTCAGTGGTACCTGAATCTACCACTGTCGTGGGCACAACACCTGAACCAGACACAACACCTGAATCAGACACAACACCTGAATCAGATACAACACCTGAACAAGAAACAACATCTGAATCAGATACAACACCTGAACAAGAAACAACATCTGAACCAGATACAACACCTGAACCAGACACAACATCCACAACAGAGTCTCAGGAAACTACAACAGAAGCAGTAGAGACATCTACTGCAGAGCCCACAGAAAGTTCTACTGCAATTGAGTGAAAAATCTCCCAAATATGAGAAGTCTTAACCTTTTTGAACAAATTCAATATTCATCAAAAGCAATGAAATAATAATAAGAATAGTAAAAGATATAAAAATAAAATCTTTAATACAAATAGAAAAACATAATAATTTTTTACATTCCAATAATTTGATAACATCATTCCAGTTAACAATAATTGTTCATTGTAAAGTGAAAAAGAAAATGACAATGATTAAATTTTGTTATTCATCAGTTATGATAAATAAACCATTCTATCTAAATAGAAAGGTTTTTTGAAGATTTTCATGCTTGAAAAAGAAATTTTACAAAAGAGATTTTCATTTTTTGTTAAGCGAATGAAGTTGAACTCTTTACAAGTAAATTTTCTTACTGTGCGTCTGCCTTTATTTAAACAAAACAATATACCTACGTAGATAACCATTGAATGACTAAAGACAAATATATAATATGTATGGTATATGTTTGTATAAAGATAGACAGATACTTATCTATCTGTCTATCTATATTACAAAGTATTGACATGTTTGCAAAGCATTCAACAGATGTTGTTTTCTGTTTCTTTTGTTGTATTTTGGATTTTCTCGACTATGACAAATCCTTTGGTATTTTTCGTTTATAAAATATGACTGCCAATGTATGAGTAAATAAGTCTGTGAGTGAATGAAATCCTATGGAATCTTCAACATGAAATATAAGTTTGATGTTCTCTGATTTCTATTTACCCAATTTCGATTTTTCTTATTTTTGGTTTTCATATGAATAAATTTATGTGTATTTACTTTTAATATGCCATTGGCAAAAATGCAGATTTCCAGACTGAACTAAAGGAACTTCTTTTTGTCCCCAATATTTTTCTTTGTTTACTTTTATTTTACCAAAGGAATTTTGTTCTCTCTTTAAACTATTGAATTATAATTGCGTTGACAACTTTCGGTAGAGAAATGTCTTTCAGTGATTGATATTCAAATGTATATATAAAGATAAATATTCTGTGTTCACTACAATATACAAATACATATACGCTTAAATATATTAAGATTCAATGAATTACACCTTAAAGCAGAATAATACCTTTTAGAGATAGATGTTGGATGGAAATCTATATATAAGTGTAGTTTCTTATGATGTTTAATATAAAGGTAGGCATAGACAACCAATATGCATGACAAATTTGCATGGTTTGTTACGCATTTCAAAGTCTGTGGCGTCATAGTCAAACAGATTGATGGGTCTTGATAATTTCATAAACTTTTGATTCAAAAAAGGCTATGCTGAACAATAAAAAGTAGTATATCATATTTGAAGTCAGTCCTAGCACAAAAGCCTTATACAGAACGAAGTATTTCAATGTCAATAGCCATTGAACCTTACTTAGTTAATAAGGAATCCTTATAATTCTGAAAGATAGAAAAATAGTAAGAAAGAGCTCATGAATAGTGAAAATTCCAAACCTTAGCAGATTTATTGGTTACGCATTTCCTTATTAGACTATGGTTCGAAACCTTACTCGCCACACATCGCTCTTAATAAACAAATTTTTTTTTAATATAAAGCAAACATGATTATAATATTCTTAACCTTTAAAATCTATAAAATTAACCACAAGAATTTATTTTTTCTAGTAACAAAAAAATTATAAAACTTTTGATTAAGTAATTTTCTTTTCATTTTCATTTTCTACTCAAACAGAAAATGAGTTTTCACTTTTTTAATTTGATGTGGTTTTAAACTATTTTGATTTAGAAAAAAAAAAAAAAAACACAGAGGAATATAAACTGGAATTGTAAGATTTTTGCCCTTTTTATATTTAGAAAGACAAAACAACCATTTTCAGTGAAAAGAAACTTTAATTGAAACAATACGAAATTTCAAGAAAAACTTTTTCCCTTTTTCCCTTTTTTCTATGATTTTTTAAATCTCATTTCATTTATTTGTGTTTTTATTTTTCATTTATTAAAAAATGTACATTTCTTTTTTTAGTGATGATTTCTTTTCTTTATGCTCTTTATTTTCTTTTTACTTGAAACTTTAAAACAACATAAACTCACCCACCCTTTGCTGTTTTTACCCACCCAAACACTTACTTACCTGTCTTGTATTTTCTTTCATTTGCCTTCGAGCAATTTCCAGCAATAGTCGCTGACGTAGCACATCCAACGGATTAACAATAGATAAAGAGGGTTTGTTCCGCTTCTCCAACATATAGTCATCCTGGGGATAGAAGGGAAAAAGAATATACATACTCGTCGTATACTTAGAACAATAGAGAGATGTTAGATGTTTAATATTAATGAATGAATTATTGACAGACACTTCAATATAATTTCTTGTAAATATTTAGTAATGCAATAGTTTTTCTAAATACTTTGTTATTGTTGATAAGAAAAATTTGAGAGATAGGCAACTGTTTAAATATTTTGAGTAATTATCTGTCTAAATATGGTGATATGCATTCAGTTATGGGTTTCTTAAGAATATATAAAAGTATATTATGATGTTCTAAATTTTAAGATATATTATTTAGAATTTGTTTAATCAGATATTAAGTAAATTAATTAATGGAAATACTTTTTAAGTTATCTTTCAGTCTTGTATAGTTTTTGATTATGCCAATTTCCTTACTTATTGTGATTTTTATGAAAGACGGAGTTGTCCACATCGAAAACAGTATTTATCAATATCAGCATTAGTTTAGATTAATTTTGTTCTGTTAAGCCTTGAAGATTGTTTTGTGAATTATTATAATTCTTAGTGGAGATTTATATGTGAGTAATTAGTTTAGTTAATACTTTTACTGTTCAAGTATAAGTTGTTTGTTGTGTAGCAATCTTAGTTGTCTGGGTAGAGTTGCATCTATGAAAGCCAGGTGCACTGTCAAGGGGACTATAAAGACTGACGTCTAATCAGGAGAAACAGATTACAGAATAGGAGGTAATACTAGTTTTGAAGGCGGGAACTGAAGCGGTTATCAGTGTCCCTGATTAGCCCCTTTTATTTTGCAATGATATCAGATGCAAATACTCGTATTGTTTGTAGCGATCAATGAGCTGATAACTTTCTTACATAGTTCTAATCTAAATATGTATTACACTTCTTTCTAATTTTCACTTTGCACTAGGTCATAATATTATATTTTTTAATCTAAGTTCTCTTCTTTTTCTTCTCAAAGATAATCATAATCGCCAAGATGATAAACTTCTTGAACTTAACAAATCCTAGACAGCTTTTATGATTTCTGAAGAAAAATATCTCTAACAAAATTGCATGACTTGGTATGATTTTCTTTTATCATATATAACAGATAATTATTTTAGGTTTTTTTTGAAAAATAACAATTCTCATGAATTATCTACCTGCTTACAAAATAATAAACAATTGAAATTAAGATAAGAAAAATTATTATTTTCTTTTATTTGTTTTTTTCCTTATTTTATATTTTTTATATATTTTATTAGGGTTCTGGACCCAAAGGGTACCAAAGGGAACACTATTGCAGAGACTTCGTTGTCCGTCCGTCCGTCCTTGGGTCATATCTCATGAACCGTGATAGGTAGAGAGTTGAAATTTTCACAGAATGTATAGTTCTATCCGGGCATCAGCCAAACAAATACTAAAATTGAACCATTTTTCAAAATTTAAAAGGGTCCCTATACAAGAAACATATTGTTTTTTATGGTAGCTATACGATCCAGTAATCCCACTATCTTGAAATTTGGGTAGTCGGTGGCTATACATCAGAAATTTATACTGTCGAAATTTTAGTTTGATCGAATTTCTAGGGAGGGTTACCTCCCATACAAACCAACCATTAAAATTCAGGTTCTATTTAGAAAAACTTTTTTGTCTTTTGGACTATTGAACTATAGACACAATAAGTTTTTAATATAGGTGCTGTAAATTTCTTGGAATCAGTAAAATCGGACCAATCTGGTACGGAACCCTGAGTCTGACTTGCACGTGGCCGATTATTTTATTTTTCCTTTTGTTTATTTTGTTAACTATCTCTTATGATATTAAGAATTAGTCACTGCAAAACCATAAAAATATTAAAAAAGGAAACAAAAATAATTAAGACTTTTTGTACATTTAACATTTACAGGGTGTGCACTGAGGGATTGTATTTAGGCGAAGTTGATATGAATAAATTTCTTGAATTGCTTTTGATTTGTTAGAGATAAGATTTCTTTCCCTTATCTCTTCACTTCTCATAACATCTTTTATCTATTGACAGTGAATATTACGTATTTCAAATTTAAAAGTTAAGTTATACATACTTTTTAATTGAAAGAATTCATGTATCTGGTTTATCTTCACCAATATTGCTTTCATTCTACCCATATTATGAAATTTTATAGATAAGAGACATCGGAAAGTTCAGTAAATGGGTGGCCAAATAATTCTTCTATAATTCATAATGATTTACTAATAATTATGCTTCATGATTAAACTGCCAAATCAGGCTATTTATACAAGATCAGTCCTATACTTTACAATACATTCACTTCTTGAGACACTGATATGAGTGTTCTCCTCAGCTTTTACCATAATATTCATCGCTTCAGCCAAGCCACTTAGCCACTCCTTATTTAAAGTTCATGGGAATCAGAAACCATTCTAGATGATTAAAGTATATGGAACATTATTTAATTTTAAGTTTGAGTATTTTTTGAAAATTCTACGCTTATTGTATTAAATAATGACCAATTATCTTTTAATTTGTATGGAACATTTAAAATATTTACAATAACAATTAAACAATGATAGTTTATTATTTTCCTTTATCAAAATGTCACAAACATTTGCGTTAAATTAATGTACCATCATTTTAATAATAAATGTTGCATACAATAATTGAGAAAGATTTTCTATTCTAAGAATTATATATTTTCAAAGAAATTTCTATATTTCTTTCCTAAGATATATCAAAAAATTTCCAATATCATTTACTGTGAGCTGAACCATTGAGCTGAATGATGGAAAAAATAAATAAAGAAATTATAGTGAATTCACAACAGTTTCTTATAGCGAATTCATTCTTAAATCAATTTCTTTACTTCTGAGAAATGGGAAGTATGTCCCATTGATTTAAATTTATCAATTTTTGATCATAAGTTTCCATTTAACTACTTGAAAATGTCTTTATTTCAATTGAAAAAATCAAAATCAATCAATCATTATTGCTACTAAAATATATTGTAGTATATGAATAGATAGTAATGATGAAATTTTGGATTGAGGCATATTAGTTATGGCAGTTAATTGAATGAATTAATAGATTTTTTAGTCTGTAGATTAAAAAACAATTAATATGATAAGGTAACAGAGCTGTGATATTATTTAGTTACAACATTATTGAATATTGGAGATCAACGACTTAATATTGTAAAAAACCTTGATAGATAAAATGCTGTTATTGATCTGATATAATATAATTCATGTAATCTCTTATTATTATAGTTTAACAAAACCCTCTGCTTATCAAACACCTAGACCTTTTATAGGATCAGAAAGCTCAGGTAAAAATTTTATCAAATTTCTATGGAAAACTACTCATTAGTCTGTGTGCTTCTTGAAGTTCGTAAATTTCCATCCTTCTATAAGTTTTTTTTTCGCACTTATTCAGCCTTAAACCATGGTATAGTATAGTGAAGTCCTTTTGAATTATTAGGTGATAATATAATAATATTTCAATTATTTTAACATTTAGTTAAAGATTAGATATAGAAATGTTATTATTTTTGTTAAAAATTTTAATATCCGACATTTTTAATCTCTTGTTATTATTGATACCAATTTTGTTTTGTTTTTTTTTTTTTTGTGGTTTCCAAACAATAATCTATATCATGTTCCCCATTGCTTATCAACGGATGGTTACTATATAAGCCGTCCCTACTTTCGATTTCAATTAGTATACGAAAAGACGAGTAAATAAAACAATGAGATCGATAACAATTGCTGTATTTGCTGTGCTTCTGGTGGCGGTTGTGGCTCGTCCACAAGGTAACCAGTTCGGTCACAATGGTCTGTTCCATGGTAATTGGAATAATGGCAACAGCGACAGCGACAGATGGATTAATGAACACTTTGGTGGTGCCTTACATCATGGTCATCATCATGGAATATACCATCAAAGAAGAACATCGATTACTGATAAATTAATCGGAACCGCAGAAGATGATACAACGAACTCGGAATCTACAGAAGTACCAGAGGAAAGTACATCAACACCTGAAGAAGAAACCACTGAGGCCTCCGGAAATGAAACTACTGAGGAACCAGAAGAAAGTACAACAGATTCACAAGAAGAAACGACAGAAGCTTCCGGTGAAGAAACTACTGAAGAACCGAATGAAAGTACAACAAGTTCCGAAGAAGAAACTACTGAAGCTTCCGGAGAAGAAACTACTGAAGAACCACAAGAAAGTACAACAGATTCTGATACAGAATCTACAAATGACTCAAGTGAGGAGACTTCTGAAGCACCAGTGGAAAGTACATCAGCCCCTGACACAGAATCTACCAATGACTCAAGTGAGAAAACTTCCGAATCACCAGTGGAAAGTACATCAGCCCCTGAAACAGAATCTACAAATGACTCAAGTGAGAAGACTTCCGAATCACCAGTGGAAAGTACATCAGCTCCTGAAACAGAATCAACAAATGCCTCAAGTGAGCAAACTTCTGAAGTACCAGTGGAAAGTACATCAGCTCCTGAAACAGAATCAACAAATGCCTCAAGTGAGCAAACTTCTGAAGCACCAGCGGAAAGTACATCAGCTCCTGAAACAGAGTCTACAAATGACTCAAGTGAGAAGACTTCCGAATCACCAGTGGAAAGTACATCAGCCCCTGAAACAGAATCTACAAATGCCTCGAGTGAGAATACTTCTGTAGTACCAGTGGAAAGTGCATAAACCCCTGAAGCAGGAACTACCGATGCTCCTACCAAACAACTAGTTGAAGCTACATCTCTAAAATAACCATAACTACCGAAATTGTAGAACCGTAAACACATGTATTTACACAAATATATAAATTACTCTATTAAAATGCATTAATGAAATGAATATCATTACTTTGTAAGTATTTTTCGGTTAACATTTATAATTGTATCTTTATAAATTTCCATATGCTGATGCAATTATATAAATTATTTAATTCTACAAATATATAATTCAATATCTTATCGATATTGCTTTATGGTGAAATTTTATGACATTTTTCAAATCATTAGTCATTATTTGAATTTCAGAATGGGCGATCCACCTTTGATTAAAATGCTCTTTCGTCATTTTCTTTATCAGATAAGATTGTTATGACATTTTCTTGTTAACCACTTAACTTATCTTTTATTGATTAATCAGTTAGTAAAGATAATTGTTTTTCTGGAATATTTTCTAGGGTCTAGTATCAAGATTTTTGCAAAGATTTTGAGACCCCTAGGCACCAATCTGTTATTTTAATAAATGAAGCCTAAAAGTAGGCAATTTGGTTTTTAATATGAAAGTTACTACTTAATATAATTTCTTTAACGTCACAATAACGTCACACTTTGTAGACTGCGGAGTGTAACTGAAGGTTCATGGGGCACTTAATACCTAGAAAATGTCACGAAACTACTTAATACTTAATATTATCCAATTCTCTTCCGCATTGTCCAATTATAATAAACTTAAGTCAATATTTAAAACTTTTTCAAGAAATGAAAGCATTTTAATGTAAACTTAATTAGTTGAATTATTTTCCAACTGTGTAAATAGGTCAATATTTGATTGTGATCACTTGAATTTGAGGTATATAAATGAGTGCTTGGACTTGATATTGATAACAGTTTCAAGATGAAATTACTAACTCTAGCAATCTTTGCCATTCTTTTGATTGTGGCTGCTGCCAGCCCACAAGTCATTATTATTAATCGCTCGGCTGCTTCTACAGGAGAACCAGGACAGGATGAGCCAGGGCAGGGTCCTCCAGGACGCCCAGGTCAGGGTCCTCCAGGCCGCCCAGGACAGGGTCCACCAGGCCGCCCAGAACAGGGTCCACCAGGTCGCCCAGGTCAAGGTCCTCCAGGTCAAGGACCACCAGGACAAGGCCCTCCAGGACAAAGACCTTCCCGACCACCACCACCATCACCACCATCATCATCTGAAGCACCTTCAGATGCAACTGAAGAGTAACAACTCATTGGAAATGACAAATAAAAAATCGCATAATTGATATACAAGTATAAAAACTGCAAAAAAAAAAAAAAAACTATAACAAATCAGCGAAATACACAAAATAAATTCAACAAAACTGCTTTATTTCAAATGATCAATTGAATTGAACTCATGACGTACAATAATTTATTTCCATCGTTTTTACATCCTTTTGCATGCTGAAGTGTTTGAAATTGGGACGCGAAGGTGCAAGGATATAATAATTTTGAGTGACATAATGACAAATGTGCCATAATTATCTGTATCATCAAAATGCGCACGTTGCTGTCATGTTGTTGCCACTCAAGAGTATAAAAAGATACTTGGATACATAATTTTGCTCCTTCACATATTCACATGCATTCATTCATTGTTGCCTCATTGCTCATTAGCTGTAAAATGTTGCGAAAATTGTGTAAATAGAAAGCGAAGGATGAAACGATACACTGAAGAAAATTCAGACACGGAAATTTAATTTTCAATTTTCTGAAAGTCACTTAATGAAATTTCTTTTTTTTTTAAATTAAATTAAAAAAACAAGGAACTCAGTTCCTTGCTTTCAAATGTGAAAATCAGAATCTATAGTAAACTAATAACATTTCAATTCATTTTCCTTGCTTCTCTGTTACTTAAAAAATTATAAAGTTTTCGCGCATTTCAATTCGAAACGCGTGTATTTATTGTAAATCATTTAAACGAAAACTTTCTTTTTATTTACAATAAGTTGATTTCATTTCTCTTCTAACAAAACTTTACAATTCCGCAATGTAACGTAAGTTTCACTTTTAATCCTAAACAATTTCTCATGCATTCATTTCACGTTCATCAACTTTTACGGAATTAACAAGTTTCATTGTAAGGAGAACAACAGAACACATCATTATTCCCTCTTTTGACCAAGTTTTTCTTGTACTCTGGTGACTTGACTTTACAATGTCTGAATATCATCTGTCATTGTTGAATGTTGTGTAAATGTTTTGATACTTTCTAACTTGATTTTTTGACGCTAATTAAGCTTGAGGTCCTCCTCGATTACACAATAAAACTTTATCATTGCGTGGGAAACTTTCTTTATAAAAAAAAAACACACACACACAACAAATAAATACAGGTAAATAAAAAAGTACAAATACAAATAAATCTTGTAAATCAGAGGAAATAAAAAAGTTTTTTTTTTATTTGATGAAGTGAACCATAAAAATCTAAAGTCATAAGGTGGTGTTTGCAATTGAAATTTTATATGCCATCAAGTGTCATGTTTTCTTTTTTTTTTGTACTTTCAATTAGGATAAGATGAGAAATGAAAAAAATACAATATATCATTCAGAGATTTATAATAATGGAACAAAATATTAAGAGTGAATATTTTTGAAGGATTTTTAAGTTCAGAAAAACCCAATATTGGGTGTAACCAGAAGAGACTAAAGAACCGCCGGAACCGTTCGATTCCCGCTCAAGGCAATTATGGTCCTTTCTAATTTTCTCCTTTCCTTCTTAAATTTTCTCTGAGCTGAAGACATCTGTTGCTATTGCTCATATTAAATAAAATACTAGGTTATAATTTGTAATTATAATCTTAGTTCTAATAAATAAATAAATAAAATAATATATGATATACTCGAACCACCTATTTTGGTAAATGGAATGATTGCATTAGAAAGCAATTTCATAAAATCAGCCTAAGCTTAACAGAGAACATGTGTAATTGGATGATATCTTTGCCATCTAATAAGGCATTTGAGCTTATGATGTAATCTCTTAAAATAAACATAGTAAGATCTTTTGAACAGCGCTTAGCTTGGATCTATAAAAGACATAAAAGATTAACTTGGAACTAATTCTTTCAGTGACTATTAAAGAAATAACATTATGTTTATAAGAAGAAAGACTTTTTGAAATTAAGTGTTCTGAATCATCTTTAAAAAACTGATGGCACACGAGAGTAAAAATCTGCCGCGCTATGTGCTTTAAAGATGAGCTGATTTGTGTCATTTTTTTTAATGATGCTAGTGCTGATTTATTATTTAAAACTTAGTATTGAATAAGCTTCAAGACTTTCAACCGAAGTGGTCTCTAGGGAAAGGTCACTGCTCATTTATGCTTGCCAAGGTTTTTTGAACTCCTAATAGTCAAAATTTCTGCCAAATGAGATGTCCAACGAAGATTTCAATGTTCCATAGTGTCTTTCACTAAGATCTCCGATCTGACATGGATATAGAGGCCGATGTGAACTACTTACTTGGCTCTTTGAACAAGAGATTTGGTTGACATCGTTCAAAAATTTCACAATCACGAGATTGCATATCAGCTGAATACTAATAATTGATTGAAGTGTGCTCTATGCTCTATTCAAGTGTCGAATTATATTTAAGTAAACGGTAGTGCATTTGCTTTGGATGCTAAGCTTTTTTGTAAATTTTGATTGAACCTTATAATAAAGGTTAATGGAGTAACTCCGTAGTTCTTTTCAAGTTTTGTCTGCCTTTCATTAAAATCTGTACTCATTTTTTCAAGATTCTCTAAACGCACCAAGTAATTTGCCTCGTTAAGAATTTCCTATACAATCAGTTTTAATTACTAGATGTCTTTCGATTTGTAAAAGTTTTTTGTCTTAGTAGCAACAGAGTGCTACGCGAAGTAGAGGCTTCCTGTGGCATCAAAGCCGAATCAAAAGCAGGGTTCGAATTCCAAAGATGACTCTCTTCAATTTTCAATAACAAATTTCAAAAGTAAAGAAATATAAATTATATTTTGGCAGAAAATATTATAGGAAAAATTAAGAAAATGTACTAATGTTGGGCAAGTTTTAATTATCTCTAGAAATTCTCCTCAAATCATTGCACAATTTTCACAAACAATGCAAAGAAATAAAGATACAATTTTATCCTATTAACTTCATAATGAAAAATTCTTCATTATGAAAATTAATAAAATCAAACAAAGAGAATTTATGATTCAAACTAATTGTCAACTTCTTTCTCATCATGAAAATTAAATGAATTCTTTGTTTTGTACAAGAAGTCACATAAAAATTAATTTATTATGTAAATAAATTAACAAAAATATTATAAATGGATGTGTGTAGAATGTTTGACAAGAAGATAAATTTGTTGTGGCATCAAATTGCATGAACAAATGTTCAGTTTCATGTTCATGAAAGTGAATGAATTTCCTCATGTAAAAAGGAAAATGAAAAATATTTGATGAGTATGAATAACTACTAACTATTTGTATCAGAGATAAACAAATGCCACACTCACCTGCATTGCATTAATGTCCATGAAATAGTCCAGGCCACCAGGATATCCGGCGCCACGCTGTGCAGTACAAACGAGTCTCGAGGCGCACAGTAGCGTGAAGAGCACCGGACAAAACCACGTTGTGGCTTTCATGGTTCGGTGTTTGATGCTGAGAGAAAAAAAAAAAAGAACACAAAATAAAAATATTATTTATATAAAAGATTTTTTTTGAATTGATAAATATGTAAAGAAATGAAAACAAGCATAAAATGAATATTTGCTGCAAATATGAAAAATTGTTATTGACATGTTTTTTGGTTTAAAATTGATTCCAATTTTTTTTTTTATGCCTCCAATAAACAAAGAGATATTGTATCTTTTTATTGATGATTGATTGGCTGTTAAGCTACTGACCTAAAGTATTTAGTGTAATCTCCCCCTGGACTAAATTTGCCTTTGTGTTCAACATCAAAACATGACATTGAACATCAAAGTCAATAAAAAGAAGGAAAAAAGGATTGCTAAAGAGAAATTTCAAAATTGAATATAGAATAATGATTATTAAAGAATTAATAATAAAAGCAAAGGAAATTTGGGTTTGTTCTAAGGATTAAAATGTTCGTACGACTTTAAGGACTAAAGATTAGAAAAAGAAAAATAATTTTTATAAAAAATGATAAGATATAAAAAGGTTTTCGATTGTACTAAGGGAAAATAAAAGTGATTGTGGTAGACTAGACTATGTTAGACTAGGTTCGATGCTTAAGGAGATTATACAGAAGTCTACAGTAGACTTGTTTTGGAGCTAGATTAGGAGTCAAGTGGTTAAGAGTATAGACGAGAAGAGATTTGAAGTGAAGAAAATTGGACAAGTCAGCCTCGCGTACAGAGAGTTCCATAGCAAATGGGAGGCTTGTATGGGAGATACATCCCCTAGTCGTCCGATTTGGCTCATTCCAACAAATGAATAGAGATTATTCGCCGTCCGTTTGATACTCTTTGGGTATGGAACTCTAACAAAGGAAGGAAGTGGTAGAGTAGAGCAGACTAGAGTAGCCTAGATCTAGAAAGTAAGACACTAGAGTAGAATAGGAAAGACAAGAATAGAGTAGAGCAGACTAGAGTAGACACGAGCAGACTACCGTAGAGTAGAGTAAATTAGAGAATGCAAGTGTAAACCAGAATACTCTAGAGTTGACTATAGTAAACTAGAGTAGATTGGATTTGAGTAGCCAAGTAGACTAGAATGGATAATAGTAGACTAGAGTTGAATAGAGTGAGCTAGAGTAGACTCGAATAAACCAGTCTCAACTAATATAAAACCAATTATGCTTAACTTCACTTGTTTAGAAAAAGTCCTCCAAACTTAAATAGCAATTGCTTTGCTGTTTATAAAATTTGTAACGACTGATATGAAATTTTTAAATTAAATGAACAACAAATTTATTTAAAAAGAAGTAATAAATGTTTAGATATTTTAAGAAAACAACTGGCGCCAGACTCATATGTAACTTAAGTCTTCATTTCCACTAAAAAGGAACATAAATATAATTAAAAAAATCACGCTATTTTAATGAGCATATAATTTAATAAGTGCGAAAGCTAAATCATTGTCATCATTTTCATAACCATTTTCATACACCAATTCCTCTTTCTTCTGAATGAACTCTGCTCTTTTCATATGTTGTAACTCTGCAGAAGACATTTCAAAATAGAAAGTATAAAGGATTGTGCTCAATCTTTGTCATAACCCAATTGTTTATGACAAAAAAATAAACTAAAGAACTGAAAAGAGACATTCAAAAAAAAGGAAAACAAAAATGCAAGAAAAAAAGTTTGAAAAATTCCATCAAAACTTCACTGGTCGTTGTCAGCAAAAAGTAAAAGCAATGAAAATCAAAAAAAGATGCAAAGAAAAACAAAAATTTTGATACACGTCATATGTAATTTTTTGTTTTCTTTATTCAACTGACAAAAGAAGAATTTTTCCTAAAGTTATGTGCATCACGTTTGTGGATACTGTTGCTGGACATACTAAAACTATCTACAACTTGTGGATGTATGCGGAACACCTGAGCACCATCATCATCATCATCATCATCAACATCATATATGTAAGCGTAACAAGCTTGAAAATCCAAATAGATAAAAACTTATTCCTGTCAAGTGGCTCTTGTCTCTTGCTTCTTATGCTGTTGTGCTCCCTAGTGTCAAGTGTT
Source organism: Amiota minor (assembly GCA_037043295.1). Classification (NCBI taxonomy): domain Eukaryota; kingdom Metazoa; phylum Arthropoda; class Insecta; order Diptera; family Drosophilidae; genus Amiota; species Amiota minor. The sequence goes on along the minus strand of JBAMAW010002155.1, from coordinate 4,437,861 downwards.
GAAAGAAAATTTTCATAATGAACTAACAAGAGCAACTGCTGCTATCTGACTTCAATTGACTGGACTGCACACGACTTTAAACATTGAATCAACACTATCAAATTTCAATTGAAAAAATGGGAATTCATATTTCCAATTAAGGCGGCGACGTGACTCAGTAAAATATATTAAAAGTAACTACATATTTGTGTAGCAATTGTTCATAGAATGCAGGAAACGGAAATGACAAGTCTGCAAGAGCAGATTATCCTTATAAACATCATAAGAGACTTGCATTGCCTCAACGTTTCTGCATGTCTTCATCCTGTTCTGCAAGTAAATAAAAGTCTAAAAAAAATATTATTCTAGCAATAAGATGCTAGTACATTTCATTCGCATTACATGACATGATTAAAGATTTTCTTTCTCTTTTGTAAGTCCTTCAGACGCCTAAAAGTATGCTAAATAACAAAAGTTAACCTTTGACATGCATTTACACTTTTGGGGCAAAGAAATTGATTTCTTTCACAATTTTCTTATCTCAACTTTAGACACTTTCTCCCCTTTCACTAAGACAAAAAAATTTGCACTGTGAGTACTTCAAGTGATTTATTTAGAGTAACGTTCATCACTGCGTATCTCAAGACCCATTGACATGTTTGAAGTACAATATTGTTTTTTGCTTTTTATTCATTTATTATTTTTTCCTTTTTCTTTAATTTTATTTTTTCGATAAACAAATGTGTGAATTCTATTTTTAGAAATCATGAAATCTTGTTGGCAACAAATCATAAAAATGATAAAAAACAAAAAACAAAAATATGCATAGTCTTTTCTTATTGAAAGACATCCTGCGCTTATAAATTTATGCATATGTTTTTGGATGAAAGGAAATTGAATGGATTTTTTTGATTTAGTGGCTGAAATTAAATTATGGGAATTTTTATTAGAAATAGAAATATTTTTTTTTGTTATTAATATTATGTTTTGGGCTTCGGTCATTTATCATCATCGTCACTTCTTATGATTTAATGATAATTGTTTTTGTTGAAATACTTTTTGACCATCAATTTTATGATAAGACGGCAATTAATCAATTTTGTTTATTAGATAATCCATAAAAATTGAGTTTTATTTAAGAGATATTTTATAGTTAAGAGATTTCATTAAGAATATCGTTTTCATTCCAATTAATGAAGGCATCGTAAGGAGAATCTAAAGTTGTCTAGATATCTGATTAAAAAGGCCAATATATCAGTTGTGTACTGAATAAGGTGTATGCCCGGGAATATTCCCGGCGCAACAATTCTGTCTGAAAGCAATTCGTTTAGGTATTCATTTGTCGAAGAAGAAAAATTGAAATGTTTCATTCTAATTGTTGCTCATTGCTTAACATTTGAGAAGTTTTAGAAGACTGTTTTCTATGAATAGATCTACATAAGTATTAAGTATTTGACTGTCCACTTACAACTTCAATAAATCCATGTTAAGTAATGTAACTCAATATCTACATGATGAGTAATTCAAATATTCCTCTCACTCACAACAAATAATAGATAAGACGAGTATTATACATATATTCTTATTATTATTTAATGGGATAACAAAGTGTAAGCAGAACTCTGCAAACAACTATGAATGAGTCCTTAGTAATAATATTGTAATGCAAACAGTATGAAAAGATTATTGAAAACCTACGCATATCAATGAAATTACCAAATCGAAGACATCATGATTATTACTATGATTATGATGAGGATTATTATGCTGATTGTTAGTCAAGCTAATAAGACTCTATCCAATGCATGTGAAGTAGTCCCTAATATAAAGTCGTGTTCGAAGTGTGTTAAGGCACAACACCATTAGCATCAACTGTCATATTTATGTTGTCATCTCTCTTGCCAAGGATTACTACACATACTTGTATATATTGTACGACATATTTGATTGGATTTAGATATACATATTTACACACATGTGTGTGTGTGTATATTTACATACATTTGTACTTATTGAAATAGTTGAGTTGGAAGCAATGTTTGGCTAGAAATCACACGCATATGCAATGTGTGTCGCCTTTGAATGGTTTAAAAAATGAAGTAATTTTATTTGTTTATTAATATGAAATGAATCAATTGAATATTTTAGTTTACATTCAGAAAAAATTACAATAGATTCAATTTGTGTTACCTCAGAAAATTATATACCCTTCTTATAAACAGAAAATATTTAAATTCTAAAAGTTTTTTTTACTACAAACTAAGTAAATAAATAATTTATTTTTTGAATAAATAAATATTTTATCAATATGAAAGCAAACTCTTTTCATTGTAGCATATTCTTATCAACTTCTAGTTGAGTTTCTCTATTTGACCTTTAGGATTAGAAAAAATTGAATGTGTTAGGCTTAGGCTTAGGCTAAGCTAGAAGACTAGTGTTGAGTCTAGTGATATCTTACTTTCAAAAACTTTAACTTTCTTTAAATCGGTATAGTTTTAATACAATATCTTATCTTAAAAACTGTTAGATGACAGACCGATGGACTTTTTTTTATTGTCAAACTGTGCTGCTCAAGAATAATACATGAGTTTCCTGATGTCCCGCGTTTATCGTTTCACAGACCAGACAACCGATGCATACTTCCACCTTTTGAATTGAATTGGAATCATCATTTCTTCTTCAGTTGAGTTGAGTTTAGGTGAGTTTAGTTGAATTGACATCAAATGCAAATAAATTTCGCATAAAAATGCTTGGTTTGCTGGCTTACAACAAAATACAAAAAAAAAAAAATAAAAAATAAAACTAGTGTGGGAATTTTTTTTATGTCAATAAAAAAGTTTTACGAGTTGAATATGCAAAACATATAAGTTATGCATCAGAAACAATATATTGGTTGCTATCAGTAAAGAAGTGAGAAAAATAGAGATGCAAATTAACAAGTAGTTGAAATATGTTTTGTTGGTATTTCCAAAGCAGATTTATTGTATTTGCTTCGATTTGCTGGTTTTTATTATCCAATGAAATTTGCTATTATTTTTAGATTTTATCTACTATTTCTTGTGCTTGCAAATAGTCAGTAAGTTAGTTTCTTAACACACTATTTTTAAAATGATGATTTAAGTGTGGATTTTGTAAAAAACAAATGATTTATCATCTTAAGGATTATATAACTTAAATCATAATACAAAACTGTTACTTATGCTTAAACAGAAGATGGTTAAATCAGAAAACAAAAATTCAGTAGATTTCTACTTTTTAGAGAAGAAAAATTAAAACCAAGAACTTGATTTTGTCTTATGAAGTGAGCGTATGAAAGTCCTTAAGTTTCTTTATAAAATTTACACTTTACTAATGTTTATAATGCATCACTTTTTACTTTTCTTGTTTATAATTTTCTTGTTAAGAGAATAAAAACACTTTTTCCCATTAAGTTTTCATTACAAAATGATTTGTAACGTGGCAGCCCATTATGAGAAGCAAACTCTTCTCTACTCAAAGTAAAGCAAAAACCTCAAATTTATTTATTTTTCTTGGGTGAAAATCCTTAAAATATAGCATAAATATCCTTTAGAGCATTCTTTCAACAATTAATAAAGCCAAAATTACAACATTTTAAGCAATGATTTAGCACTTATTCCAACTAATTACAAACATGCGCCAAGAAGCAGACTACACTTTTTTTCATTTCTACTCGTATTTTTAATTGTGAATAAAGTGTAGATTTAATTTTTTGAAATTACTGGAAATATTGTGTAATTGATTAACATTTTCATGTCATGTCATCATTTTTATTAGTCTAATTTATTGTAAATAATTAATGTTTTAATTAACTTTAAGATTTCATGACTTGAAGATTTGTAACACACTTTTGCTCATTTGGATTTCTAGACATTGACATTGATAAGTTTGTAATAAGCATAAATCTCACCATTATTAACAACTATAAACACTTAGAAAAAGGCCACAGTTACAAGTAGCCTTCATGGATCTCATCATTTCATTGTACTTCATGCTTTAAGTGTAAATTAATATCAAGTGACAACAAGCAGAAATAGAGGCAGCAGCAGTAGCAGCACCAGAACCAGAACCAGGTGTTGATACCCTCAAAGTCTTGTTGATTTTTGTCAACAATTACGCTCATGATGATGATGATGATAATGGTAATGATGGTAATAATGTTGTTGTATAAGTATAATATTATGTCTATAATATTGTGTCGCACCGTTTTAGTTTGTTTTTTCTTCGTTTTGAAGTCTTGACATCTTGGTATATCGACATTCTGTCTATCAATACACGTTTCTAGTTCATGAACATTTTAAGTGGTTTTTACCTGCTGCTTAGGGAACTTGAAGTGCACAACAAGTTTTAATACTTGTAAAGTCAATTCAAAAAATCTCTGTAAAGTTTTTCTTTTCTCTTTTTAACTTGTCCTAAAAAGATTGCTAAATTAAAATATAAAACTTTTTGCTAAATTACCTTGAACCTGTTAAAAATAAGAAAAACAAAAACAAAAAATGAAAGTAAAACACATAATTTTTCATGGATATTTGTGTTGTTTTGAGGTTGTAGGTGTTTTTTGAGGAAACTTGAGTAAAAATTATTTGAATTATTTAAAATGCTTATCAAAAATTAAAATTAATTCATTTGTAGATAAATTCTTTTGTGAAATTATTTTAAATTATTAAACTTGTTTTTTGGATCAAACTAATCACACTATTTGTAACCTTTTAATCATATATTAAAACTAAAAAGGTTTGGCTTTACTCATTAAGAAGAGTATTGAGAGAAATGTTAAGAAATGAAATCTTTTTTTGTATTTTTTTATATGCTATTTCTTTCCAAAAATTAATTACATTTTCTTATGCAGTGATAAAGTAATCAGTGAATGTGTTTAAAATTCTTCTACCAGTTCTTCAGGTCACAAGGCAATGGAAAGGAATTCGAATTCTATTGTACAATCAACCAATAAGAAGATCCACCAGCAGATGAAATTAATGAATAAATCTAAAAAATTTAAGATTTGAATATATTTGACAAATTGATTTCTTTTTGTAATAATTTTGTTTATCATCAAAAGTTTTGAACGATTTATTTTTTTTAATATAGATGTTTATTTTTTGTCATTTATGCAAATAATTTTCACAAAATTTACAATGTCCTTAGCCCATGGATAAACAATTTTTCAAATATTAAAGAAAACTTAATTTGCTATTTATTTTCCATAAAATTTCAGTTTTTTTTTTTATTAATTTTATCGTTTTTTAACTTTCTTGTTGGTGACATGATTTCACAAGGTTAATTTCTTGGTAGAAAGTAAACTCTTCTTGGAAGCACTTGCACTTGAATATATCGATCAATTTTCTTATATCAACAATCGAATTTTTTATAATCGAATATTTTATACAAAAAAAAAAAAATATATAGTTGTCAATCAGTGAGTGATTCAAAATCTGTCTATCATCATCTTACTATATTCTTCTATCTTCATCATTATTTACTTTAAAATTAAATGCATAAATCTTTATTTGATTTTCATGTTGTTTTAATATTGAAAGATTTATTTTTGGTTCGTTTTGTGGCAAATGCAAATTATATAAATCAATACTCCTCGCAGGGAGGCCAAGTGTCAATCAGGATTTATTGCATTACAATAATTGGAAACAAAAATAGAAAACATTATAAAAAATTATAAAATAAAATAAAAAGAATCTTAGTGATGGCAAGGAAAGGGGTATGGGGCAGGTATTGATGGGAAAAGTGCCTCAAAGGTTTTTCCATTTTGAGTTTTTGGTCCATCATTTCTGTATCTAATAAAAATAATAAATTTCAGCTCTCAATCTCAATCGAATTTGAATTTTGGAGTATTTGATAATTAATTAATAATTAATAATAATTATGTTAAAGGAAAAGACAGAGAAAATTTCAAATTACTAATAATTTACTAAGATATTTTTATGTTTTATTACAATACTTTAATAAGAATTCTCTTATTTGGTTAGCCTGTGAAAGAAAGATCTTAAACCAAATTGGATAAATTCATATAAATATATAATAATTGTCATCTAAAATGATACTAATGTCATGGGAGTCCTTTGTGTTCTAGTCCAAACAGCTGCGAAGGTTTGTCGGTACGTTAGAAATTCGTTCATTCACGGAGATTTGAAGATTGCAATGACCAGAGAGGTGATCGTCAGCTAAAGCAAAGGACATATCTGCCAATTAGAGAACTATGATAATCAATAGGCAATCAACTCATTAACTGGTAGATTGCAAATATAACGAATTTATAAAAAAAAACATTGATGAACAAATACAATTTAAATATTTGGGAATTATAGTTTGCCAATTGTGAAACTTTTGTATGTCATGTCTGGTATTTTTAAGCCTTCTATTATAACCCGAAAAATTACAAGGAGTGGAGGTTGACTCTAGTTATCTTGTTACTCATAGTACAGTAGATTCCTGGATGCTCCATTCTGCTTCAGAGTGCACAAGAATATACCGGGTTACAAAGCCAAAAAGCACTTGTTGGGTATTTTCTAAATATCCTGAGATGACTGTGGTCTTTATTTCAATTTATAATAGTAAGTACCTCATTAACTTTTCATTGAAGAATTTGGTATCATTCTAATTTTTCTAAATAATTTGAGTATTTTTAACATTCTGCTAAGAATATTCTTAATTACGATACTTTTTCAAAAATGTTCTTATTTAAATTTTTAATGATTTATTTTATGAATTGTATCATGTAATCTTTTTTTTTTTTAATGAATTAAAAATTAGATCAACTCATAGGTCAAGTTAATAAAACTAACAAATTTTTTCTTTATTCTACAAAAATTACTTGTGTTTGTAGATATTTTAAAGGATATTAAATCTGATCTTAATAAAATTGTAACAATTATATTAGAATTTTTTTTTTTTTTTTTAATTTTCATTAATTCTATAAACATTTTTCTTACGTTTTTACGAACTTACCAAAAATTCACTTGTACAAATTAATCCCAAAAAATTGCAATCGGTTTTGATTTCTTGTTATTTCTTTTTTGATTGTATCACCTATTTTTACAAATTTTTAAGCCTTCAAGAGGAGGAACGCAAGCACACACAAAAATACAGTTACTTTTTGTAGTTACAGTTAAAGTTAAACACACACTTTTTTTTTGTAAGTTTAATAGTTGAATTTATTTTAAAAAGTAATGTCGATCGAACACAGAAATTGAATGAATATTCAATGGAATCCAACCGAACCGAAACAGGGATAATTTTTTATATATTTTTTTTTAATCAAAAATAAATTTTGATTTTCTGTAATACGAGTATTTTTGTTGGTTGTTAAAGAAAATCCAAATTGGAAATTTGTGAAAAAAATCTTTCTGAATTTTTTGTTTTTTTTTTTTCTTTTGGTTTTTCCAATTTCGGAATTCTTAAATGCTTGTTTTTGCAATAACTGAGGATTGATTTACAAAATTCTTCAATTAATTTCAAAAACTCACAGTTTTTGCAAAGGAGAATCGTTAGAACTAAGACGACGAACGCAACAGGCTGACGACTTCGAAGAAATTAGAATGACCAAATAATGTCGCTGCTTTTTATAATGAAAGAAAGTAGTGAAAACGCCAAGTTGCTAGCAACATGTTGCTCAACATGCTTCATATGAAAATGAATGAATTGAAATATTTTTTAAAGGACCCGAACAAACCAACTAGGGAACGAACATTGAAATTTGTATACGAAACAAGTGAAACAGGATTCGGTTTTTGTTTTTAAGTAAAACAAACCATGAATGAACGAAGGCATACAAAAGGAGCCATACGCATATACACATACATAAACAACCCACGCATAAGAGAAAAATGTTGAGGCAACATTAAACTCAATTAATATGAAATGATTAAATGATTTCTTCTTTTTGTTTTTTTTTGCAACTGATTTGCACATTAATTGTTTCTTTAACACCTTTACTCAGTTAATATCGAAAAACCCACTCATTCACTCATTCATCAGTTTAGTTTAGTGTGAAATTAAATGTCATTTTTCATTTTTCATTTATCTCTTTCATTGACATTTAACACGCTCAAAACTAATTTTTTTTCAAAATTTATGCTTTCGTCAATCCTTTGTGTCCTTTTTGTAATCAGGATCATTTGATTGGAATTCTACGCTTGATTTAACCTTTGTGGCTATTAATTGCTGTCGCCAGCAGCTTTGTTGCAAGGACAATGAATTAACTTTTGTCTTTTCGTTTTCAATTTTTTAGATTTTCTTTACCTTTTTGACTCTTCATCATCGTCATTATACTCGTCGTATTGATATGAATGACCTGCACTACTATGTTATATTCTTGACTTTGAATTGTGTGAAAACCATTGAGTTTTTATAGTTTCTTTTATGATTAAAATCTAATAAAACGTTGCATGACATTTACTGATATTTTAATTGAAGTTTATTGCTACATAAGCAATTGATCAATCATTGTAAAAGTTAACTACTAAATTGCATGTCATCAGAATAGAAAAACAATATAAGTACCTTTTATCTCAAATAAAACCATGCAGTTTATAGCCCAAAAGTTACTTGACTTTGGTTGGTCATTATCTACTCAGAAAACATTTGAATCAAAACGGAAATCTATTTCTTAATCAGAAACAGGAAACACTGGAGAAAGATTTTTTCAATTGAAGGCACCTGAACAATGCATCTGCTTAGAACAGATGACATGGCTTAGTTTGATGTATCTTGTAAAGGATTTGAATGAACTTTATATTAATTTACTAAATATCTGCATCTTAGTTCAATTATTGCATGACTTAATTAGAAAGACAATGAACTGACATTGGAATCCATTGACTCAAGTGCGCATCATAAATTTTTACCACACTCCCCAGTCTCTATCTAATCTTATGATTTTATTAGAGGTTAAGAACATAAATCAAACGAACCAAAAAGTGTGTATAGTCAAGTTCATTTCAATCAAAAACGAATGGCAAAATTGTTCATGCGTTCATTTAACATTTAAAAAGTACTGAAATACTGAAATTAATAAGTAAAGTTCATTCGTGGACATAATTGGAGTACTTACTATTCTTTAAACCGAATGAATGAATAAAGATTGAACAATGGCGAAGGAAAGACGATTTAATGCTTGTCGAATGGTCAATGAACATTTGAAATGAGGCGCCAAGAGAGAGAGAGAGGTTCATTCCCTAATAATAATAATAATAATAACAATAATAATGTTCATAATAATATAAAACTGTGCACTTGTTAGTTAGTCAGTTAGTCAGTTTCTCATTGACTTATTACGCAAATAAAACAATCAATTTCATCCTTTTGTATTTTGTATTGAGTCAGTTAGTATCTACTCAGGCAGTGATGTTATTGTATTTGAGGGTGTTTGCATAAAAGTTTGTAGATTATAATCAAGTTGTTAATGAGTTTGTTGAGTTATTATTGGATTAAGTTTTATGCGAATAAGTCTGTTTGTTTATCAAAAACTCTGTTGTCAATTTGATGTTACATAGAAAAGCATGATAGGAGTTGAATGAAATCATATATAATATTGTAAAAGACTTTATAGAAATCATGCTTAGAGAAACCATTAAGTCTTTAAGCTGATTTCTCTGTAGATGGTTTGGCTTAAAGATGCATTTTCCTATCTCGTTCAGTTCAGAAATCAACTATCAAGAAACCTAGAGGGTCATGGTGAGTTTACCTCGTGAATTTTGCATGAATTTATCGTAGTTTACCGTACCTTAAAATACAAACCAGAAGATCAAATAGACCCTGTGTGTATTCTAAATAAGAGTACATAAACAGTTTACTCATGAGTCACATGTTTCGTGTAAGGGCGCTTCCATTTATCTAGAAGTAATTAGCGTGCGATGTATATTCTGATTCTTGTATTCATAAATTGCTATTATAGAGTAAACTAAAGTACCCACTCATTTTAACTATACCATTTTTTTTTTTCATGGCCTCTTCATCACTGCTTTTGTCATCTGCAGTTTTGGTTCTCTTGATTATCCTTTTAAAATGCACTACATCTGATGGATTCCTCAATCACCCACTGAACATTTGATTAAAGCGTTATGGACACAGACGTTTATGAATAGATTTGATGGCAACATTGGAATGCTTTGGTTGCAATGGAATGTCACCGTGTTTTTCCCATTACTCAGCTTCAAGCGCATTGATATATTTGTATTCTGTTCTACAGCCAAATGTCATGATGCTCGCCCCCTGCTTGAAATGGATATTTAGACTCAGAGTCAGGGTCTACGGTTTTGTCTTCACCATCCCGAGGAAATGCAATGAATAATGAGTCCTTTCAGCGTTTTAAAAATCTGTTTCGAAGCTAATTTGCAAATTTTCACGTTCATAACTTTGGAGTTAATAATTAAATAATAAAGTTTTTGATTGCCCTCAAACTTTAATGACACAGGTACTGTTGGTTTTGGTACTCTATAGATCCGGGAATCCTTATTGATTGTCAGTCCTTGGTTGTGATAATCACTACGGAAACGGTAGAGACGATACATTCTTTGACTTAAGGGTTATACAATCATTGGCAATAGATTATCTGAAGGGAATTGATGATTTGGCTCAATTAAATATAACACAGTTGAATGCCAAAGTGTGCAGGTGTTTGCTGAACCTTAGACGACATTAGGGTATGTACACTGCAACACTTAGACCAATTTTGAAAACGTAGTTTTTCGACAATGAAATTAAATTTGATGTCATCAGATTTATCATGTTCAAGACTCCATAATCCAGACATTTTATGTGACTCCTGACTCCAGAGTGAATCTCGGAATAACAGCGAGTATGATAGAAATTAAATAGCATATCAAGAATATATATATACATATATATATATTTCCCTAATTTTTTCTTAAGAAATACAAAGTCACATTCTAGTGGTTAAAGATATATTAAAAGAAAAGGCTTATGAGAAATTATCAATAAAATCAAATGCCTTACTTCCGTGAATATACTGTGCTGTAATACAGGGCAACACTAAGCACAGGCCTGAAGAGGCTAAACCTCCAGACAAAAGCATTTTGGGAATGACTTTGTTTATTCATGTTAAATTTTTATGATATTCATCCCATTTTGATTTTCGTCACATTTAATTTTCTAATTTTGGGATTTAGCTCTCTTCGCTAAAAAAGTTTCAAAAGTTTCATAAGCAAATTTAAATTTTTTAGTTATTAAGGTCCAATTTATTAGTTCGACGTGAGCAAATCACATCAACTTCTGATAGCCTTTGTATTTGGAGAGACACTTTACTTATTGTTAACCCATGTGCTCCTAATATCTTAAAACAACCCTGCTGCTCTTTGCAATAAGTGAATACCTAAACAAAAAAAAATATATTGTGTATAGAATTTCTTAAACCCAAAAGTCAAGAATAGAAAACTCCAATCAATTAAATCACAAACTAAAATATAATAAATTGAAAATCTTTCTACTTATTGATGATGACTTACTTTTAATATATAAAGTATTAAATTGAAAACTTATCTATTTATCTACTTATTTATTTATCTTGTGATTAAGATCGACTTATGCCTATTGTAGAATATATAAACAAGAAGAAAAAGAAGAAGAAGATCTAGAAATAATGTACACAACTGAAATTGCTTTCAAAGTTTGTCTTCAAATTTATGACAAACGCTGATTTCATTCAGGCAGAGTGAAAGTTTTCCAAGGTTTATAAATTTCTTTATGCTTTGCATTCATTTGGTTACAGATTAGATTAAATAAGTTGCTTCAACTTCAAGGAGAATTACAACAATATTATTGTATTAGTTGGTATAATTAAATATTGTAAGAATTTTAAGGCTTCAAGTTAAAAATACATTTTAACAAAAGAAAGAAAATGTTGTGACGTTAGTTTGAGTTTGAAAACCATGACAAAACTATGACAAATTTCGAAGTTTTCATCTGCATTTTTGTATAGAAATATTAGTGTGTTTGTGTGAGTGTATGTGTGTGTGTGTGTGTGTGTGTGTGTGTAAAAGGGATTGTAAGAGATAGTATGAATGATGAATGGAGTAATGAAAAAAATACAAAAAACAAAGAAAAACTTTACGGAAATGTGTTTTGATTTGTCGCTGACAGCGATTAAAAGTGTCCATTCACGCCTAGCAAATTTGCCTTCCTGCTGCCTTTCTGTCTGTGTCATGTTGTGAATGTCATGTTTGATTTATTTTCAGTTTATGTTTTTTTCTTGGTTTCTTTTTATTTTTAGTTATACTTTCGTCAATTCTCCAAATCAAAATTTATTCCAGAAGCTTTCAAATTGAATAAATAAACAAATTTAATTACAATCGTCAACCGCACTTAATTGAATTTCAATTTATTTCCAAATGAAATTGGGTCAAATTAACGGATAATAATAATAAACAAACTAAACTCTTAGAGTGCATGGCCCAAACATACATTACAAAGAACACATGACCATGCATACCTAAGCACATGAACACTTTTGTATTGCCTGCTAAGCATCCATCCCTGAACTGCTGCTTTCGACTAGGGTACTTGCTATTTATCGTGGGTATTCGCTATTTCTCAGTTTGGTATGGAGAAGATGAAGAAAAAGCAAAAGAAACGCAATAAAAGCAAAAACTAGAAGTATAAGCGTGCGGAAGACATGAAGAAAATCGCCAAACGTCAAAAGAATTCTACGTGAAAATTGCATAAAAACAAATGGAAGAAACAGAAAATTTGTTTGATATGAAATTCGTGAAAATTATAAGAAAATGTTGTTATTTGTTGGTGATAAAAAAATGATGTGAAAATTTTCATTTGCGAAAAAAAGACGCGCCAAGCAACTTTTTTTTTTTTTATTACGTGACAGAAAAACGCAACGCCGAGGAAGTGCACAAAAAAGAATAAGAGGAAGAAGAAAAAAATATACAAAAAATTAATATGCAAGCAAGAAATATTTGATGAAAAAGAAAAAAATAAGAAATAAAATAAATTCTTAATTTCAATAGAATTGTGCGTGCTAGAATATTCATCGCTCAATATAAATTTAAATGCATGAAAAATGTACAAAACTTTTATTGCAGTGTGGCAGCAGTGAAAATTGTGACGAATAGAATTGAATAGAAAACGAAAGAAAAGAAAAGAAAACAAAACACGAAAATAAATCGCGAAACGAAACGAAGCACAACCACAGCAAATCAACAACAAAATGTCCAGTGGTCGCGGCGATAATAATGGAAATGATGTATCGACCAGTGACGGAAGCGGTGGTAATAGTGTCACGTCGCCCACTACACCATCATCATCATCAGCAACAACATCAAATCAGCGAGCGCGTGGCCGGCCGGCGAAACGCGCTACTTGCACTTGGTGTAATGAGGGAAAGCAACAATTGCAGTATGTGCTGCCCACACAGAATGGCAAGAAGGAATTCTGTTCGGAAAACTGCATTTCGGAATTTCGCAAAGCTTATAGCAAAGGCGCCTGCATACAGTGCGATAATGTGATACGTGAGGGGGCACCGAACAAAGAGTTCTGCTCGATAATGTGCATGAATCGTCATCAGAAGAAAAATGGTTCGACACGTCATAGTGGTGGCAGCAGCGCTGGCAATAGGGGTGCCGACGGGGATCGCAAGTCACTTGGCAACAGTGCACCAACGCCTACAGGTCCTTTTCAATATGAAAGTTTTCATGTATTCGATTGGGATGCATATCTTGAGGTTTGCTTTCCTTTGCTTTGTTTATAATTTGAATTTTGGTAGATTTCTAATGTATTGCATCGTGTTTAGGAATCTGGTAGTGTGGCAGCACCGTCTGAATGCTTCAAACAGGCTTTGAATCCTCCAGTGAATGACTTTAAGATTGGCATGAAACTTGAGGCTCTCGATCCGCGTAACATAACATCGACATGCATTGCGACTGTAGTCGGTGTGCTTGGTTCGCGTCTGCGTTTGCGCTTGGATGGCAGCGACAGCCAGAATGATTTCTGGCGTCTTGTTGATTCGAATGAAATCCATGCAATTGGCCATTGTGAGAAAAATGGTGGCATGTTGCAACCACCGCTCGGCTTTCGCATGAATGCCTCCAGCTGGCCCGGTTATTTGTGCAAAACACTGAATAATGCCGATGTTGCACCTGAAGAGATCTTCCAACCGGAACCACTAACGCCGATGGATAATCTCTTTAAAGTTGGCCAAAAGCTCGAGGCGGTTGACAAAAAGAATCCACAACTGATTTGCTGTGCGACGGTTGATGCGATCAAAGACGACCAGATTCATGTGACTTTCGACGGGTGGCGCGGAGCGTTCGACTATTGGTGTAATTACAGTTCACGGGATATCTTTCCCGTGGGCTGGTGCGCACGTAGTTGTCATCCAATGCAACCGCCAGGTCATAAATCTCGCATGGATTCCAATTCGAACAAGCACCGCAGTCCGAGACCACGCTACACCATCGTACAGGACACAGATGCCATGTTGCCAGCATCGCCAGTCACCGCGCACTTCCATCCCAACTGCAAGGGCGGACCATTCATAAACACCGCAAAATTGCCGTCCATGGTGACGGGTCCCAACCATCAGACCTTGGCCAAATTGTGTCTTCAAGAAGTATTGGCAGCCAGTACAGATACCCAACAATTGTCCAAGTTACTCTTTGCTCTCGAAGGTGAAGTCCAAATTGTCACGGCAGCCGGAAAGAATTTTACTGTAAGTTCTTGATATTACATACTTTACATTATTTCACAGATCATGAGAAAGTGATTACTAATCAATTTGTTTCTTAATAAGGTGAAAATACCGTTGTCAGTGCGTATGAAAGATGATGACTGCTTAGCGCAATTCATTGAGACCTTGTGCACAACATGCCGAGCATGTTCCAATCTCATCTCTCTTATACCCGACACAGAGGAATGCGATAAATGTGCTAGTTCACGTAAACGTCAACATGCACTCTCAACGCCACCATTATCGCCAGTTGTGCCAGAGAAACGCATAAAGCAAAATAATGCAACGGTGTCATCATCAGCATCTCCGGTCTCTTCCTCGACATTATCATCGTCTGTAACGCCAACGCTGGAAAAACAAATCAACATTAAACAAGAACCAAATGATGATGGTGGTAAATTTAAAATGAAATCGGCATCGGAGATTAAAATCGAAAATGACAACACTTCAGTTAAAACGAAAAAATCATCAGCATCAACACCACAAACAAAATCTGCAAACTCAACGTCATCAACAACAACAAGCAATGGAAATAATAACGAAAATAAAAAGAATAACAAATTGTCAACTAAATTAAAGAATGAAACAAATGGCACAAACACAACAAAAGGAGGAGGAGGAGGTGGTGGTGGAACAAGATCTTCACCTACAGCAATAACCCAAGAATTGAGACGTGTGCGTTTCCAGCATCATGGTGTTGCGCAACCAATAATAAAACAAGAACCATCAAGTAATGGAAATTCAAATAAAACAACTACAACAACATCATCAACAACAGCAACAACAACAACCACAACATCATCGTCGGATGCAAAATCAATAACAGCAACAACATCAAAAACTATAATTGTATTAAAATCATCGTCAACTACTACAACAAAAGTACCATCACCCTCGCCACGCGACAACTCATCAAATCAATTTAATTCAAATTCGAATTCTTCAAACACAAGTAGTAGTAGTAGTAGTAGTAGTAGCAGCAGCACTTTGGCTGGTGGCACAGCCAATACAAATTCAATTGGCAAATATCTTGCGCCACTTGTTGCCGAAGTTCATCCGGAACAATCAAATGTCAGTGCCCAAAGTAACTACTACAAATCGCCTTCAACACTCTCATCGAGCGCATCATTACCAACATCTGTGTCAACACCATTCACCGCCTCGCAATCAGCTTCATCGACTGCAGTTGTAGCTGGTGCTGTGACAGCAACATTTGCCAATGCAATGGTTGCCACTGCACCGGCAGCCACAAATTATATTGGTGCCATATCACCGCCCATGAGCACAATAGTGGCAACAACAGCAGCTGCCCTACCACATTTACGTATACCGCCAAGCGAATGGTCCATTGAAGAAGTGATACAATATATTGAGACAAATGACACCTCACTGGCGGTACATGGAGATCTCTTTCGTAAGCATGTAAGTACATACATACTTAATAACATTAATGGATGAATGAATGAATGACTCATGATTGATGATTGATGATTGCTTCGTTGCTTTGTATTTCAGGAAATTGATGGTAAAGCTTTGCTTCTGCTAAATTCGGAAATGATGATGAAATACATGGGCCTCAAATTGGGCCCAGCCTTAAAAATATGCAATTTAGTTAATAAGGTTAATGGACGACGTAATAATATGTCACTGTAAAATTGGTTAGAACAATAAGCCAATGACAAAAAACAAAAGTTTATTTTAGAAGAGTTCGTTATAGCCGCAATCATGTGTTGAATAATTGAATGAAATTCTTAAATAATGACAAAGAATTAAATCATAGATATGATTTCCCCGAGTCGCAACAGAATCAACAGCATAATAGTCTTTTTAGAAAAGCTTATTTACTGACAAATAATTAAAGCTCAGGCGTGTAAACCGAATCTCAAGAAGTCTAGGTGGTTTTTTATTGCGCCAGTAATGATGATGGAGATGTAGTGTTTTCGATTAGAACTTACATCATCATGTGCAAGTAATTCCCATTGAAAAAGCAATAAATGATTATGCAATGGAGATTGCAAGTAGATCATATTTTCTTATGAAGACATAAAGTCATTTGAAAGGATAAAGAGTTCGATCAGAATTCACTTTTTACAGCGTATTTATCATTAAAAATGGAAATTTAATCACAAACCCAAACAACATTTAAATATATAAATCTAACTCTTAATTTATTAACTTTAATTAACTGTAAAGAAAACATAAACAAACAAACAAACAAAAGACACAAATGTTAAGAAAATTGCACTACACATTCACATGAAAATGTGTCCAAAATACAGAAAAATCAAATGAAAATCATTTGAAAAGCATTTGATTGCAAAAGATAAAAAAAAAAACAAAAATTTATTGTTAACAAATTAGTACCTCCTTTGAAATTTAATATATATTACAATATTATTAAACATTTAATAATTAAAATTGATTAATTTATTTTGAAAAAAAAAAAAAAAAACATTTAATACAAAACAAAAAATTTAAATGAAATTTAAAGAAAAAATATACAAAAAAAAAAAATTGTAAAAAATAAAAATAATTCAATTAAAGATGGAAAATAAGAAAAACACTTTACATTCATAAGCGAAAAATGTTAAACATGCGCAAGAAATTAATTATATTTATAAATTTAACACATAAACACACACATACAAAAAGCACTTTAAACCCAGGATCATTTAATAAATTATATAAAACAGATAAACACACATTCATTCAACACATAAAAATAATATGAAATTTGTATTATCTTTGTTTCTTTTAACACTTTAACACAAAAAAAAAAAAAAAATTGTAAATATAAAATTAACAAAACAAAACATACAAATTTTCATAAAATCAAAAATTATAAATTTATAATAAAAAAACTCGAAAAATAAATAAAAAAAAAGAAACAATAATGATTTATTGTAATTGTTGAAGGATGAATGGAAAATATGACAAGATTATTTTTTAGACTCTGTAAGATTGACTAGGTTTCCTTCTTTTTTATATTTTGAAATTTACACATACATACACTGAGAAAACTAATCTGAGAATTGAAAGCAATTGGCAATTTATATATATAATTAATTAATAAATTAAATAAGTTTGTATAAGTTTAGTTTAGCTAAAAAAAAACAAAAAAAAAAAAAAAAAAAAACCAAAATCCTATGACAAATTGGAAACTTGTACAGAAGAAAATGAAATAAATCAAAGACAAAAAGACAGTTGTTACTTGAAAAATAAGTTAAATGGAAAATATTTTGGGGAAAATTGTAAAAAAATATCAAAGAAAAATATGTCAAGGTTAAGACAAACACCACACACACATTAACACTCTTACACGCACAGTATTTTCATAAGCACAGTAACACATACATATATATTACACACATATACACACAAACACATACACACACATCTATATATGTAGACTTGTATATCATATATTATATACTAGATAGATGCAAGTATGTAAAGAGCAACAAAAGAAAGAAAGAGAGAGAGAGCTCAATAAAATGTTTTATTTTTTATTAAATTAAAAAACAAAACTAATTTATTATTTTGTTACTACAAATTTCAATAATTAAAGCAATAAATTTAATGAACAATGAATAAAATGGCATAATAATGAGATCCATAAATTTCATAACTTCATTTCTGCTTCTTAAACAGAAAAAAAAAAAACATAAATCGTTTCCATCAAAGATATATTATAAGACTCAAGAATTAAAATTTTTATTAAATTTTTATTATACAATAATAATTTGTTTTTGTAAGATCGATCAACCAAACTTTTGCAAGTGCAATATCTTGTACATACAAATATTAAATAGACAAAATTTTGAATATACAATATAAAACAATCATGTTGGCAGTCAGTATGTGTTAAGTTTGTCATTCAATTTCAATTTAATGTTAAACGAAATCACAATACTTACATAGATAAAAAGGATTCATTGAATTTGTATAGAAATCAAAAAAAGCTATAGTCATTCAAATGATGATTGAGGATTTGAGGAGATTTAAATGAAATTTTTGTTTTACATATTTCCAATATTGTTTTCCTAAACAAAAAATAATAGAAATAGCTTATGAAATTTGTTAAAACCCATAAACTGATAGAAATGGACCCAAATGCAATTCTTCCAATTCATCTTTATCTTAACTTACAATAGATTAAACCCATAATTTGTAATAAAATTTAATGAATCAAAACTACAAAATTGAAACTGTTATTACAATATTTCTGTGGCAACAAGTCGAAAATCAATAAAATCAATGTTAATCAAAATTATTTTCTTTAAAGATACTTTGACATGTGTATTACAGTTTGATAAGTTATAAAGTAAAATGATGTAGTTGTGTTTCCTTAGTGGAAATATGTGTTTTGAAGCGGTGAAAAACAATAACATACAAACTCAATTTTCGACTTAAGCTACTTTGACTTGTTGCCAAAGATTTATGTATTTATTTAATTAATAACAATGCAAATTGATATTAAATTTCTGACTAAATATTTATTTATACAAAGTTAACTTACAGATGTCATATATTATTGTATTTTATAGACATAACGAAAAAAAGTGAGATCTAAATGATTAATCCATAATTTTTAATCACAATTCTTTAGCAATAATACAAAGTTTCTTATATTAAAACAATATTTAAAACAAGTGATTTGTAGTATCATCTAATTAATATAATAATGATTGTGTTAAGATATTATTAATTAAGTAATGTCATTTGGTAAATTTAAATTTCATAAATTTTGCTTTTATTGTTTAAAATTATTAATTTGTTTATTAATTTAAATTTAAAGAAATAATTTCATTATCAGTTATGTTATTTTATATGTGACAATCTTTAAGTTTAATAACATTATGTTCATCATTATTATTTTTGTTTTTTTTTTTTGAAATTTATAAATATAAAAGATCTGAATTAAAATTATAAATTTTTTCTTGGGAAATAATTATTAACATGATAAATAAATAAATTTAATTGAATATAATAGAGTATTTTCAATTAATAAAAAGCAAAAACTTACAAAAGAAAGAACAATCAATTTTCCTTTTAATTTAATAAGTTTTTAAATATTCCCTTTAATTTTTTTTTTCAAATGATTTGATGATGAATCTGTGTGACTCCTTTTCCTTTATTCTATACCAAAAATCATTTATGTTAAGCTTGAATAACTCAAGGAAAGCTCTTCTACTTCTATATCGAAAGATCTCTCATGCTGAAACACAAAACTGATTGATCATAAATACATACACAAATGCACACAGACTAGTGACATACATTATCAGGTAAAATGAATGAAATCATAAGAAAAACAACAATTAACATTGTACTATTGGGAATGAATATTGAATATGTATAACAAACAGTAAAGTAAGATAGATTAGTCATGTATCTAGATACAGAAAGTTATAAGAAAATTCTATATATATACATATATATACATATATAAATATATCTATATACAACAATATGCATATGAAATGAAATGAAATGAAATGATGAACGAATGAATAAATGTTAACAAACGCATGATGATGACGATGCCATAATTTATGATGATTATTATGAAGTTATGTATAACCAAAACAAAATTACAAAAAAACGAGTATACCAAAACCTTACATACCATAGAGGAAAAGGAAGCTAACATAATCGAGATGCTCTTATGATATAAAAAAAAAAAAATACTTTTGGATAGACACAGGTAAATTGCACACAAACAAATATACATAAATATATCTACATACGTACGTATACATGCAAAGCAAATTTACATACATACATATACCATATACATAAATACATATATACAAAACTAAAGATACAAACACAATTTAACATACGCACACAACAATAACAACAACAACAACAACATTCATAATCAAAAACAAAACATATATATAAAAAACAACATATTTAAATCATTAAAAACATAAATAAATATGAAATTAACAGAATAAATATTTTTAATGCCAATTGAAATTTCATTTTTAAAATATTCTAATTAACAAAATAGAAAACTTCACTAATGAGAGATATTAAATTTCTTTATAAGTACAAAGATTAGGATCGATCAGAAAGACTTTAAATATAAATAGTGGCTACACCTTATCAAAAGGGCATCCTGTTCTGATCACTAGAACTCATAATCATAAGCATCTACATATTTATTTTCATCCATTATCTAGTGAAGAAAATAAGAAAACTAAACTCAACTTAAAGTCTTGCCTCTTATTTAGTTTCTATTTGTTTTTTTTTTTTTTAAATATATTTCTTATTGTTTTTATTAATTTTTTCTTCATTTTCTATGTATTTTTAATAATTTTTTGTAAAATTGAAATTCTTGGAAATAAAATTTGTAATCGGTTTGAAACTAGAAATTATTGTATATAACAAGATTTTGGGTGTCACCCAATCCAATAATCCAATGGGTGGATTGGGCTGAATGTGCTTATGCTTAAGTAAATCTGTATAATCTCTATAATCTGGTATCTCCACACATACAGTCTAGTCTACCGTCGTTCGGTATAGATTGGTTTAAATATGCGGCTTTGATGCTATGAATTATCATCATCAACTTTTTCAGATGCAGTATTCTTAATACAAAAAAATATTGTTTAGCTTTCAAAATAATTTAGGTTTCATTTCAAAAAACTAAATCTGTTTTATAATTTTTATTAAACAAATCGTATTTTTCCATCCTTCTGTTATAAAATCAATGGAATTTCTCCACGATTAAATTTTTGTTATAATCAAATTAGATCAGACTATCAATTCCTGCTATTAATTGGCGTTTCTAAGTTTAACTGAGATTTAAAATTTATATTTCTTACGAAATAAACTATCAGAGGAAAAGCAATAGATAATATTGTAGTTGCCATTTGTAAGTATTGTATAATCTCTATTGTGACCATATATTCAACTGTTTGAATCATTGCTTCTGTGATCCCTTTAAGAAATCTCTATACTATTATTTAATAAAGTATAAAATACATTTTATTGGCACTTAAAAATATTTATTCTGTATAAATATAAAACTTAATAAAACCATACAAAATAATTAAAATAAAAAATGAAATTTATAACCAAAAAAAAAAAAAAAACTATAATATTTGGCGACTCACTTAGCAAAATTTAGTAAATCAAAAAATCGTAACCAAACAAAACTACTATATAAACATTTTAGATAAAAAATAAAATATGGTGACATTATTAGGAAGGATTATTAACAAAAATATACACAATTACACAAGGAAAAACATATTAGCTAAAGGTCAAAATTAAATAATAAATTTGATTATGTTACAATGATAAATAACATCAACAAAATCAACAACAAGATCAACCAACATCATCAAAACAAAAGATATACCATACCATTCAATGAATAATAAGTATATAAACAACAACATACATACATACGAGTATATTATATGTTATACAGAATTGAATAAAAAATCATGGAAATACCAAACCAAATGCAAAATTGTAAAAGAATCAATAAATCGAAACGAAATCAATAAATGGATAAAATCAAATGTCATTCATATTATTATTTTTTTTTTTTTTTGGGTTTTTAGACATTTCTGGTCTTAAATAGTAATAATAATTTAGTTTGTTTTTTTTTTTGGATATTTCATGTCTTATTAGGACAGTAAAAAAAATAAAAAAAGTACCGGGAATATGTTGTATGGAAGCTTCTCATTGAAATGTATTTGAAGAGTTTGAACAAAATAAATTACGGAGTTTCTATATACTAGTCCTATACAGCTGTTGATCTACTAAGTTAACCAGACATCTTTTTGATTTTCACAAAGAAAAATCACCTCCAGTATAAGAGAAGAATTTGGGTCTAAAATTTATTAAGTGCGTGCGCTGTTTAAGGAGGCAAAATTGAACCAAAATTCGAAATCTATTGTCTATTGATTATGTTATAGAGTTGGATTGCCGTCTAGAAAGATAAAGAATATTACAGATGAATAACTAAAGTAGAATGGAAAATGTAAATCAAGTATTGAGGTCACGTATATAAATTTGATCTCATTTAACAAGCATCCTATTCAATTGACTTGGAACTCTGTGACTTATTCATAAACTAAAACGTAAGGTAGGGATTTTGAAGCAATTGAAAGAATTTCCAGTCATTTTTTATAAAAGAAACTTCATACAATTCAGAGAACTTGAAAAGTATGTCTAACAGTTGGGACCATTTCTGTTGGCAGGTATATCTATTAGAATCTAGTAGGTCTATTATAAGATAATTAGACTGAGCCTCAAGTCGCACTAAATGCCTAACATCGATCTCAAGACCCCGGTGAATTGTAGTTTTAATACAAAATTTCTGGGATTTCTTTTTCTTTAAATTATATATATATACATAAAAAACTTTTGTTTTTATTTCAAAAACAGAATTCATTTTATTTTAAATTGTAAAGTCAGTCAAAACACAACTAAAATAAATTTTCGTTATTTTGAGAAAAGAAATTTACTACAATTCAAAATTATATAAATTATGTACAAATTATTTAAGTCACACAATGTCGAATGCGAGGAACAAGTAGAAGAGGTTGAAAGTGATTCAAAGTTCCAACTGACTAATCTTCAACAATTGCGACTTGAACCAAAACATCCACAAAAATTAGAAAAGGAGAAAGTTCGTAAGGGAAACGTTGTTTCTTGTCCAAAGTCTCCAGAAGATGAGTCGGCACCAGCTCAGCCACCAATACGCGGTTTATTTGATGTTTTTCACAAGCAGAAAGATGAAAAAGCCAAAGTTCAGATTAAGCGTTGCACAAATGGTACTTGTGATTGCTGCAGACCTTGGGTTACCATTTATGGCTATCCCAAACAAATGGAAGGCCAAGTGTTTTGTTTTTTCAGTGGCAGGGCTCATATTGTGGACAAATATATTCATCATACTGGAAATTGGATGTATTTGCGATTCAAATCAAATTTGGATTGTAGAAATGTCATGCAATTCGATCATTGTCCAATTTTACCTCAACATGTGTACGTTAGAATCAGTATGGGTGCTCCAGAAGATGTTATGACACGATCAGATCCCAAACCAAAACAAAATGTTAATCCTGAGCCGCAATGTGTTAGCCCTGATGGCCCACAAAGTCAAAGTGTTAACCCTGATTCTGAAAGTCCACAACATCCATGTGTTAGTCCTAAAGGTCCCCAGCCTGAATGTAGGCAACGTTTATTCAATACTGACTTTAAACCGATAGCGACGAAAACCTTATGGCAACGTGCAATGGAATTTCTCGGCTTATAGGGTAAAAAAAAAAACATGAAATGATTCGTATATATTTTAATTAAACATAAATTCTTGTGTATAATGTGTATATTTCGAAAAATTAAAGTTTCTTAATAAATGTTAAATATATCAAAAAAGTAATACAATACAATATTTATCTTTATAAATAATTAAAACTATTTTAAAATTTTTCTATATGTTTGTTCTGTGTCCTCGCGCTAAGAGGCGACCATTCTGAAGGTAAACCAAATCCGTTATCTCGGCCTAATCCTGATGTGCACATGTGCAATTCATTAATATTGTTGAGAAAATTGGACCTGCCTCATTCCAATTGATCTTAGAAGCAATTAATCCAATATGCTATGCGATAGATCTGCCAGATTATAATGGGTATAACTCAAAAGGAGTTGATTTATAGACATATCCCTTAACTGCCCTTAATGGTAGGTAATTGATATTAACTAAAGTGTTGTCAATTTCTAGTTTACCATAAACTTATTTATAGTTTTAAAAGAAGTCATTCTACTCTTCAATATATTAAATTTTCAATTAAATTCTTAAATCGATGTCTTGTATATTAAAGATTATTCATAACAAGGTACTGAGAAGCAATGTAAAAGAGATGCAAAAAAGTCCCACAAATGTTGGAGAAATAGTAATATACAATACTTATATATATATGTACATAAGTGGATATCAAGCAACGGCTGCTTTAGTAAGGCGACTTGGAACAAAACCAGTGGAAGCATTTCTTTTTTTGTTCACAGGTATAAAGGTGACAAGTGTTTTTGAATTTTGACTATGCGTCTTTCTTTCCTCAATCCATGTGTGCAAATCTGCTTCCTTTCAAATTCCTTTTCAATTCTGACAACAGGAAATAGGCGCATGGGGCCAAGTTCTCTGAATACGGTGGCTGAGGCATGATTACTGTCCCGCATTTACCCAAAAAATACGAATAATTAATGACATGTGAGCTACGCAATATTCAAGTTTTATTGTTCCACAATTTCGGACGTTTTTTTTTTGTATCGCTTTACGCATTTGACGCATAACTTCAAAGTAGTATTCTCTATTGAACGTACGACCTCCTGCAAAACCTTTACATTTGACCCAACTTCGCGTGCTTTTTTGGTCTTAGCTCTTCTGCCCGCTTCCATTGTGATGATTGGGATTTGGTTTCGACATCATAGCCATCAGCAGTTATGACTCTTTTGAGCAAATCAGAAGCGTCATTGAATTCATTTAACAACTTCTGGGCGATGCTTTTGCTTAAAAGTTAGCAATTTTGGAACAAACTTTACTGCTACACGTTTCATGCTCAAGCATCCGAAAAAATTTGATTGCATGAACAGAGCGATATACTGACATTCTCAGCAACTTCCCTTACAGTGATTCTGCGATTCGACAAAACCAAGTTCTTCACTGCTTAAATGTTCTCGTCGGTTGTTGACGTTTTGTGGCGTCCAGAACATCTTCTCGGCCTTCTTTAAAGAGCTTGGAAAGTTCCTAAATGCCACAGTCAACTTTCAAATTCTTTAATCAATTCTTTTATATCGCAGCAAATCGCAAATTGTCAAAAATCCCGGTTGAATTGTAGTTTAAATGACAAATTTCTGTGATTTTTTAGAAAATTTTTTTAATTTATAACTTTTGGATGGATAACTTTTGTTATTATTTCAAAAAAATATTTCATTTTGTTTTAATTTTCAAAATCAGTCAGTGCACAACTAAAAAACAATTTTTGTTATTTTGAGAAAAGAAATTTACAATTCATACCACAATTCAAAATTCTCTCCATTATGGACAAATCACTTAAGTCACACAAAAGAAACAAATGCAAGGAACACGTAGAAGACGTAGAAAAGGAGAAGAAACTTCGTGAAGGAAACGTTGTTCCTTGTCCAAAACCACCATGCGATTTATTTGATCTTTATCGCGAGCACAAAGAAGAGATCGACAAAATTCTGGTTAAACCTATTCCTGAGTCTTTTAAATGTTGGGTTACCATCTTTGGCTATCCCAAGCAATTTGAAGACCTCGTGATTCTTTTTTTCGGTACCATGGCTCGTATTGTGGACAAAAGCGTTCATCATACTGGAAATTGGATGTATTTGCGTTATGAATCAAATTCGGATTGTAACAGAGCCATACAATTCAATCGTTGTCCAATTTTACCTCAACAAATATACGTTGCAATCATTCTGGGTGCTCCGGATAATATTATAAAAGCATCAGAAAAAAGAACAAAACAAAATGTTAATCCTAAAGGACGTCAGCCTTAACGTGATAGCCCTGATGGTCTTCAAATTTAAAGTGTTAAAATTGATAATCTGCAACTGGAACAAGTTTGTCCTGAAAGTCCACAATCTCCATGTGTCAGACCTAAAGGTAAAGCCGGTTTGCAACGTACAATTGAATTACTCGATTTATGAAGTAAAGAAAATTTATGTGATGTAATTTATATAATGTAATATAATGATATGATATATTTTGTAAAATTTTAAATGTTAAATGTATCTAAATTGTAATACAGTACAATATTTATCTTTATAAATAATTAAAACTATTTTAAAATTATTCCAAATGCTTGATCTTTATCTTCATGCTGAGATGCAATCATTCTGAATGTAGACCTAGTCCAAGTGAACTCACTTGGACTCACTTGGGGTGCACATGTGCAATTCATCAATGATTGTTGATACACAAAGTTGCGGTAATTTGTCTGGCTGTTTCGCTAGGTATAAAAGCCCATACATGGATTTAAACCATATATTTATGAGCCATCAATTACGCATATAAAATAAGTAAAATATATGTTTGCCAATGTAAGTAAACGATCTTTCTCAAAGAAATTGATCTACCTTCCTTGTAACGCTCATGTGCAATAATTATGGTATTATGAATCATAACAATGTTTAAAACAATTGCAAGTAATGTTCAAATAAATAGCTAAAAATAATGGACTTAAAATCAACTTATCCAACTTACTATACCACAGACCAACTACATTATAATGGGTATAACTCAAAAGGAGTCAACATCTAGACCTGTTCTTCAGCCGTCCTAAATTGTTATCAATTTCTAGTGTACAATAAACTTGATTGATTCTAGACCTCAATATACGACTATTAAAAATGTTAAATTTTCAATGAAATGTTTATCTCAATAACTGAAACATTGAAGAATGTCATGTCCCATAACAAGGTAGTGGGAGAGGTTAATATAGAGATAGCAAAAATGTCCACAGATGATGGAGAGTCAAGCATATAAGTACATATCGAGAGACAACTGCGACTTTGACCAAGTCCAGTAATAGCAGGTTAACAATATATGGGTGTTCAAATATGAAAGAAATGAGAAAGTTTTCAACGAAACTCTCTTAATTGGCGCATAGTTTTTTTTTTGAATATCACAATGGCAATGGAATTACTCTGAAATTTGAACATCCTTTACTAAAATCACTAAATGAAATTGTATTGTACATATAAAAGCTCCCTACCCTTCATGATTGTTACAAACCATTTTAAAAACTTGATAAGCCCCACATTATGTAGATTAGAGATATAAGGAAAAACAAGAAAAAAGAAATGAAGTTAAACCTTGATACTTTGTCGCCTCCAATGCAGTAAATTATCTTATATCGACATGGCTACAGTTTAACTTTAACATGGCAAGTGAACTTAAATGAAGTTTGCCATGAACTAACCATGATTCCACCATTGTTCTGAGCGATTACAATACATAGTTAGAGTTCCTGCATTGCTAGTTGTGGGAGTTACAACAAATGAGTAGAATAGAATACATTGGACTCCTTTGAAGTAATGTCAACACATGGTAGACATGCTAGACATGGTAAAATTTATACCATGCGATACTAGAGTAAGGAACTTTGTTGATAGATATCTATATAGATACAACAGTAGGTATATCGTATATGTATGTATGTGTAGAACAAGTATAGGATTTGCCGTCGTTCTCCTTTGTATTGTAGTATTGTCGTATAAAAAGCATATTTGATGAGGGCAAACAAAATGAACTGCAACAATATTGTTACAGCTGACATGGTCGACATGGTTGACTCAAACTGAATTGAACTGAACTGAATTCAACTCATCACAACTCTTCTCAACTCAACTCAATTCAACTCAACTCATTTCAATGTCTCCCCAATAGTTGACAGCCATGAAGACAGACAGACAGACAGACAGACATACAGACAGATGGAGTCACAGACAAACTGAATCAATGAACATACATATGAGAGGCAAAGGCAATGACAATGAACAACACACAAAAGCCATAAGATAAAAGATTGTTGGGTTTACTGTAAAAAGTTTGTCAAACATTTTCCCCACTTTTTTTGGTTTGATTTTATTTGCTTTTCTTCACAAAGATGCTTCATTAACTTTGGCCACAAGAGATTAAAAACCGAAAATTGATTAAGAACTGAAGTACAATGAATGCATTTGTAGATATCTTTTTGTTCTCATATTCTATTGAATGAATATATTTTTAAATGGGCAATGTTCCAAATTTATACAATATATCGTATATTGTATGATAGAATAAAATATTTCCCTCTTTTCTCAATTTGCAATATTTTCTACGACTATAATTTAAAATTTTTTCTATTAATAAAAATAACAAACAAAAAAATGCATTCCATGAACATGAAGATCATTCCTTGTGTCTCATAAATTATTCCTCTTAGGTTTCTACACTAGATCAGACCACATAGGGTGGATGGTCAAATACGAAAAAAGGTAAGAGAGAAAGGGAAGTTTTTATATGCACAACCGCAAATTGTAAAAGCGATTGCCGCAAAGCAGTCTTCATGGCTTTAAGTTCAGTTGGGTTTATTACCATTGACTATTTACAATTTCTGTATTGAATTGAAACTTGTTTTTATGTTGAGTTGACAAGTTTTATTATATTCATACATATATATATTTTTTTGTGCTCTTTATATGTAACAAATTGTCAACAATTTTAATGACTCCCTTAATATTTTTTTATTGTGTGTGTATTTTTTAATATCAACTTTTTTGTGAATTAAAGTTACAAATATCAAAGTATTAAAGATTTTATATGTTTGCTAGATTATATTGTTCATTCATAGATCCAGGGATTTATTTACTTATTGGTAACATTAAGTACTAGTTTTTATTCATTTTTATGTTCATGGTAAACATGGTAACAACTAGAAATAAGGATATCTTTGACTATGCTGAAGATGAAATACTCTTCACGGGGTTTGTATGGGAGGTAGGTACCTCCTAGGGGTGGTTCCTACAAATGTACTGCGTATGGTAAAAAGAAAGGTTCGTACAAAATTTCAGCTCTTTAGCTCAAAAACTAAGGGACTAGTTTGCATACATGCAGACGGACAGATAGACAGACGGGTAGACAGACATGGCTTAATCAATTAAACATTAGAAATTAAAATTTGTTTACTTATGAACTTTAAAAAGCAATTAAAATTATTTTTAGAACTCTGTGTTACAACAAATTTCTTTTATCAGTACTACAATTAATAAATTACTCATTTTCTCAAAAAGTCGTCCGAGTTTTGCTCGGTGTTTGCTATGGGAGCTTTACGATTTAGCAAACATAGGATGATGAAATTTACATGGTGTGTGAATATAAGCCTCGCACTTATAGTAGTCCAAATTTCAATTTGATAATACAAAAAACAAAAAAAGTTTTTCTAATAAGAACATGAAATTGAATCCAGATTTTTAGGGAAACTATATGGTCCAGTATTCCTAGAATGTTAACATATGCATAACAATTGACAAATTGATACTTATAGTGTCCAAAGTTGATTTCATAAGAACAAGTATTTCATTTTTCGTTTCCTAGTGGTTCGATTCGGCTGATTCCGACAAATTTACAGCGCCTGTTAAAAAAAAATCTTCATACAAATACTTTTTTCTATAGCTCAAAATCATGAGGGTTTAGTTTAGGGTCTCTGATGTCTCCTTCAGACTTTATTACAAACTTCCTGACAAACTTATAAAATTATTCACTTAGTGAAGATGATTTTTTAAACGATTCATCTTTGGGTTTGACTTTTAATAAAAAAAGTCAATCATTATAATATCGACAATATTCACAATACAACAGAATTGAAAATGTTTCAATATATGTATGTAATATGCCATTTAATATGACATTTGCTAGTCCACATCAATGTAATCAATTGTGGTTCAATCAATCTGTAACAATTGATCCAAGAGAGACCGCAGTCAAGAGATGACTACTATCCATCTAGAATTAATATTTTTGGAAGATCATAAGCTAAATGACTTAAATGCAAATGATTCGCAGAAATCATAATTTTTAATGAATTCCAACTAATCTTCATGTTAATAAAAAAATGTTAATTGAACAAATGGCAAAATTTCAAGAATAAACCAAATGAATTTGTTATCAATGTTTTATCATAGATCATGAATAATAATTTAAAATATAGATGTAAACAAAGTTAAACTCAACATGTTGAAATTGTATTTATAATTATTCTAAATAATTGAGATATAAAATAGCCAAAGATTGTTGTCATTGAATGTTTGTTTTTCTCTTCAAATTTAATTGAATGTATTAATTGTTGGAAAGGTCCATAATGTTAAACCTAGCAATTTTATTGACGATTTGCTTAAATTTCCCCCCAATTAAACTAAATAAATAACAACAATGGAAAGCCCTAAAAAGATGTAAATTTTTTATGTTTAAGGTTAATTTTTTGGAAAAGGACTAAACTTTTTTAGCCAATGAAGTCGAACACAATAAATCCATTACATGAAAAACAAAATAGCATTGAAAATAAAAACACCAAACAAAACCAAAACCTTCAACTCAATGTTCAATTTAATGTTGGCAGAACTGATAAAGTGTATGCATATATTTTTGTGTGTGTGTGTGTGTGTGTAAATATGGTTAGAGGTGGCGTCGGTGAGTGGTGTTAACATTGGAGTGTTGGTGTTAGGCCAAAAACAAACCAAACTAAATTTAACTGAACAAAGCCCATGACAACTCAAACCAACTTGATTTTACGGAAATACAGAATGGATGGAATGGATTGGATTGGAATGGATTAGAATGGACATGAAGGTAGTCAGCATTAAAATACTTAATCCGCAACATAGTGTGACGCTTTCAAAGTGGCCAAAGCTGGTACCAACTAGGAAATGGAAAATCCAATGAAAATGTTGTAAGCCAAGTGTTTGTGTATTTGCTTATGCATGCGTGTGTGAGTGAGTGTAATTGGTGTAGGTGTGCTTAATTGAGTTTGAAATAGGCACCACTTCCTCTTCAACACTCCTCTTTCTCTTCCACATTCTTCTATCTATTATCCTTTTATATGCAGTGAATGGGTGGGTGCCCATTGGTATAAAATTGGCTTAGTTGCGCATCTAAAGTTGTGCGACTGTGTGTGTAGGGGGTATCTATGTGTGTGCGTGACTTAAAATCTGCCAACAGGTTAAAGGACTAAAGGACACATGACACTTGAAAACTTAATTAAAGTCATAGAGCATTTGAAATTTCCATAGAAAATAAAATTTAAAATGTTTGACTTGCTTACTTGTTACCAACTGCCAACAGAAATGTAGAAATGAATGCGCACAAAAGTAGGCAATTGAAAATAGCACTTGCCCCTAATATGTCCCTTGTGATGTTGATGATGGTGACTCCTCAATACTAAGGTAGACAGACGACACTAGTGGATAAATAATATAATAAAGAGAAGCGCACAAAATAAGAAAAATTAAATTAAGGTTACCCCATCAACTAGTTTATAGCAGCATTTTTTAATCGTCAACCCCATTTATTTTATTTGATAAAAAACAAGTAACAAAAGAGAAAAATATGTGCTAATTTTTTTTAAAACTAGAATGGGTTTAATCCAATGAATAAATATTTGTATTGAAGGTAGTAAACAATTCCACATAATCATTGACATTTTATGAACTCAATCTAGATTTTCTATTTTTATTATTTAAAAGAGTGATAAATATTAGTAGTACATATATCAAAATCAAATAGTAGAGAACTCAAGAGACTTTGGACAAATCAGATAACCCATTTCTATACTTTTCAAATGAGATTTGACACAATTTCAATTCATTACTTAATTGAAATGTGATAGTGTTTTCCATTGAGGTACAAATGAAACATTTTATGTACTAACATTGGGTTGATGTGTATTACTAGTGAGAGTCTTCTCTTCTTGTTGATTGTTGATGTTTTACTTAATGTTTTTGATGTCCTCTAGAATATTTTACAAATCTGTAGCCTTGCGGCTGAGTTGAGCGTCCCTTGGCCACTTGTTGTCAGGTAATTCAGGGACCATTTGTTTGTTATTGTTTACCTTGGTGAATTTTGTAAGTTGTTCATACACATTTCCCTACATTTCCCTTAAATTACTCATAAACATAAATCGAGCATTTAACCAAATTGAATTATCAAAAATTTTTAACTTTATTCCTCACTTACCTTTCTCTAGTTTATATTCATTGAAATTTTTATTCTCCTCTTAAAGATGAAACCCTGGAATAGAAAGAAAGATAAACAAAAAGTGTTTCACTGTAATTTCTTCATATTTAATTAAATCTTATTTTTCTTTTATTTTCATCTTTGTGTTTTATTTTTATTTATATTTTTTTATTTATGTACATTTCTTTTTTGTTTTTGGTGTGAAGGAAACTCGTCTTGTTTTTTTTTTTTATTGAGTAGAAGTGAAACAAAAACAAACTTAAAAGAAAAAAACCATTTAAGTGCAAACAAAATAAAGGTTCTTATAGGGCTAACGTCTCATCATCATCATCATCATCATCAGCAATATTGTTACTTATAAACATTATTACCGCTATCGTCGTCATCATCATCATCTCTTCTACTTATTTGCATAAAATGTTGCCCGATTTAAACTTTCAGCCTCAATTTCAGTTTCAGTCACTCACTCACTCAGTGAGTTAGTCAGATTTGATTCCTTTTTCACCCTTTCAACCTTTTTATTGCATTCTTAGTATTCTTTCTTTATTTAACATTGATGCCTTAGGGCAAAACAATTGTGAGAAAGAGAATTTCTATGAGCGGAATTTGTGCCATTTTTTGGATTTTTATTAAATTTTATTACATAATGTTGCGCATAATTTTACAGATTTCATTTACTTTCTTCTCCTTCCGAGGCGTTTAGATCTTTTTCTTTGTTTTAGGAATTTTTTTTTGCGTTCCTGAATGAAGTTTAATTTGTATTGTTTTGTTTAAAGTAAAATATTTTTAGTATATCATGTAATTTTGTGTAAGCTTTTAATTCAATTAAAGTTTTGTCTTTAATATGTTTATCATAATATTGCATAGCCCCTAAATGGTTTTGATTAGAATTGATCCCTCTAAATCAAAATTAGTCGAAGATGGGAACTTTATGTTTTTTTGGAGAATTTTTCTTATTCAGAAAACCAATTTGGTTAAGTGGATCTATGCAGGATTGATTGGTTATTGAACTTATTATGATATTCAAATATTGTCGGGTGATTCCGAAATAAAAAAACCTACTCAAACCATAGTTGTGATTACTTTTCGTTGTAAATTCTATCTTGACTCCTAGAGAGAGGACGTTTCGGGGCTTTAAATAAAAATCTGTGTTAAGAAGGAAATTGATTTTTAAAAAACTAACAATGTTGAATACTTTAGACTTTTGGGGTTTCTAGGTGATGCAGGGGACTCTTTTTGTCACGGGACGAATTCAGATTAGTAGAAAATATTGGTCATGCAAGTTTGTTTAGTTTTAAGCCTAACTTTAAAATTTTTTCTTCTCTTCCCATCATCTAATTTAATAGACCTCTAAGCAACGGCTACACTTTAATGTTATAAATCTAAATGCTTTTGGCTAAAGAATTAACTTCATTTAAAGTTACAATAGTAAAATAACAAAGTTGTAGTGAGTAGAATGTTTATCCTAAGGCGTGTGGCATCTGATTTGAATAGGAAATAAACTTTTGTTTATCTTAAGAGATTTGATTTTAATGAACTTTGTCCAGGGCCATGACTTTTGGGCTTACAAATGTAAAAAGAAACAAATGCAAATTTTCATATTTACACATTGAACACAAGAACAACAAAACAGTGAAAACTAAAATAAACATAAATACCATGGAAGAAGAAAGGAAATCAAAGCAAAGAGGAAAAGCATGAGTGTGAAATGGGACAACAAAATGGCAAAGGATAGTAGATAGATAAAAGATAGATGAATAAGAATATTTGTTTTAAATAGAAACACCAACAATATTTCATCAATTTTGTTTACTTTGCACATTAATGACAAAAAGCTTTGGGGTTTTTGTCAATGGCAATTATTTTACTATGTACACAAACATTTACATAAAGATATATACAATAGTATATATATTTATAAACAGATGCACACGTACAGACTGATTAATTAGCTGTAATTATTTGTTAATGCAAAACCGCACAACGGTAGCCAAAAAAAAAACTGGCTGAAAGAAAGTTGCTTATAGACTAACATGAATGATTGACTGCAATCTATCAAAATTAAATTGAGATTAATTACAACAAATAAAGGTGTGAGAAACATAGACTGACATTCAGATAGACAGAAGATGAGAAAGGAAAAGAGACTGAGTCAGAGTCAGAGAGAGGTTGATGTGGCGAATACTTAAAATATGTAAATGTAAACTTCATCATAGCCCATGCTAATGTTGAAAGAAAGACAAGTCATAATAACATAATACAATAATAGGAGGCCGAAGGACAATTTCATGGGCAATGCTCCATCAAATTCTTTATTTACACAACAAATGAAAAGGCAAAAAAAAAAAAAAAACAAATTTAAATTTAAAACGAGAGAAGTTTATCAAGTATTTGGCCCAATATGAAATTGAAGTAAGGGAAAAAATATAAGGTCATCATCTAGGCAATTGCATTGAAACTATTAAATATAGGTTTCACTTATTTTATTCAGCCGCTTATTATTTTTTATTGTACTCACTAAGCTATAGGACGGGTTGATCTTTCAATAGTCAGCTTCCAATGTCTCTGACATACGAGCTACAAAATCAGATCATCAAGACTTTGCTTCCCTCTGCGTCACTTGTTTCTCTCATGTACTTGTTGCTCGGTCTCTTCTGGTTATTGTCAACATTCATCTATTTCCCCAAGAATAACTTATTCTATAAACTGTGAATGATCAATGCTTAACAAATTGCCTTTTATTTTCATAAATTTGCCTTTCAGTGACTCCCATACCTTAAAGCCTTGGAGTGATGAAAAATTGATCAAGAAATGAACTCATACTTAATGTGATTAAATCAACATTAGCATTAGCATCATGTGTCTTAACCTCAAAAGAACACAAAGTTCAAAGATAAAAAAGGTTTTCTATTCTCTTTGAGGGAAGCACATAGTGCTTAGTGTACTACCTCATATACTCAAAGAATAAAATAAAATATATTAAAGAAAAGTTACAGAGAATCTTATGAAATTGTTAAATGACATAAATCTTTGCCAATTCGTTACTTTCTTGTGTCATTTGTTCATTTCTTTGCTTTTGTTTTCCCCTACTTAAAATATCACTCCCTTCCTTGCAACACCTATTATAAGAGTCCTTGGCTCTCAGTCTCAGTCTCAGTCTTTGTCTGGTGCCTCTGTCTTTATTTATTGTATAAGTGACAATAACAAGAATTTGAATAATTCGTGGAATGTGAAAAGTTGAAATGTTAAAATGCCAAAAAGAAAAATGCCAAAATTTGTTACCTACAACTCCACACCCTGAGGCACAACTTCACCATTTTTGTTGTTGTTACTTACTTCCTTGTTCCCCGTCTATCTACATACTTCAGTCATGCTCATTGTTGTCACTGAATTTTAATGCTAAATCTCATGAGGCACGTAGTAATTTGGAATGTTGCATCTTTGTCATTCTCCAACTCAGCTACCCTGCCTTATTTCTTTCTTTCTTTCATTATCTCTATCACTAAGTAGATGGCATCAACTTCCGGTTGCAAACTGAAGTTGCCAAATGATTGTAAATGAATGTGTGCCGAGGAAGGGAAATTGTGTCGTTGCTTCTTAAAAAAAAATCATAAAAAAAAGTATATAAAGAAAGAATGAAACAAAACTTTGTAGCTTCTCTTCTTGTTGTCATTCTTTTCTTTTCTTCTTTTCTATTTTATGTTTGTTTCAAAATGTCTGTGTGTCTGTGTTTCACCCACTTTCCCCACTCTCTAGCTATTCAAATATTGTATCTACACACAGTGTTTGTATTTGTACTTTTTAACGCATCGTTAAATTTATAATGCCAAAAATTTTTGGCGCAATTCCGTTAATGTGGCAAACAAAACACAAACAAAAATAAGAAATGGGAAGCTTAAATGTAAACGAAAAGAAATGATGCTCAAAGTTTCTATTGCCTAATGTCTTTAATATTAAATTGTTTAAAATGTTATTACATACTAATTTGTTTTTATTAAAGTAA
This sequence comes from Amiota minor, assembly GCA_037043295.1. NCBI lineage: Eukaryota > Metazoa > Arthropoda > Insecta > Diptera > Drosophilidae > Amiota > Amiota minor. Next base: position 4,401,393 of record JBAMAW010002155.1, on the reverse strand, counting down.
GTAGAATATTTATTTCCTTAAAGTTTCAATTTTATTGGATTTTCCTTGAGAGTCTCTTTTTTTCTTCATCTTTAGTGATTGCATTTTATTGCATGACATTCTTTCATGAAGTTCATCGTTTGCCACAAGCATTCCATGGTTTCTGAATGTTTTATGGGTGGTTTCCGTTTAACTTGTTAAAACACCTTTTATTATACAATATCTTCATGTCTGCATAGTTGGTTTTTTTTTTACTATACTCAGCTTAACATCGACATCAATGCATTTTATTGTATTTTCTGTATTCTTCATTCTTCTTGCTTCATGCATCATTCTTCATTCTTCATGCTTCATGCTTCATGTTCTCGTTCTTGTTCTTTTGTCTCGTCAAAGAATTTTTCAATAAACAATTTTCCAACATTGACTTGTATACGCAAGTATACTAGTTATTTATACGAGTTATTGGTAAAATTCATATTGTAATGAGGAGTGAGTTCTCATTCACATTGGCATTTACCAAGTTCATAAATGGAATTTTTCAATATTGCACCAAATAGCTGAGCGTCATTCGATCTCATATAGAATACGAGTACAAGAAACATTTTCTAACAATTATGGCTTATTTATTTACAGTGTAATAGATAAAAAAATGAAGAGATAGATAAATAGGCAGATAGTTAGACAGATGCATAAATAGATAGCTTATTAAAAAGATATTTAATGAGAATAAAGTGTATGATAGAAACCTTAGATGGAAGAATTAAACAATGAATAAAAGAATAAGTAAATAAAATGATTGACCCCATAAGTGAGGCATAGAGAAATGAAAAATAAAAATCTATAAATCAATAAAAGAATAAATACACTGAAAGATAAATGAATGAATGAATAGATGGTGCGATGAATAGATTGATGGATGATATACAGTGGGCCATTGAGCTAGGATATCATGTCTTTCGAACAGTTCAGATGATTATAAAAGGCCAAAAGGCCCATTGCCCGATGGACATTTCTCCACCACGATTTCTGTAATGGCTACAATTATGAGAAGCACAAACACAAATATAAAGTATTTAACACATTACTGAAGACAACTGAATTCCCTTCCTTGTGAAATCTTTATTAGAAGGCATAGTATTTTGGAAAATTTGCATATGGTAAACTAGAATCTTTATCTTATTTTTGTAAAATGATTTCAAATGTTCAGAGAGCTTCATCATCGGCATTTCCCCTACTTTTCATGCTCAAGATTAAGAACTCTTTCTCTCATAAAGCATCATATCTTATCTTATTCTATTCTAATCAATCCTACCCTATTCCTGTTTCAGTACTGAAATATATCATAATTTATAGGAAATGTGGTAGATAATTTAGTGGTAAATCTATTCTAATTAAACGAAATTATCCTTCAAACTTATTCTGTCTAATATATACTTCCTTGTACTTAGCACATTTCAATTATCAATTTAAGTTCTAAGTATAACAAACTCATCTTCACTACATTGGCCACAAAATGTGTGCCTTGCTCAATTATGTTACAAAAATTAAGAATTTGAAACTTAAATAACTTGCAACAAGTGTCTGCCACATGCACCACACTCAAAATGCTTCATAACTTTATAAATTATCTTAATATTATTTTTCTTTATTCATGCAACAAAGTAAATGCCACTTGCAGTTTTGTAAAAGAAAATTATTTAGAAAAGAGAAAATTTATGCTTGTGTGGATTTAAGATGAAATGAGGCATGAAAATATAATAATGTGGAAGACAGAAACAGAATAATGGAATGAAATGAATGAATTAGCTATTTGTTTGGTAAATTTATCATTAAATTAAATTAAGCTCATTGCTAATTAAGTTACACATTCTCTATTTATTATAGATGCAAGTATATTTTTCATCATAATAATAAACCTCAAAACTCAAACCTAAATTAGCCATTGATCAAATGGATATGATTAATAATTTTACTGTTGTGAATGCATTTAATTAACGTGCGATAAACAAATTTCAGTTCAGAAAGACACAAACACCTTCACCTTTATAACTAATTAATCTTAATCCAATTTACTATGAATGTGGTGTAGACATCAATGAACATGGAATGGGAACATGTGTTGGGTAGCTTTAAGCATTTAAGTCTTTTAAATGACAGTCAGATAGACAGTCAAACGGACAGTTTCATGTAGATACAATAAGATCAATAGACATACTAAGGCCTATATTGGATAGCAGACATGACATGCTTTGTATATCTTCCAATCCATTTTAATTTTATTGTATGTATTCTATATTATATTCAATTGAATTGAATTAAATTGAATTTAGTTAAGTTTTGCACAATTATTTTACGGTTTTCTGCTTTGACATATTCTCCACAGCATTTACTGCTGCATGAGCGTCCTTTGCTAAATAGTTAAGCCCATTATCAGATCAGATACTTTTCTTCGTACATGCAAAACATACAAAATAGTCACAATTAGATATACAGACACATATAACATACAGTATAACATACAGTTACAGTTACACATACTCGTACATAGGATAGATATACACTGACAAGAGACCAGCTCAGCTTAACTGTATGTCACTTTAGGTGATGTCATGTGCATTTGCACCCTTTTCCCCAATGTTGGTAGTTGCCTGATCTAGAAATTTGCTTAACAAGTATTAATTAGTATCACGCATACGCTGTGTATTTCAGTCAGTTCATGTCCATATCGATTGGCTACAACATCATCATTAACATCAGCAACAATATCATCATGGACATCACACCGAAGCTTCGAGTCAGTTGCAAAACTAATTAAAAATGTTTAGTGAAACAGTTTTGCATGTGCAAACGACATGGAATTTTATCGAATAATATTATTTTATTCTAGTTCACTTTCATTGCCATTCATTTCGTTGATTATCGTTGGAAGTATTTTGTTGGCAACTGAAATTGGAACTATAGTTTATATTACACACACACGAGGTGTATTTAACATGTTGATTTTGTTTCTTTTTAAATTGAATTGAGTTTAATTAAAAATGCAAAGCAGAGCATTTGACTTTAATGCAATGGTTGAAAATTGGTGAACTCGGGTCGTAAGGTGATTTTATGATAGGGGGAATAAGTATTTCTTGCCTTGAAATACACAACAGTCATTCTAAATTCCCTAGAAAATGATTGGTTGGTTTCGTCACAATTCTCAATATCAATTATTTATTTTTGATTTCAGTCAGTTATTGATTTGTTTTAAATTTTAATGGGTAGAAAGTAGGACACTGCTTTTATAATAATGGGTTTTTTATTTAGTGACCTTAAATTCTATGTTCAATGTAAAGAGGAGGCGTTGGAAATTAAATTCATTAGAGCTGGAGTTCCTCAAGGTCCATTATTATATAAGTACATTATACGAGTACACTGCCGATTAACCAACTGATGAAAAAATAAAATAAAAGGGAATTACATAAATTGGGAAATTGTTTTAGTTTGTTTTTTAATCTTGTAATATTCAATAGATAGATTTATTTCACTTTAATAAGGGTTGTTGCGGTTGGTTTTGTTGTGTTGGGCTTGTTTTTTATTTCTTCAATAATATTACAGTTGCTACTTATTCCGATGATAAAGTTATACTTGCCACCTCAGAATTCAAATTTGAAGCTACTACCATATTGCAAAATCATCTTAATCGTTTGGTATCTTGGTTTTAAATCTGGAACAAATCTATAAACTCTGGAAAATCGAAGCACATTACATTTGGCTTGGGTTGTGGTGATTGTTCACAAGCCACACTACTTCAAGAAGTTCTTACACACCACCAACTATGACAGAAGACTCATTTGGAAAGAGCACATCAAGTCAAAACTTCAACAATTCCAAATTTTGGTTTAAATATAATTTACTACAATACCTTACAAGGCAATTATAAAACCAGTTTGGATATAAGGAATCTAACTTTGGGGAACAGCAGAAAAATTCAATATTGAAATCCTATAAAGATTCCGTCGTGCAACGAAAGCAACAGTGAAAGGAAAAATTGTTAGGTACAGTAAAAGCTATGTTACATAAAACGATTAGAAAATCATAATAATGTATTAACTATTAATTTGTTAGATAATAGCAACCGTGGGACATACTTGCCTTACCATTTATAATTAAGTAAATATTCTCAGCAAATTTCATGAATGTTTATTGAAAAAAAAAAAAAACAAAAATAAACTAATAATAATATTCTAATAAAAATAAAAATAAAAAAAAAATACTTTTGCTTACTTCTTGCTTCTGTTCACCTGTTCAACATCTCAAAAGTATTCAAAAAGTAGTAAATGGCTCTAACCATTAACGGCTTTTAAACTGTTTATATTAAAATACATTCATTTGCTCCTGATGTCTTTGAGTTTGTGGTTGAAACTCAAAAGCAAAGTTGTTCTAAGGAATATTTAATGAAATTTTTACATTATTTTAAACATTCTTAATATTTTATAAAGTGATAATCTTTTAAATAAATTAGTGATTCTAATAGACTTGAATTGACCATCAATTAATTGTTCAATTTATTACTTTCAATATGGAAAATATTTCTTCTTTCAAGTTAAAGAAATTTTTAGATGAAATATTGTAAAATACATATGAGTAAATATAAAAGTAAAATATGAACAGTATCATCATAACTTATAGATATCACATTTTAAATTGAATATTCTTCCTATGAAGACTCTTCAATTTCCTAAGTATCATCATGAATCAAGAATATACTTTTATTTGTAATCTAAAAAAGTGAATTATTTTTCTTTTTTCCTTATTTATTTTTCTTTATAAACAAAACGAAACTTTTTATCAAATTAATAAAGTTTTCTTAACTTCTTTTTGAACCTTTTGAACTTTTGTTTTGTACAATATTCCTAAACCCTTTGACCAGCAATTCACATCGATTGATGTTTGGCATTGGCAAACGCCAACGTAACCCCTTCACCGACACTTGACTAAAGAAATGGAAATTGATTTTTATTTGCACTTTTAGGTCTCGCAGCTACATTCGCATAACTCAAAATGATGATAAAGATATTTTTTGTTTGTGTCTCACACAGAAAAAAAAAAGAAAAAAAAAAAAAAATTGAATAACAAAAAGCAAACAAAAAGTTGAAAGGATAAAAGCTGATAAATAGTTAAAAAAGTAATACAAAAGGAAGAAAAATAAGGAAATTTATGTTCCAATGTCGAGATAAACTTCTGGTCATTTATAAAGAAGAACAAAACTTCACACGCAACTTTAACTTTTGAACCTTTTTTATTTTACATGTTGCCCCTTGGTCAGGCATTTGGTATTGTAACCTTAACTAGCACAGTAACAGTTGCTATGTGAACTCTTTGAGTGGATATCTGAGAGTGTGTGTGTGTGTGTGTGTGTATGTGTATTGAGTAGTATATCCTGGAACTACTTGATGTCAAAACTAAAAAGTGCTCGTACTTTTTTCATGGGATAAAATCGAGAAGCATCGCACATAAATCAGTACCTTAAAATGTGACTTCCTTTTGGAATAGTACAAGACGTCGAACATTTCTAGTAGTAAACTACTAACTTAAAGGTTGCTTGAGAGGGAGAGAGATTGGCTCGCTTGGTCTAAGTAGTAGTGAATCTCAAAGTCAGTCAGATGGTGGACAGGCATGGTAAAGGATGGCATTGTCCACTTCGAAGAAGTATGGTATGGTGAATAAAAAGTGGAAATCATAGAGAAAAATAAAATAGAAAACAAAATGGTAAAAGGACCAAACTAACTGCAACACTTGAGTGTACTTTCTTTGCCTTAAGTATTCAGTAGATTGTGGCCAAGTGCAGCCGTTTGGTTGTTCATGTCGAACTCGACGAACTCAGAATGGAGTAGATAAGACACAAATTCTCTCCTTTTTTTTTTTTTTTTTTGTAAAATTGCTGTCTTTGTTTGTCAAGGACAGTGGTTCTTAAAATTAACTAGTCTCTGAATAAAAGTGCTTGTATAAATTTAATGCAAATATTCTTTAGTTTAAGTTTAAGAATCTCTGATTTGGAACAAAGAAGTTCAACAAAGCAACTGAAAAAGAAGGCTGAGTACACGAATCCCAATTTATATGTTATATTGTGAAAAGATTGGTAACTTTTGATGGTAAAACTTAGACTTGCATTTATCATCAGTGCTTTTGTCACTTGTGAGTTCCTTGAACTGTAGTTGCTCAACTACTACTACCTCAAGATACTTGAAATATTTCAAAGTAAGGGAGGAGTGACTTATCAGTTATAGATTAAATTTAATGTTAAAATATACTTTTATTTCATTTCATCATCAGCAATTTGAATGCAGAATTCCATTGCAATTACCTTTGAAATTTTAAATTCAACTATTTGATGTACAATACAATATTTATACGCTGTGATGTTCATGAAAGAAAAGGAATGTTAATTAATTAAGCCAAAGGACAATAATACAACTGCATTATTGAATATCCTTGGAAATGCGTGAATAAATGATTTTTGATTGTGTAAAAGAAACTTACTTTTTGAGATGCATTTTTCACGCGCTAATGCCAATGAAAAATTATTTTCGATTTCCATAATAACTGAAGTAGACAATAATAATTTTTCCATTTCAAAAGTCAAAGGAAAATGAATCAGGTGAATGCTTCGCTGGTTAATGAAACACATGCGTATAATTTTCTTATTTATGTCGCATAAAATGCAATTCTTCATTAAATTTATGTAAAGTAAGATGAGTTTTCATATGGAGTATCCTTACACTTGGTGTTGTTAAATGAATTTAACTTTCACATACCCTGTAAGATTTAAAACAATATCTTTGAAATGAGTTCAATATGACAATGACACAAGTTATCGCCCTTCTTTTAATTTAAAAGCCTTAAATATGTTAAACTTTAAATAATAGAAATGATAAACCTGAATATAGTTATATTTTTATAAATTCCTTGTGAGGTCTTACACCTCATTTTCTGTTGATTAACCAATTCTTAAGGTAAGAAAGTGTTCAATTATGACAAGTAAATATGTTGCTATAAGACACAATAATATTATTTAAACACTTTTTGTATGGCAAAATGCCATTACGTTCTAGTAATTGGACATGATTATATGTTTCATATCTTTCTTTAGAATGTCAACAGTCTTATTCTAAAATCTATTAATATTTGTCCAAGTGCTTTGATTATTCCATTTACGTTGTTTCTGTTAAACTTTTCAATATAACAATGAATTCTTTGTATTTCAATATATCACTTCTTCTAAAGGATCATAGTAAAGTCCTGCATACTAACTAAATATAATTCTGAACACTTTATATAACAATCAGCTTATAATGAATAAATAAATAAATTGACAATCGATTTATAAAACAACAACATCAACCATTAAACATAATATAATAATGACTAATCTGTAATGTTATGTGACATTCAAAATACCACAAATTTTATGATGATGATGATGGCATGACTAACAGCAACAAAATCATCAAGAAGTGTTGCACACGTATCCTGTTAAAATGGTGGCACATCCACAATTCCATGACATATGTAAATTTAATATGTTTTAGTCGTAAAAGTAACAACAACAAGGAATACAAGGTTGCAAACTCAGAGATTGAAAATGATATTGGTAGGTAAAGTGGGAAAACTTTCTCTTGTTTGACAAACACGGAAATTGCGGAAGTTTATTTCCGTAAGGTGAATCTAAGTATGGCAAATCACTTAGAATGAAATTATGTTTCCTGTTGTGTTAACAGATTGCTAAGTGGATGTGATGAGTATGAGAAGTGTTTGTGTGAATGAAAACTTTGTGTTAAAAGACAACACACAAAATATTGTATATATGAAATTCATAAGGAAATAAAGAGAAGAACTTGTTAAGCAATTAAAGAAGAAAGAGATGTTTCCTTATTGTATGAAAAATATTTTAAATGATAAAAGGATTTGGGGTTTAACATAATTTTGTTATTTATCATAGAGAAAATATATTGTATCTGATGGCATTTGAAAATTTAAAATAGATAAATTAATGGTGTCTCTTTCTTAATTCTTCAGACTTGTTTCCCATAGTTTGTCAATTTTAATCGGTATAAACCTTAAAATTTGATTTCAAAATTTGATCTTTTGATCAAAATTTAACCCTCTTAGGAGTGAAATATTATTATAAGAACATGCCATTTAGATCAAGTGATTTGGTCTTATCTTTGTTCCAAAGGCTTCTTGATATCCAACATAAACTTTCAATGCATAACATTTAAGAAGCTTTAAAAAAGTAATCCGATATTTTTATACTATTGCCCTGAATCAATTCAAAACCCTAAGAAAAATTATGCACTCAAAGTTGCATTCGGGTGACGGACAATGAATTCCATTCCATTCACAACGATGCCATGCATTTTAGTGATCAAGAGCTTTTAGTTTTTATACTTCTTCTCCCCTTTTCACACATTGAAACAAAATACACATTCATAGTGTTAGTTTTTTCATTCTTTTCTCCATATATTTATGTACATACTCGCACACACATATTGTATATAGGCGGAAGTGTATGTGCAATGGATGCCCATTGTTGCCACTTTAATGCATCCGCCCGTTCGTCTGTCTTCCCGTCTATCCGTTATCGCATTGTTTGGACCACAAAATAAATGATGATGCCAAATGTTGCAAAACAATAACGTACTCCATTTTTTTTCTGTTCTTTTCTTTCTTCATACATTTCATTTCACATTCACTTTACGCTTCCATTCGTTCGACGTAACTTTTGCGGTTCATTGTACTTCATAAAAAGAGTAAAAACACAGAGAAAAATTGTGTATAGATGAAGAGAGGAAATCTGTCGGAGGATGACTATGGTAAACCCCTCTGCTCTACCATTCTATGCGCTTTTTGTTTACTACGTCGCATCGCATCGCATTGCATAGCGTCGCTATTGTCGTTAAAGGCAACAATAGTTTGGAACCCAAGCTATACACATACATACATATAATGTTTGGCCATAAATAATGTGAATGCCATGCGATATGAAAGAATGTGTGGCTTTTAAGGATATCCAGGATTAGGCGGCGTCGTCATCGTCGAAACAAAAGCGTGTTCAACATTTTGTTGCCCCTCGACATTTTTCCTTTGTTACTTAGTTGCACATAATATTTGTGTTTTTGTATTTTTGGTTTAAGCCTAAAATCTACGAAAATTATAATCTAACCAAAGCATGTGTGAAATGTCATCTGCCATTAGTAGTGCCATTGAGTGTAATGTGGGCACAGTTGGTTGCGCCATCATAAAGCCGCTTCAATTGTTGCAGACAGTAGAAATTTGAGACCGCAGCCACAGTCGGACGCATCGAATTTGTCGTACTTGGGGTTCACTCGAATGACACATGTTCATTTTAGGGATAAAAAAACTCTGCAGTTTGTCTGATGTACTACAAGTGGGGCTGAGTCTGGGTCGTAGTCTGGATCTGATTTAGGATCTGACACCACAATTAACGGATATGCGGTCTCACAGGCACAAAGCTAAATATAAAATATCCAAATAAAAAGAGTGAATATAATTTTATTTAAATAAATTTTGATAACAAATTTTGGTTGGGAATTATTGTAATAAGAATGATATTTAGTTGTTATAATATCAATTTAAAAATTAAAATTAAAAACATTACCATCCACAATTTAGGGTTTTATACAAGTAGACTTTCATTTGAAGTTTTTTAAAACTTTGTTAAAATTTTAGTTCACATTGTCAATAAAAAAATCTTATTTTATTAATCTCTGTTCCCATGATTTTGTATTGTAGCATAATAAACACAAATTGTAGATAAAGTTTCAACAATTGGAATCATGTACGGAAGTCTCGATACTCAAGAGTACCATTAAACAATATTAAGGAGACTTCTTTAGCTAAACATATACTAGGACTACTAATTCTTTTGCATAATTGTAGACTTTGTGAATAAATTGAGGATATTGCATTTCAATAAAGGGTCGTTCTTGCTTATTTCCTGTAAATTTTAGGTCTCTTCAGAACCCTCATAAACTTCCAATAAGTCGAAACTGACAGAAGAAGATATATATTACCTAGAATCAAATTTTGATTTTCGTCACATTTAATTTTGATATTTTTTGGATTTACTGCCCTTCGCTAAAGAAGTTTCCCTTAAAAAAAATATTCCCAGTGCAGTACTCGAACTCCACGTCCTCGGTATGCAAGTCCTACACTCTGTACCCCTACGTCACGGAGATATTCAATAGAATTTGCCTAAATAGCTCCAATATAATAATAAACTCGTGAAATTTTGATTTTCGTCACATTTCATTTTCATATTTTTTGGATTTAATTCCCCTCGCTAAAGAAGTTTTACTTCAAAAAGTTTCAGCAATTGCTTAAAAATAATTTACAATTAAATAGGTTAAATCAAGTGGTATATTGCTTATACTGTTAATACTGCGGGCTGCCAACTTTGTAAATGTTTAAAGAATGGGCAAGTTCGCTAAATCGAAGGTTTCTTTACATGTTCTTGGCATCTTTAATTGTTTGTTGATATGAATACAAAAACTGCTCATTCACACTAAATAGACAGAAAAATCAAAACAGGTTATTCACACAATTGTGTATAAAAAACTCGTTGATAATCTTTAAGCGTTTGGGTGAAGACCGCTTATGTATATTGTGGATACCTGCTTAAATGCAATTTAATGTTGCTCTAATTTCCTGAAAATAAAATCTCATTATTTTAAATAAATTTAATTAAAATCCTATAATCAACAAGAGATACAAATCAACTTGAAATTTGTTGCAACAATACACAAAACAACAAAAAGGAAACATTGAAATATAAAAGCTTTTAGTATAAAAAATAATTAAAAAAAAAAAAAAAAATCTATTAAACAACATGAATTTACTAAATTTTTTTATGCACATTTCCTTTCATGTTTAATGGGCCTTATAAAAACGAGATAAAACCAGAAATAAATAATTAACCAACACTTTCATAATTAGTTTAACCAGCAAAAAGTTGAAATGCAAAACTCAACAAAACAAATGAAAATGAAATGAAATAAAATCAACAATTGTTAAAATTCATTTTGACCACAAATGGATATCATTAAAGGTTTATTTATTTTATTTTAATTTTTATTTTTTTTTCTGCATTTTAAGTTTAGTGTAAATTAAGAGAAATGGAAAGTGTTCAAGTATCCATATCCTTTCAGCTGTTGTAGTAGTTTAATATTCATTTGAAAATAACATGAAAAAATACGACGAGATGTAGATTGATATATCTATGAACAGAAATTGAATCAACAATTATTGAACTAAAAAACTACCATCAGAAATTGTATAAGACCTACTTAATGTGGGCAAAAATGCTATGCAAAATTTTCTTTTATTATAAAAAAGATCATTTATGGCAAGAATCTTTTAGTTTTGATTTGAAATTATTGTTTCTTTTGTGTGAGAAAAGTATATCAAAAAATAAAAATTGCGCGTGTGCAATCTTACACGTGATAGAAGTGAAAATTCTTATAAAAACAGACAGAGAGAGATCATCTCAAACTCTGTCAGTCTGTTCGTCTGTATATTGTTTTGGTTTCTTTGGCGTGTCTAATTGTTGCTGTTGTGTTTACGTATATCGTATGTCCTCTTTTTCACACAAATTAGATCATAAACGAGCTTCTGTGTGTTTCTCGTTCTCCTATCTTCGACATTCGCTTGTTGTTGAACAACAAAGAAGCTGTTTGTCTGCATGTTGTTGTTATAAACATTTTTATAGACACAAACTGCATGTTGTTATTGTGGAAATGTAATATCTTTTTTGAGGCTTTTCCGGTGGATTTTCCAAAAAAATGTTGGGGATATGGCAATAGAAATACACATTCTGTCAAAATTTAAAGTCTCTACCTAGTGCGTTTCGTGAGATACAGAATCACCAAAACGTGACGATTTGTATTTTTTCACTCAAATTTTTAGTATGAATTTGAACCCAATGCTGCTAAAGAATTTTCACTTCAAAAATTGTTTAAAATTGCAGAATTAAATCTACAAACTGTGCATTAATGAACATAAAAGAAAAAGAACCTTTGTATAGCTTCACTGAAATTCATTACATTTGTAAAACATAAACTCAGCTAGAAATACTATATACTTTTATAAGCAAACCAAAGTTGAATGATATACATTGCAAGTTGTTGATATGAAAACTTAATAGATACTTCCATTAAAAAAGTTTTTCATTGCAATGGTCTTCGTTTCTTCCGAAATAAGTCCTTGAAAATATCATAAGAAATTTCTTTATTGGGAAAAATAATCCGGAGTTCCTAAAAAATGAAAGAATTTCCATTTTTTTAACATAATTATGTACTCACTTATGTTATGAAAATAAATTATCATCAATTACATCCTTTACTTTACATAAAACATATCACTCATCCATAAACATAACCATCCATCCATCCTGTTTTCCTATTTGCATACTAATGACATTTTCTTCCAAGAATTTTCAGTCAAATACTCTTCATGTAAAGTGTTGCATGCATGGAATAGTAGTTTCTATGTATATCTTCTGCATGCAACTAAATGAGAAACAAGAAAACTCTACACCCATCAAATGGGAGCAACATGTAAAGGGAAAATGTGTCTACAGGATGCAACAAACTTCACTCAAAAGGATTTACGCTTGCATTAGCGTTAACGTTGCAATGCGACGATGCAATATGAGGTCAAGATGTGCGGTCCAGATGCACCCAAACATAACCATTCAAGACACGCAATTACATGGAATTCTTGCTACGCAAATGTACTGCATCTGTTTATTACTCATTAAGTATACGCAATGTTGGTTTAAGTAAATTTTATGTGGTTAAAAGAAAAAGAATAAATTTAAATGAAGTGAAATAAACCGAATGGGAATGAGAAAAAGAAAATACTCAGCAGAGAATACTTTCAAACAAGCAAAGCAAACAGAAAGGTATATTTATCCCCTATTAATTAAATCCCAAAGCAATCAACAGACTCAATCAACTGAAACCTTTTCGAATTTTTCTAATGAAAACAATCAAATATTTTTTGTGCAATAAACTTCTAACAATCTTAAATTATTCAGATAAAAATTTAGATTAAACTTTCTCTTTCTCTAATCTTTAAACATTTGCGATAAAAAAAACACACGCTTTTATTGCATTTACTTTGTGGCACAAACTTTTCAATTCATTCAACTTTCTTTGCTTTCCTTGTGAACGTAAACTTCCTTCGATTTACTCATCGCTTTCTATATTCTGAAACATTAAAATGTTGCAAGTTGCGAGTCTCTATTTATGTATCTTTTGCTCTTCAGCTACCCGTGTTTTGTTCCAACTATCATCGGTGTTTATTGCATTTATTCCTTGTAGCAAAAAAAGGGCCATCACGAGGTGTTCAGTGTCTGCTTTAACACTTTACTCCTTTGCGCATCTCAACTGCCAGTGACACCTGTGCAAGGTGACCAAGAAGAGTGAAAGAATGGCGAATAGAGAAGAAAATGTACCAATGAAAAAACAAGATTCCAGTCACATGACAAGTTTTTAACAAATGCCGCAACTGCGGGCACCAACAACTTTCGCTGGAAAGGCGTTGGACTGTGTTGAGTTGGTTTGATTGAATCACGACAACAGAGTATTGTGGAAGTGAGTTGGGGTGAAAGAACTTGGATGCAGGTACAGTGAATAAATTCATTACAGCATTAAGTGATTAGATCGGGACAACTTTGTTCTGTTGACTCAAGTGACGCAATGCAGAGAATTGGTAAATGGATTTTTTTGCTATGAAAGACTATTAAGTGGTTATTTCAAGAGTTTTGACTATTTAAGTTGACTTCAGAAATCATGGAATCCAATTCATTTATGCACTTATGAAGTTGTCAATGTTGTTCTTATTGTTGTTGGATAAATACTTATGTAATTCCATAATAAAGATGTCAATGGAAATTTGTATTCAACGCGTTATGAATGAGTAAAACATATTTGAATATTTAACACTTGCCACATTGCCACATGACTGTGGCAAAAAGAATGTGATGAATATAAATAGATTTATGTAAGAAAGATGACGAGAAAGAAATACCAAAGCAGAAAAAGTGAAGCAAAAGCAACAAACGCAGACACTTGGGAGGCGGAAGTAAGAAACCAACGGAAAAATTCTTCGTTTCCGTTGAAGACGACGACAAAACTAAGGGAAAAAATGAACAAAAAAAGAGGTTAAGAATTTAACGAAAGAATAGAAAAGAAGTAGTGGAAAGGCAGTTTGAGTAAAGTAGCGACTTGGGATTTGGCGAAGCCTTCAAGTGTGCAGTGCGTCAAAACTCGCGACTTACACAGATAAAAGTTAACAGCCAAGAAAATATGAAGACCAACATCAACATAAATATACTATGAAAGGACGTAGCCAGAAAAATGATGAAAAATAGGCATAAGGCAATAACTGAAATCAAATAGAAGGGTTTGCATTTATTACAATATTATTGAGTTCTGCATTTGAAGGGTTGTTTCCCATAAATTTATGATACAATTGAATTGCTATAAATATATTATTGATGATTTATTTTTAAATCAATCTTTATTAGCTATAACTCAAAGCAATTCAGTTTATATTCTATTAGATATTTAAAGAAAAACTTGGGCTGCAAACATTTTAATGAGACTCAATGTCAGAAACCTCTAATGACTTTTCCAAGCAACAAAAGTTGAGTTGATGCCAAATAACAATATTTAACAAAATAAGCACGAAAAATGAACAAAACCCGACTAATTGCAATGAACCATAGAATAAGTAAAGATTGGCAACATCATCCAAAAATACATCCAACACAGAATAAAAATACATAGTTTAGTTGATGTCCGCAAAAAGCAAAATGATGTCGAAACAAAGTTTTCTTTTGCTAAACTTATTAAAAGAAAACAAGAAACAAGCAATTCAAAACAAAATTCAACTGATTTATTTGACTTAAAATGATTGAAAGGCCAAGATTAGCCAAAAAACGCACTTGAGCACGTTTCTTATTATGATGAAGATGTTCAGATAAAAATAGATGTCAATGCAAAACAAAAAAAAAAAAATAAAATCAAATAAATACAAGTATATTCGATAAGAATTTTTGTGGATTTCCAAAGCAACTTTTCATTGATGCAGATAGTGGGAGTCTCAAAACTTTAATAAAAATCCTTTTTCTTAAAGCTTAAGTAAAAAGACTTTCTAAAACTGTTAGAACTCACTAAAACTTGTTTACTTAATTTTAATCAAACTAAAAACTTTTGGAAAGATGCTACTCTGATGGAAATCCATGAAAATATTGTTTATGAATACAAGAAATTCATTTTTTAAGCCTTTTTAATGTTAAATGTTGTATGATGAAAGCTAAATGCAGGGCATTCTTAATTTTAGTTAAACCATTTAAAAGCAAAGAAATCATAATAATAATAGTAATAATAATAATAATTTTAAAGTCTGTGAAATTTCATAAACTAAAATGCACCTCTTGGATTCAACTTCTATTATTGACTTAGAACTAATTGTGTTTTTGTTTTAAATTTTCTAAGAAATATCTAAAGTTTAAATAACAATAATTCATTAAGTCATTTCTCAATTGAATAGAAAAATATTTCTTCTTCTAAGTCAGATAAAAATTTGGTAAAAATGAACAAAAATTTAAACTTGATTTAAAGCAATCAACTGTAAACATTTCACTTGTTTCAAATGCCACAAACTCTTTCTCTACATCGGTACCATATGTATATACACTTTCATTTAATTTTGTGTGTGTGATTGTATATATATAAGTGTGTGTGTGTGTGTGTGTGTGTGTGTGTGTTGGCGTATATTTGTAAAATAGTATTTAAGTAAGACTCATTTATCAAGCATTTCTCATTTGTTTGCCGCAGTCAAGTAAAATTAATATGCGAAAATAAATTATCAAGTCAAGAATGAAGGATAGAATCGGATAGGATAGGATAGGATAACATAGAACAGGACAGCTCAGGATGTGATAGGATAGAACCAAACAATTACCAGGAACTGAAGAAAGTACAAACAAAACAAATGCCACACGCATGTTTACAAGTTTAGTATATTCATCCAGAATACGAGTATGAACATTGTAGAACGAGTAAGCTTATCTTTATGAATGTTTATGGGTGTTTGGTTGTGTTTGAGTATGAAAGTTTTCAGCTTCATCAGTTTCTGCATTTAAGATCATTTATTTGCCATTTAACTAAGAACTGAAAAAAAAAAAAAAACAACACAACAAAACCAAACAAAAACTTGTCAGACTTATTTCATCTCATCTTGTCCCATCTAAACTGAACTGAACTGCTGAACTGAAATGTTCTTTCAATTGACACTAACAATAAATAGAAGAACAACAAACATTCATATAACAAACAAAATGGAAGGAATGAAGGAAGGAAGAAAGCAACGATAAAGCAGAAGGAAGAAAGAAGGCTTAAAAAGTGAACTGAATATGCTGTAAGGTAATTGAAATTTGGTCAAGTGTAAACAGTTTCCAATGGACGAGTAAAAATCAGAAAATGTTTATGGCTACTGTTCAACGACACGAAACGAATGAATGAACAAACAAACGAAGGACGAATGGATGAATGGAACAACCGATAAAATTATCCTATTTAAGCTTTAAGCAGAAATTTCATGTTCTATCTTGTCCTGTCCTGCCTTGACTAGTTCTTTGCAGTTCATGGAAGGAAACTTAATTTAATCGTTTTACTCTGATACAATTTTATGCTTTAAAGTTTTCCTTTCACTAAAAACATGTCTTGGCTTCAAGAGATGAGGAGTCTCTTTTACTACTTTTGTATAAATTTCTTTGCTATAATTCTCCCCCGATCTCTCGTTATCATAACAATAATGAGCCTAATTTGAGCGCATTCATTTGGAAAATTAAAAATTAAATTGCTTGTTTCTTCTTTTTTTATTTTTTTTATTTTTGCGTTTCTGCTCTTCCGTGTTTGTCTCTTTAGCAAAGGATCTAAAGATACTTTAGCTGCCTCATTCCATTTCGTTTATTTCTTGTTTTTCTATTCTTACTTTGGTCGTTGAAAGATGTTGCAATAAATCTCATTAACGCACAAACATAACAAAGTATGTTTCTGATATAAGTATCTACGTTAAGTAGAATAATATTGTATGTGAAGTTCACTTAAATATTTATGAGGGACAATCTTGTGTTCTTGTTGTGAGTTGTGTAAGTAAAAATGTGAGTTGTACAGGAGCATCATATATTTTGAGCTTAAATAAATTGACAAAAATAAAATCTCAGCATTTCTTTTTATTTTAGACTGGGTGTTTTATATATATATATATATGTGTTGATGAAAAAGTTAAGGTAATTGAAATATAAATAAATTTTAAACTCATAAGAAAGCAAGGCAAATAAGCTTATTTCCTTATTTCCTGTGTTTGAGATTTATGTGCTAAAGAAGTTGAAAAATTTGGGTTATTTTGTTGTTGTGGAACTTCTTTAGCGAAGGGGAGTAGATCCAAAAAATATGAAAATGAAATGTGTCGCAAATCAAAATTTGACGATGTTATAATTACATTGGAGCTCTTTAGGCAAATACAATTGAAATGTCTCCGTGGCGTATTGGTTGGAGAGTAAGACTTGCAAGCCGAGGGCGTGTTGCACTGGGAATATTATTTTTTATTTAATGAAACTTCTTTAGTGAAGGGGAGTACATCCAAAAAATATGAAAATGAAACACACACGCTCTACGCTGCAGACGATCTCACACAAGTCAATACGCTCTCTAAAGAATCATCACATTTTGATTTTCATCACATTTCATTTTCTAATTTTTTGATTTACCTCCCCTCGCTATTTGTGCCTATGAGGTTGAGGCACACTACTTAATTTTTTTTTTTTAAATAGTCTATCTCTTTCAATAAACTGAACACTTACCTTTTGAAATGAAGCTTCCAAGTATCTTATAAATAGAAGTTTCCTTTTTGGCGGATGAAGAGACAATTAGCTTTCCTTATCGTCTTCTGTCCACCGTCATTGAGGAAAAGGTACACAGCACTTAAATCACACATTCTTACTAAGCCTGGGCTCATTTGTGCATTATAAGATTGCGAAATATGTTGAGTTCAATACTGAGTCTGTTGACATCACAAAGGGCTTAATAAGACCTAGGTGAAATAATCTTCATCATCATCTGAATCTGTTACTTCTGCTACTGTTATTCTTTGGCTGAAAAATAACACAATCTTACAATTATATTTCATATGTGAATCATTTTCATATACAAAATTGTCCTCATACATATCTTTTCATTACAAATGCCTCCTTAACACAATTTCTTTTAAAATTTTAGAAAAATGTCATTAAAATCATGAAATTTAATGAAACAACTCCTCATAAATTGTAGCGCTCTCAAGTGTTAAGAATTTTACATTTTTATTTAGACTTCAAAGCAATAATTTATTTTATGGTTAAATACTATAACACATATGATTTTATCAGGATAATAGCAACACATTGGTAACATTTGGCATATCCATTTGTATTAAAGAAGTAGATGATACTTCAAAAGGAAAGTCATGCATATTTTATTAGCAAATTAGTGAACGCAAATGAAAGCCTTGCTGGTGTTGAGTGAATACGATCGAAATGGAAGAAGCCAAATCCTTTTGGCCAAAAATGGCTGATTTAATTTTGTTGCTGCCTTGCGCACTACCACAGACAAAATTTGTAGCCCACACATGCACTCATATTGTAAACCATATGTAGAGATACAGATAGAGATACATTCTGTCATCATGGGACGGCAGCGGAAGCGGCCACTTCATTTGAACTCAATTAGTGAAACAAGCTCTTAATGGATTTTCTGTAACTGCCAAAGTCATCCGGAGAGATACAAAGCAGAAACAAAAACATGATAGGCGCGCCATATCAGCAAAACTCGACTAATTGCGAAAAAGTGTGAAATGTGTAAAAGTGAAAAAAATGCTGAAAGCATCTAAGCAACTACAATAAGTTATCTGGCTGGCAGCAGAGTAAGTTAGTGAGTGAGTGAGTGAGTTGTTTCATTCCATTCCAAATTGATGAAAGAACAGAATGAAAATGATTTCATCGATTCTCTTTTTCTTTACTTACTTTTAAAATTATCAAATGTTGTCTGTTATAACTAGCAAAATCACTTGAACACGTACACATTCTACCATTAACCGATCCTTTTACCATTCTTTTCAGTTTAAAGTAAAATGTAAATATGTTGTAATATGTGAAAATCTTTAAAAGCAAAAATAACTGCGATACACATATTTCAATTTCTTCATAAATCGCTTTATAAAAATCCTTCAATAATAAAAGAAAAATTGTCTATTTGACATCAGTTCGAAGGCATCCCTTGGCTTCATTCAATTGGCTTCCAATGAACGTAGCTAATATTTTATCGTCTTTATTGCCACATCCAGGAATAGAATATTTTTGACATTTGTGCTTGCTTTTCTTTAGAAACTTGTATCTTTATACTATGTCGCGAATTTTGGCCCAACGCACACTTGACAGATTCACCAAAGTCCCAGTTGCGGCCCAAGTACCATAAGTCGCTACTTTTCTCAAACTTCTCATACTTCTCTTACTCCTAATTCTTCCCCTTTCCCTTTTGTATTCTCTCGTTACATTCTTAACCTTATTTTTTGTTCATTTTTACCCTTGTTGTTGTCGTCGTCTTCAACGGAAACGAAGAATTTTTGCGTTGGTTTCTTACTTCCGCCTCCCAAATGTCTGCGTTTGTTGTCGCTTTTTTTTTTTTTTTTTGGTTTGGTATTTCTTCCTCGTCATCTTTCTTACGTAAATCTATTTATATTCATCACATTCTCTTTGCCACAGCCATGTTGCAATGTGGCAAGTGGTAAATATTCAAATATGTTTAACTTAACTCATTCATAACGCGTCGAATACAAATTTCCATTTATATCTTTATTATGAAATTACATAAGTATTTATCCAACAACAATAAGAATAACATTGACAACTTCTTAAGTGAGTAAATGAATTGGATTCAATGATTTACGAATTTAACTTAAATAGTCAAAACTCTTGAAAGAAACACTTATTAATCTTTCATAGAAAGAAAAAAAAGAAACTCCCTTTAACCAATTCTTCGCATTGCGTCACTTGATTCAACAGAATAAAGTTGTCCCGATCTAATCGCTTAATGCTTTAATGAATTTTTTCACTGTTCCTGCATTCACGTTCTTTCATCCCAACTCACTTCCACAATATTCTGTTGTCGTGATTCAATCAAACCAACTCAACACAGTCCAACGCCTTTCCAGCGAAAGTTGTTGGTGCCCGCAGTTGCGGCATTTGTTAAAAACTTGTCATGTGACTGGAATCTTGTTTTATCATTGGCACATTTTCTTCTCTATTCGCCATTCTTCCACTCGTCTTGGTCACCTTGCACAGGTGTCACTGGCAGTTGAGATGCGCAAAGGAGTAAAGTGTTAAAGCAGACACTGAATACCTCGTGCTGGCGCTTTATGTGCTACAAGGAATAAATGCAATAAACACCGATGATAGTTGGAACAAAACACGGGTAGCTGAAGAGCAGAAGATACATAAATAGAGACAACTTGCAACATTTTAATGTTTCAGAAGTGCGGTGAGTGCGATGAGTAAATCGAAGGAAGTTTACGTTCACAAGGAAAGCAAAGAAAGTTGAATGAATTGAAAAGTTTGTGCCACAAAGTAAATGAAATACAAAAATGTGTTCTTAAAGGGTTTCTATCGCAAATGTTTAAAGATGAAATTCTTATAAAATGTAAAGAGTTTCTTTTATACATTTAATAAAGAATAAGTTAAGTGTCTGAAGACTTTGAATATGAAGAAATTTACTCGAAAACCTAGACGAAAATAAAATTTATATCAATATAATATATTTGATTTCGGTTTATAATCAATTAATGAAGAGATTTTGGTTTCGTTAATTTGCTGTCAGATGGCTTTCGATTAAATCTCCATCTAACATTGCGTATACTTAATGCGTAATAAACAGTCGCATTATATTTGTATAGCAGGAATTCCTTGTTATTATGTATCTTGCATGGATACAAGTATATTTAGGTGCATTTGGACCGCATATTTTGACCTCATATTGCATCGTCGCATTGCAACGTTAGCGCTAATGCAAGCGTAAATCCTTTTGAGTGAAGTTTGTTGCATCCTGTAGACACATTTTCCCTTTACATGTTGCTCCAATTTGATGGGTGAAGAGTTTTCTTGTTTCTTGAATGGTTGCAACCAGAAGATGCAGAAACCACTATTCCATGCATGCAACACTTTGCATGAAGAGCATTTGACTCAAAACGCTTGAAAGAAGATGTCCTTAGTATGCAAATAGTAAAACAGGATGAAGGATATGTTTTATGATATGAAAGTTGTAGTAAACAAAAGTTGGTTAATAGGAAGTTAATATGATAAAACTAAGGATCTTAAGTACTTTTGAAGTTTTTGTCTTCACGAAATGTATGTCAATTTTCATTGGATTTTTCTTTTTCGCCTTTGCATTTCAATATCTTAAGCTTCATTTTTCTTTGCCTGAGTATTTGGCAACAGAATAATAGACACATTCATTGAACTCCATGCACATGGTAGTACATAGTTACTTATTCATTTGAGCTAAAGAGTAATCCCGACCTAAAGGAAGCAAACCTGAGATGTAAACAAAAACAGAAACACAGAACAAAAGATATAAGCTCAATGTAAAGAAAAAGCAAATAGCAAAAAGTGCAACAAGAAAAAAAAAAAACAAAGTGCGAAGTGAAAAAGTTAAGTATACGAAAGCTAAAATACACAAAAACATAAAAAGAAAAGGAAAAGAACATGGTACAAAAACAAGAAAATATCAAAGAACAAAAAGAGCAAAAGAAGAAAAATCGCAGTAAAACATGCGACTTACTTTATTTTAATGCCACAAAAAGAACAACAAACAACAGGTGAATATGTGTTTGTGAAGAACACAAAAACACACACACACACACACAAACACACACATACAAACTTAAACAAATAAACAAAATGTGAAAAGCTCAACACAAACAAATTTCAATGAAAAGCAAAAACTCTGCAACAAAGTTTCAATGAAATTTTGATAGCACAAAACCTTGCGGCATCCTTAACTTTTACTTACATTAACTGCATTCTAGCGTTGAAAATTATAAATAAAGTCAGAAACTCAAAAAGCGTAAAGCATTTTCTTTTCTTTTTTTTCATTTGCCATTTTTCCTCTTTTATGTTACGACGCCTTGAACACCTTGAAGTCATCGTCCGTCCGCGTCCTTCATTGTGTAAGTCACACCAGTAGCATCAAACAAGGCTGCATCAAGATGATGAGAAGAAAGTAACAGAAGAAACTCAGATGTATAGGGAAAGCGTGAAAAGCCCGAAAAAACTTGCAACCGCAATTCAATTAAAAACTTTGCACACTTCTTCCATTTCTCCATCTCCTTGTGTCTTCACCACCACCACCACCACTATAATCACTCTTTGCAAATGTTTAACTTGCTTCACAAGTTGTGGCAAGGATACCTTCAGTTTAAGTCCTCTTTGCATTGTTATCCATCCTTCATGTCTTCATGTTTCCGACCATCCTCCTTACTGAGTGTAAGAGTCCTGCGTTGCAATGTTCCCTTGCAGCATTTATGGCACGTGTTGACATCTTCTTATGTTGCAGTAAGTAAACGTTAAGTAAGTAAGAATCTTTCAACCAAGTTGGAAAAATAAACAAAAGATAACAAATATAGTATTGCTGACAATACACAATTCAAGAGAGAGAGGATTCCCAAGAGAGAAAAAGAAAAGCCGGTTCAGAGAGTATCTTTTTCAATATTATCCGATTCTGCGCTTACAATGAAAGCTTTCAAGCTTAAGTGACTATAAAAGCAAGTTGCCAATTCTGTTGCCAGACAGTTAAGTGTTGGACGCGCTGCGTGGTTGTCATCTCCACTCTTCTTTCTCTCTAGAAAAGTGACATCTTTAGTTCCTTAACAAGGCTAAGGCTTTTAACTAAATAGAAATGAAGTTACAAAGAGAGATCATGAAATCGTGCCAAAAATAAAGTTGGCTTATCAAAATTAAATTTACGGTACGTGCTTCCGTTGTCGTGTTATCTGTCGTCAGTGGTTTGTCGTATTTGTCTTGGCAACAAAACAAAACCAAGGGAATTCTAAAGGACTCCCACCTATCCACCTATTATTCTACCCATCCTGGTGACTTAGTGACACTAAAAAACTAAGTAATATCAACCAATAAATGTAATTTAGAGAAATGTGTTATTTATATTGTTTTTTGTGGTTACAAATAATCGAATTCGGTTACAAATTGTGGCTTTGATTTTGTGTTAAACTAATTTGAAAAACATATAGAAAAACAATATCAAATGAATTGAAAATTTTTATAAAAAACCATACACAGAAAATCTTTAGTGATGAGAAAATAAAAAATATATACAATATTTACCACCAAATTATTTAATTATTTGTTTAATTAGTTGGGTTATGCAAAATAATCATCATCATTTGATGTTTTATATTATTTTATTTTAATTTATTTATTTTTCATTTACAAAAAATTATTTTGTTTGTGTTTTCGCTTCAAATAAATTGTGAAATTATAATCAACAAAACTTGGGATAAATAGTGAAAGGTGTTTTTAATTAAAAATGTGAAAAATAATTAAATTAAATGTGAATGAGAAAATATATTTTCAACTTTAATATTATACAATTTGTGACTCTTAATGGATTACAAAACTACAATTGTTTATAAATTGAATGTGATTCATAAGTGGATTTAGTAAATTTCATAAAATTTTATTGAATTTATTATTACCACAATGCGAGGTAGTATAAATTTATAACTTAATATGGGAATATATTATAATTAATTTAGATATACATAGTAGGATGAAAGTCTGGATGGAGACTTCATTAAGTTTAAGTATATGACAAAAAAAAAAAAAATAAATATAAAAACATGTCAATTATATCAAGGGACTTTATAAGGTTCGAAAACCTTAGAAAGAATTTAATTTTCGCTAAGATGATTGATTGTAACATAAATTTTATATTATTATAATTTATGAACTTAAAATCTTTAGAAATATGTATGTACAAAGAAGTTATCATGACAATGAAACCAAATTCATTACTGTAAACAATTTAAACTAGTGTATATGGATCTCTTAATTTCAGAGAATAATCCATTTAGACTATTGAAGTTCAAGAACCTGATGTATTGGTTATTTTTGACTCAAAACATCACTTGAGATACACATAGCTAAGCAATATAACAGATACACCAAGTTTTTTTTTTTTTTAACGTAAAAACGTTTTTAAAGAGTGTTCCATAGTCATATCGAAATCTATCACTGCGTTACAAAGAAACACATTTGGTGTCGCCAAGAATCTTAATATATCTCGTTACCCAAAAGTCGTAGCGTCAAGTAATTTATATATTCTGAAAATAGAGGAGTGCACGTTGCCAAAAAGAGCATTTTTGTCATTGCATACTTACGTCACCAAGGGGGGAGGTGGATTGAATATGATGAAAAAATTATGAAAATGCTATTCTTTATAAGCGTCTCTTGAAAAAGGCTCGACTAAATTGTCTTATTTTTTTTAGGCCATATGAAAAGAATATGAAAAATACTCCACCGGAAAAGTTGGTAATTTGTATGAATTTGCATTTTTTGTATTAAAATCTCAATCAATAAAAAATGGTCAAGTTTAATTTTAGGAATAACATTTTTAGAGTTTTATTTTATTTATACCTGTTTTTATTTTTATTTCTATCATATACATGTTTGATGACGTAGATCAGACTAAATTGCATACAAACTACCATATTTATGCAGGATCCTGTTACGTTGGTTAGCTACCTATACATAACTACTTTCAACAAAACAAAAAAAAAAATAAAATAAAAAAATCGACAACCTAATTACTTTTTTGCCCCCTTTGTGTTCATCATTCATTGTACGGAGTTGTGCTTTGCTTTTGCTTATTGAGTCTATCATAATTCGTTATTTCAAAATAAAGTTAATTAAATATTCATTTATATTACATAGATGATTATTTTAAGATTAATATATATGTATGTATATTCATAAAAAAAATAGGTAGGATTTCTTTTTTTTTAATTTCTAATTAGTCCTGGTTCGTGAAAAACATTTTCCCGCAATATTTCTTGTTTTTTTATTTAAATATCATAAATGAAATTTTTTGTGAAGTCTCGAATTTTTCCTGTAACCATTTTTGTGTGTTATTGCTCCAAAGGATTTTTCACTATTTTTCACATCTTTCAATGCCGCGAATTTTAATCTCATCGACTAATTTCAACATCAACAAAGATCCTGGAGGACTGACATGCTCTAAACTTCAAAAAACCATAGAAACGAATACCATATTTTTGATTTCTGTTGACTTGTTGCTTATTGATTTGAATGATTTCAATTTCGATAGATTATGTTACAATGCGATGATCATGTGCTAAGATTTCGTTACGACCTTACTTCATCGCGTTTCACTTCTAAATGAAGATCACTTGTACTGTACTGTACTTATTTCACGAAGAGTTCCGAACCACAACTGTAATAAATTACAAAAAATACCAAAACTTCTTGATGTATCCCGTTATGTTTATGAAAGTACACATTCAGTAAGGCTAAACATTTAAGGGTTATGGGCTTCTTATTAAAACCACCAAGTCTAGTTACGTTGGTTTTTATTATGTTTAAGTATTTAAGTATTTCAAAGTTATTTCTTTTATACATTCTTATTTTTTAAAAAAACTTTAAAACTTTTCTTTTTACTCTTAGTTCTTTAACATAAAAATGCAATATAAAAAGTTCATAGTCCTCATTCTTTAATGTTTTTTCTGATTTTTTTTTTTCTTAAAATTACTAATCTTCTTATATCTTACCACTAATGCAACTTATATTCTTGGGTTACCATTAGTTTCTCATCATAAAAATATTCATTAAAAACTTAAACTTAGTTTTATAGTTTCTTGTAAAATTATTTTTAAGATATTAAGATACTCTTCTTCTTATGAGTGATTCAATTCAGATTTCTTATCAATTATTGATTCTTCAATGGAATTCAAGTTACCTTCCAGACATGACACAGTTAATGAAATATCTTTACAATGTTATGTCAGTGATTATCTAATAAATATTGTACTAACCCATATTAAGATTTTATTGAACATTATTGTTATGAAGCTCTAATCAGTAAATTATAGTAATGGCAGAAGATAGAAGTTAGATAAGAGACGAAGAGAGTTTGCTATAACTTAACTTGAGGTGATTGATTTCAGTGCTCATCTTTAACCAATCAATTAAATCGCATCATATTGAACACAAATTGCTTCAGCTGGCTTAAGTCTACGAGTATGGAAAAGTCAATTAATTTGAGAAAATAGAGAAACTGAATACGAAATAGTAGTTGAAGGGAAGAAAATTGAGTAATCAGGATTAGTTACTCATACATAACATAAGTGGAATTATAATGCAACAATTAGATAGAATTGTTGAAAGCATTTTGATTGTTAGATCAAATAATTTATTTTACTTTGTAATCATTTGCTGCAATCCATGATGTTTATTTAAAAAAGTATTTATTTATTTTTGTAAGTATTGTTTTGTAATCAATCTAAAAAAACAAAAGAAAAATCATTTTGATTTACATTAACATTTCAATAATTTCCTCAGTATGTTTAGCTTTGTACTCAATTATTTGAATTCGATTAATAAATACATTACTAATTTCTATAAAATAACAACACAAAACCATTTCCCAAGGATAATAGAAATTAAAGAGAAATATAACAAACAAAAAATAATCCCAAAATAAACTTGAAAAAAGAGAGAAATAATAAATACTGAATTCATGGATAATAATTTAGTGCTTGTCTTGCGTTGACATTCAGAAAAAATGTAATTTATATGCCTACAAACCTAGGAACAGACGCATGAACAGACAAAGCGATACAAACCGAAAATGAAATAAATAAATTTCACACTCGACTGCTTAAGCCTCTGGGACAATTATTATCCATTTTATGTTTTTTTTGTTCTCATTTAATATGAAGGATACTTAAAAGCATAGAAAGGATATAATAATATGTGGTGGTGAGTGGTTTTCTTTTTAAAGCGGAAGAATATTATTATTGTTTTGTATTAAACAACAAATGATCACAAGTTCTGAAGCAGTGCAAAAGCATATTCCTTAAGAAAATAAAGTACGTGGAATTTGTCATTTAAATTGTCCACTTTAAGTGTTTTATTTCTGTATGTTGGTAGGACTGTCCTTCTTGCTTCGTGACTCTTGAACATAAGTAGCATCAGCACTACGCTGATCCTACTGAGTATAAAAGACCATTGAAGTTTCCGCGACATAGTTGTCCTGGAAGGATGCTTACAAGATCAGACGTTACCCAAGTCAAATTTCTCACATACAAATTTGTTAAAAAGTTATCGATTCTTCTATATCCTTTCAATTTCCTTACTGATTTCATGTACATGCTGCCTTGGCTAGCAAGTATTTTATGATTTTCTGAAATGCTATTCATTTCTGACTTAAAAGATCACAGATTTGTCCATTTCATTTTTCTGGGTTATCCCAAGCAAATCATTACAACCTTCAATTCAAGCAATCACTCTTATGCACATCATACATTATTGTGTTTAATCCTTTCTTCATACAATATTTGAATCCACCTTCTACCCATGTTACTCAAATTATAGAAACCATATAAACTCAACTTCTAATCTATTGTTTTAATATATATATTTTGTATTTATATTAAATTTGGTGTTGCCAAGTATCACACAAATGACCCTGTATTTTATTTGTTGCCTTGGAGCTTGGAATGATATACATATAATATACTTGGCTAAGTTAAGCAGCCCATCTGCATATTTAAGCGCATTAAATAAGCATAAGAATACCATCACTGATGACTTAATGATGCTGGCAGCTAAAGATGATGACGATAATGCCAACAAGAATACAATAACCCTGAGAACGCCTTCTCTCCTTCATTAAGCATCAAAATTTACTTACCCATTCACCATTCTATTCTACATGCAATATATTTCTGTTCCTGTTTTCATCTTTGTACAGTATGGTATTTACTGTGAGTATTTTACTATCTTTGTTGGCAATTTGCAAGTTAAATGCGCTTTGTGATAAAAGTCGTAAATTACAATGTTGCTGGTTTTATACAATACTAAGTGAGAGTATCTCACACACATAGAGAGAGAGAGAGAGAAAGAGAGATAGGACCCACTTAAATAGCATCATAATTATTATAATTTCCAAAGAAGACTGCAGCAATAACAATCATTGCAATAATCATTCAAGTCGAAACCCAACAATTTTTCATTAACTTGGTACTAAGTTGGCAAAGTATATGAAAAAGGTTTAAGTCAGATATTTTGATAATTTGTTACATTTTTCATTTGAAGAGAAAAATTAAAAAAAAAAAATATATCAAATTAAAAATTGTATTTGCTTGAATTTCAATTAATTACCGCAAACAAACAGCAAAATTCCCAAAATATCTGCTTGCAAAAGAAAGTTTTACACAAATACAAAGTTTCACACTTCCACTTTCACACTTCCATGCATACAAACACAAATGCAAACACAAACACACACACACACACACACACACAAAGTACATACATAGAACTGTGGGTCGAAATAAAACGTTTTCGATAAATCCCTTTTGATACAATGTTGATTTTGTCTGAGATTAGTGTTTGAGAATTAATTGTGCGCATAAATTTTCCAACGGCAGCAGACACTTATCTTACACACACACACAGATACATACTCCAAACACACGATATTAGATTCCCTACAACATACAGAAATACACATTTATGTACCTTCTTTCATTGTAATGCAACCTAAATTAATGTGAAACACAATAGAATGTGAATGTGAGTATGGAAACAAGTGAGAGTGACTCGATGCTGTGGATACTTTTCTTTTGTATCTTTTAAAAATTTTCACCTTTTGGTGTTCATAAATTTTACATTGAATAATTCCCTCAAAATGAATTTACTTACATACACAAATGGGGAGAACGACAGTTTATTTAAATTGTTTGTTTCTCTTTAAGTTTTGTGAGGTTTTTTGAAAAATTTTGACAAAGAATTTATAAAATGTCGCAAGGGGTGATAGGTTAAAGGACTAAATTCTATATAAAAAGGTTTTTCAATACTACAAAATGATTTGTATCAATATCTTCCAAGGCAGATTCAATTTGTCATTAAGTTTGACTGATTGTATTTTTAATGAAGATTTCTCAGCCAAACAACTTGGAAAGATTTAATATATTGTTTTCTGATTAACTTTTTAAAGCAGAATTCAGTCTTCGTTTTTACTGAATTTATTTATACCTTAATATATAAAATTCGAGTGTACGAAATTTTGTGACTCTTAATCTCCTAAACGGCTGCACCAATTTTGATAAATTTTTTTTCGTTTTACATATGGAGTCACAAAATAGTTTATGCTTTAGTTGGGCCCGGTAGGTAGCGCTGTTGTTGAGATATAGGCAGTTTTTCACCAAATTTGTAACATGTTTTTATCTAGCGCATACTATAATATGCCGTTTTTAATAACTTTTTTTTTAAATGATAAATGAATGCTAATGAAAAGATTTGCATACTTTTTTTTTACAGTTTTTAACTTTTTATACAATATTTTTAAGTATTAAGTTTTTTTTGCTTTGATTGTTGTTTTTGTTGTATTTTTTTTTCTTCTTCTTTCGGGTATTTAAATATGGTAAACATGTTTCGAATACCACGCGTACGAAGTCGCGGGCACAGCTAGTGTTTTATAAAAACAATTTTGATCATTCAGTCAGTTTACATAGATAAAGAGAGAGAGAGAATTGATATAATGATAAATTTCAGTCTCCGATTAGATAAGAAGATCGCTACGATCTAATTCAATTCGTCATTTGTGCATTTTATTCCTTCAAGATTCAAGTTTTCATCAAGAATGCCAAGATTTTCGGTGGTAAGTTTGCCATATCATTTGACTCCATATACTGGTTACCTATCTATGTAGGTAGCGGAGTCTAGAAGAAGCTCTCATAGTGGCTTAGTAAATACTCTGCTGTTTACTCTCCCTTAAGGAATTGGTTTCACACTTCTAGAATTTCCTGTTAGAAGCTACTCCAGAGACTATTTAAATATCTTTCAGTCTTATTATGGGTTACATGTCCTTTACATTATGGAGAATCAATAACATCTAAAAATTCTTGGTCTCAAAATATTGCTGACCTTTTTTGAAATATATTTTAAATTGATTTGACAAATTGTGCTGTCACCTTTTCCAAGTTTTATTTATTTAAATCTTAATGAAAATTAATTCACCACTTTTAAAAGAACTTAAGTTTGTCTGAAAGTAAAAATATATTGATAAGAGCCAACGAAGAAGCATCAATGGATGATCTAATAACAATATTTTTTGAAGCATTTTCAGTTGTTCAAACTATCAAGATTTTATAAAAAAATATCTAAATACATTTTCTAAATTGGCCCTTTAAAAAAAATAAAATACTTAGCAAGAAAAATTCTTTTTCATAAAAACACTAAGCTTCTTGTCTTTCCTTTCCACAAATAAACAAAAAAAAAAAAACAAGAAAGAGAAAATCCAACAAAAAATGACTTAAGTTAATATCTTAAATGTGTTTCCAATCTTTTCTTCCCCTTTTTTTCTTTTCTGATTTGAATAAATAACCGAAGCAAATAGCAAATTGCTTCACACAAAAATGCAATCTTTGGAACCAAATAACCTTCAGTTGATCAAACGATTGCCATGTTGAGAAAGAAGTAGTGAAACAAGAATAGTAAAACCTTCAAAAGAAAGAAGAGTATGTAGTAGTTAGTAGCTGTGCAATAACTTAGTAAAGGAATCCATGGATATATAAATACTTTTATAAATGTGTAGTGTAGTATGAGAGGCATTCGTAAAAAGTGCCATCATTGAGTGCATATACTTTTTCTTTATCTATATAGACATATAAATAAGTGTCTTTATGTAGATGGATATGAAGATAGCCCCAGATATAAAGATAGTTTTCTTTTTTTTTAAGATTGTCCTTTTTCTGATAATGCTTTTTGTTGTTATTGTGCTATCAATACTTTTGAATTGAGGCAGCACAAACTACTCAAGAATATCGAGCACAAATAAATGCAAAAGAAAGGAAATGCGTAGGATGGAGAAGACAAGAACATGCAAAACGAATGAGGACATAAACAATGATGAGTACTCACTCACTCATAGCTGAAGAAAAAATATGTTTTATTTTGCCATTTCTATTTGTCCTTATTTGATTTTTTGTTTTTGTTTTTAGTTTCCTATATTTGTTGTTTGTGCTGATGACAGACCAAAACGTTGACTGACTTCTTCCGTGCGTTTCATTCATTTTCTTAAGGTCCCCACACTCATGTCTTCTTGCAAGTAAAATATGCATAAATAAAGAAAGAGGGCGTTTGAAATGTTCTTAAGAATGATGAGGCAAAGTCAAAGTAGAAGCAGTTTAGGCATTCAAAGCATGCGGCATCAACGTGAAGTGAAGTGGACCGACTCACTCAAAGTCACTGCCAGAGTGTGATAAAGAAAAATAATGCTTTTTCCGTTCCTTATGATATGAGCTGCAGGCAAGAATGAAGGAGGGAAGGCAGGAAACAGGAAGAAAAGAAGGCAGTTTGAAAGGCAGGATTCAAGTGAGAATGGCAGGACAATAACATTTGGCAGCATCTGTTAAGCTGCAAAAGATGGACAACACAAAGAATATTGCAAGTGGCAATTTGATTTCATTTTATTTGTCCACGATGAATTGATAAACTCAAAAAAAAAAAAAAAAAAAGAAAAGAGAATGAGGACAACAACAGTTCCATCAGGCTCAGTTCCATCTCAAGCTGTCATTTTATTCAATTTTTTGACAATAAAAAAGCAAAATCTTTGTTGCTTGTTGGCTATTTGTATGCGACACTTTGATAACAAAATAAAATTATTTTACTTAACCAACTACAAATAGAATATTTTGTAGTCTTCAACTCAAAAGGCCAATAAGAAAATTACTAAAGACAATAATGATAAACAAACATTTGAAGATGAGGATGATGGATTGATGGTTGCGTTGAAATTATGAAAAATTGAGAAACCAACAATGCGCAACGTTTAAGGGTAATCAACCTTATGATGATGATGATGATGGGGGAAGTACAGTTTTTTATTATTTTTATTTCTTTGCCTTCTACTTAATCATTCGTGCAGAGAAAACAAATACTGTACCATATAGCCTCACTAATAGTATGTGTGTAGATACAGGATATCCCTAAGGGTAATTGCTACCGCTCAGAATTGCTCCAACTTCAACTTGAACAACTATGTGATCAAATTAATCCTAAGGTTAGGACGGATATAAAGGCATTTAAAGTCTAATTTGTACACATTGAAATATTCCAGCAATTTTATTTTATGCATGTTGTCGGAATAAGAAAAATTCTCAAAAGGAAGGAAACCATAGAGACAGATAAAAGGACACACAGACAGCAGGACAGAGAGACATAGGGAAACCAAGGATACGTTGGAAATTAACGTGCCGAGCGTTTAAACTTTTATTCATTTTGTATTTGCTTGCCCCTAAACAAGAACAATAAACTCTTAGTTCTTGTCGTCATCATCATCATGATTGTTGTTGGGATTTTTGTGTGTCTGTGCCTGAGCTTGTCCTTTTGTGCCTATCAGTTAAACTAGTCCTTTGGGAGAGATGCTTGTCAAATGATGTTTTTCTTTTATTTGCTGCTCCTTTTGTTTTTTTGGTTATCGCATTTTGAGTTGCTTTGATATTCAATCAAACATCATCCATCGACATTATCATCATTCGTTTTTATATACTACCTTTATCTACTTTTTATCATCTACATCGTCGTCAACATCCTCATCCTCATCCCCATCACCACTATGAAAATCAACATTGTTGAAATTCAAGTCATTTGTTGATGATGTTGATAATGGTTTGTTTTTATGTGGAATTTAATGGTTCAACAACAACGCCAACAACGTGAATCGAAGTACTTAATTATTGTATCTTAACTCATTTCAATCATTGCATTATCCCTTTTGATTATTTTCATTTTAACATTTCGTTTAATATTCAAAAATAAAAAGAATAAAATTGTTATAAAAATTCATTTATAATATTTTGCATTTTACATGTGGAAAACATATAAATTTTAATTAAAATATAAATATTTTTAATGAAAATTGATATACCAAGGTTGCAGTTTTTAAGATAAATTTTTTTTAAATTCTATTAAAGTCAAATATTAAATGTTATTTATTAAGAGTTTATGACACATTTAAAGGGGTATTTTTTTTTGTTCGTGGTATCCTTGAGATTCATTAAGATGAGCAAGCAAATGTGTTATTAAATAAGCTAAACGATCTGGGAGTTTCTTCATTTCTTGACTTAGAGATTTCCCGATAAGATTAATCCATCAATTTTACTAGCAATTGAACTATATCATCAATCAACTGTTGAAACTACTTTAACTATTAGAATTTTTATGGAATGATTGCTTTAGGCTAAGTATTCCATCATTAAAATTTGTTGTATCTTGTAACAAAATATCATTAAGATTATTCCAAGGTTTTAAATGAATTTCGCCTGTTATCTGTTAGGTCTTTTTTTTATTTCACTTAAATTTTGTCTATTAGATAAGCTGATGCTTTGGAAAAATTACATTGATGCAAGAACTCAAATTAGTCTATTGGATAAGTTTATGACATTGTGTGTTAATACAAGTATTATATTTTCAAAGATATGTCTTCTCGTATAGCAGAAGAGATTGTTATAGTTTCCCAGCCGTTTAAAGTAGTTTACCTAGCGGTTTCCTCTTTCATTATTGGAATGCAAAGATTTCGATGTAATACTGAGACTTTTTAACATAATAAGAAGCCTTGATAAGCCTTCTTAGGAACATCGACTGAAACCTTTAAATAATTTCAACATTTTGTTCAGCCAGTTTTTTATTTCTTTTTGTTTTGAGGTGATGCGCTTTTTCCATTTGAGTCTAATACCAAATTTTAATTCAATATAGTTAAAAATGTTGTAGGGTTATTCAGCATCTCCGAAAATTGTTCCTTGTCGGCATTTACCTCGTTTAAAGGTAAATATAATGTGCCCAGGTTTAACAGTATTTACCGCTATATTCCAGGTTTAATACCATGATTGCAATTGATTTGTTAGTTCTGTCTTAATTTTTGTTAAAAATATAACATTTAAGTTATAATTTGCTCATGGTAACGACGTTAATCTAATTTACTTGTTTATAAGATAGTTCAAATATCCTTATAACAGGCCAATCACCGCAGAGGGTGAGCTGACTGAGAAGTCCTAGGTTTGTTGGTTAAAAGTCTAATCAATTATCAAAATATAACAGTAAGGCAAAAACTCTCAGATTGCTAAATACAATGAATTTCTACTTCTATTTTTTGTTGCTTATACCTTGGAAGCAGATTACTCTCAAAAAAAAAAAAAAAAAAAAAAACTGGTGATAATGAAAAGTAATTTCGATCTCAGTAAACATTATTTATATGTACAATTTCTTTTAACCACTCTTCAGTGTGGTCACGGTAGCCAAAACATTTGCTTTACATAATAGAGTCCATTAGGAGCTCAAGAGAGGAGAAGACTTATACTTATAAGCAAATAATGTTGATGGAGCACCAAATTCTTAAAACCTGAAACAAACAGAAGTTGATTACAGTCTGTTGCCCTATACATATATGCAGTTGCTTTCTGTTGCGATACATAAAACTATGGGTAGTTGTCGGTTTTTCTCAAAGATTACACTGCATAATAGACAAAAAGAATCAAGGCTACCTCAAGTTGCAAATTTGCCATACTTCCCAGTTCCTTATCCTTATAGTAGATATTTTAACACAACAAGTTACTCGTATATCATGGCGTAACTAGTCTGAATTCATTGAAAAAGGAAAATGAGTTTTTAATATAAAATTTTCATTAGAATATGGTAAAAGTCTATCGATTTTCAATAAGTTAGGAAAAGAGATAAGATAGTAAATATCTTCAGTTCATTGAAAATTCTCAGCATTATTTATCTTAATAAACTTTCAACTTAAGTGATAAGATCTCTAATATTATTTAGTCCCTGCTTCTTTCAATAGAGTGAGAACTGCTGATCGCTCTTTCTATAACATTTTGAATACTTTGTAAAATGTGGAAGAAAATCTATTTCATAGAACTAACTTATCTAAAATTTTGACATTTGTCATTCTAACTCTTGTCTGGATTTCCCATCATTTCTTTCAATCAACTATCAATTATCCTTTAAGCAAATCCTTTTCTCAAACGTAAACAATACATTTTAAAGAAAACATATATAAATAAGCAAAAAATATGTATAAATAAATTGAGAAAGAGAAACTCAAATCAACTTAACTGAACTGAACTAAACAAATATCAAATAGAAAAGATACATTTTGCACAGCAAAATATTGTTGCACAATATTAAACTCAAATGATAATAAAATCAAAAGATTGCTGAAGGATAACCAAGTACAATATGAATAAATGCATTTAAATGTATCTTATCTCCTCACAAGGAAAACAGGCAAAACGAGAAGAAGAATAAAATAAACTCAGTTTAGAGCCAAAAGGTAAAAGCAATTGAAACACAAACAAACAAAAGCAATAAGAGAAAAAGCAACAATAACAATAATAAATATAATAATAAATATTATCAAGAAAAGAAACATAAATGAAAATAACAAAACAAAAACAAAAAACAAAAAAACAGAAAAAAAAAAATCAAAGACCAAAAGAGCAAAGTACAATTTTCTATACAAAGTTCAAACTGAAAATATTCACAAATAAAAATGAAAGGAACAAAAAGGAAAAATGTGCATATCCTGCGCTAGCATTTTCCGGCAAATTAAAGTGAAAACAGATACGAGTACGCACGCAAAGAAGTGAAGAGGTGAAGATGTGAAATAGAATTCAGAACAGAACAGAACAGAACAGAAAAAAACATGACAGGACATGGGGCGTATGAGTGTTTGTGCTCATGACGCTACATACCATTATGGCCCAATTTTTAAGTTACTCACTTAGATACAATGTGAAACAGATTCGTTGTACGATGTTATGGTTCTTTTTACATTGTTAATATTTTGCTTTTGTTTTTGTTTTGTTTTTGGTTTTTAAGTTTGTTTGCTTGTATCTCAATTGTTTTATTGCATTGCGTGCTCCAGAAAAATTGACTATGAAATTCGAAAACGTTCTCCTGAGATATGGCAATCAATGAAATTGTTATTGTCTGTTGCATTATTCGTGTTCTGTTGTGCTCTGTTGTATTCTGTTGTGTTCTGTGCCCCTTTATTTCTTGTTAGACTCATGTTGAGGTTGCTGTTGATGTAGAGATTTTTGTTGCTGTTGGCATTTGTTGCAAGTTGTAGGCTGCGCTCTGAAAGTTTTTTTTAGGACAGTTAACTGTGGCAATTTGTTAAAAGGATCTGCTTTTAGTTTTATTTTTTTTTTTAAATTTTTTAAATTCAGTATCCTTGTTCTTATCTGTGCTGTTGTTGTTGTATCTGTAAATGAAAGCAATTCATTTCGTTTCATTTCGTTTAACAAATTATTTAGCTTTGTACTACAAGTATATTGACTTGAAGTGAACTAAGTTGGCCTTATAGGTCAAATAAGCAAATGAATGATATCTCAAAGGATATCTAGGTTTGTTGATTAAAAGTTTCATCAATTGTGTAAAATATTACAAAAGGAAGATTCTTTATCTTTAGATATGAACTTTGATATATTTTACTTGTTTTTGCAGGTAAAATCTTTTACTTTTGCCTCTGTTGATGCAGATTGCTATCCCAAAGAGAGGCTGTTGATGCTTGGCTTTCAAAGTCGAAGTTATTTGGCCTTATTAACTGATGCAACTCTGACAATATCCCATTATGTTTATTAGCGACTTATTAGAGCGAAGCATATTTATGTGCGTTACGGCATGAGAGAAATTTCAAGAAATAATGCAAAAAATAGAATCGTTAGTTTTTTTTCTATTGGTTCTATAGATCGTTAGTTTTTTTTCTATATGGTATAGGGCTGGCAAACCAATGGCATGGGGTTCGAATCCTGCATTGGGGATATTTCTTTTTTTTATTTTTATATTGAAATTGGAATTATATATTGAAATTGAAGTTGATTTTATGTTATTATATTGGAGTTATTTAAGCAAACATGATTAAAATGTTTGCGTGGCGTAGTGATTAGAGAGTAGGACTGGCAAACCAAGGTAGTGGGGTCCGAGTCCTGCACTGGGAATATTTTTTTTTTTAATTTGTATAGTTGATGTTTCAGTTCCTTAAGTCAGTTTGCACCATAGGTTCTTCTTAGGTCTTCCCCAATTTATCTACAACAAATTCTTAATAAAACATTTTTTGATGTAAATAATATTTAATGCAACTTGAAAACATTGAGGTATGGAATTGAGAGCCTTTTGTAGTTTCATATTTTATCAATTGATGTTAAAAAATATTAAAATTTGTGAAATATACACAAAGAAGGCTTTCAAAAGGCTCACAAATCATATTGTTTTAAAATCTTAATTAAAATCGCATCAAATAGTAAGGAAAGTTGAAATCTTATGATGTTAAAACATTCAATACAAATCAAAATAAATCTCCATTGCTTTTCATATGCATATTGATGATATTTGTAATTTGAAAAGAAGGCAGACAGATTGACACTCAGACGGAGAGACGTAGATATGGACAAACGTCTGAAAGAGTTCATCATCAATAAACAAGAAAAATAAATTTGATTTTTCTTTGATTTAAAATCGATTTTTCTCACGCCCCAAATTTCACGTTATTCATCATTCAGGTTTATTTCTTTTTCTTATTTTACTTGCAGTTTCTCTTGATTGAAAACATGGAAATGCAAACGATTTTCTTGAAACGAAGCAAACGTGACTAAAGGAAACTGCAATTCAACAAATTGACGCTATAAAGAAATAATAAAAAAAAAAGAAATAAATGAAATAAAAGGAAATCGGAAAGCACAAAATACAAGAAATACAAGAAATTTCCCAAATTTCGCTTAAAAGTGACGACGTCAGACAAATGCAAATTTAAACAAAAAACTGAAATCAAAAAGATTTTCTTTTTATTTTCCTTTGCTTTAAAGGAAACAAAAAACTGAAAAAAAAAAAAAAGGAAAACAAAACAATCTTTCATAGCAATGGCTAGAAGAGGCATACAGGCGTCACATTGTGGCACATGCCCTTTATTCCATGTGCCATTGTTGCCACTATTTTCTGTGCTGCTGCTGTTGATGTTGCACATGCCGCAAGAGACCCAAATGACACCAGTTCCAGTAAGAAAATCAGCACAAACAGATCCTTGCGCTCACAAAAACATCGCTGAGTTAATACGCACCAGTCCGGTGATTGTTAAAGCCTTGGGAGCGCGCATCTTTAGCGCGGATGGCGATGAAGAACAAATGTTGCCAATAGCCGCCACCATCAGCAGCAGTGGAAGTAACGAAAACACAACGAAATGGCCAAAGAAGCAAGGATCTGCAAAAATTTCAGCCATTTTAATAACATTAACGCCGGAAACGATATACAAAGGCGCTTCATTGCTGAAAATGACACCAGGTCATGGCGGCGGAGATGATTCCGGAGGTGGTGGTGGCAGCAGCAGTAGTAATAGTAACAGCGGATTAAACGACAAAGCCAATGCTGGAGGCGATGAACGCGGCTTTAGTGGCTCTAATGGCAACAATAATGCTGAATCTGCATATCAGTATGAGGGGTAAGTGAAAGCTGAAGGCAGGGAAATGGCAAGGAAAGTAAACAGAAGGATGCGAGTGAGTCAGTGAGTGAGTGAGTGAATGAAGTAAAAAGGACATTAACATTTGCATAGAACAAAGTTTAGTTTTGATTGCAATTAAAATTAGAATTACAAAAAAATAAAGAAAAACAAAACACAAAAAATGTTCCTGGGTCCTTTGTAAAATAGTCTAATTAACATTTTTTAAATAAAAATAAAAAAACAACCTGATTATACTAGAACAGAGGTTCTTAGACTGTGGTCCATGGATGCATGAGAGTTCTAGGTGTCCTTATTTATTATTATTTTTATTTAAGATTTTAAATAATTTCTTCTTACCTTTGATCGAAAATGTGTCACCTTTCAGGACTGTAATTGTTGAAGTTCTTGAAAAGATTGATTTCAAAATTTAAATCTTTCAAAAACAAATCAAACCAAAACAAATTTTTATCAGCAATAAACATTTTCATTGAGATTATGGATTCACTTAACTGACTATGGGCTTGTTTTCCTTGGCCTATGAGTTTATTGAACTAAATGATGTTCGTAAGGAGATAAGTTTAAGAACTACTGTACTAGAACAATACGCAGTGTAGATATTCAAATCTTAAATCTTCATTATTATTTTTCTTCTTTTATAAAATTAATATCAACAAAATTGTAAATTCTTTATTCACAGAATTCATTCATTTGCTTCATTTGGTTTTGCTTTTCAAAAAAATTTATAAACATTACAATATTCGTAAGACTCTCTCTCTCTCTCTCTCCGTCTTACCATGCCACAGTATACCAAGTTTGTCATATTGAAATTCTCTATTTCTCTTTCCAATTTCGTTTCATTATCTTAGTCAATTAAATGCTACCCTCGAGCCATTGGCCTGCTTTGATGATAATATGCTAAAAATGTTGCCAATGGAATTGATTGCTTTTGGCAAATTGGTGCCGGCAACACAACTACGACAGCAGCAACATCAACTGGATGGGGGAGCTGAAGAGGGACTACAACTGCAACAACCACAACAACATGAAGGCATTGCCATACCGTCAGCATCATCATCCCCATCAGCAGCAAAGGATATTTTGCAAATCAGCATAAATGGTTTGCATCGTTGGACGCCACAATTCGAGCATCATATTTGGAAGCATTTGGGTATGTTTTTCGTTCTACTGATGTTGCAACAATGAAATTACAACATTTTCATTTTTTGTTTTTGTTTTTTTTGCTTAAGTTTTTGTTTCCTATATCCAAATTCCCTTTTCTTCTGTACCTTCTTCTTCAACAAAAAAAAAAGTATATTTTTCGAAAACATTTTGAAAATGTTTCTTTATACATTTTGCCTAGTTTCATTTCATTTTGTTTTGGTTCATTTCAATTAATTAATTGCTTTTATGATAGAATTCTACTATTCAAGTAGTTCCACCCCTCCTTATGGTCTGCTATTCTTGAGCAGATCTCAGTAACAGATATGTGAAATAATATTTAGATGCTACAAAAATTATGAGTATTTTATAAGAACTTTAAATTGTTCTCTTTTGAAGTATTTGAGATACTTATAGTGTTCTGAAAGTATCTATATATTTACTTTGATTAGTTTACAGGAAATTGAATAAATTCAGCTAACAATGTTAATTCATTTTGTTATGGTAACTTAAAGGATAAGAAACTCTCAATAATGAAATTATTTCAGTTCCTTGAAGAAATGTTTCTTTAGTCACAGAAGATACTTGTTAAAAGCCTGAAGTACTTGAGATGATTTAAATGCCAAAGATTGGCCAAGTTACCGTAGGAGAATAGAAGGAAAAGAAGGGGTTTTTTCAATGAAAATCCTACAATGACTAATTTAAAGGTTGTCATTAGGACCTCCTAGGGTTTTGCTATAAAAGAAATTTCTTACAACTTCGTACTTATACAATAGAAAACAGGGCCCGAGAAAAGTTATATGTATATGCAGAGAGAGAGAGAGAGAGAGAGAGAGAATAAGAGAGAAAGATATAGCAGATACAAAACTGTACAGATTCGTAATCAGGTTTTCAAAGATATCAAATTCTGTCTGTTTAATCGAAACATTCACTAAGCAGGTAGTTTAATATATTGGGAACTATAAATAAATTAATAATAATATATATCAGCTCAATATTTGTGTGGTAGCAGTACAAATTTGAGTCATTTATTAATTTATTTAGTTTTGTAGTCAGAAAGTTCAAGGACTAGAATTGTTAAAGAAACTTAAATTCCTTTCATTGCTATTATTGTCAGTATATTTCTGGCCTAATAATGGAAAAACAAATATTTATAATTAAAATTAATTTTATTGTTTTTCAAAATAAGTATTCTTTATGAAGATCAATACACTTTTGCATGCGTTTGAAACAATTTTCAAAGCCTTTTTCCCAATTCGATTGACTCCAACACATGGTTTTGGCTCCTCTTTGAAGACCCATATAGTTGATTACTGTTTAGTTTCGGGCTCATATGGTTAGATCCATGATTCGTCATCTGTTTAGATGTTGAACACCATGAACATACTTTCTCAACATTTCTTTGCACCAAACGACACGAGTCTTCTTAAGCGTTTGTTCGATTGTGTAAAATCCAAAGCGAACAAATCATTTTTACAGCCGCATGTTCATAAAATATATTATTGATGCTTGTCGTATTAAAGTCCAAAGGTTACTCAATCTTACGATATGTCACATGATGACAGTTCACGCACAGCATAGATATTTTCCGGCAAAACAATCAATTTTGGAGGACCTTCACGGAGTTCACCTAGGAGCGAAGATCGACCGCCATTGAATTTGTTATTCAAGTTTCTTACAATGCTGCAGAATGGTATTTTATAGCTGTATAAAGAATTAAGTTCATCGAAACTCTTCTTGTCTCGATAATCCACTTTGAAAGTTATGAAAACTAATCGCGTGAAAATGTTCAGGAGTCAATTTTATATTTTGTCCAAGATGAATCTTTCAATAGACGGTAAACAACAGAAATCACACTAAAATGGGTTATGATTAAAAATATTACATCTCAAGGCCTAGAAATAGAGATATCAACCATCGTTCATTTCTAGGTATATAAAACTTAATAGCATAACTGACAATGGAAGACTTTTTTTTTTAGTTATATTGACAAACATACCGTGAGGCAAATGAAGTTGAAGTTGAAAATAGTATAGAAAATATATCGGATATTTCTTTATAGATTTATGAGCTTTTTCATTTATAAAGTTTTACTTCTGTGAAAAATATTTACAAATTCTATTCAGTACAATCACTAACTTTAATAAAGTTAAGATAAAATAGATCTTTTGCTATAAAGCTAAACTTCCCAATCTGCCGTGTAAACAGAAATCAAACTTCAATTTTGAAAAAAAAAAAAAATACACAGTTTTTGAGTACTCGCTCATCAAATGCTCTTTCAACAAAGGAAACTCTTACCAAAAACTATTTATACACGTATGTTTTCACAAGCAAGAATATTTTAACAACTTTTCATTCGGTAAACTTAAATTTCGCATAAAAATAAATCGTGATGAAAAATCCTTTAAAAATGATATAAAAAAACAACTTGATGACGCAGCATTTGATACGAAAAAGCTTGACAAGGACTAAGAAGGCAATAGACGATAATAGCAACAACAACAAGAAAAACAACATCCAGACAACTATGGTGGGGGGAACCAAAACTGAAGTCAGCGGCACTCAGGGGAAGTAACACTTGACTTTTGTGTCAAGCTAGCATAAACACACAAGCAAATACAAATACAAATACAACAGAAACATACACATAGATACACACGAACGAGTATACAAGGAAACTTACTAACTGCACACAATGTTGTGGCGACATTGTCGCGTAGAACATGACTTTGTAAAGAAAACAAAATGCGTTCGTTCGTTCGCCTTCCTTTCTTCCTATCATCCTGTGTCGGTGTTACTGTTAAATAGATTCCTTTTTTTTTTCATACATACTTTGATACAAAGATACAAGGATACATAGAAGCAGATGCTGATGCTGCTGCTATGATGATGTTACTATTTTCTAGTTCCTCCTCATTTTTACGATGTTTACAAAGAAAATTTCCTGCAAATTGGGCTAATAAAAAGTGTCAAGTAGATACTAGGTGGGGGAGTCAGTAAGCTTCCCTCCTTCAATTTTTTTTTTTTTTTTGTACTTTTTTACTTTGTCATGATTTTTTATATAGTTTAATGATTGTAATCTATGGGAATGATAAAGTTTTATACCAAAAAATATGTATTTTTATCAAAATTGAAGATCATTTATTGATATACTCTTCCTATGTTGTTGCCAATTTTAGGTTGGGATGATTGGAGCGATTTTACGCTTTGCAGCGTAACATGCGGCAAAGGTGTTCAGCAACGTTTCCGTCGTTGCCTACTCGACAATCCAATGGTCAATATGAACATGAATTTGAATCTGAATGACATTGATGATGTTGATGTTGATGAAGATGTAGATGTAGATGTAGACGAAACTACAGCTGAAGAAGACAAAGTAAATGGAAGGCAGAATGTTGTTGATAATAAAGTGACAATGACGACAACGACGACGACGACGGCATCATCAGTACTAACGAAGGATAATGCAGAGCATAAATTCAAACAGACAAAGACATATGTGTTGCCAACAAAAACACATGTTCCTCATGATGTTGATGATGCATATGCAGCATCTAGTACCACTGAAGCCATCATCATTCCTCCAACTAGTGATGATGCTGTGGATGCTGATGGTGTGACATCAAATGCCAGTAATCGGTTGAAGCTTTCTACTGCATCAAATTGGTCAACACAAAGACCAAATGATAGAAATCCAGAAGCAGATGTTGACATTAATGAACACAAAAGCGTCACATTTGTGCAACACGATGATGCAAATGAATGTTGGTTACGTGATGAGCAGACGTCTCAGCATACAAAAATCATCATTAAAATCAACCTCATCCCAAATGGCATCATCGTCAGCATCAGGAGTCGAAATAAATTCAAAAAATCTTGGCAAGCACAAAAAACACAAATCAGGAAAAAGTCTTTCAACACTTTTTTGCGAAGGCTAC
The DNA here is from genome assembly GCA_037043295.1 of Amiota minor. Classification (NCBI taxonomy): domain Eukaryota; kingdom Metazoa; phylum Arthropoda; class Insecta; order Diptera; family Drosophilidae; genus Amiota; species Amiota minor. The sequence continues at coordinate 4,357,397 of JBAMAW010002155.1, read as the reverse complement.
AACATTGAACAACGCAATTGCAATACATTCGAATGCAGTGGTAAATATCCTTTATTCACATTCTCTCATATGGTCCTTTCTCATGGTCAATAGTCAGCACACACTTACTAATGATTTTTTAACATTTTTCAGATGATATCAACGACTTATTGAAGTTCTATAAAAAATTGCCAATGATGACAGATGATGGTGTTTCAATGATAGCCACGGGAGCCAGTTCAATATTATCATCATCGTCATCATCATCAGTATCTTCAATATCATCAATGTCATCATCAATAATCACTTCTACATGGAATGAGGAAGAACTTGATACAGTCGCATCAGCATCAGCAGCATCATCATCATCATCATCATCGGATTTGACATCATTCAATGTTATGCCACAACCATCATCCACACCCTCAAACATGGGTTATGTACGCAGTTGGCGAAATCCTTTGAATTTCACACTGATGATTACAGTAAGAGCTAAGGTATGTATGACAAAAAGACTTGAAGAGTTAATCTGTGGTTGGGCTATTCCAATTATGAGCTTTAGATTCTTCAAAAATTGTTAGATTTAGCCTCGTGCGACTATTAATTGTTTGCAAACAATAAAAAGAAAGTTGAATGTGAAATCTGTGTGCCCGTGAGCATTTTGATTTGTGGAAAATGAAATTGTCCTGAATATACTTTCGTCATTAACAAATACCTCAGTAATTTATCTGTTCACCTATTAAATATTACATTTATTATCATGACTATTAAAGCTTCCCTTCTCTGTTTTTTATTTTTTTTTATTATCAGAGCGACACAAATAATGTGTCAGCGACAATATTCTCCATACGCAATGCAACACATAATTTGTATCTGGAAGCTTGGAAAGAAGGACTTCGATTGTATCTGGAACGTGATAAAACAACGGAAATGTTGGCCGTGAAATTCAATTTGTATGACTATCGTTGGCATCAAGTGGCCATCAGGTGAGTGAGAATCGTTCAATGTTTATAGCTGCCTTCTGGCTTCTCTTTCAAATGGAAAACTTTTATTCATATTTTTTACAATTTATTTGCATAAAAATATGAACTGACTAAATGAATGAATCAATTCGTGCATCACTGGAAACGAAAATTTGAAAACAAAAAAAATAAAATGATATTTTATTGATTTTATTTTTATTTATTTTATTTCAATCCGAAAACCTCGGCAAATTCTCGCTTCACTAGAATGAAGAGTTCTGTACTATGACATTTTTCACGCTCGTAAATATTTTTCTGTCTTTCTATTTATTTTTACCACTTTATTTTTGATTTTTGAAATTTCTCATAACTTTTTTCTATATTTTCATTTTTTTCTTTTCTAGCATACAAAATGGTGATTTCATTTCGATTTATGTGGATTGTTCGTGGACAAATAGTTTTGTCGTTTCGAAGCGTCTCTATTCGTTGCCATTAGACGCGGATGTAGAAATTGGACGAGGTTTTAATGTGAGTATGGGGAGACATTTCTGCAATTGTTTGTTTGTTGATTGTTTTTAGTATTGCAGGATTTATGATTGATTTTTTTTCCCTGCTCCCCATTTTTATTTTGTATTAAAAAAAAAAAAAGAACAACTAACAAACAAAATAATGATAACAAAAGTTAAAAATGTTATGGCATATGAAAAGTTAGCATAGCGTATGCGTAATTTGTAATTGCTTCAATAAATCTCGTATAAAGCATACGTTCTGTGAGCCAATTAATTCATATTTATTTCAATGCATTTAATATTTTTTTTTTCTTCCCTTATCTTTCATTGTGTAGGGTGAATTGCAACAACTTCTCGTCCTGCCCGAACATGAAGAGCGTCAACAATGCTCCAATAAACGTACTTCAATCAATGAGGTGAAGCGCTACATCATCGATACTTTCATTGATGACTACTCAAATTGAGGCAATAATAATAATAATATGAAATGCTTATAATTTACTATATATATACACAATATTTATTCAAATTATGTATTTAAAAATAGAATGAAAACCAAAACCACAACTGAAACCGAGTAAAAGATACAATAGAATACATAAAATTGTATCCATATTACTGAGGCCAATATCATGAACGAACGATAAACGATAAAATAAAATAAAATATAAAAATACTATTTATATAAATATATCTATAAATATAAATGTATTTTATATTGTGATTCATGTTTCCTAGAATTGTAAATTAATTAATTAAAAAAATAAAAAAAAAATAATAAATGTAGAAAATAATGACGACTAAATCAAACAGAAAAAATGATAATAATAATAAAAATATTCAGTAAAGATACTCATAGCTTGTATATGTATGTGTGTGTGCTTGAATGTATTTAAGTTAAAATTTGACATAAAACAATAAATATTGATGGATTGAACGAACAACAACAACAACACTAACGGCAACAGCAACAAGAACAAGAAATGATAATTAATAATTGAAAATTGATAATATAAAAAAAATATTTATTATAAGAACCAAAAAAAAAAAAAAAATGCGTTTCATTTGCATCTAACATCAATGTAAAGGAATAATGGACATTATTTCATCATTATTTTCAGTATGAATTTTATCAATTTTCCTTATTTTACCAGATTTTTTTTTTAGAAATTTTTCCATATTTTTCCTAGTTTTCCTGGTTTTTTTTTTCTCATTTTTAAATGATTTTTATATATTTTTAAGATATTTTCTTTCAAAATTCCATTGTTTTCGACTTGAACCAGAAAAACTTGCTAAATTTTTTTTATATGTAATTTTATTAATTTTCCTTACTTTTCCTGCTTTTTCATAAATTATTCCATATTTTGTACTTTGCATTTTTCCTGATTTTTGTATTGTTAAATGATTTTTATGGTTTTTTTTTTTTTACAAAAATCAATTTCTTCTATTTGAATTTTTCCATATTTTAATAAAAATTAAAAAAAGGCACTAATTCGTGAGCTCTTTGTCAAATGTATTCTTAACTTATGCTCTCATATGGCAAGCAGAAGCGTCTATTATACGCGTCGACTCTGCGGCAGAACTTTCTCTCGCAATTTGTGTTTGATGTGAAGGGAAGCGCGAGACTTACGCACTAGTTGTTTATTTAGCAGTCAGCTTAGCGACGTTCTTCTTCCGAGTATTTTAACTCTTGTAGAGTGATGTATGTTATAGAGAAGGAGAAATGTCAAAGTAGTTTTCTCTGAGTGTGAATACAACCAAAAATACCAAAGAAGAATCAACAATAATTGATGCGGCAGAGCGACGACCTAAATGTGAGTGGCTGTGTGTGTTTTTCAACCAAGCAAAAATACAAAATAAGAAGAAAATGTAGCTCAAAGAGAAGTAGAAGCGAACATTAATTCTAAAGTTCATTGGTTGCGGAAATGATCAGGTGCTGTTCCACTCGTTTCCCATTTAATGCACTCCCGGTTTAATATTCATTTTACATATGTTTCCAAGGCAGCACTTCATCTTATCTCTTATCTCTATATAAAAATGATTCTAAATCTACCCTTTTACTTCTCCACTTCTCTACTGCTCTGGCTAGAACTACTGTGAGATTAAGCATAATCTAGAAAAAGCCTTACATATCTTCGCCTTACACTTTCACAAGTGGAAAATAAAGTTAAACGGAAGTAAAGCAAGTGCATTGTACTTCACTCGGAAGCGTATGCCTTACCACCCACCATACTCCAACTGCGTTATATACCTTGGATTAACCTTGGACCAAAAATTAATCTTCATTTTACATACAAGCAGGATAATTGTTAAAGGATATAAAACAATAAGGATACTTTATCCACTTATAAAAAGGAAGCCTAACCTGTCAGCTAAAACTAAAATAAGAAAATTTAAGTCAATCTTCGTTCCAATTATTCTAAGTGGCTCAGTAATCTGGGAGTGAGTCATCGTTCCAAACTCCCAAGGGCCCAAAACAAATTATTAAAAATGATTCTAAATCTACCCTTTTACTTCTCCACTTCTCTACTCCATGAAAAAATAAAAATCTCTCAAGCTTAAACAAATTTTTATGCAAAAAATTAAATAATCTCATAATCTAGTGACGTTTCTGTTAGTACAATTTGAGTACTCAAAATTTTGTCTCTAAATTTATAACGGAAATATAGAAATGATCAAAAAAGCATTGCGATTTCGTTCATATTTGTGATCTGTGTGAATTTGAATATTTTATAATTGGAATTTCGATTGTAATGGAGCGACTCAATCCTAGAGTATCCTGGAAGAGGCGATACGAGGAGCAACTACAACTGCATCAAAATATTCAAAAAATAATTTGTGGTCAGCATAAATGGGAATATGTTGATCCTTCTGAGTGCATAAATCTAAGTGCGGCAGTAAAATCAAATTATTTTGATAATGAATCAGCATTTAGAAATGCTATGGCATTCGAGAATGTACGACGAAAGCAGCGCGAACGAAGAGAATATTCTATTTTGTTTGAAAAACCATTGAAAAGACCAGATACGACACCACGTCCAGTTGAATGTCCTGAATTGATAGATGCATTGTTTTGTGATCATAATAAAAATGAAAGATTAGAAATTTATACACCAAAACCAACAATCGACGATGATTTATGTCAATCTGGTTTCGGCCGTTTGAAATTCGGTTATAACATTCATGAGGTTGAAGATGTTAAGTCGTCAATGTTTAAAAGTTCTCTCGAATGCAATGACTATTGGATTCATGTTCATGGATATCCAAATGACCAATACAAAGAACTTCGCCAGATGTTTCGTAATACCATAAACGTAGTCGATGAAAAGGTCTATAATAATTCAATGCTCTTGAAAGCTTTGAGTCGAAATGATGTGCAGCGTGCGCTGAAATTCAATGGACGTTCAATTGGTCCTTCTAAAATTGGAGTTGTTCAAATGCCCATTCAAAGAGTTAAAATGTTGCACCTAGAAGAACAGCAAGAACAAGAGCCTCGGCCATTTTACAATCTTATTGTAAGGCGACGTTTGCCACCCAATATTATTCGTTGGATTAACAGGTTGAAGAGGTTTGAAAGAGAAGCCATGCTATATTTATGGAATTTATGGTTTGAAAATTAAAATTTTGGAAATATTATGGCACAATAATCCACCCATAAATAGAAAACAATTTCAGTCGTCGACTAACTAATTCACATTGTTTTGCCCTATGTTTCAAGCGAACTGTGGGGAACTTAGGGCGCATATTTCGAATTTGGTCATGTTTGTCAGTCATACTGTCGTATAATTTTGTGATAGTTCTTATCGAAAAATTTTAAAGAAAAAATTTTGCAACAACAATATGAAATTTATTGTAATACTTACCCCGTTTCTCCATTTTATGCGAATACTGGGCGAAAATGACCAAAACGACCAAAAATTATTACATTACATTAAACATGACCGAAAATTCCACAAATTCTGTAAATAAATAAATAATAAATTTGGCGACATTATAAAATTTGTTGTAATACGTGCCCCGTTTCTCCCCCTCCCCACGTATCGTATATAATCAATAATAATAACAAATAAAAATAATAAGTAACAATTTCGTAGAACACTTAAAGGGAAAATTGCCAGAAGTCACAGTTTTAGATGCATTAAACAAGTTGAAATTGGGAATAATTTTTGTTGAATATATTTTTTAATTAAAGACACAAACCAAAACATGTTTCTGTATAACAGTTTTATTGTTGGTAACGCCCACATTTAATGACTTATCATAATACAGTGTTATGTATGTATGTATACCACCAAACTTCGATGATTTCAAAATTTATTACTGTTCACTTCTTTTTATAATAATAAAAAATAATAATACTTAATAAAAAAATATGCTTTAAAAAATCATTTTATTGAATCAATAATCATATTAATTGGGTTATAAAGGGGAAATTTATTCAATTAATATTATTCAATATTTAATTTTGCTATGTTTTAACTACATTGGTGTCAATATATCCTGTTTTATTACTCAACTTGTATTTCTTCTATACAACCAAATAGTCCAGTTCACAACCAAATTAGTTCACTTAATTTTTTGTTAGATATAAATAGCCAATTTTCATATAACATATCCTAGTTTATTATTCAACATGTGTTTGATGTCGATGTCGTAAAATGAAAGTTCATTAACTTCCGCTTTGGCCAGAGCTTTCTTTTCTTTCTGTGTATTGAACATATAGCGTATTAACATAAACTGTTCTTGTAACCAGATTCAAAATTAATCACCATTGGTTTGACATGTAGATGGCGCACCATGAAGGTAGAAAAACATCCGCTTAAGGAAAGTTTCCGTTTATGTGCGCTCTTGCTGTATGTTTGCTTAGTAATACAAGATTTTAACCCATTTGAATAAATTGTGGAACTCATGAAAGTATGCTATTTGTCAACTATTAAGTTTTGAAAATATTAAAAATAATTTAAAATAAATAAAAAATTAATGAAAAGAAACTTAAAATACTTTAAAATAAAACTGAGGTAAAATCTGTTTAAATATGTGAAATTAATTTACAAAAAACTAAGAAATAAGTAAAAATAATTGAAAAATATTGAAAAATTACAAATTATATGACTAAAATTGTAAAGAAAAACTCTATAAAACTATTGATGATAATTTTCAATTAACAAACAACAAAAAAAAAAAAACAAACACCTTTTCACACCTTATCCTAAATAGATTTACTGACAATTAACAGAATATTTGATTATTTTATTATTAAACATTGGCAACAAATTGTTTTTGAACCAACTAATGGATTTCTAATAAAATAAAAGGCAATAAACATTTGAATGGAAGTAGTAAAGATTTCCTTTATTGTTTATCTATAAAACAACAAATGCCCCATTGGCTCCATAGAATCTAAGCAATGGAATTTTATAGCGTCTGTCTTTAATTCAATTTTATGAATGAAATTTTACACACCCAAAGAAGCTTGAAATCAATACCAACAATACCAAAAGTAGAAGGCAAGGCTAGGCAAAGCAAGGGAAGGCAGGACAAGTCAAGTGAAGTCAAGTCGAACCTTTATTTATACAAATACCATGCCTGCCTGCCTTTAAACAATCAACTAAACATACATATACAATACATTTATCTATATATCCATCTATGTATGTATCTATGTGACTACACTTGTACATGTATCTATTCCCCAGGCAACTTAGTATATTAAGTTGAGTGTTTGTTTTTTTATAAGTTGCGCATTTTATGAATGAAATTTTACGCTGACCTTGAAGAGGCAAAAAGCAAGTTACGTCAGTAACAAACAACACTGTTCGCTCGCTTTTACTTGCTATTTCTGCAAACTACACTTCTCAACCCACTCACCACAACCACCAATTTTTTCACTTTCTCAATTTGTTTTCGAAAGTTCGAAGAAATCATGTAAGCAATGCGCATGTGTCTGTCACAGCAGGGGTTGCTTTTTCGAATTTTGAACTCCTCATTCATGATTTTCCCATTTGTGATTTTATGAATGAAATTTCACTTTTTTCTAAGAATTCGTTACGGCTTCTGCTCGCTCTGCTGTGCTCTGCTCTGCTCTGTTGGCCTTGAGATGACTTGAATAACGAGGCTGACATTTGCAAAACGTTTAAAGGCACTGAAGGATGAAGGCAAGAGGGAGGGTTTTCTTTTCCTTCATGATGGTTTTGCCGGAACTTTTGTATAAATTTATTTAATGCTGTTGCGTCGGAAAATCGATTTCTTTTCTTTTCTTGTCTTCTTTTGTATATTATTTTGTAATATAAGAGCAGTTCAAATTATCATTAATTGGGGTCCTTAACTTTATAAAGATAAGGATTTTTGTTTTTATACAGAAAAGATTAATAGAAAGTTAGAATAGAATCTTGAAATTTAATGTTTATGTGATAAGAATTGATTTATATATTTTTAAGATTTCTACCAAAGTCTTTGATTTTATTGCAAAATCAAGCATAAAATCTGAATGGTTCATTGTTTATTAGATGAGAAATGCAACATGACTTCTTTATTTCTATAGGAACGAAGGCAATGCTAAGATATTTTTGAATGGCACTACAAGTCTATAAATCAATTGACGTCATAAAAATACTATAGAATTGAATAGAAGATACCACAACAACAACAACTATCAACAATTCAAAGAACTTCCGGTTACAAATTGTGTAAATATAATATACGAGTACAGTAAGTGAAAAACTTTTATTAAGTAGAAACGCCTAAAAGCATATAAGCACTGTGAAAAAGCTTCATCATACCCGGCTGGCCGGCCGGCTGGTGGTAGATGGCAGATGGGTGCCTTGCCCATCATTTGTCAACCCAACGCAAGCGTTAAAAATAGCCTTGAGTGAGGACATGATAAGAGGGTGTATCCATCGCCTGATGATTTTATGAATGAAAGCCGAATCAAACGCAACAAAAGCAAAGACAAAAAGACAATGTAGTCTGCTTCTCGGCATTTGAACGATGACTTTGAAGGCCACAAAGCTTTTGTTAGCTGTAAAGCTTTTGCCGCCAATGAACGTTGTTCACCTTGCGCTTGACTCTGTTGTTGAAGGTAGCGACAACGACCATGACGGCTACGGCGTGCACCCAAGTTTTATTGATTTCTTCCTTAATAGTTCCTATGCCGGGGGCGCATAACGCATGCGCTACGAATATGACGTGCGACCAAAAGTATGCTACAATTCCCGGCATATCGATGATTTTTGATTTCATTTTTTATTCATTTTATAGTTGAGCTTTATGAAGTGTCTGTGTGGCTTTGGTGGCTATGTGTGCGAACTGTTGCTTCGTTGCGTTTGCTGTTGCTGTTGCTGTTGATGTTGGTCCCTTTGTTCCTCGACTCACCCCAAGTCCAAAGAGTTCACAGCTCAGAGCTCAAACCATGCTGACGTCATTTAGGCATGCATGCAACACACCCACAAATCAACAAACATCAAGGAAGAAATTAACACCAACCGAAAAGCATGCAACAGAATGCAAACTAGAAGAGTCATGGGGTTTTTGATGATGGCTATGCTTATTTCAAAATTTACATGCAATAAGGAAGTGAACCAGAAAGAAAAGGAAGAAGAAGAAAGCAGCAACTGACGTCACTCTGAGACCACAAATCAACGATACAAAACACAAGAAAAATGGCAATAAGAAATCTTCAGTTCATTTTTCAATCCAAATATCTCAAAGGACCAAAATAATTGGGTATCAATAGTTGAAGAAGTTAAACCCTAGTAATCCTCTTGACACGAAACACTTTCTATTTATTATGAATTTTCCTTATGTGATGTAAGGGGACTTCTATATTTTTGATACAAGTGTAATTTTAATAATTAAACAGTCCCATGTTAATTCTCTGGTAATCAAGTAACCAAATTTTTAATATTTTTATTCAATCTTTCAATTAGATGGGTTAGAGTAGACAGGTTGCCACGAAATTTAGTTCACCCAGAAACCTTGATGAATCATTGCCAATAAAGAGGCTTTAAGAGGCTTGTGTCCGAAGAAAAGTTTATTAAAGGGCAGTTAGATGTTTTCTGTCTCTTCTTCCTCTCCAAAGCTATGACAGAACTCTTGATGAGGAGCATGCAAGCAGTGAACATCCCGTCATCAACTATATTGTGTTTTTAGTAAAGTTTAGGAGCTCAGACACACGTCCTGGATGGTGGCTAGACAAGAATATTTTAAATATTTTAATCAAACCTTAAGTTTCTATGGGGACTTTATTCTTTAGCTATCAAGTTACGAAAGTTTGCCATGAAGTCTTGAAATGAGAAACCACGTTCCATTATCACAAGAAAAAAAGGCAGAAGGAAGGTTTCCCGAGAAAACGAGTCCATCTTCTAATAAGTGCGGAACAGTCGCAAAGAAAACAGAAATTTTGATGGGTATTGTGAGCAATTAGCCAGAAGTTGCTGTGGTTCGTGATGCCCGTCCTGGTTGATAGCTAGGCCTGCCTATATTACTTAGCCCTAAATAGATAGCAAAAACAAAAATCAGACTTAAGGAAATGATTTAAGCCAAATCTCACGTTTCTACAAGCACTTAGTTATCAAGTAATCCAAGTACTAAAAGTTTCAGTAATTTGAATCAAAAACTATATTTCCACATATCTTTTAATCAAAAGTGAGATTTCCAGTGGGAGTCTTCGGCAAATAATCAGGGTATTCAACAAAAGAGGCCCACCATCGCCATTTTAATTCGAGTCACGAGTATAAAGACATGTTTATTCAAAAATTTCTTAGCACATCAGGAACCTTAAATATGCAAATTTTCTTACAATTATTTTATTAAAAAAAATTTTCCAGGTTTTCCCCAAAGTCTCACTAATAAGCACTTAATTCTCTTGTAATCAAAATACCCAAAAATTTCAGATTTCTTTCTCAAAAACTAAATGTCATTTAAGAAAACAAAAAAAAAAAATTATTTACAATTATCAATATGCAAAAAGCAAAACCATTGAAATTGGAGCATTGTAGAAAATGGAAGAAAGAAATGATAAAAATTTGCATTTGCAAGAGACCAACGGGCATCATATCAATTGGCACCTGAGTGCTGCGATTCGACTCAGTTCAGTTGTAATTGTTATTTATGCAATGGCAACTGATCGTTTTAAACAATTTATGTTATTACAAACTCACATATGTACGTATGTAGTATGTTGTGCATATGTTGTACTGTTATTAACGCGTTACAATTTGCTATAGGGTATTTGCAATTTCATATATGTGTACATACATATGAACATATGACATATATATGTTATCTGTGAATGTGATAATAAAAGGCATCATTTTAGTATTTTGAGAAATGTAAAATATTGTAAATTCAGGAAATTCATTTAAAGGAAATGTGAGCATTGGAAATGTTAATGGAATTCATTAATTTACATGTGGAAAACATTATCTTTGTTTAATTTCATATAACAAGTGATCTAACAGAATGTTAAAGGTGACTTGCTTCAAAGATTTCAAAATATGCAATAAAAAAAACAGAATCTCAAGGAAAAATAAATTTGTTATATTAACAAAAAAATATGATAAAAGGTGCCAATAGAAAAACGATAATGGACGGTAGCTAAACAAAGTACAAAAACTGGTCATAAGAAAGTCAGTCAGTCAGTCAGTCAGTTAGTCAGTCAGTTGATTTGACTAGACAAATATTTTATTGCAAGCAAACTATTTTGCATATTAGATTTATTTTATTGAAAAAAATAGCAAAAATCAAAGAAAAATGAAATAAAATAAAGTCATTGTTGTTGCTTTTGAAAAATACTATATATTATTGTAGTATCTCGTTGTTGTTGTTATTATTGTATTCTGTTGGTTGGTCATAATTGTATGACGCCATGTTGCCTAGAGGGCTATAAATTATTAATTGCTGTTGATTTGTTGTTGCCCAACTCAGATACTCAGAGATATACAAAGGTGCGCACATAGTCGTATCACATATGTGTATGTGTATGTGCATATGTATTTGAAATAAAGAAAATTAAAAAACAACTAAATTTTATATTCTTAATATAAAGATTCATATTAATATAGATAAAGTTTAAAGATATTTAATATTTAGGACTTGCAGAAAACTTAAAGTAAATATTATTATATACAAGAAGATCTTAGAAAGTAGAACATTTATTTCGGTTTCATCAAAGCCTACAAATGCTTCCCCATGTTAATTGATCAAATACAAGTTCGAACTTGTCCATTTTCAATAGAAGGTATCAACTATAGCTAATCCCGGCGCATTTTGCTACGCCTGAGGGAGGATTGATTGGGTGTTTCTGCAGCTCTTGATTTTGATGATCTTTTTCAAGTCAATATTCTCGTTGTTCTGCATTTTCGCTTGTGTTGGATATAGAAGTATGGTACTGTGTAAATTATCATCACTTTATAAAGTTCAATTTGATTATTTTGAGGGAAGTAATATGCTTTAAGTGTACAAACTGTTAAAAAATTAAATATTTATGCTGAAGTTACATAAATTATTGGTCCCATCAATACAAGTTTTGCTCATAATATGGTCATTTCAAATTAATTTAAGAAGTTTTAATTGTTTGCCTTAAAATATATTCTACAAGGAAGAACTCAATAACTGAAAGGTTTATACAGAAACCATACTGTTACGATAAATCAAATTGTAGCAATCGTGTCCCTGAAACATGGATGGACGGAAAAAAAAAGAAGAGGAAGTAGAAGGTGGAAAATTTGCTGGCTACAAAGAGACAAAAAAGAATGAGGACAATTGCTGAGGACTGATTTTCTGATGAAGAATAATGGCGAAAGTGGAGGACTCCATAAAAAATTAAGAAGACTGGAGACTTGGTACGTGTTCTGTATGTGTGCTCTGATTCTTGATAGTGATCCCATGATTAAGAAATTGGCAACATTGGTATCAAATGTGGGAATATTATTATTAATAGAATATTATTTATTCAAAAGGGAATCTGAGTTTTTCAGGTGGTTTTGATCGATTTACTATTATAAGTTTATTTGATAAGAAAATTAAATAATTTGGAATTTACAGTTAAATGTAAGAACAAAAAACAGTTTCATCTCAGTTTATTTTCATGTTTTCTATTAGTCACCATACTAACTCCATTATATTCTTAGTATTGGGAGAATGGTTTGTATCAAATGTAAGTTAAGGACCAAGTTATTTGCCAAGTCTTACAAAAAAAGAGATAGAAAATGAATGACATTGGAAAAAGGAGAGCTAAAGTTATATATCTAGTATAATTTAAAAGATGAGCACGCTTCTGTTGTCAGTGTTTTCCTCTTTGCTCGTTTTAGTTTACCGCAATAAGAGTCCATCAAAAGTGTCTTTTGCATGAAATGCAACAAATGCAGAGTGTTGAAGTTAACTCATTCTTTCAACAACATCAACAACAACAACAACAACAACAGAAGCAACAACAATATAAATGGCATCAATAAGAATAAGAATAAAAAGTAAACTGAACTGAAAGGCAAAAGACACTTAAAAATGTTATTGTGGTTCTTGTCTGTCAAGAAAGCAACTAAGTAGAATTGTGCAAAAACAGTAGCAACATTTTGTTTGTATGTTTGATGTTGATGTTGATGTTGCTGGTGATGATGTTGGTGATGATGTTGATGTTGATGTTGATGTAGCTTTGTTACGAGTGATTATGTTGATGACGCGAGACCGCAACAAATTTACGCATTATTCTTTTAAAGTGTTAAAAGCGGCAACATTTAAATGAGTTGAAATCTTAAGGATGACAACAATCAGAACAAAAACAAATGCTACTGTTGCAGTAACAACTACAACATACATAGATACATCATTTTGAAAATATTAGTGAGATTTGTTTAATTCTCATTAAAGTTCTATGTTCAATTATTGACATATCACTTGTCATTATGAATCCCATGGAGCAGTGATTTATCAACTTTAGAGCTTGATTTTTGAAAAGTGCCATCAGTGAATGGAAAAGATAAAAAAGATCCATTCAATAATTTACTCTTACAGTAGATTCAATCATTTGATTATTCAACAAAACTAACAAAAAATAACCCAAAGACTTGCTTCATTGATGACCCCGAAGAAACTTACTAAAACCGATAGATATTGTCCATATAAAGATCCAATAAGAATTTATATAAAAAAAAAAGAAATATTGTTTTTAATACAATACAATGAAATAATGAAAATAATTAAACACTAAAACTAATATATATGATAATTCCAAAACTTATATAATAAGTTTATATATATAAACTTACAAACTTATACATACAATATTTTTTCTTTATATACAATATCTTTAAAATTTCCAACATTTTTTCTTGTGTGTAACTCAAGAAGTCACTTTAGTGGTTGTTGGTTGATTTAAAAAATAATGAAAAGAGAGAAAGGGAGCCCGACAGACAGAGAACCCGCACTTTGAATCCTTAACCGAAATTACAAATAAGTTGCTGTTGCCACTGTTGGGTTTTGTACTCAAAATATAAGGGTTAATTCATTATAGCCAGTTTTCCTGTGCAGTTCATCATCGTCGTGTCATCATCATCCACATCCACATCCACATCATAACCATCATCATCATCATCATCATCGTTGTCAAGATCTTCATATACCAACTGTTGCATTGCTACCTTTGTTTGGTTTTATTTTTGCACTGCACATTAAGGAAGAAAAAAGGCCAAGTTAAGTGTTTGTAACACAAACACAAAATAAAACTTAACTAAACAGAAAACATATTATAAAAAAAAAATTAACAAAGCCACAGAATTTCATGGATACACAGTAGCTAAAGGTAAAAAACTATGATGGCGACAAGAGTAAAGAAATCTACAGTATGGTAAAGAGATTTCCATGCTTAAGTTGACTTAAGCACACTTTATTATTATTATAACTTGTTGTTGTTGTTGTTGTTGTTGTTGTTGTTGTCTCTCTAATTTTGAAGTTTCAAGTTGCTGCTACTCCAGTTGACTGACTAAACAATATGAGCGAGCACGTACCAAAAATATTGTACATACATAAATAACAAACATCTGCATATCAGCTAACAAAATACTCGTAGTAAATTTGGCTGTCATAAACTAGAATCTGAAAGAGAAAATGATAAGTTTTATAAATCAAAGGTAAAGATTAAGAAGATTTAATAAAGAAAAAGACTTTCTATTTATCACAGAAATAAAATTGTAAACTAACAAAATTCAGGATTCTATTGAAAATTGCAACACAATTAATGCACCATAGAGAATACAAATTTGTCAAACAAGCAATGGTAGAGTTATCAAATAGTTCATTATACAGTTTACTAGTTCAAATCTATTGTAAGTTGAATGATGAATAAGGAAACTATGCCCAATCAAGGAGTCATGCATCAAAAAATGGGGTTAGCATTTCTACAAAATAAACTAAACAAATTCATGATATTAGATATCTGAGAATTCATCTGAATGATACACTGTTCTTCAACGTGCATATTGGGGAAACTCTGGACAAGGTAATGAAATGTTATTTGGTTTGACATGCTCACCTGTCATGGAAGACTTAAAAACACGGTGCCAAGCACATGGGTTGATAAACGTCCAACGTCCCCTTGGATATATATCCGCAAGTACCAAATTCGAGTCATATCTGTTTTGGTAAATATGACTCACTCCTTGGTCGGGAGTTTGTTGCTGATGCCCGGATAGAACTACACATTCTGAGAAAATTTCAACTATCAAGCTTTTACGGTTCAGAATATATAACCCGAAGACGGATGGACGAAACCCTAAAAATGATGCTAAACGTTCCATTTTTCTACTCAAAATCCAGGCTGAACTTCAAAACATATGCTCAAATGATCCACGACCAAATTTCACGCGCAAAACCAAATTTCAACAGGAAAATATAAAATTGCACAATGATTGTGTTCTTCAGTACTTCACATACTATATGCTCTCCTAATATTATTAAAACTTGACCTCTTGCCTTAGCTCGTAAGGCAACGTAAATTAAAACTAGTACATCATATATAAAAAATCTACAGTAGTTAAGTAGCATTGTTCATACTAAACTCTGCAAATATTAATGTAAATCATTTTGAATGGAATAACGCAAGATTGAATTTAAATATAATATACTAAGATTTACTATGTATAATGTAACCTTTAACTCTAAGATAGAAGTGAGTTCAATTGAAAAATCTAACGATTTTAACAACATTCCTAAATAAATTTTAATGACTGAGCCTAATCACTCGACTTAAAGACTCTCACCATTATTTTTAAATCCTTTGTAACAAATTTAATTTGGAATTTACGCTATTCAAATTCCTTGACAGTATATACTAAATTATACTGTCACATGTACAATATTTTGAATGAATTTATGTTATCGATTTTCTATAGAAATGAAACAAACGTATTTCTTACTTTAAACCTTCAATTCTTGTCCCATTAAAGGTAACTTTTATTTTCAATTCACCGAAAAACTTTAATTAATATCATAAAGTATCATTTTCAATTGTTTGCACGCACAATTCTAACAATATTCAACATTCAGCTGCATTTGTATGACATATGAAAAGTATCTGTATCAGTAGTATCTATGTATGTCTGTAACTTAAGCAACAAAAACAATAGTAAGTAGGTTTGGTTTCTATGTTGTACAATTTTCAACACATGTTACAGTTAATTGTTGAACAACAGTAACAGTAACAACAACATATGGCAAAGTTGATCAATAAAACTAATTGTCAAATCAGCATCATTGCACAATTATTATTATAACAATGGGTGGGCCAACTACATTTGCCATCGCCATAGATACAAATTCATACAGACAAACATCTCACAGTCTTGTTAAAATAATTTTCTATAATATATAGTAGAGCATTGATGTGTGGTCACCTGAATTTATATTTCAATCAATAGACAAACCGACAGTCAGACAGATAGATAGTCAGATACACTCGTGCACTCGTGTATGAGTATTTGTAGCACGCACTTATGTTGATTTGAATTGAGTATAGAGTATCGATAGCCGACAGTAGAGACAACAGTCAACAGGCATGACAACAAAATGTTGTTGCATGAATAACAACAGCAAACTAAAGACACTTTTTGACAAATTTCCTTGTTGAAATTTTGTCAAAGTATCTACGCAGACGCCCCTCATACTTAGTTAAAGAAAAAGTAAGAGTTGCGCCCAAGTTCTTTCTTTCTTTCTTTCTTTCTGGTTTGTATTTATTGATAGTCATGGCTTTCGGTATCTTAGTATCTCTGGGTTGGTAACCATGGAGTTTAGTGTAAGTCGTGCACGCGCTCTTAAATTTGACATTTACAAATTGTTTATGCAAATTCCAAAACAAAAAACAAAGTTGTTTAGTTTATACTATTTTTGTTTTTTTTGTTTTTACGTTTTCCATTATTATTTTAATTGGTTCGTTATGATGCTTTATCAGTGTTTTATATATGAAAGAGAAGAAAAAACAAATGTATTCATAACATTCACAGGGTGGCGCCTAATGACAGATACTAAATGGAGAGGGAGAGAAATACTTTACTTTGTTAGATTTATTATTAATTACATTTAATTCGTTAGATCGCTAATATTTAAGACACGCATATGCGTAACTCCTTTTATTGGATCGAGAAAAAATATGATATACGGTTACAAATAGTAAAATAAAGAAATAACATTCTACTGTAGTTTAAGATAACTACGACATATTTTGTGTATAAAAGACACATGTTAATATTACAACATTGAACAAAGGTGTAGAAATTAATAAAGATTTGTAATTTGATATACAAACAAAGTAACAAGTAAATTTTATGAAACCATCCATAGAAGCGAACAAACACTTTAATCATTAAGATGGTTTTGTTTTAAATTTACAAAAAAAAAAAAAATATCATATTTATAAGCTTTGCACTAACAGAATAAAATACAATATATATATATATATATATATGTATATATTTTTAATTATTACAATAAAAAATTATTTAAAGTTATTTCTATTATTTTTGAAAATAGCGGAAATAGAAAATATTAAATGAAATGATCAAATTTAGTTTCTAATCATTGAAAACTAATCATAAAGGAAAGTTTTATTTCAAGCCATTTTCATTTTAATTAAAGGACGATGAGATGATGATGATGTTCTTCTTAGTAGAAAAAATATCGCTGGAAAAGTTTGATACACATTTTAAATGTTAAGGTACAGTA
The DNA here is from genome assembly GCA_037043295.1 of Amiota minor. Lineage (NCBI taxonomy): Eukaryota > Metazoa > Arthropoda > Insecta > Diptera > Drosophilidae > Amiota > Amiota minor. The sequence continues at coordinate 4,339,738 of JBAMAW010002155.1, read as the reverse complement.
GTATTTCAATCCTCTCTCTCTTTTAAATTCTTTGAAATTTCATCAATGAGATGATAAACTCATACACTTACACGGTGTGACAATTAAATGTCAATAATATTCCAAAAAAACTTTTTATTCTCGAAAATTCTGGTTTGTTTTCAAATTTATTATTCAAAGTTTTCTCTCACTTTAATACTATTACTTACATATATCGAATCACTGTTGATGATTCACATTCGTGGTTCAGTTTCTTTTGCCAGATAGCCTTCAAAACACACATTGAACTTCCTTGGATATACTTCCATTTCTGAATTACTACATTTCATTCCTTGTAACAATTACTTTCAGATAGTTTTGAATATTTCTCACCTCTATCAAATAACAGGAAATTGTTTGTGGTCGGTCATCAGTTAAAGTGTGTGGAACAAACTTCGCGAAGACTTTTAGAATGAGAAGAATGAGTTGAATTGTTTCTCTGCTATTCTTCTTCCATTATTATAAATGATTTTGGAAATTTATACAAAACCTCAAATTTTTCGAAAATTTTTCAGGAGTGATATCTAAAATTTATATCTTGAAACGTTTGTCTTCCTTAAACTACACTGTGCCATTTAAGGATACGTTTACATGTTAGGAAAACATTTTTTCTATTTTAACAAATATCACAGTATACTTGCTCCAACAATCGGAATGTTTCTGGCGTAGTTTTGTGTGGTTCAATTGATTTGATTAGGTCGAGGAATCTAAAAACTTTTTCATCGTCTATAAATGGTTATGATATAACTTCAGTACTGATATCTAACAGTCGCATCATGTAAAGAGACATAATAGATTTTTGGATCTTCAATTTTTAATGGAAACACTTAAGCCAAGGAATTTTTCTTGTTAAATGCTTATATCTACATTATTATGAAGAACAGAGGGCCAATTGATCTTGTCCTTTAGTTTTAACTGGCTGCTCTTAAATTTCAAAATGTCCAAGAAGGCCCACCCACCTCTTTAGAGTTCCGGACTCAAAGAGTACCAAAAGGAACCCTATTGCAGGGACTAAGTTGTCCGTCCTCGGGTCATATCTCATGAATTGTAATAGCTGGAGAGTTAAAATATTGACAGAATGTGTAGTTCTATCCGGGAATCAGCAACAAATACTAAAACTAGAATATTTTCGAAAACTTAAAGGGGTCCCCATACAAGAAGCTTTTGGGTTTGTATGGCAGCTGTAAGATTCAGTAATATTACATCCTTGAAATTTATGTATTTGGTGGCTATCGGACCACTAGGGGGAGTACCTTCCATACAAACGACAATCTGGTACGGAATCCTCCGTATACGAGTCTGACTCGCACTTGGCCTAATTTATTAATTATGTTATGGAAAATTTATTACCTCTTAATAATCTATGATTATTGAATATTGTTTAATTTTTAGGGAAAATACAAACATACATTACTTGATAATCTTCTATATAAGAGATGGTCTCTTAAATATTTATAATAATACACAATCTAAGATATTTTCAGAATCTTTGGTAACCAAAAGAATAGTGACAATTAATTGATAAGAATTTCATTAAAGTATGATTAATAATAATACATATAAAACAATTCTAATCATTAATAATTAAAACACCTCAATAAACATGAAGTTGTATTTGGTTGCTCCCCTCGCTGAGTTCCTATAACTTACCAACCAACCAACCAACATCTTCAGCACTCTTGATTTGTTTTGTTTTTAAGCTATAAATATGTTTTTTGTCAACAATAAAACTGGTTTTCTTTAACACTAATTGCATTTAATTCGATTTGGCCAAAAGGCAAATTTTTTTCAATGAAAATTCACAAGGTGGCAAACTGACGACTAAAAATTAATGGAAAATACTAAAACAAGCCAATGCAATGCAATGAAATAAAAGATAAAAAATTAATACACATGTAAGTAACTAAATTAAAAGTCAAAATTATGTTTTAGATTTAGAGAAAATGAAATGATATGCAAATAGTTTACTTAAAACCTTAAATGGAACATTTATTTATATTTTATTGCATCTATAGAGAGAAGTAGGTATACTTCCTTCTTCTTTAGTTCTATGCATTTTGTCCTTCTATTTAGAATTTTGTTTAACATGAATTCAGTAAAAACTGCACATTTGTTATAACCACCAGAATGATACTTACTTAGCCATTGACTTGGTATGTTTATGAAAAAAGATTCGTAAGTATAAGGAAACAAGGCACATAACCAGATAATGTTGGCCAAGAACGAACGTGAAGATAAGCCACATCTAGAACGCTTTGCTGTAGGTGCGTTCTAGATGGAGAGAGCAAAAAACGGTGACAACACTTTTCATGGCATCATTAAGACCAACCGAATCAACCGAACCAACTCTCAAATTCAACTTAATGCTACGCAACTCAACTCCAGTCAACTGATTTTAACTGAAATGAACCAAACTTCAACTGAACTCTTAACTGAACTAAACTGAACAGAAATGAACTGAACTTGGTTAAGTTTTATATGGCAACATATAAAATATTAGTAAGTATGTAAGCGCATAAAACGAACAGCAACAAACAGCTTAAACTAACTAAATCCAATGCCCAAGCGTAGTGCCTGTTTGACTGACTATTTGTCTGGTTGTCTGATTGTCTGGATCTCACTCGCACTCGCACTCGGCATGGCCGCCTGGCCCGAGCCCAAGCATGGCATGCCATGGCATGGCATGGCACACTCAACTGTCATGTCAATGACAGCAAATAAACTATTACAAGTTAACATTTTGTGACGATGACGACGACGATGACTATGACTATGATGTTGATGATGATGATGATGACGACGACGACGACGACGATGTCGCTTCATTTTGCTAATGTTTAATACCAGGTACCATACTGTTGCGTTGCGTTGTGTCCCTCAGACATAAAGATACTCGTAATAGTAAGTATGACTGTGACACGAGCCAGGCAAAGGAAAGAAAGGCTTAGAATTGTAGAATTGTACTATAAAAAACGATGATATGCATTTGTAGTCCTCAAGTTGGTCTTAAAAGCGGCTTTAATGGCTTTTTAGTGATTTCATGCTTTTGACTTTTTGGCATTTGGTCTATGACATTTATGGTTTGTTTTACGGATACACGAATACTCATATTTGCCTATATGAGTGAGAGAGAGGAGATTTAAATGAGAGATAATTTATTTTTGCTTATATCAAAATTTGGTTACATTATTAAGGAAGAGAAAGAATAATTTAATATTTAATCCAAATTTAACCTTTATTTTTCCAGTATTTGATCTTTATTTTGAATATATAAAACTGCAGTTGAGACCTGATACAGTTCGAAGGAGCTTTATGATTCATCCAGCTGAATGAAAACCAATCATTAGATCGATCCTAAGTTATGATTGACATGGATAATTATTATAAATAAAGAAGAAAAATTTTTAAATGGTACGAAATGAAATCAATTTGTGAACTGACAAAGTTCTCAAATGTCACAAAAGGTGATAAAATGAAATTAACACTTAGAATCTTTTAGTGAAGATTAGATGATTTAATTTTGCTTATATTACGTAATCAATTTAAATTGAAAAGTCAGAAAGTCATCATACATATTTTTAAAATACTACTACTAAAAACAAAAAGAACTACAATTATTTATTTAATAAAATATACCTTAAGGTTTAATAAGGAAACATCTGTTTGACATCTCAAGTAACTGGAAATTCACGTTTTTTTTTTTTTTTTTACTATGAAATGACATAAAATTCATTCATAAAAATCAAAGAAATCCAAACGGAAGTATACCATTAATCTTTCAATTTCAATCTTTTACTGTAAGCAAACCACAATCACAATTTGTCAAATGAATGAAGATTGAAAAACGAAACAAACACGAGCCACAAAAAAAGACCAAACTCAAACAATGAAAAACTCTCAATATTTGGAATGAATGAATCAAATTAATACTAGAAAAAAAATCAAACTCTCAAAGACAGTCAAAAGCAAAAGGTCTCTTATTCGACGTAAGACCTAAAAGCCTAAAGAAATAAAGAAAAACAAAAAAGGCTTTAAAGTGTGTCGTCGATCGATGCTTGTTTAAAAATTAGATACAATATAAATTAAATAACATAAGTACGAAAACCAATCAATCAAATTGGTTGAAATACAACAACAACAATAACAACAACTACTACAGTTGGTTATATTGAGATATACAAAGATATTGTATAAAGATACAGTGAACTATGTTTGAGTAGAGTAGTAAGATAAAAACATCATCTACACACAATGGACACAAGACAACACAACACAACACAACACAACACAAAACAACACACTTATTTTTTTATTTTTTTCAATTTTCGTTTTTTTGCTTTTATTTATTTTATTTAAGGCTAGTGGTGGACCCAACTTCAACTTCAAGTTAAAAGAATCGGATGTGCCCAACCCTAAAAGTTAAGAATACAACAAAAGCAATAATAATAACATCAAATAAGTGATATTCATGAAATATGAAATAAAATGAACACATGACATGAACTCGACTCGTGTCTTATGTTTACCCAAAGAAAAGCTGAGGAAATTAACAGGTAATTTTTATATTTATTCAAAAAGGAGGGTAAAAATGAAATTCATAACCGACTATTAAGAGCCCGAATTGCCAAGGTTTTTACCTCTAGATATTTAATAAAAAATAGAAAAATACAACATTTCAAATTAAGTTTTTATAACTTATAAGATTTTAAAAGTATTAAGTTCTGTCAATTTAAGTGAGCTGATTGAGTATTTGTTATTTTCTTATCGTTGATTTGTGCTACCAACAGAGAATATTTGCAGAATTTGTTTATTTTTATATGTATTTTTTTTTAATAAAAAATATTTCATACATAAAGTAAGTAGAAGGTGCAATGACTTAGTTCAAAAGTCAAGTCCAATGGAAATGATTAGGATTATTAGTAAACTTTAAGCATTTTTAAAAAAATATTTGATATTATTTATTTATATTATTCGATTCTTTGACTGTCTCAAGGTTTTTATTGTATTTACCTTAGAACAACAGACCGCACTTTTTATTAATTTTTATACAGAAAAATTATATATGTATTTTGGTATCATTTCTTACTTGCTCCATTTTTTATTTATAAAATGCTCTTAAAATCTTATAAATTTACTAGCAGAGGCTCCCGGATTCGCTCAAGGAGTCGATATGGTATTGTGTAGTGTTGAAATGAATATGAATATGTTAGCTTCTTATCAGTTCGAACTCATGAAGGATCTTGCTTTGTACATCCTAGGGCCTGGACGTCAAATGGTCCACAATGTTCCAAAACATTCCACAAATGTTTCACAATGATCTGGGATATTTCTGGATATTCGGGAGTTTTGTGGAATGCTCTTGAATACTTTCGACTTCATAACATTGCATTGAAATATATGATTATTAAATCGCATAAAAATTAATATTTTTTAGCCGATTCAATTCTGAGTTAAATAAACCAAATATAAATATTTTGTAAAATATTTTTTTATATTTTTTTTTCGGAAAATAAACAATTCAACTTTGGTCATAAGGTTAGCATATCATAATTTGTTAATATTTTTTTTTTTTTTAAATGTTATGTCATGAATTTTTTCTATACTTAAACATTTAATAAATTTAACATTTTCAATTAATGTAATCTTCCTTTGTGGAAAAATACTTCGTTATACACTTGGGAAGTTAATCGTAGAAATTTCCTATACTTATAATCGAAAGAAATGGCTGACAAAGCACATTTGATGCCTTTAATCCGTTCTGCTTTGTTGGAATATTATTTTCCGGATTCGAAAACTATATAAACCAGTCATCCCCACAGTATATAAATATACTCATAAATAGAGAGAGATTCTGCAGAGGACTCAATTAAAGCTCCTGAGTAGAATAATCAATGCTTAGTGTTTTGTCAAAAAGAGATTTTTAAAGGATTTGATCAAGAGATTCAGTGAAAAATATATAGTACGGCTGGAAGATCATAGATCTGCTGGCCTTTAATGGGCAAATCTATCAGCCCATATATCTACTTGTCACTGAGGTCCACCGAAGTTAATGTGACCACTTTTCATTTATAAATTTGGTGAGTTTGTTAATAGAGATGAAAGATAGAAAAAAGGATTGATTTTAACATTTTTACGATTTATCGATCCTCAAATTATATCAAGTTAAATAGTGTCAATATACCTACGTAACATTAAAGCTAAAACTAAATTGCAACACATAGCATTTTTCGTTGCATATTTAGTTATTTTTTATTGTACCACACTATTTCAGATTTTGTGAAAAAATCATCATGGAAATGTCCCAATAATTTTTCTATATCATTACACGTATAAATTGTCATATGACTCAATCTGTTTATAATACATTGATTACTTCCTAAGAAGCTTCTTAGATGCATCAACAATAAAAAAAAAAAGGACAAAATAATGTAACAAAAATAACAATGTGAGTGCAGCAACATCAAAATGAGGCTGCGTTGAGATTTGCGGCATAAGATAAGCTTAAACTGTTCCTTCTTTTTTAAATCTTTTCTTTTTTTAGCTGTTTAATTTTTTGTTTTGTTATTTTCCTTTTTGTTGTGTGTTTTTTTTTTTTTTTTTTTTTTAATAAACGACCGGAAATAGAATAAGGTTTGGTTCATGTTCTGTTCTGTTCAGTTAAGCTTAGTTCTTTTTCCTTTTGCAGATTTGGTATTAACAACAAGAATAACAACAACAAACAGATAATACAACACAAGTTGCAAGCAAAACAGTGAAGTAAAGGTAAGTGAAGTCAACATCAAAAAAGTTGACTGAGATCCATGAAGATTTTTGCAACTATACATTGGGTGAGTTTGTATGTAAGTAAGTAGTTATTATGACGACGTCACCAAAAGATTTTTCACTGCACAGATTCATTTTAATGATGATGATGTTGATAGTGTTGATAATGATGATGATGTTGTTAGTGTTGGTAATGATGATGATGTAATGGTATTAACTCTTTGTAATCCTAAATAATAATTACAAGAATAAACAACAAAAAAAGGGTACTCACTCAGCAACACATTACGTTAAAACCAAAGCAACAATTATCCATGGCTTATATCTTTCTATTGTAGTAAAATATTGACAAAATGATAGATTCATAAAGCCTATATAGGAATAAACAAAATTTTAAAAAACTTCTAAGAATTTAAAAAGAGATCATCTTCAAATAAATTCCAGATGTGAAAGTTTTCTTCTTAAAATTACGAATAGAAGCTGTGTGTCTTCAAATAAAAAACTCTTGCAATTATAATACAATAAAAGTTTGAATAATTATTATAATGTCGGCTTCACTATCGGATGATATTCAACAACACCTCCATCATTTCGAAGCTTAAATATTAAGAAATCTACATCTGACTGGATACTGATTCTATCGAAGCGGATCCGGGCCCTTGAGCAATTATAAAGATAATCTGATTCTTCTCTTAATGATCGATGCGATAAGCAGCAAAGACAGTTTGGTCAATTATTTGATTAGAAAACTTGTTCTACCAAAATGTAGATAATATCTATTATAAAGTTTAGATTTGTAAGTACATAGTTCTTGAGTCAGCGTGATCTTTAACTACGTATGTTTCTATTTGGAAATAATAATACTAAAAATCCAAAAATATTAATTAACAAATAAAAAATATCAAAAGAGAATTTTGATTTGATATATATTATTAAAGTTGCTGGCGCCAAATTCTGGTATCATCGGACCTATATTTGTAACTGAGTGTGAGTGAAGCGCATGTTGTGATGACAATGCTAACACCTGTGTTGCATCAACCAACACATGTCGTCTTGGCCATGCCACGAACAATATGTAAATTTCATATGGAGACTTGTTCCAATGGTCAGTCGCCCGATCTAGCAATTTAAATGAATCTGAAGATAAACTGCAACGCTGCAGGCGTTAACTAAACAAATTGTTTACTGGTTTGCCCGCTTACTCACTCACTCAGTCACTTACTTACTCACTTAGTCATATTCAAAAATTCGGATTCCTTTACTTAATCATATAAGCAAATGTGGTCTTATCGTCGATGTCGTTATCAATTCGTCATCTTGGTTTACTAATGATGCGTGCTTCCACTACACCAACAAGTTAACACTGACCACCGAAGACCACCAACTGCGAACCCAACACAGACCCAATCAAACCAAACCGATTCAATCCAATCGAAATAAAATGAAAAGACTTTGATTAGATATAAATGTAAGCCGCTAACTTGACTTGAACTGATTTCATTGTGATTAGTTACATTATCATAATGATCCATCCAATCATCGATCTATACATTCTTTTGTTTTAAATATTTTCCCAATTTTTTGTGTTGTTTGAAACTTTATTTGCTTATCTCTTGCTTAATCGTGCGACATCATTAATGAAAATCTGAATGACTTTGTCGTGATCTTATCGCAAAACAATTAATGAAGAAAATTTAAATATCTTTTTCTTATTTTTTATTGGATCTTTGGTGACACAATTAAGAAAGTGTTGAAAGTAGTTTAAGTTACTCGTACCCCCACATTCAGTAAATAATTTTAATTTTGATTTCTTTAGATTTTTGATATCGTTGATTTATCTGATCTAAATATTTCTCTTCCATTTTGATTTGTGATACATTTTATAGGCTTTGGTTTGTTTAAAAATTAATATTGTATTTTCCTGTTAATTAAATTTATTTGATTTTAGAGGAAATTTTGAATTTTTAGTGATCTTAAGTTTGGAAAAACAGTAGGTAAGGAGAAAGTTGAGATAATTTTGAAAATTGATATTAAAAGTTGCAACTGACTAATTGTCAGAGTTGATGATATTTTTACATTGCACGGGATAAACTAACAAAAAAATTTCGACCGACAAGATGACAAAGAATGAAAATTCATATAAAAATAAACAACATCGACTCTTAATCTTGTTTGTTTATGCAAACCTATTACTCAGTTTTAAAGCATCCGAGTTGAAACTTCGATCAAGTGGCTATGACTCCTTACCAAAAAAAAGAACGCTTTTTATAAACTACAAATCATGACGAAATTAACTGATAACTAATTTAATAAAACCAAGGATCTAGAATAAGCCTAAAGAATGGAAATGGTATAGATAACTTTTGAATTTAAAAAAAAAAAAAAAATTAATTAAGCTTCACCATCATAAGCAACAATATGGAAGTGAAACCTTTTTACCGAAGGGAGATAAATCCAAAAATTAGAAAATGATATGTGACGAATATCAAAATTTGAAGTTTCATTTCCATATTGTATTTGCCTAAATAGCTCCATATTTTTTGGAATTACTTCCCTTCGCTGAAGAAGTTTCACTTCAAATTAAAATAAAAAATAAAAAAATATTCCCAGAGCAGTGGGGTTCGAGCCCACTCCCTCGGCTTGCAAGTCCTACTCTCTAACCACTATGCCACGGAGACGTTTCAATTGGATTTGTCTCAATAGCTCCAGTATAATAATATCACCGTCAAATTTTGATTTTCGTCACATTTCAATTTCATATTTTTTGGATTTGCTCCCTTCATTCAAGATAATTCACTTCAAAATCTCCAAATGTAATGTTTTAAAATATGGACGTACACGATATCAACATTAACATATTGTAAACACAAACAAATCATCTAAATGAATATAGAACTTCATTATGAATATAACTTCTCTTCAAGGCATACAACTTAAGAGCAATTTGAGTAAACATTTTGAATAAAATCTCACGATCAAAGGTTTTAATGGTTTCCCTCATGGCATGCATTAAGTTAACTCATGCGTTTAATACATAAAATAATAATAAGATAAGATCGATTCAAAGGGAATCAATACCGTTCTGTTTGGCAATCCTAAAGCATCAGTCTTGCTAACATTGTAAATACTCATTATTTTGCTTAAACTTCAGATTTCTATATGGCCAGCTAAATCCTCTAGTAATCGAAAAAGCATATCTATACAAAATAAATAAAAAAAAAAAAAATTTTAGTTAGATGCTCCAGAAATTAGGAAGGACAAATGAAAATAGTTTTTCTTTTCCTCAATTGTCTTTTTAAATGTGTTACAAACTTTAACACATAGTTATAATATTTATTTATATTACCTGTGTAGTGTATACAAAGACAAAAATGTATAAAAAAGTCTTAAACTCATAAATAAATAGTCATTTGATTGGTCAAATCGAAACATTTGCTTTTCATATCCCCTCACCGTCATGATCGATTAAACAATTCTTCGTCTTGATGCGAATGATTCAAAGCAAAACACAAATTGAATTGGTGCATGGTGCATGGTGCATTGACTTGATGAACAAAGCTTTTACCTACATTTGTATCTTTTACATATATATAATTTTTCCTATTTTTATTTATATTGTTATAGTTGTTGCTGTTGTTGTAGGTGGCGTCATCATTGTGAATGCAAACAAGTGCATTGAAGCATTCAAATAAAACAAAAAAAAAAACCAAACACAAGCAGACATAAACAATAAAAATTTGTCAAAAAATCAACGATGTCAGTTAATCAAAGTCAAAAAGCAATAATAAAAATAGAAATACAATAGTAAAAAATGGGAAGAGAAATGTCAGTCAGTGAATTAGTCAGTCAGTCAGTCAGTCAAGGCAAACTTAATACAATCTCAACATAAAATCATCCTAAACACAAACACAAACAAATTTCAGTTTTATAGAATTAAAGAATTTCGCTTTATTTTATTGTAAATGCAACAAACAATCTTTATATGTAATAAATTTAAATGTTTTTCTATCTCATCATCATCATCATCATCATCATCGTTTGCTTTGTTTTACTTATGCACTAACTCACTATTTTGTGTGTCTGTTTGTGACAGTTTAAATGACAAAACGTTGACATTTATGCGTCTCGCCCGCAACTCAAAATGCACGAACTTCGACGTGTTTTGACCGAGTTTTAATTTTCTCTTTTATTTTTTTTTTGAAAATTATTTTAAAATCAAATGCTGGTTCTACAAGAGTTAAATAGGCGTCTGCTAACCCATCTTACTAATCTTACCACAAACCGATTGAAATTGTATTGAATTATAAAAACTGTAAAGGTATATCCAACTATCAGAAACCCTGTAATCGGCAAAATTTACAAATATTTAGAAAGGGAATTGAAATAATATAATATCCAAATTTATCGTGATTTTATGGCTATAATTTAAAAGGTTTCATGGATGTAAAATGTCTGAGTTTCCATTGTATATATTAATTATTGAAAGAAGCTCATAAGAGAAATATTTATCATAACAAATTTGGGATTTATAGGTGATATTCTTTGGTCTCTTTCAATAAAAAAAACAGATTTGGTTCTTTAAATTTGATGGTAAGTTCTTTTCAAAATGGTAGGTCTGCAGTATTTTGATCTGCTTATGAATCAACTTTCTATTAATGTTTTCCAAATTATTGAATATTATTTTCATACCACTAACACCACAAATTTAATATACCCTTTACATATAAATGGTAGGGTATAAAAATGATTCAAAACACAATTTAAATGTTAATTTTCAGGCATTTAACTTTGAAGTTTTATATAAATATTTAAAACTTTGTTGGTGGCATTTATTTTTTTTTTTTATTTTTTATTTTGGAAGAGAAATAACTGAAATTCTCTTCTGTTTTAACTAACTTAACTTTTATATCTTTTATATGAGTAGTATATGGTAGAGTATAGATCATTTTTAATGGAATTTATCAGCAGTTTAATTCATTTCATCATATCCCTTAGTCAAATTAGATTAATAGTTTAGTTTCAAACATTCAATAAAATGCATTCAAAAGATTTCTCTTCATACAAATTTTGTATTTAAAACATGAAATTTTCACTTTTTCGCGTCCCAACTATAAACTCCAGATTTAACCTGTGTTTACTATAGACTAAAGTTAGTATTACAAGAAAATTATATGTATTGATGCCAATAATTTCTGTTAAGCGATATGTGAGATACAATCATGAGACAAATGCAAATTGTTGCAATAATCTTAAAATAATTACAAAGCTCAACTAATTGTTTTCTAAATAAATTGTGGTATGTCCAACTTGTTGTGGTATTTACAACAGATCAAATCAGATATTTACAATATGTGTGTGTCTATATAATTCAGTCAATTATATTGTATCAACTTTGTTGATATCGATAAGCGTTGACCAACCTACAATTTTTCTTTTTTTTAACGTTTAATTTTCTTTATTTTTCAGTTTTGCTTTCTTGACCAAAAGTGTTCATTTATTGATTTGTAATTAATGAAAATTCTTTTATTTTTTATAAAGACTCATAGATGGATGATTATGAAGATGATGATGATGAAGAGGATGATGATGATAATTTATAGCAAATACTGTGGCAACGCCTTAAAAAAAATGAAATCAAAGTGAGCTAGGAAACATTTAAGTCGACTCATCGTTACATTTGCAGCCGCCTCTTGAGGCTGAGACTGAGTTATCACAAGATCTCATCTTATATTGAATGATCGAATACATACATATACAATATAACTGTCATACATATATCTATATAGAAGACATGTGTATGTGTATAGGATATAGTTTATTAATGATCATCTTTAGCTTGATTCGTTTGTAAATGTTTACAGTGAAAATAAATTTTCAAGTCATTTCACTTTTAGAGCTTCTGGTCTTAAGCACACGATTGAGGCATCCTTTAAGCTTCTGCCCATCAGCAACATAATCATCATTATCATCTTCACCACCACCCAGGATGTTATTCTCTTGTGATTTCTCTGGCATTGTGATTATCAAAAAACACTTGAACTTGTTAAAATATTAAAACAGTAGCTCCAACTGTAACAATGGCAATGATGATGATTTCAAGATGTTCAAGTGTTTCTCAGAACACTTCGCTATAATAAATATGAACTTGAATCTACCAACCTTTATACCAATAAAAGTATCTGTACAGATATGTATGTTGAAATATAAATTGTAAAGCGAAGAATCTTAAGGCTAACTGATGCTTACTTTTGGTACGAGTATGAGCTTAAAATTTATTTTGGTATCATTTAAAATATATCAAATTCTGGTGTCAGGACACTTCATTGTGGTACACGAGCCCTGATTTGTCTACATGGAAAAGGCAGAATAAATGATAATTAGCTTTTAAATAATAAGTATTGATTTGCTATGAGGAGGTCCTTGATGTCATAAAGTAGGCCGTCTGTCATTCACCCGTCAACTGCTAATTTGACATACAAGAAGACAATGGATTAACATTGATTAGTAAAAAAAATGCTAAATCGAACTTAACTTTTTCTTTTTGATGAATTCAACTGAGTTAATATATGGTTAAACATGAGTTCATGATCTTGTTTATTTTCAGTCCTTCGAATACTGAAACAGATTACCCATATATCACATAATGTGGACTCGTTGTACATATTATATAATGGTGTGAAAAGTTTTAAAAACTGTGCTTAAACCTAATTTTTTGCTCACTTTTACTCGTTTAATGAAATGTTACACATATCTTGATTTTGTCTAAATTGATCGTGACTACTAAAGATATGTACATACTTGTACATCACTTAAATCTTCCGAACTTCTGAAATTCTATATACATAATTCCCCTCATATGTTTAAAGTGATCTATGCTTGTACTGCACCCATAATTTTCACCTTACCAATAGCTTGCTTTATTTGTAATTTAATATCAAAACCCATAAATTCTACAGCAGGCAATGAAGATCACTGTTTGCAAGCATTGAAATTAAAATTATTGAGTGAAATTTGAATCCAAATGTCAATGTAAATGAATCTTAAACATAAACAATTAATTTATATAGTCAAAATCAACTATTTGTCATCACAAATTGTAAGTGAGTGAAAACAAGAAGGAATCTATTTTAATATAATGAAGAGTGTATCTTTTTTCAAACATTGTGACTGGGTGACTTTTTTTTATCGAAAAGAATTCCATCAATAATATTGTAATGATAAACTTAATTGTTGGTTTCTTAATGAAATTTATATTGATATTAATACTTAGATTCAAGATGGTATGATTATCTATTTGTATATGCTTTTGATGGACATTATCAGAACACAATGATCTGGGTATCAATGGATCATCATCAACAGACGTATATTTTCCTTACTTTATTGCCTTTTCTCATAAACCTCACCATAAAAAATATCGAACAAAACATAATTTTATGGTAAAATAATCTTCATTAATCCAATAACACAGCAGGTGTCTTAAAATTTTCATCTAATTTTATCTAATTTTAATATGTAAGCAGACTCAACCTCATTTTTGGATAGTTTGTTCTTCTTATGAATATGGTGGATCTACAATAATATTTTTTATACAATTATAAAAAGATTTACAAATCATGATTGATATTATCAAATCTATTTTATTTGATTAGTGAAAATCCATTGACAAAATTCAGCATACAAAAAAACTGAACCAAAGAATCTGATATCTGATAAAATTTAGTCGATAGTTGAGTAATGTCATCTTCATTCTAATAAACAACTTCTTACAATTATAATTATAAATCTTAATAAACTTACTTGTGATACTTACAATGTATGTTTGCCTTTTAAATGATTTCATGAAGCATTTCAAATTCTTCTTAAAGCAACTTTCTCTTTAATGTTTCGTTTTAACCAATTTGAAAATACATAGTAAAAAACATTTTTACTATTGTATAAGGAGCTGGTGCTCATTAGTTAAGCGCCACTTTTTCTTCACTATACTTGTAGTATTGTAGTTTCATTTTTAAGTGTTTTTATCAATGAACGAAACTAACGAAACCTGATTGTTGTTTGATAAGTGTTAAAAGTTAAAGTTTCTATACTTAAAGTTAATTAAGTTCAAACACGCGATAATCAGATATAAAACAATGTAAAGAAGGGGCGCAACCCTAAGAGACACCACAAATAAAAGACACCTGCCGTAAAGAAAATTGAATGAGTCAAATCAAAACTTGTTGCCGCTGTCGATGGCTAATAAAGCCGTAAAATTAAACGCCTCATGCGCTTCGAACAAAGGTGACTCCCCATCAATGAGGTCTCTCACTGACTAAATGACTAACTTGCTATGAAGTATTTGATGCAATGAAATGTGTGGCTTGCGTGCAAATAATTATAGGTTAATATAGAGTGATTCGTGCCTAACAAGAGCCAAATAAGTAGTTAAGACCAAAAATATGATTTCAACAAGTTACACGTAAAAGGGCCCTAATGAGCCGCTAATAAGAAAGTGCCTTAACTAAGAGGTGTAGAATAACTTTTTTATACTAAATTGAATTTACTTGATAGCAGAGAGAAGTTATCAAAGTCAAGTGGTTTAAAATGTTGAATAATTGCAGAATCAAGATTATTATCATCCACATCATCATCATCCTCATCATGATCATAGATGATCATTATTAAGCTCAGTAGTGTCCAAACACACTCATTTGCAGATACAAGTTACAAAGATAGAATTTTACATTGCTTTGCAACAAGTTATTAAAATTCTTGTCACCGCAATGCACAAGTACAAGAAGATACATCTACAGAAAAGAAACATTGTTCGTACAGCAAATTTACATGGCTCAGATACATGAATGGCAATTTTCCCATTCTCAGCACAAATTGCTTTAAAAGATATACTATGAGAGGAAAATGGGTGGAGAAGAAATTGAACAGAACAAACGAAAATGGAATTAGCAAAAGGACACAAGTTGTTGGTAGTGTTGGTGGTGGTGGTGGTGGTGGTGGTGTTGGTGGAGAATCTCCACTCTCTTATGTTTAGAAAAATGCCACCGCGAAGCTGTAAAACTAAACACAGTTCATATTGATGATGATGTTGATGATGATGATGAAGATTATGATGATGATGTTAGTCTTGTTGTTGTTTTAATGAAGTTTTAACATCGAACCAGTTCAATGAAAGAAACAAACGGCCAAATTGATTTTACACTTCACTTCTTTATTTTTTTTTTTCTTTATCTGTCCGAGAATTTGTTTTGTAAATTTTGTAAGGTATTTTAGTTTTAGGCAATTGTTTGTTAAGAATCTTCTATAATGGAATCCAATCAATCGAAGATTGAAGAATATTTATTTTATTATTTATTTATTTAAAATATTTATATTTTTTATACTAAAAAGACTTTATTAAAAGAATGCGATTTGCACAATTTAGTTAATTTTCTTAGTAAGTTGTTTTCTTATCAGATAATACTGTAGATCGACTAGGACCTTCCTAAGATATTTTGCCACCCATGGTCTACTAAAAATATATAACTATTTCCTTATTCAAAAGAAAGTAAACGGAATGAAGATCTTTTCAAACCTCCGGGTGACCAGGGTCTATAATCCAGTTTGCTTTGAGGTTTACTATGAAACACAGAATGGATGACATCTAGAAAACATTTCCAATTAAGTCTTTTTTAATTAACCCTTTTCCTATCACAGATTGACGGATAACTCAACAATCTAGAGTTTCTTTAGTCATCAAAACTTTATATTCTTTTGGAATTTTTTATATATCTTATCTTATAGTATTTATATGTTTTTTGAAAGTCTTCTATTTGCATATTCGTTGAAGTCGATCTTAAAATTGAAACTGTGAAAATCAGTTACTAGTGATGTTGTTGTTGTTGTTGTCTTGAAAACACTCTAAATCAGTTCAGTATAATTTTGCTTGAGGACATTTGTACTGCCAGCTGGATAAGATGTGCCAAGTTATGGCGAATTCAGTGAAATCATCCATGAATACAAATGAACATTGAATGTCCATAAGCAAGTTGAGGTTAACTACAAACTACAAATGCTGAAGTTCTTCTCTTAGTTTAGTTTTGCAGTTACTACCTAGTCATTTCTGTTGCTTAGCTCATCATCATCATCATCATCATCATCATCAGTTCAAAGGAAGGAAGTTAGGCCTTAACTTGTTCTCAAAAGATGCACAGCACACCAAAGTACTATAATGAATGAAACATTGTTGAACGACATGTTTCAATTTTAATTGAAACAAACATCATTAATTAATTTCAATGTTTTGCTAATAAAAAAACAAAAAACTAAAGGTGAGAAAGTTCCTCAAAAATTTAAATACTGAATACAATTTGTTGAAAAAGAAAGATTTTAATATAATTCACACTTATGGCAGTAAGTATTTGTATTTCAAGAACTTATTGTATTTAATTGTCAACTCTACCTTGTGCTCTTGTGTGTTTAGGTCAAAACATTACTTGGCGTTTCGAATTGATTAAATCTGCAAATAAATCATGGTCCAAAAACAACTCAATTGCCATGGTCTTTTATGTATGCATTTTGCCGACATACTCGTATGTGTAGTACTTGCTACTGTTAAATAATTTACGTCATAATCTTCACAGCGGTTCTTAAGCTTACGTGGGATTATCAATAAACCTTTAGATTTTTAATTTAATCTTTTTTTTAGCTTGATTCATTTAGTCCGGCATTTTGTACGTTTTTTTTTTTATCCCTTTAAGTTACTCAAATTATTCATTTGTTTTAGGTATGACCTCCGAGTCATTTTTCAGGATTGAAAACAGGAAATAGTTGCAGAGGGCTAAATTTGGAGAATATGCTATATGGGGTAGCAGTTCGTAGCTTCATTGATGTTTTCTATGGTGAGCACACACGTGTATTGTCATGGTGGGAAAGCACTTTTTTCTTCACCAAATGCGGTCGTTTTTGCTTCAAATCAATGTCGAATATATTCAACATTCATCAGAGATTGCTTTACTTTTTTTAAGATATTCGCCGTAAATGATACCGCGTGCATCCAATCGTCATAGCCGTTTTGCCCACCTTGGTGCACGTTCACTCGGAGAAGTCCACTGCTTCGAGTTTTCCTTGGTCTCTGGTGTGATCCAATACAAGATCAATGTTTCGTCCACCGTGCAAAAACTTGTTCGGATGGCAATTGAACATCGTCGAACTCTCCATTGGTCAAGTGTGCGCAATCGCTTCAGCCCTCGCGCAGATAGTTTTTCATGTGTTAATATTCCTGTAAAAGGTGATGTACCTCCTACAATTTCAACCAGCTCACGCACTTTCAATTTCCGATTATCCAATATGAGTACATGGATTTAATCAGCCACCTCTTTTCGGCAAACTAAACTTTGTTAGTTGTACTAGTACGCTCACCAAGAATATAGTAAACCTCTTCTTAAACATTGAAATTTATGGCGTACAGTCCGCATAGTTTCTATCAAGCATTTCCCTAGTTTCTCGGATTTTCTAAGGTCTTATTGACCGACTCTCGTATCAGGAATGTTCTGTCATAAGGGTATTGGGGATCCGCGGACCACAGTTTAAGTACCGCTGCCACAATTCATACTGCGTTGACTGTCGGTTTACCATCAACGTCGCCATCATTGTCGCTTATATTTTATTGTCATTTCACGCCTTTCTGACATATTCACGCAAAAAAAAAACCTTAACTGCGGTTGAATGGAAAAAGATACAAGACAAAGGGAATTTCTTTCTCAACGGTTAGCGAAAACCAAAAGTGGTCAACATTTATATGGCACACAATATTATCAAACACGTCGAATCGTTGGCATTTTATTATTATGTAAATTTTATATATAATTTTTATTCAAAGGTTCGTTTGTCCTCTTATTATCAGTTGTTTAATTTCTTGCCATGAAATATGAATGCTTAACAAAATGTGATTATATAGAGCTGACTGACTATTGGATTGAGTTATATGTATCAAAGATATTTAGGCACTGACTTTCTTCTGTTTCACCTTAATATTTTTAAAACTATTCTGTGCTAACTTTACAAAGAGGCCTTTAATTGTTGAATACTTTAAAAATCTTTCAGTCTCAGTGTTTTGTCTGCTAAAAAAGGGAAGCTTCTAGGACTAAAATGAGAAGTTTCTATATGAGTTTTAACTTTCAGTTGCCTTCATTTTTAACCTTTTAATTTTATTTATGTTTTTTTTTTTTTTTTTTTTGTGAAATTGTGACAAAATTTCAGAATATCTATGATAAAAGAATGTTTAATTGATTTTTAGAAAAAATATTCCCTAAATCTATAAAAAATACTTAACAAAATTAGGCCGACAGCACCAGAAATACTTTATTGTTGCCTTAAGTAATGTCAGTTCTTCATGGAAAATAACTTACTTCAATCCCTTTACTAAAACTTGTATTTTCCTTAGAAAGATTCATTAGAATTTCAGTATGGAAAGCGACACCTTTTCCTTATTTTTTAAATTTCTTTGAGTCTCCATTTGTAATATGAAAGGTTTGTAATCTCCTATGGAACTATTATTTTTTGTCCACTTATGTAATAAAAATCTATGGAACTAAACTGGTCTTGATTCTCATTTTGTTTGCTACGAAATCGTTGAAATCGGGTGCGTTCTTTTATTTTTCTTATTTTACGTTTCATTGGAAATTATTGCTATTTTTAATGCAAATGCGCTAATTACAAACACTGATAAGCTTTTCAAGATGATTCACATTCAACGTTTGGCAAAAAACAAGAAGCTGTAAAGCGGCAAATTAATCAGGGGTCTCAACGGCTAAGCAAGCATTCCATGAAGGAACGTGGCAAGTCACTACCAACAGATAGATACTTTGCCTGCCATCCAGGTATGGATGACTCTGGCTGTGTGTTGCATGTTGACTTGTGGTGCGTCCTCAAATGAAACTAACATTTATGTAATGTTCTTGTTTGGTGTCGTCGTAGCCATCGTCATCTAATGAAACTGCAGCTTTGTTCGGTTCGTTTCGGTTCGGTGCAGTTCAAGTAGAAAAATAGGCAAAGTAAAGTAAATTAAACCGTTCTAGTTTCTTTATAGCTGCTAAGAGCTTCTGTATAACATTATAGAATGCTGCTGACCAAAGTGAAGCAACAGCATTTGAGGTCTCGTTCGTTTGCCATGAGTTGCCACATAGAAATGGTGGTCAACGCGATGAAATATGGTACCATAGATACGAGCAAAAGGCCCAACGACAACGAATGCTGCTGATGCAGTTGAGCTTCCTATAGTTTAGAGAGAAATACCCATGAAAAGCTGCTGCTGGTTGCACGTGGAATTCGATGTCATTCATTTGCATCGGCGCATTGGTTACACAGACAAATACTCCAACAGACAGGCAGACTGACAGAAAGTGAGACGATGCTATAGCCGAATGGATGGCAGACAGGCGGATGGGCGGATGGACGGTCAACTTAACGATGATACGAGTCATGGATGGTCTATGGCTTGGCTGTTGTTGCCGCTAATGGATCGGAAGCGGTATAAACGTATGGGCCATGATGAATTAGTTTTGATTAGAATACCTCAATAGCCAACACACTGACGGCGTCTAACAATTTCCAAAAAGGGGAAATATTATGTAAACCACGATGACGACGACTCTGATTCCTTTTTTGGTTGATCTTTGCTTAGTTAGATTTTTCTTTTACTATTTTTCGTTTATTTTTATTGAGAATCCAGGAGTCTCAACTAAGTAGTCGCTTGCACTTTTTCAGTGTCAGTTTTACTGATGGCATTGTTGTTGGTTTTTTTTTTTTGTGTTTGCCAAGTTGTCTGTGTTGATGGCATAAGAAGACCATAATGATGACCATAATATAATAATAATGATGGTAATGATGATGGTGGTGGTAATGATGGGGATGGCAACTTTGTAACCAACTTTCGCTGATCAAACAAACATATGGCAATGGTATGCCATCCGATCACATCCAATAACCAGTTTTATGCATATCCACGCTTTTCAATTAGTCAAATGTCATACCAAAATGATAATGATTTTATTAATAGTACATATTTGTTTTTTGGTCGTTATTAGTAAATAGTAGTTGGCTTCTCTAACTTTATCTCAAAAGGAAAGAAACCACTGCAATGTTTAACGGTGCATTATTCACATCAGAGCCAGTGGCGCCTTGGTAGTAAAAGGTTGAAATTTTTGTTCTCTAAGTAAATAAATTTCTGGTTGACAAAAGTAAAACAATTGAAAAAGCATTCGAAAGAACATAAATAGAACACTGCAAGACACTAAGGGATGGGAACCCCCTGTCTGGTGATATATTATTTATGTGGCAGATTATGACTGAAACGCTACAATTGCTGGTGATTCTTTACCATCTTGGCCCACTGCAGGTATGTAGAACCTTTTTTGGAATTCGGCTTCAAGTTGCCTTTACGAAAACACATCTATGATTAGAGTGTCAAAAGTCTCTTCTGTTTTTATGATATCCTCAAAAAATAAAAATGTATAATATTTTCCATGATTTCTCATTTAAATTTTAGGTTAGTTTTAATTTTTTATTTTAATTTTAACTGTTGTCCTCTTAGTGTTTTGTTGCCGTTGTCTGTTTCTTTGTTGCATGTTGCATGTTTTTGTTTTGTGGTTGGTTTTTGGATTGCATGCATCTGAAATACCTTAGCACGAGACGATATGATATGGCAAACAGAAACATACTGATGGACTGATCAACCAACCGGTCAACGGTGACAGTAACTCATGCGCCAGCAATTCTATTCATTTATAAAATAAATCACTAACGGCAACTCATTAGCAGTTGGGACATTAAAACCAAAAGATTGCACGACATTTTTTTTTATATCACATATCACTTTTTTTTTTCTCTCTCCTTATTTCCTTTCCTTAACGTGTATATAAAACCAGTAACAGACAGACCAGTTCTTCGGCAAAGACGACAACAACGACAGACTTATGTTCATCATCTTCATCGCCATCATCACCATCAGCGCATCATCATTGTCGTGGTCGTGGTTGTGGTAGTCGTCATCATCAGTGGAAATGTAAGACGACAACTTTGACACCTCACAATGAACATGAACGACTTGCGGGAGATACTTTAAACGTATGTTTGAATTGAAAATGTTGCACGTCAACATTTCAAAAGAATTTAAGTGTTTCTTTTAATTTCTTTGAGTTGTTTAGTTTTGCAAAAAAAAAAAAACTTATTTGGTATTTTTGTAAAAATTTTAAGGTTAAGAATTTTCTTAAGTTCTTCTCATCAAAATTGAAATCAATATCTTTATATGTATTTATCTCAAAACAATCTAAACAACTAAATCTGTCAAATGAGTAAGTAACACTTAAGACGAGCAGTAGATTTAACAGATACCATAGGCACGCGATTTGGTAGGAAATAGAGACCAAATTGAACTTGAAACATTTAAAGGTTTTTTATTTATTTTTATTATTCTTATTATTATTTTTTTTTTTTTGTTGAAAATTTGCCAATGGCAACTTGTATAGTATATAGTCAGTTATAGTATATAGATTCAAATAATTTTATTTACGCCTGTCATAACAGAAGGAAAAGATTGTTTTGCCAGCTACAAGTTGAGTTGACGGTCAAGGCAAAATGTCGGTAGCTCTGGTTAAAGCTAAAATTGTACCGCAAACATACAAATCAAATCATAGTTTGGATAGAGGGGAGTCTTCCGAAGAGTCTTTTGAGAAGGCCATAATGATGATTATGATGATGGTGATAATAATGGCTAGGATGCTGATGCAGATGCAGATGCAGATGATGATGAGGTTGATGATGCTAGTGATGTTGATGTTACCTCCGCCTGTTTAGAGCTTCCGCGACTCTGTGAAAGCATTTTTACGATGAAATTGCACTCATAACTTTTACATTTTTGTGGCATTGGCATGGCATGGCTGGATCTACTCCTTTGCATTGGTTTGGCTTGTGGCACAGGTGATGAAGACGACGATGACTACTACTATTTGGTCTACTACTACTACTACTAATACATACTATCATCTTGGAGTTTGCAGTGCGGGAGCTAAGATTCAAAGTGTACAGAATGAGTATTCGTATATATTTGTGGCACGCGGCATTCGATATGCGGTTAGCTGTCGCTGATGGTGGTGAAGGTGCTTTGGTGTGGTTGCATGCATATGCACACATATACTTATATTTCTCCATTTATTCTTGGTCGGTTGTTAGGCAGGTGGAGAGTTGGGCGGACAAAGTCCAATGGTCCAAATGTCTATCTAACTAAGCCTTTCTCATTCGCTTTGAAACATTTCATTAGTTTTGAGTGCTCAACTATAGTAAGTAGTACGAGTATCTTTGGCGTTCAGTTTAAGTTGAACATTGGCTGCTCTGCGCTATTATAGACAATTTTATTGTGATTTTTATTTGCATAGCGACACACCATACTATTATATTATACTATATAGATGTTCTTTGTTCCTTCAATCTTACCTATCAATATATTGCACAAACAATATTTATAGAGGCTTTCTTTCATTAAAACAAAAAAAAAAAAAAAAGAAAAATATTTTTCTAATTGAATGGAGAATTTTGTTTAATTAAGTATTTCATATTTGAATTGGATTTCAATGAAGTCGAAATGCACTTTAAAGGAATGTTTTAAATAAACAGAGTTGAGAGATTTGGCAATGATTTATTTTTGAATATTTATTTTAAATCAATATGATTGATTTTGTGTTTTCCTACTCTGAGGGATTGAAAGAGATATGTGACATACATATGTTAGTATTTGTTTAATTAATTTGGCATTGAGTCATGGGAATCTTGAATGGATGGGAATCCAAATTCATCTGGGTGCCATCAACAAAACTCAACTCTTTATAATGTTTCTTAAGCTAATGCAAAGTATCACCAATTCTTGGGAATCAATAAAGCCAGGAGAAACTCATTCTACCCACTCCACGGGAGCATGACTATTAGCTTGTTAGTCAACATTAAGTTTTATATAAGCGAGATGTATTGTATTAACATACATGTGACCTTTGATTTTTGTTCTGCTGCGGCTTTATAGTGTAATAAACAGCAAATCGAAAAGAACTTGAGCAATTGTCTCATTAAAATATAGAAGATACATATGTAAGTTTATCTTTAAAATTGTATCACATTTACTTATAATCTTATATGCAAAATATAATCAGTGTATTTTAGCTTTAGCTTGACATACTATGAAGACACAATTAATTTATAATCAATTAGCTCTACATCAACATCAATAAGAACAACAATAGAAATTCCGTTAATAATTAGATAAACAATATAGAAAACAATAACGACAACAATACCAGCAGCAGAGGATGAAAAGGGAGAAACAAAACAGTGTACTTAATGTTAAATGCAACCCACGACCGACCACACATTGTCAATGTCACATTGACAAAAAAGGTTAAAGTTTAGAAAAACAGCAAGTGATGTGATATGTTTTCTTAAGATTATTTCTTTAGAAATTTTTGTCAATACTTACTTTCACAACTAATTTACTTTAATCACTTAATTTTTATTTCTTCATTTCACAATTAAAGCCATTAAAATTTATACAAAACTCACAATTGACACACACAATTGATCCCGTCGATATTCAAAAATTAAAATCACTTGTTAGGAAGCCCAACATAAAAACTATCACTTATATATTTTATTATTATTCACAATATAATAAACACAATAAAATTAACACAAAATATTGCATATTTATAGATTTTAATTAAATTTACTTATAAACAAAGCGACGATCGTAATCACATCAACAGAATTATGCAGAAACTAGACGAGACTAAGAGAATGAATGACAAATGATTAATTGGAAGATTGTATTAGAGAATAGTGAATCAGGTGCGGTTACACAATTTTCTCCCACATTAAAGAAAACATAGAATTGGAATAGAGAGCCGCCTTTTAGTAGTGCAAATCGTAATTATTTTTATACAAGCTTTTGCAAAATATTCCTTACCTTTTCTTTCACCATCTGCGGCACAGATGATCATTAGATTCGCTTATCAGTTATTGTCACATTCTTTACTTCTTATTGATTGAATATTTTTATTGTTCGTTTTTGTTTTCAATGTTTTTATTCGAGGCTTTGTTATTATTATGCTTACTTATTTCTTTTCTATTGTTATTCGTATGAATTCGATAGGTTAAAAGACACAACAGAGAGCATAGAAGAACTAACGCTAGATTATATTAAAAATATAACGAGAGAATTGCGTTTGAAATTTGGGCAATAAAGTGCAAAAAATTATTGTTCAATAATTTTGATAAACACTTCTTGAATGAATGACTCAATTCATAATTAACTTGTATAAAATTATGTCCAAGTAAGTAAAATTCCTGAAATTTTCAATAATTTTGTATTTTGTTGCCTGTTTCAGTTGGTTGGTTTCCTGTAGTCCTAGGGTTAAGTTATCAAATTTGTTATAAATCTTAGTCTTGATAACACGAACAATCTGATAGATCACATCCAAAAGTTATACCTTACAATCGGCAAAACAACGATCTATCGATTTGATTTGTTCATCAACTTATGCAAATTATTGCCAGACTATGATATACTGTGGCATATCTATGTAAGTTTCTTATGCCTTCCCCAACGTAAGCTCCTGATTACGATGATCTTGAGTTAAAAAAAAAGTTAGTCTCAACAAAGTGACTTTTTTTTACCAAATTCTGACCGACCACAATTAAAAGTATTCATGTGCTAGATGAGTACATCAACCCATTTCAGTGCATCTTTCATTCCTTCTTATCCAATACTTTAGTTGCTTAGCCGACTATAATTTAGGTAGCACCTTCATAGATTTCGTGGCTCTTCTAGAGGCCTCTTGCTAGCCACCAACATGTAGAGAGTATAGCTGTACTAGCACTGGTGCACACAGTTACGGCACGTACACCGAGTGCTACAAACTAATTCCCTTGTGTTCCCTATGGCTGAAGTCACTGCACGGCACAATCAACAACGCAAGATGACCAGGAAGACCACCCAAGAGATGGCACGAATACTGGACCGTGATCGTGATCGACTGAAAACCCTCCCTCAGCATTCCAACTAACAAACTGTATTTGTTATAAATCAAGCATCCAAAATTTTTGTTGAAAGGATATAATTAGTATAAAGAAGTCAAATATAATTGTATTTTCATTCCTTGTTGATCGTCTTCTATTATTCAGGTATTCTGATCAAAAGATCTGATTTAAATTCATCTCTATTATTACTAGAAGCTTCACACTAATCATTGGTATATTATGTATAACTAAAGATGACAAGTGACAATACATTGTTTGCTTTCTTATTATTTTATTTCATGAAATTTTTACTGAAAATTGAAATATAAATGTTTATAGTAGAATACTGACAATAGAACATTACAATAACTTAGAATTTAAATGTACATACGAGTGATTATATTTATGAATTAAATTGTACTATATGCATTTTTGTATGTATATAGTAGCCATTTCTTTAAAGACAATTTGTATATAAGATTTATGTATAAGACTCGTTGATAGTTTGTAATTTTTGACTTAGAAGAAAAAATAAAATAGATAAAAATTTCTATTATAAATAGTACAATTTATTTTATTAAATTAAAAATTTCAATGAAAGTTAAATAAAATTATTATCATATTCGAATTTTAATTAAAATTAATTTATATGCTCTATTGAAATAATTATATGTATTTATTAAAATTTAATGCTTAAAGTGCGAAAGCAAAAAGCAACAAACAGTCTTGAAAATAATTAATTAATATAATTTATTTTTTTATTATAGAGTTATAGTTGATGATATTAAATATTATTGTATATTATTAAATTGATTATAAAAATTAATTTAATAAATTAATTAAATTTATAGTTTAGCGTGCGCTGAAGTCTTTAATTTCGATTTCATGTTTTTAATTAGATTTAAATAAATTTTACACTTAAAACAGCGAAAAATATTTATACATGTAAGTGGCATATTATTATTATTATTTTTTTTTTATTTCAATGTTTTTATTATAAATTTTTAATAAATATTTTTAATATTGAATTTAAATGACAATGATGAATATATTAGAACAAAGTTCTTTGGTTGATTAGTTTTGTAATTATTATTACTAATTTGTTTTTTGTTTTTTTTTTTTTTTGTTTAAGTATTGTTTTTAACAACAATAAAACGTTGAAGTTATCTTCTTTTTTTTTACTAACTACATTTATTTATATATTTTTTTCTTTCAAAGTTTATTGTAAATTTTTTCCATTGTATAATATAATTTTATTCTTCAATTGAAATTTAAAGTTTTTAATACATTTATTTTTCTTTTATTTCCTGCTTTTTTGCATATAGTACTTGTGTATTTTATTTAAGTGTGTTTTTGTAATTTTTTTCTTATTCTCTTGATAAAATATTTGTTTTCTTCTATTGAATTTGTATTTATTTATTTTTTTTTTTTTTTAATGTAACTTCATTTTATTTATTCTTACATGTTTTCTGTGTTATTGTGTGTTATCCTCATAGATTTAATTTTTACTCAATTTAGAGAAAACAAAATTTAAGAAATTTCGTATTCATATAGATTTTGTGACCAATTCAATTTCATACAGAAATTTAAAAATAGTTGTATTGTTTCAATTACCGTGAGCCTGTTTGATGATCATAAGATTTGTTTAAGAAAATACAATACATTATGTTTTTTTTTTTATTTCTTATTTTTTAAATTTATAAAAAAATAAGACAATATTTACTATATAGAAATGGGAGAAATGGTTTAAAAATATTGAGGGTCTCAAACTTAATACTATTCTTTGTTCTTTGTGTTGAAGACAGTTTATGTGATTTATAAATTCAATGTATTTGTTTTATAAACTCGTTCAAATTGTTTTTATTTATGTAATATTTATTATTATTATTTTTTTTTTTTTAAATTCAGCTTAAATAATTTTCTAACTAAGATTTAATGCAGCAAACATTTATTATTAATATTTTTTAAATGGAAGAAAAGCTATCCATATTTGGTTTGTTTATTTTTGATTACATTTATTTTTTTTTTATTTGAATTTCAATAAATTAAATTTTAATGAACATTTAAATTCTTTTTGTTTTAAGTACACAACATTGAAATATGCATGCAAAAATCACAACATTTTAGTGTATATAATATCATATATGTATGTGTGTATGTATATTTGTATTGATTTATTTATTTATATAAAATTACACTTATTCTCTTTATGATTTCATAATTTCTTATTTATAAAAAAATGTATATTCAAAGAAAAGGGAAAATCTCTGATTGTTTGTTTTAGTTTGAAAATTTTATATGATTTTTACTTTAGTTTAAATGGAGAGATGTGAGTACGTCATCAATGTAATGTGATTGATTTTGTATTATTTTTCATAAAATTTACTTATGTAGTTTTTATTTGTAATATGTAACAAGTGGCACATATTTTTCAATTTTGTAATTTTTCAATTTTGTAATTTTTCAATTTATACTTTCATTTTATCAAAGGCCATTTATTTACTTTATTGAGAAGATTATAGTGTTCTTTATATTATATACACAAAAATTTAATATTATATAGATACTTGCCGTTTCCTCCTTCATTAACTTTTTAATTTGTCTCATAATCCTAATAAAAGTAGTTATAAAGAAATTCAACTGATATTTTTATTCAAAGATTTCTATTAAAAATACCCACGTAGATTTCAAGAAGAACAAAACTTCCTTTGTTGATTAATGAAACTTTTCTTCCTTAGATCTTTAAACTATCTACATATTTCTATATACAAGTATATTGTATTTGGTGTGTATCAATATATTGTATCTTTGTTTGTATATGTTTGTTTACTACTCTCTTAAGGCTTATGAAATTTCTCAGACCAAACTTTGTACTAAGTACTTACATTTGCCTGTTCTTTATTGTATTTGTATATTTCATTTATGATTTAACCTACAAAAACCATTCGCAAAATTCATTAGAAACCTTCTATGCACCTTTTTATTTCATTTACAATATATTTTTTGTCTTCACTTGCCTTCTTCTTGTTCTTTATTCTTTTAAGTATAAAACTTATGTTTTATAAGTTTCCAATTTTATAAAATTTAATTTTTTAAGAAGAAATTTGTGTAAAATTTATAAGAGAAATAAAATCAAATTGATCAAAACATATCTGGATTCTCATGCTTTTAAGAAAAAATAATATGGGCAACTCATTAGAAAAACAAGAAATAATAAAAGTCCAACAAAATAAAATAATCAAATGTAAAAAATAAAAGAAAATAAATAGAATTTGTTTGTGTTGTTTTGTTTTTCATAAAATGTTATGTTTATATTTTCAAAAATAAAATATTTTTCGTATATAAAAAAGATTTAACTAAATTATAAAATTAAAATTAAACTATACAATAAAACATTTTGGAAAAATTTATATAATTTTTTTTAATGGTTTCATCATTTGTTTGTTTGCGGTTTTTAAATATTTTTTAAGTTAACAAAAATTATGATTTCATCAAATAAGGAAGTACGAATGCAAAATAATTTAATATTAATTATAATTATGATAATAATGAAATAAAAATTAGAAAACAATTTTTGTAGTTTTAAATTAAATTCAATGTTCATAACAATTAAATAATTTTGCCTCAATTTATAAATTTAAATGGCTGCTTTAAGTTAAGTTATTTTAAATAATTTTTCCTTTGTTTCGTTTTTTGTTTTGTATAAAATATAAGATTATTTTTTGTTAAATTTAAAAATGATATGCTAAAGTTTTTTGCCTTCAGTTTTATATACAAACATTTAATGCTTTTAAGACAAGAAAAAAAAAAAAAAATAGTGTTGTGTTAATTTAAAAAATTTCATTGTTTTTTCCTGTAACTTATTGTTCACAATTTACTTAATTAAACAAAACACATTTAGCTAAAATGTAAACTGTATAAGTTCAAAATATTATATTTTAATTTTTATTTATAGAAGCGCCATAAATTAGTAAGTTATTTTTGTTTTCGTTTATATTAGATATTTTTTCGTATAAATTCAATTCATTAAAAATTAGCTAAGCAATGTTAAAAATAATTTATTTTTGTATATATAAATTAATTGTTTTGTTTAGTTTAAAGAAATAAGTTTTGTGTTTAATTTTTTGTTTTTTAGTTTTTCCATTTTTGTTTGTAATTTATAAAATTAATATTAATTATTACACATGAGATCACAGTATTAGAGATATACATTAGTTGTTTTGTTTTTATTTTTTTTTTTAAATTATTAATTAAATTTAATGTTTTTTATTAATATTTTATATAGAAATTTATGATGATTAAATATTTTGTTTGTTTGTTTTGTTTTTAGTATGCAAATTTTTCTTTGTTTAGTATTGATTTGTATTATATTTTTTATATATATTTAATTCTTATTTTTCTAATATTTTTTGTTTTTTAAATTTTTAAAATTTATTCTTTTATCTTGCATTTATAAATCTTTTGTTTTAATGATTTTTTCTTTCTTTCTTTATAAGTATAATATTTTTTACATGATTCAGCATCATCGATTGATTCCTGTGTCTTATTTATTTTTGAAATAATTTAATTAATTTCCTTTTTGTTGTTGTGCGCAATTTTGTTGAGCATTTTATGCTATAATTTTGTTTTTTAAGGAAAGCTAAAATTTCTTACACTTTTTAACCGCATTTCTTTTTTTTTTTTGCCTTCATCATAAATTCTAATAAAATAATAAAATTATATTTCTAGTTAAAATTTTTTCTTTATAAATTTTTTATAAATTTACCTTTTGTGGTTGTAGTTGCTATAATGCTATTTATTGTTTCAGTTGCTAAGTTGTACATTTTTTACTGCAATTGGCACATTTAGTTTATATTTATTTATATCTAGCGAAACACAATTGACATCAAAACAAAATTTGTTATTTTATAATAAATAAATAAAATTTGTGCTCTTTGCTATAATTTAAGTGACATGCCATGATGTCTCTCTCTCCCTCTCCCTCTCTCTCTCTCTCTCTATCTCTCTCTCTCTATCTATCTGAAAACATATGATGACTGAAACTTGTTTTTGGTGGCACTTTTCTGCTATACATAATTTGCAAAACTGTAAATTTTGAGATGGCGTCAGGAACTCACTCAACTGACTTATCTTTCTTTCCTACTTAGTAGACTTGACTTTAAGGTGTTTGAAGGTCTGCAAGTTTGCAGAGCACAAATATCATAAATTATATTGTAGTAAATGACATTAACACATTGTTATGGTAAACAGAGAGAAACACATAAAAAACTGAATGCGCATAAATTAATCGAGTTGCTAATTTGCTATAAAATTGTGTGTGATGCCATAATTTATGATGGCTTGGCAAACTTAAGTTGGTTTCCTTTTACCGACGGTACTATTAACTTATTCAATACCTTAATTTCCTTACTCTTGTGACCATTGAGATGATACTAAAACAACATTATCAGCATCATCTTCGTCATTATCCTCCTGATCATTAGATTCATTACTGTTCAAATCTGTGATGTCCATAGCATTGGCTAACAGTGTTGGTGAAGAGTTGTGTGATCTTAAAGAATTTCTTGAATTGGAGTCCACATCAAAGGTGAAGATTGTTGTTTCATTGGCAGGTCGTCGATCACGTTTTAGTGATAATTCAGCAGTGGGCATGGTAGCCAATGGTGTTGTGGGTGATAATTGCAATGCAAGCCCACTTTGCCAATCTGGATCGTAGAGTAGTGGACGATAAAGCAGCGGAGGTGGTGAAGAGCGGATAGCAGCATCAGAACCAGAATCAGCAGCCGCTGATATCATTGTTGTAGTCACTGGTATCTTTTTCAATGGCGGCGGCTGCAGAGTTGGAATTGGTGCCGGTGGCAAAGGTGGCGGTTTGGAATCAATCGATGATGGTTTTATTCTGACCTACAAACTAGTCGCACTCGATGTGCCCATGGAAATATCACCGGAATGAAGCATATGATGATGCTGCTGATGATGATGATGTTGCTGTTGTTGCTGATGGAGATGTTGCTGTTGTTGTTGCTGCTGCTGTTGTTGTTGTTGTTGAGCTGCGGCAGCTGCTGCTGCTGCCGCTGCGGCAGCGGCTGCCTGTTGTTGTTGCTGTTGTTGTGCGTGTTGCTCACGACTCATTTTGGACTCTTTCTTAATGCGTTGCTTAAGATGAACTTTGGCATGACGCTTCTTCTCATCAGAACGGGCAAACTTTCGACCACAGATGTCGCAAGAGAAAGGTTTCTCTCCAGTATGCGTGCGTATGTGGGTGGTCAAATGATCGGAGCGACTGAAGGAACGCATGCAGATGCGACACTGGAACGGTTTTTGGCCGGTGTGTATGCGTATGTGGCGGGTGAGCTCATCAGAGCGTGAGAAACGACGATCACAATTTTCCACGGGGCAGGCATATGGACGTTCATGTACAGGAGTCTTGCTTGGCCGATTTGGGTACTTGCGTGGCTTGACCGGCACCAATTTGAGCGGCACAGCACTTTGTTGGTATACTTGTGATAAGATCTCATGACCTTTGCTCGTCGATGGACTGTATTCGGCCAGTTGGACTACGGCTGCTGCAGCAGC
Organism: Amiota minor; assembly: GCA_037043295.1. NCBI lineage: Eukaryota > Metazoa > Arthropoda > Insecta > Diptera > Drosophilidae > Amiota > Amiota minor. Next base: position 4,307,350 of record JBAMAW010002155.1, on the reverse strand, counting down.
TGCTGCTGTAGCTGATGACCCGGAAGAAGAGAAGCTGCCACTACCTTGCATAAGTGGCGTTGAGGTACCATCATTATAGCCAGACTCCTGTTTTGGTATGATGCCACCAACTACAGCGAGTGCATTATTACTTGACGAGGCAGATGATGGTCCTGGCAAGACGAGCGTATGCTGTGTAGTAGAGTTATTGGCGCCTCCACTTCCAATGCCTCCACTGTATTCCGCAGGTGAATCTAGCCACTGATATTTCGGAGTGGTCACGGACATTTGTTGACGATATTGTTGTTGCATTTCATGACTTGTCTGCATATCGGCGAGGCTTGTGAAATTGGCAGCGCTGGCATAACTCGGTGGCGGTTGCTTCAGAATAATGGGAGAGCAGTCCATATTTAGACCAAGTAATTCAACATGTTGTCGTCCATCATCAATGTAACCACCCATGGAACTGACTGCCGCTGCGGCAGCAGCTGCAGCCGCATGCATATGATGCGAGGGTGAAGGTGTTGTTGTTGGATGTTGCAATTGTTGTTGCTGCTGTTGTTGTTGCTGTTGTTGCTGCTGGGCAGCATAGTGAGCCTGTGCTGCTGATTGTGGACTTGGCCCGAGTAGATTAAACATGGGTGGCTGGAAGAGTGACTTATCGGGACTGGGTAGACCCCAACTATTACCCAAACTTGTTGATGGTGGTGACATTTGACCGGGTAGTGCAACAGTCAATTGTGGTGAAGACAAGTGTTGTTGCTGCTGCTGTTGTTGCTGATGTTGCTGTTGCTGTTGGGCAGCTGCGGCTGCTGCAGCAACTGCGGCTGCTGAATTTAGACCGCTCATGGTGGTGCTACCTGTAGTGGTGAAAATGCCACGATATGATATTTTGCTGCTTTGTTGTTGTTGCTGTTGTTGGTGTTGTTGATGGAATTGTTGTTGTTGTTGTTGTTGTTGTTGGTAGTGTTGCTGTTGTAACTGCTGCTGGTGGTGTTGTTGCTGTTGTTGTTCTTGTTGTTGTTGTTGTTGTTGTTGGTGATGATGATGGTGATGGTGATGATGATGATGGTGTTGTTGTTGTTGTTGCAGTTGGTGTTGTTGGTGTAATTGACTGTGTTGTTGTTGTTGTTGTTGTTGTTGTATTTGGTGTTGTTGCAAATATTGTTGTTGATGTGAAGGTGAATGTTGACCCACATGTTGTTGTTGTTGTTGATGTTGTTGATGATGTTGGTGTTGTGAGTGTTGATGTTGCTGATGTTGTTGTGATTGATGTTGATTGTGTAGTTGTTGTGTATTGCTTTGTTGTTGTTGTGTGGATGTTGTTGCTGTCGCTGTTGTTGCTGGTATACGTAAGTCATTTTTTGTTGCTGTCGTTGTTGTTGTCGCTGGTGTTAATATTGTTGTCGATGTCGTTGTTGCGGGTGTTGTTATTGTTTGTGGTGTTGGTGTCGCTATGGTAGTATTTGTTGTTGTTGGTGTTGTATTGATTGTCTGACTAAGGTGTATGGGAAACATTGTACAACTATTATTACTTGTTTCTTCCTTAACAATCGCCAATGTTGGCGGCGTACTGCGTTCCTCCTTCAAAGGACTGCACGACAATACCGGACTGGATACTGTTTGTGGTTCAAGTGAGAGATCCTCGGATTCAATGGAACCTGAAACAGACATGAATATAACCATTAGTATTAAGCAATTAAACCAATAAAAAACAAAAATAACTTATGAGTATTTATTTTAACTTATAAAAACAAAGATCAGAGACATCACCCCCAACTTTTGTCCACTGTTTGATCAACTGCTGCATAAAGCGCGCCAAAATCATACGGTCACTTATCATTTTCTTATTCCAAGGCGCAGCTGTGCTAAAATTCTACAGAAATCGACACGGGCGGTCTGGGGCTCATCGGATTTTGGATTTGGATTGGCTGTCGAACGAACACGTTGTTCATGGCTTCATGAAGAAGAAAATAAAATAAAGAGCAACAAAGTGAAAGAAGCATAAAAGTGTCAGTGTCAGTGTCAAAGCTGCTGGCGTGAAGCTAACTAAACTTAAGAATCATCATCATCATCATCATCATCATCATCATCACCGGCAGCATCACCAGCACCAGGATCGGCATCATCATCCAATCCACAGCAGCAGTTGTTGCCGCAACTAAGACTAATTACAATTGAGTAAGCGCGAAACTGTTGTTGTTGCTGTTGCTGCTGCTGCTGCTGCTGCTGCTGCACACTTGGTGGCAATAGCAAGTTACGATCATCATGATGATTATGTGAAACTTTATTTTTTTCTTTTTCTTTGTCTTTGCATTTGGTTGCATTCGATTGAGTTGCATTTTGCTTTAAACTAATGTACTGCGGCGTCATCAATCCAACTCAATCTCAGTCGTGCAGGGCCAAGCCAAGCCAGGCCAAAGTGACTGACTGACCAACGATCGACAATCAACCAAAGGCATTCGCTGGAATTTTTACTCAATTCTCTCTTCAATCCTCCATGTGCTCACAATATTTTCTTTCTTTTTTTCTTCTGTTCTGTTTTTTTGTTGTTTTTTTTTGTTATGCATTGTTTTTATGACTTTATTTATCGGTCGTTTTGATTGTTTATGTATGTTTGTCTGACATATGCAGAGCGCGCTTTTCTTCATCTTCAACTGCTTTGGCAGTATGGTAGTATATTTGTATATTTTGTTTTTGTTTTCTCCATCTTCTGATTACTACATATGTATATGCAAATGATGTCTCCAGAATGTCAATGTCAATTGATATGGTCGACATTTCATTTACGAGTAGTACGAGTATATTTATTTATTATTATTGTTCTTACATTTGAATTCTTAAGATTTATCTGTTAATGACTTGCATTATGAGGCATTGCATAATGCCCTAGTGAGAAGAATCCATAGCCGTGAACGCATGTGAGCGAATGATGCTGATAAGTCAAGTCACTAAAGTCTAAAGGTTATCCTACGAATATTTGATATTATCTGTCTAATGTACTTGCAGAAGTTTGTTTGTTCAGTAAGAGGCACCAATTGGCAATTCTAGATTTAAATGATCTATATAAGTTTTAGAAAACTTTGATGGGTGTGTTAGGTATCTAAGTATAAGGGCAGGACATCAATTCAAAATGATATGTTCAAAAAATAACAATACTAAGTTTAAAAATGAAGAGTTTTACAGAAATCCATTTTAGGGACAAGTAGAAATGGAAGAAAAATCACTAAAATCATTTATAGTTTTAGAATTGAGGACTCATACATGTTTTTATAATTGTATTTCATTTTATTTTTTAAGTGAAACTTCTTTAGCGGCGTTGGGCAAAAATTTATATTCAAAATTTGAGTGAAGAAATACAAATTGTCACGAATTTGGTGGCTCTGTATTTCATGAACCACACTATGTAGAGACATGAAATTTTCACAGAATATGTATTTCTATTGCCATATCCCGAACAAATAAATAAAATTTTTGGAAAGTCAACCGGAAAAGTCTCGAAAAGGAGATTACATTTCCACAACAACAACATTCAGTTTGAGTGTATAAAAATGTTCATAACAACAACATGCAGCAAACAGCTTGTGTGTTGTACAAAAACAAGCGAATGTACGAAGAAAAGTGATCTAATTTATGTGCAAAAGGGAACAGACGGCAAACACAACAACAACATTAGACACGCCAAAGAAACTAAAAACAATATACAGACGGACAAACAGACAGACAATCTTTGATATGAGTTCTCTCTGACAGTTTTTAAGAATCACGTGTATGGTGACATAAGCGCAATGTTTTATTTAATAATTTTTATACCTATTAGCGGATTATATTCGAATAATCTTTATCTTAAACCATATATGAAGACTTTGAAAACAAATGATCCTAAAGAAAAGTAGTCAAATAGATTAATTCAATAAAATAATTTATATTCTTGGTTGTAAGTACAAGGATTTTCATTTTGTCCTAAGGTTTCTAATAAGCTAATCTTATCAAAGGCATACAAAACTAGTTAACACAAATTTTTGGGGTTCTTTAAATCGTTATTCAATTGACTATGATTATGATACTCGTAGATACAAAAACATGAAATTGAAAACAATATAAAGTCTATTGATATCGATTGACTAAGCTTATGACTTAAGAGTTTTTAAATACTATTGTAAATATTCAACTTTGAATTACTTGCTTGCCAATTTAGATCACTTGAAATTGTTGTTTTTGAAGGAAGAAGGAACCATTACACCAAAGACAAGCAGATAGACAGACAACATAACTTCTTGCAGTCATAATTTACAAACATTAATTATGTCAAATAAATCTTTGAAGTTGAGCGGACGCACGCATAATCCAATTCTTCCTACCATCTCCATTACCAACCCATAATGCTTGAGATTGTATTATGACCAAAACACATCGCCAGCACCATCATCAGACCACAAAGCAGAATCATCCGACTAACCGACCAACCAACCGACCAAACAATTCAAACAAAACAACAGAGATTACACTTGTTCACATTATTCAAATGGAAAAGAAATTCCATAAATCCAAAGAAGCACAAATATGTCTGCTTTGTTGGTGGATTGCTGGTGGATTGGTGGTGGATTAGTTAGTGGTGGTGATGGTGGTTCACATTCTTGTTCACTTGTCTAGAGATGCTCAAGATACTTACAAGAAAAATAAACTATGTAGACGTCGTCAATGGCAACTTGCCGAAAAGAAGGCAAACTAACAAAACATAACAAAACAAAAAATGATGATGCGACACAAAGATTGCATTTGGTAGTTGATGGTCATAATAATAAGCTTTAGTATTATATACCCAATGCCTTGGGAATGAATGGATATGGTAAAGAGTCATATATGGTTGATGGTTGACAATAAATTATGTGTCACAAAATGTGCTGCCAAGTTTAGTGATTAAAAGCAAGTTTATCATTGTCGCTAGATGCTTTTTCAAATTTGTGAATTGAGAACAACATGAAGAAGGAAGATGATGGAAAAATCACAAATCACAATAGAAATAAAAGCACGCAATACGCAAATTGTTTTATATTGTTTGAAAGAGATCTTCTTCGACTATAGAAAACTCTATACTATTGTATACATTTTTGTAAACATTTTCTTTTTTTATTTTTCATATATTTTTTTATTTTTGTTAAAAATATTATTTGTCTTTGCTCAAAATTTTGAAGAGTCTTTTCCCTTCCCTTGTCTTGTTCTCATTCATCTTGATGTGGGCGATTTACGCTAGCCAAATTTGTTTATTTATGGCTAAACATATTTCTCCATCTAACAAATATTTTATTGTATTCATGCTCATTCAGTCTAATCTTAATTTAATATAATTTATTTTCTTTAACTTTTTTGTTAATATTTTCTAAAAGGAAAAATTATAATTTTTATAATGAAGTAAGAAAGTCTTCTATGAGAGACTCTCAGTATTAAGTCTTGAAAGTCTCATAACAAACAAAACAAAAAAAATTATTTCCTGTGCACAATTTATAAAAGCAATTAAAATCAATTGTTGCTGATACCATTAAAAATTAAAAAAAAAAAAATAATAATAATCATAATAAAAATAATAATAAGAAAATAAAGAAAAGCCACAAAATACAAAAGTGAAAAAAAATCTAGTACTGAGTGTATCGCGCTCTTTGCTTAATTCAATTAGAATGGCGTTTGTGCATATGTCATGCAATTATCTCAGACTACAGTTCCACGCTAACCACTCTTCCTCACTTGGTTCTACTCTACTCTCTAGTTACTCTAGTACTTTAGTTACTCATGTATATTCTATATCTTTTACTATTCAGTCGAGTTCATTTGTACTTTTATATGAGAGTAAAACAAAATAAAACCAAACCAAACCAAACAAAACATTGACACTGAACGGAAATGTTTAATATTATAGAAGCTTCATACTCGTATACTCGTAGAGATCGAGTGAGTACTACGTTAATTAATTAAATTTTCTCATCTTAATTTTTCTATTCTTTTTTTTTTGTTTTCTGTTTAAGCTTAAGAATATAATTATGAAAAAACTTTGAATATAAAAGAAACTAAGCATCATATTCATATTTAAGTTTAATGAATTTTAAAATGAATTAATATTTCATTATATTTATGGGATTGTTAATATGATAAAACCCAATAACTTTCTTGCCAACCCATGGATGATTAGACATTAAACAAATTAAAGAAAGACTAATTAATAAACTCTTTTATGAAGTGAACATTTTTGCTATAGTTAGTGGGTATTAAGATATATAGATCTTGAAACCCATAGGATAAAATGTCTAATATACTCATACTAAAAGCTTAGATCATTAATCAAATAAATATGTTTGGAAAAAGTCTCTTATTCCTCATATACTGAAAAATTATAAATAAAATTTTATAATAATATTTAGAAATTATATAGATTCAAGATCATCATTTAACAGTGACTCCTGTTAAGAGATTCTAACAATATTAAATTTATGTATGATTAAGTAATAAAAAATTCAGAATTCATATAAAAATAAATCATGATCTTGAACATTTTTAATGGCGCCACAATTTAAGCCTTGTAGTATTAAGTACATTAACAAATAAATATTTTAGATCGGAAACATGAAGATATAGTAGTAGAGGGAAGATGCCTATAAAAATATTTTTAGTACTAAAGATGACATTCAGCAAATAGTATGATGACAAGACTTATTACAATAAAAAATAAAAAAAAAAAGCCTATATGGTCTACAACTAAGTATTCGTATATCAGTAAATAAGCCACTAAGCTGCTGTCAGGCATTTTAAAAGGCTGCATACATCATGAGTTGCCTTAAATATTGAGAGATCTTTACATTTTTAAGTATTATGTTAAACACACTTGGTCCGCTTCCCCCTTTAAAATGCAAAATCCTTTTTTTATTTTTGGTATTTTTTTTTTTTTTTTTTTTTGAGGATTATCAAAATGTCATTATGACTTATAATGTATTTACATACATTTTTCTTTATATGAAATGAAAGCATATAAACAATATATATGCACAGAGAATTTAAGTATAAAAACAGAGACTAAGAGAATTGAGAATTGATTCTCACTTCCAGTAATCAAAAAAAGAGTAAACAATATTAAAGAGTGTTTACTCGATAGCAGAGATGTGTGACAAAACAAGCCCATGAAACTTGTTTTTACCATTGATTTACTACAATCGAACCATGTACCAAGAGATTTTTGTTTTCATTATGTTTTGTTTTTTTCTTATTATTGGTTTAAGAGGCGAAAAATGCTAAGTGGGCATGTTAAGGGTACTTAAGCTCTTGTAAAAACAATAAAAAAAAATGTTAAACAAATAAATATGTATTTGAAGACAAAAAAAATTAACCAAATATTTTAACGTCACGAGTAATTTATTTTTCAAAATGAAAGAGAAAATAAATATAAGAAAAAATTACTATGCAAAATAAACAAAAATTCAAATTAATAATAAATTTGAATTTGAAATTTTTCCCCAAATTACTTCTCGGTTTTTGTTTTTATTTTTTGATGAATTTTAAGATGTAAATTATTTTCGTTTTAATTTTAATTGATTCTTATTTTTTTGGTTTTTATCAACTAATTATAACATTAAGACATATTACCCGTTTTAATCAATTCACTTGATTTATTTGTAATTAATTCATAAACAAAAAAGAAAAAGGTTCATTAATCGAAATCTTTTTTTATTTATGTATTGAATATTTTATATAAGAAAGAAATGCGGAAAATGGATTAGCTTACCTGTAATTGGTGGTGGTTCTACGACAGTTGATGGCCCAAAGAATGATGGTATATCACTGGAGGTGGTTACTGGGGTATTCAAATCACCCAAATGTTTGCCAACGTCGTTGCCGTCGTCCACGGAGCCAGTAATACCCACCACAGTAACGTCAACCGAACAATTACCCACGGGACTGTGTTGGGTGGTATTCAAGAGACTCAAATGGGAAGCAGAACTGCGACCACTTGAGCAGCCGCCACCGCCGCCGCCGCCACAGGCAACACTTGTAGCAGCAACAGTTGTTACGATCTGGGATTGTGTCGGTGTTGCAGATGATGAACGACCGTTTAAGATGTTATTGATGCGTGGACTTAGTGCCGAATTAGTTGTGGTATTGTTGCTATTGGATGATGACGAAGACGAAGTTGAATTAAGATGATTGCCACAAACACCATTCATCGACAATGCTGATGAGGATAATGGTGATACCGATGATGTGGTAAGATTGTAATGTAGCAAGGCTTGAGTGCCGCCACTGCCAATGAGTGTCGTACCACCAGTTGCTCCAGTTGCAGTAGCACTACCAAACTGGGTATGTGGTGTGTTGCTGCTAAGATATGAGGCTGCCGCTGCAGCCGAGGTGACTGCTGCAGCTGCCGCTGCACCGGTTGAGGGACTAGTCTGTGCTGTTGTCTTAAAGAGACACGTATCGAAGCTCAGTACATTGAAGTGTGCTGCCGCTGCAGATTCGGTGAGTAGGAATGCGTGATGCGATGGCGCCACTAGGGTTTCAAGCCCTTCCATGATCATGGCCGCTGATGGAGTTCCAGGGGCTACGCCGCCTACAAGAAAACATAAAAAAACGAAAAAGAGAAAACAAGTTTTCATTAGTATTTTGCTTAGTTGGGTTTTAATTTCATTTCTACGTGTAGCATAATAAAATGTTGTGAATTATGGAAGTCCGCTTTGCTTCGCATTCTTGTTGAACTTAAAATTATGTTCAACTTGCGCTTCGCATGACATTTATGTGTTGCACACAGAACGAAGTGTGTGTTAACCCCTTTAAGGCTGACTGATATGAGATATTTTATGGCATAAACCAATAAACGAATGAACATTTCGCTTACATAATTGAATTGCAATGACAGCTGTTCAATTACATAACTATTAACAATTTATATGAACAATAACAAAAACAATTTAATTTGTTCACAACACCAAAAAAAAAAAACACAAACGTAAAATCATCTGCCTCACTGGCTGACTGAATTGAGCTAAGCCCACGCACGCACCAACGATCAATACAAGTGACAGCTGGTTGACAAAATCTAACTGAATGGGACCACCACCATGATCATTATTATCATCATCACTACACTACACTACTTACACTAGTCACTGCATGGTCGGTATGATGGTCATTCAGACAGTCAGTTAGTCAGTCAGTCACAGAAGTCAACAGAGCAACAATTAAATTAAAATCGATTAAACTTTTTTAGCTCAACTTTGTGGTTGGTCCGGCACGCCCTCCTCTCCCCTGTGGTATATCTATATCACATTTATTATTGTCGCTTTTATACTTAAGTGTCGTTGATGACGAGCACACGTCTTGAGAAATTCTCTTTAGCTTCTTACTCTCGCGGACTCGTAAATTCCCATAATACTAAAATGCTCTATATAAGTGAACATATTTACTAGTAGCAATACTACTGACCCAGTTTGAATAGCGTGTGACAGTTTAAATGTGACTTATGCTATAATTAAAGAGCGCACATAATGGGTTAAATGTGGTGAGATTTTTCCTTGGGTCATCTCTCGATTTTGTAATTTATGTTATGTGAATTTCTTCAGATATTCTAGTTGATCAAAATTTCTAAAAAGAAGGCAAGCTATGAATCCTTTAGTTTTTTTTTTTTTTATTACTACAAGAAAGGGGAAAACTGTTTAAAGGCAAAAAAACATGCCAAGAATATAAGTATCAGACTTGTCTAAGTTTATTTTGAAAGAAAGATATTCGTGCTTAGTTTCCCAGTGTTGGTCAGGTTAATCATTTGACACATCTCCAGTAATATACTGAACCCTTTAGAAGCTCACTTTCTGCCTTCTATTTGTCTTTGGAAAATCTAAATCAATAAATATTAAGAAAACCTCAAGATTATCACGCCTAAAGGTTGATATGGTTAAGCAAGCAAGCTTCTTTTAATTTAATATGAATTAAGGTCAAAATTTAATTAACATTTATGAAAATCATTAATGAATAAAAAAAATATTGATTGTAGTATTTCTTATTGCAAAAATTTCGCAATTTTCTAAAACATGTAAATGTCATTAAGGTGATTGCAGTTAATCTTTATTATCGATGTCTAGCTACTGTTTATTCTTCAGATTTTTTTAACTTAGAGATATAAAAAAGATACAATTAAATAGCATCAAATACATTCGGCATTTGGATTTAGTCAAAGTCAAAAGACCAAATGGCCAAATGATGATGATTGGACATCATGTCCAAATTATTTTAAAATCATTTTTAAACTGACAATTTTTGGCGCTTCATAAGCAGTAGCATTAATTGCTATTAACAGATAAATAGCTAAAGATATGTAAATTTTATATATTTTTTTTTATAATTAATTAAGTAAAAACATGAAACAAGAAATATTGCTTAGAGAACATTAGAGTCTTCTCTGTTTAGATTTTTGCTAAATATTTTAACTCATTTCTAAGGTATTTTGTAGTGAGTGATTGAGTCAGACTTTCTTTGTTTGCATTTTTCTTTCTTATTATTGTTCATATATATTTTTTCTGAGTGCTTGAATTTTATTTGATTATATTTTTAAATGAAGCGTAAGTGAAGACTAAAAAAATTCAGACAACAGCCAACCCAAATGAGATACAAGTGAATGCTCATTCACAGTCGCGCTTGTGCCGGCGTACGCAATTTGTGGCGTCATCTCAAGAGACACTCGACTTGTATTTTTAAACAGACGATCGTAATATTTATATACTATACTATACTACTTATAAAATATATAAATATTTATTCATAAATGTATCTTCATACATTCATGTGTGCATGTGTGTGTATGTTATTGTTTTGTTAATGTTTGATTTGCATTCCAAGTGCACTTAATGACAAGCAACGTTGCGCTAAAAATCAACTACTGTACGGAAATTTCATATTTATCTTAACCAAAGATGACAAGAAAATATACCAAAAAAAAAAAAAAAAGTGAAATTTACTTTTGTAAATTTATTATTGAGTATGTTTTTTTTTTTTTTTTACAGTTCCAGTTTAGATTATTTCTTTGATTTTATGTGAATCATCATCATCATTGTTATTATGATTATCATCAGTGTTCTGAACTGGTCTTTGTTTGTAACATGATTTTATAAATTGTTCCCTATAGTCAAGTCAGTCAGCATCTCTTCTGAGTTATCTGTGTTGTTATGCTTCTTAATAACTCGACCAGATCACCAACACAATACTATACCAGACCAGACCAAACCAGACCAGAACAGAACAGATCAGTTGAGACCAAGCCAAGCTAAGCCAGGTCGGGTCGGGGCCATGCCAAGCCAAGCCATGCTATATCTGAGACCAGACCAGGTTAAGAAAGAAAGATCGACGACACACCCTTAAAAAAAAACCGTCGGAGATACATAATACGTTATTTTGTCGCGCTTGTCTGCTGTCAGTCTTCTTTACCTAAGTTTCCAGTCAACTTACGAACTTACTAGCGAGTAAATCGATCGATTCAACGGTTTGGTCGGTTGCTCGGTCGATCCATTCCATTCAATGTGTATCTGATTTTATTTTATTTTTATTGTTTCAAAACTTGTAAAGCTCAAACTTGTCGTCATCATCATCGTCGTCGACGTCGTCTTTACTTTACTATATTGTATGTGGCTTGAGGTTCTATAAACATGTACGAGTATCTCACTTACATTCAACCCATCTATCCACTCACTCATTCATTCATACATTCATTCAATCATCATACGCTCTATTGAGCGTTTACAAAACATTATTATGTTCATTCTACACAATATTTGGTATAATTTTGCATATACTTGTATGTATAACATTGTACCTAGGTCCAAGTCTATGAGTAGAAATTTGTCTGTCTATCTATCTGTCGGTCTTGTCTTCTAGTCTGGTTTGGTTTTGCCTATAATATAAAGTTCATTGTTGGTGGTGCTGATGCTTGTGATGCAGCTACTATAAACTCTTATTTTCTCTCTCTCTCTCTTTAAGCTATGAATGAATATGAATTGACACAACTCACAACATACACAAAGATACACATCGATAATAATATTATGAATATCGTTTTGGTGTAGAATTGAATAAACAATATATAAAATTGTTGAAGAAAAAAAGTATCTTTCTTATGGTGTTATTATTTTAATTAAGTTCCAAACGAACCGGTTTCATACTCATAAGTTTGATTATATTTACCTTTTTTTTTATTCTGAACTCTTTGAATTTCTTACAGTTTCTTGTTTAGTGAGAGATTCTTTTTTTGATTTGTGGGGGGAGGTTGATGTTTTATTATTGATTGTTGTATATATGGGTTTTACCGGTACAGTTTCTTTTGGCAAATGAAGAAGAAATTTCCAATTTAAACAGCTGATGATTTTGCCACATTTTATTGCAATAAAAGATGTCTACTAAGTAATTTGGGATAACCCAGTATTTTTTATTTAATTTAGAATAATTCATTACTAGAATTTGGAAGTTGAAACACTAAAAAAGTTATGCGAATTTGACTGTTGTATACTGTGGTATTCATTGTCCATAAAGGTCAGAAGATATGACTGTGAAGAGTTTCATTTGCTTATAAAGTTTAAGAATGGTTGCTTTTCTATGAGTACATTTTAGGCTTTTATTGCAATCAAACTTCTTTAGCGAAGGGGAGTAAATCCAAAAAATATGAAAATGAAATGTGACGAAAATCAAACTTTTGCGATGTTGTCTTGGAGCTATTTAGGCAAATACAATTGAAATGTCTCAGAGGCGTAGTGGTTAGAGAGTAGGACTTGCAAACCGAGGGCGTGGAGATCGAGTCCTGCACTGGAATCCTATCCTAGAACTAAATTCATTGTAACAATCGATCTGTGAAACTCTATTCAATTAACATTGTATCAACTCTTTTATTTCTGTTTCTTCCCCAAATTTACTTTCACCAATTGTTCCTCATCTTTCACTTTCCTTTAAACAATTGAGTAACAATTTTTTGTGTAAATAAAAATCATTTTACCCAAATCAAGAAAGACTCACTCACACATTTTATTATTTACTTAGCCTAAATGTATGGAAATATAATAATAATACTACATAATAATAAAAATAACAAAACATAAAACCTCACAATACTTCCTCATTTATTATGCTATGATTTGTAAATTCGATTTTAGACAAATTTGAAAAATATTTCCAACTCCAACCCAGCACAATAAACTTCAAAGCAATTGTCTTTGTTTATTATTATTTTTATTTGATTTTTTATCAATTTCAATTGACTCTTCGACCAAAAATCAGACAAATTTGACAATAATTCATTTAGTCAGTCTGTCTTTCAGTCAGTCAGTGAGTCAGTCAGTCAGTGAATGAGTGCGTGAGTGAGTCAATCAGTCAATCTTTGTTGACCTCAACTGAGACCAGATCAGCAGCCAGCCGGTGCTCAATCCAGTCAAATTGAGTTTCAAATCAAAAAATGACTTGACTTAAAATTGAGAGGCGAGAGTTCGATTTCATCGAAACACAAACGCATTGCCAAACATTTCATGTTGAGGATTAAAAATAATATGCTTTAGAGACATAGAAATATAAAGATATGTAAGTTTATAGATATTTTTGCATATTGGCTACTTAATGGCTCCAAAAATAATGTTGTGCGATCGATGAACGCTGAGTACTTGTCCAATATATTTCGGTGTGGCATGGTTTTGTTTTTCATAGATTTATTATTTTAAAGATACTATTTCTGTACATTATGTTTGTTATTTTTGTTATATAATTTATCCAGAGGAATTGGAATTCAATATGCATAATATTTTCTTTAAACTGTAAAGGTATTTGATTTTATTTTCCTACAATTTTCTTTATTTTTATTACTTAACTTTGGAAAACCTTGAAGCTCTGAGTTAGTAAAGAAATGAACTTGAAATAGTATTTAATATGAAATTTTAGACTGTAAATAGAATCTCAAGTTGAAGGTTGTACTAACAAAACTGTGACCTTCCCGTAAGTCATAGATAGATAGATACACGATTCTTTGGAAGCTTAAGTTACCTACAAACTGATCTTAAGCTCAAAAGTCCTGACTACTTCAGTTTCTTTTTAATTTTTTTATATTTTTGTTTTTGTTTATGTTCCCGATAATTAGCTTAAAATATTATGCCATTAGTCAAAAGACTTTTAGCTAAACAAAAGGAGAAAAAAATATTAAACTCAGAGCAGCAACAGCAACAAGGAAAGTATCTGTTCGTCTAAAGTCCATCACTCACCCAGCAGGCGGCGTTCAGGCAGTCTTTCTGCCTCTCAAGAAGACAATCGGACAGTTCGAGAGACAGACAAGCAACAAGTTACTAACAACAACTAAAAAGTATCTCTTTTGCCTATAAGATGCAACAAAGGAAAAACAAAAGTATCTTGTATCTTATGCGTAACAGTTTGTCACACTTTTCATTTTTTGTTTTTTTGTTTCGGCTTTGTTAATTTTTTTTTTTTGTTTTGTTTTATTTTATTTTGTTTTCCAAACAACGATGATGATGTTGATGATGATGATGATGATGATGATGACGACAACAGCAATTTTCCTCATGAGAACAATTAATGAAAATAAACAGCCGCAGGCTATGTATTTGCATATGCATACATGTACATAACTGTGTAAAAATGTATCTAGATGCATATTTTTATAAATTTAAAATCATTTTACTGCCACTTAGTAGTTTTGCACTTGTGGTAGTAGAAAAAGTCACAAAAATATTGATGTTGTTGTTAGAGTTTCAATGTTGTGTGTGTGTGTGTGTGTGTGTGTATGTTTAGATACTTTTGGCTTTGGCGTTGGCGGCAGCAACGTAAGTCAGTCAAGCAGTTAGTCGGTCAATCGACGCGTTGCAGACAACGAACACAAACTGTCTGTCAAATGTTGTTGACTGTTTTGTTGTTGTGCTTAGTGTCAAAGTGCTTTTGTTGTTGTTGTTGTTGTTATTGTTAGTATTGCTGGTTGCATTGAAAGTGTTAAAACATGTTTGGCCACAATGCAACCAAGATTGCAACTTAACATAACTTAACTTGGCTTGCGGCTTGCGCTCTTTTGATGTCATAATTATTTTGTTAAATAATAAAAGTACAAGTATTTGCACCTTGACATGGGAATTTAGTAATTTCTTGCCTTACCAAACAAAGCTAAAGATATCTACAATACTTTCAATAATCCCAGTTACGTACATACATCTTCAAATGGGAAAAGTACTAACAAATTTAACGCTTATCAAACTTTTTTTTATCAATTTCTTTTCTCTGCATTTACTCAAAATAATATGTATCTTTTTTTCTAAGATTTTTCCCATAAAAAAGCTTTTTTCTTTTTTATTTCGTTCCTGCTTAATAATGTGCAAAAATATAATATTTATGATGCATTAAATAAATTTATTTATGTTTTATATTTCATTATTTATTTGTTCATTTTCTTTTTTGTTTCTATTTAATTTTGTTATGCAACCTTAAGAAGATACTTTTCTTTTTATTGTTTTATAAAGAGCCACATGAAATTCCTTATGTTCGTATAAGTTTTAGAAAATCATATAAAAGATATGTATTAAATTTTCTATTCAAAAAAGAAAAAAAAAAATTCTCCCATTAATTTAAGAAAAATCAAAATTTTGTGAAAAGAAAATTTAATATTTATTATATTTTTTATTTGCGATTTATTGCGTCTTTCGTCATGGCGTCAATTTGTTGCCATCTACTATTCATTTTATATAATAAATTTTTTATACTTATATTGTGTTTGAAGATGGGCGTTTCTTTTTATTGAAATCAAATTTTTTTGCATTTCAAATTTTCTGTTTTGTTTTTTTTTTTTTTTTTTTTTTTGTAAAGAGAAATTTTAACATTTCTCTTTTTCAAATAAATGAAATAAACAAATAATGAAAGCAATTAATTTTATAGATTTCATAAAGTTTTCCATTATATTTTATTTTTATATATATCATTTTTTTTTTTTGTTATGCGATCATTTCTATCCTAGGCAAACCCTAAAAATGATCATTTCCAAGCAATAAAAAATATTCTATTGTTACTTAATATAATTTTATTATTATTATAATTCTAAATATAGTATAAATATTTTCTCTACCTATGCATGTATATAGTTATCATGTAAATCCAATTTAATGATTCAATTTTAAGTTTTTAAGACACTTTTTCATTTTTTTTAAAGGAAAAAACAAGTATTTTATATAAAAGATTGTCAAAGATAATTTTAAATATTATATTTAACATTTTCAATCATTGGACATATATACATATACTATAGCTGCCATATATTCAACCAATCACTTGAAATTTTAACTTCTGTTATCAAAATCTTTCATAAACTTTGAGCTAAAATTACAAGAAATAAGTTTTAAGGGATCTTTTTTGAAAATATGACATATTGATTCTTATATCAATTGGTTTACTATTTACTATACATGTATCTTATATGAAATGAATCCGAAAATGACTACTACTTATTGACAGTTATGTGTCCGTCTTGCAAGGTAGAAGAAACAGTTTACTTTACACTAGGGGCCTCTAAAAAAGCAAAAGGGCTGGGCGATCATTAGTAATCAGTCGAGATGAGTTTCTTTTGGGTGAACAAGAGCTTTGGCTAGTCTATTACCGAGTTGAGTAAGTTAATCCATATAATAACTTATTTTCTTAGAACACCCTTCTTTTACTCTATAGCAGTACTTCTTTTACTCTATAAGGCCTTTGTTGATGGAACGCCCGTGATTGTTTTAAGGATCTTGGATCAATGTTACTCTCACGAGTATTGAAAAACCCAAATTATAAATATGGAAAACTTTCTTAAGTTCTTAAAAAACACAATCAAAACTGCACAAAGGAATATATACAATCTTATCTTGTTATCTTTTTTAATAGAACACCCAGAAACTTCTTGCACAAAATCGGAATGACTTTAATACTTTTGTTTTGGCCATAAGCTCTAACTGAAGTTAAAGAAATTGATATACACATGACTTGTCATTACATGTTAAATTTTTAAAATAATCAGACAAATATTTAGTATATATGCTAATAAATAATGAACAAATAATATAAATTCAACTTGGATGGAAAATGTTTGCATGTGAATATTCTGTCTTGGCTTTTTAATTCATTAAGCTCTAATTATTTTATTTAAATTATGGTTTTTATTATCTCATTAAATTGCTATAAATTGCAGAAATTTTTATAAAATATTTGTTTTTCTTTTATTTAGTTTACTCAATTTATATCATTTTTGTATTTACATTATTTTCTTTTAATTGATAAATTTTATTTTAATGGTAATGCGACTCTTATATTTGATTTAATTTGTAATTTACTTTTAAATATTTTATTTCATTTTATTTTATATTTTTCTACTTTTGTGTTAACAATTTTGTTTTTGTTATTTAACATAATTTTCTTAATAAATTATTTTAATGAACAAAATTCTCATTTTCGCGTTTTTACTATGTTATTTTTATCATCATCAAATCAAATGAAAAACCAACCAATTAAAAAGATGAAAATATTGTGGCAATAACATAAAATTTAATGATTTCCGTCCATTGATTGTGTTTTTATTTTAGTTTATATTTTTGTTTTATAATTTTAATTTTTATATTTTTGCTTCTTTTTTATTTTAATTTATTTATTATTATGAAAAGAAAAAATGTTTTTATAAATGAAAAACAAAAACAAAAAAGAAAACCCACCTGGATAAAAATGGCACAAGCAGAAGAATTCAAATAACTTTGAATTAGCTAAAGTGACGAGGACTTTAGCTTCTTTGTTCTCTTAAACCAACACTGAAGATGTTGATTTCCTTCCTTTCTGATTTTTCCTTTGCTTTTCAATCAATCAATTTGTTTTTTCTTTTCTTTTTTTTTTTTTGTTTAATTTCTAATAAATTTTGTTTAATGTTTTATTTATTTTATTTTAATTAGTTTTCTTTTTTTTTTTTTTTTAGTTTAGTTTATTTGAAAATTTCTTTGATATATTTGTATAGAAATAGATTTAGTACGTCGCACGAACATGGCACGCGTTCAATGAAATTCAATTGAATTTTATTCGTTAGTAGAATGCGTTTACTTGCGGCACAAAGAAAATCAATAAAATTCGCACAGATGTATCTTGTATCTAACGCTTTGCTTGTTTGTTCATTAGTTCTTTAGCTCATTTGGTTGTTGGATTTTTTACTACGTCACACACGCGTCTCGCAATGAAAATTATTGCTGCTTTTTCTCTTATTTGTGTTGAGCTCTTTAGCTTTTGATAGCTTCATTCTCGTGCGTTAGTTTTGTGTGTATATTTTTAAATACACAAGTAGCTTAAACACAAAGAAGCACACGTGCGAAAGATACTACTTAAATACACACACACACACACACACTGACATACACACAGATACAAAGTCGTGCGGGTGCCACACTTAAACACTCAAACATACACTTTAACAGGTTGACAAACTTTTGTCGTAGTCAAAGATCCTTTCACTTTGCATTTAATTGAATTGGCGGCGAGCGAGCGAGCGAGCGAACGAACGGCGAATGTTGTTTGTGCGAAAACTATAAGAAAAAGTTTTGCCAGCTTTCATCAATATAATCAGAGGAGAGTAAATATCTCAAAGTTTCATTGAAAATAGTTCACCTTTTTTTCTTTCTTAATTTCTTTAAGTTTCTTTAGTTTGATTCTATTTAAGCAATTTGCTTTTATATTTTCTATATAAATTTCACTTTTCCCAATAAGAATTGATTTTCATTCAAATAAGAATTTCTTTTGGGCAACTTTACATTAGATTTATTTTGTTGTTGCTGATTCTTGTATCATTTGCTTTTCTGTTTCTATTTTTCAGATTTCTTTTTGGTTGAGACGCGACACGTTTGCTTGTTCGAACACAACTGAAGCACGAGATGCGCACTCTTTCGGTTTTTATGAATGAAATTCAACATTTTACTTAGGAGCGAACAATTCGTTCGATTGTTTATTCGTTTGTGTTATATGTATCGGCATCCCAACTAAACATACACACACACATAGATCTTCCATACACAAGTCTATTCATTCAAAGAGATACGAGCATTTCCCCATTTGAGTATCTTATATGTAAACTGCACGATTTTTCGAACATTCGAACATTACAAACTACGATATTTCCCCACATTTCAATACACATACTCGTATATGCACACCATTTGAATGCACAGATATTGAGATGTGACAACGCACGTCACAGTTGAATGCTTTTAGTGAATGTTGATACTTGCCAATCGGAGACTGAGTTGCCTCCCCAGTTCGCAGCCATTTTCGTGTTTCTTGGGCTGGCGCACGCGCACTTTAACCAATCAACAGTTTGTTTGGTTCCCTCAAGTGTCCCCTCTGCTCAAACAGACCCATTCAGTCACCACCTGCTAACTCATGCCTGCCTCACTCGTCTCAGCCACACTCGACACACTTGCTTTCGGATCGGTATCTGTGATCTGTATCTGTAAGTGGAATAACAACAATTTTTGTGTTGCCTCTCAGTTTGTTTGTTTATTTGTTCTGTGGTGAGTTTCTTATAAGATACTCTCACTCACTCTCAGTCTCAGTCTCAGTCTCTTTGTGTGTGTGTTGAATTTTCTTGAAATGAGGTAAAAATAAAACAACAGGTACCACTTCTCTTCCCTTTTGTTGGTTGAATTTTCCATCCAAATCCATAGCATTTTCCTATGTATGTGTAGTATTTTCCCTAATATATGTTCTTGTTGTTTATCTTTTCTGTTATTTTTGTATTTTTTTTTTTTTTTGGCAAAAGCTTTATGTTTGCCAATCTACGTCATTTTACTAATTATTTGTTCGATCGTTTTATGTGAATGTAAGCAATTGGTAAATTTTAGCAAATGATTCACACTTCAATCCATTTTTGGTAACGTCATCATCAAAATTTATAAAATCATTAGGTGAAGGTAATATTTATTGAGGTATCATTACAATAGTGAAATTCATATGGATGTGTTGTGTGGAAGTAAGATAAGATAGATAGGTTATGGTGAAAGTAGAGGCTTGCAAACTAAATGCAAAGTTTTAAGTTTTAACTTATGCAAATTTAATCGCTTACAACTTGGATGTTAATGTGACTCTAAAGCTAAGAGTTGCTAGGATCTACTATTGACAGGGTTCTCATTCTTAATTGTTTTTAAAATCTTAAAAGTCTTGGAATTTTTGAGCCAAGAACTTGATAATTGCTAAAGGATTTTCTTATTGGAACATTATAGTATGATTTGATGAGATATTAAGGCATACATAATTAGAATAAGAGTCTATGAGTTTAACAAGTCAATAGACATCAGAACAGAGGAGGTGTCTCGATTCAAAGTGGGTGTCAGATTGCACAAAATTTTGGGTACATAATTGGCATAAACTATGGATTTAAGAGAATTTTCTTTTAAAAATATCACCTCATTTACATTACAGCAAATTTTTTCATAATTTTTTATTAAAAATGTCAGATTTTATCAATTTAATTTCAAAACATCTCAACTAAACTCCTTCTGTTTAACTGTTATATAGAATTGTGTTTATTATTTTTAATTTATTTATTTATCATTAAAAATATTACCCTTTCTACTAATGAAGTATTCCAATGAAATTGTTCAATTAAAACAGGATTAAATACTTGACCAACAAGAAAATCTTATCATTGAAAAGCATTTTCAACAACAAAACTAATTGAAAAACCTACGTAACACGCTAAATGACTAACTAGTTGATTCCATGAATTACATTCTTATAAAGAAAAATCCTACAATTCAACTAAGAGAATTAAATGAAAAAGTGATGCAGGTTACACCCAAAATGAAAATCATAACAAAACTCTTAATAAACTTGAGTTGTTCCCACATATTTTTCTTTTTGTTTTGCCATAGGATTTGATCAACAAGTTGCATAAGTCCAATATATTTGGATGATGAGCAAATGAACTTGTCCAGGAAAAGATCAAAATAGTTAAAGAAATGAAATCCACCCACCTTTTCTAATGAAAATATAAAAATACAAAATTAAGGCAAGCAAATTTTCTAAACAAAAACAATTTGTGGGTGGACATAACGTGACTTTTACCGGCAAATACAATTCATACTATTGTATATACATACATACCACACATTGGCATTACGTCGAAAGAAGGAGGCGTGTTAAGACGTCACTCATAGACGAATGATGCCGCGTTGTTCTTATACTCGTACTACATACTTTCAATCTAGTACCACCACAATGAATCCTCAACCTTCCTACCACCTACCGTGGTATCAAAAACAAAATCATGCATCATGAGTTCACACTAAGAGAACTAAATTTAAAATAAAATCATTAAATAATTTGTTTACATCAATATTTTCTCTTTTGTATATGTTTTTAGTGCAAATTTATGATATACAATACATATTGTGTTTTGTGGCATTTTTTGGTTTCGAAAACGCGGAGAAAACGCGCGCGTTTTTTGCTTTTACGCATGCATTCATACATTTTGAGGGAAGAAAAAAGAGAGCAATTTGTCTGGCTGCAAATTATTGAATAAATTACAATAGTTATTTTTGATAATGAGTATTTAAATTTTTATTTACCATATTTATTATTGAGTGTTTGTGTGTGTGTGTGTGTGTGTGTGTGTGTGAGATGAGTATCTGTGAGATAGCCACAGGTGTCTGAACGTGTGCCTGCCTTCCTTTGTGTACCTTAAAACTTCAACATACATATATTTGTGTATATATTTAGATAATCATGAACAACAAAGCAAAGTAGTAAACAAGTTCATATAATCCCAATGACCCCCTTCCATCCACCCTTACTTTATTTGCCTTTAAGTGCCAAGCGATAAAGTAATGTACAAAATCATTTGAAGGTTAAAAATAGTCAGTATTGTAATTGCTGTTGTTATTATTATTATGTATTTTGTAGTAGATACTTTCTTCTCTGTGCTATGTGCTCATAGTTCTATTTTTGCATATGCCGCGTGCGCGAAACTAAACACACACACACACACACACACGCTTACTTGGTAGATACAAAACAAAGCCAAGCAAAACAAAATTGTATCTAAAAGATAAACAACAATAATTATTCTCTATGCGTATGTAAGTTGTGAACTTTATTTGAATTTCTTTCCTTTCTTTGTAGCCATCACTCATTTATTTTGTATTTTGTATGCATTTTATTGTAGTACAAATGGCTCAGACATGGCACATAGAACCAAAGCAATTGAAATAGTATCTGTAAGATACAAAAACATCAACATTTTTGCATCTACGAGTAAATACAATGTTTGTTTTTATATTTCACAAAAAAAAAAAAAATAATTTTTAATTTTAATGTTGTACGAGCATTTTTCCTGAATATTGCCGGCCGGCATGCTTCATAAAATTTTACTGACCCATGCATGTGCATGAATATCTGCTAACCCAACACCGCCCTCTCCTCTTCCCCTGACCATTTTAGTAGTTTATAAGAAACATTGAATTTTTGGCATATTTTTTTACTTTGAGGTTGAATTTTTGTGTTTATAATTGCGCGAATTTTTGTGGCTTATACATTGATGTTTATAAACAAATGTAACCTTGTCCTTTAACATATGTAACATACCATGAAATGAGTTTTAGATATATATATATACATATATAATGAAATGAGTTTTAGATACTTTTATTAAGCAACAATTTGCTTTAAAGTCTTTAGTACTAGGATCAGAAGTTCTAATTCAGCTTTCTGATTCTCAATATTATATAATATTATTCTAATATTAGAGTTAATTTTAATTTCTATTTTCTCCCATAAATTTTATAACATTTTACTGTCAATATTTTTAGTAATGAACTAAAATAGAAGAAGGGTCAAGGCTGTGACTTTAGTGTGCTTATAAATGGATCAGCATATCTAAAGATGAAACATTATGCTCGCTGGTGGCCCATTCTTATCCCATTGACAGATATGGAACCTCTATTTTTCTCTGTTCGCGAAAGCCTTTTGCTGATAGCTCAAGATATTTGCCCTAGAAAGCTCTGCCATAATTTCATAGTTAACATCAATTGGTAAACTTCAAAATTAGTCTAATAGCGGAGGAATGTATTATTCTGTCTATAAAGAGTTCCATCCTAGACTTATAACAAATGGACGACGGGACGCACCTTTTTCCGTTGTTTGATTGCTGATGACTGATTCATTTTTATGGGCAGGAATTATGTAATAATTTGTTTAATTTACAGAACATTTTAATTAAATGATTAAGCCAAGTCAAACATACACACACACACACACACACACACACACAGATACATTTGTTATCTTGATTTCTCGAGGTAATAGAATTGAAACAACTTAGAATTAAGTAACTGTTTGAATATTACGAGTTTAAACCATTTGAGTAAGTGAGTGTAGGTTGCCCAAGGCGCACTACTGATTTAAAAAAAAAAATGTATAGAAGAAGAAATATTTTCAAATACAATGAAATGAAAATATATGAAAAAGATGCGTGGGGATAATTTAACTCAAAAGTTAAACAAAAAACGCGTGTGCTGATGATGATAATAACGATTCAGATACTGATGACGATGACGATGGCGATGACGATGATGACGCCAACCAAGGCGATTCATAGTTAGAGTTTAGTTGATTTGACACATGGCACGCGCCTTGTCTGAGAGAAAAACAAAAGCAAACACAATAAATAAATAAATAAATAGAGATATAAAAGTATCTTTTTGTATTTTTCATAATAGAAAGAGATATTCATACGAAAATACTATTGTGAGAGAAAGGGACATAGATAAATAGACAAGCAGCCAATACAAAAAGCGATAGTAGACAAACAAACATTCAGATATTCAGAAACTTACTTAGAGACAAATGTCGCTGTTTGCTTATTTGGTTGCAGCGAGTTGCCTTAAATGGCGAAAATTGTGATTAGGGCTAAGACAGACTCTGGCTAAGTGACTGACTGAGTGTGGCTCATTCTGGAAATCAAACTCATGTAGGTTGAAGCAATAATTAAAAATAAAAATACATAATACATTTGTCTTTACTATACGGTATTGCATGCTTTGTATTTGTATCTGTTGTGTATCTTTGCATCTGTTTGTGTATCTTTGTACATGTACAATTTCAAAAGTCACAAAGTATCTCAAGTGAGTGAGTGAATTGTGTACGCAGTAGTCGTGACACAAGTGAAAAACAACTTGTTTGTTTTTGCTCTTGTTGTTGTTGTTGCTTATAGCTTTTTAAGTTTATCTCGCTTTAACCAATTGTATGTGTCAATGGTGTGTGTTTTATCTATTTACCTTCACTTTATAATATTCAACACAATTGATGAACAATAGATACAAATTTAAAGAGTATAAGACTGTGAAAGGTTTGTCTTTTTTATTTTAACAGAGAGAAAAAAAGAGAGAAAGAGAGCGAGTAATACATGTGTATTTTTTAATTTCAAATCTACTTATGTATTTTATTCTTATTATTATTGTATCTTACGATTATTATTGGTTGTTAAAATGTATATACATAGTTGCGCCCATTGTTACTATTGTTTTTATTATAGCTGTGTAGGCTGTCATTTCCAAACAATTTGAATGCATTTCAAAGCCAAAGCTTGGACCAATCCCGTGCCTTTGATATAGTCTTCAGTTCAGTTCAGTTCAGTTCTGTTTTGTAACTATTGCTCTTTTTGTTTTGACTAAGTGACTTAATGAATGAAAGATTGTCATTTTGACTGACTAACAAATGAAACTTTATTATTATATTTATTTATTTAAATTATTTTTTATACTTTTTTTTTTTTTGTTTTTCTTTATAACATAATTTACTACCGGAAAAGACAAATTATGTAAATTGATGCGGTTTTAGTTTTTATTGTACTATTGTATTGTTTTGCTTCATCATGGTTAAGTGGGTAGTTTAATTTACGATGATATGATTTTTAATGGTTCCCCAATAATCATGTCTAAATATGAATTTTTTATAATTATTTTCAATAGGTTTAATTTATATAAATGATTGAGAAATCCTTTAATACAATGGAGGTGGTTATAACATATGTCAAAGCATTGACAATTGACAATTGAAAAAAGAATCTTTCGTTTTTATTCAGTACTACACTTCTACCAAGAGAATGGTTGGATAATCTAGTCTAAATGATTGGTGGACCTTTGATGACAAGCTTAAAGTGGAAATGCCAACAAAATGAACTGAACACACAGTGGATTCTATACTTAAACCACCTTATAATCAATCTTGAGTGAAACAAAAGAATAGCAAGTATCCAATCAATAATTCTTCATTTGAATTTCTACTTCAAAATCTATATATGCTGAGTGAATGTCTTCAAGTCAATGATAGAATGACATAACATCCACATGAACATGATCAGAAAGTAAGTAAATCCACACCCTATACATCTTATAGTTTAATCTGATTATTCCTATATTGTACAATGCTTAGGGTCCATAACAAGGTAGATATACTGTTAAATTCATTTAATATTAAAGACCTTATTCCTTAATAGGCGAATTCAATAGTTTCTTTTATGGAACTTTGACACAGATAATGATTTCAATTGGGAAAGTTAAACAAAATGAATGAAAACAAATTTTAATTGTTTTTCATAAATATATCAAGTTTTTGAGAAGTGAAAGTAGGTCAAATGACAAATAAAAAAGTAAATAAACAAGGGAACAACATGTAACATGTTTCATTTCAATGATCACAAACATAACAAGTTTAAAAAATCTCAAGTAAAAAGGATCCTTTTATGAGATTCAATTGTTTCAATATCAATATTCTTGAAGTTTCTGTTTACTGATAATTGAAATAGCTTAATGAAGACACAAAATAATTGGTCATTGCGTGCTGCTAATAAAAGAAGACGAAATTGATTGATTGATTGAGATTGAAAGACTGACTACTGATTGGTGACGTTAAACTGTCACTGGACAACAAATTAAAGATACAATATATAAACAAGTAGTTTGGCCATATGACACTGATATATGGGGGACCTTTCCTCCTTAAAATATCAAAAAGATACAGGCAACATAAATATAATAATGCCCTACGAAGAATAGCAGGTGACATTGTGATGGCAACGATGAGCGAGGAAATTAATTTCCCAAACAACCGGTACAATTAATGGTTGCTGAAGCAACCCAATCCCTTGGCAAGGTCTCTAACTCATTTCATAATTCGCTTTCGATTGAAAAGACTTAATCCCAATGATCTCCTTAGTAGAAGATTTTAAAATTCTTTAGATGTCATGTTTATTTATTATACAATAATTTATGGTACAAATATTTAAAATAAAATAAAATGAAAAATATTGATAAATATGCATTTACTTTGGGCAGAGGTCAATTAAAAAGTCCATTTAGTTGCATCAACTTATCTCATATCAATAGTCAATAATATTTTGTTATGAAGCCTTCAATGCCTCCTGTCGCATATTGAAAACTCAATGTGCAATTGATAATCCATAAGTGATGAACAAAATTTTATTTGAAAATTTTTTTTTTGTTTAGAAAAATGTAAATTCTATTTTGTATATGAAAACTGTACATTTAAAAATAGAAACTTTATTTACATAATCCACAAAAACTCATTACAAATATGTGTACGACGAGTATGTACGACGAGCACATAATTATCTCAAATATAAAAATAAACCATGTCAATAATTAAAATATCGCCATCATCAATCAACTAAATTTAGTTAAGCAGCAAAAGAAAAACGAAATATGTTAACAAACTGAAAAATAAAAATCTTATAGATAATTTCTAAAATTAATTCGCGTGCCTCATTCATGCTAAATACTAACAATAATAATAAGAAAATATTTACACAAATGTGCAAATATAGAAAATAGAATCCATTTAAAAATAACTTAAACCAAACAAATTGAATTCGCATCTTTCAAATCAAAACACAACTTGGCCGACAAAGATTGCCACCAACAAATGATGCACAAAGACCTGAGACCCACAGGTGAAGAGGAATGAATGGTAGTGTTGAAGAGCACACTTATAGATAAAAATAGAAATATTTCTAATTTCAAAATCTAATCAGCTGTTCCTGAACAACGTCATCACTACTCTTATTTAATGATGGGCAGGCAGGCAGACAGGCACGGCATATCATGCCTAAATTAAAAATACTTCGTCATCAAAACTGGGCAAGTGATCCGCACTCAATATACAATATATTGTAGTTGTACGAGTAAGTACTATAAATACTCGTACATTGTGTCTATGGGTCATCAGAAACGGCAACAGACTATACTTGGTCATGGCTACGCAAGACGCGTAACATAAACAAATTCTTAGGAATGATTTTTAAATTATTTTAATTGTTTTTCCAGGTTGCAAACGTCAAAGGCTACTAAACTACCTGGACCGACCCAATCCCAATCGTGGGGTGAGGTGTGTCTGAATAAACAATTTATCAGATCGAAAACAAAGAATTCTTCTTTGTGAACGTAGACGCAATGTCGGCCCGGCATCCATCCTCCATCCATACATCCAATGACGTTGAACTCTGCTGCTTCAAAATCAAAATAATTACAAACAAATTCTTCTTTTACTACATTATTTGGTAAGATACAAATTTAAACATACACATACACATACACATATATATCTATGTATCGTTTCATTTGATTCATCTTATTTAAAGAAGATTGAAAACATTATGTTATTTTTAGTTTTTTGGCAAATTGTATTCAACATTCATTTGGTCATACTCTCGGTCAAGGTAATTATTTCATTTCTTCTCTTCTATTTTTCTTCTAATTATTCTCGTTACGTTTCAATGACGTTCAAACAGTGAGAAATATTTCTATTTAATATGGTATTCGATAGTATAAACAAGGGCAGCAGATATATTGTTATAAACATACGAGTACATTGTTTGCCATAATCACCACACATCATGATGATAATGGATGCGTTATTTTTATAAAAATAGTATTCATGATTCGTTCTGCTTTTGTTGTTTTTTTTTTTTTTTTTTTAATTGTAATTAAGGGAAAAAATAGAAAAATATTATTGTAATTGTTAATTTTTTCTTATGAAGGGAGAATGATTATTACAATATTATTTTTAAACATAAATGTAATAATTTATTCAATTTATTGAACATCTTGAATGATATAAGAATACTGCTTACATCATTCGATTATATAGAATAAATAGTGAAAACTTTTCTGTTAAGGATTGATAAATACAAGTATATATTGTATATTGTAGATAAAAACGCCAATGAATAGAATTCAGGAAACCTTAATATAGTTTAGCTATACATTTTAATTAAAGAATTCCTTGTCATTTCAAGGTTTTCTGTTTGACAATAGCAAAATATAAAAAAAAAAAAAAAATACCATGTTGTGTTCTAGTATTCAGTGACCACATAAATAAATAATTCAGTCGTGTAATCAATTAGTGTTATTTTTTTTTTCTAGATTCTTCAAATTTATCAGGTTAATATGAAATTTATTTAGACTGCCTGACTTATTATTAAGTCCTGAAGTGTATCTTGCTAAAAGAAGCCATTTTCTACTCAAATGGTCTTATTTCTCAAGACTATTATGACATTGTATTTATGTCTTGAAATAACCAAAGTACTTTGATTACATTAACAAAGATCTTGATTAAAAAGTTCATGATTCAGGAATCTCTACATGTTATTCATTCATTGTTTTCCCATACTACAATATTTTGTATTCCATGGCAAATCATCTTCAAAATATACCAACAAACAAATTGTCTACTTTCTGAGTAATAACTCTCCTTCACATCATGTTATGTTAAACACACAACAACCAATAAACCAAAAAACAAAACTTACTCACTTACTTATAAATGCATCTTTATGTTTCGTTAAATGTATCTAAGCATTGCATACATTTCAACTTTACATACAATTCAACAGAAAACATTATTTTCAAATGACAAAGTCATTTACAATTTGAGTTTCACTTTTTTCTCAACACTTCTTCATTCATTTATTCATTCATGCATTCGTTCATTGTTAAATGGTTAAATGTATCTACAAACATACCTTTGACTTTATGTTTATGTTGTTTTACCTTAAGTTGTAAAGAGTTTCATTCTTCTTTAAATACTTTTATGTAATTGAAAATGACACTTTTTTTTCTGCAATTTGCTTTACAAAAGGTCAAAAGAATATAAAAAGTTAAATAAATATAAAAAAAAAAAATGTTTATGTTGAACAACCTAAAAAAAAAAATGGGAAAAAACAAATTGAAAATGGTGTCTAAAAGTATCTTTTAGTATTTTTTTACTAAGACATTTTTATTTTAATTTTATTTTATTTTGTTTTTTTGTATTTTGTATTGGTTTCTTTAAGTTTTGTAGACAAAGTTTTTGTTGCTGTTGTTATTATTGCAGTTGTATTGCTCTTTTGGTCTTTTAGGCCTGTATTTTGTATCTTTAGTTGTTTTGTTGTTTATTGTTGTTGTATCTTTTGCTTATAATGCAGACACATTTGTAGGCGTATTTTGATTATGATAAACTGGCGAATTATGTTGTCACTTTAAATTCTTTTCTTCTTCGCCCCTTTCTACTTCTGCTTTAGTTGTTTCCTTACTGTTGCAGCAACAAGCAAAAATGCATTTGATCTAAGTTTCTTTAAATGAACATTGTGATCATCATCATCATCATCATCACCATCACCATCACCATCAGCGTCATCATCTACATCAGAGCATATAACATGTATCTGTGTATCTGCAAGTCAAGCTAACAATGTGTCTATCTAAGTATGTTCGTTCGCATTGCACTCGTTCTTAGCACATGAATATTTAATGTAATTCACTTCAAAGTATTTTTCAGGGATTTATGTCGCTTGGAATGAATGTATAAATGAGAGAATTTGTTAAAAAAAAAAAGAAAAGAAAAGAAATAAATATGTAGAGAGACATGGACGAAATGCCAAGCTAAAGTTGCGTTTATTAATATTAATAAAATGGAATATTTCCTATCTATAAGATTGACTACACAATTTGTCACAATCAACTCATAATCTACCTTAAAATTACGACTAATTACCAAAAGAAAAAGGATAAGATGCACAAAAAAAGAATATGATCATGCAAAAACTGAATGAGAATTGGAATTGGAAAGTTTCTCAAGTTCGTGAATAGATTCCTTTTATGTTGCATGAAATTGTTATTCAAAACATTTCAGAAATATCCAGTTACCAATGATTACAGCAATTGAAGTTTAAAAGATTAACAGAATTATCTTGCTGCTCTAAGGAGGAAACAAATATTTCTGAAGGTTTTCAAAAGACTTTGAAAGAACATTAAAGAATTCCCAGAAATTTTATTAAAAATAAATTCTAAAAATCATAGAAGTTCATTAATAGAATTGTTCTGATGGGTTGGCCTAGAAATCACAGAAGTTTGTTACCTGAGCCTTCAAGGCTCTCTCTCTCTTCATAATAAAACAAAACAAAAAAGATCCTAAGAATAAAAGTTGATACAAATTTATAATGTAGGAAAATTTCGAGTTTTTTTCTCTTTTCAAACAAAATTGCTTCGTAAATATTTCCGGTATTTTCTAATAATAATAATTTCTTATTTCAAAAAAAAAAAAAAAGAGAGAAACTTTGTTATATTTGTATTATAAACAAAATAATTATGGATAAACAAAATCATCAGCGTACGTCAAATTCACCCGAATTTTGGTACGATGACGTTTTGATATCAATGAAAGTAAACAAAAATATATGTACAATAGTACAAATAAACTGAACTTTGTTTGGGTAATTAGACAAGTAAAAACGTCATGAAAATTACTAAAAATTCTTAAGAAATATTAATTTATTATTGCAGAAATAAAATATAATAACAATTTAAAATTGAAAAAAGAAAGAAAACCAAGAATTAACTAAATTTCTAGACAAAATCAAAAATCACATACATCAACATTTGTTTTTGTATTTTATTTGATTTTGTGATATAAATAAATTTGAAGAAAGAAAAAAAAAAAATGTTGTAAATTGAAGAACCCAGAAAATTATAGTACTAAATCAATAAAAATTCCAAAATAACTGACACACTTTTTGAAATGATTAAAGAAGAAGATGAAGACGAACTGAATCAGACGTGATAAAACATCACGACAACATGACATATTGCCATAAAGCTCAGCGGCAATTCTTGGAGATACAAGAAACATAGAGAGACAAACGGACGTGCAGAAGGAAGATAGAAAAAAACGGGCCTAAAATGCATCAATTTCTTAATTTTAATAGCTGCTTAGCTAGGCACACTAGCCACATAGATACATAGATAGATATATCTATTTATCTATCTATCTATCTACAATATCTCCTAGTATGTTGTCGTTTGCCACCATCGCCGCCGCTGATGATGTCTCTAAATGAAGAGATGATGTGAACGCGTGTCGCATGTTGTTCATACAATATCCATCTAACTATCTGACTGTCTATCTGTCTGTCTGTCTCTTATTTTTATATATATTAGAACTGTTGATGTTGCTGCTGCACGCACATTAAGTGGCTGCAACATGGGCCAGATAGATACTCAAATTAATGGCAACACTCTGGGACATCAAAACTAATTTGTTTTGGATGGCAACAAGAAAAAGGCAAAGGCACCAACAACAACAACAACAACATCATCAAATCACAAATAAACAAAAATAACGACAACAAAAAATACATATAAAGAAAAATCTTATCGATCGCTTGTGTGATTCAAACATACATACATACACATACGAGTATATTGTATAGATACATTTACTTGTTTTTCTTTATTCATTCGCGTTGACACTCAAAAACATTTGAAAAAAAAAAACAAAAACAAAAAAAAGAAAAATTAAGTGCGTTAAAAACAAAACTTGGCTAAGAGTAGAAAAGATGTAAAAACAAAAACTATTGAAAAGAAAAAAGTAATCAGAAGAAGAATAAGAAACGAAAGACAACATCACAACAAAATTAATGATGAAACTGAATTTCTTTTCAGTTTGTTCAGCTTTTAATCAACCAAACGGAAGTATGTCATGGATACAAGTATTTGGCATACGCGGCCCATTCAAATATTCTTGAGAAAAAGATACATTTAGAATAGAAAGTACTTGCACTCTGAACGACAAATTCTTTATCAAACAAAAAAGAAAACCTTTGAATTTTGTCAATTTTGAAAATCTCTTTTATCAGAAATTGACAACCCTCCAGATAGAGAACAAAATGGAAAATCATTTACTATTTCTTTATGAATATTGTAACTTGGTATTTTTAGCAAAACTTTTTATGATAAAGTAAAAAGAATATTTGACGCATTTTGTGATGTCATGCTTATCAAAACTTATCAGTGATAACAACAAATGAAGACGTGAGCAACTTTATTACATTACAACAATTTACGTGACGTTTATTGATAATTTTATTATTATTGTATTGTAGTTCAATAAACTGATTTGCGTAATATTTTTCCAAAATTACTGTTGCTTGGCATTATTTATGTTAAAATTTCTATTTATATCATTATCACTCATTCATTTCATCATATTTGTATATATTGTACATTAAATAAAATGATGTAAGAATTATATAGACTAAGCTAAGCATATATTTGTTTAATTTTATCTAAATAGAGTATGCAATCTTTTTATGCATTTACCAATTATGTTGAAATCACCAAAAAAAAAAAAAAAAACAAAAAATCCTTCAAATTGTTTTATTACAATAATTTTGAAAAAAAAAACACACAAAAATAATAGGAAACAAAATTTTTTTGTTTTTGTTGTCATCATTCTCTATTAATAAAATCATAGAGAAAAACAAAAACAATAAGAATTCTCAACATAATAATAAACCATTCAGGCCGATTATGCTGGATTAACCATATGAGTCTGTGGTGCTATAAATTCTTTACCGAACTAGTGGTGATTTAGATGTTCCGCAGTAAACATATATAAATGAGACTTTAAGAAATTTGTGTGACTTCTGATTTAAAAATAAGAAAAATTGTCAAGACTTTTAAATCTATATAAACCTTGATACTTTAGAACTTTACTTTAGTGAATCATCCATTCATCCATAAAGTTTATTTTCTCTAAAGGGGAAATATGAATATTTTTTGCATATATTATATTTTATTAGAAGTTTTTAGAATCGAACAAATTTTTGTATTTTAGTTCTTTTATTAAAACAAATTATTTAATTTTCGAACAAAGTTTTTCTTCTTTCGAACAAAGTTCTTTTTCATTTCGCACATGGGGTCTTTTTTTTTAAAGGAACCAAAACCAATGGTTTCTTTCGTGTAATCAGAATGGTATTTTTTCTGTTCTTTATTTAAGTTTATTATATCTTTTAAGATTCTTTGAAAACCTTGTGAATAATAGATTATTAAAAGGAGGAGGAGCGCTTGCTAAGAAAGCAATGTGCTGCAACGTCCATCTTGTTAGTTTGTCAAGTAAAGTAGTAATATTTTGTAATAAGGAGTTAGCAGGGTAGGAGCTAGGTGTACTTACTGTGAAAGTAACGCTATATAACATTCATTTTACAAGTTTTCAAGTAAAGTAAAGTCGCAACTTATACTATCGGAAATAAATTTGAATAACGTAGTTAATTCGTAAGCAGGAAAATGTAAAAGTCTCGTCCGAACGATTTGATACTCATTTTGTAGGTCTACTTAAAGTTTGGCATCTAATCTTGTCAACTTTCCTTTCGCAAGTGAAGTCACAACATGAATTCAATGTTCTCAAGTGACAAATACGCCACAAGGTACCAAAACTTTATCTGATGGGGAGTTCGGTTAGTTTACATCAAATATTCATTCCCCCAATTTCTTCTGTTTAGTCGCTTTTCTTCCCAAGCTACCAAATTTTTTTTTTTTTTTTTTTTTTGCCAAATTGAATGCTGATTTATTCTTCTAAAGAAATTTGTGTTTTATTTAAATCAAGATTTTCTCATAAAAATCACCACAATTGAATTGGAGTTTTCTTTGATGAAGATGTCTTATTTCAAACGAATATTTAACTTATTAAATTATTATTTCGATGTCGATTATTTTTTTTTTTTTATATGAATAAAAGTTTTATTTGCCAAAAAATTAACATAGAAAATAAGAATTTAAATACAAAATAAATTTTAAAAAATTTTGAAATTCAAATTCCATTCGATTGTTATAAAATCAACGACTTAAATCACCTGATGTTTTTAAAAACAGGTCAAGATAAAATCCAATAAACATGAATATGATCACAGATCTTTACGAATTCGACTAAATCCTTATATGGCGGCATAAAGTTCGTGAAGCACACAAACAATTCACAATGATTATTGTTATTAAGACTATGACCAAATTTGGATAATTTTGAATCGCACTTAATTGTCATTGAGTTTTGGTTTTTTGGGACAAGAGAAAGAGATCTTCTTCTGCTATGAATATTAGTTGTTCGCATAACTTGGCTTACCACTTTTTCATCCAAAAATGGTAACAGACAAAAACTGTAAATTTGGTTTTTGTGAACTTAAATTTGTCAATAACCAGAAAATAATAACAGAGAAAATATATTAAAAAACAAAACAAAACAAGTTAATAATTTTAATTTCATTTCATCATGAACTTTTAATACAAAAAAAACACAAATATATATACATGTATATACTCAGATTACCTCAGGGTGTGTGTTTTCATCAATGTGAATGAGTTTACTATTTTTAAACGAACACTTCATTAGCGAAATACACATACATAGGTAGAATTGACCAGAACTCAAGTGAATGGAGCAAAATAATAATAAACGTTGTTTCGTATTTATGTGGGTGGGTGGTAAGCTTCATTGGCTTATAAGGAAAGCGTGCGAATAGTTTACTAAACTAGAAGCTTATAACCATAAAAGGGCAGAAGCTATAGACACATGAAGGTGCTGCTAGGTGATGATGTACTAATCTCTATAGTAATATCTTTATACCACCTGGAATCCGTAGGTTAGTTACAATATATTGTACAAACTTTGTAGCCAAAAATAGGCGCGAAATTGCAATAATGAAAATTTATTACCGGAACCGGCTTTCGTGTTGAGCACTGCCATGCTTTTTACATACGTCATTGTCATGTCTCGTAAATTAGTACTTACGCAAGAGGGAGTAACACGCATATACACACACGCACGCACACAGATACTCCCTTGTTTGCAGTCGCTACTAACAGCAACCGCAACAAGGAATCCACCTGTTGTGACCATAGTGTTACTGCTATCTTGAGCTTCAGTCAAGGCCAACATCAATTGTCGTGCTTTCGTCATTGAAATTTTTCGCAAACACGAACGAACAGCTTATTATATTCACGTGAATGTATGCGTTTGAGCGCCCTGCAAAGTATGCATCATATAGATACGCACATATATATATATAACAAACGTATTTTCATTCATAAAAGCCACACTGAATGAAAATTTACGCAAGCAACGAAAGCTTTACTTTGTTTAGTTGTTCAAAGCCTCCCGGCATTCGTGCCGGCGTCATAAATGCCACCACCCAAGCTTATCATACCAACCACGTGCCAACCAAATGTCTGTTGGGGTATAACATCATGTACTCGTGTATTTTGCAGACTATGCATGACGATGGACTCTCGTCACTTTTGTAGCTCGATCGATTTTTCCCGAAATTTTTCTTTGCTCTTCTTGTCCATCTACTTAACTAACTATATTTGCACTGAGAGTGAAACTAAATGGGAGTGTAAGTTCTGAGAGATTACTATCTTTCTTCTATTAAAAACTTTACTCTCTATAATATGGAATATAGTGTATTTTATTGTCAATGTGTGCTCTTGACTTTGGACTTTGATTTATACTATATGAGAAAGTTTTGTTATGATGTTATAGTAAAACTTACCTTATGACACTACACAAAGCGCTAACAAGTTCAAGGTTATGCCTTATGATTCTTGGTATTTTCATACTTGAATTATAGTACTTAATTGAATGTGAACTCACCTAAAACGAAATGAAATAAAAACAGTATAATTAAAATTAGTTTACATTGAGCCATAGAACTAATTTACCACAATGTATTTTTAAATATAATGAAGCTTAATTAATGTAAAAATAAGCCAACTGTAATCCACAAGTGTTTGGTTTTAAAATTTCTAACACACTATTACTTTATAGAATTGTAAAGGATTAAGGAAAAGGATTTGTGACCACTAATACCTTTTGAAATACTTTTGAATATTATATTTCCAAGTATTAGATTTAAATGAAGTCTAGTCTAGTAATATCAAGCGATTGTTCCTATAGTTTAAATACCCATAAACCATATATGTGGTAGTTTACATACCTCTGAATGCAAGTAAGCTTTGAATTGGCTTCGGAAAGCACTGATCATCCCAGTGATTTAAGTATGGTATGGGAAGCATTAAGCTGCTTAACTAAGGTGAAAGGAATCTTTTGCAAACATCTATTTATCTGTTCGATATTTCTGGAACTGTGTACTAAACTAATTTGCATTAAATACAATATGTGGTGGAATTTGACTTAGCTTTTTATGTTTTATATTTGTACTATGTGGCATAAAGATATAGTCAGTCAGTCAGTCAAGTTTCAAAGTGAAACCGCCTTGTTTGGCAACCAACCAGAACAACCAACCAACCAACTTACCTATGTCAAATGGCTTGTGCAAACCTTACAAAATCAAGCAAACAAACAATTTCAAGTCAAATCAAAATCAAGAAAACCAAAGCAAATGAAACCAAAGGAAGAATGAATGAATGGATGGAATACCATAAAAATATAAAGAGGCGTTAAAAATTAAAAGTCGTTGAAAGAAAAATGAATAAAAAAAACATGAAATGATTTAAAAATGTTGCATAAAGTTATTGCAACAAAACAAACACAAACACAAGCACAAACACAAAATAAAACGGCATACAAAACAAGATTAAAAAATTAAAAGTTTGCCAAGTAATAAACTGATAAAGCTAAGACTTAAAACATAAATATGGAAAGGCAGCAGCAAAAAATGAAAAAGAATTGATATAAAAAAAAAAATCATTTGCCCAGAAAACTGATTGTCGTCCTGCATGATTCGCTCCCTTCATTACAAACAATACTTAGCCTTCCCGATCCCCCTTCTATGTAATCCTCATACTCAGCCTGCCTCTGCCTGTTTGATATATCAAAAGGCAACTTATTAAAAAAACATGGCGCTGCCTTTTTATTAATAATTTTTTTAATTTTTTTCTTTTTTTTTTTTACTTTTCATTTATTTATTCATTTTCTTTTTATTTTTTAGATTTTAGTATGGAAGCCAACATTGACGCTACATTGAGGGTAAAAAATGTTGGCTGATATTGATGTTGCTGGTCTTGGTCTCTTTATGTTTTCTGTGTTTGTTTTTTTGTTTTTTGCAAAACAGTCAACGAAGATAAATGTAAATTATTATGTCGTAAATTTGTCGACTGCCATGTTAAATATATCTGCAAGTGGGTATTGAAATACTTTTTGACAGATACTCTTTCTTACACTCTTTTGGGCTTTTGTCTTTCCTTCTTAACTTACTTGACTTGACTTGACTTGGAGGGAAGCTTCCGACTGTATGCAACTGAATGGCAGACAGACACCTTAAAAGGTAAACTAAAATACTTGCCTAAAGTACTTAGATACGATTGGTCTTGGTTTCTACTTAATGCAATGGACAGAAAATTTATAAAAAAAATTAAATCAAAATTATACTTAAATTAATAGTCAACATTTAAGTCATGTGCATGACAATATTAATTTAGTAAATCGAACTTGGGCGAACCGGACGCATTCGGCACACGACCAAACTTCAGCAAAACGACCACGTTACTTCTTATTAAAGGCAAAAATATATAAACTAAGTAAATTGAGCTCTATAAAATGACACGCGAATGTCGCATGTCAACGCCAAAAAGATCAATTGCTGGCGACTGCAGAGGCGCCACAAAAATGTCTATTGATAAGCAAAATTTTTTCTGCTCTTTTACTTTTCATAAGTTGAGGCCCCTAAGATTACTTTACAACCATAGTATAGTATAATGCTTACCAAATCAGCATGAGCAACGCCAACGTTTCGCAAAAAGGGGCTTTTAATTTACGCCAGCCAAATACTTGGGCACATACAAGTTACCAAAATTAGAGAGGCGTACGCAAGAACGTGCCTAGATTGGCTTCAATGACGACAAACAAACAAAAAAAAAAAAAACAAGAAAAAAGTTAAACAAAAACCAAGACAAACTGTCAGACGCCTAAGTAATTCTCAGATTGTTTGAATGACAAATTTCAGAGTCTCAGTTGCAGTTTTTGCAAGTGAAGATCGTTTTATGTGCACGACACGCGCCTAAAGTGGGCGCACATAAAGTTGGATTAAGCAATGGTAGATTCTTAGTTGGGCTAAAATAGAATCAATGAAAAGGGAAACAATTGAATACAAATATTGATGTCCAATAGGTGGATGGGTTGCTATAGATGCTATATAGCCTTATGTAAAAAGAATCATCTTCAAGATGAAGGAGAATATCTGCTTGAAAGAACTAATGATGAATAGTCATAAAAATGGTACAATAACTAACTTTTTAGTAAAGAAAGAAGATAGAATTGTCTGGAGATTGTCATACAAAATCAACTGATTTATAATTTTCTTCAAAGATTTTGACAACTAAATAAATGATTGTCCTTATAAATAAGTTTGAATTTCCCCACAATTTGTAAAAGGAAATTAATTAACCCAATTATCATAAGGATTATCGATTTATTGTCCATTCCATCTTCCAGGTTCATAATCATCTACCAATAAACATAATTTCTTTACTCGTATTATGTAATAATTTCTTTTGAAGTGATTCCAAGAATTGGGAGAATGAAACTGCTCATTAAAATGCTTGTGAAAAAACACTTGACATTTGCATTTTAATCCAGGAAATTTGTTTCAATTGCCCTTGAACTTGAGAATTGACCGACTTTCGTTGTTGTTAATGATGATTGTTTTGTAGGTGGGTTTTCACATTATCGCACAAACCACTTGACAAACTTGAGCAGTGAAAAAGGTGGGTGGCTCACATAATGATGCCAGTTCTCTAAGACACGCGTCGCAATGCTAAAGTCAAAGGCAACATGAACAGATCCAGAGAAGGAAAGAGATAGAGGGTCAAACAGTTGGACCACTTAAACAGGCAACATCGTCGTCAACCCACTCTAAATACTACTTAGGCATATAACAAGCCCCTCACAATTTGCAAATATACAATATATATATATATATTCTATATATATAAGATTCTAAAAAGAAACACAAACAACCCCCGCACATTTGCAGTATCACTCAGTGGTGTTCACTTGTCGAACTAACGAAAGCACAACAACAAACAAAAACAATATTGTATGTTTCGGGTTTTTTTTTTTTTTTTTTGTTTTTGTTTTGTGGAGGAGTCCATTTAATGATGACGTTGACACTTGCTCTGATGAGATCGTTCAATTCAGTTGAGTTGTTTGTCGTGTGCCATGAAAAACGCCTCCTCCCAACAAAAGTTAACGTAAACGAAACAAAAATAAGCGTACTATCGTTGAGTTATCCTACACAAAAGAGAAACGCTTCCGAGTCGTCACTCGGTTGGGTTGGCACACTTCGTCACCCCACGCGCCTTTATCATTTCATCATCATCATCATCATCATCATCATTTAGTGGCGCAGTTAGTTTGCTTACTAGGGCAGTTGGTCGGTCGCGTTTGTCCGCCACCGCCACCGCCTCCAAAGATTTGGGGTCACTAAACTTAGACTGCGCTTGATCATGTGTGTTACTTAACTGAAAGTGGAGGTGGACATATCATACTAACAGATACAGTAGATTGATAGACAGACAGTTAGGCGACGGACGTGTACCATCAACAACAGAAAACACAAGTTTGTTTGTTTGCCAAAAATGCTCACGCGAATTATCATCATCATCTTCATCATCATCATCATCATCATCATTATTGTCATGAACGTCATATCGAAAGTTGTGGGTGCATTTTTGCCGATATGTATATTGTAACGTTTAAGGTACATCGTTCTCATGTGGCTTTTGCCGCTCTGTATTGCCATTGCCAATAAGATATTCTGCACCTATCGGTATAAACAAACGCTCACGCATTTAGTATCTGCGGTGGTGTGTAGAGAGCGGGAGCTGCGATTACTATAAGCTTGAGTAGCCATCGTCTAGACTGTGTGGTAGTAGGTGAGGTGAGACCTTACGTTGTTGATGACTTTGCCATGTGAGACCTGTAGATACAACACAACTTTTGTACATACATACAAAATTTGCATTTTTCATTCATTCATTTGTTCATTTATTTATTTGCCATTTTTCTGGGGGTGTGAGAATTTTTCTACATTTTTATTTTCTTCTCTATACATTTGTTTTCATTTTTCTTCCTTCTTTCTTTCACTTATTCATAATTTTCTATTTTTCTTCTCTTCTCTTCTCTTCTTTTTCATTACAAAGTAATTTGATCTTGAGATCATAGTTATTCATCCTTGTTTTAATTCTCTGTTACACATAAACATGACTTTTTTAGTGTTTACATTTTGCAAGTAAGATTACATCGTGCAATTTGTATCTCTATGCATTTGTATATGTATCTGTATATTTACAACGCCCACTATTGTTTTTTAGTACTCAAAATAAGAGAAAAAAAAAGAAAATGAAATGGCTTTAATTTAATTAGTAGCAACAATATGCGCTTCTGTTGCTCGCTCATATTCTGTGGTTTTACATATGCGATCCAATTGGGGTTTTGTTTTGTTTTTGCGAAGCTTATGAAATATTGTAATTTGTGTATGCATGATGTGGTGTTGCATTTGTGGTTTTGTTTTGTCCGTGTTGCATTTTGTTATCGTTCATTACGATGGATACTTTTTCAACTACTTACAATACAATACTATAAATTTTAATTTTCCTCAACTCGGATGACATAATTTATGTGAGACATGTAATTTTCTTATTGGTGAAATATGAGTTAATTAAGGTATGCAAGTAATATGAAATCTAACAAAGAACACATACAGAAATAGGTATACATAAAATTCAGATCAACCCTGTTTGTAGAAGACATTTGTCCAGTCCCAATAGGCTTTATTGGGATCAACTGATGATAAGAGATTTGTTTTATTAACGAAACTCCTGACTGGAAGTTAGAATAAGATATAAAATATCAATCCTAATATCATTTCTTGAAATCATTGTCACTAGAATTGATTTAATCGATCTTATCATTTGCTATATCAATGTAAAAAAGAATGTTCACGCCTGCTAAGAAAAGCTTAATCAAAAGTAGGACATACCAAATAACTTTAGGCATTTTCTACATTTATTCTATAAATCTCTTGAACGAAATAGATTTCTATCAATAACAATGAATTCTTCTTGCATTGTCTGAGCTCAAAAGCTAAAACGGAAACACATTAAATTACCACAAAATTTATAGGAAAAGAAAATAAAGAAAAATAGAAGAAAGAAAAACAGACAATAGAAACCGTTGAAATATTAAATGCTCTAAGGGAAAAACGAAACATAAAATATGAGACCAATTGATTAACCAGTTGTGTCTTAGCAATACCAATACCAACACATAAGCATCAGGTTATTGATTGATTGAGAGAGATGTAAGACCTTATTTTGCCTATCAATCTGTGTAAAACTAACTAAGTAACAACAGTCGATGACATGTGGCGCAT
Organism: Amiota minor; assembly: GCA_037043295.1. NCBI lineage: Eukaryota > Metazoa > Arthropoda > Insecta > Diptera > Drosophilidae > Amiota > Amiota minor. Next base: position 4,265,607 of record JBAMAW010002155.1, on the reverse strand, counting down.
GCCTAACTTAGACATCTTCTTCATCATCTTCGCCTTGTATCTCATTAAACATCTGAAGACAAATTTTCATTTCGTAAGTTGCTTATTTCAAAATGACTATTTCCTATTACAAATATCAATAATTTAACAAATAAATGAATGACATCATGAATGAATGACAGAATGTATAAATGAGTGAATGGTTGATTGAATGCAACAAAATCTCTTTCCATTTTATGAATGAACGAATGAATGAATCTGAATTTAAGTGAAAAGCTTGTTGTCATGGCCTTTGTTGTAAAATCTCTTTCATCATTTGACAGTTAATTTGTTTGTATTTCAAATTAACATTTTGTAATGTGAATTGACTTGGCAGAGCTTGTCACCATGACTGCAGATACACAGACCCAAGATTTTCATCTCTTTATTGATCTCCCACTTTTTCTCTGTTCATGGTAATTCGGTTCCGGTGTGGAACTAATTGTCTGTTTTTTTATATCTTACGCACGCGTGTTTTATGATTTTTGATGCCATTAATTTGCATTTGTATTAGCCAAGAGTCAGTTGCGTTGGCGTTTATGAAAAACTTACTTTAGCCCTAAGCCCTGGTAGGCATTGCCATTGTTATCGTTATTCATTCATAAAACTATCTTAATGCTATCTATCCTAACCTCAGATGTTGAAGTTAAGGTTTCATTTTCGATTTGAGGACGTGGGTTGCTTTTTACTATTTCATTCATAAAAACATTTGGTTGATCGACTAACAAAACTTATGATTTTTTTTTTTGGTTTTTTGTATCTTTTGGTGAAGTGAGGTAGTAAGTTTTGATTTCTATTGTTGCAATCAAATAACAAATGATTTTTTTAGTTTGACTTATCATAGTTTCTTAGTTACTATTTCATATTTCAACAAATTTATATGATTTCATTTAATGTCTCTGATGATCACTTTCTAGTCTTTCACACATCATTTAAAGAGTGAGAAATGTGAATACTATCTATTATTTGGTAGAACTATTAGGTTAAATGAATTTAATTTTATGTTCAAGATAAAATTATCTTTATTAAAGTAAGAAGTATTAGGTCAAAGTAAGAGATGTTGATTTGGTTTTATTTCTTTTTTAATGCAAACTTTTATGATTGTAAATTTATTCAATAAAACGAAATTAATGTTTGAAATAATAGAAATGAATAACTTAAAAGTTTTTTATTTATTTTTTTATTTCCTTTAGATGAGATATGAGAAATTCCTTGTGAAAACTAACACCTGTTCTAATTTCACATAATTATTATCAAATAGCTAACTTCTTTTAATAGGTTTTGGGTTTTAAGGTTGTAAAACAGTAAAACAGTAAAACAGATTTTTTCTACCTTAAGAATCAATATAACTAAAGGCAATACGATAAATCGGAATCTATTCCATCATGTCAAGAAGTTTCTTCTAAGTTTGGCGGATGAGTATGCCAGAAGAGGATCTGCTTTGCTCATCTCAAGGGCAGTTAAGGACGTAAGCAGACTCTTGCAAGATATTTTATCTGAATTGGTAGCAGACACTAAGGTGGTGCTCTATCGCTAAAAAGATCTGATCCTACCTATCAGTCAAAAAAGACATCCGAACTCCTACACTTTAACAATAAAGTATTTGGATGATGACTGGAGTTTTAACGGGACATTGTGCAATAGGGCGAACGGCTCAGAGGCTGCACGTTCCTCACCAGAACTTCTGTCGTAGCTGCCAAAACGAGGAAGAAGAAGAAAGCATCCAACACCTCCTGTGTGACTGCCATGTACTACTCAGAAGGCATCCCAATTTCTTGGAAGACAATTTTTAGAGGGCTTGGGTAGTGTGGCGAGAGTCCTATCGGGGGATCTGGTTTGTTTTGTAGATTCTTCTGGTTGGTTTCACTAGCCAGCACGACCATAATTACTTCCCATTCCTATTCTACCGTCCTATCATCTCCTTTCCCCCCTTTTTTCATCCCATGGCATCACAATGTGCGGCAAGGCCACTGGGTGTATTCGCGCGCGCCCTATGTAACCTTACCTAACCTAACCTTCTTCTAAATTGGGAATTACATATATAAGGAATTCTCTTCGAAAGGGACAATTATATCAAGATAAACTTTAGGAAAGATTCTCAATAGTTCAGGTTTTTCTCTCTTTCTTTGTATTGTGTATGGGGGCACATATTATATTTTAAGAATTTTGTTGGCCTTTAAATATTTATTATGTTAAGGACTATTGTATTTTATATTTTATCTGTCCGAACCGATATGCAGAGCTTCCAAACCAAGCAATTGATTGGTTTTTGATATGGTTTTTACTGTCATTTAGAAAGTTCTTTGCGGAAGGTTTTTTTACTATCCCTAAGGCCAGTAGAGTGCGCAATATAATGAAAGTATTTTACATTTTCATGTAGGAAATTTATATCAATTCTTCCATCAATGTTGTTACTCATTGCGGCTTCTTACTGTTTACAGCAAATTCAAATTAAATTATCTTATTAAATATTACTGTACTTGCATTTAGTGCTTTTGTTAAAAATACAATTTATGACTAATATTTAACTTAAAAAAATTTTAAAATCAATTATCAATATTGGTCGTAAGATATGCAACCAGCCATCATTTGCTTCTGAGTGCTGAAACCGATGGAGAAATGGGAAAACCGAATGTCTCATGTATATTATATTTCTATTCTAACTTTGTATCTTTGAATTTCTTCCTTCTTGCCTTTGATATGCTATAATAGTTGTTATTTGATTTAAAAAAAAATAAATCCAAAGGGTAAAAATCTCTTTAAACTAAAAGCTTTTAATGAAACATAAAAGTTTTTAATAGAATTTTATTAGTTTGACTCTGTCCTCCTCCTCCTCACCAAACTCGTATAACACAAGAATTCCATTTATTTTAGTTTTGGAATTTTATTTTATAGTGCTTTAGTATTTTATTATTTTATTATTCTTGTTTTTTGTTATTTTGGTTTTTTGGTTGAATTAAGCCAACTAATTGTAAAAATAGCAACATTTAACCCAAATATGCTAATTAAGTGTCAACAACAAATTGAATGGTTTGCATTTGTTGCATGTCGTCGGCAAATATGAAGATGATGAAGACAACGACAACAACAACGACAATGATGATGATGATGATGATAATAATGATGACACTAGTAACTAAGTGTATGTTAATGTTAATGGTAATGTTGTTGATCGTGATGATGATGCAGAAGGAGAACAAGAAAACTGTCTCCAAATTAGACATTAGACAACATCAACAACATGCATACATACATACATACATATATAATTGTCTCAGATACAATATACTCGTACAAAATTCTTGTCTTTGTTTTAAATGCTACATTAAATAATTTAATGCATTATTATTTATTAAAACATGTTGTTGTCATTGTAATTGTAATTCTTTTGGCGCTGACACGCATATTAACGCACAATTTCATTCATTCTTAGACGACTTTTGACTACTGACTACCGCTGCTACTTCTGGCTAAGATTGTTTGTTGGTCAACGCTTGCCAAGTGTGTCAGCAGATACTAACACAAACTTAAGTTCAATTCAATTCAGTTGAGTTCAGTTCAGTTGTGTTGAGTTGAGTTGAGTTGAGTTGTTGGCAATGCAGTTAGTTTTAAGATTTGCATATACTATATAGATATAAAAAGCAATAACAACAACATTGACGCATTTTATGAATGAAAAAGTTTTCGAAACAAAAATCAACAACAACAACAACAACAACAAGTTGTTTGTGCAGCAACAAATTAAACCACAAAATGCAATAAATTGTTAAATTTTATTGTACAAGTTGTTGCATGGTTCCATGGCGTAGATGGCGGGACAGAAGCAGTTGTCGTCATCGTTGTCGTTGTTGTCGTCTTTGCTGCCAGCCTACGCGTTTTTGGCCATATTCATTCATTTAGTCAGCCAGTCAGTCAGTCAGTCAGAGTTGTTGGTTGCTCCCATATCTATGCATCTATTGTTGTTGGTTGAACTACTATTGCAACGAACGAAACCTACACGCAAAATAGTAGATACACTTCATCAACATACTAGAAGATACATAGATACAAAGATACTTTGATCTGATACTACGGCAATACAATAGCAGTTAAAGTTACTTTGTTTTAGTTTTAGTGTCGTGCGCCTTGATGTTGCTACTAATTCGATTTTGAATTTTAAATACTTTTTTTTAAATTTAAACATCCACCGAATGTCGCTACTGTTGTTTTTGTTGTATTTGTTGGTTTGCCTCGAAAGCCGCCAACACAGAAAAAAAAAAAATAAGATATTTAAAATTAAGGTTCATTGATAAGCTGTTTTTGTTCAGTTATTGTATTTTGACATTTGCCTTGCAACTTTTGAAAGACAACAAAATATTAAATAAAATTCATTCATTCATTCATTATATTTTTGTTTTATGTTTAAGTTTCATTCATAATTATTTTCCAATTTCCAGTTTTGTTATTTTGTTTTTGTTTCTGTTTGTTTGTTTCTACATTAATTACATGCTTCTATGTTTTTGTTATGCTAGCTTTAGATACTTTTATATCTTTGCGATAATAAATTATTTCATCAGCGTCGTCATCTGGTGGGCGTTGTTTTTTTTTTTTTCTATTTATTTGTATTTTTTTTTTTTTTTTTTTCCTCTACATTTTAACTATGAATGAATGTATCTAAGTATTGTATTTATTATTATTGTTTGCATTTAATGTTAATATAATTTTTCATGCTGTCAAATGTTACTTGTCTTGTACATAAATGGTAGTTATTTTGTAATTAATTGATTTTACATGTTGTAGATGTCTTTCTTTGTATTTTTTCTTTAACCAAAGACAATATTTTTTTTAATTTATTAACTTGGTTTGTTTGTATTGTATATAATCATGGAAATTCAAATTAAAGTGAAACTGACAATGGTTAAACTACTCATCAAGAGGAAGCACACACAATTATTTGTGTCAATAGAGTGCAGGATTACCCCATGACAGTACACTAGTCTAATGGGATTGAATTTCGACTCAGAAATATATTTGATATAAAATAATAATGAATTGTTTTCCAAGTACGTCTTTAGAAATGTGAGTACGTTGAAAGTATGAATAAATTTGAATGTCATACTCAATTGACAGCTTCCTTGATGGTCAAAGTCTCCATGATACACTAGTCAACTCGGTAATACTATTCAGGTGTTGCAAAAACACCTTCAAATACGAAATTGATGATCAGTGATCACATCCTAAGTACAGGACTCGAACCCCACGCCCTTGGTTTGCAAGTCCTACTCTCTAACCACTATGCCATGGAGATATTTCACTTGTATTTGTCTAAAGAGCTCCAATATAATAATAACATCGTCAAATTTTGATTTTCGTCACATTTCATTTTCATATTTTTTTGGATTTACTCTCCTTCCCTAAAAAAGTTTCACTTCAAAAGCAAAAATTTAATGCAAGAATTTCGACAGCAAACTGATGAGAGAACAAGAACCCAGTTAAGTATTCTTAAAACATGTCAGAGCAATCATAATAATGCAATCAAATGAGTTGCATTTTTAAAGATAAAGAATCCTGCTCGTTAAACTAAAACTATTAAAACCATTTTATATAACAAAGATCTTTGTTTTTCTATATTGAGTCAACATCTGTATTTTCGAATCCAAAAAAAAAGGCTTTTCCATTCATTATAGTTGCCAGAATTAACATTTCTTTAAATTTTATTTATATTGTAGAAACTATAATCATATTCACATAATATTTCCTGTAAAGGAAAATCTCCTCAATTGTTTTCAATTGTTCATCTTCTAATAATGAATTTAATAGCCACAAATAAATGATAATCAAATCTTCCATACAAAAAAAGTAAGGTATCAATGAATAATGACAGTGACAATTGAGTATCTTTAGTGAAAAGAGTGTAGTTGGCTTCAAAGTAAATACAAGTATCATTCAAAACCTAACACTTCTATTCAACTCAAAGTTTAACTCCATAGTAAGTAGTATCAAACACATAGATAGACAATTATTCGAATGCATGCAAGCAAACTTTGCTTGGGGGCCACAACAGTTTGGACACATAATCACATACGTTACGAATGCAATCAGGCAAAGTAATCGCATGTGGCAGCCAAACAGGCAACACACAGAACTTAGCTAGATATATACAATCGATGAGGTGAGTGAAGGGTTCTCAATTCGAACACGGTACGTTGTTCTTCACATGTAGACCAGACAAGAGACAAAATGAACATAAAGCTACTTTACTACGAAAGTAAACAGCAATAGAATGAGCTGCTTGCTTCACAAAGACGAAGATACGTCGGCCCCCGCATTTAAGACAAAAATCTTTGAAGCTTTTTGGCAGTCTAAGTTTGTTTTTTAGGCGGTTAGATCAGTGGTTCTTAAACTTATGTAGTCCGTGGACTCCTAATCCCAAACCTTAGCATTGAATGACGATTTTAAATCTTAATTATTGGCTCAATAATATTGTTCAATAGGCTCATGATGCAAATCCATAATGATTTACGAGTCACACATTTCTCAACAGAAATGTTTACTGGGACAACAGTTTAAAAACCCCTGGGTTACATGTTTCGTTGTCGTCATCATCAACGTTGTAGTTGTATTGTATCTGTTGTGATTGTTGTTGTTTGTGTTAGTGCTGAAGCTAGTTGACTTTGGCTTTTTGGAAGCTGTGACTAAATGACACGATTTCCTCGAAAGTCTCACTCGCACTCGCATTCTCACTCAAATAGACTTTCGGTTCGCGTCTCTGAGGCTGTGATTGCTATAAAGAATCGCTTATTGATTTTTCATACGTTGCAACAAAATTTGTTTAACTTCACGCCGTTATAACTAACACAAACAGTTTGCATTGGATGTGTTAGGATTGTGTATCAGTGTATCTTAAAGATACACACTCGCTCGTTCAGCTGCAATTCATTCACAATTTGGCTTTTTTTTTGGCACACCAACTACACCAACAACAACAACAAAGGCACCAAACGAACTTTATGAATGAATGAAGTCGGCCCACGCAAGCCCAATCTGCAAAGTCGCTGCAGTTCTTGTTGTTGTCGTTGTTGTTGTTGTTGTTGTTGTCGTTGCCAAAGCCTTCATAGTCGCTGCAGTTGAAGTCAACGTAGAAGTTATTAAGCGGATGCAGTATAAGTTTAGCTGCTGCTGCTCTTGATGTTGTTGGTATTATTATTAATATTTGTTGTTGTTGGTGTTGGTTGGATCAATGCAATTGCGTTGCTACAAAAGCCAAAATAAAGTTGACGGCCGCTCCCATTCATTAATTTTTGCACACATGCAACAATGATGATGATGATGATGATGATGACGACCTCGCGGCAATTTTTTTAAGCTTTGGCTTAAGTGATCTTCACTTCTCAGATTTGAGTATACTTAGTATGTGACCGACCACCAGCGTCTTGGTTTACTTTTCGTCCCTCATTGTCACACTAACACAAGTAGTAGACAGGGTAGTTCTAAGCTAATTAGTGTATGTTTTCTACAGAGAATGCGACCCTCTTCTTAAGAAAATGTAAGTGAGTAAAGTAATCAATAAAAAAGAAAACTGTAAAACCTATATAAATTTAAGACCCATTTTACTCTAAGGTTGGGTTGACCCTGGTAGTAGAAAAATGCACAAACACATTTTCATAGTATATTTTTTAATGCCAAGAAATCAAAGCAAAATATCGATCAACGTGTGGATATACTTACATATATAAAATCGTATAAAGTTTAAGAGGCTAGGTGACTTGGCCAATATGTAAATGCAAATCATGAGAGCGTATGCCAAGTGTCACTTGAAATGACGTCAGACTACTGCACAAGACAATTCACTTGTAGCTATAAATTTTACTGTCAACGCAAGTTAATCATGAAAGTCTTTTGGTCTTTGTTCGCTTGAATATTTTATAATAAAACCATAGATTTTCTAAATATTGTGAAAATCATACTACCAGAATGAAGGACACATTAAAGCAAATGTATGAGATGGGATATTGCAATCAATAAATAAAATTATATCATCGATAAGAAAAAATTTCAACGAAGTTCTTGAATAGAATGCTTCCGTTGTCCATGTCATAGGTTTGTTATTTATGTCAACAAAGTTGGATCCTTCCGAGACATATGTTCAATCACCACGTGATGGCTTCCATCCAGTTGATTTTATTCAATAAATTTTAGTCAATTAACCTTTCGTATGTACTAAATATTGTATTAAATCATATAGAGATTAATCCCTCATAGGTAATATTATTGATGAATAAATTTGTAGCATAAAACTCAAACAAACCCCATAAGTTTAGAGGGTTTTTGATTTTTGGCTCACCAAGGGAAGCAGGCAAACCAACTGGATGTTTTGAATTCCATTGAAACCAAATACAAACAGTTAAGAATTAACTCATTCAAAAATTCAAAAGATGAAAAGATTAAGAATTTATTTGTAATCGATTACATTGTGGAAAAGACATTTGTGATCATATGAGAATAAATTGTGTACTTCATAAATTATTGTGTATAGTTCATATGACAATTAAAGTTCATCCCTTGGCAATAATGTGTAGCGTCCCTGCGATGGGCTCAGCCTGCGAAATGTTGACTTTGGTGGACTTTTATTACCATTTGCTCCTTGGAATGGAATATATTCCGGAATTCTTAATTTATTCATTTTGTTTTCATGGAAATCTTTATGTAATTTATTGCTATACAAATCGAAAACGAATTGTTGCAACATGCCCGGCTTATAGATATCTTCGAAATTGGGAAACAAGAACATATGATTCAATGTATCAATAATTACTAATGGTAGGTCTTCAACAGTTCTACGCAATTCCGCTAATGGTAATTTAAAGAGGGCAGCATTTGCTGTTACAATATTTAAATGACCTCTTTCATTACTTAGATGTTCTTCGACAATCATCCGGAAATCTTTTATGATATCCTCATCACCTGAAGGACGGTGAAAAAGTATTAGAAGAGGCAATCCCTCTTCGGTTAGTTCCTCGGCATTTGCAAATGTAATTTCACGCACCAAAGGCAAACATTTCGCCAGCATCCAAGCATTTAATTCGTCTTTATTCTCTAGAGAGGCATTATAGACCTCATTATTGTGCTCTTTATATGCCGCTTCCGGCTTAAAGAGCAACATTGGCAGTCGCATCGTTTCATTCTCTATCTGTGCCAAATTTTCACCATACATGACATAAAATTGACAATCCATGTGATAATTTGCTGCCACCTTCTTATAGTTTTCATACTCAGCAGTATGGTTCCGCAGCAGAAAAGCAATTATATGGCGATTAACCTCATCAAGGGTTAATAAATCTGTATTATTCTTGAGTTCTCTAATGATGGGTTTCATTTCAGCATACACAAAGGCAACGAGAGCTTTAGTTGAACGCTGGCCACGATATTCATGCTTACTTAACTGACCATTTCGTATGATTTTCAAAGTTGGGTATTTCATGATATGAAAGCGTTCAGCAAGTTCCAATTCTTTTTCGCAGTCCACACGTCCCAAAAGCACAGTTCCAGGTTCTGAGTATTTCAATTTCAGGATACTCGCAGCCTCATCAAAGACCGGAGTCAACGCTCTACTGAAGCGACACCAATTCACCGTGAAATGTATAAGTAAAAAATCATTTGAAGAGACTATTTCGTCTATGTTTGAGTTTGTTATAGTCACTGTCTTTCCCTCAATTAATTGGCAAAATAATTGGAGAGAAAAAAGTAGTAAGAGTACTAAGTTCATCGAAGCCATTTTTACTAATTTACAATTTACAAAACTTAAATGTGACGTTTATAGCTTTACTAATTTGACTTGAGTTTGATTGTAACTCAAGTTCAAAGATCAAGTAGTTACAGGAAAATTTGTAATCATCATAAATTCATGGGATTATAAAAATCTGAAACTCTTGTGTGGGCCAAAAAACAAAAACACATATCCATTGAACATTTTATAGTGAATAGAAAAAAAAAAGTATTAATGTCAGTCAATGTGTGCAAAAGCGACGCATCCATCTACTATAAGATCTCTGCAGACTATTGTACAAACATTAGATGGATGATGATCGATGAGAAAAGTAAACATAAAATAAGTAACAAAAATCATCAAGAAAGCTCACTTACAATAATTTGCTAAAAATATATAGAAAACTATAAATACATACATGTTCAGTTCGTGCCATCATATCTACTGAAAAACAAAACAAAAACAAAAGAAATATAGGTAGAAACGATATATAGAAAACATAAATATCAACGCGACATGTCGCCAGTCGTAAATCACAAGAAATACAACAACATCGCTAACATTAACACACAAGGGGGGCTTACATATAAAAACAAAAGCAATTCAGCCCAGATCTCTTGCACATAATTTGTGTATTTTCGAATGTTTATGAAACAAAAAGAAAAACAAAAAAGAAGAAAATTAAGAAAGAAATGAATATTCCCAAAGATCGAACATCATTATTAACACTTTCAGTCACCAAAGGTCCATAACAGGGCGTCAGTATCATCATCATCATCATCATCATCATCATCATAATTATATCTCTTTCTTGGTGTCTTTAAAAGAAAAACAACATTACAAATGCTTTCAAAATCTTGGCAACCTAAAAACTTAGGGACCCATGCTTATTCTGCTCGCTTGTTTACTTGGCGCTGGGTGCTTGGAGATTTTCTCATTGCTGTCGCTCTGAAATTTAGCATCACTAAGCATAAATCTTGCGTCAAATTCAGTGCAGCAGAAAATTTTTGCTAGAAAGTCTTTAAACTAAAGCTGGTGCTTTAGTATCTATCAGCAAGGCATTAGGATCATCTGCCTGTTCCTCATTTTGTTAGTCAGTCGGGTTTTTTTGAAACTGAACCGAACTGCACCCCACCCTACAATTCAATACCAAAACGATCTTTGTTCTGCTTGAGCTCATTAGAAAATATGCGCATAATTTCTGTACATACAAAACTTCTCTAGAATTATTAGATTTTCCTTGGTTTCAACTTAATTTATGTTTTGATACTCTATAAAGAATTATGGAAAATAATTTATACTTTCTATCATTAGAAAAAAGAAAATAATTTAAAGAAAACTTTAACCTAAGTTGGTTGTAAGAATTTGAATGTCAATTTGATTATTTGATGCAATCAAGTTCTATTAAAACTTTGAAATTTATAGGGCACTGGATAAATCAATAATGCATAGCCAATACTTGGATGTTACAACTGATCCAATAACTTGGCATAAGTCAAATGCGCCGGCAAATTAACCAATCAAAAGAATCCATCAGCGCCCAAAGGAAACGAAATAGAACAAAAAAAAAAAAAAAACATAGGTACTCGTATCTATGTTTATGAAGACGTCCATCTCCACTTAGTGTTGTTTTTGGAATTTAGTTCATGAAACACTAAAAAATAGATTTGTTTAAAGTGTGTCAAGAGGAAGCAAGGTATAATAATATCATGACGAGCGCGTCGCTTTGATAAATTGTCGCATACGATTTGCCCGAAATAGTAACTCAGATGGTAAGTTGTGATGGTGGCAATGGTGGCGGCGACTATCGCGGGGCGGCTTCCCAAGGCAGCAACATCGATTTCTAAATATCTAACGATGACGACAATGCCATCGTCTATGAATTGTTTCACGCATTTGTCGTTCCTAATGAGCCAAAAGAATTTCAAATACCTCAACAGTAGAATGCTTCATAATATTATAGAAAATACACATACATGTTCGCACATAAATACGAGTAGTATGTAGAGATTTACTAGAATCTTCAAATGGAAGCTATATAGGTATGTATACTTTGATTTAGCTGCCTTCAAATGGCATTAAGCAGACGTTGTTCGATGGCCTGCAGATCAATGCAAGGGCAAAAATAAATAAATTTGTAAAACAGAAAATCATCAATATTCATCAATACAAAAAATACCTACCTACCTACCTACTCTTTTCGGATGGATTTCTTTAGGAATTACGGTGCCCTTCCTCTATAACTTTTACTAAGTAATCCACGTATAAAGAATCAATTGATTTGATCAAACATCTGGACATATCATAATTGTAATCTGATATTGGCAATATTTAAGAAGATTATGTAATCAACAAAGTCTATTGAGCTTTAAGTTTAAAATTTTGATGACAAAATATTCAATGATAGTTTAAAGATTAAATTAATCAAATTAAATTCAAAATCTTTAATGTAAATCAGTATTCTTCCAAAAAGAAAAATATTCTAAAATGGATCAAAATGATCTAACATTTGCTTGGATCGCTTTTTATTTTTGAGATTTTCATGCAAATCCAAAAATTTGATTTAAAATGTAAAGATGGAATCAAAGAATATACGAGTATATCATATGATGGAGGTGGATCTATACTAAATGTTTTGATTATGGCTATCGTCATTTAGTGAGTATTCGAGCTCATGCTTTGAAGATTTACCAAAAACAGTCATGGCTGCTCCAATTAAACTTCTTAAACAAAAAGCATCAGCTAAGCTTTAAAAATAGATAAAAAATGTCATTTTTGGTTTTTATTTTAATTGTGTGTCACATCAAGCTGTAACCAGACACTTGATCAATTATTAAGTACAACTTGCTCTAGTTTTATAAACAAACTTTCTATATCCCTTTTCTCTCCCTCCTTTCTCACTTATATTTTGTTTATATAAAATATGAAAAGATTTATATACAAATAAATAACAAAAGGCCAACGAATCAAAAAACATCTTAACTCAACTTAAAGGTCCAAAAGCGACTTCATCTCACAGAGCAGAGCGGTACTAAATAAGGTAACAAATGAGTGGGGGCTCTACAAATGTATTCCGCCTACCCAAAAGTGTTAGAAAATTTATACTTAAAAACATAAAAGCTTCTTGAAGTTTCTTGTATATTGTATATATCTAAGTAAGTAATTTTCTTGAATTTGAAGAATAAGAAGAGAACAATAAAATTATTATAACGAGTTTCATGTAAATTACTTTTTGCTACCATATTTAGTTTGAAATCATATGATAATCTTTGTTTTCTCATAACTTTTTATTTAAGAAACAAAAACAATATTTCTTTTTTTTTTTTTTTTTTGTTTTGTTTATTTTTGTTAAAAAAAAAATTATTTCAACCCACATTTGTAGTTTACTTAAATGGTTTGAAAGTTGGTCGCCGTTGCCGATGTGAATGTACTTGTTGGTTTGTTGGTCTGCTGGTCTCTCTGCTGATCTTATGGTCGCTTAAGAAGTGGCGATGGAACTATGTTCATACTACAAACATGTGTACATACTACTACTTTGAGCCATGACTGACATTTCATTTCAAATGTCAGCACTACATCTACATACATGACAGTTCAACTCGCTCTCTGACTAAGTTTGACAGACAGTTTAGACCATGAAATAATAAAAAATATGAAAATGAAAATAAAATGAGTGGCATGATAGAGTTGTCGAGTGTTCCTTTTTCTTGTAATTGTATTCTTTTGAACATTTTTTGTTTCGTTGATTTTTCATTGTATATCCAAATTGTAAAACAAAGTTCATTAGGATTGAACACATAAACGTCCATTTTGTGTCATTGTCACCTCCATATATGGTAAATGGACTTTAAAAATTTTTCGTATTCATATTAGTTAGTCATTTGATTTGAAGAAATGAAAGTAGAAACCTTATACTTAAAGGATAAATGAGAAATTTAATTGTCAAAAGAAGTCAGAAGGTTAGCAAGTGTCAAGCTACAATATTAACAAAACAACACCAAATTTTCTCTACAAATGGCCTTTCCAATTTATGGCCAAATACAATACATCAATAAATCAAACCGAATGCTTATGATTCTCATGCAAAATATATATTTATATTAAGTATTTATAGGTCATAGTACAATCATGGTTTAAATTATTATTAATGTACAATATTTGACAAGTGTAAATGGAATAAACAATTTTAAAGGATCCTTCAATAATAAATAGAAAAGTAAATTTAATTAAAGCTCTACCAAGATTTAAAAGATACTAATCATTTACTAATCTCTTGCGAAACATGCATGTAAAATGCGAAAAAAAAAAAAATACACTATTATTTGCATACCAAAATTGTCAGCTGCATTCAATAATTTTTCAACAAACGGAAATCTTATTGACAACGTGTAATTTTCAATTTAAAAACAAAAATAAAATTATAATAATAATGAAATGGAACTAAAACAACGCCAACATGTTATTTCAATAACTTCAATACAACAATAACCGCTGGCACGCTTTTACTAGCAACAACAACAACAGCAACATGTTGATCAGCAGTATGGAAATCAGCAACATGGAGATCTGTAGATATATAACAAGAACAGAAAGAAACACATGTTGCTGCTTTTGGTATCTTAAGAAAAAGAAATACAGTATAAATCGAACAGATACAAAAAACAGTAGTAGGTGTCACACAACAGTTCAAAAAACACAGTAGCTTTGGCCTTACTTGATTGTAAGAAAGACAAAACAACACACAGCCACAGCCACAGACACAAATAACATAACGAAATCTTTATTTTTATGAATGAAACAAACTTTGCATGCATATAACAACATCAGGGTAAAGATAATCAAGAAAACAAATTGTACAAATTTATGAATGAAATCAACAACAATTTTCAAAATAATAAAAAAAAAAAAAAACAACACACTATCATCATCCACTTTAAATTGTTAATTTTTTGTTTATTTTTAATGTTTTATGCAAATACGAATATATCTTTTGTAAAGAAACTTTTTGCGGTTTTTCTTAGAAAATCAACACAAATTCAAATGAATTTTTATTATTATTGTACAATATTTTTGTCTTGTGATTTCAACAACCAAAATAAAATACAATGAAATTATATTTCTGTTCCCATTTAATGCGTGGGTTTGTTTATTTTGTTTTCGTTGGCAATTTTTAAATTTGTTTCTTTTATTGGTTTTTAATGAACTACTTACTAAGTTCCGCAAAAATTAAACAACAACTGAGTGCCATCTATGATTGATTGGAAACAACAATCAAACATATATATTTTATACATGAAACTTCTACTATGAATGCATTTAAGGAATGATCATGGACATAATTTAAGTGGAACTAAACAAAATAAACATAAGCACTAAAATTGAGCTTATATAGTAATGCAGTTCAAGGAATTTCTGTCCTGAATCAACTGTTTGAAAATCTCAGAAAAATAATGCCAATTACTTGGTAAAACTAACTGCGGCTTTTGCGTTGCTAGTCTATATAAGAGCTTCCCTCTGAGGAACGACCAAAAACTTAGGTAGTAAACATTTCACCGGGTCTTGTAATTCGATACTCACATTCATGCATTGTCGAAAAAAACATACAAACACAACTTGCTCAATGTGCTCAAGTAACTCTCAATCCGATCGTTTTAAGATCGCCAACATCTTGAATTATGTATTAATTGTTTGCCCAAGGTTCAGTGAGTCAATTCTTGTCCTATATGTAATAGCCGCCAAACCTGTTCGGTGAAACATCATTGAATTCTGTTGTTACATATCTGTAGTCAGGATATCACTTGATAAATTACTATCCGAAAGTAGTGTTTCCGTAATCCAATTTATTATATCCTCTTAATTCTTCCACCAGAGGCATGGTCTTCCTTCTTCTAATCGCCATAGAGCTTCCTCTTCGTTATTTATTCTCTACGCTAACTTCATTTTTACTAATAACGATGGTGCCAAAGTAAAAAAAATCCATTCTGATGTAAACTGTCTTCTTCAACACCCTTCCTATAAAAATATTATAAGGTCCCTTTACCTGAAACGTCACGCATTATTAGATTCCAATCAGTGTGTTGGCATAGAGCTTTGTGAATCATAAAATAAACATAAAAAACCTTATATGTGATAATATGAGGACCTGTTCCTGGTACTTGACGCATAATGACGGGACACCTCCCTTCAGCATGGATCAACAGCCACCGAAATTTCAATCCCACATGCTTTCTTTCTAGCAGATGACTTACATCATAAACCTAAACAGTTGATATCCTCTAGCCTTGAACAATTCAACAGACTATCCACAGCTGTTTAATAGCGCCTGGGAAATTTGTGATATGAACACAAAAAGGAAAATAATTATGTATAACCTGAAGGCAGAAGTTGTCATTCTCAAGATTCATTTATCAGAAGCAAAAATCTATGTATTGTTTAGTAATCTTCAATTCATATTTTGCATATACAAATGTAGTAAATTACTTGTAACAAGAATATATCCCAACCAATTAATTTGCCACCATAACATATAACAACTTTATTATTCGTTACATTTAAGATCAAAATGAAAAGAAAAACATAACCAGAAAAAATAAATAAAATTGTAATAAATTTTCTATAAATTAAGAAAACCGTCACATGAGGTTTTAGTTTATTTATAAACCCATGATGCAATAAACCCAGAGAAAGAAAGAGAGAGAGAGAGAGAGAGAGACTCAAGACCCAACACTTACAGATAGAAATAGAAAAAACACTAAACAGAGTGAGACTTGAAAGCAAGTTTGACAGTTTCATTGATTAATTCAAAGCATAAATATGCAAAATTATATTTATTTTGCTTTGATTTTCTATTGATTTTTGTTTGATTTTGGTTTGTTTCAGTTTAGTTTTAGTTTAGTTTCGATCGGTTTTGTTGGTCTTGGAAAACCGCAGAACAGCCCACGTGCCATTTAAAGTTGTTTCATTGGCGCCAAATTGACCCGAAATGATTTTATTTATTTTTGTTTTTGTCAGTGACACAAGTTGATAATGATATTTTATAGGCAATCGATTCGATCGGTCTAAGCTTTTGGTCAATTTGAAATTAAATAAAAAATAAATTAAGTTTTAATTTATTTTCGTTTTCAGTTTTGTTTTTTTTTTTTTATTTTTATTGATTTTATTATTGTAGACAAAACGCATCCTACACAAATTATGCAGATTTCCATGCATGCACAACACTCATTTATGTGTTGATTATGCTGTTTAAGAGTTTGACACTTGAAATAAACTAAAGAGATTTGAAATTGAATTTGAATTGCATTTGCTCCTGCTACTGACGATGATGTTGTTGCTCCTGCTAGGTGGTCGTCAATTCACGTTGCTTAAACATAAAGTAATTGCCCAAAATTTATTCACTTCATTTAGCCGAAGGGCAGACGTGTTTATAAAATCAAAACATTATACCTATTTACCACCATCATACATCATCAACTAAACTAAAACTTATTCATATCCCCAGTTTCATCCATACTCATAGTACCACCAACAATGATTAAGATGAGTTTGGTTTCATCTACAATACCATCTTGCTTTATCCCAAGTCATTCATTCATTCATTCATTCCTCATCCAGTCAGTCTTCTAACTACATTTGAATGCAATTGGCAATTAAGTTGGTCGAGCATCGTGGAGGTCTTGTGAACTTTGTCCCATGTGAACGTGAACGAGGACGAGATGAGGCATCATCTTCTGGCTGGTTAAGTCTTTCCCGAGCATAGTCATCATCAACAACTGACAATTGTTAAAAGCGGATGCTACGGATGTTTGTCGATCTGTTTGTATGTCTGTCTGTCTGTCTGTCTGTCTGTCTGTCTGTCGGTCGATCTCTCTGTTTCATTTGGTTGCATTTCATTCTCCACTTTCTTTGTGTGTCTGCCATGCCTTGCCTTAAAGTTAACTTTACTTCGGTTTGTTGAGCATGCGCACAGTTATAATACATACGAGTGTCTCCTTATAAGTTTGTCTGTCGGTTTGTTTATCTGTTGGTCTTTCTGTCTGTCTGACTGTCTTTTTGGTTGCAGCAATGCAATTAATCCCATTTCAAGTGGCGCACTGATTGCAATTAATCTTCATTAGAGTGTGGTAAATGTATTTTGTTTGGCAGTCAAACGTTGTCTTCGAATAGTAAAAGAACAAACCTTGAATAGAGTTTCATTTTTATTTGAAAGTTTTCTACCTCAAATTCTTTTTCTGTACTAATTCTACAATACAAATTCTATTTTTTTTTTTTTGTTTTTTTTTTGTTTTCAGTGTTTGTGTACAATCGTTGACATTTTGTTGTGCCCTTTTGGCGTCAATTTACAAACCAATTTAGTTTTTGGTAATTACTCGATGGTGGTCAATACTACACTGAGATTTTATACAAAAGAAATATGAAATTTAATTATCAATGAAAATTGTGTCCATATATTTTGAGCTACTCTCCAATGCCCTTAAACAATGTCGGAGAGCACAGCTAAACACAGGCGCCCTTCAGTTTGCTACCAAGATAACTTGGTTTCTCGGTCATAGTGCCAATCTTTCTTTATCTGCATTACAAGGAACTGACAACACTGTATGGACACATGAGATACTATTTCAATCACTCTAAAATTGAGATCATATAGATTTTCAACCTTTTATTCTGCTTTAAATAAGTCAAGTTTGTAAGCGAAACACAAATACTTGTGAAACAAAAACATCTTTCTTATAATGAAATGTGAATTACACTCCATATTAAGTTCACTTTTGGAATTTTTAACACCTCAAATTATTCTCTTAAATTTATAATTCACAATTAATTTCTTGCAGTGTATCTTCTTCAATGACTACAATCACAATTCATTTGTGATCGTGATTTGAAAGCTATGTTGCTATATTGTATGTTGCTGTCGTCACCAATGCTGTTGTACTTTGGTGTTGACAAAATGTTGTTGCAGGCGCTGCTTTTGTCGCTGGATTCATTGCAATTGTCACTCAATTGCTTAACAATAAAAGTAACCAACAACAGCAGCAGCAGCAGCAGCAGCAGCAGCAGCAACAGCAACACTAACAGCACCAACATGCAAAAGAATCAACAACAGAAAAAATAACAGCAACATCAACTAGCAATCACCTTAATTAAACATTAGCCAAGTCAAACTACGAGCCAACAATTGGGCCAGTTGAATAGAAGTAGACATCAGCAACTCAAACAACAACAACACCAACAGCAACAACACCTTGGTGTGGTCCATGTCAGCAATTTCCGCCAAGAATCAACAAACAACAGACAACGATGACAAAGGTAAAGGAGAGGCGTCAGAGAGGTACAAGGGTCTCTGTCTATTTGTTGCTACTGTCAGTGAGCCAGACTCTCTAGCACCGCTTGATTTTAGCCCACTTGGCTATGATTGCCGCCAATGCTGGTGTCTGCCAGCCAGTCAGCCTCAGTTGGTGTCACTATGACAGCACAACAAAAACACTGAAAGCTTTCATTGAATGATTTTATTGTATACTTTTCCATGGAAAAAAGTCGCAAACTCGCATATTCAAGATCACCCAGGTTGATTGGAAAGAGTGTATTATTGTTGTTGTTGTTGTTGATTTTGATGGTGTTGCAGAAAGTTCAAGCTCATGTTGAACTATGGGGACTACTACGAAAGACGAGAAAAGGGGTCACATTATTAATTGATTGAACTTCTAAGAAGTGCTATTTATTTATTTATAGCAAAAATGTCTGATATTGTAATTGAAATGCCGAACATACAGCGTGTATTTTTTTTTGTTTCTATTTATCTGTCTACTAAGTAGTAATGTATATGATGATTGTCTTTACTTTATGTGAATATAAATTGCTACAATATCCAAACTCTAATTAAAGACCAACAACAATAAATTCTCACAATCATGAATTGAGCTCATAAAATCTTAAATTAAGCACGCATGATTTTTTTATTTATATGTGTATTTAAAGCAAGTGATATACACTGAAAATATTCTCTACTTGGGGGTATTTTAATTAATATCAAAACAAACCAGAACATTAAACTTCAATTCACCGAAGCTAACAAGCCTTTGATATTCCAAATTTTGTTTATATTAAGTTAAATGAACTTTAAATTGATATGAAAACTTAAGACCAACTTTAAAAGGAATTTTATATGACAACTAACTCTTCTAGTAATCGGAGAACTAGAATTTTTAACACAGCAATGTATGCGTGTGGAAATATCAGTTATCTGTATCACATTTTAACTTGATAGCTGTTTCTACTAATGTGAAATGCATACAATTTTACTAAGACTCACTCTTCCTTTCTCTACTAAATCTAATAATTCCTTACAACCATTTAAATTTCATTAAATTAGCAAAAATTTTTAGTAGTCTATTAGTTTCTTATTATTACAAATACAATTTTTTATTGTGTATATTTCACTCTTAGTTTCTGTCGCTGAGATTGAGACGGTTTCCTGTCGATTAGGGTCATCATATCAACATACAAACTGACAAACGAATACATTGCAATTTTTTTTGCTCACTTCATCATTCAGATATGTATATATCTCAATCAGTTGGGGTCATTTCCTGGCTAATTAGTGCTAAAGTCGAGCCCACAAAAAGAAAAACAAAGACAATAATTTACGTTTAAATTTCTCTTACCCCTGAAAGTCATTCTGTATACTCGTATTATTAATTAAGTTAATTTAAATGAACTTCAACAGGTCCAATATTTTTGGTTACATATATTTTTGTGTTGTTTTTCAAATGAAAGTAAAGTGATTTTTCTTGTGGTTATAGAATTTTATGGTACATTATCTTAAAAAAAAAGTATTCCTAGTTATACAAACAGATATTTATAAGTAATTTTAATAAATCGTATTATCGTAATTTAGAAATAGCAAACTTTCCTTAAAAGTAACGTGTAAATTAAGGTATCTAATTAGAATAGAATATAGAATTCGATTCCAATTTTATGCTATTTTGAACTGTGTTCATCCAGTTTTTGTTTCAATCTTTAGCTTATCACTACATCTCTCTATCTTAATTCCTTCTCTACTCTATGTCTGACCTATGATGATTCGATGAACTTGTTTAGTTGGGCAAATATACCAAAAGATGAATAATTTATTTGACCCACCTATTTTCTGCCAAGCAAATGGTATCCTGATTTTACCTTTTTCCATGTACAAGACCTAAATCAATATAATGTATTATGGCATTTAATTAACTCCTATTCCTCTCTGTGTTGCTCATGTTTTTGGAAGCACGGATACACTATTTCAATGTCAATAAAGCCACGTTGCTGTACTTCATTTATATGGCTTCCCATTATTAGTTGCTTTGCAAAATTTGTGGAGACGCGACCTGAACTCCATCAATTCAGATCTATCATTCATAACAACCCCAATATATATTTGCATCCTGTACCCATACCATATTGAATAATTGTTGTATAATTTAATAGAATGGAAATATACACTTTTTTTTACTAAAATTGATGAATTTCTACATAATACGTCTGTACTTCTAAGGCCTTCAATGCTATTGAGTTTTGTTTTCAAAATAAGATTTATCTAATTCAACAATTCGTAACATGGCAAAATTTGATTCCTGATGATTTGTGACTTTTCCAATTTTTTGCTGGCTTCAATTTTTGTAAAGAGAAATTTTGATCTGAATTTTACAACGGCTGCACAAAAATTGATATGAAAAGTGATATAAATGCTCATGTTTATATAAAACCAAACACTCATCAACTTGTAGACCAAGTAACAATACAATCAACATCTGATAAATCGTTTCATTGACAATTGTTCTCGCCTTTGGTTGTCACTACATGCCATGTAAATGAATATTGTTTTTGTGTGTGTTACATGTTTCGCAATTGATAGTAAAAGCACTAACCAGAGCAGAATCAACACAAAAGATGTCACAGATGTAGTAGATTGTGATATTGAGATGTGATCAAAGCGATAATAAAAACAAGAAATCTATTTTAAAAATGAAAATTCTAGACAAATAGATCTTTCACAAAGATAAGTTACATATTCTTGTACTACATATAATTAGCATAATTTCTACAATATATCGATAAATTCGAAGCAAATATTTGCGAAGGCAAAAAGATTATAGCCGCCACTAAATATCACTTTAGTATTTCTGAGTAGTTGAATTTAAAACTATATTTTGTATCCAAAGTTCTGTCAGTCCTTTATATTATTTATTTATATACATAATAATTTTTCCAAATGACTCCATATTTCTTTTTATATTTATACTTGTATAAAGAATATGAAATTAATAATTTACCTTAAGTTTATGTTGTGTTATGGCTTGTTTTCCTCTAAACTTTTTTAATGTCAACACTCAAAGAAAACTATAAATTATATATGACAAGGCATCTATCAAAACTTAAAAATAAAATTCTGTTGTACATAAATTAACACATCACGAACTAGTAAGTAAAGATAAAAAAGTTTGTGATATACATTTCATATTTCATTTTCTTTTTAATGATTCTGAAAAATCATCAAAGTTTTTTTATGTTCTGTTAATTAATTACAAATTTTGTTCATAGATTTTCCTCCGGTGTTTTTTGTTTTTAATAATTCTATCAATCAATTGGCAGAAACTAATTTCAAACTAACATTATTTTTTCATTCTAAATTATAATTTATATCATAATTAATTTTAGTTTGCTTAGCACTGGCGATCTAAGCTCATTTTTGGGGCCCGGGCGCCAAAACTCAATGACCGACTCAGCAATTTTCGAACTTTCTCACTATAAACTGAATTGAGAAGGAAATAAGACAATGTTTGAATATTTAGAAAATGAAGAAACTTTTATTTGTGACATTAAAGCAACTAAAGTTAGAAAAATATTTTTCTTTATGTGTGGAATTATCAGATTGGATCTGATGTCATGCATTGACGTCAAAAGTACTAAAGGATTTTATTTTTAGCTCACTGCCTCAGGCAAAAGTAAATTTAGCTCATATGTATTTAATTTCAAAGTTCACCTATAGATTCCTCTGAAACTCCAACGCATTTATAAGTAGTTTTAATAAAACAGAGAAGTAAACGCCTTAACTAACAATTTAATGACAAGGGTTTGGTATTACGGTGACATTTATAATTTTTAGTCCATGAAATTCTGAATTGTGATGAATTTAATGTTACTAATGAATACTTATTTATATTAAAATAAAGTTTAAACTTTTTAACATCTATGGTTTACGAGAATCAGGCAATTGAACAATAAACAAACAAGCCAACAGAAAAAAAGGAAAGATGTGCTTAGAATGATTTTTCTTGACCATCTTTTGTAATTACAAAATTATGGCATAAACGTTACTCTACTACAATAAATGTAATTTGAAATTCAAATCAAAAACAAAATTTGAAATTTTGCCAAAAAGAAAAGTGCATGAAAAACCTTCTTCTTTTTGTTAACCCATTCATTTAAGCAACAAAGTCACAGGGAGCCTCAAGGGTTTGTGGCACGTTTCCATTCGAAATGTTGCCATTTCGTGTGAGAGTCACTTCATTTCATGGTATTTTTATTATTTATTGCATGCAACAGGTGGCGCTCACTTGTAATTCATGGAACGTTGCACACGTTCAATCGATTATTTTTGATTTGATTTGCTTTTTGGGTTTTTTTTTTTTCTTCACTCAAAAGTTGCAATTTTTCTGTTTCTATATCTTATTTGAATCAGTCGCGTCATCGTTCTTCTCTTGACATGCCACATGTGTAAAAAACAGAAACTATTGTTGTTGCTTAGACACTTCTTTTTTGGGTTCGCCTTATTGTGAATTGTGGTTTTGCCAATATAACAACAGATTATGAGCCAAGTAAATCATTCATTTATTCACTCATTCATTTAGTCATTCATTCATTCGTTCATTCATTAAATCAGACATAGTATAAGACCACCCAAAGTGTGTCAATGTTTGGCGTCAAAGTCAAAGATTACTTATCGTCGTATGTCTGTGTCTCATGATGAATGCATTATAGACTTTGTTAAATTTTTAGTTTTATAGTTCATCGAATGGTAAAATATATGTTTGTTTATAGGTTACATATGTACGCTAGTGTTTACTTACAATACAATAGTGAAAGGCATATTTTGAAGGTCTACCATTTATTGTGCATACTTTATGAAAAGAAATATTAAATAAGATGTCATAATTGATATGTTCTAGTTGATGTTTAATTTGAAAGACAGAAAAGAAAAGTGTGTATGATAGATTTACAAAGTCTATTTGAAAGGTCTGGAATTTCTGCGTATTTAAAATAACTTATAATACTGAAACGTTTCCTTTTTCCTTTGCTATTCTGATAAACTTCCTGTTACTTCCTTCATTCCCCATGAGTATTCTAATGAATGATGATTTTTATATTCAGTCAGTGTAAGGAAAAAGTAGTATGCACTAACTTTGAGTCTCTAGAATATTTTCCCATGCCAATTAATAAAATGAAAAATACATCTGACATATGAATAAAATTGAAAAAAGATACCATATTACCCCTCAGTATGCCTCAAAGTGTTTTGTGGTTTTTGTGTAATAAATGCAAGTGTTTTATTAAACCATTAATTAAATTACGGTATATACATCCTAACATCTGAAGAAAACAGAGCTGCCAACTCATTTACACCGATTACAGTTAAAAATTTATAGTCTTAAGATATTTTTGGCAATAAAACAACAGCAGCCGCACAAGTTCACAGCATGTCGCATTTTACTAGTAGTTGGATTCGCTTTCAAAAGTAATAATAATTTTCTTTTTTATGGCAGGGAAAATTCACTAAAATATTCATTCAGCAACAAAATCCATAGATGAACAACTAATGGACAGAGAGTCAGACAGATTAGATGGACTGACGACAGACGTTAGTTGTTGACTTGAAGCGCGACGACGCGACCACAAAAATTATGCAATTTCGACATGGTTGACATTTTTTCTAGCCCATTCAATGGTAGGCAGCTGCGTCGCCTCATAGAGTCGCCAGTGGTGTATGTAGACATCGAAAATTAAATTTCATTTTTATTTCTAGTAAATTTTAATAATATTTATTTTTTGAGTTTATTTGTACCATCAAAATATCAATGCAATATGTATTAACATCATAGATGAACTGGACTTGATTTGAAGAGCCAATTTCCACAGACAAAATGCGACGTTTCGGTGAGATGCAGACAAAATGCCGTTTTAATTTACAACAGTCACAGGGAAGACAGGGTTGCTATGTAGGTAGAATGAAACGCTAACTTTAGGCTTCTAACTTGTTGGACAATATGGCACCTTTTTTTTCCAGTGCTGCCAAGTTTTTAGGTTATTTTTGTTGCGCAACAACCTATTATGATGATGATCATTTTGAAATTAGCAGGAATGAAAAACGGAACTACAAGATTTATTCGCATACATTGCAAATTGTCCTACATCATGTATTTTTCACAAAGTTTAACCAATTGAAACGCTTTCATAAGGCTGAAAGGCCTGTGTAAATGACATTGTGCATTTTGCAACGCCTGTGCAAATAATACATCTGACATATTATAATTATAATTATATTAGTAAAAACAGAAAGGCTTCTATGAACTTATATTTCTTCTTCATATTGATCTTGTGTTGGCAGCCAATTGGTTATGGTTTCGCATGATAAAACCTACATTTTGAATTTTCTAAATAAAAACTAAAATTGAGTTTAAATAGAAACATCTAGATCCCATGGGGCAATAGATCCAGATTGGTCTTCATGAAAAGTTGTTTTCATTAATATAACCAAGGATATTTCAATAATTTTCTAAGGTGTTCACACATTTAGTTATTTTTTTATTTTTTTTTTTTTAGTACCTTCTTGATATTCACATGATACAATATTTTCCTAAATACTGCGCGTGTATCTTACAAATATAATTATTAATTTAGCTTTCAGTTTGTTGGCGCTTATTCGAGACAGGACCGCCCGAACGACAGACCGACCGTCAAGTAATACCGCGCACACTCTAATGGCTATGATAAATGTTCACACTCGAGTTGCCATAATTATTAATTAATCGTCGCATTTTGTGCAACAAATATCTATATAAGACCACTATTATATGTGAAACTTACGAGCGAAAAATCTTAGTTCGTATATCATGCTCATGACTATCTAATGGCGAGTGGCTAGTGAGTGAGTGAGTGAGTGAGTGACTTAGTGATCCAGAGTTATACAGATTCCTTTAGTAGTTTTTACTTTTAATTTATATTTTTTGATTGGTGTCTAGACTTTTATATAATTTGAGAAATCATTTTTGTCATAAATCAAATTTATAGCATTTTTATACTGCTGAGCTAAGCTGGTTTTTATAATCTGATCAACAAATGGATATATGTACACAATATACATATTATGCATATGGACTTACCTGTACCATTGCTGCCAAACCAAAGGGCCACAAGGTCCTCACTTGGCGATGTATGATAATGATTACCGTATAAATATGGACTGGGATAGTCGAGTAGTACCCGTCGCGACGATGGCGACTCAGCTGTTTAAATGAGGCGAAACAAAAACAAAAATATGTCATTCTATATATTTATTTAAATCTACATGCTTAGTAAAAAGTAAAAGTAAATGTAAACAATTTTATGTATCTTTCATAATTGTGTTTAATTAATCTAATTTTGAAACCTGATTGACATATTTTAATGTCTGATTTAAAGAAAATTATCTAAGAAATGTTGCAAACGACAAGCAAACATGTTATGATAATGTTTTTCAAAAAGTTCCTGGTAAAGTTTATTTAAATTATGACAAGAACTCTGAAGAAATTATTATCGAGAAGTCGATAAGTTAGTTAAGTTAATGGATTCATATTTATTGCAATGGTAAATAAAATAATAAATTAATGGGTAAAAACCCAAGTTACAACCATAGTAAGTATAACAGTAACACACATGCGTACCATTCAAAAAAAGCTTTCTAGCCGAAAGCTCTTTCAATCTCTCCTACTACCACAGGAACTGATTGCAAAAGCTTTAAAAGTATTGAAGCATTTCAAAATATTAAAAAAATTTCACTTTCTAAATGGACATTGAAGCAAATACAAAGTTATTTATATGGATACATTCAACCATCTCTTTGTTGGACAAGATATAAAACCCAATTTATGTACCAGTCCTGGAGTTTGCATTTATCTACACAGGATACAGAATTCTATGGATCTCCGAAACAAGATGACTTTTGGAAATACCCTAAAATTACGAAATCTCCATGAACTTTCTGTTTGCTTTCCTATCTTTCTCTTGGTATATTCGTGATTCTGACTTCAATTTATGGAATCTAGGGAATGACTCAACTCACCTTGAATCTGTGCGGCGTACTCGGAGGCCTTTTGTAGATTAATACGTGGTCTGGGCTTGGCTAAGGTCGCCTGTTGGTGTTGATGTTGTTGAAGCTCTGAAGCGTGTTGTTGCTGTTGTTGTTGTTGTTGTTGCACTATAAGTTGCTGCTGCGCAGGCGTTGAACTTAGACTAGCTGCTGATGTTGAAGAAGAAGTACCAATTGCTGAAGCACTCCCTCCAATTGATGATGCAGACGAATTATGATTATGATTATGATTACCAGACAAAGCTTGATTAGCTGCTGCCGCCGCTGATGAATCCAATAAGAGTTGCTGCACCTGTAAAATGTCAACGTATTCGTCTAATTCCACTGAGGGCGTCTGTGGTGTGTCGCGTGCACCTGAAATTCCACCACCTACAAAATTAGACACTGAGGCGGATGCTGACGATGTCAATCCGCCAATGCCATTTGCTGGTGTCGTTGGTGCGTAATGATGCAAGTATGATGATCCGTTGTTTGTTGAACTATAGAATCCAAATTGTGTCCCAGCTTGCACAGCAATGGGAGGCGGTGGTGGCGGTGCTGGTGGGCCCGAAAATTGTAAGGGATTACCACTGCGTCCTAAACTTAGAAGCGGCGTTGATGGTGTATTCAGTGAATCCTGTTGATTCTGAAGTTGCTGTTGCGTGTGTTGCTGATGCTGAAGTTGCAATTGCGCATGTGTTGCCGATATACTTAGCGTATTTGTTGATATCGCCTGCGTATGCGTTGATAAGATTGTCGGTGGTGCTGGTGGTGGTGTATCTGGGGTTGTCGCTGATTCTGCTGCTGTTGTAGTTGATGCTGTCGTTGCTGTATGATGATTATGATGTTCACTTTCGCGGCGCATTGCTAACAACATTTTCACAGACGTTTTTTGTAACCAAAACGTTATTAAATAAGGAAATAATAATAATAATAATAATTTTTAATAAATTTAATGAGAGCACACAACACGCAATGATTTCAAAATAATCAACAAAAAAATAAACTGAAAAAATAATAGTAATAGCGAATTCATTTAATTTGCACTCCATTTAGGATTTATAAACACTTCTTTAGAGATTAACAAATTTATCCTTTTGGGTATTTAATTGTTTATTTTAAATCATTTTTATTATTTTTGACCTTTGTTTGTTTGTTCAATGTAAATTGTTTTAACACTTTAAATCAGTCTTCCATATTCGATGGTTGATTGTAATTTAGTTTTTTTGATAATCATAAATTGTTTTTGACCTGCAAAGAAAAGAATATTTTGTAGTATAAAATTTTCATAGTTTAAAGAAATAAATTTTTTTTAAAATATATCAATTTGAATAAGAGAAAGAAAGTGTTTAAAAACATATTAATTAAAATGCTTTAAAGCAATGAGCAGATTATATTTACACAGAATCGTCGGACATGTTTTACAGCCGATGATTCCTCAAACTCAGAAACATTCACCTGGATAAAATTCAGCGGAAACATACAGAAGTTGAAAAGACATACATGAAACTGAAAGCCTTCAGTAACAGCTGTTATGTACAGTATAACTTTATGGTTCTAAATTGTGGGGTACTTAAAGCGCAAATGATATTGAAGTTATACAAAGAGCTCAATCCAAGATCCAAAGAACAATCATAGTCGCTCCAGATTTCAACAGAAATGAAGATATCCACAAAGACAAACAAGTACTGATTGTAAAATTATGGTATACGGAAAAACTTTCTCGACACGTTAACCCACTAGCCAGAACTCCTGTCCTTTTTGCTTATTTAGAGGCCTATAGTATTAAGGAAGCTCCTACATCTACATTGCATGAAGGTCACATAAGTCTTAGTATATAAGAGTTGAAAACTTATTGTTACTTTTATTTATAAATATAAAGAAACACAATAAGCCAACAATTTATGCAAATACAAAAAAATGTTTAGGGGTACAAAATGATTCAAATTGGTAGGATTTCAATGAGCCCATTTTACTCTTAATGACTTGATTTTCATCTCTACCATTTTTTTAGAAACAAAATAGCTTACAATTCAAGAAATGTTAAATATATTTAACAAACCTTTACCTTCAATTTGAAATGATTTTTCTCATAAAGTTGAGTTTAGTGTTTTTTCTGTTTTATTTGCAAAAATATATTTCTAATACTAAAATTGATTATAGGTAGAATATCGTTATAATAAAACTGACACCAAGACACTTTTGTTTTTATTCTTTATGTTTGTTTTTATTTATTGTTTTGATATTTTTATTTTTAATGTTAAAACAACACGGACAAAAATGTGATCATGATGACAACGACAACGTTGATAATAAATAAAAACACATTTTAAATGTTAAAAATTTGCAATAAACACGTCAAAATTTTTGCAATTAAAATATATAGCGATTTCTATATCTTTTAAGTATATATTGTATTATAGATACTATAAGTATCTTGTGTCTATATAAATTTACCTATATAAAATATTGTATTTATATATATATTGTAGAAGATATGGACGAAAGACACACCAAAAACATACAAACATAAACTATAAAAATTAAGTTTAATATTTGGATTATTTATTCTTTTTTGTTTTTTCTTATTTATTTATATATAAATTTAATAAGCTTCACAGATACATTAAATTTAACACGAGTACAAAAAATTGACTTGGAAGAGAAGCTGCGACGGCATAAAAAAGATTGTCAGAGCACACAAAAAACCGACGGCAATTTATCAAGACGTAAATGATAAGAATATAAATAGTTTAGTATAATTTGCTATGAAATTTTTCCCTTATTTTTATTTTTGTTATCTTTAAATATTTTAAGAAAATTGTTTTCCTTTTAGTTTCAAATTTTTTGTATTTTATTTTTGAGCAATTTTATTTTAATTATGTATAATTTATTATTTATGTCTTCTTTAGATTTGTTAAATTTTTAATTTATTTTTATTATTTTATTTTTTAAATTTCGGTTTTCAAAATTTAATTTTTTGCCTTAAATATTTTTGTCAAAAACACCTGTCGCCATTCATAGAAAAAAGTAATCACAACATTAAAAATTTCGAATTTTTTCTATTTTGATTTTGTTTTTATTTTAATGTTTAATTTTCTTGCTGATTATTTTTTTTTTTTTTTTTTTTTGTGGAGAAAGTAACTCGCTGCCGAGACGAGCTGGTGAGCCGTCAAGTCGCTACTAGTTAGACCGGTGAAAATTGAAAATGGAAAAACTGTTTCTTTTGCGCTTTGCGATTTCTGTGTAGCATTTCAAAACATGAGAAATGTTCGCTCGTTTGCTTGCTCACTCGTTCTTAAGTTCGTTCATAAAAATGCTCGTTCTTTAGACGCTCACACTCAGTCAGTGAGTTTGCCGGAAAATGAATTGAAATTTTTTTTATCATCGTCATCATCAACATCATCATCATCAGAATCATATTCGTTGATATTTTCGTTGTTATTGTTGTCGTTGGCGTTGTCGCTCAGTCAGCGTTATTCTGTCGCTGTCACCATCAACAGAGTGTTTCTTCTTCAATTTAGTATGTGGAAAATTGTCGGAAAAGTGCGCGCGCGATTTTATTTAGTTGTGTGGGTGAGCGTTTTGCGAGCGTACGCCGGCATTTATGAGATTGACATGATGATGATGATGATGATGATGATATTAATGATGATGAAATTGAGGATGAGGATGAGGATGATTTTCTTTTTATTTGCTATTGTTATTGTTGATTTACGTTTAACTTAGCTGAGATATGGAGAAGTCAGAAAAGAAAAGAGCAATAAAATGTTGTTAAATTGTATATTTTGCGCAAGACCAAACCGAGTGTGTGTAAGTAAGTGAGTTAGTATGTTGTACGAAAAGCAACAAGCGAACGAATGTCTGTCTTAGGTAGTCCCTAGAATCTACAGATACAACGAAGTGTGCATGTATCTGTGTGTATGAAAACATTGGCGTGAGACTTGTCGCGTGCAACAATTTGTTTACATCTAATCTACATTGCTTTTTGCCTCAATGTTTTGATTTACAAAATCCTCATCCTGGTAACCAGACAGACAAGGAGTTTGTATGACGATTGTTTTTTTTTTTTGGTTCAATCGCTCAATTGATTGACTGACTGTACAAATCAAACAATTGTACATTTGATAAACAAGGGAAATGAATCTGTTTTTATTGGTAAATATGCTCGCTTTGACGTAATCATTTACTGTGCTTTCGTATTACAATATTTTTATTATTTTTTATTATTATTATTATTATTTCTCTTATTATTTAATATTTGTATTTGTTTTTATTATGGAAATTTCATTTTTTATCAACGACGACATCAATGCTGCAACTACCATGACAACAAAAATATAATTTTGGCTTATTTGTTCTTTTGTTTTTATAATTTAGTTCTGCTTTCATTTCATTGATGATGATGTTGATGTGAATGATGATGATGTTGATGTGAATGATGATGACGTGCATATGAGTATTGTAAGCTTAGGGCTTGCCGAGCGTATGGTGCATATTCGTTTCCAATTTTACTCTTATAATTGTTATTCAGTATACGCAGGGTGAACCCATTCATTAATTTTTTTTTTTTTTTTTTTTTTTCATTAAACGTGTGTAAGTTTTCATTATACTACATTTTTTTTTATAATAATTATGGAGGACAAATTTAATTTTATGTATAGAATTATTTTTTACGAAACTTTTGAACCTTTTTTTGATTTTTTTGTTAAGAAGTTTTCTATTTCACTTTCGTGTTCATTCTCGATAACTGACAATAGTCAGTAATGATATTTCAAACTAATCAAAGTGAATAGTGACCAAGTTTTATCATAATTCTTAGTCAGAGTGTATGCTTGTTGTTTTTAACTTATTGGGTTTTCTGTACGGAAAGTATGATCTTTCAATAAGCCCCTAAATTATCTTGTCCAACGGATCTTATATGGATCTACTTGTTCTACTATCAATCTCAATCTTTAAAATTATTGCAGACTGCAAGTTTATTTAAAGTTTGTCTGAATTTCCAATTTTCAACTTTCAACTAAACTAAGAATTAAAATTCAAAATGTATCTTTAAATACAATTTTATTATATTATTCCTTTTCATTTGTAACAAAATTCTATATTAAATTGATTCTTAATAAAAACATTCAGAAGTAACCTTTTGAGAAATCATGGCTTTCGTTTAAAAATTTATAATCTCCTACTTAAAAGTAACAAGTAACTTTGGCATATTCTTTTGATGTTGACCTTTAAATTCTCCAAAATTTTGGCAAGAAGTTTGCCCTTTCTCTGCAACCTACGCACAAATACATTGAAAAATGATATGATACACACGCATGCACTCTCATACTCAAACTAACACAGAAAAACAAATACTTTACTTTACTTTACTTTACCTTGCGTATACTTAATATGAATACAATTACCAAAATTACATATACGGCACACCAATACCCCCCTTTTTCCCTCAATCAGAAGAAAAAGATGAAAGTGAAAACGATGCATTGAATTCCGTTTCGTGAATTCATTTGCCATCAAAACAAACAAAAAAAAATTCTAGGTAAGAAGGGAAATAAAACCTATCTAAGTATCTACCAAAGGATACATATATGGCACATGTGTTGTGTTGGTTGAAGATGCCACAAGCCAAAAGCAATTAGTAAGACACAAGTAAAAATAAACAAAAGAAAAACTTCTCCAAAAAAAAATGTGACATAAAAACACGAATAAATTTTTTTTTGGAAATCATTTCCTTTGACATTTGCAAGAACATCACAAATCAAGGCAATACAATGCCAAAGGTCAAAGTTTAAAACAATATTACAATACAGAACACAATGCATTGTGACTTCAAACTAAATAAATGTCAAAAGAAATTAAATGAAAGCTAAACATGAAGTTAAGAGAATGGCGGCATTTGATGCTGACTTACAATAACAAAAAGATACGTAGATACTTGTTGATTCAAAAAAATATACTAAGTAAATATATGCGTGACATTTAAAATGGCGCCCAAAACAAAAGCAAACAAAAAACACTGACTTTAATGTATGAATGAGTAAATGAGTAATGGATTGAAAGGTTGACCGAATGAATGGAAGAATCAACAAGTCTCGGATGAATGAATAAACGATCGAACGAGCGAAGGAATAAATGAATGAAAAGCTAACGAAGTCCAATGTTTTGTTTTTGCTTTAGTATTTTCTTATTTGTTTTTGTTATTTTTCGTTGGAAATGCGAGGAGTTTTTCCTTTGTTGATAAATTTGTTGTAGTAACTATGATGCTAATAGATGCGATTAAACACCCACTCGATATTCAACAGGAGCAGAAGCAACAGGAGCAGCAACAAGCAGCCCAACCGGCTAGTCAAGAAGGAAGGAATTTAAACAAAATCATTCAGGCAACAGAAAGGGCACAAGTAGGCGTGTAGGTGGAAGGTTGTGTGTGCTATGTATATATACATATATATATATATATATATGTGTATGTGAATTTGTGTAACAATATTATGCATGTGTGTGTTATATGTTGCCAGTAGTACTTTGCCCTATTGATTGGCACCATCGTGAATGGCACGCGTAGGTTGGATCATCATAATGTTACAATAAAAAAAATATTGTGACAACATGAAGTTAATTTTAATAATACATTGCAGATAATGATGATAATGATGACGTTCAATATGGTTACTATGACAAACAAGTAGCGGCAATTTCTTATTGCTCACTTTACCAAGAAAACAACAAACAACTTTCATTGCAGACAGGAAGAAGAACTCGAACTTCATACTCTTCAAATTTAACGCAGACTTTTTGTCGTCATTAAAAAGGTTCACAATCCACAATCAGATTCCAATTGCGGTTGAGGGTGTTAAGTGATACACACTGAGTAAAAGTACAAGTATCTGAAGTATGTTCACGAATGTGGGTTTGGGGTAACAAATTTTATCAATGAATGAATTTACGCAAATATGAATGAAAGAAAAAGCTTCTATTGCTTCTATTACAAATAGAAAATGAAAGGAAAAGCTTTTATGACGTCACATAACATAAGGTGAAAACAGCAAAAGAATAGCATTACTTTAACTGTTATATATTTCAATTTTTGTACTGTTATGTAAGAGAAATGCTTACAAGCTTTTCCTTCCTTCTTTTCGAGGGCCACAAATAGATTTATGAACTTTGATATTAAGCATTTAAAATATTTCCTAAATTTATCCGTCCATCATAATTTTTTTTTTTTTTTTTGTTTTTAATATTGACTTTAGTTATAAATAAATCAAGAAGAGCAAGAAAGTAAGAAGAAGTTAAAAAAAATTTGATTAGAATTAGAGGAGGTTGAGTGGGCGGTTTTTTTTTATTTTTTTTTTTTTTTTTGTTTTTTTTTGCTGTGAATTGAGTGAACTAAAAGCCATTTAATTAGCAAATAATATTTATTTGTTTGACCTTTTCTTACTTCATGACTTTTGATATTCCCTACTATTGTCATACCCCATTTTGTTTGTTTATCTCCACTCACTTGTTGAGCGAGCGAGTAAGTGTGGGTGTTTTAGTATCTCATTGTAGGTATAGTGCATCTCATCAATATATTGTTTTGTATCTGTGAGTTAGCGTATATAAGCAGTATCTTATAACTTTATTATATTTAATTTTAAAACCACAATTTATTGTTTCATTTACTTTATTTATTGATTACTTTTGTTTTTCTCTTATAAAATTTCACTAAATTCTATTTTAATGCTTTTAGTCTTAGTATTTTTTGTATGACAAAAAAAATTTTTAGCGTCACATGCGTGGGTTATTTATTTTTATGAAAGAATTTTTAGCCAAAGCTTGACAAATGATGACTAATTAGTTTGAGCTTAAAATAATGTACAATTATTTTTTAACAAATTATTTTTAAATAAAGAAAATGAAATGAAAATAGATGCAAGTATTTAAAATAATATTGCGAGACCATAAATAGATAAAAAGTCATCCACATCCACGGATATTGGAAAATAAATAAATGTTTATGCTAAACTTAGTAAATGATATATTTCATAACATTTAAGATTATTATTATGAGTCACGAATGCTTTAGAACTGGAATTTCTATAATTGAGCTAAAGATTTTTCAATTCAATATTTATCATTTGATACAAAATTATTACTTTCATATTCTGGTAACTTCTAGGATTTTTTAATGTGACAAGAAATATGTTTTTTTTATTTTCTTAAGAAACCATTTCTCATCTCCAGAACCACAATTGTATTATCGCCGATATGTTCAGAAGTCCTTGATTAATTGATCCGGCATACTATACCATACTGATACTACTTACAAATACAATACACATATGTTAACCATCTTATTTTATAAAAAACTGATTATCTTTACGTAGCACATTACAGGACCTTTTTCTCTATTTTCCCAACATTGCCAACCTCTGGCATTCAAAGAACCTTACTATGGACAATCCCGAGTAAATCTTTACAAGCATAATGAGCTTTCTAAGATAATTGACTTGAATGAAGAATCAACTCTTGACTATTTCATATGTATGTACTATTCCACCTAAGCACTTTCTTCATCACGGTAAGCGCTATGAGGAGAAAAAATCGAAGTTTAATTTACCATGAATAATTGCAGATATTAACCAACGACAATAAGTGGGTGGCACTCAACGCTGCCACAAGAGTCTTTGCAAGTAAGTTTGTAAGAATAAATCATGGGAGTTTTAGGACCAAAATACAGAAGGATAGACTAAAGAAAGTCGAGTAAAAAGTAACGTTAAAACCTTAAAAATCTTCTATAAATAAAATATTAGAACTCTACTTAGTCCATTGTAGTAAACCAATAACATTGAATGAAAAATGCTCTTATCCATTGATATTGACTGAAACGCCTATAAACATGAATACAGTCCCCAACAGACATATTCATTATCTTCTTATTATTACTATAACTAAACGAAATTCATTTAAATTTTTCAGAAAAAAAAAATAAAAACTTTTTGAGTTTATTTACCTGATTAAAAATAGAAAGCCACAAACCAAAAACTAACTAAACAACGATGGCTCTAATTCAGAGAAGAATATTACTGCTGCAAAGATAATATATTTGATTACTTTTTAGGGTTTCAGACCCAAAGGGTACCAAAAGGAACCCTATTGCAGAGACTTCATTGTCCTCGGGTCATATCTCATAAACCGCAATAGCTAGAGAGTTGAAACTTTCACGGAATGTGTAGTTCTATTCGTGCATCAGCAACAAATACTCAACCGAACATATTTTCGAAAACTCAAAGGGCCCCCATCAAGAAAAATTTTGGTTTGTATGGCAGCTATACAAACCAGTTATCTCACGATCTTGAAATTTGGTTGGATGGTGGCTTTACATCAGAAACTTATTTTACCGAAATTTCAATTTGATCAGATTACTAGGAGGGTACCTCCCATACAAATCCACAATTAAAATTCTGGTTCTTATTGGAAAAACTTTTTTGTTTTTTGATTTATGGAACTGAAATTTAGTCACTATAAGTTCTTGATATAGAGGCTGCACATCTGTTGGAATCAGCCAAATCGTCCACCTAGGAGAGGTACCTCCCATACAAATCCACCATTAAAATTCAGGTTCTTATTGGAAAAACTTTTTTGTTTTTTGGCCCATTGAACCGAAATTTAGACACTATAAGTTTCTGATATAGATATATTTTTTAGAATCAGTCAAATCAAACCCCCAATCTGGTACGGAACCCTCCGTGTACGAGTCTGACTCGGACTAGGCCCATTTTATTCATCTTAGTTTCATTAGAAATTAAATACGAGTAAAGAAAATTTAATATTGAAATAATTTTTACGCTCATATCGCCCGATGAACTGACAAAATGTTGGCACAGCAGCCCATAAATATGAATTGACAAAGTTCTAAAGACATCAAAATGGGCTACACACAATGATTCATATGATCATATGATCAACAGTGTCCAGTGAGCAACATTTGTGAATTTGGTGAAAACGATAATCCACGTACAGACATGGCAAGATCTTCCAGTGTTTGAGCTTCTTTACCATCAATCACAATGACCATCATTGCTATATGCAATACATATTAAAGGCAAATTTATCATTTTACGCATCCAAGACTAGACATTTTACTAGTTTTTACGCTATACATGGAAATTTTGCCAGCATTAGATCTTGATATAACTTATTGCTGTTATAGGGAGAATATGCTATAGCCAATAGATCCACAAGTCCAATTGCTAGATGATGTTTCTTTTCGCGTGTTTCATTCACCAATATGCCGCCATAGAGGGAAATTCTTTTTAAAATGATACGAGTATTTCTAAGAGAGATAAAATCCATGGTCCCCTTTCTGATTAAATCATTAAGAGCTTGATACTTTGAAACCCTAATCAGTTCTCTAGGCATAGGCATGATAAATAAAATCTTAATATTTATTTATTTAATATAAACAACGATTTGCAAATAAAAATAATAATAACATTAACACGCCACTTAAAATTATTAGCAGTAGCAATCTTTCGTCATCTTCCAATAAATAAGCAAAATCTTATGAAAACGCCTTAATCTCTTTATAGTAGTGTATAGATGAATGTACCAAAGTGCCATAGACGACAGTCTTGAGTCTTATCCGCAATCGCGCACTGAAAGAACCAAAGAACGAACGAGTGAACTAGCAAACGAACGAAGGAAATCAAGATTTTAAGCGCAAATAAGAAGTTTTCAACGAGCGCGCGAGTAGCGTCAAGCTTTGAATGCGCGTAATTAATTACGCGACTTGCGATGTGGCAAACAGATACATCCATGCATACATATGTACATATGTATATCTATCATAGTAGACCCACAGATATATATACACACACATTGGCAAATGCAGATTGGTAATATAAGATAAGTAGCCAAGAAGCTTAATCAGTTAGACTCAAGTCTCAAGTCAGCACCAAGAGAGAGAATGTTTTTTAAGCTCCGTCAAAGGATCATAAACACCACACACATGTATCTATAAGATACACAAATACTTACAGCTTAGTACACACTTATAAATTGCTACCACAATTACGCATCAATAGTTGTAGATACAGTAGATGTTGTTATGGTACTAAGTAAGTAGTTTGCTTTATATTGGTAGGTACTTAGTGTGGTATAGTAGTTGAAGAAGCCTTTAACCAGCCACGATACTTAGTCTTCAGTAGGCGCATGTGCACGCGTGCTCTCGCGAGCGTTTTTGTGGTTCCTTTGTCGCTTAGTTGAATGCGAGATTTGGCCAAACGATAAATGCAGCGTTTCAATGAATGAATACGCGGATGTGGATGTGGCGTGTTGAAACTGTTCGCTTGCTACTGAGATACTTTACTGATTACGATCACTTTGAGTGCGCATGCGCACAAAAGTCCAATGGCTTTCGTTTGTGTTATTCTTTTTCTAAGTCTCTTTTTTTCTTTTTTCTTTTTTAGATTTAACAATTTTGATTTGAAACACGCAATTTTCGTTTGTTATTTTGCTTAGCGTTTTTCACGCGCGCGCAAATTTTTTTTAAAGCGGTGCGTCTTTTGAGATTTGGTTGTGTTTTTTTTTTTTTTGAAATTTCTATGCACTTCACTTGAGCCAAAATCTATGGTAATTCTGAGATCTGATGTGATCGGATTCTGATTTGATTGGTTTGGTTTGGTTTGGTTTTAACACTTTCTACACACACTCACACACTTCGGTACTCACACTACATATAGGGTGCTTGTGCTAGTGTGCGTGCCTTGATGAACTTGACGTGACACTTGGCGCTTAATTTTCTTTCTTTTTTTTTTCTCTCCTTATATATTTGGATTTACTAAATGATTTTTCTTATGATTTCACTATAATTTTTTGCACACGTTCTCGTTTTGTATCTTTCCGGTCAGTCAGAGCAGTTTGTTGTTCGTGTTGCCACAACTCACTGTTGCAAATGTTCACGCGTTACTCAGCGAGCAGAAATCCAAATTTCATTCATTCATAGTCGTCGGCGAGAGTTGGACGACGTAGTCGTAGTCGTTGACTCGATCAGATCAGTTGGCTTGGCTTCATTTTGATGTTGTACGTCGTATCTGCTGTGGTAGTTGTTGTTGTTGTGCTGCGTCGTGGGCAGATCCATCGCCTTACTTAGATCTGATATTTATTTTTTTTTTTTATTTTATTTTATTTCTCTTACATTTTTTTTTTTTTATTTTGTTCAAGTCATATCTTCTGTGAGTGTGAGTGTTACTGTGTTTGTGTGGGCCAAATAATGCGCACTCTGTCATCTATATAGCCTCATTCATTTACTCACTCATGATTTAAAGCAAAGGCAGCCATGCTGCTTTACATTTATAGCAAAACAGAGAGCCTCATACTCAACCCCCGCAATTTTCAATTGCTTTTCTTTTTCTACATATTCTTACTCACTTTTTCTCCCTATCTATCTCTCTCACTCTCACTCTACCTCTGTCTATCTTCTTTAGTCTTTTTCTCAGTTCTTGAACCATCTATTTCGTTGTTGACTTTGCCTTCTAACTCGGCCTAAACTACTTCAAACATTTGCTGTTTGTCGCCAACTCAAGCGCGACTTTGCGCCTTCCATGTCATTTTTTCCAGGGGCGTTTGTCGCGCTCTTTTAGCCCCCATAAATTGTGAAGTCTCTTATGCTCATACCAGACTGACTTTGATTTAAGTTTTTATTTTCTTTCTTTTCTAGAAAAACCCACACATCTTTTTTTTTTTTATTATTATTTTTGTGAAAATTGCGTTGGCAAATATCAACATGGTATGTTTATCTCTTTCCGACTTCATAAAGTTTTGGACAGAACACACGAGCGCCAGAGTTACCCAACTTTTGCAAAACAACCTACTTACAACTTGACAGTTTATAATTGTTTATCCATACTTTTCCCCTTTTCTTTAACAAACATAATTTAATAAGAAAAAAAATTTTTTTTCTTATTTTTAAACCGTATTTTTGTTTTGTTTCTTTGTTCAAAATT
The DNA here is from genome assembly GCA_037043295.1 of Amiota minor. Lineage (NCBI taxonomy): Eukaryota > Metazoa > Arthropoda > Insecta > Diptera > Drosophilidae > Amiota > Amiota minor. Next base: position 4,225,499 of record JBAMAW010002155.1, on the reverse strand, counting down.
TGTTATAGTTGTACTTATAATTGCTTATAATTTTTATTTGTAATAAAGTCACGCAATGAATTGTCGAGCTCGGATGAGTCAATGGATGAATCGCTACTTGTGCGAAAAGAAGAACTACAAGGATCTTCTTAGCGGGTGAATACAATGATTGGCTAGAAAAATATTGTATAACAGACGCATATATACACACAGCGTCAAAATAAAAAGTTAGTATGCAGAATTCAAGGCTTATATTTTAGGAGTCGATTTCAATTTAAAGTATAATCAAAATCAGTACACAAACAAAAATAATTCACATTAATTAAAAAAAGTCCAAATTTTACGCGTCAAAAAAAAAGTGAACACTTTTTACTTTTATTTTTCTTTTCGTTCTATAATTCGGGGAATAACCAAATTTTTTACGGAAAACGATTATTACTCACGTGCTTTGTTATGGTAAATGTTATTTTGAGTGAATTCCTAAAATAAAAGTGTATAAAATTAAAAAAAAAAAATTCTTACTATGGGAAAGCAAACATCTAGTGGCACTCGAAAAATCATATTAGATTTACGAGAGAAAGGCAAATCTTTGCGTGAAATTGCCGAAATTATAGGCAGGGGCCCAAGCACAATAAAAAAAATTATTGTCAAATATGCCACACATCGTCGGTTGGAAGATTTGCCGAGAACTGGGCGTCCAAAGCGACTTACTGATACTCAAGTTAGAGCTGTAGTAAGAAAAGTAAAGGTAAATCCAGCCTCAAGTGCAGTCAAAATTTCAGAAAATATTACCCAGCCATCAGACAAATCAGTAAGCGCGAGTACGGTTAGGAGAGCCCTTCATAAAAATGGCCTACACGGACGAATACCCCGCAAGAAGCCATTCATATCAAAGGTAAATCAGAGCAAGCGTGTGGATTTCGCCAAAAAATACATTAATTTGGCTCCAACTTTTTGGGAAAACATTCTCTTTACTGATGAGAACAAATTTGAAATTTTTCATGCCAAAAGGACATCAAAAATATGGCGTACCCCTAATGAAGCCTTTAAAGAAAGTTGTGTAACCAACACAGTTAAGCACGATGGGGGCTCAGTTATGGTTTGGGGCTGTATGGCGGTATCTGGAGTCGGAAATCTGGTTTTCATTGAATGAACAATGAACAAGATGGATTACTTAAATATTTTACAAAACAATGTCGCCCCCAGTGTCGACAAATTAGGCCTGTCGGGCAATTGGATCTTCCAACAAGATAACGATCCAAAACATACTGCGAGAATTGTGAAGGAATGGCTGCTGTATAGGACCCCTAAGACATTTGATCATCCGCCACAATCTCCAGACCTCAATCCCATTGAGCATTTGTGGGAACACCTGGACAGGAAGATCAGGCAGAGGACGTTTTTGAGCAAGGAAGACCTAAAGAAGTGTCTAATGGAAGAATGGGTCAAAATCTCTCCTGATGTGACAAAAAACCTTGTCCAATCGATGCCAAGGAGACTTAAGGCGGTTGTACAATCTAAAGGGAAAAATACAAAATATTAAAATTTAAAAAAGTGTAATATTTTAACTTAATATTTGCCACTTTGTATATACTGTTCACTTTTTTTTTGACGCGTAAAATTTGGATTTTTTTTAATTAATGTGAATTATTTTTGTTTGTGTATTAATTTTGATTACACTTTAAATTGAAATCGACTCCTAAAATATAAGCCTTGAATTCTGCATACTAACTTTTTATTTTGTATTCATTAATATATAATTATAAAACTTTTAATGCAAAAATCTCATGTGTTCACTTTCTTTTGACGCTGTGTCTATATAATATTTAAAATAAAAGATACATATAAGTTAATCCAAAATAAATCTATCAGAAAAAAATCAGAAATTCTCGTAGCAGAAATAATTCAAAACTTCAATTGGAATTTTTACAGGAAAAATAGTCTGCACACAACAATTAGTTTTGTTACTAAATAACAAACTCAAAAAGACCAATGGTAATGACGGATAAAATTGCAAAAAAAAAAAAAAAGAATCATGGAAAAGTGATACAAATGTACACCAAAACGAAATTTCCACATTCTACCAAAATATTTTAAAAAAAATTATAAGTTAATACAACAAAAATCCATCAAAAAAAAAAAAAAATCATAAATTCTCGTAACATAGAAATAATTCAAAACTTCAACAGGAAGAGGAGAGACTCTTACAATAACAATCAAAATTCGCAAAGAACAGAAAATGGCAAAAAAAAAAAAAATAAGGCAACATCATGAAACACTGATACAACAAAACATGGCAACATAAATTCGAATTCATTGTACAATTTGATCAGTTGCTTCTTTTAAATGCAAAATCGGCAATATAGTAAGTATTATTATTCATGAAAAATATAATAAAAATATCAAAAAAAAAACAAAAAATAGATCCCGTTAAATAAACATTGAACAAAAACCAAATTAAATTAAAAAAAAATAATTCAAAAGCATGCAAAGCAAATGTAAATCGACTGGTCAAACTTAGTATTGTATAAAAAAAAAATACGAGAAAAGTTTGGACAATTTATATGTACAACTATTGAATGTAAACAAAAAACTGTAGTAACCAAAAAAAAATTTAAAATAAAATAATCATAATACAAAATGACTCTAATCAGAAAACATAAAAAGATCTGCAAGATTTTATTGACCATAGAAGTTAAAGAACAAAACATAAAAAAAAAAAAAATGGTCTGCGAAGATGATCGCTTACTCGTTTTAAATGCAAATCGACTGGTCAAAATAAATATTTTATTCGTATTGAGTTAGCAAAATAATATTTAAAAAAAAAAAAAAAAAATCACTGATGAAAGTGCTGGCCAAAGTGATTATTTCACATCTGGTGGTGCCTTTCAAATGCGTAAAATTATATGCGAATTCGAAACTTTGCCTGATCAAGAGAAAATTTCCATTAAGTCTGTATGGGATTTCTTTGATGAAAAGGATCGTCAACTGGAAGATAATAGACCGCGTGTTTTGCAAACAACTGAAAATCTCCAGCTATTACAGTATCCTCCTAACACTAGTGGCATCAGTATACGCACTGATGACTATTTGTGTTTGGCTAAGGAACAATACTTGAATATTTAAAAAAATCATTCCAAAATACCCGATTTGGGTTATTCGTATATTACCGTTTAAACTTAAGAACAAGAAAAAAAAATAATTACAGATTTTCTACAAATATTGAAATTTTCATACTAAAAAGTATTAATGATTTCATGATATGGCGATGTAGGAAAACTACTATATTTTTATAACATAATAAAACTGCAATTAAAATAATATAATAATATATAACTAATAAAATATAATTAAGAACTCAATATAAGAAAAATATGGAGTAAAATAAAAATAATGAAATGGTTAGAAACAAACTCTTCATAATAAAGATATTAGACATCAGAACAAGAAATAAAAATTTACATTAATCTTAAAATATATTTCACAAATAATATTCATTTTGATAAAGTAAGAGCTTTTTAAAAATCACCATCCACCGCCAGATCAAGTAATTTTAAAACGCAATATTATCACTGTTAGAGATTTCGAATTAAACATCTTGAATTATGAACGTTTCTTTAAAAACAAAAAAAAAAATACAATTTATTTGATATAAACTTATTAAATGCTTTAGTAAGTAAGAGTTTCAGATGAAAACTTTTTAATAAATTAAATAACAAATTCTTGGAAGGCAACTTTTAAAAATGGTTTTAAATTTAAATTCTTATAGAAAAATTGATGAGGTTAAAACTCTATATTTATAAATACTTATGACAGATCACTGGAATTTTTAAGTGAAATATCTTTAGCGGCGTTGGTTAAATATTTTTACTAAAAATTTGAGTGAAAAAATACAAATCGTCACGTATTTTGATTCTGTTTCTCATGAACCGAACTAAGTAGAAACTTCAAATTTTCACAGAATGTGTATATCTATTTCCATATCCCCAACAAGTAATAAAATTTTTAGAAAATCCACCGGAAAAGTCTCAATAAAGAGATTACAATTATACAACTACAACATGCATGTTTGTGTGTTATAAAGATGTTTATAACAACAACATGCAAGCAACTAACTTGTGTGTGTGCAAACACAAGCGTATGTACGAAGAGAAGAGAACCAGAAACACACAGAAGGTCGCAATTCATCTAATTTTTGGGCAAGAGAGGACAGACGACACACGTAATCACATTGTTTAACACAACAACAATAACACACGCCACAGAAACCAAAAGCAATATACAGACGGACAGACAGACAAAGAGACAGATAGGCAGACAGAATGACATACAATCGTGCCATAACCCTTCCGCGCACAAGTTGTGAGAGTCCACAAGCAAAATGAAATTGTACAATCAATCGCATAATGTGTGGCCTGCATTCCAAAAATCTTGACAAACTTATAATATGGTATATAATTGTATTTGTTTTGAGATGATCTCTTTTTCTCTCTCTGACTGTTTTTAAGAAGTTTCACTTCTATCACATGTTCAAACAAAAAAAGGACTGCAGGGAGGGAGAATCAAAAACTAGAAATGCAATTCAACTTATTAATAGTATGGTGCGAAACCGTAACTGCATCTATGGCCCAATTGCGTTCTACTGAGAGTGAAAAACATCTCAATTTAATTTTTTTTTCGGTTTCTGTCTTTTCTAAAACAAACAATTTGACTAAACCAATTGGCTTGACGTTTTCTTATATAAAAATAAAAATTCTTATTTAAAAATTAAAATTCTTATTTAAAAATAAAAATTAAAATATCTTACCGTTCTTAACATAACACATTTCAACTAATTTTTTATTACAAAGCGTTACGTGTTCCGAATGTGCTTTATGTACCATTCTTCTTCCTCTTAAACGAATAAATAAATTCCAACATGAACTCTGATTTGAACTAATTCCATGTCACCAAATGACATATCCTTTTAATTGAAAATCTAATCACACATATACATAATTCCATTTATCATTTCCCTATCACACTAAAAATTGATATATACGAAATATAAAATTCCCTTAAATCCTTATAAGGGCATAAATCAGTACCCGTTACAACTATTGTAGTAGTTCGCGATGACCATCTAGACGCCCTCACAACTTTCACTTAGAAAAGCTTTTACAGAAAACCTAAAGAGCTTACAAATGTAAAGCTGACAAAGTACAGCACTGAAAGCTTCATGCATCTGACCGCCATCTCGCTCGGATAGTGTAAGTAAAATATTTGAACGCCCACCAAAAATGGTCATAATCGTGGGCACCAGTGGTAGCCACCTCCACAGAATTTTTTTTTTTTTTTTTTTTTTTTGAAGTCAACAACTCTGCTTAGCTTCACGGCATAATGAAACTGCACTTGGTGCATTCACGGATACACACTCTGACATAGATACACATGCGTGGGTGGCTTCATTGATAAATTTACGTGCGACATTTTGCTCTGGCTGCAATTTTGCAGTAAACATTCAGCATCGTTGCCGACTGTAGCAGAGACGAGAAACTGCAAATTGAATTACAAAAAAAAAAATAGTTTTTACAACTGCGACGACGACGATGACTGACTTTCTGCGACTGTACTTCCAAATTAAGTGACATACTTCATTATGATGAGATATCTATTTTTTCATTGTTTTTTGAAGCATTGCACACTGCGCTCTACTTTTTTCTAACTTTGTGGGTGGATTAATAACACCAACACTTTGTTGCCTTCTTACTTAGATATTTTTATTACAGTATGAGTACTGTGATATCTCTTTGTGTGTGTGTGTGTGTGTAGATTAGAAAAGCTTTAATCTTTGTTTCTTTGAATGAAAACATGGCTTATATGTCTTAGATACAAATGTATATGTATCTCTTTGCAACTCTTTCAGTATTTCAGTTTCACTGAATGCATGAATGACAAACTGTTGCTTGCTGGTAAACTGAATGAATGACTGAATGACTAACTGATTGTTGGTTGTATGAGCCAGCGAGTGAGCGAGTGAGCGATCATGTTGTGAATGAGAACACCCACAATCGTTTCTAAGACTATGAGATTTGATTTGATTTCTTTTTTAAGAGATTTGCTTCTTTTTTTTTCTATGTTTTGCTCATAAAAGGAAACTTGTAAATTAGCTGAATACACAGAGAACAAAAACTCAGAACAACTCTCTGAAGCACACATCTCGATATACCTATCACACTAGTGTGAACAAGTATAGTCACTTTATGTATTATGTGTAGAACCGTGAATCAGAGATCCAATAAAATGTATATAAAAGAGAATCAATTAAGCCATGTCCGTCCATCGGGGGAAGAAGTGCAAAATATTCACTGCAATGATATTCCACTCTTTATATAAAAATATTAGAGTATATAAGGTATGTAAGATTCGTTGGATCAAAGTTAACGTATATTTTTTCAAGTGTAACTCATTTACAGCTCGTTACCAGTTTTGTTCATTCATTAAATAAACTTGGCTCTTTGTACTTATATTTAATTATTTGCATATTTCATTCAACTAACTCTGAGTTTAAGTATTGAATGAACACAACAAGGAAGGAGTGAAGGGTCTACAAATTAATTGCATTTAGTACTTAGTGCTACCACCTACAATCGCTTGTTAGTATTAACTGTGATTGTTCATACGCAGGCAATAAAATTTGAATAAAGCGAATCGAGAATATCATTAGACCATTTATGTCAGCTTATAAAATTTTCACTTTATTAGCTTGTTTTGTTACAAGAGACAAAAGGCTTTTATTACTTTTATAATTATGCACTCAATTTGCATATTTACACTCTTAACCCAATCACAATTCCAACTCCTTCACTAAGCACTATAAAGTTGTTAATCAAAAAATCTATATGTTTATTATTATTATGATGATGTTTCTAAATATCATTAAAAAAATAAAATTAATTTTGTTTGAATGCCATAAATAAATAAAATAATAAAATATATTATCTTATTTTTAATAATTGTATATCCATCTATTATATAAAAAAGTTTTTCAGTGATGATGATGTCCATAAAATATAAAGTAAGGACATGACGGGGGTTGGTGAGCGAAGCGTTCAACTTTATCAACCGCACGCACACGATGATCAACTGCCGACTTCTGCGATCCACTGACGACTGTGTTGATTAACTGACGACTTTCTACCTGCTCGGTTCTCTGCTTCTCATTGCTGCTTGCCGCGCCCTGTTGCCAAAGTTCCTTACAATGCAGGCTGTATAGACCACGCGCTGTTGCCACACTCCCTTACATTCGGCCATCCTGATCTTCTTCATCCATCTATCTCTCTATTGTATAAAATAGTTTTTCAGTGATGATGATGTCCATAAAATATAAATGTAAATGCTCGAGAGACCTCTTACGGTCAAACGGCGGGGCGGGGCGAAGCGAGCAGGGGGCTGGCCCCTTAGTATAATTTAAAAATTCGTTAAATTATTATATGAAAAATTTTATATAAAACTGCAATTTTAAGAAATTTAATTTTCAAAGAAAATTAGTGAAAATAAATTATCTAAATTCTTATGAAATTTCAATTCTCAGAAAAACTCATTAATGACTAAGGCATTTTTAAACCGAAAATTAAATTCGTTATTATTGTAAATAATTCTGAAAAGGATAGTATGATGATATGTATTTTAAATTTTTTATGATTTATACCAAGAAATACATATATTTAAGACACAGAAAATATATAGAAATTTATATTATTCTTATTCCTTCAATAAAAGTCAATTTTCTCTTACACTAAAACCATAAAAACTTGAGTTCCTCTTATGTCTCTAGAAAGCCTAGACAAGATATGTGTTTGCACATACTTATAAGTATACACGTGTGCAAGAAGACGTCGAATTTCGAAACAAACATATAAACAAACAAAAACAATGATTACAAGATACTCGTCGTACGACATCATGACGCACGTTTCCGTTTTAAACGCAGTTAATGAATATTCTAAAAATGGGTTTACTTAACCAAAACAAAGAAAGACATACACCAAACCAAAAAACAGCAGCTCCTCATTTTCACTAGAAAAATAAAACCGAAAAGGATCGGAACTCATTAAATGCAAAACTGCGACGATGAAACCAAGCTGTCAGTCAAATTGTCACCATTCATGACTTCACTTTGGTTGAATTTCATTAGCATCTCATCGTATATCTTTGCAAATATCGTAAAAGACTTAATTATACTTATACATAAATATGTACTAGTTGTTGCTGTTGATGATGCCGTTAAAGATACTTACTAGACTCGTGTCGTTTTACAAATGTTTTGTAACTAATTTTAGATTTTTTTCAAAAGAAATCCTAATGTTGGAACAATTTTAAAAGAAAATAGGATAATAAAAAATTTTTGTAGGTGTGGATTTGTTTTATTTGTTTATTTGATTGCACCCAAACAAAGATTATTAAGTTTATGGAAATACATGACATTCAAGTGAAAATAATATGATACCCCAAAGTTTATTCTTTTGTTTTTTTTTTTAATTTTTTTTTGAAGAACTAAAATTTATTGCATTATATCGTAAATACTAACAAAAATCAGCACACTTTATACTATAACTTGTTATGCGATCAACACTACAATGACAAAAAAAAAAATTTAATTTAATTTACACCTATATTATAGAACAGAACGACATTTAAGCTCCCCAGGATGAAGCCTTTTTAATCTTCTCCTCGGGCGATGAGTTGCTACAACCTTAGCCAGTGGACTTGGATGAGTTGATAGTCTCTCATTATATCTGCTGCTATGGTGGTTTATTGCGGATGAAGCAAGGGGCACCAATTTTTAGACGTAGGCTTTTGTTTTGTAAAACCTGGTTTTTCCTTATGTGTGATGTTGCAGCAGTGCCCCAGAGTTGGATACCGTATGACCACATAGGAATGATGATGGACCTGTATATAAGGACTTTGTTACTAAGCCGCAGATTATTTTTTTCTTTAAGAATTCAATTTTCTTAATTTTTTTTGTACACTTAGAGTGGATTCTACTAACATGTTGAGACCAAGTCAGTTTGCTATCTAAATGCAACAGCATTAGAGGACTAAAGGTTAGCTTCTCTATTCAACTAAATGCATCTTGGCCGGAAACCATAAGGACCAGAGAGCTGAAGTTTCCCCAGAGATGGCAGATGGTCAATATATTATTAACATATTAATATTTATTATGTACAATATAATTTACAAAACCGAAAATTGCTTTAAAATGTTATGAAAATCATTGGAAGAATCCAACAAAATGAAATTCTAGGTTGTTTGCAAATTTCATCAATATTAAGACAAATTTAACTTGCAATTTAACTTGCTCATAAAATTAAAATTTTCGTTTTATGAACACAACACTTTTAAACACTTTTGAAGCATCCAATCCCATCATCATTATCGTCATTCTCATCAGCATCACTATCACCAGAACCGTTAACACTAACATGCTGGTGGTCTAACAGCTTCACCTGTGAATTCGACCGACCACCATCATCAGTGAACCGTGCATTGAGTATGAAAATGATCACAACAACGATTCGATCGGTCGTCTGTCTTTGCTAGCTTAACATTTTAATAACCAAACAAAAATTTCTATTTACAACCATAAAATTTGACATTTCAATTGCCAAACGTTGTGTGTGTTCGACATTGTCTCAAATCACAAATGTATTTAGATACATTGTGTATGACACTTTTATTGTGCTGCACGAGTATTCACATTGCATTTGGTCAATGAATCGTTTGAATGTAGATATTTTTTGTATGATAACTGAATGTTTGTGAGTGAGTGAGTGAGTGAATGGCTTTGTTTTGTGTATTTTGTTTTGTTTTGTATTCATTTTGATTTATGTTAACATGCTCCAAAAAATCATTTTCAACATAAATCGTCATCCATTGATTTTTATGCTAATTATTATTTCTAATTTTTTTTTTTTTTTTCTTCTTATTTCCATTGATATTTTTTTGTTTATTGTTTTGAAAGGTTTATTTGTTTCTTAATTTTTTTTTTTTTGTTTTTGTTTTTCTTTGTTATTTTCTTCTCACAATTATTATCAATTTATATTATTTTATTGTGTTTCAAACAAATCAAGATTGTTTTGAAATGAAACCACACAAGTTGACTAAGTTTCGATTACAAAGAAATTTTATTTGATTATTACATTTGGTTTTTCTTTATTCAAATGTGTGATTAATATTGAAATGATTTTGAAACAAAAAACAATAAACTTATGGCTCCATACTTCAGGATTAGCTATGAGATTATCTCTCATGATAAATATCGAATTAAAAAGATAAGTCTATCAAAATTTTAACATACCAATCATAAAATATCTAATCTTCTAAAAGACATTGGTAGTCAATTTAAATGAAATACATACTTCATTATTTCAGTTTTTTCACCTGTCTAAGACTTATACCATTTGGGGAATTACATTGCATCATAGACAACAATTAGAACGATGTTGGTATAACCATATTTAACACAGTGAGTTCTAATGGAATGATTTCTGATGACTGCATTATTAGAAGAATATATACTTAGTTCCCGGAATTAAACAAACCCCTGGACACTACTACTACAAGTTCTCTGGAATGGAAGAAAAGGTCTCAATTGACATTATAATATAAGTTTAAAGTAATTTCATTCAATCATTTATTAAAAACTGTATCGTTAGGTCTTGGTAGAACTTGAAAATATCAAGAAACTTATAATTTTTCAATTAATAAACGTCATGAATAAAATTGTTCTGTAGATTTAATGTATAAAGCTTTAAGGTACAACACATACTACAAGTACAAGCATTCTATCCAATTGAACCAAACTGAACTGAACCGAACCCATATTGTTACCATAAATCTTTTTTATTACCATTTCCTTTATTATTATTTATTTATTTTCATTTTTCTTTTCCTATGAACAAAATCATATGCATAAAAATTCTATAAATATTTTTGTAAGCTTTGCATTTTCTTGAAACATTTGCAATTTCAATTAATAGACTTGCATACAGCAAAGCAAAACACACACATCTCGCTTGCCCCCTTCGCAGCGCCAAGAGAGTTTGAAGATACTAGAAACAGAAATCAGACACAAGTATAAAACTATGTCAAATAAATCATAACATTCATGGCACATGTCTGGGTTCTGTCGTTGTGTTTGTCCGTCTGTCTTCAATTCAATGTCTCTGTAGTTCTTAGTTTAAAGTATGAAAACTATGATCTCTTTTCTATCTTCGTTTGCTGACGGCTTATGGTATCTGTCGTTGTCGCACTGCTTGACTTCACTTCAGTACTTTATTCATCTGAATGTATGACTGAATTTTTGTCAGTCTGTCTGTCTATCTGTCTATCTGATCAATGCAAATGCTTAAAGTTGCTGCTTATAGTAACTCATAATGTTGCAAGTGTCTCCTTAAATGTCATTGTCTGAAATTTAAATAAATAAATTGAGTTACCACCTTCAAGACCGAAGTCAAAACAACATTATCCATATGCTTAATACTTGTCAACAAGTTGCATTTTGTTGGTGTTACGAAATTATGGGTTATGTCTATTCAGATAGAAATTTAAGATTGTATTTTCAGAAGACTGTAATATGTACAAATACAATGAACTGATGCAGAAAAAGGAAGTGTCATAGCTCTTTTATAAGCCACTGTAAGATTTCTTTTATTCCACTCCACTTTTCGTACAATACAACAAACACAAAAACTACAATACAAACATAAAACCCCCATTAAACAAAAGACTTAAGCGACAAACTTCCTTGTATGAATTTATGTCTATTTTTTCAATATAATAGTAAAATACTCATATAAGAAATATACGAAAAAATTATAAATATAAATTACTATTAACATAAAAAGCGCACATATGCACAGAAACCTCGCCCAAAACTCATTTGTTGCGCACATAATTTTATTTAGCCCATGATGTACTGCCTCAACTTAAAGACATTGTGACTCCGAACTCCAACTCTGCGACTGAAACTCTCGCAGAAGACACATCCATAGCTACAACAAATAAACAATTTTCACACAGCAAACACTTATTTATCCCTCCTTACACTTTCACACTATGCCGTCCTCATCCTTATGTAAGTTTATTTGGTCCATCATTCGTTAGGTTTTTCTATTGCACAGCAAGATCAACTCAACTCAATTCAACAATTTCTAAGCGGAATCTATACATACGAGGTGTATTCAAAAAGTATTCATCTTGCATATCCGGTTTATGGAATCCATTGCTTCCATCAGTTTGTGAGTTTGTGGATTGGTCACTTTCTTTTGCATGGTCATTGTATAGAACTGAAGAACTGGTAATTTATGAGGAGAACTTTTAAACAGTCCAAAGAGGCAGATTAAGAAATTACCGAATCTTTCTCTGCTCTACCGTGTGCATTTTCGGAATGATTTTGGAAAGAAACGAGAACATTTTCACGTGGAGCTATGACCGCAGATCGAATACTTTTGGGATACACCTCGTATGCAGCATTTTGTTCGTTTATATTGTATGTTGCAGAAGATCAACGAGTACACAACAACCAACAACAATAATAAAGAAAAAGACTATGACAAAAAAGTGCAAAATTTTATAGCTTCAAGGCACGTGTATGCAATTTTCATTCATACATTATTCATTCATAATGTTTTCGTTACGATTGAACAGCACCAACAACAACAGCAACAACAGCAACAACATCAACAACAAGAAGATCAGCAACTTTGCCTGTTGCCTGCTTGCTGTGCAGCAGATCCTGTATGATGATTATACTCGTGCTTATTTGATGTTGGATGCTGAATTTGTTGGTTATGTTGGCTAAGTTGGATACATTGCCAATGTTCGAGTAGGAATATGTGTACATATTACCTATACATCTCGTCTTATTGCTCATTGTTCATTCATATGCTGATCTTTACATTTTTGTTACTTGGTTATTTGGTTGTTGTTTTGATTTTTGCATCTGCAAATCATAGTTCAAGTCTGGCAAATATAATTGGCAATTTCAAGTCAATTGCCTATTTACCCTTTTTCGGTATACATCCATATACTCAACTCATCTCATCTAAGTTTAAGTACTTTAGCTAATAATAATAAAGAAATCTTATACAATCACAAAGGAAGTAAACGTTTTTCCTCCTTTAGGTCTTTTTTATTGAGTTGAGTCGTTTGATTGATATTAATTTACATAATTACTATTGAAAATATACTACAACATAAAGAGAAGATAACCATTTAGAGTTATAAAAGGAAGATTCAGATACAGCAGGGAAAAGGTATTTTTGTCTTCATAAGTACTTACTTTAAGACATGATTTTAGTATTGATTAAATGATAATTTAATCTAAAGTCAAATTTCAAATTCATTAATTTATGGAATAAACTAAATACAAAAACTAAAATCAAAATCATGGATTTGATTCTTGTATAGAGGAGTTTAAAGTAAGGTCAGAAATTTGTCTTTGGATTTACAGGTAATAAAATATTGTAGATTGTTTTATGATCTTTCTTTTCTCCTTTCCTAGAATTTCAAAATTTCTAGAAGTCATTTTATTAATTTACAATAAAGTATTGTACTCATAAACGCAATCGTTACTGAAAGTAAAAAAGCAATTAAGTACAATTTCTACCTGTAGAAAGGATAAAAATATTAATTAGATAAGGAACTAGTCATTATAATTTAATGACCTGCTGATTGCCTGACGGGTATAAAAGGAAACGCTTTCGCTGTATTAATTCATTGTCCTGCAGAACTTCACTGTAACAAATACTGAACATAAAATTCTAAAAACAACCAAGTAATAAACTAAAATTTATCAGAAAAAATTTATAAATAAAAAAAACATTATTTAAAATAAAAACAGAGAACAATGGGTAAGTTTACTTAATTTATAATATTATAAATAATAAATTATAAATTTGCATATTTCATTTCAGAAAATAAATATCTAAATGTGGATATCTTCGTAAAACTCTTCACCAAGTGCAACAATTTGACCTCCCAAGTGCGAATGGCCAAATCATTTCCGGAATATATAGAATTCGCCATTCGTATATGGCGCAAATCCCATTTGACCAACACAATTGGTCCACAATCCGGCTACACAAAAAGTCTACCTGATTTGCCAGATTATTTGTTTTTTATGCGCCACATGGCACCAAATTTTAAAAATTTCTATATGTTTGATGCTGGCCGGAGAAACGGCGAGTTCAAAAACTTACGGCAATTCCTCTCGCACCTAGAGTGTTTGCACTTGGAAGAGTTTTCTTCGATAACATCTTGCAAACTTGTTAGTTATACAAGTGCTATAGAGGATGAAGATATACTTGATCTCACGAAAATGATGCCTAATTTAAAAGCGATGCATATGGAGTGCAATTCATGTACTGGAGGACATTTGGAGAAATTTAAGAATCTTGAAGAACTACACTTGGGACACCTGTTCGATTACGAAGCGGCAGGAAAAACACACTCAATTCAAAAAATTGTTACAACTATGCATAAGTTGCGTGTGTTGCGTATAACTGGAAATGAACTGGAAATCAGCGACATCAATTTGCCAAATCTTGAGATTTTAACTTTAGACCCACTGGTTCTGACGCATATTATTGAAAAAGTTATGGTTTTGCCACGCTTACGAAAGCTAACTGCTTATGGTAAACAAACTTGTAACAAGGACTTGTTCAAAAAAATTCTGCAAGAAAAAGCAGCTACAATAACAGGTGTATCCATTGATAATTCAGCGTTAGAATTCGAAGAAGATTGGGATAGGGAACTGGGCCGCCTTGAATTCCCAAAATTACGCAAAATAGTGTTCGAGAATTGGAATCATTCAAAGTTTTTCTTAAGTGGGCACAAATTTCATCGTGAAGAAATTAAAACCATTATTTGTGACAATTGGAAATGTCTGGAAGAACCCGGACTAATGGCAATGATAAAAAATCATCATAATCTAGAAAAATTAGGTTTTCGCTATTGTGGTATTGAACAATCGGTAATTAAATCAATAGAAATGTTCCTCAAATATGAGAATAAAACTATTAATGCATTACGAAAAACTTCAATGATCGTAGAGATGCCACATGAAAATCCAAGACCAAAACTTTTTTTGTGGGACTTTTGTAATTTCTGGAATTGTTTAAATCCAGAAGAAATTATTTATTGGAAGAACAATCAGTATGTGGAAATGGAACAAGCCAATCGTAGAATATATATCCCTGAAGCATATGGATATAAATTTGAGTTTGATACAGTTTAAATCAATATAAAAGATAAAGTAATGCATTAAAAATTAATATTGTAAATTCGGAATGAAATTACGTATATAAAAAATTGTTCCATTATATAGTAGGAAACATAATAAATAAACTATAAAAATGAAAACAAATTTCTTAAAGCTTCTTTTATTATTTTACTCATTAATCATCATCATCATCATCATCATCATCACTAGATAGTATAAAACAAAGTCGCTTTTTTCCTATAACCGCTTCAATCTTTAAAACTACGCAACTTATTTTGATGCGGTTTTTTTAATAGATAGAGTGATTGAAGAGGAAGGTTTATATTTAAAATAACATCCATTAAATAGTGGAGAAATAATGTTATTGTCACTATACATATACCTACATGCCTATCTTTAAAATTAATGTAGTTGGCATAGTGTTATAAGTCATGGAAAAAGCATTTACTGTCACTACAATATTCCAGCTTCTCATTATTTACACAGCAAAGTTTCTTCAAATGTGATTTTAGATTTTTTTTATTTAAGTCTGATTATTATTATCATTTAAGCCATACTATATGGTAAAGGAAACATTTCTTTAGTGTCTGTTTTTAACAACACATCAAATATGCCAAGTCGTTTAAATATAGCTCGTAGCACGCCAAATGTCGTTTACTTCGGAATAATGAAACTAACGAAGAAAGGGATCAAGACTGTCCTATGCAAGATCAATGAGTTCTTTGCGTAGAAATAGAGACTCCTCTGTCGAACGTGAAATTCGTCTTCTTTATGCTAGAGATAGACGCAGATCTCAGAGAGCCCAAGAATTGTACAAACGCAGGTCGATGAGGACTTCTTATCTATGGTCAAATAAGTTATATTCTGCCATGAATTACGATCCTCCTATTGAATACAAGAATGATCCTGTCGTTTCAATAGGTACAATGTCGGGTGTGTGCGAATATTGCTCTGCTTTGAAATGGAAGAATGAGTCCAAAGGTCTTTGTTGCTTACAAGGAAAAATAAAATTACATGAAATTCTTCCTCCACCTGAGCCACTATACTCTCTTCTTATGGGTGATCATCCTAAATCAAAAACATTCATGCGCAACATACGCCGATACAACAATGCATTCCAAATTACATCTTTTAAGAGTACGCAGGTTGTCGAGCGATGTATTATGTCTACATTTAAAATACAGGGCCAAGTAGAATTTATAATTTAGCAGGAAGCTTGCTACCATATGGGTGCGACGATCACAAATTTCTACAGATCTATTTTATATCAGATCCCGAAACACAAGCATCTACTAGGTGTAACAGTGTCGCACAACCAATGAATCAAAATTTGGTAAGATTTTTACAAGATTTGTTACATAACAGCTACGTACAGTCTTTCAAAACTGCTACTGAGAGCGTACCGCCAGAAGACACATAAATCACAAGTTCAAATATTCTACCTGAGCATTCAGTGTTTTTCCCATGGACAATTATATGTAGCTCTTTCGCGCGTCACTTCAAGAAAATTTCTTGCTATCAACACCAAAGCGATATCTTTTAAATTGCACCCGTGCAAAGCAGGGTGGGTTGCTAGTTTAAGATATTTCATTAAGAGAAAATTAATACAACATAAGAGACCCTTATTGTAATAATGGACATCTGGCAGCACCATAGCAATATTACTGTATGGATTGTGTTAGTTCGAAATTTTCGAGATTTGAACCGAATATGCATCATTTGCTAGAATTTTTGATTTACTTCTACTGCTTTAAGTGAGAGTTGTCCTAAGTGCTTACAAAAGCTTAACGTCGAAGAAAAGAAGCCGAAAATGTACGAAGACGTGGCATTGGAATTATTATTGAAGATAGACTCATGCCAAACGTTAGAAGAATTTGCAATTTATATTAGGAGTGACTAAGCAACTAATTTCCAAGCGTTTAAAATCATAAGGAATGATTCAATAGCAAGAAAATTGGGTTCCACAGCAACTGATGCCAAGAAACGTTGAACAGCCGATTTTGCACATGTGAAAGGGTTGAGGGTTAGAACTTAGGTTAGGAAAAACACACCTACGACTATTCCAGACTCAACAAAATTATACTCCTGTATGATAATGCTCGTCCATATATTGCGCCAACTATCGCACCCACCTTATTCTCCAAACATTACACAATCTTAAGAACCGCAATCATACCATAATCTGATAGTCTTTACTTTTACATCTATCATTAATTACGAATTACGTTCATTAAAATCTACTCTACTTAATCAAAAACGCAAAGGGTTCCGGACCCAAAGGCTACCAAAAGGAACCCTATTGCAAAGATTTCGTTGCCCGTCCGTCCGTCCTCGGGTCATATCTCATAAACCGCAATAGCTAGAGAGTCGAAATTTTCACAAAAGGTATAGTTCTATCCGAGCATCAGCAACAAATACTAAAACTAAAATATTTTCGAAAACTGAAAAAGGTCCCATACAAGAAACATTTTAGTTGGTATGGCAACTATACGATCCAGTAATCCCACGAACTTCAAATTTAGAAAGTTGGTGTCTACACATTAGAAACTAATATTCCCGAAATTTCAGTTTGATCAGATTGCTAGGAAGGGTACCTCAAATACAAACCCCCATTAAAATTCTGGTTCTTTTTAGAAAAACTTTTTTGTTTTTCGTTCTATCACACTGAAATTTAAAAAGTATAAGGTTCTGATATAGGTTGGAATCAACCAAATCGGCGACCTAGGGTATCTCCCATACAAACCCTCCATTAAAATTCAGGTTTTTATGGAAAAACTTTTTTGTTTTTTGGACTATTACATTGAAATTTAGACACTATAAGTTTATGATAAAGGCGCGGTATATTTTTTGGAGTCAGTCAAATCAAACCCCAATCTGGTACAGAACCCTCCGTGTACGAGTCTGACTCGCACTTGGCGCATTTTTTTATTAAATCTTCTGTTTTCCAAATTAAAAGCATTTTTAATGTACAATTTTTGGTAAATTTTGATAGTTAAGTGTTCAAATCAAGTTGGTTGCCAGAGCCTTTTGTTAAACATTAAGTGACTTCATTATTATTTTATCAAAATGTTTATTAAAACAAACAATACTATCTGAGGTTAATAAAATATTGGATATTCAATTCTTGTCAAATGTAAATAAAATTAATAGTAAAAAAAAATCCAGATACACAACAAACATACAATTTTAATTAAGTTCCGTTTTTCGACGATCATCATCACCATTATTATTATCACTATAATTATTATGAACAAGTTAAAGTTGCTGCTGTTGTTGTTATTGTTGCAGAGCTTCTTCGTCAGCTTAGATGCAAATCATTGCACGAAATCAAATCGAACATAAAAACTGTCATGCTTTCGAAACTTGAAACAGCCTCGGAGCACTTTATTTTCTACCACTCCACACTCCTTATATCTAATACTAAACAGATTCGAACTGAACAAATTCAATAGCAATCTCAGATCTTTCTTATCTTTTTTCATAGAATTTCAAAATTTCAAGAATTTGTTTTTTTTTAATTAACAAAAAAGTATTGTACTCATAAACGCAACCGTTACTGAAAGTAAAAAAGCAATTAAGTACAATTTCTACCTGTAGAAAGGATAAAAATATTAATTAGATAAGGAACTAGTCATTATAATTTAATGACCTGCTGATTGCCTGACGGGTATAAAAGGAAACGCTTTCGCTGTATTAATTCATTGTCCTGCAGAACTTCACTGTAACAAATACTAAACATAAAATTCTAAAAACAACCAAGTAATAAAC
This sequence comes from Amiota minor, assembly GCA_037043295.1. Lineage (NCBI taxonomy): Eukaryota > Metazoa > Arthropoda > Insecta > Diptera > Drosophilidae > Amiota > Amiota minor. The sequence continues at coordinate 4,206,487 of JBAMAW010002155.1, read as the reverse complement.
TAAAATTTATCAGAAAAAATTTATTAATAAAAAAACATTATTTAAAATAAAAACAGAGAACAATGGGTAAGTTTACTTAATTTATAATATTATAAATAATAAATAATAACTTTGTATATTTCATTTCAGAAAATAAATATCTAAATGTGGATATTTTCGTAAAAGTCTTTACCAAGTGCAACAATTTGACCTCCCAAGTGCGAATGGCTAAATCATTTCCGGAATATATAGAATTCGCCATTCGTATATGGCGCAAATACCGTATGACCAACACAGTTCGTCCACAATCCGGCTACACAAAAAGTCCACCTGATTTGCCAGATTATTTGTTTTTTATGCGACATATGGCACCAAATTTTCAAAATTTCTTTATGTTTGATGCTGGCCGGAAAAACGGCGAGTTGAAAAACTTGCGGCAATTCCTTTTGTACCTAAAATGTTTGCAATTAGAGGAGTTTCCTTCGATAACATCTTGCAAACTTATTAGTTATACAAGTGCTATAGAGGATGAAGATATACTTGATCTCACGAAAATGATGCCTAATTTAAAAGCTATTCAGATAGAGTGCAGTTCATGTGCTGGAGGACATTTGGAGAAATTTAAGAATCTTGAAGTACTGCTCTTGGATTACCTGTTCGATTACGAAGCGGCAAGAGAAACACACTCAATTCAAAAAATTGTTACAACTATGCATAAGTTGCGTGTGTTGAGTGTAATTGGAAAAGAACTGGAAATCAGCGACATCAATTTGCCAAATCTTGAGAGTTTAACTTTAGACCCACTGTCTCTGACGCATATCATTGAAAAAGTTATGGTTTTGCCACGCTTACGAAAGCTAACTGCTTATGGTAGACGAACTTATAGCAAGGACTTGTTCAAAAAAATTCTGCAAGAAAAAGCAGCTACAACAACGGGAGTATCCATTGAGAATTTTGCGTTAGAACTCGAGGAAGATTGGGATAGGGAACTGGGCCGCCTTGAATTCCCAAAATTACGCAAAATAGTGTTCGAGAATTGGAATCATTCAAAGTTTTTCTTAAGTGGACACAAATTTCATCGTGAAGAAATTAAAACCATTATTTGTGACAATTGGAAATGTCTGGAAGAACCCGGACTAATGGCAATGATTAAAGATCATCATAATCTAGAAAAATTAGGTTTTCGCTATTGTGGTATTGAACAATCGGTAATTAAATCAATAGAAATGTTCCTCAAATATGAGAATAACACTATTAATGATATGCGGCAAAGTTCAATGATCGTAGAGATGCCACATGAAAATCCAAGACCAAAACTTGTTTTGAGTGACTTTTGTAATTTCTGGAATTGTTTAAATCCAGAAGAAATTATTTACTGGAAGAACAATCAGCACGTGGAAGTGGAACAAGCCAAACGTAAAAAACATTACCCTGAATCATATGGATATAAATTTGAGTTTGATACAGTAAAAGGTAAAGTAATGCCTTAAAATTTTAATATTTTAAATTAAGAATGAAATTACGTATACAAAAAAATTGTTCCATTATATAATAGGAAACATAATAAATAAACTATAAAAATAAAAACAAATTTCTTAAAGCTTGCTTCATTAATTTAAGATATTTCATTGAGAGAAAATTAATACAATACAACAGACCCTTATTGTAATATTGGACATCTGGCAACACCATAGAAATATTATTGTATCAAATGTGTTAGTTCGAAATTTTCGAGATTTGAGCCGAATAAGCATCATTTGCTAGACTTTTTGATTCACTTTCACAACTTGAAGAAATCTACAGTTGAAGCGCATGCGAAGTCCTATAAAAACACATGGTGAGTCTTATTTAAGTGAGAGAAGTTGTCTGAAGTGCTTTCAAAAGTTTAAAAGCGGCTAGTTTGACGTCGAAGAAAATTTAAGAAGACGCGGAATTGGAATTAGTACTGAAGAAAGACTCATACCAAACGTTAGAAGAAGTTGCAATTTATATTAGGAGTGACTAAGCAATTAATTTCCAATCATTAAAAATCGTAGGAAATGATTCCATAGCAAAAAAAATTGGGTTCCACAGCAACTGATGCCAAGAAACGTTGAACAGCCGATTTTGCACATGTGAAATACTGCTTGGCAGGCACAAACGAAAGGGTTAAGAGTTAGAACTTAAGGAAAAACACACCTACGACTATTCCAGACTCAACAAAATTATACTCCTGTATGATAATGCTCGTCCATATATTGCGCCAACTATCGCACCCACCATATTCTCCAAACATTGCACAATTATCAATTATTCAAATCGATGGCACATGGCTTGTCTGAGCAGCACTTCACGTCACATAAATATAATTGGGTGATGGACAATACATACTTCCAATAAAACTTATAATACCAATTATGCCCACTTTTATTAAAAACGGGCGGAAATTTATTTGAACTCCCAACACTATATAATGTATATATACAATTTTAAGAACTGCAATCATACAAGTGAAAATCTTTCATAATATTATTAATCTTATAGTCTTTAAGCTATCATTAATTATGAATTACGTTCATTAAAATCTACTCTACTTAATCAAAAACGCATTGATGCAAGTTCGCTGCCTGAGTCTTTTGTTTCCTAAGCATTTTAAAATCATTTGTTTTCCAAATTAAAAGCATGTTTAATGTATAATTTTTTGTAAATTTTGATAATTAACAAGTGATCAAATCAAGTTGGTTGCCAGAGTCTTTTGTTAAACATTAAATGACTTCATTATTATTTTATCAAAATGTTTGTAAAAACGCTAAAGATTAAAACAAACAATACTATTTGAGGTTAATAAAATATTGGATATTCAACTCTTGTCAAATGTAAATAAAATTAATAGTAAAAAGAATCCAGATACACAACAAACATACAACTTTAATTAAGTTCCGTTTTTCGACGATCATCATCACCATTATTATGTATCACTATAATCATTATGAACAAGTTAAAGTTGCTGCTATTGTTGTTGTTGTTCTTGTTATTGTTGCAGAGCTTCTTCGTCAGCTTACTACGTAATTCTGCAATTTAGATGCAAATCATTGCACAAACTCGAACATAAAAACGTAGCTTTCAAAACTTAAAACAGCCTCGGAGCACTTTATTTTCTACCACTCCACACTCCTTATATCTAATACTAAACAGATTCGAACTGAACAAATTAAATAGCAATCTAGTTAAAGCGTGCAACAATCATCGAAGACTTCAAAATGTATTTTGTATTAGTGGCGGCGACTACTTTGTAAAATTTTTTGTTATTTGTATTTTTAACTTATTTGTTTCTTTATCAATTTAATTTTCACGAAAATTGCTTTGAATCTATTCAAATTCAATTTTCCGTACCTTTTTCGTTGAATTCAGTTATTAAATTTGACAGTTTTTCAATATTGTCGTCGTCGTTTGTCGGCGGCAACCTTTGTCTTGCCAACCAACCAGCCACAGTCATCCAACATACACAACCGCGCATGTGCTCTCCTATTCCTGTTTATTTTTGAATGTTAAAGTTGCCGCCATTACAGCCGCCTATCTTCGCGCCATAACATTAAAGCGTGCAACAATCTGGGGCAGATTTGTGCTACTTTTCTTTTCATATACATAGGCATATACCTAAATATATCTTTTGAATATTTCCTATATGTTACTGTTGTTATAGTCGTTATTGTCGTCAGCTACTAAATTACTTAAAAATGAATATTATCGCATTGTTTGCTTTTGAGTTTTATGTTTTTTCTGTCGTCTTCGGCTTTAGATGAAAGTCAATTCAAGAAAAATTCGTTTCAGTTCATTTTAAGTTAAAGGGTTTTTTTTAACCTTCTTGTCTTATTTTGTCACTAATTTTTCTTGTATTGTATTTTCGGGCAATTAGCATTTTGATTGTTTTACACATTTGATAACATGCTATGCTAAGCTTTTTGTCGTTTTTTAATACACAAGTATTGTATATAAATTTTTATTTTTATATACTTTTTATTAACAGTACTGATAGCGAAACACTGGGCTTTGTAGGTTGCGGTCATAGTGATGATGGGTTCACTCAAATCAGCGCTTAACATTCATCACTCAATTACATATGAAATAGTCACCTATTTTTAGAAAGTCATTAGAAAGGCTTTCTAGTTTCCCAAGCAATACTTTTTGTAAACTAGTGCATCTTTATACTTTTTACTAAATTTACTATTTGTAAGGAAGTTTTCTTAAGAATCTTATGAAAAGCATATTGTGTTCTTGTTAGAATTTTAAGGAAAATTAGCAGAAAATGCAATAAAAGATTATATTGATGATAAAAATTATATTGATTCCTATATTAAAAAATATACTACTTCTATATACGCTTACTGAAATTTTACTCAATTGATTCGAACATATGGTTGCTATTTTATATTAATTTTAAAAGTAAAATCTTACATTTCTTAATTGCACTATAAATTTTTGACCTAAAAAACAAAAAATTGCATGCCAAACTCAACTTGCATGCTTTCCATTTTATAATGTCACAACTGTCAATTTCTCTAATATCAAAACTTTTATATTTAAATTATTTTTTTATAAATTTTTTGTTTGGTTTTTTTTGTTAATTTTAGAAACTCAATTATCGCACGCGATGTGTCCAGTCGGTTCAATCAACTTTACAGCTGTCGAGTTACAATGATTACAACGACGACGACTACCAACTGTGCCAATCTTTAAGTTGTTAAATCGTTGAAATGCAATTAAACCACAAAAGTAAAGAGACTTCAACAAATTATTAATTATTAACATTTCAGCAATAAATTGAGCAAACTAATGCAATTTGACAAATTAAAATTGCATGATGGCAGTTTTTGAGTTTTGAATAATTTTATTGAATTAAAAAGAAATAATTGGAAAAATTTAATTGAATGTAATGTTGTAATGACGATTTTTTTTTAGAACTAGAGTCATTTTCCTAGAATCATACATTTAGCTTGCTAACTTAAAAGGTAAGGACAACATGTACTTCTAGAGATTTGTAAGAAGTACTGTGTGGTTTCCTATATACCATGGATCTAATTTGTCCTATGCGATTACTTTGATAAGGTTTTCCATTAAGGTTAAGTTTCTCCTCTCACTGTTTTGAAGATATTTCGTTTTACTATTTGTTCTCTTCCAAGTGTCACAATATCCGGTGCGAATGTCCACACGCATTTGTAACTTTTTACTCGAGCGGCCACCCTTCATCATATTAGCAGTGAATCAAGTATGTAACTCAGACTGTCTTTGGCTAAAATAAAAATATTTTTTTTATGTTCTTGGCATGCTGCATAAATAAATAGTTTGCTTGTCTATTCGTCAAGTTCAACGACGGACAGGCAACATAGTAGAACAACGACGTGCAAAAGTCTTGTTGTCTCGTAATAAAATTGTTAACATTTATCTTGTAGTAGGTTTAGAGGTGTAGATTTTTACTCTTAACAAAATGTATTGTATGTAGATTGAATAAATGTTTTTGATTTTTGTTTTGTTTTGGTTTATACTCTTTTTCCTTTAATTTACTGATTTTTTTGTTTATTGCTCATTTGGCATAACAAAGTATTGAATTACAAAACGATTTGTTTATGCCTAAATGGATTTTCTGTTTCTATTATTTCTTTACAATTTTATTTCTTCTATTTTTGGCTAGAAAACTAGACACACGATTTGTTGTAAAATGCTTTTGCTTGACACTTTCCATGAGTTTTCTGTTTTTCTTACATATGTACATACAGACATACATATGTACATATGTAAACTGTGTTTTGTAATGTTTGTTAAAATTCATTTATTCAGTCATTCAGTCAGTCATTCAATCTATCTTCAAGTCTTTAGACCACACGAGATTGCGTTACTTTGTGACTTTTTTTTTTCTCTTGAAGAATAGAAATCTATTCAATTTCAAGATAATTTTGCAGAGAAATAAATTAATTAAAATTCTAATAGTTAATATAGTGTTGCCAAGTGACAATAAGTATAAAATGTTCTAAATGTTGTCAAGACCACAAACTGGCTTTTGTCTATAAAACAAAGTTACCCTTCCTACTTAATAATCCAAATTTTTGTCTTAATATTAGCAATCGATTTACTCAAATTTTAACACTATTTTCTGAAATGTAACATTCTTCTTACATTCATCATCAAAGCTTTTATACCAAATTAAAGGATTGCTTGAAGCAGAAATTCAAAAAACTTATGAATGAAACAACATCAAAAGAACCATAACAACTTATCACACTACCTATATTAGATAGATAGATTACCCCATAATCTGAATAACTTTTTCTTAAAGTAAGTAATTAAACTATGGCAATGCAAGAAATGTAGGAAAATGTTTTTATTAATGCATGCAAAACTTCACGCATATCAATGTAAATCCACAAAGTTATGATCTCGAACAAATTGATTTAAAGCAAAGCAGTAGCTAAAGTGATGATGACTTGAAAAAGACCAGCGGCCGGCATGACGAATTTCAAATCAAATGATCAGGTGAATAGATTTAGTATAGATAGATAAGTATATGAGATGATATTAACCAATGGACTACAACCCAAAAAAAGCACTTAAGCTTCAGCGAGAGCTCATTAAATTAATAGGAAGAAAAATTGATCAACTCTCGGCCCTTTTCAAACCAAATCTCATTTAATTAGTCGAATTGGTTCACGGATTAAGTGGATTAATTTTTCATGCAATGAAAGTTGTTTCGATCTTCTTTCAAATTTTTTTTAATCAATTAATAACATAGGAAATTATAAACTACTATGCTCTGTAGCTGCTTTATTATCGTTGTTTTCATTCCTTTGACACAGGTGTGAATAGATATGATCACTTCAGCTTGATGTTTGCGACATCTGAGACCTCATAGACTATAAAGTAGGTATAGGAATATGTGAATGATCAACATAATGAGGAGAATTTAGATTTAGCTAGAGCAGACGCGTTTCGTTGACATAAACAGTTGACACAATAGGTTAAAATCAAAATTCTCTGGTTAAGACAGGATCAAACCAAAAAATCATGATTGTCGATGAAATTTTATGTTTTCAAATCAATTTAAAATAGCAATATATACCTACATACATATGTATCCAAAAATTCAAGTGTGAAAGGTATATAAGCTTCGGTGAATCGAAATTAATTATCTGTCTTGTTTAGTTAAGTTTCAAGTAAACATTTTTCACTTTCGAAATTGGCAGTTTGTTACAAAAAAAAATATACAAAAAATAATGTCGAAATTAGACGTTGTTACTGATAAGCAATAATGTTGGAGTTTTATTTTTTCTTTTCATTAAATAGTTTTCATTTATTTGCCTTTAAAAGGCTTTAAATCTCAGCTGCTGCCAATGAGCCAATAAATTAATAGTCCATTATTTATAAAATTTTTGTCGTTCCATTTTTTTCCTTAAGACGGTCGTCGTCGTCATCGACTCTATTGACTTAAATGTGTCCACCATATATCTCAGTATCTTGTGCACTACATTTGCATTTTAATCTCGAAAACATGCGGACGCAGTCAAATTAAAGTTGAGCTTTTTACTTTAAATTTTTTTGTTTTTCTTTCTTGTGTCTTTTTTTTTTTTTGTTTTTATTTTTTGGTCAACCCGTTTGTGCAGTCAATAACTTAGAAGTGCATGCACCTTATCATCGTCACATAGAAATGCAGGCAAATGAAAAACCATTTCAAAATTATGTAAATCCCATTTATTTTTTGAACAAAAATTTATTATTATTATTTTCTTTTTAATTTTATATGATCACTATAATATACTAAAAACAAAAGACCTAAGATCACGAACTTGATCAAGAGCGCAAATTAAATTCAACTGAAAATTGTATTCCCACTTAAGATATGTATTATATTTCCAACCAGATATTTGATTATATCAGATAAGGATATATGCAAATATATTTCATGAAAATAAAAGTTTCTTATTGGGCGCTGCAAGGTAAGGTCTTGCAATTGATATTATTAAAAAATCGGGCTAGTGCGAGTCAGACTCGTAAACGGAGGGTTCCGTACCAGATTGTGGTTTGTATGGGAGGTACTCTCCCTAGTGGTCCAATTTGACTGATTCCAACAAACGTACCGCACCTATATCAGAAACCTATAGTTACTAAATTTCAGTTGCAATAGTCCAAAAAACGAAAAAGTTTTACTAATAAGAACATGAATTTTATTGGAGGTTTGTATGGGAGGTACCAACCTTAGGGGTCCGAACAAACTGAACTTGTGACATTATAAGTTTCTAATCTACATCCACAAAGCAAGTAAATTTCAAGATCTTGGGGTTACTGGATCGTATAGCTCCAATACCAGCCAAAATATTTTTTGTTTGGGACCCCTTTAAGTTTTTGAAAATACATATGTATTTTCTGAAAATGAATATGGTCATATGTTTTGTTGTGCAAAATCTAAGCAAAACAATCATTATCATGAAGTGAATTTCGTATTGGAGCTACCTGATCCAGAAGTGTTGTAAGATTCTAAAAATTATATTGTCAAAATTTTGCATTTACAAAATAAATTAAGTAACATCCACAAATATATAATTGACAATCTCAGTGAGACAGTTTTTGAAGAAATTTTCGAAAAGGTCGATAATCTTAAAGACCAAGTAGCCATGTCACTTGCCTATCCGCAATTCTCGGAAACCTTTCAAGAAATTTGGACTCGTAGAAATTACGTCATTGGCCAGAATACAAAATACCTGGTTGGTCTGACATGTGAATACTATATTGCCTTTATGAAGCAAATGAGTGGATACAAAAAATTCTGTGAATACTTCGAAATTTTTTCAATAGTCAATATAAAATCATTTCCAAACGTAATACGTGCCATCTTGACTGCTAACCCTAATAAGATGACTGATACGGATTTTCGTGACTTGGCTGATTTGTGTCCAAATCTTAAGGTTATAAAAACCAACATGAATATAACTGGATCGTACTTATACTGTTTCCGTAATCTGGAGGAGCTATATTTCGAATCGTATTTCAGTTCGTTGCCACTGTCAAATGTCATCATTCAGGAAGTTTGTATGCATATGAAAAGTTTGCGCATTTTGGACATTACTGATAGTTTTAGAATAATCAATAATCTATGGATATGGAAGTTTACGCCAGTATATGCATCACTTATATAGGATGCATTTGGAATGGTTTCTGTCGATTACGAGTTGCAAGTTAATTGGCTACCCACATATTTTGGAAGATGAAGATATTAAAAAAAAAATTATGCCAAATTGTAAAAATATGCAATTAACATATTATTTAGAGGAAGATGCAATATGTGATACTTAACTTAAAATATGCGTTAAGTTGTAGTATAAATATATAGGTAAATAAAAGTTGACATGATGTAATGCATAAAATAAAATTTATTTAAATTCTTTACTTTCAAAGATCCCATAGAAGAATATTGACGAGGAACATTGATTTTCTCATTAATAGGCAGTCTTCCGTTAACAGATTTTTTGTTTTTTAGGAAAATGTACGAATTATCAAAAATGATTTTAAAGATATACACAGTATTGTATTATATTTAACACTAATAATGATATTTTATCAACACAACATTTAATATAATCTCTTATAAACTCTCAACACAAAGGTTTTTGCCAATGTTCAACAAATTTGTTGGGCTACTACAATAAAGTAAAGTGGGAATAAAATCAGGTAAGAATCATGTCTGCTTTTTGATGAGAATAGTATATCCTAAACCAATGTATCGCTACTACTACAGTCCTCATGCTCTCCAAGTTGCTAAGTGACGTTGGTCTTTCTTACTTCATCATCACTATCATAATCATCATCAACATGATGAAGGGTAATGGCTTTTTTGTTGTTCATGATGATGATGCTGATGCTCTGCTGTAACAAAAACAAATTTTTGTATTTCCTGCGCCTTTTGTCTGTTGACTGTTGGTTGTGCGGGTTCATAAATTGCATTAACATTGTCATGATGCAGTACAGCACCGCATCGCATCGCATCGCATCGCATCGCATTGCATCTCATAGTCAGAGTCATAGTAGTTCACTGTCATAGTAGTCTGTAAAATATACATGAAACCAAAATATACAAATTTTCTGTGTTTTTCTTGGTGTTGTTGTTGTTGTTGTTGTGATTTGTACTTGTCTTTTTACAATTTGCCACACGTTGAATCTACCTTTTGCTGCTTATCTTTACAGTTATCTGTGCAACTAGTTTGCATATTACATGGCGTACGTGTTAAGATTTTTAGAAGACCGGAAGCTGCTTTGTGCGTCTTTCTAAGAAATTTTTGCTTTATTCAACAAATATAGAAACAGAAAAGAAAAAATTATGCTTACGCTCCTTTTATGGATCAGGTTTTATTTGTTCAATTACTCATACTTCGCTTTATTTGAATTTGGACGTTTAAGCTAATTAAGCATTTTACTTTAAGTTAGAAGCTTTTATGTGATTTAACAATTTCCACATTACTCAGGCATCGGATCACATTATCAGGTCTAACATGATCTCATTTTCGAAGTGATTCTATCAAATTCTATCAACCTAAGCACAATTATTGTCACAGAAGTCAAGCGTAAGGATTGCGGCAGCCAAAAAACTACACCAAAACTTACTAATTCTCAGGATAGAATGATTCTAGTTTAGATTATATTAGTTGGCTGATGCCCTGCGTAGACCTTAAATCCTTAGCTAATCCAGATTGAATCCCTTCTCTGATTTCTTAGTTTAGTTATGCAATCAACTAATCTTTTTTATAACCATTATTATAATTTACCTCATTCGCACTTGTTTTCATCCCATCTTATTTCGTTTAACCAAAGTTTCAACTTCTTCATATGTAGTAATAAAAATTTTAAATGAAATTCAAAATCAAATCAAACAATCACAAAGAAACCATATACAATGTACAACAAGCCTTTATAAATGATAATGAGATCTCTAAGTAGTGATAATAAAATTTTGTTAAAACACAATTCAGAAGTCTCGACTTAACCTCGAAAACATCGAAACTGAAATATTAAATTGAATGCAATTCGATAAAAAAAAAATGAAAAAACAAAAAGTGTCCACTTGACAACAAGAAACAAGAAAAGCCAAGAGGGGAATAATTTGAGCGGGACAAATAAAAACCATGAAACCAGAAAAATACTTAAAATCGACCAAAATCAAAATTTGAAGACTGAAAGTTGAGTTAGTAAAGAGTAAGGTTGGCTCAGCTTAGCTCAACACAGTTTCAGAGATTTGAGTGATGTGATTATGTCAAAATTATTAAAACTGTCTTGTTAAATATGTGAGTGACTGTGATATTTTGTTCATTCAACTGTGTTGCACAATACAATAAATATATGTATATGTATATGTATATTTTTGTTTTTATTTGTTTGATCAACAATAACAGACAATCATAAATGTACAAAGGTAAAACGATTTGAGATTTTAAGATAAAAGAAAAACAACAACATAAGCAACAACAAGTGCATTTGCATTGCTCATATAACTTGAAGTCGAGGTTGAGTTATGATTTTAAGTATAAAAAACAGAAGTTGCGCCAGACCCCAGCAGACTTACAGATAGATACTAACGGCGTGTGAAAATGTCTAAGACAGTTAAGGCTTTCTTTTCTATTTTTCTTGTCTTTCAAATTTTTACTAATGACAAAAGTTTTTCAACTCAAAATGAATGAATTTGTTGAAAAATTTAGAATGAGGCAAAGATTTCTTCTATAGAAAATGCATTTTTATGATTTGACAGTTGCAAGGCTATGAAAATGAAGTTGACAACAAACATAATACATTATAGACACAATGATGATCTATGAACAATGAATGATCTTACAAACAAGTCAAGTAAAGAAAAGTCGAGCTATAGAATAGAATATGACAATCTGAACAAACAAGGCATTAAGCCGTTCTTATTGTTCATACAACTTGAACTCCTTTATTTGAATTTGTTGCTTGGTTGTCTAATAAAAGTGTGAGAATCATTGACCATATACAAATGCTAGATTCCATCTATATCATATACCATAGATTAGTTTTCATCATTTGAATGGCATGTGAAAACTTATCATTTTTTCATATTTTTTATGGATTTTTCAATAATACACAGAAATAGTCCATGACATAAGGAAATGAACTAATTTTTATGTTAACAAGCAGCAGCTTAAAAACTCGTTAAAAGATACTCAAATTTGTAAAGATATAATAATTTATGGTGATGGTTTTATAAGTATAAAAATTATTAATTGAGAGTTTGTATTTGTATCTTTGTCCGACGTAATAAGCTGAAATTTGAAACGATTTATTGAGAACAATTTCTTGGCCTTTTACAGGGAAAATAATTGTTATAGTTCCACCGAATACATCACTGTATTTTCATAGGTTTATACTTAAAGTAGTTTGTCAATTGAATAATTTAGTTATCAAATTTATGGTTGAGTTTACTTTCAAGACCTTAACATTGAAAATTTGTTTATTTCTTAACCACTTACAATTAAAAATTTTCCAACCTTTGTGACTACAAAAAGCTCACGATTCTCTAATTCATTTGTACTAAAACTTAATCAGCAATGAAAATACAATATAAAATTCTGAAATAAAAAAAAAAATATATGAAAGAAACTTGAAAGAACTAGTACAAGACAAAAACCTTTTTTCAACAGAAGTCAGGAACAAAAAAGTCGTGATTGCACAACTCATAACTCACAAACACTAAACGAGGATGACACAACGCTACCGGCAACCGGCACGGATCTCAATGCCAGGCCAGAAACAAAACCGACAACCAAACCACCGAGAGTTCAACTTAGATCCAACAATGGACAATGAGGACATCAAGACGTTGTGTGTGTTGAAAGAAAAGATTGAGAAGAAGAAACTAGTAGTAATGGCAACTGACTGGAAGATGTTATGTACTTCACACTTTTTCTTACATTGTTTAATTAAAAACGACGATGGCACGTTCGAATGAGCATGAAGAAGTGTGCGCCGATAGACGACAAAGGATAAGGAAAGGAGGGGACTACAAAATTAAGGGGCAACAGTAGCTACAAAGAAAGACAACGATGACGACAGGCAGTCAGGCAGACAGACAGACAGACAGACAAATAGACAGACAACAGACAAGTGGCATAAAGGACGAACGAAAATATTCGTTTCACTTCATTTCGTTACGTTACGTTAAGTTGCGCTACTCAAAAGACCACAACAAAATTCAACACTTGAATGCGCAGAAGCAACTCAATAGGGTAGATAGATGGACAGACAGACAAATGGACAGATGGCCAGACATTTAGATGGTGAAGTATAGTAACATTTTGCACACGTTGCGCAGTAGCAATCTCTGGAACAAACTGACAGCGATGAAGAAACGCGTACAACAGCAACAGTAACAGCAACACCAACCAACCAACTTCACCTTCACACTTGTTGTTAGTTTTTGGATTTTCATTTGTTTTCATTTTTCCTTTTAAACATCAACCAACAACAACACCACATCATACCCCGGATGGATTTTACTATAGTATGTAGTAAGTATATAATACAATATGTTGGACCTTGGTTGTTGTAACCATGTTTCTTTGTGGTTGCATTCATTCGTAGTGATTAAATTGCTCTAGAAATTTACGAAATTATTTTCCACTGACGACGGCGTTTATAATTCGTGAATCATGTTGCATTGTTCACGATTATGATGAGATGAGGACGATGATGTTGTTGTTGTTGTTGTTGCTGGTGATGATGAGCATGTCGTCTGATCGTCTTAACGTCTTTTGATTTGAAGGCTTCTGTTGCTTTTGCTCATGTTCTTTTTGTGGTTTTTTTTGTTTTTTTTTTTTTGTTTTGATCACCAATGTGTTTGGCAATGATGTTGCAATTTTTTGTATCCTTTAACAATGACAATTGTTACTTTCAGTGCCGTCCATCTGTCTCACTTTCTGTCTGATTATTTTGACTTGATAACGAGCTAAACAATAACAACAATTCATGTTTCTGCTGCAACTGCTTTTGTTGCTACTTGCTGCTGCTGCTATTGCTGATGTAGCTTTTGACTGTCAATGCCAATTGTTGGTTGTTTCCTCAATTGCTGCTGCTGCTGCTGCTGCTGCTGCTTCTTACTTATTTCATGTTGCCAAGTCACCATCATCATATTCTTTTACTTAAACTTCTTTGTCATCAACACATTCAGCCATCCAGCCACACCAAAATGTTTTATTCTGTCCTTGTTGTTGATGTTACTTCGTAATCAATTTGAATCCTTTTGTATTTTGTATTTTTGCTATTCTTGTTCAAGATTTGTTGCTCATTTGTTTGCGCAAGTTTTTAAGTTGTTCCAATTATTGCTCATTTTCAAAATGAAAATATAATTAATAAGTACAAGGAAATCATCATATTCATTAGAATTTTATTGCTGCTATTAGAAAGCTCTTCTTCTTATTACCAATTTCGGCATACCCAAGAACAAATTGTATGAATGAAAAAACAATGTCTCCGTTGCACATCTCTTGCACTCTAGATACAGCCGTTGATGTTGTGAGCGCATTAAAATGGAGGAATAGAGAAGTTTGTGTGTCCAATCTCTGCTGTTCTATTGCTGTACGTTTTCAATTCGAAATCACAATCCAAATTTTCAAAAGCCTCATCTGAATAACATTAAGTACATTTCATTCAGATAGAATAACATTTTTTTTTTCAAGAAGAAGCTTGTGCCTGCAACATAGATTTCTTATGTTCGGGTGTTATTCTACTCCACCCGTTGGGAGCGTTGATAATGCAGTCTTGCTTATCTTTGTTGGTCACATTTGTCAAAGATGACTCCAATATCATGATATCAATATCATAAACTACCTCAACATTTTATATGTCCATCAAAAACTATAATCTTCTGAAGAGTAGAGTATCAAAAACCTTCAACCTAATTCAGTTTTCTATGTTCAAACATCGATTACAAAAACATAAATTTTCAATTACAATAAAAAAGATTGGTTTCTTTAGATACGAGTTTCCTTAAGAATGACACAAATTAAAATATTTTAAAAATGCTAATTTCTCAATCATTTTCAGAATCTGAGTCCCCTAAAGGAAATAATAACTTTGAATTGCCATTTCTTTAGCCACAATTGTCATTTAAAATACTCGAAATTCAAATTCATTACGCCCACACACAATTCGAACTAAACAAATTGATGAGTTCTGCAGGTTAAGAAAATCCATAAAATTACTTTGCATAACAAAGACCACCAAGATGCAATACAAATGATTTACTATGAGAATTTAATAGTTAATTAGAATGTAAGAAAGGAAACAATACGAGTACCAAAGCTAATTCATTGGTTTTATTCACCCATTGAAGGAAGGAGTGTCGATATCATTTGCGGGTGGACAACATAACAATAACAAAACCTTAAGACAAATAATAAATTCACTTTAAAATGAACTTTTGAACTATTGAAAAGTCGAAGAGCGTCTCAAATTGATATGAATGAAAAGCTGGATTGTTCGTTCCAAGTCATTGATTTGGTAAGTAAGGAAAAAGTATTGAAGCAGAACAAAATGAAAAAACGAAATTATGGGTTTTGATTAATTGTGGGAGCTAAGAATTCCCACTGTGCGCGTGGAAAACTTTAATAACAAAACAACAGTGAAGGGAATCTGCTTCATTTATGTATATGAAGTTCTATCTTTATCTACCTTTTTAGTAGTAAATCGAAGAACTATCTACAATTGTTTTCATTGAAGCATGCAATGCAAACCATTGAAACGAGTGTGTCGAACGATTTATTGAAGGAGTGAGAAATAAATGATTTGTTGATTTATTGATTGGTTTGGGTCAAGTGCATGACAACATTGAACATCATGCATGACTGACATGTGTTTATATGTGTGCATGTTTGTGGAAAGTCGACCCAATCTTTTGGGGTAACTCTATTCAATTATTGTGTTCGTAATTAAATATGTTTCTACCTAACGAAGGAAAATTGAAGAAATTATTAGCTGAAGATTAATTGATTCTGAGTTCGACATTAAGTGATACTTGAATACTTGAATATTATAAAATAATTGAAATATGTATAATTGAAAAATAATTTTAATAGATTTAAATATCTTAAAAGTGAAATCTATAAGACTGAAAGGAGGAACAATTTTTCTTCTAAGCCTTACGCAAGCATTTATAGTGTAGTACAGAGAAGTTCGTATGAGAGCAAGTTTAGGGAGAAAAGGGACAAGGAATAATAATCATATCGCCCATTAGTGAGTTTCTACAATGCCCAGGTCTTTAAACAATGGTTTCCCGAAAAAATATATTCCTGTATTTCATAAGCTACAAAGCAATCCCATCGCCAGTTGCGCTAGAAGTTCTGGGGCTCCCATTACTATCAGAATTCTGTTCTTGCAAATGATTTCGGTATTCTCACATCTTATTCAGTAGATACCATTGCACGGAAAAGATGAGAGTCCGGCTCACTGTATGCCTGCCAACTTTCTGATCTTCACTGACTTTAAGTACCAAGAGGATGTCTAAAAAAGTTATACCTCTATAAATAGAAAAAAAACAAAATCTTAAAAAGTTAGTACAGTAAAAGTCACTCAAACTTCCTGCCGGTCGCTCAACTTAGTCACTCCACCAAAAATGACTCCAATTGTCTTTAATCTTTAAATCAAAGTATCGCTGAAAAGTGCCGCACTATTGACATGCAAAGTTAAAGATGTTTATCTTGCATTCTTTAATAAATAACACAACAACACAAAACAACATCAATATTTATTATAAATGTATCTTTCGTTCGAATGCTAAACACATCTTATCGCCATGCATATCTAAGACGACTTGTGCAGTGCGCGTGGATCAATAAGTTGAAATATTTTACAATATCAATGAATGAATGAATGAGAGAATGTACATGTACCCATATGTCCATACAAAATAATGAATGAATGAATGAAAATGTTGCAATGGACCATTGACCAAAGGAATTAACAAGACGAAAAACGAAGAAGAAGAGGAAAAATGGAAACAAAATCAAATTGTTGAACAATCCATCGATCCATCGATCGATCGAACTATCGATCGTATGATTTGAATGTTGTTGCTGCTGCTGCTGCTGTTACTCTCTGGTTGATGTTGCAACTATTGCTGCCAAATGATAAGGATCACTTGCTGTTGCAACGATAAAACGCAACACTAACAATATCAGTAACAGTAACAACAAAAAAAATATACTTAAAAGTAAACAGAAAACTCATTAACGCAGTAATTAAGACGACAACAAGGTTTTTAAGATAACAGGCAACAACATGATACAAGAACAACAAATATAATATCGACAATAAGTAAGTAGAAGTCAATGTGGCGTATCCAATGGATCAGATCGATTGCATTGCCGCTTGATTAAGTATCAAAGACGCGCCTCTTTCATTCATGATCCATCAGCCATCGGGCGATATATGTATAGTAAGTATTATATGATAGTTCATGCCGTGTTCTTCAATGTCGCGCTGCTTAAGCGGCCTGCGTCCATTGCCACTAACTCACTCACTCACTCACTCAGTCATTCATTCACTCAAATGACTGACATACTGATCCTTGAACACATTCTGTGCGCTTTTAATGGTCACTTTGGCACATTCTACTACCACAATACTTGCCTTCTTCTTACCTTACCACAGCCACAGCCAGTTGACTAACATATTGGATGGTTGGTTGGTTGGTTTACCTGCCTGCCTCAATCTTTGTTTGCTGTTGCCATTATATTGGAACACAACGCAAGTGCAAGTGCGAGCTCAAACAGCTCAGATGTGATAATGATAAAGGGTCCGTACATCAATCGTTGACAGTTGGCTACCAGATTTTCACTTCGACTTCACTCTTGACTTTTACAATGTTCTTCCTGAGTGTTGCCGTTGTTCATGCCTGCCAAGACAAGCTATCGCATCGCGTTTCTCCTTTACCACAAACGTTTACCCCTTCCTCACTTTTTTCCTGCCTTCAATTTTATCCATTCCATTCCATTTCGTTATAATCTCAATCTGCGCGTAAGTACTTCGCACCATTCGATCGCTGTGTGTGATAAGATACTTGTTCTTAAGTATTTTATTGAGAAATTGATTTTTTATAACTATGTCATTTTTTCCTCCTGTGCTTCTTTGTATTATTTTTGGTTTTGTTTTTACCTGGTACAATATTTTCATTCAAGAAGCATTGGATACTCAACTCACTCTGCCTTGCCTTTCTTTGGTTTTCTTATTTCCTTCAATACCAGAAGCAGCAGGTAATTTTACGCTTCATTTAGCGTATCATTTAATTGGAATGCCTTATTCTTTCATGATCGAGAAGGCAGTACGTCGTTTTTATAAATGATATATGTGCACGAAAGTCCTTATGGTTTTTACAGTATCTTCACACATACACAGATTAAGCCGAATAGGCATTGTGATTTTATGATGATGCTTGCAACACATTGATAGAAACGTCGGCAGATGGCGCATATAATAAGTTGAATGTACTTACATATCATTCGTTAAATTTTTGCCTATTTCTATTCGAACAAGCGTTTGAGTTTTGGGGTTCTCGAGCGGACACAGACAATGTGTTGAAATTAGAGTTTCTCGATTGCTGCAATGCTAATATGTAATATGTTTCAAAGAACCTTTACCTGTGCCTATATATTTCCGAACGTATTCTACTTTTACTACATTTTAGTTTCAGATACTGTAGAAAAGTACCCATCGTCTCTATTAAAGATCTCCCAAAAGCAAAGAAATATTCAAATATTAATAGACTCAAATATTAATTGTTCAAATTGTTTGTATACTTTAACTCTATTTGATTGATTTCCTCATTATATGAAAGAGACTAATTGATTTTTGTTTTGACTTCTCCATAACTTACAAATAGGTAATTGATATTTCCAAAGAGCACAATGAACTTCAACTTGCATCATGACAAAGCATATGAAGAGAAATCAAAATAATGCACAATCACGCCAATTAAAAGTACATGAAAGATCACAGCTAAGCAATATGCAGAGCTCTCCAATCTCTTTAGACGAACTACAATAAAATTGATTTTAAAGAAAGGAAAGACCTATTTTCCTGAAGTATTTTCTGTTTAAACAAAAAAATGTTGGCATAAACCAACTGATTTCATTCATCAATCTTGTATTGGATTCTAGTGAAAAGTGAAAGAGAGTAAAAGAATTAATATACAAAGTACATACGAGGTATATCCAAAAATAAAATCAAATTCTTTAAACCTTAAGCACTCAGCATGAAGGTACTGGACTAAACTTTTTTTTGATGTCCGTCCATTGACTTACACCTCCTGGCGTTATTTAATTATGTCGCTGATAACATTTTGCGTAGATGGTAGCAATTATTCAACTGCCAACAGCAACAACAAATAAAAACAAACAAACAAACCAACAAATAATCTCTACCATGAAAGGAATATTGGCCGATGTGGTTAAGGATCGTTCGTTCTTCTTGAGCCTGCAAGTTGCGCTCGTCATGCAACTTTAGACGTAATAAATATTATTGCAAAATGATAAATTACTTTGTAACTTAAAATGTCTTCTAAATGCAACTCACTCAAATCTTATTTTACTTACTACTACTTACAAGACTTGGTGAATTCTTCATTTCGATTGCTAGACGACGATCTGCTTAATTTATGAATATCAGACATGAAAATGCACTTCTTTATTTTGCCCCCTCGCTTTGCATATTCTATACATTTTGCAAAGTATAAAGTTATCTCTAAGCCCACTAAGAGTAACTTTCCGCAACTATGCTTCTTTTCAAGTTCATTGTTTGATTTTTTATTCTAATTAGTATGTTATTAAAGGAATTAATTTTATGATGTCAATTTTTGTTGTTTAAGCTTTGGCACATAATATCCAGGGTATTAAGGACGGAAAGTAGTGCTTTCCTAGAGACTGTTGAAACCCCACAAAATAGGTAAATATAGTACAGTTGCATTGAAAAATCTTAAACATTGTTTTCATACGACTATTCGATCCCCGTTAAAATGTGAGTATCAGCTGGGGTACCCGTGACTTTAGACTAGATCCTCTGAGCAATTGATCTTATAAAGGCATTTGCCATTTTATCAAATGCCCTCTCAGTTTAATTGACAATCATGATCATGGATCCTGTCCTCATGGATATAACATTCCAACTGTTCTAAGAAATGTAGCAGGATATGTATTTATGTTCCCCTAAATAAAAAGAATACAAACATACAAGTAAGTTCAATTTACTAATTATAGTCCGATACCTTTAGTATCAAATGGTATATGACACATTCATATAGGAAATTGAATTAGTCTCTAAGATGCAGCATTGTGTTTCTTTAAAGAAAAGTGGAACGCAACTACGAAAAGTTATCATTTTAGCTGTAAAAATAAAGTGAGAATATACCTATAATAATATTATCAAAACTATAATAATAACTATAAAGTTAGAACTGATTATAGATCCAGTTTTTGTCTCCTTAAAACTATTTATCCAGAAATACTTGAGACAAGTTTACTAAAGGGGTTACCTTTTCTTGTAATGGCGTCACAGTTACTGCTGCATCAAATTACCGTTAACATATTATTAACTCCTAAAAATAAAAACATAAAACTTCATATTATCAACATTATATTTAATCTTTCAACTCATCGCAGGTGATAATATGGTACACGCTCAAACAAAGATATTCTGTCAGTTAAAAAAAATGAGTCTATAAAACAGCAATGAAACAGGTAAACTCAATGCTTTTTACTTAAAAGAAAGAAAATAAAAATCAACAAAAAAGAAAAAACATAATCACAAATGAAGAAACACTATTCATTTGCACTAATTTAGTCAAATGTTTTGTTGCTACCATAAATGTTGCTTTGTTTTCGACTTTGTTTAACAATATTTGAAATACTCGTATCGTTGAAAAATGTATCTAAATCGAAAGATTTCTTAATGACCTGAACTTTCTTTTCTTTTTCTGAAAATATTATTGACACCTGCTGCCTTCTATTTACTGAATTTTACTTAAGTTAAGTTCAGTTCAGTTTTGAAAATGCAAACACTTTTCTTATAAATACCCCAACAATGAAGTTTATTATCTCATTTAGTAATACGACATAAACAGAAATCTTAACGCTTTGTTGTCTGTTTTTTTTTGTTTGATGGTCGACAGTCCACGGTTTGTTGCTGTCCAAATGCTCTAAATAAACTGACATAATTAAGGGAAAATTTATGAATGCTGATTTGATGTAAGAAATATCCAAAACCTAACTGAAACGAAATGGTAAGCAATAATCCAATCAGATCCCAACTCAAACTTGTCTAAAACTAAAACAAAAAAAAGTGTCAACACAAGTCATTAGTGTTACAATACTCTACCATTTTCTCCTCCTTTCTTTATGCCTTTCTTTCTTTAACTGTCTTTTTTTTAATTTAACAGCCTTGCATTTGATTCTGTCCGAGACTGTGACACAAAACACTTCATTTGTTTCTGGCTCTACGTCTTCTTGTATTGTAATTAAGTATTCATGCGTGGTGTATACCATCACTTTGTTTGTATGATGATGTTCTCAGATGCCGCTTTAGAGATAAACCAAACTAACCATGAATTCTGTTCTCTTAGTTCATTTCAGAAATTGTTTTTGTAATTTCTCATTTTGTTCAAAATTCTCTTTCTTTAGATATAAATATTTTTTCAAAATAAAATACATATTTAATTAACATTATTATTATTATTTCTCTTAATGAGTCTTGTCAACATAATTTTATACGTAATATAATTGGATTAAATGATTGTAACCTACCGACAAAAGACTTAAGTTAGATAGTATTGAAAGAAAAACTCTTTGGATTTCAGGTTAGAAGAATATTGTCAAAATAATCATTTAGATGTAAAGAATGCATACCTTTCAAGTAAGTTTCACGTCAGTATCGCAGTTTTATACTCTTCCCGCAGTGAATAGTTTAATAAGTTTGTCAAGGGGAGACATACATTCTTGAACAGAGAGTTGATTAAGCCATGTCCGTCACTCAGTGTGCATGTATACTAACTAGTAGCTCAGTTTTTAGGCTAGAGAGTCCATTTATACATAAAGATTTCATTTCATTTATTTTGTAAATGCTGGTGTGTACTGGCTGGAGGGGATCATGAAAAATATGACAACATCGGAATAGCCGAAGTTAACCTCTTTTTTACTTAATTTTTTTTTTTTGCAAACATTATGATAAAAAGCATTCAATCACAGGATCTAAATAAATACAGCCTGAATATCAATGCATGCATTCAAGTTTTAACTCATGGCAACACAGAATGCAGAAAATGTTTGGAATGTGATAGAAAGGCCTTAGAATATGTCTAATATTTCTTGCCAGTACTCACAGGAACTGACATGACTCAATAGCTATAAGGTTCAAAAGTCTTAGCGACATACATACCTTAATTCTAAGATTATATCTTAAATGACGCTTACTTCCAAACTTCATCCTGGCACTGCTGAGAACCTCAACACAATGCCGTGTTTCAGAGAATAAACTTATAATCGTTTTTGTTGAATTTGGAGCGGATTTTGTTATGGAATACTTCATTAAATAGTATGATGAACTTTAATAAAATACAAAGATTGCACATTCAAGATAATTTTATACAACATAACATTTAACTTATAACAGGCTTTACAATCATCCCAAGGGAAATATTTCTTAGCTCCTGAAAGAAAAGTTTGTCATATATCAATTACAGCCAAAATTACTTACGAAAGTTGAAAATTCCTTTTCTATCTGATTATAATATTTATACGAAAACCTCGTAAGACTACATACACCTCTCGGTTTATCAATTCTCCTCCTCCAATTTACTTTTTAGTAAAATTCCTTGAAAGCTTATTGAACTAATTCCTCAATCTAAGTACAAAACACTTATGCACTTGAGCAAATTAAAACACGAAAATCTTGTTGCATTTTCTTCAATTTTATCCAAATTGAATAATGTCTTAAATATTTTACAATACATCTTTGATTATGTCATGTATGTAATCATAGTTTAGTAAATTGCGCTAAAATCAAACAAAAAATCGTGCTTGGTGTGGTCGGAAAATATACTTAATTCAATACAAATGAATGTTCGTTCATTGATTATTGTCATAAATTTCTCAAACAATCTATTACACTGCAATATACGAAGGGAACACATTGCGTTTAAGTGTCATTAAATTGAACAAATTGTTGTTATTATATTAAAGCTTATTAAATTGAGTTCACCTATGTGTGGTTTTCTGTCTGTCTGTCTGTCTGACAATATCTCTGACACTATGAACACCAATGAAGTTGATTAAGGTTTCGAGTTAAGTTGAATATGCACTAAGTATAAACATCGCAGCTGTTGTTTGATTAGAAAATCATAATGTGTATTTATTAAAGAAACGAAAGGAGTGAGAGAATAAGAAACTGGATTGTTTAGCGCCTTTGGCAAAATTGGTTTATTTTGATTGGCATATTTTCTATATTTTCCAATGATTTATAGCTGTCAAACGTGTAATGAGCTTTAAGTAATTCATTATATAAACCCACACCAACTCAAAAGTTTAATATTAAAGAGATTTTTTTTTTTAAATCAATAGTTAAATGGAAATTGGTATTTTCATTGTTTTTATATATATTCAAATATAAATTTATAACGATTAAAGTTGGAATTCTCTTTTTTCTCATACTTGTAATTTAACAAGTTCAAAAGACAAACCAAAATAAAAGTTTTTTTCCTATGGTATCTTGTGTAAAGATCCGGGGCCCTAGGCAAGAAAGAAACATGATTCAAAATGTACATTTTCCCAATAAACAAATTTTCGAATTGCATGTACTAAATAAAGAAAAGGTTACCGATATCAATCAATAAGATCAAGGGTCAGCAACGAGTAATGTTTCACCCTCAGATATGCCGATACTTAAATTTATATAACCTGCAATTGTTTACTTGAGGTTAAAGGCCCTGAAATTCCTTAAAAGTCTATACATATCTACAAAATTTATCACTCCTTTATATCTATAAAATTTTAATTGTTCTCTTTATCCTTAAGATAATCATTGATCTTTAAATGGGTCATTTTAAGTCAAATACCAATTTCTTTTGCAGCCAAACCCATAAAACCATATAAATAAATACCATTTCTATTTCACTCCTTAGCTAATATTTTTGTTTTTTGAAATAATTTACAACCGATCATTACAAAAAATTAAGACTTCAGAAAACCTAAATGCAAACCGAAGTAAATTTCAAAGTCAAAACGAAGACATTTATTCACGCTTTGAGAAACGTTTTTAAGTCCCAACTCGACGTTAAAAATGACATAAAAAATCGAAACTACCGTAAAACTCATTACATCTGTGAATTGTAGGAGCCAAATTGGCTTACCAACAAAACAAATCAATACCAACAAACCAACAACAAACAACAAACAACTATAAAACTTAGGAGATAAAATACTTTAAAGACACACCAAAAACTGAACGATGATTAGGACTACAAGTAAAAGAAAGTCTCGCGCTTTCAAACTTTAAACTTTTATGGCTCATTATTCTAACCAGTTTAGTTTTCTAGTCTGCCTAGTTAGTTGGATTGGATTTGCTGGATCGTTGGTTATTTAGTCATTTGACTTCTATCTGTTATTGTTGTTTGTTCACTATATCGTAATTAACTGCACTAAAAATGGCTTAAATTCAGTCATTGGGTTTTTTCATTTTTTTTTTTTTGTTTTTTCAATTTCTCTAAAACATATTTCTCGGACAATTTAAATGAAGGTGATTAATAAAGTTATTAAGATACATAAAATGCATACATTTTATATGTTTTTCGTTACATGTAGAACTTGTTAAAAACCAATAAAAACAAAAATTCAAAATTCAGAAAATACACAAACCAACAAAACACGGATTTAATACTATTGAAATCCAAACTCAAACCAAGAAATATCAACCAAAATATACATATTATACTATGTAGTATGTTCTTCACTAATTAGAAGAAAGCGTTGCACATGGTAAGTGGTCACAGTTGCAGTCTCCATCATAGAGACTCTCCTAATTGGAAAATGACTTCATTAGAAAAACTAAAGCGATCGTTAACATTTCGATTTATCACATTTCTAAATTCAAAAAATTTGATATTGTTTTCGTACATAAAATGAGTCAAAGTTCTTCAACATTTTATGTTTTTGTTTTTGTTTTTTTTTTTTGTTTAAAAAAAATAAAATTTATTATATCGTAAATATTAACAAAAATCAGCATGACGAAAAGAAAAAATTTAATTTAATTTACACCTATATTATAGGACAGAACGACGTTTAAGCTCCCCAGGATGGAGCCTTTTGAATCTTCTCCTCGGGCGATGAGTTGCTAAGGCCTTAGCTAGTGGATTAGGATGAGTTGTTAGTTTTTCACTACATCTACTGCTATGGTAATTTATTTGGTCGCCAACAAAATGAACGCTTAGGTCTTTATGAAGTGATTTATTGCGGATGAACCAAGGGGCAGCAGTTATTAGACGTAGGGTATTGTTTTGTAAAACCTGGATTTTCCTTATAAGTGATGTTGCAGCAGTGTCCCAAAGTTGGATACCGTATGACCAAATAGGAATTATGATGGACCTGTATATAAGGATTTTGTTACTAAGCCGCAGTTTACTTTTTTCTTTAAGAAGCCAATTTTTGTGGTACACTTAGAGTGGATTCTACTAACATGTTGAAACCAAGTCAGTTTGCTATCTAAATGCATACCTAGATAGCAATGTTGATTTTTTTGTGATAGTTTCCATTGAAGTGAACTGCAGGACAACATTTACGTCTGAGTGTGAAAAGAACAGTGGCAGATTTCTGATGATTGACGCTCAGGTTCCAACGCATTGACCAACTGGTTACATCATCTACGTAGTTTTGTAGAAGTTGACTAGCTTCCAGCGGGCAGTTTGTAGAGGGTGGTATGGCTGTATCATCAGCGTATGTAGCCACTGACATTTGTTCCGATCTAGGTGGGGGAATATCACCAGCGAATAATGTGAACAGAAGAGGTGCAAGGATGCTACCTTGAGGAACTCCTGCCATGATAGACCTAGTAGAAGGTTTGTCATCTTTAACCACCACCAAGCAAACAATTCAGAACAGAGAAATGAGGAGCAGGAACGATATGTTTCAATTTGTATAGAAGTCCTTCATGCCAGACCCTGTCGAAGGCTTGTTGAATATCGAGAAAAGCAGCACAACAAAATTGTTTATTTTCAAAAGATCCGTTGAACAACTCTATGTACCTGTTCAGGAGTGCCATGTCTTTTGCGGAACCCAAATTGATGCTTTGGTATAGCTTCCTGGACTGTACTTATTTCCAGTAATCTACATAAAAATATTCTTTCGAAAATTTTCGAGAAGGTAGAAAGTAAGCTAATAGGTGACTCTACGAGATGTTTGTTTTTAATTCTCGTTTTTTTTTTGTAAATAATTTTATGTGTAGCTACATTTAGACTCTCATGGTTCAGACTATCCCATTTGGAGATTTTATGTTTCGAATATCGAAAGTCAAATTACTAACTATGACAAGAAGATTTTCATAATGTTTTATTATTTAATAGTATTTATCAATTTATTTACTTAATCATAAGTTTAATCATAAAGTTATGTGATTGAAGAAATTTGCTTAATTTTATTGCAGAAGTCGATGAGCAAATAATGATAAAGAGAATATAAATAGGGGAGAGAAAAAATAAAATACTAAAAATAATATCTATTATCAACCTCATCTACTATTCGACGTATTTCAAATTGTGAAATTCGCCAGTGATTAATAAAATCTTAATTATAATTACAGATTTCTATCTAATAAACGATTTTGTATGTAAAATTCATCTGTTATTGTAGATTTTGATATGTTTCCGGGGAGCCCACAATTTGTATTGATTCAGTAATTCTGTTCATCATCTTCTGAAATATTAAATGGTCATATTCATTCAGAGAGATGACTAAGAATTTATTGTAAGTAATTTCCTCTTTATAATATTTGGTTTGACTCCAATTTGCAATGAATTAGAATAGAACTTGAAGAACTAGAAAATTTCCAATTTTCAACAAATCATACCAAAGGAATCATCTGCAATAGTTTGCATTAACCACACGAGATCGTAATAATGAGTATGTTTTTTTTTTTGTTTTTTTTTTGTTTTTTTTTGTTTTTGTTGTTTTTTGTGCGAAAGGAAGCTGCCTCTTCTCATCTTTTTTATATCTTGTAGAACTTCACAATCGGAGAAATCAGAGGCAAACAGAGCTAAAGTACCACAACGAGAGTGAGTACAGTATAAGCTAATAAAAAATTTTAACAGACATTTTTCGTTTACAAAAATGTCACAAATTCACAGCGGGTCGCATGCCAATACAAGTGATTTAAATTCAATAAATCATATATATATACTTGTATATTGTTACATTGATTACGAGATTCCATTTAACATTCGTAGTCATCTTACTAAAGCATCTCTCTTCCATCTATCCATTGATTCATTCATTTATTTATTCATTCGTCCATCCGTCTATCTATATATAAGTAAATAAATGATTACCAGATTCGAATTGAATTGCACAATTTGGCGGTAAAATATTTTTTTTTTCCCCCCTTTTATAATTATTCATCACTGATTTAGTTTCGTTGCGATCTTCAAGCGCGTTTCACTGCAACTCATTTAAATTGCATTTTTTTGGCCAAGTTTACTTGTCCACTTTGGCTTTCAGCCAAGTTAGTAAGTAAGTAAGTTACTCCATCGCAAGGCGCCTTCAACTTTTCGCTGATAAGCATGTTGGAGAAATGTCTTAATTTATGACTAACAATATGAAAGTCCATGTTTTATTAAAGTACCTTTTTATGGTAATATCGTCGTTTATCTTGTCTGTCCATCTCACTGGCTATTTCCATGATGATTGCAGTGGTGATACATGCCTTTAATGGATTCCTGTTTTGTGTTGGAACCGAACACTCCGAGCTAATAGAGAGGATTCTTTTTAATTGTGTAGCTTCATTGAATTTTACAATGCTATTTGAAATTATCTTAAAGTTAGTAGTTACAGATTGATATACATATTCAGTCAGCTCTTAGAATGAATAGTCTGTGACAGTTGGACCCTAAACCAAGATTGTTATAAAGATATGTCGCACTTTGATTTTGATATTTGCCAGACTTTTCAATTTCAATTAGAAATATTCAACAAATAGGTGAAATAAGAATCAAAGAATTGAATTGGCGCCAAATAGATTCACCATTACCATGTCAAACTGTCAGCTAATAATTTAAACTTAGGTTAAGTTTTATGCATTATATTCGCAATTCTCCTTCGACATTGGTCGCTCCCCCACTACCATTCATGATGGCCACCAACAAATCTGAGATGGATACAAGCATTTCAAGCGACACAAAACACTTTTGACTTTTAAAATATTTATGAGTTTTACTTTTGCATTGCTTGCTTTTGATTTTTTTTTTTTTTTTTTATTTCTGAAAGTGTTCCGAAAAGGACTTTGATGATGGCAGCTTCAGAACTTGAAAGGGAGCTGAAGAGATGCATACCGCGTGCCAAAGTCAAACACACACGTCGAGAGTGTCTGTGTCTTCAGTTCGAGAGCCAAGCAAAGCAAACCATCCCTGTCTGAAAAACCTTTGGCCTTAGCCTTAAAGAAGAAGCCAAAGTCAAAACAGGCCATACCAAGTCAGGCCAGGCCAGGCCAGATCAGTGTAGTGAAGAGCAGAGCAGACCAGGCAATGCCAGGGCCAGACTAGGGCAACTTTGCCGATGAAAATCGACTGAGGCGTTCGCCTTTTTCGTCTTCTACCTCTTCTTCTTGCTTGGCCGCCTATAAGGTTTTCTTTAGTCGCTGTCGTTAAAGTCAAAGCAAAATGTGGATTCATAAATTTGTAACTTCACTTGGCGTGACAATTGCAACACGTAAGTAAACCTTACAGTGTTCAATATACACGGGGGCATGTGCCAGCGGTGAGGTATATTGCAACACGACGGTGATCTTGTACATGAAAATAGACATTTCATTGTCGCCTCTCGATTGTAGATCCTTCACCGCTCAAATTGTTGTACCTTAGTTTTATGTTTTTTTTTTCTTTCTTAATTTTTTTTTTTTTTTTTTTTGGCGTTAAGCGTGTCCAAAGTGTTGGAGCGCGCACGCTCAAGAGAATTTCCATTATAATGTTGTACTTCACTTATTGTTGTTAAAACTTCAGACTGCTGCTGCAGCTGTAAGTTCAAAGATAAGCCAAAAGCTTATGTGCAGACCACAATACTTCGTTCCTACCTTTCTTCCATATCTTTTGCGTCTAGTTTTTGGGCCTAGTTTTGTACTTTGTCTTTATTGTACTATTAGTTTTATTCTTATTTTCATGTTTGATTCGTGTAGTTTAACATGTTCACAGCATGTATCTTTGCTAGTTTTACAAGATGTTTCCTGTCTCTGCATCGAATTGTTGTCAATATCCGGAATTTTTTTCAATTTTCCTAGTGCCACACTCCTTCTTTTTATTATTTTCTTTATATTATTTACTTTGTCGTTATTCTTTTATTGAGATGACACGCGAATGAATATGTACACTGCAGATAAAACTATCCTAAAAATCCTTCATTAATTTAGTTTTTACTTTTTGTATTCTTCAATTTTTAAAATATGCTGAACCCTTTTATGGATTATAGTCTAAAACTGCTTAGGATCTATTGAAGAAGTACACTTTGTCCCAAAGAAGTTAATCTTGATATTTTATTCCGGATTAAGACAATCCAAGCCAATCTGGCAATATCTTAATCCAAAATGAGTGATCGTGAAAGGCACACTGAATGGAAACGGGACACCTTATCCAAAACTTTCCAAATAGTGAATACTTAAATACTTCTAGCAAAATATCCATGAAATTTCCTTCATCTTAAGAATTGAACAGGGGCGTCACAATTAAACATTTAGGTCACTATTAAGTAATCTAATCATTGCAAAAATTTCTTATTTTTTTTCAGTGTGCAAGATCCTTACACAAATCTTACAATGTGTGTGGCTTGAACATGCGCTTCAAAACCTGGTTTCATATCCATTCAAAACCGACGCTTCGACAGACATTGGCAGCTCGCACAACAACGACATTCTTAATCATTGATTTAGACATACGAGAATTGATTAGATGTCAGATGAAATGCGTTCATGTTATAGATTTTCATTGAGACAAACAGACAGACAAATAGTCAGGCAGACAGACAGATAATAACAACAACACAAATCGAAGAATATGTGAAAGAAATCATAAGATACTTGTGTATGTGGTCCTGATCTCATATAGAACCGATAATTCCTTCATTGCATGCTGCATTGTCAAATAAAAATATGAAAATGTGCTGAGTTCAATGTGATTGTAAAGAGAAGTGGTCAGCAACTCCTTATGTGGTTCAATTCTATGCTCATGTCGCTCAAAATTTATTGAGCCTCACGTGATAAATAACAATTTGCACTATATACTATAGGTATGTGTACGAGTAGTTCTCTATTCTTTGAACCCCAAAGCAGCCTAATAATGTCTTCTTGTTGCTTACATTACAAATTTGCAAATTTCTTATTATTTTTATTTTTCTTTTTTTTTACAATAAATTCGTTTTAAGCACTTGCATCAAAATCCTAGCATACAACTTTTGTACCTCGACTAAGTTGTTTGATTCGGTGTACAATTTCTGTAGCTGTATGTTATTTACAATGGACACTTTTATTGGCTTTTGCCTTATTTTCTTTTAAATTTTTTGTATCATTTAATAGAGTCCAGCAATTGAGTTTAGTTGTTGACTCACTTGATTAGTTTACCTCGTTTGCAAATCAGTGTTTAATAAATTTTCCCCCCCCAAAAAAAAGTGAACTGGAATTAACAAGCATCGATATGTGTGTACTATGTACATAAGTATGTCTGTTCATATATGGAGGAAGAATTTATACTCTTGTAATTGGAAGTTACAACTTGTTTAGTGCACTAATGGTTTCGTATTAATGTGGAAATTTATTATGTGTATTCACATAGATTTGGATTTACTCTGAAATTTGGTTATCAATTGGAATGGCTTGAGGTCTTAAAGAATAATAGTTGAGTAGATATTTTTATATACATTTAATGTCCATTTTGTGAAGTTTCTTTCGTTTATGACTCAAAAACCAAGGGTTTTTCTTGTATTGATCAGCAAATAACAGCATTTACAACTTTTATAGTTAAACAATCCTTTATGGAGTTTCCAAAAATTCTTAAAGTCTTGAGAAAATTCATTCTTACCTGTGGAAATTGTAAAT
Source organism: Amiota minor (assembly GCA_037043295.1). NCBI lineage: Eukaryota > Metazoa > Arthropoda > Insecta > Diptera > Drosophilidae > Amiota > Amiota minor. The sequence goes on along the minus strand of JBAMAW010002155.1, from coordinate 4,175,158 downwards.
TTAAAATACACTAAATTTACTCCTTCGAATTTGAAGAAGTTTTACATCACTCTCTCTCTCTCTTTCATTCTCTCTCTCTAAGTTTATGTCAAGTTTAGTTAGTCTTTGAGGTTTTTATCTAAGTAAATGAATTCACGCACAATATTTCGTGTGCCAAATTTCATGCAACTCACAAGATTTTGTCACGACATAAAATTCAAAGTAAACATAAATCAAGCAACTGTCGTGGATCTAAAAAACATGACCGCTTTAGACGCGCCATAATAATTTAATTTTGCATTTTTAATTTGAAATCAAAAAAATAATAATAAGTAAAGAAAAAATGGAAAACAAAACCAGCAGCCGTTGAAAATGAATTTAATGGAAAAAAATATCATTTAATGCAAATCCTGTTAGATCAATTTACAAGCACCAAAACAACTGAAACAAAAATAGCGAAGAAAAAAAGCCAATGATGGCAACTCTGGCGTCTAATGTTACCCCAAAAGACACATTTAAACAAGGCGGCTTAGTTATATCCAACAACAACAACAACGAATGGCTATAAGTCGTCGCCTTAAGTTGGCTCTATTGGCTGGAATTGTTGGCTTGCTGCTGCTACCGGATTCAAAGCCGAGTCAAAGCGTTTAAACATCACCTTAGGCCTCATTAAAAACAAAATATTATGTAAATTTTATTAAATTACGTACAAATCAATGTTAAAACCACCGATCTCTCTTACCTAGTGGCTTACTCTGGGTAGATGGTTGTTGACTGGCTGGCGGTGTGTCTCTGGGAGCAAATTCAGATCGGGAGCGCTTTGCACTTGTTGAGCCAATGAGTATTCAAATGGACACTTGTCAAGCCACGCATAAGGCTACTAAATCATATTATAACTAGACAAGGATTTAGAAACAAAAAAACAACTATAATTTCGAACATGTTGCAGAACGAAATATAAGAAAAAATAATGTATGGCAACTTTACGCATGATGTTCACTTGACACGCAATGAACGGCAACGATGATGATGATGATGATGACGATGACGATGGCGATGGCCAACGATGAGGACCAGGACTGCATTGAGATGTGCTGACGACGCGTTGTCGCTAGCTATGGTAGCACGAGATATCTGCGGTGTCTTAAGGGGGCCTAACCAAGAAATGTATTTAATTTTTATTTAATTAAGGCGCTTCTTATAGCGCATTTATTTTTAAATGAAAATTTAAATAAAATAAAAAGTTGTACACATCAACAAAATGAACAAGTATGTTTCTTTATGTACATCTTGTATCTCAAAGAGTGTTGTGTCGTATCTTAGCATATCATGTTGACTTATGTCAGGCGACATGTTAGATGCATTCAGTCGCCAGTCAGTTTCAATTGGATTTATTTACATACTTAACCCCACCAAAATCTTCTGTTATCCAACTTAGGTGAACAATAATTGATAGAGATTTTTCAAGAGGAAAAGAGAGAGAGATGGTAAGACAGTGAGAGTGATATGTACAGATAAAAAAAAAAATCAACAAAAAAAAAAAACGTGAAACCAAACAAATAAAGAAACAAACGACATACAACATTTAACAATGTTGAAATATTTTGTAAGACAAGTGTCTCTAAACGTTTGCGGGCGCCGAGCAATTAACTTGTTGTTGTTATTGTACTATGGTTGTTGTTGTTTGTCTACCATGTTGACATGACTCCTTCTCTAAATACTTAACTCTTGTACATATGGCAAAGATACTTTTGTGAGTATATGCTGTTACTTTTTCCATTCACTGAAATCTGATTTTAGGAATAAAAGTATAGGAATAATTTCCAATAAAAAATTTTAATTGAATTGAAATTTGCATATAAAAAATAGGCATTATTATGATTTCAATAAATAAATATTTATGCTATAAGTAACCTACGTTTTTGATCTATACAAACTCCCAAACCTAGTACTGCATAACCCCAATATGACAAGTTCCTAAAGGCCACCCTAACGTTTACTAATGTCACCCTAGAATTCTCTAATGCCACCCTAGAGTTCACTATATGGGTGGCATTATAAGCCAACGTTGATGAATTATCATCTGTCACTGCAACATCTTTCTTTATGTGTGATATTTCATATGAGTAAAATGACTAACATGAATAAACTTTACCACTTTACATAAGTGAAAATTCCTTGCTTTTTGCTGTTGTCGCTTCAACCGTCACATTGTTGACATTCGCAACTTAATTAAAATGTTTAAAATGAAATGTGACACTAAAAAAAAGGGAGAAATCTGCAAGTGATACAATAGTATACTCATAGGTACATTTGTGGAAGTGAAGTATAGTTCTACACTTGTCTCGTTGACATTTGATTGTAATTTATGCATACATGGAAAATGCATTTTCAGGACTTTATCTTATTAAAATTTCCTAAAAGACGAAAATTGTTGGAAAACATGTTATCATTTCTTTTTCTGTACATTATTTTTAACATCGTCTTATTGATTCATACAATTTTTTTTTTTTTGGTGTGATATTTTAGTTAAATATCTTACAAATTGCTTTCAACTTAATTAAAATGATATGCAATTGTTTTTGTTCCCTTCTGTGATATCTTTAGAAATATTTTGTCAACTCTTTATACAAACTAATTAAGTAAATGCCATATGAAGCCTTCATCTCAAGTGTGTATCATTATCACTATATTGCACATACATATATCATGTCAGTGAATAAAGAGGAAAAATATATTGACTTGGCGGCATCAGATCAAGCTACTTGAGGTGTAGTTCACTTTAAGCGCCGCTCTTTAATATGAATACAAAATAATACGCACAATAATAATCATAATAAGTTTGCAGTTTACTTATAGAATAACTCGTATGCAGGATCCATGAGAAGGGTGAAAGCCAATCAGTGCAACAAAATACACCTTTGCAAAATGCATGAGCCTCGATAAGCAAACGAAAGCGTATCATCGAACTTGACTAAGGTCTTTTCACTACCACTACCTAGTGGTAGAAAAGAACAAAACTTGGACCATCATCACCATCACCATCACCATCATCATTTCATTCCATTCCTTTGATGGTAATAAGCGTGATTATTTATATTTATTAACTTAACATGTTTACATTTTGTAAAATGAGACTTTTAATGTGAACTTTATCTCAAGTCGTTTTAATTTGGTCGTCGTTCTCAACCAAAACTTTATACAATATTGTTGTTGTTATTGTTGTTGTTGAAAGATACATCTTCCATCTTTTCATACACTCCACGTACCGATAATTTTGCTGCTGCACCTCATTTTAATGATGTTTGTGAAAAGTTCTTAATGTATTTACATGATCATGTGTGTTTTATCATTGTATGATATGCCTCCTCTGTCATTTGACCAAACCCCACTCCTCTATGCCTTACCCATCCGACCCCTGTTCTTCGAGACAACAGTCGTCTCCTAAAAATTACCTTTTTCTTTGTCTTATCGGACACAGTTGTACCCCACTACCTCTCTTTCTCTCTCTCTCTTGCTTCCAATGCTATTTCTGCTAAAAGATTACATGAACCTGTATGTTCGACTGAATTGAAATCATATTTTTCTGCTTCCTTTTTGCCTTTTTATTCTTCATTTAGATCTTTCCACCTCTTTAAGGCCAAGTTATATTATTGTTGCTTTTAGATATGCTCCTTCCAAAAGGCACAGCACAACGCATGCCTATCTCCCGGTCTCCCGGTCTCCCGGTCTGACTGCCTGCCTCACCTAACACACTTAACCCCTATGTTGTTTGGTGTTGACAGTATGTAGAACGAACGCGCTACACTGGGTAGTATCATGTGACATATCGAGTGTGAAGTGTCAATTTGAATTTATTGATAACAACATGAAATCGCTACGAAACATTGCTTCAAAACAAAAAAAAACAAAAAAAACACCAACAAAAACAAAAAGAAAAAGAAAAACTGTTAACAAGCACACGACGATTGTGACAGAATAACAACAGAGCCTACATAAGTACATGTGTATCACCACTATGCCTACAACAAATTCTGTTTGATTGTGATTAAACAATCTATAAGGAATGTCGTCATTGAAATTTGCTGAGAGCTTTGAATTGGTCTTTTTTTTTTGTTCTTTTTTTTTTTAGAATATTTATCTTAACATTCTGACATCAAAGATGTCAATAGCCATACTAAAAATCCAAAAAGGGTTTTTAATAAAGAATCAAAAGTTCTACTTTAACATGGTGGAATTTAAACAAGGAGATTTTCGATTGTACATAATTTTCCATTTAAAGCAAATTTTGTGTTTAGATCCAATAAATTTTTTGTTTCAACCTGTCATTAGTTCAATCGATTCAATGAACTTATACCATCAAGTCATCAAGTTCTTGTGAGGTTAGTAGATTCCATGTTTAACAATGTGAATAACATTTGAATTCAATAATTGTTTTATTTATTTATTTATTTATTTATTTATTTATTATGACAAAATACTGTCAAACTTAAAAATAAAAGGTTATTAAAATAATACGTGATATTAAAACAAAATAAAAAAAGAAAAACATAATTAATAACAAAAGAAGTGATTAAAGCTAGTCTTAAAACAATTTTAATTACTTAAAATTAAAAGTAAGATAATATATAAGAAATCCCCCGTCTCTGACCCGTTGAAGATATTTTTCAAGCTATGCCTCTACTCATAGCGAATTGTGGTCAGAGTCAGAAGGGATGTGAGAGCGAATGAGCGATGGCCACTTCATGTAGGAGCAGTTCGCTCCAATTCCCGAAGCCATCGAAGGACGATGATGTTAAGCACAGAGGGCGAGATCTCAGGCGAGAAGACGTGATAGAACTTATTATAAAGAGTACATAAAACTCGGAAAGGATCTACACAGGCATAGTTAGTTGTGCATGTACCTAAAGCTAAGGTAACGTAATTTCTAGTTGTACGACTAGGGACACAGAACCTAAGTTGGCTTAAAAACACTGACAAATCAACATTACCGGTAATAAGTTTGTGAAGAAAGCTTGTACCAAGAGTTATTCAGCGATTTTGCAATGATGGGAGATCTATAAGAAGAAGCCTGCTGAAGTATGAAGGCAAACGTACACTGGGATCAAAATTTAAACCACACAGTGGAAAGAGAAGGAATTGCTTCTGTAAAGACTCAATGCGGTCTTAAAGTTTTTTATATTGGGGTCTCCAGACATACGAACAGTATTCAAGTACATGGCAGACTAGAGTGATGAAAAGAACCTTGGTAGTATAGGGATCATTTAATTCTTTAGACCATCTTTTAATAAAGCCCAAAATAATCTTAGCTTTATTAATATTTGATGAAATATGATGGCTGAAATTCTATTTAGGGTCAAAAATCACTCCAAGGTACGGAAAGTAGAAACACGCGCCAATGAGTTATTGTCAAACGTATTAGAAGCTAAATGGGGTCTCTTACGATGAAACGTCGTGAACATGAATTTAGCGCAGTTTAGCAACAGAAGATTACACAAACACCAAAATTGAAGTGAGGTTAGATTTTCTTCTAAAATGCGATGCGATAGGTAGAGTTTAACATCATCAGCATACATCAGAACACGAAAGTATTTCAAGGAAAGAGGAAGATCGTTTATAAAAAGATTTAAATAGGCTAAATAATCAAACTCAACTTAAAAATGGTAGAAACTCACATATTTCTTTTAGCCACCTTCCTTCTACCGTTTATTTTCTTATGAAGAGGTGTGCATTATTTTAAGTAGCTCACTAATATTGACTATATATCCTCTAATCGGAAAAGTTTTCCAAAGTTCTAAGAAACCAAACTTGAGTGTGATGTTTGTTTGTGTGAACGCAAGTTCGACTTGATACTAATGAAATATTTTCAACTGATTCTTTCAAATCATTTGAAAATTCAATAAACCTTTCACGTTTACAAGTTCCATTAATATTTAAAATTGTTAAAAGGTTAAAATATGACAAATAGACAGAGGAGTCTGACATACATACATACATGCACATCGAGGTTAATACTATTGAGGAGTCTAGTCTATCAAAAACTGAAGCGAGCATAATAGAATCAACCAAAATTTGCTCAAATCATAACTAACGGCTTTCGCAACAATAAATTTATCAATAAAATGTCGAAATCATTTTATTAATGCACACATTACACGATAAACTTCGTGCATCGTCATCATGCGCTCAACTCAACTAAGATCAGTTAAAAAAGCGAAGCATATTCATGCAACAGATCATACTTACTATGATGATCATAGACCAAGTTTCAAGAAACTGTTGCAAGTTGCTGTTTTCAAGTTGCAAGTTGCTTGCTTGCTGGCTATGAATGTCTACAGCATGAAACAAATTACAGACTTTTGTCTTATATTAAAATGCACTCACAACGGAAGAAATACAAAAACTAACAACTGAAGTGAACTTCTGCCAACAGGCGGGAGGCGGAAGCAACCTACTACGTCAGTCAGTCTGTTGGACGCAAAGACTGATAGATAGTCAAACCTATAGTCAGTCAGTTAGTCAGAGTCAAAGCTTAGTATGAGCCGCCGCCCATTGAAAGCATGCTTACTTCTACATATTGTATTGTATATATGGTTGTATGTATGTATGAGCTAGTAATGCCTGCCTAGTGCCTAGTGGTGCATGAGTGCCACATCAATCGCCAGGCATCAAAACATTTGACCAGACTCAGGTTGGCCCAAACTGACATGCGCCTGTCGCAACAGAATGGTAATTTGTGTGCTATCGCGGAACACCCTGATCATTAATCAAACATGATGTCGGACGGAACGGACTCCATTCATCCATCCATACACATGCGAGATATATACACAATCATATATGGAAACTACAGCAGCAACAGTATGCAAAAATCTTATGTAACCCGGTAGAGAGATCATGGTGTGGTGTATTTACAATATGTATTTTTTGTCTTTTCTTTACTCAGCGGTTTACTTTCAGCAGCAGCTTTCGACGTTGAAAGCTGTAACTGCTTTGCCAACAACAACAACAACAACAACAACAACAAAAACAGCATATAGGATGAATGACGAATTTACTACATGTGGAACGCTTACGCCATGGAACCATGAAGCGATCGGTGGGATCGGTGCATATATCCATCCATCCATCTGTCCGTCTCTCTGTCTTTCAGTTCAGTTAGTTCAGTGGACTTTTCCTAATTTGACTCTCTCTCATAGCTCATAGTTGTTGCTGCTGTTTCTCTTGCCATTGCTATTTGGTATAACATTCAGGAGCACCATCTGCAACATCAGCAGCAACTGCACCACCATCAGTTGTTGAACTAGGTTGCGCCTTTTATGTCTTTTTAGAGTTGCTTCAGTTTCCGCAATGCGGCTCCAACCTCATTTGTACGCGCCGGGGAAATTGCAGAATTATGATAATGGCCTGCAAAGTGATGTTCGCGCATATGAAGGTGCAACCTCATGTTGCAACAACATCAACAGCAACAGCAAAGACAACAAAAGCAAACTATGCCTACATACATAGATATGCCCCCAGTTGGTGGATTTCTAGTTTCTAATAGACAAAATTCACAGTTTGAGGCTGCTGTTAAGTGCCTCTTCTCGATTACTTCTTTCTTTTTTTTTTTTTTTGTAAGTTCAGATTCATTAAGAAACTGAAAAGAATTGTTAACCCAAAAAAAAAAACCTGAACCCCTTTTTTCTAGACCTCCATCAACCAGGATATTGAGTTGCTGATTTTTTAGATCTACTTACCACAATTTGCCTTAATTATACATGTTTTCATAGATTTCCGCTATTAACCGTGCCTTTTCTTGAATTTAAGTCCAGCTTTGAGGAAAAGACATACCGAAAAGACGCCCACAATTAATAGGGACTAGTAATATTTTGTAAGGGTTCTTAGATAACAACCATTTCAAGCTCAAGTATTTCGGAGCCAAACAAAATATAAGTTTACATGTTTATTGATGCAAATTCACATTTTCCTCTTAATATTAATGTATTGTAGGTATATTATAAATAATAAAATAAGATATTAGATTTTTAGTAATCAGATAATCGATTTCTAAGTGTACTCGGAAATACAAAAATTTGAAAATGTCTAAAAGAAATGAATCTTAGAACGCAGAAACTTTAAATGTCAGGAAAGACATGATTTTATGGGGATTTTACACCAGTGTGATTCATTGAGAATCGATTGTGCGTTTACACCGGCGATTCTGATTCTTGAACAGCTGTTTTTTATTTTGTTTTGCTTATACACATAAATGATAAGTTACGCGCACTTTACGCTATGTTGCAACGAAAACCTGGAAAATACATGATTCAGAACAATGTGCAATATATACAAATAGTTTTTATAAGTACTTACATGATTATTTTTGTAATTTTTGTGAAAACCTTTAAAATAATAATTTTTACTTACCTTTGCCTTGTGCCATGGTCAGCTGTTTTTGGTTTTGATTTGAAAGAAAAAAGGAGCGGAAGTCTGTTGAAAATGACAGTTCCGGTTGGAAATTACCGATAAATTAACCAGCCCTGTTTCGATTCAAAACTGATTCCATTATTAAATCTACCAGAATCGACTCACATTTTACAAAAAATAACTGACATTTTTCCATGTGGTTGTTGTCCGATCAAGGGTCGTTTCATCAAAAAATCCATACTTGCTTCACTATTAACCTACATTAGTGTTTCTTCCTGCTCGAGATTAATGCTTATATCTTAGGTCTCTTATCTATAGTTGCTCAGAAGACGCTTTTTCATACCATACTCTTGAAATCATTTACCATCAAATAAAAATCAATTGTATCCTTAGAGAAGATTGTATTTGTTTTCATAATAATTCATTTAAAAAGATCATTTCAAATCATCAAAGTATCCCATAAAACCCAAAAACGAAAGTATGTAAAACAAATAGCTTTATTGAAAACTTTGTTCAACAAGTGTACAACAAACTAAGATCTTTGACCAAACTAAACACAACACAATCCACGGTCTACCCCTATAAAGACTTCATTTTAAGATTAAATAACTTATCGAGCTATCGACAATCAAACGGCACTTGTGGGAACTGAAGTTGGAGGCGCAATGAATGAGGAAAAGACCAGTAATCGAAACTTATCTAAACAGAAATCTTTAAAAAGCTCAAAACCTTTTAGCATATGTATCTATGTTTATATCTACATATCTATCCGTGTATAGGTAAGTATTACTAGTAGATGCAGTGCAATTACTAGCGGAATTGCACAAGTGCGACAGCCGACTGAATGCCTTGATTTAGTCTGACTAGAAAAAACGATAGCTAGTAGAATGAAAGAGATATGAAGTGTGGAACAGTGTGCGAAGGAAACCCAAAAAGAAAAATAAAGAAATAAAATTTCCACTCTTGCGTTTTTTAGCCTCTCCCTTGGTTGGAGTCAAAGCCATAAACTTCTAAGCTATCAAATTACAGAACGATTTGTTAGATGCCGACGTTGTTGCTGAGAGTATGCGAACTCAAACTTTGACTAGATAAAAAGCCTTTTCAAAGCCTTTCAATGCTGAAGTTGATGGTGATGGCAGTGGTGGGGGTGTTGAAGAGATTGTGGTCACTAATGGATTGACTTGACTGCTTGGTTGGCTGGGTTGGCTGCTTATGAGCGAATTGTGAGAGTTTGGTTTTGAACTTATGCTGGTTTTGACCGAACTTGTTAATAGCTCATAGCGTGGAGTTGTTGTCTCTGCCGCTGACTCTGCCACCGCCTCCACCATCGTCGTAGCAACTCAAGTTTGTGCAAGTTAAACTCAAAAACGCATGCAACGCCTGCTGTGCTCAAGCTCAGGCTCCGGCCTGAGGTCGATCAGTCGTTGTGAACGTGGATGTGGATGCTTTGGGAATCTGTGCGATATCTTTGTTATAAATCTCGCTAGTTGGCTGCATGCTGTGTTTGTTGCTGTTGTGTTGTTTTTGCGTTTCCTGTGTGTGCCAAGTTGCCGCTTTTTGGGCCACGCTTGTTTGTAGATACTTTGGCACGCGTATGTTGTGGCGATTCTTGTTTTTTATATTGTTATTTACCATATACTTTACCACTCCACACTGTTGTTTTAATCTGTTCGTTGGGTCAAACTCTCTTGACTCTGTTTTTTGGGTATTTTAATATCCCCACGAGAGATTTTTGATTTGCATTTTATATGCGTTTGAACCTTTTGTGACTTTGGTTCGTTCGCCGTTCATTCATTCATTTTGCCTGCGGCAGACACTTTTTCAATTAACCAAAGAAAATAACCCAAAGCTATGGATCATGCCACATACCAATCAAAAACAAAGAAGAAAAATAAAACAAGAGGAATGCATGAAAACAAGTGGCAACGTGTCGCGTTGCATGCCTCAAGCCGCTTGTGCCGCCTAAGACAGACAATTGATGAGTGTGGTAAACATGGACACATCTACACTACAGTGTTTTATGACGCACTCAGCTCCAAGATGGAGCGCCTTCCTCAACTAAACTCTTTAAACAGGTGGCGTTTGGTTGCGGCAATCAATCCGACAGACAGTGCTCACTCACTTGTCTCTCCAACTGCCAGTCTGTCTGTCTGTCTGTCTGTCTGTCTGTCTATCTGTCTGTGTGTCTGTCCATCTATCTATCTATCGCTCAAAGTGTTGGCCACAAGATGAATTGGCAACTGTGAAAATAACAACAACAACTAAACAACTAAAAAGCTGTCATATTTCAACTGTTTACAATTTGCTGTCTTGTTTTATTCCAACCTTCCTTCCTTCCTTTCTCCCTTCCATCCTTCGTTTCTATGTTCATTCATCCGTTCATTTGCTCTATCGTAAATGACATCATTTGGTTTACCATTCCGCTCTCTCCATTGGAACACAAATTGTACTCTACTCTACTCTACTCTAGTATTGCGCCTTTAGGCCATTTATTTGTTGCGCTCGCACTGTTATTAACGCTTTTAGAAAACGCGGCCTTAATTTAATTGTTGCCAAGTTGCGCTTTGTTACGCTCAGGGCACAGAGCAATGAAACTACACATAAAGACGTTTTTAGTATCTCCATTGATATGCTAGCCGTATCTCTATTGATACCATATCTCCATTAAAGTTAAGCACAGCTCTCATGGATTTTACTTTATTAAAAATTCCTTCATTTTTGTTTTTTTTTTTTTTTTTTGGTGTTTTAATATACAAAATAAATTTTTATTTGTTTATCCATGGATACGATATTGTATATATATTTTTATGACTTCAACTTTAAATAAGTAATCCGTTATAAAAGTGATTAACTGTACAAAATGAGAGCAATTTCATAGAAAACAATTATACATAAATGTCATTTGAATATGTATTTGTAGTAAGTCACATTTAATGGATACCATTGCACTCAAAATGGAGTCAAAAGGAAATAATAATAAACCAGCAAGTCTACTTTATATAAGAGAAACCAAAAAAATTGCATCAATTCCATATTTGCTTCTAAAAGCTTTCCAAATATTATGGTTTTTTCTTTCTTTTACTTACATCCAACTTGTTTAGAAAATAATTGAATGGGAAGTAGAGTTCCTAATATATCTACCTATCTATCTTTCTATATACATAAATTCGCTTGTAAGGAACGAATGTTATCAATTGATAGTACTTTATTTGTTATTTCAACAAGTTCCAGCAAACCTCTATTCCACTTAATTGAGTTCCTAATTTAAAATTCTTAATTTACTACAGTAAATTCAATAGAAGTTGGTTTCTACTGGGAATTTTGTAATAAACTAAAACTTTTTTAACAAACTTATCAATGTAAGAAAAAATTTAGATGGTTCATGTCTACTGAATCTAAACTTGAGTTTCTTTAGTTTAAAATCCCTGATCCAAAATACAATATAGTCTGACTAAAAGGAAAAGTTTTTTTTACGACAATCCATGCCTATTTAATCTAAACTGAGTTCCCTTAGCTAAAAAAAAACCCTGATCCAAAATGTACTCTTAGTCGCTTTGCTAAAACCTTCAAGTTACAAAACCCTCTAGATCTTCTATGTGTATTGATTCTACACTGGGACTTAAAGTAATAGAAAAAGAAGTAGGTAAACTTCTTCAAGGAAAAGGCCCACTATATTTTGGTTACGAATATGTGTATTTGTTATGGAAATATTTTGAGCACAACTAGTAAGATTGATGTTCGTTGATATGCGATATGTGAAATCCATAACATTATTTCCATGTATCGTAACATTTTGCTATTTTAGATTAAAACTACTTACATTTTTTTAAAATAAACCAAATTACATACTTTTAATTAATATGTAAACTAGATTATGTCATTTTGATTTATTTCAAATTAAGATTTTTTTAGATTTATTTACATGCAGAGAGATATATAAAAATGGTGATTATAAAATTTATATGCATTTGTCCCAAATCAAGTTTCACTTTTATTTCACAATCGAAGCGTATATAATGAAATCCATGCCCATGCACTTTGGGTGGAGCCTAGCCACGATCATATATACGAATTTATTTAATTCAATTCAATAAAAATGTCACAAGTATAAAAACTACAAGTATAAAAAAAACTGAGAAAAGTATTTAACTGATTCTCAGAGAGCAGAGACATCCAAGAAAGAGCAACAAATTGCTTTCAACTTGTGTTATAGTAGAAGATCTCTCAGTTTCGATCATTTTACGAAGTGGAGAAATGTGTTTCATGTTCGAAAATGCATGAAGAGAGGAGCAATGAGCATGTTACATGTACATATGCGTGGTGAATTTTGTATTCGATACAGAGAGGAGAAACAGAAATATATAACTATACATGTGTGATTTTTCTGTTGCTTTTGGTCATGTCTGGTCATGGTAATGGAAAATTTATCAAAGTGGAGCAACGGGGCACGTATTACAACAAATTTCATATTTTTCTTGAAAAATTTTTTTTCATCAATTTTTGGTAAAAAAAAACGGGCATCTTTTGCGGCACAGTACAAAAAATTCGCTCTTGAATGCTTTTTCCAGCTATCTAAATTAATCATTTAACATAAACGAACGCATCTCCAAGGTTAGTTTATGTAGTTTTTCGAAGTTCAGCACCTAAACTTGTTTTCTTCAGATTTAAATTTAAATTGTTTGCTTAAATTTGAAAATTAAATGAAAACATACTTAGAAACATTTACTTTGAAAAAATCTTTTATATGTAAATTAATATTACTTCGAGGATTTACTATAAAAAATTAACATAAACAAAAAGTTTGCTTAGAGAAAAGAAATTACTTCAATCAGCTTAGTATAATTTACAAATCATACTTTACTAAATCAAACTTGGCGCCAAAACCATTTACTTTAAATTATAAAGCTTATTACTTATGACTTCATTAAGGAAATCTATGCCTGTAATCAAGACTCATCAGAGCTAAACACTACATTGTCATCTGCAAGTATTTTCGCGCCATTAAATTAATCAAAGAATGCGGAAAATGCATATGATTTAAAGTAGAAGTTACACCAAGGCAGCTACACAGATACATCTAGACTAACTAGAAGTTTTGCCTGAATTAAATCCAAGTGGCATAAAACAGTGCAGCAACTTGCTACACTTTTCACTTTCGTAAACAGTTCGGAGACGAGTTAAAATTGCCTCAGGCAAAACAAACACGAATCCAGATTCTAGATTCCAGAATCAAGCAAACTCAACTCAACGCAACTTATATAAAGTGATAGGAAATCATATTCATGCGAAAAATAATAATTTTCTAGTTTTTCTTTGGTGAATTTGTCTTTGTCTTTAGTTTCTAGTTGCATGTTGTGCATATGCAAGGCGCGTGCGCATGTGCTTTAACTTAAACTACAATAAAGATGAACACCACCAGCAGGGCTTTAGATACAAATATATCTACTTATGGATTACAAGAAGAAACTGAGTGTGCATTGCCGGCGGTTAAATTACAATATATTCAAAGTGTTAATCAGGAAATTACTGTGTTTCTTTCATTTAAGCATTATACATTCTCTAGATGCCCTCAATCTCTCCAACTTCATTTAGATACTAGTTAGATGAGCACAGATTATTGCATTTGCCACACGTTGAAATATATTTTGAAATGTACCCCTATACATTCAATGTACATATATCTTTAGTAAGTATCTTATAAGTTTACTAAATGTTTATTTAATTCATGTTAAAATTGTTCGTGGTTTATCTTCCTTTAGTGCTATTAAATGCTTAAATAAGTTTATGTGGCTGCTGGTTAGGACTTGTTTTATTAGATAAAATATTTTATTGCTTTTATTGCTTATGTTATGAAATCTGGAACCCAAAGACAAAATGAACACGAAATCCTACTTTAACATTATTTATATTCTTTTCAGTTTATACGAGTAATTTCCTCAATTCAAAATCAACAAACAAACAAAAGAATTGATTTAGTTTTTATAGCCATCACCAGCCATTGATTTAACCAAAGGCATCTTTTTAATAGCAGACAAAAATTAATAATCATTTTAATATCGAATTTATAGACATTTTGCAATAATTTTTACGATCTTCAATAATAAAATGCAATTGAAGCCAACACATTAACAAATGAATTAATTTTACACCATTTTGAAGAGTCTTTCTTAATAACCGCAATATCCTGTAATTACGATATATGATTATGAGCAGAAGAATTCAGTCAGCTTCAATGAACAATTGATTGTGATTGTGAAAAATCCGGAGCTTGAGAAAAATTGGAAAATTTTATAACAGAATAACAATAGAATATCAAATTTGAACACAACAATCTTGGTATTAGAATAAAGAAAAGTTTTAACAAGTGGAAAATTGTCTTTAAAATTTGAGTCAACAGAGTTAAATATTTATTTTTGCTATTTGTTCTAATATAATGGCTTGCCAATTCTCTTGAAGACTACGAAAAATAAAAACTAATTTCACCAAGGAATCCGCTTTTTGCCTGAGAGATGGCTGATGATGATGATTTAATTTTACTTTTGAAACTGAGATAGATTAAACAGTTCGTTAATTATAAAGGATTAGAGGAATTTGCTTGTAAGAGAACTCCAATTATATTATCTCATATTAATTTTTTTCTACGTACTAAAACAAATTATTAAACTAATTAAATTAATAAAACTCCTCCCGATCCAATCAAGTATTGCTCTTGCTGATTCTGCTGATGATGTTAATCAACTGCTGAGCGAAAATGAGTTATAAATAATAACATCGACACACTTAACTTGTGGCTTTTGTAGTATTTTGACCCAGTTAAAATCAAAGTGCCGTCATAGCATCTTGTTCAAAAAAAAATAGAAAAAGAAAGGCATGCTGCAATGCATTTCAATGAGAAGGAATATATACGAGTACAAAAGTACACATAGTGGAGATGAAATAATTTGATGATGACGAGCAGATCGATTAGATTGAGAGACAAACCTAACGACAACACGTACATGGATTAATCACTAAATTAATTGAAACAATTTTCCATAAAAGTCGATAACAACAACAACAGCAATAATGCAGATACAAAAAATATTAATAATAATAATAATACATAGTTATAATAATGTTAGTTGTAGTCATTGTTGTTGGTGTTGATGATAATGATGCTGTTACTGTTGCTGCTGCTGCTGCTATTCCTGATGCCGATCAAGTTGGTGTTGATCAACATGTTGCTAGATCGACGTGTTTGGCATTTTAAAATGATTTCAAACAACTCAAACTCAAGTCAAAGCTCAATAATTGTCTGAATCAAAAAAAAAAAAAAAAGAAAAAAAAAGCAATTGACAGACTGTCAAACTTGGTTAAAACATGATTATTAGCAGAGAAACCGAGTATGTACTGATGATCGTTCAGTAACATGTATCAAGTAGTGTATGTAATCAGGGGCATTGTTGCCGCAACACTTTAATACTTTTGTAGACTGCTGTTGCTGCCGTCGAGGTGGATGAGTTAAACATATAACCTTTGAACTGTGCAGTCAAAATGCACATGGATTTTGATAGTCAAAATCTATTAATTTTTTTGTGGTGTCTTTATTTTCATTAAATTATAACTACTTCTGTTTGAGGTTTAATTCGTTTTACCATCAAATTCATGATGGCAGTTGAAATTGGCCAACACAAATGAATGCGCAACATCTTCACTTGGAACAACAAATCGTGATATTATCTTTAACAAGTATCAAACAACTACAAATGATTCTTAACACTGCCGCAGATACTCGGCAGACTAAGGCTAAAATGGCTTCTGACTCTTATTACCTCATGCTGTCGACAGGTGTAGACAAGTATTTACTATAAACATTTTTTTTTTTTGTTTTTTTAGCTTTTTGTTTCTTTTGTTGTTGTTCTTCTAATATAAAGTCTCTTTAGACTGCTGATTTTGTTGCACGTTTTGGCATATTAACATCATTTGCCCTCACGCTCTCTACCTACAATACAACAACTGATCTTTGCCACCGATGAACGCCAATCGTTGGCAGCTTCATAGACATCATCATCATCATCATTTGGCATTAGGTTTTAACATGTATTTAGCTTCCTCCTTGGCTATTAATTTTTCTATATATATATATATTTTTTTTTTTTTTTCATAAGAAAAATTATTTTTGTCTTTAGTTTTAATCGCTTAAACGCTTTTGATCATAATCGCTCGTTAATCGTTCCAGTGGCGCTCACCATATTTGCTGTCTTCTTGTGACTTTGGAAAATTTATTGTAAACTAGTTAATTGATCAATTAAAAATTAATACTAACTTTGTTTAGCTTCAGGTGGTTTGGACACTTCCTTATTTGTGTAGAGTCTTGTTCAAAAGTTTTCCTTTTCTTTTTTCTTATACCTATCACGAAAGTATAAGTATAATGAATTGTGTATTATGTTTGTCGAAAAATTAGTAATAAACAATTTAAAAAAGTCATTGAAGGCCCCATTAAGTGTACAATAATGTCATCAACATTGCAACAGGTAACGGTCTAATCATGACCAGCCAGCCCGTATAACAACTTACAAATCGACTTTTGTTTAAAAAAGGACATTTGGAGATTGGAGAGGGGCCTTAGCAGCTTCAACATATTCCAAAATAGATCACTGAAACTCGTAACCATTTGGCGGTGGATTAGGCCAAAGACGATTTATCTAGTTTTACATATTGAACTAAAATAATCCGCCAACTTAAACCCACAGCCACCATATAGTCGTCCACCAATATTCGTGAAAACATATTTCCCTCCACAACAAAACCAGAAGTTGGTAAATTGGTCTTCATCCCTTGTATTAAGAAATTGTATCAGCTGATCACACTGGAATCAAATGTAAACATATTTCTAATGCAAATATTTGGTCCTTCACCAAAACCGATATTTTTTTGTTTCGTATGTTTTCTCTCTCTCTCTCTCTCTTTACTAGCGTTCATTTTTAATTTTTTTGGTGTACATAGCAGTATGTATTTTCGGTCTACAACAGATCATCCGTCCAGTACCTGCACTTTGCCAAACAAAAGGATATATTCATACATAGTGGTGAGTAAACGGTAAGAGAGAGGGATGATTCAGGAAATGTAAATATAGTTTGAATGACTATTACATACACTACAAACGAAGGGTATATAAAAATAAATGATGATTATTTTCAAATACAGGAAACATAATCGTATGACAATGGAAAAATGTCAATAAAATTTACTCAGCAATGAAAGTCATCCATATGATTTTAACTATAGTGTAGATAATTCAATTTATAGGGTATAAATTTGTAGTCTAAGACCTTACTTTGATACATTTTTTGTTCACCACATGGTTAAATTTTCTATTTTCTCTTTAAATGCATCCTTGCATTACCGGCTACCGGTGAGACCAAGCTTTAGTCTCCAGCTGATAGCATTTCTACCTAGATTGTTTTTCACAAAAAGATCACCTTTCTGATCACATTCTAGAGAAATGTAAATTAGCAAAATTCTTGAACAAAGAAATTTAACTACAACCTGAAAACATATTTTTGCAAGACAAACAAAATCATTTCAATAAAATCATTTGTATCATTCAGTCATAAGCGATCTAGAGTGAATATCTATTGTTGAGATTAAAATTCTAAAAATTATATTTGTGTGTGGTAGGTACAATAATTGTGAAGTAAAATTTAAGAAATTTTAAAAGAAAATTAACAATAATCTATTAACAGTGAATAATTGTATTCAACATGTCCAGTGGTATAGATATGGAGAGGTTCGAAACTTTTTTGAGGAAATTAAATATCGAGGAGAAAAGCCTTCTTAATACAAACCATGCAAGGATTCCAGAACTATTTATTAAATTGTGGTACATGAATAATAATCCCTTAGTACTAGATGTGCGGAAAATTATGGATTATTGGGGAGTAGATGCCATGAAACTCTTCATAAGACACGTAAAAATAGATACAATGGAATATCTAATATTTTCACTCGATCAAACTAAAGAAATTTTTTATATGTTGCAAAACCAATCCTTTCTCTTTGGGATTGTGAAATAAGACCATCATGTTATAATGACCAGAGTCGCATTCAAGAATGGGAATTGTTAACAATTCCAGAACTTATGCCGTCTCTTTTGAAGCTTACTCTGCATATCGATGTTAATTTAAATTTTGTTGTACAATTTAAGAAATTGTCACTTTTCACTCTATACGAAAGTATCTCATCTCAGAATATGAGTGAAATACTCGCTTACTGTAAGTTTTTGCGGCAACTTAACCTTTTAAATGACAATTTATCTATAAGTCTGGATAGCAAACTTCTATCTGAAATTACTATTTTGGCTTTATCAGTGAATATGTTCAAACAGAACACATCTGAAGTAATGAGGCTAGAAAATATTACTGCTTTTAGTATAACTCATTTAGAGAAATCGGTTACCAAGGAATGGGTTAAGTGCATTAATTATTATATCCAAAATACACGACGCGAAATTTGTTTAATGATTCTTTCCGGTAAAAATAATCCACACTTCGACTTAAATGATATAAATTTTTGTGATATTGAGCAAATAATGTTAGCTGATTTCCCCAGCTTGGATAATGAATCGGTCATTAAAATGTTAAATAAACATCCAAAAATCAGTTTTTTATTGTTTAAAAACTGTCCAAAAATAACCAAATCTATGATAATGGAAATTGATAATATTTTGAAACGCCATCGAATAACAGATTTCAGTATTTATTTGGAAAATTGCCCAAAAATCGAAGCATCTCTACGTCAAGTTCCGGTAAAAAAAAATATATTGTCAATTCATAAAGAAAAGTAAAATAAAATAAACCTATTTCATTTATTACAGTATCCATCAGAACGTTTGACCGTTGAAGAAGATGTGAATTTACCAACAACATATTATCAAAATTTTATATTTGGAACCAATGTTGCTGAATTTCATTATTTTGATGTCTAATGTTCTTTCCTAAACAGCACCTACATCCAAGAGTTACTGCAACTAAGATCACTTCACAAATACTTGTACTATCACATAGAACTCAGCTATGAAACTTGGAATTTCAAGATAATTTCATTGAAACAAAGAGCATTACATTAATTAAGGGGAATTACAAAATATATCATATATAGATATAAGTTTGTGTTTATAAGAATTACATTTATGACTAAAATAAATATTTATTAAATATTATACCTATAATTTTCTTTGTTAACAGAGTCCCAAAAGGCGCAAGACTAGACTCCAAGAGTCCCACTTCTATTTGAAGGCTATCCTGACTATCAAATCTTATTTCTTTGCATGAAAAATTGCTGAAGTTTATTAGTATTTAATTTACATTATTTTTTATGAAGTCTCAAGTCTACTTATACTTTATTGATTCTATTTATTTTTATATTCATTGAAGATCACTGAAATTACTGAAGATTGCAATGTTTCATTTATAATCCCATATAAAAATCGACTTAAGCAAGTGATTATGGTTGACTTTTTAATGACAGTAATTTTTATATCATATAATTTTATTTTTGATTTTCTCCTCTTCTTATATTTTATTACCACTATTCTTTATCAAGGTTTGTTGAATTGAAAATAAAATCGCCACCGATTTTCAACAAAATATTGTAATAACTTAATAAATCATTAAGTTTTGCATTTAAAACTAACACACAAAGTAATAAATCAGGATCAGTGCTTAGTCTTA
Source organism: Amiota minor (assembly GCA_037043295.1). Lineage (NCBI taxonomy): Eukaryota > Metazoa > Arthropoda > Insecta > Diptera > Drosophilidae > Amiota > Amiota minor. The sequence goes on along the minus strand of JBAMAW010002155.1, from coordinate 4,155,059 downwards.
TAGACCACAGATAAAGATACAAAAGTATTAATCGAACAATTTTCTTTGTTAAGAAAGAAATTGAGATGTCGATAAAAAGAACAAATAAATACAATACATACTAGAGCAGACAGCAGCTTGTAGAAAAAGAGGCCAAGATTGGGGTGCGTCATAATAAAAAAGCAAACGCACTAAACTAGATAAATTTCAATTAACAATAAAATTGGAACATAAAATCGATCGATCGATGGATGGAGCGATCGTTAAGGCCACACAGAAATACACTTTGACTGGATTGTCAAATGTGTTCGATCAAACTTTTCTACAGAACAAAGGTGTGCCACTCTTTTCGATTTTGATGATCGTCAACAAACGTCACAACAAAAATCAACATTAACCTTATCATCAATAGCTTGAGATCATAATGATGATGTTGCTGCCGCAGTTGCTGCTGGTGGTCTCTCTAATCCAGTGAAAATTAAGTCAAGATAACAAAAATCATAATAGTAGTGGTCTACACATAGCGGTTGATTGAATTATCAAGACAATAGAAACTAAGATGCTGCAGAAGAGTAAAGAAACTAACCAAGCAATCGTTAACTCGATCTGCTGTGGTGACACCTTGTGTGGCATGCATGATACTCTAAACTGTCACCATAAACTTGCCAACTGATTAACAAACAAAACAAAGCCGCTTTGACTTGACCACCGCATCGTGGACGACATATAACCAAAACCAAGTTCAAACAAACTAAACGAACGAACGCCACACATACTACTAAGTACAAAAAGTAGGATTAGAGCGTGTGGCACAGTTATTTAGTTACAAGTTCAAGAGAAACATAAGAAGAAAGAAAGCACCTTTAACCTGACTTAAGACCCCAGATTATGCTATAAATCAAATGATAAATCAAAAGTGGTATTGTTTAGACGCTCGCTCGCCTTATTGATATTTGGTGGCATTTATTCATTTATTTAAATAGCAGATGAGTTACATTTTAGTATCGACCATGATGATCATTGATCTTCAAGCGACTCAGGTACAACTATAGTACATAGTTACGTATGTTACAACAAGTTACGTGTGGTCGCCATCATCTTTTTAAAGACTTAAGACCTCACAACATGGCGCCATTGTTCAATGGCTGTTGGTGTTGAGTTTGGCCTAAATAATATAATAAACAGCAATCTATGTTACTTTCGTTGACATCAGCATTGGCTTTAGCACCTGCAGGGGATATTGGAATTCAACTCAGAGATCCTAATCTATCAAGTGATTTATATTAATAAACTTTGCAAGCTTCATTTGTTTCTTCAGACATGGTACAATTGTTTTTGGACTAGAAATTCTTTGCCTATTACAAATCTAATATATCATAATTAAAAATGAATGATTCAGGATTGATCCTTTTGAGTTGACGAGGAAGAGGACGTTTTGCTCTTTATGTGTCACTATGCTGCTTGAAAAAGTTTCCGGTCGTTCCTCGACTCTAATCAATAGTCTTGCTGTTAAATGTTAAAACTTCATTACATCCCCTAGACCAAAACCAAGCTAACATTAAGAAATGTTCAATGTTGCTGTTAAGCTTTCCAAAAAGAAATATTGTAAGTTTTTGATTTATGAACTCTTCATAACCTTAGATGCCCAAAAGCGTTGCTAAACACACAAAGATTGTTTCATGTCGTTCGACACATGTTTAAAAAGAACACGCAGGATCAAAGTATGGACCAGAAAAACAAACCTACACTTAGGTATAAAAAAACAACCAAGGGGGTATAGAAGAAACAGTATCCAACCTCGTGACACGCAAGTCAAATGCAGTTGTTCGCTTACAGTTACTTGTTGTTCCCGATGCTGTCCAGAGAACCCAAAAGCAAAGAGAGTGAAGTAGTAGACTTAAAGGCGCAGGCGTGGAATACAGTAGCCATTTGTTTTTCTACGCCTTGTTCTTGTTCTTGTTCTTGTTATTGTTTTCTTTTTTCTGATGTGGTTCTTGCAATAAATTTTGCGTGCGAAATAACATTTTGCCTTCTCCCTATTTCTCACTTTTCCTCTCTGTTAATTTTTGGATTCAAAATTTGACATTTTGTGCTTTGTGTGTGGGAACACCAATGGGCACATCGCTTTCCAGGCAGGCAACAGAGATCAGTAGCAACCGCTGACAATAACGTCTAAGTCAACGTCGCTCCAACCAAGAAATGGCCAGGTGCAGATATGATTTATGTTTGCTACTATGATCGACATGACTTAGGTAGGAGTTCCGCTTTAAATCTTAAGCTGTCTAGTTCTTTCGTTCGTTTGTTCGTTCGAATCTTGGCAGGCTTAGCTCACTTTGAGTGACAGTCGAACATAAGAACTTCTATGTCTTTATTTAAACAAACAGCAACAGCAAGAAATAAAAGGCTTTAAACGACACTTTTAAGCGCTTGTAATGGGTCTCATGGGTCGGTCGTTTGCCACATATAATAGTCTATCTAGTGTGTGGCTTGTGTCTTCATAATGCTTGGTCTTTGGTTTAATCCTACCCTGCCTGGCGCTTTTTATTGTCTTTTGTTTTGGTTCAACTAAATTATATCTTATGATTTACGCTTGATTGGATTGAGCTCCAACAGCGTTCATTCTGTACTCAATTTCCAACAATGCGAATTCTAAATATGCGTTTAAATTTAAATGTTACTCATGCAGACAATTTTATTTCCAGCAATTTTTTGTCAAACTTATTCTGGATTATGGGAATTTGTTTGTTTTTCTCTTAGAACTTTAAAAGAATTAGTAACAATTTATGGAAAAAAAAAAGTATTTTTATTGTTTAGAATGAAACAACAAAATTATTTAAGATTTTTATGAGGGAGGGTCTCTTGGAATTTTACCTACAAAAAAGATATCAGACTTCATATGAAATATAACCACAAGGAATTGGGCTCAGCAGATGTAGTTATCTTGGAATCTTACCTACCTAGCATTTTTTATTTCTAAGTAGAGTAGGACTGGGAAAATGAGAGACTGATTTTAGCGACCTTTAACTCTACTCTTTCAAATTAACTTGATTGCAATAGACAATGCAATTCTCGGAATACGTTTCTGATTAGGTAAAAAAGTTCATGGTATTAAAAATCGCAGACTTGACTTATGTCACGTGTTTCGTACCCCAAGCGCAATTTGCTTACATGGTCTATATGGAAAATCTGTTTGTAATAAAAAGAAATAATTGATGAGATTGCTGGAGTTTTATATTTCCATTTAATTCACCTATTCATGCAAGTGCGACGACGGAATGCGGGTGTTTATAATTTCTCTCGCCTTAGACCATAATTGCCATAATTTCAAAGCAATAAAAATTCAATGAGTCTCAGATTGAGTCCTTCGGAAAAAGAGACAAACAAATAAACCTGACAACTGACTTCGATGACTTCAAAGCAGATCACTCAAAACTATTATTGATTTGAAATTGAATTATAGCTTTTTGGTTGAAAAATAACTTGCATGCTTGCTTTGCGAAACACTTTGTCCATTCTTTGATACTCAGACGTTCTGGCTTATATGCCTGCCTGCCTGGCAGCCTGCATCTGTTTCCGGTCTTAAATCTTTAAGTTAAAGGCAAGCGTGAGCTAATCATAACTTACAATGTGGTCCAGTGCCAGTCCACAATATGACAGGCCAAACGATAGATCTACATGTGCGCATGTTCATGTTGCAAGCGGGCGCGTCTTAGTCTGGTCTCAACTCGATCGATCCAATGATTTCATGCAGCATTGTATTATATCAGTGTCTTTTATTATTTTTTATGTATATGTCCATGTGTGTGTGTGTGTATATCTATGTGAGTGTACAACAAGCTGTGTGAGCTGTCAATGAACTTGTACAACTTTGATTGATTTATATTGTGTTGTTAACGCATTTTTTACCTTGTATCAATTCATCGAGACTTTGTTGCCTTTATTTCATTTTTCTTCTTGATCTTAGTAGTAGTAGTTTTGGTAAAATAAATCAGCTTTAAGGCTAATTCTTTTGGTGCTTTCATTCCATTTTTTTTTTTTTTTTTTTTTCTAACAAAATCACCCGCTCTTCGTAATCTTTGAATAAGACATGATCTAATGTGAAGCATATTAATTATGTTGCTCATATCGAAACAACACGATCTCAAATGCAACGAGCCAATAGTTCTTTCTTACTATTTGGGACAACTTTCTAATGTTTAATGAATCGTGCTTCTAGTCACGTTAATATGTTCGTTAGCACCTTGCCGCTTCATACTGGTCTTTGTCTTTCGTTCCGTTGTCATCGATGGCGGTGGCTGGCCACGATGTTCCACTCAAGTTGATAGCTACTGTTCGTTGATATATACGCTCGCTCGACTTGAGGCAAAACAAAAGCATCATTAATAAGCAACAGATTATTATTGAGATTATTGAGAGGCAACAAGTTGATATTGTTATAGAGCATTAGAAAATTGCATGTTGATTCTTGGAAGTACATAGCATTACTTGATGACCAATAATAATTGAGCATAAAAGTTGTTGACCAAGTTTTTAATAATGAATTAAAATAAAAACCAAAAATCAAGTAAAAATTGTAATTTAAGAAATAAAGAATATAATCGATTTTTTGTTAAAAACTGTAATAAAAAGTAATCATCACTATCAAATATCATACTAAGACTATAGATGGTTTAATTACCCATAAAGCTGGTCAAGCTTATAGTTCAGTATGTCAAATAAAATAAAATAAAATAAAATAAAAAATTTATGTTAATGTTTAAATTTACTTATAATTGTTCTGCTAACTGGAGATGCTCTATGCCTTTGTACAAAGAATCACTGCAGGTCAACATTGGCTTTGTAAGTATAGTATAAAGAATATGAAACAATTAGCTTAATGTCTATAAGACGGTAGCAGATAATAATTTAAGTAGAATGCCTCACCTTCATAAACACAATATGGAAGTGAAACTTCTTCAGCGAAGGGGGTTAAATCCAAAAAAAAAAGAAAATGAAATGTGACGAAAATCAAAATGCGATGATGCTACAGTGACGTAGTGGGGAGATGCACAAAACAATGCGGTTGTCGACAGCGTCGAGAATAAATGCTTATGCAGACAGAGATAAAAATGCTTTACTGATTGTGTTTACTTTAAGAAAGAACGTACGAACAAGTGACCGAATGACCGAAAAATAAAATAACTCTTTTGTATTGAAACAATATAACACTACAATATTCTGAATTATTGATTGACCATCTACTGCAGAAGTTTCATTTCTATATTGTATTTGCCTTCAATAACAACATCGTCAAATTATGATTTTCGTCACACTTCATTTTCATATTTTTTGAATTTACTCTCCTTCGCTAAAGAAGTTTCACTTCAATAATTATTACAAAAAATCCTCCAATTGATCAAGTATTCATTTAAATTCAGAAATTCTATTAGTAGAAACTTTAGTCACATTTTAGTGAAACTAATCCACTTTCATTATTCGTAAAACAGATTAATTACCCATAAGTATTACAACAGTTAACAAAATTTTCATTACCTTTTAGTACATTTTCCTGACTGAGGCTAAACAAGTACATACTTTAGTCTCAAGTATCCAGTTATATATTGTAATTCAGTAAATGTGTATCACATTCAATTGCATATGAAAAATTTTAATCCGAATTTGTTTCACAAATGTAGTAATATTATGTATATAGTATAAGTTTAACTTTCTATTGATTTGATATACATAAAATATTTCATATTTTTAAAAATTTTTCTGATTTTTACTAAGCAAACAATAAAGAAATTTCAGTCCCAAAAAAGTCCCATAAAAATCTTAGCGCCGTACGAATTAATTTAAGCGGCCTCAACGCCTTTTTTGGAGAAATCACAATAAAAAAAACAAATATTTCAACTCAATACTAATGGCGACTTCTGTATTGCCAACATACAAGTATTTATTTTATTAGACTATAATGGAAAACAGGAATGGAAATTAAAACATATGTATATATGTACATACAAATATTTTGATTTTTAAACAATAGTAAAACCCTTTTGTTATTATTGTATGTATAAAACCTAATGAAGGTTGAAGTCTAAAAAAAAACACACGCTGTGCGAATTGGTTGTTATGTGAAGAAGACCTACAACTTAATAAAGATAAACTGACAATAGACAAATAATTAGTTTTGAAACGAAATAATTGATGAAAATTATAAGATGAGAAACAATTAAATTTATTGACGATTATTTTTTGTCAAAATAACAAATAATAGAAATAATGGGTAGAAAAAGTTAGACAATTGGCTTTCAATTAAAATTACTACCTTTTTTGATTAACGTTAAATAGAAAACAATAAAATAAAATGAAAATACCAAAAAAAAAAAAAAAAATACACAACTGCGACTTTAATGGGATGTTTGAATTTGAAAAGAAAATAATCATCAACAAATATGAAACATTTATTTCTTGTTTTATTAGAAGCTACCGAGAGAGAGAGAGAATTTTCAATTATCCAAACATGACTAACGGTTATGATTTTCAGTAGAGTAAAAAACCATTTCGTTCTTCTTCTTTGACAGGTTGTTTAAGAAATCAGGAATCTCTAATTGTAACCCAAAGCCACATTGGAAACAAGAATTCGAACTCCAAACTCAACGCAACTCAACTGAAGTGAAACTGGAACTCGTGCGGTGCAGTGATCTCGAAGTTAATTGCTAAATATGATTAATTGCACATTAACATGAATTTTTTATTGCCAATTATATGTGAAATATGCAAGTTGACGTTGCTAAAGGCGCCTTCTGGCGTTAACCATGAAGATTACTACTCGAACTTTAAGTTGGTGGTAAGTAAGCGCAACTAAACTTGGAGTTAATGTAAGAAGAAACGTGCGTATATTATTACGAATATTGTGTGCGGTAGCAGGTTTTAACTTGGCTTAGATAGTAGTTTTCTGAGTTAGTTAGTAAGTTAGTTAGACAGTAGTTATTGGCAATGTCGATACCACTATTGATGGTAGATATTGATATCAGTAGTAGTACAAGAGTAACTTGCTGTTGATGCGTTTGAAATTTCTGTTTCTAGTAGTGGGAGTTTTAAGTGTTATACGAACAACATTTGATCTCTTTGACGCCATTGCAATAAATTGATATTATTTAAGGACTTAACAGTTCGATTTGCATAAACTTTAATTAGGATAAGAAAGCTTGAGAATCATGCTAATCTACATATTTCTTTAAAATATTTTTAAGATATTCTACTTCTATGCTTCGATTGAATTAGGTAAAAATGATAGCCATGTTAGACTTATACAATAGTTATGCCACATACACACATTCATTCCCTAGAGAACTAAACAAACTTTATATGAAGTTAATAAGTCAAGAGAGTGTTTACAAAGAATGAAAGAAGTATGAACCAAAAATTGTAGACCTAGTTTTCTAAATCGCTATAATCTACCAATCTGGCGGCATGCCTGCCAGTTAGTCACTGAGGAACGGCATGCGTTATAGTCTCAGCAGCAGCTTCGATCGCACAGTATTTACAATACAATCTTCATAACAACAAACATAAATACAATATCCTATTGTAGAAATCTTTCTGCAAATCTCTTTATCATAAAATGGATTTCATTTCTTTTAAACAAGTCCAATAAATTCATTCAAAATCAATCTGCTTTAAAAATTTCTTGTCTGCGCATAAAAATATGCAACACTTCACTTCAAAAAACGTTGAATGAACTCAATGAGTGAAATTCTTGTTTATGCTCATTTCACTTTCCAATGAGAGTTTTTATCACACATATTGAGAACAAACATTCAATGGTTTCACCCTTCTTCATCATCATCATCATCATGATTGCTTTTCTTTTCTTTTTTGTGCGTCATTTTTTTGTTTGTTTTTTGTTTTGTTCGGTTTCTTTTGGGATTCAATGTTTTGTTTTTTTTCTTTTATTTCTCACTCAACCATGGCGAGAGTTGATCGTTATTTTCTTTTTTTATTTTCAAACACCCTGCCACCAGTCACCCACCCATTTCTTGTCCACAATATTCTTTATTTATTTTGTATCTGTTTTAGTTTATGTTGCCGCAAAAAAGATTTTCCAGAACAAAACACAACACAACCCAACTTCGCGTGTGCGCCACTGGATTATGTTTGGATTTTGTGTGTTTTGGCGTGTGTTAAATGATGGATCAACCAGGGTAGGATGGAGGATGTGTAGGCGGAACACAATCCCACTATACAACAGCAGCAGTAGCGAGTTGTCTGTGTTGAATTTTATTCAATGTTTAAATTTAATTGAGCACATTTCGTATTGAGATACAAAAGTACGAGGGCGAACCAAGTTACGCGCGTAGTTCGTTCTTCATCCCAATATTTGCTTCTCAGTCAGATGAGATACAGTTTCGTACCGATTGGGATGGCATCAACAATAATAATTTGCAACAATTTTAATGTGATAACAACAAAAATCAATGCAATTTTTTAATGTAATTAAAAAATTATTGTTCTTAATTGAAATTAACTTATGAATGGTGAAGGAAACAATGAAAACAATAAAAATTTGGACAGAAATTTAAATGAATACTTTTTTTTAGTGAATATAAGAAAAATAAATTTAACAAATTTCCAAAAATTTTCCAAATATTTGAACTGAAAAATTTGTGTTACAAAAACCAAAAAAACTAGACCAAATATTTTAAACATTTTAAATATTCAATAGATGAAGATTATAGTCATCATGTTGCGTTGTCCGTTGCTAAAGAATTTTGCAATAAATTTAGTTTGTTGCTGAAACATTTACGTTAATTGTTTTGACAATAAATTCTAAACCACTTAAGAAAACCAAATATTCAAAATAATCAAAGAAAATCATGAAACCGTGACATGTTTTTGTTTTGAATATTTTTTCTAGTTGAAAATATTTCGAAAATAACAAAAAAAAAAAAACATTTATGAAATCTATACACACGCACGAAATATTAAATGAATATATAAAATCTATTAAAGAAAAGTAAGTTTTTTTTTGAAATAAGAAAAAAAAGACCATTTAAATATTTTATTTTATTGTGTGTTGTTCCACTGTGGAAACATTTTTCTCATTGTCATTTTGTGGTTGTTGCTTCTTCTCATTGCTCATTTTGAAAATTGCGTAAAATTGTTTTGTTTTGTATTAAGAGTCTCCTCTCTATTCATTCCACAATTTCTAATGCTGATAGCCCCATTCTTTAAACTAAAATGCGCTAAATCATTTATTTATATAAACAAGTGGATATGTTTTTGTTTTTTATGTTTCTCTATTCATTTAGCAATTTTTGTTTAATGTATTGTGCATTTTGGCACCTTACAGTTTAGCAAATCAACATAGCATATTGGTTTCTATACAGGTCATAATTGAAGACTATGGAAATTATCTTTTTAGGGTTCCGGTCTCAAATGATAGCAAAGGGAGCCATATTACAGAGACTTCGTTGTCCGTCCTTCCATCCGTTCGTCCTCGGATAATATCTCATAAACCGCAATAGCTAAAGAGTTGAAATGTTCACTCTATCCGGCCATCAGAAAAATTCTAAAACTAAAATACTTTCAAAAACTTAAATGTGTCACCATACAAGAAACATTTTTATTTGTGTGGCAGCTACACGATCCAGTAATCTCGCGATCTTGAAATTTGGGTAGTTCGTGGCTATACATCAGAAACTCATACTGTCAAAATTTCAGTTTGTTCGGACTACTATGGAGGGTACCTCCCATACAAACCCCCATTAAAATTCATGTTCTTATTAGAAAATTTTTCTTCTTTATTGGAATATTGAACTGTAATTTACACACTATAAGTTTCTGATATAAGCGCGGTACATTTGTTTGAATCAATCGATTCGGACCACTAGGGGGAGTTCTTGCCACACAAACCCCAATTTGGTACGGAGCCCTCCGTGTATGAGTCTGACTCACACTTGGCCCATTTTTTATAACTTAATAACGTTCGAAAAATAAAGGAACTTCAGAAATAATTGAAAACTTGCGGCTGGGATTAGTAGTCCGTGGTGGACAGTTTATCTCAGGTGATTCCAAGATCAAGACCCGATTAATTGTATTGTAAGTCAAAACATACAAAATTTTAGGTTGAGATACTTTAGATATTACATAAAGGCGATTTAATCATTTATCATTAACAAATATGAAATCAAATTTATTGTTAAAATTTTAAGGAACTTTCAGTTATAAAGTATATTTTTATTAGTTTGTTTAAAGTCTTTTACTTAAAAAACTTTGCATATAAAGAATTCTCAGGAATTTATTATTCATGAAAAGAACTTTTGAAAATTTAACAACAAATTCGAGTTAGGTGCTGTTGATTGATTTCAAGATCTTTGAGTAGTCCCAAACATTGCAAATAGAATAATTTAACATTAGCCTCAATTTCATTCAACACACTTTATTTATTAGTTTAATTTTCGGTATATCACAATTTTTCAACAAAATTGAATTGAAAAATTCTAATAAAACCAAAAAAAAAGAAAATAAAACAAATTTATAACAAATTAAGTTGCTACCGCTGGCATCAATCGAAAGCAAACTAAACCAACTCATTCAATTCAATTCATTTCATTTACGTGTTTATCAACAAAAACATTATTTTTGATAAATAAACAAAAAGTCCGTCAGTCTGTCAAGCAGTCAGTGAGTGAGTTAAACTGTCGATCGATTGGTCATGAGTATTTTTATATACCCAAATAAATGTGCTCCAGAAGATGTAAGTAGCTTTAGATGTTGATGATGATAATTGGTAATGTTGATGATGCTGATGCTGATGCTGAAAACATCTACTGAGTCTGATAAACTCAATTGCAACTGAATACATTGAAAGTCATTCACTCACTCATTTCATTTTCTTTAGAGATGTCATCGAATCTCATAAACTCTTGTGTGCTTCTGTTACTTAATTTCATTTCGATCGATCGATCGTTGGGTCTTACATGAAGTAGGTATTACAATGTAGCCAGTTAGTAAGTGGTATATAGATGATGACAATGTATGTAGTTTAATAGGCCACGCGTGCTTTGTGAGTTTTCAAAAATCAAAACCTCTGTCACACACACTCAAACCATTGAACTAACCCTGAAAATCACTTATACTATTGTACATGAGTATATTTTTATAAGTACATAAAGGCACTTTGCATTGCTTCATTGCACAAAACAAACCATATAAAATCAATGATCTATTTTAAGTTCAAGTACGTCATACCTAGATTTTGATTTTTGTTCTATGGAAATCAATTGTGAACAAGTGTTGATACTTTTTATTCTTATAAGAATTCACTTGTAAAGATGATTCTGATTTCGGAAGTGACTCACAAATAATATTCATAAATAAACAAGTTTCAATTAAGAATTCAACTAACAAACATCCTACTCCTAGAGATAAAAAGACAGACATTAATACAAAGAATCCATATCAACTAATTTGCTTCCGACCCCTAGAGTTAAAATTAAATAGATTACCTTATTTCCAGAAGAACTTACAATCATTTGTACTCCCTTATGTTTATTGTTGTCTAGACTTTTATTTGAATATATAGAAAAGTGATCTTATAACATTAATTAGTAAGCCATTCCCTTTAATGGAAATATTTAACTCAAGGACTTAGTTGCTTCAACTTATATTGTAACTAGAATTAAGTTTTTTAGTTTACAATAATAAATAAATAATAAAGGGTGTTACTAAAACTTTAACAAATTCTTGTCAACATCTAAGGAAGTGAATTCTTCTAAAGCTAGCTAACCATATGTATAAGATATTAAAACTATGCTCCATACAAAATTTTTTTTGTTTTTTGTAGAAGCCAAAATTCAGTCCCAAACAAGTTTTGTTCAAATTCCACTGAAGCTAAATGTTTTCCAAAGAACTTTCTTGATCTCAGGAATCCTGGCGCTCAACTCTTGTACACAAATAATGCAGTAGACTACTTCCATTCCAATATGGTATTCCAACGACCAAAATTTGAGACAATCTCACAAATATGCACACATACACCGACCGATGGATGTCTGTGCAACATGTGTTGCTTAAACTAATAAACGCCTCTGAAATTGTAGTACAAGTAGGTAAAATATTGTTGTACAATATGTTAAACCTAACACAATATGAAACGAAAGTATTGAACCCACAGAACATTATACACATTAAATGTTGAGGGACAAACCAATGACAAGAACAATGACTGGTAAAGAAAATAAATGAATATACATATATATGTATGTACATAAATGAAAAACCCCAATTTGAAAGGAACAACAACAACAACAAAATACACACACGGTAAACGGCATAAAACAATATTTGCCCTTGTGTCTTGTGCCACTCAGTAAGTCTGTCTGTCCAATAACTGTCTGCTTGTCAGTGCATCTGTCGGTCTGTCTGTATGACTGTCAGTCTGATTGTCTGAATCCAACAGAGAGCCAGCATCAACATCACATCATGTGCAGTTCCGTTCTATAACGTTCCATTTCGATTCGAACCGAATTGAAGCGATCGGATCCATTCTGTTGGTAAGCGGGCTCAAGCGTAACGACGGGGCTATGAATCTTAATTTCTTTAATTTTTTTCTCCAAGCTACCGCTGCTGCCACCACTACCGCAGTGAATGACTTCTGGATGATTGGACAGTTAGATGATGTGGGCTTGTGCTCATGTATAGGTTGTATTGATATACTTGTTGTAGTACGTACGAGTAAGTTATGAGGCACTGGAAAGCGCACAGTCAATGCACGGCACCAAAAAACAGTGAGAGTGTCTGTTTCGGAATTCAGAGCAAATGAAGAAGATCGGCGAAAATATACAATAAATGAGCGTGAGTCTTGTTCTCCTCAAATAAAACAAGAAAAAACAACTATAAAAGATATAAGTACAGAAACATATGTGAAAAATTAAGGCTGCCTAAGTTGACTGCAATATTGAAAATGAACTGAAAAGAAAAAAATATGCGGGAAAGACTGAGTAGACAGACACATAGCCCAGTCGTATAAAGGAACTAAATCGGTCGGGGGTACAATACTCACAGATACTCACTCAAACATACACGCATAGCATAGCATAGAAAATTAACGGCAAAATACATCCATGCTAACCAAAGAACAGATGAAACAAACCAAGAGAGTGAGAACATGTGAGTTAAAGAATTGGGAATTGGGTGGAAAAGATCGGAAAGAGGCGGAAGAGCATAAAATGAGAGAATAACATTATACGACCGACCGGCCAGACTATCGGATCTGTTCGACCAAACACACACAATTCATTCAGATCTCTTCTCATACGCCTCGATCGAGTGTATAGAGTAGGTGGGTCGCATAGTATATTTTTCAAAATTGAAACAGTTTTCAATTTACACTGCAGATACTAAGTACGTCAATGTTTAGTGTCGTCGCTTTTTGCAAAACATCGTTCCCTATATACTAAAATACGATAGATACAACGTGTACACATATGTATATAGAACTATCTATAGAAATAACCTATTTGCCAAATAACTTAAGATGCATCGTAAAGGGAAAATACCAAAAATATAAACCCAAAAAAAAAAAACAAACTTAATTTAACTTCGTGTCAAACTGAATAGAAAAAGATACAAAATGAAAATTTTCTATCTATCAAATAAAAAAAGTATCTAGTGCGCATGAAAAGTGTATTGAATACAAAAAAAAAAAAAGAAAAAACAAAAGCAAAAGTGAATAATGAAACAACAACGAATAAATTACGCCACTTACTGAAGTAGTGAAGTAGTGTGTGCCCTAAGAGGAAAATTTAGTTTTTTATAAGGTACGCGCAGTAATAACAAATTATTATACACTTCTAAATGTTAAAGTATATCTACAAATGTACCACATTATTTGAATATATAAGTGATCGTCGTGTATCTGTGTGTATGAGTATGAGTGTTTGTGATTTGAGTCTATATGTATTTTCTAAGAAAAGTCTTTAAACTTTTGTTTTTCTGTTGTTTTGTTCTTGTTCTTTTTTATTGAAAAGTGTTTCAAACATAATTTTGTGTGTTTTTTTTTTTTTTTTTTCAAAATTTTCTGGATTTAGCCCAGGAAAATTAGATAATAAGTACCTTCTAGAATTGTGGCATTGAAATAAGGAACAATTAAAAACATTAAAAGTGTAAAGGACATGGTATTAATACTTTTAAATTCTGTATATATCATAAATAAATAAACTATATAACAGAAGGCCGAAGTGACTATGCGATTAGATCCCGGCCTTTCCTTACTGTACATAAAACCTCCCTCATTAATTGGATTCCTTTCCCTGTAATGAACTAAGTTACATTTAACAATTTCTTTATGTTATTAGCTAATTTGATTATTAATAATTTAATAGAAACCCAAATCTACTATACTACTACTATATGCGATCTATAATTAATAGAGGCCTCAAAAACTTGGTGTAAACAAATGATCTGTTTACAGCAATTATAACGTTCTTACGTTATCTTCGATTATGCCGAAAATGAAATGCTTTTCACGGGATTTGATCCGGTTTAGCTGGTTCCAATAAATGTCCTGCGCCTGTCTTGGAAACTGATAGTGTCCAAGTTTTAGTTCGATAGGACAAAAAAAAAAAAAGTTTTCTAATAACAACATGAATTCAAATGGGTGGTTTGTATAGGAGGTACCCCCTAGTGGTCCGATCCGGTTGGTTCCGACAAATGTACTGCGTATGGTAAAAAGAGATGTTCGTACAAAGGTTCGGACATGGCTTAATCAATTCCTTTAATGGAGCTGATCAAGAATATACATAATTTAATATGTTTTTTTTTTTGTCTCCTTCTGCCTGTTACAAACTTCATGACAAACTTCAATACTATTCACTCCCGTGAAGAGTATAAAAACATGGAAGTTAATTAAAGAACAATGTTGTAGGAATGCAAAAAACATAACATACCTGATTTCTATAATGTTCTTGATTAAATTCCCGAAGATTCCGGAATTCCCAATAGAAAAGACTTAATGGAAATTATCAGCACGGAAACGAGAATACAAGTTTACACACAAGTTTTCAAGCTTATGGGTCCATTAAATCTATTCTTTTATTACTAAATGAGTTAACTTCCACATAAATTCCACTTTAAAATCATGTAATTATTCCATATCTCTAAACAATTTAAATCATTTGTATTCAAATTAGAGTAAACAAAATTCCAGTTTTGTTGAATCGAAGTTCATTGATTGCGATTCTAAAGGGTTTCCCCTATAAAATGTAACCTTGACTTTAATAGTTTCATTTAAGCTCTATATTTCTACTTATTCTTAATTTCACAAACAAACCATACCAAGTATTTATTATACATACTTCAAGTAATTTAGACTTATAATTCTTTTTTTTTTTTTTTTTTGTATTGCAAATCACAGTTAAATTTACAACAAATCTTTATAAGAACTCAAAGAATGACAACAAGAGCAACAATAAGAATTACAATAACAACAACAACAACAAGTTGCCGGAAACATACGCGACATTTTAATTAAGTTCAAAAATGCTTTTAATAAAAACTGAAATCTTGAGAAGAGCAACAAAAATCCTATTAAAGATCAACAAGTTAAATCCACAGATAAAGTAATAAATTAATATACAAAGCAAAAAATACGAAAAAATTCAATCCAATCTACAGATATTTTACTGTATTCTACATACATACATACAATTTATTTTGCATTTCTTTTTCTTTTCTGTTTTTTTTTTTTTTTTTTTTTGCAAGTGAAAAAACTTTTATTCAAATTAATACTGTAAAGAAAAACGTTACGTTTACCTTTGCTGAAGGAGAAATACATTTAAAATAAGAAAGAATAAACAAGAAGAAAACTTGTGAATGAATAAAGCCGAAATCTTCGGAAAAATACTTGCAAATAAGAAAAGAAATAAATGTTCTGTTGAATGATGATAAACAACACAAAATCGCAAAAACAAAAAAAAAAGGAAAACAAAAATGAAGAAACTTTTATTTATAAGACATGACGCTCAATAAAATTAATTTCTAGATAATTTGTTTTTCGTGTAGAATTTTCTTGTTATACTCATTTTCCTTTTGATTTTTTGTTTTAAACTTTAAGACACGATCGGATGCGTTAAAATAAAACTAAACAATTTCTTCCGTTTGGCAACGCTTCAGCGCTTCATCTTCCGGTGAGATTGGCCATCTTGTGCCGCCGGAAGTTGAAAGCGGCACGTGTAGAGTCAAGAAACAGAGAGAAAGCAGAACAGAGAAATAAATGAATGGAACCTTTAACATTCAATATCATCATAATGATCATGATATTTACAATATTTATGATGATAATATGAATGATTGAATGAATGAAATTGTTAAGAGAATCTACTTTTATTATATATTCTCTCTACAACTACTTACATATTGTATATACAAGTATGTATCTCTCTAGTTATTCTCTATCCATATTTGATGGGCTCTGTTGCTTTCATGTTTTCATGTTACATTTTCATTTTATAGACTTCCCCTAGTTTTCATACAATATTTATCACAAACAGTTCTTATATGATGAAGAGGTTTCAACCCCTCACTTCACTTCACTTCACTTCGCTTCAGCACTTTGATGTGAAATACTTGTGAATGCATGACATAGTTTTCTAAACATTTATCTGAACAACATTTTGTACAATAGATTTAAATTCGCGTGCTAAAATATTTTATTAGTGTTTATTATCATCATCATTTATTTATTTAAAAGATTTCAAACACGCGCATTTCCATTATAATTTTTTTGTATTTTTATTATGAAAACAATTTCTTTGCACTTTGTTCCGCTCCATTTCATGTACTCGTATCTTTTCAAATTTTCATATATTTTATTAATATTTTTTTTTTTTTTTTTTTTTGCCAAACATTTTGGTATATAAACAAACAAATTTGGGCAGGAAGTAATAAGAAATTATTATTCTTTTTTATTTTACGGTCAATATATTTGTTCTCTTTGTTCCATAATTATTATTATATTGAGAAAATTTAGGTTAAAAACTTTTGAGAAATTATTTTAGGCACCACAAGGCTAAATGGTCTATAAACCTTAAGCCACAAGCCTTGTAGAGGTTATGGTGCTATATTTTCTTGTTGTATTAAGTTATTTAGATCAGAATAATAACGAAACTGTCTATTATTCGATTAATGTTAAGATTAATCCAAACAGTTGACTAACTGAAATGTTTGTTCCTTACTGAAGGGATTCCTTATTTCTTAAACTGCAAATGATTTTGATTTACAAATAATGATCATGTACCATTTGGTCAAATATGTCATATCCTTAATAATAAATCTTTTATTGAAGTAGTATACTTTGCTACTATTTATTATAGTGGTTCTAGAATTTAAATGAAATGCATTTATATATTTAAAATATTTAAATTAATTTTAATAGAATGCAGAAGTAGATGAATGGATGAATCAATAAATTGATGACGTGTATAGCACTATTAATATATTTTCATAAACCTTCTCCATCTTATCTAAACATTAATTAACTCTTTTATACACCTAAAACCTTTTTCAAGGAAGGGATCATAAAATTTATTCAACATAATTCTACCATAAACATGATCAAATGGGAATTTATACATCTCATACGACTTTAAGAATCTTTAAAAGGAAAAATTTATTAATGGAATTTCCCTTCTTATGTTTTCAGGTGCTAAATTTCACTCAACAAATCAAATGCTCCAAACCAACAAAAACGAACGATTGAATATACATATAAAGAGATGCAAGAGACAAATATGTTATGTTTTTTGTGTAACACTAATGAATGAATGATATATGTATTATATATATATACCAAAGATCCAATATACTGCAACAATAACAAAAACACCCACTCACACCAAAAAAAAAAAAAATACAAGAAACGCACATATATCAGTCAAATAATAGCATCACAAATACTAAGTATATAGTGCATGTGACTCTAAATCAAATGAAGTGTGCTGGGTTCCAACGAAGAACGAATCATTGTCGTCGTCGTCGTCATCATCATCAACATCATCATCGACATCAACGTGGCCGTGTCAACATCACCTCAAACGAACATCTGCAAGTTATTCAATATTCGATGGATGTCAACTTATAGTTAAGATGGAAAAAATAAACATGGACGCCATAAATCCATCCCGAGTAACTAAATCAAACGAATGTTAATAAACCAAAGCGATTTAACCGAAAAACCAAGAGAAGTAATTATAATTTTGAGTATTTCCGGAGTGGAGTGAAGTGGAAAAATAGAAAGTATATAGATACAATACATAGGAAAGGTGTTTCAATATACTAATGAGAGATCAAAGAGGAACGTATGCAGATCAAGTATTATAGAAGCATATCAGAAAAACACATGTTGCTGGCGATCAAATGCTCTAAGCAGATAGACAGTCAGACAGATAGACAGACAGACAGCATCAAACATCAATAATAAATAGAAAACAAAAAACAAAAATACTAGGCGACTAAGGAGTCCAATTGCAGATACATAGAGTAAGAGATAAAGAAGTTGAAGGGATGCTAAAGTGAATTTCCGGTGAATTAAAAAAGTAACAAGAACACACAACAACATATGTGACAATATCGCGACCCAAGTGGCACATCGTGCATATACTTATACAGCATAGCAAGAGAGAGAAAACCCCTTGCAGGAAGATATATTATACATTTGGTCGAAGGCAGCATCCATAGCATCCACAAACATATATAACAGCAGCCCAGCACAAAAGTTACAACCGAACGAACAGATACAAAAATAAATATGCTAAAAATGGCTGAAATTGAAGGAGATGCTGATGCTGAAGCTGCTGCAGCTCGCAACATTAGTTGCTGCTGCTGGAATAATGATCATTATGATGATACTGGAAATTGTAGTTATCAGCTACAGAACAACAAAACTAACAAAATCACATTCAGTAGTAAAAAAGACGCGCAACGTTTAAGAACAACGACGATCGTGATCGGGATCGGGACCGTGACGACAACAACTAATGTGATGACGCGGAAGTTGTTGCAACAAACACCATTATTACTCAACATGTTGCTGATATATGTTGCAATCGGTTTGTTATTGCTCAGTGATGCACAAACGGCAGCGGCTCGTCGACCGCCTGCCTCACAGGAAACGCATGATTATGCCGACTATGGAATTGAGCTGCGCAAGCGTAGTGAGGGTGGCATTAATACCAACTCCAATGACAATAATAATAATAATAATAATAATCAAAATGAACAAACTTTAGACATAGATGTCGATACACCGGATTTAATAACAGATAATACAAATAACAATAATAACAACAGTAACAACAGTCAACCACCCGAACCCGATTCTCTGGATCCCTCACAAGTGGCTCCACGCTTTAAGAACCCACGTAATCTTCACAATATCTACTCGAAGCCTTCGGGAAGTTCTATAACACTTGCTTGTCCTGCTATCGGTACACCGGAACCTACGATAACTTGGCTACGCAATGGTACCAAAATCTTTCGTCATATGGGCCGAGTGAAGCGTACACGTTGGTCTATCAGCATGGAGGATCTAGTGCCAGAGGATACAGACATTTACACATGTCGTGTTTGTAATCCAGTTGCTTGCATTGAACACTCCATGAAATTAATTATAAGTGATCGTGTCAATCACAAACCAATTATTTTGAAAGCGCCCGCAAATCTTACACTATCCATTAATGGTAGTGGTCATATGGACTGTGAGTATCTATCGGATTTGACAAGCAAAAAAGCATGGACTTTTACGCCATGCAACAGTACAATAGGTTGCTCGGCAAATCGTACTTTTTTGAAAGAAGATGTCGATCGTTATTACTTTGCTAATGTGACGCTTTCTGACGAAGGTTGGTACACTTGCATCGAGACCAATGGTCTGGGCCAATCATCGAGTAGTGCCTATCTGCGTGTCATTAATGGATCACTGATTGAACCAAATGCAACTACAGTAACCAGAATCATACGAAGCCATGCAATGTGGGGAATTGTGGTGACTGTGATATTCTTACTTTTCTTGTTATCAACCATTTTGATAGTCTATGTACTGCGAAAACTGAAACATGAAAAGTTGCTGAAGCAGCGCATCGAAACAGTTCATCAATGGACTAAGAAGGTAATAATCTATAAACCAGCAAGTGGTGATTCTAGTGGTTCCATCGAAACTATGATCATGCCTGTTGTAAAGATAGAAAAGCAACGCACGACAGTTTTGCAAAGCTCAAATTCTGAACCAGCGCCTTTCAATGAATATGAATTTCCACTTGATTCCAATTGGGAATTGCCACGTCATCAACTTATATTGGGAGCAACTCTCGGTGAGGGTGCTTTCGGTCGCGTCGTTATGGCTGAAGTTAACAATGCCATTGTGGCGGTTAAAATGGTTAAAGAAGGTCATACTGATGATGATATAGCAAGTTTAGTACGCGAAATGGAAGTGATGAAAATCATTGGCAAACATATCAATATCATTAATCTACTGGGATGTTGCAGTCAAAATGGACCACTTTATGTTATTGTTGAATACGCGCCACATGGCAATCTTAAAGATTTTCTTAACAAGAACCGTCCGGTGGCCAAGGAATATACCGATCAACAAACAAACACACCACAGCATCATCTCACCGAGAAACATTTGATTTCATTTGCTTTTCAAATAGCACGCGGCATGGAATACTTGGCTTCACGTCGCTGCATACATCGTGATCTGGCGGCACGCAATGTACTCGTCTCCGATGATTATGTCATGAAAATTGCCGATTTCGGTTTGGCACGCGATATTCAAAGCACGGATTACTATCGCAAGAATACAAATGGTCGTTTGCCTATCAAATGGATGGCACCCGAATCATTGCAAGATAAATTCTATGATTCGCAAAGCGATGTCTGGTCCTATGGCATATTGCTGTGGGAGATTATGACATTTGGCGCCCAGCCATATCCAACAATAATGTCTGCTGAAGAGCTCTACAGTTATCTGATGTCTGATAAACGCATGGACAAGCCACCTAAATGCTCCCTAAACATCTACATGTTGATGCGTCAATGTTGGCATTTAGATCCAAATGTGAGGCCCACATTTTCAGAGATTGTTGAGAATCTAGATAAACTTTTGCTGGCTAACGAAGATTATCTAGATGTAGCAGTAGCAAATCTTGAAACACCACCTTCCTCAAGTGATGAAAATTCAGATGTGGAATCATTGCGCTACACCTATTAATCATACAAGTAGTAGATCGATTGAATGATTTTATTTTGAATGTTGTAAATATTATGTAGTTTCTAGTATTTAATATAAAGTTTTCCAAATTTTTAACAAGTTAAGTTATACTCACACACATTTTTCATAAAGTGTACCAAAGGCAGTAAACCAAAAATTAGTTAGTTTTGACCATATGGACTAGTATTTCTGATATGAGAATTAACAGATACCATTGTCTAATGTCACAATTTGAATTTAATATTGTTGTATTTAAGTAAATTCCATAAGTTTTAGTTTTTAAGATTATGTTATTTTTATTTATCGTGTGTATTGTAATTATCATAGATATTGTAATGTACTGATTTATCTAGTATTGTTCGTTTAGTTCAAAATCTGATTCTATTTATTTATATTTATATAAGTACTAAGTTTAAGAGGATATTATTCTTAATATTTTACCATGTAAAACATATTTGTTTTTTATCATAACCAAATGTATCCAAATATGACATCAATTAATATATTGTAAATATATTTTATATGTATACTAATTATAATTATATCTACAATATAATAATAATTATTATTATGTATCTTAAAGTGCCTTTTACTCAAAAAGTATCTGCAGCAATAAATGTCGTATTTAATATTAATTATAAACACAAACGAATAAAATTGTTATAATCTAAGTATTTTTGAGTTTATATCATTTTCAGAAAGGACACATAAGGAATTCAAATGGAACAAATTGAAAAAGGAAAAATGGGCCAAGTACGAGTCAGACTCGGACACGGAGGGTTCCGTATGGGAGGTACCCCCTAGTTCGCCGATTTGGCTGATTCCAACAGATGTATAGTGCCTATATCAAAAACTTATAGTGTCTAAATTTGAGTTCAATAGACCAAAAAACAAAAAAGTTTTAAAAAGAAGAACCTGAATTTTAATGGGGGTTTGTATTGGAGGTACCCTCTCTAGTGGTCCGAGCAAACTGAAATTTTGACAGTATTAGTTTTAGCTAGTTACCATCTAAATTTCAAGATCGTGGAATTACTGGATCATATAGCTGCCACACAAACCATAATGTTTCTTGTATGGGGACCCATTTAACTTTTTGAAAATGTTTAAGTTTTAGTATTTGTTGCTGATGCCCGGATAGAACTACATACTCTGTGAAAATTTCAACTCTTTAGCTATTACGGTTCATGAGATACGACACGAGGGCGGACGGACGGACAACGAAGTCTCTGCATTAGGGTTCCGTTTGGTACCATTTGGATCCGGAACTCTAAAAAGTATTGATTTTGCGGCATCTATTTAAAGCTCAGATAGATAGAAATGTAGTAAGATGATGATCTTGTCATATACGAGTATGATGGTTGAATAACAGGAACAATACAGTGGATTAGTTCAATCATTTCCAATATGTTTACTTGACAAAGATTAGCTATCGCTGAAGGAGTAGCGTTCCCATATAGTTTGCGTAGTTCTGTTTTAATCTCATCACATGCTTTCTTTACCAAAAAATAGGCATATTTTCAATGTGTGATATTGATTTTCTTCGATTGCTTTAAAGCCAAATGGTTCTATCGCAATGTCCGCCAACCAAACACTAGCCATAAATCTATCTGTTGGTTATCAATCTGATTTGTCTTCAAACACGAATGGTTTAACAAATTTCATTAAAACATTTAATCTTTTTTCAACACGTAACTCATTACTTAAGAGAGTTTAATCTTTGAAAACATTTTATTTTTTAATAATGCTTATTCATATATGTGATGAATGTTCTAATTAAAAAGTTTAGAAGACGTTAATATTCAGACTAACTACAAAATGTTCTAGAACAACTAGAAGAACCACAAAAAAAAATTACAAATCTATCTCACTCTGAAATTTTGTTCTCAAATCAATTAAACTTCAATTTGCTTGGATATGTTTTTCTGATTCAATTTAATGCCTTACTTAATTCTCATACTTAATCATTGGTCATAAAATTATCCTCATTTTCGCATGCCCTTTCAGAGTCAAATGTAGGTGGTGGCTCTTTAATTTATGTATTATTTTTATTAATTTTAATGTAATGGAATTGCTTGTTTTAAATATCATAAATTTATTTATTAATACCAGTTTTGCAAAAACTCGCCGCAAACAATAAAACTTCGTTGCGGTTTTAGCAATCATCTGCATCAACAAAAAAACAATCCATAAATAACTACATATACAATATAAAATTTTATAGCCTAATTGCATCACACCCGAACCGAGCTGAACTGGGTTGAATTAAGTTAAATTTCGCTCGTGGCATTTAAACAATATATAATTTTGCATATGTTTCATTCATTAAAAGAATGGGTATTTTAGATGTAGGAGGATTAAATAAGGCTTGACTGGGTCAATATCTATATGATATGAACTTGTTTCATCTATTGACAATTTGTTATTATTTTTTTAAATTATCAATAAATATAAAAATCTCATAAAACTTTCCTTCATTTAACTTTCAACTTTTCACTTAACACTTCATTCCACATTATAAACTTATGCATAATATGTATTTCTTTTGCAATCCTGCTGATATCTATATATAGAAAACTAGTGTGATTTTGATTCATGGCGCGATTATGTGTGCCCAGACCGTTTATCTTCTCAGCAAATACCAACCACATTCACTGCATTGAAGTACAATGAAGATGATCGTCGTAGCACCAAAGCAAAAAAAAAAAGGTGCTGCCAACTTATATGGCGAACAGTACAAGTCCAAGGAAAAACAAATGACATTGGCAGGCAATGAATGGTAGGTAAAGCAACAACAAGCGAAATGCACAGTAGCCATAGTGAAGTACCACAGATCCTACATAGTAAGTTTAGGAAATGAAATGCTATTTTTTTGCGTTTGGTCCCTCTATAGTAAGTGTGTGCCATCAGTAGCAGGATCAGATGTAACTATCACTGACATTGTGGCACTTAACATTTTATTGTTAATAAAATATATTACAAGCGGAAAAAAGACACAGGCTCAGGGGCCGTGAACTAACTTGGCCAAGTCGTGCGAACAGACCAAATAACAAAGCGTGTAATATCAAAAAATATATACATAATTTTCTTTCATTTTTTTTTTTTGTTCCGTGTGTTGCTTTTCTTAGATTTCTATAGCATTGAGAATGTCGCGTGATTTTGTATCGTACATTTTAAGCGTGGCATCTTTTGAAAATTGTTAATAAATTTCTTGGCAATTCTCAATTCGCACAGTAGCCACCGCCACCAGTCGCCTTTCGTATACTCACTACAATAACAAAGCTGCAATGGAAAAAAGTTTTGCAACCACAAAAAAGAGTTTAAAAATGAAGTCGCAGTCTCAGTGTAGAAGAAAACATATTCATTGACCAAAATGAGTTCACAAATCCGACAGATGCGCACACATAATTCCACCAAATTGGGCGAACGAACGAATGCTCGATCGATTGAAAACAACGAATGGAAGATTCATTCTTCGCTCACTTGCGGTTCATTCACTGGACTTCGTTGCATGCAAAACCAAACTTTACTTACAACAAACGAATTAGCGCTTTTACATGAATTTGTTGCTGTTTTTATTGTACAATACCAAAGCGCGTAAAGCGACAATAACAACTTCTTGGCCATCGTAGCAGCAGCCATGGGTGACCATGGTGACCGTGACTCTACGCGAATGCGACAACTGCCGCACATTGCAATGAAAATAAGTTTACGATTTTGGTTATTACATGCGGTCAACATGGATAGAGGGCAACAAGCGAAACGACAACCCAGACATACAATATAAATGGAGTAGTACTCGTATACTGATGGTGGTGGTGACTAAGGTAAAATGATCACATACATGGATTTATAGTACCTTCATTCGTATATACATTTGTGGCCACCTGCTCGCAATTTGGAGGGAGAAACTATTGAGTTTCGATTTGGTTTGTTTTCTGGTTTTTTTTTTTTTTTCAATGGTTTCTTTATGGTTTAGCGGAAGACTCAAAAGAAAGTTACTTGGTAAAAAATCAGAAATATTAGATTTACTATAAATTTGAGAGTTTCCGGCATCGAAAACAATTATCATTTCTATTTGAATAATTTTGTTGCTCGATTGTTTTCTATCATGTTATTTGCTCCTGGTAAATGCTCTCGCTTATAAATTAACATTTCAACAGGAAGAAAAATAAGAAAGAAATATCACAAATGTGCTCCGAGGAACGAATAATGAAGTCGAAAGAAGCTCATCACCAATTGAGTGCAAAGTCTTGAACTTAAACTATTTAAACATAAGAACTTCTTTCAGTGTATAATATATTGTTTTGGTGCTTAACAAAAATTGGTCATCTTCTTCAAAGTGAAAATCGGCAAAATACCTGGCTTAGCTCTGAACTGACATGACTTGTGGTACTTTAAATTGTGCGTTTAATTTATGGTGTGCTACCTTTTGTCGCCTTGTTCCAATACAATTCATTTCTCCTTCTTAGCCTTGCGAAATACAATTTCGAAAGACTTAAATCCCCATAAATCGATAATACACACATTGTTGTTGTTAAAATGTAACGATGTTCGAATTTTGGCCAATGCATAAATAATTTCTGACCAAAAATGATGATGATTGCAATTCAGTTTTTAGTCACAAAAAAAAAAATTAAACTCTAAAAGAATCTCATACTTAACTCGATTGTATTAAGTAATTTTAAAATAATTAAAATTTATTAATTGAATGTAAAATAAATTTAATTCAGCTTTTAATTAAGCATATCCGGTGAATATTGTCACCTTCAATTTATAATAGATTTTTTGTCATTTTATTTAATTTTATTTTACTTTTTAGTTCACCGTTTTTTTTTTTTTTTCAATTTCAATTCACTCATTCATAAATAAAAAAACGTGAGCCCACGCTTAATTTTTTGAATGAATAATTTACATATTTTGTAAGTCAAGTGAGCAAATGCAAAAAACAAAAACAAAACCATCGATAAACGAATAAAAAAAATCATTCAAAAATCGACAAACAACAATCAACATGGGAACCGGTTCTAGGCACGATTTTTATGAATGAAATTTTAGTTTTCGCGCCAAAAAAGAACTAAAACAAAATAACAACAAAATTGCGTAAGATTTTGTTTTTGTAATGGTTACGTGCGATCAGTTTAAATTGATGCTTTCGAAACCAGGTGTTTTTTCTTAGAAAAATAATCTATTTAAGCCTTAGATTTAGAAATTAGAACAGATTTGATTGATGTGTGTGTGTGAGCAATGAATATAAATATTTTATATTAAAAATACATTATACATGAAAAAAAAGAAAAATTAAGAAATTAAGTGTGAAAATGAAATTGAACAATGTGACTACATTTAAAGGTTGCAAAGGAACATGCATAGGTATGTGTTCAAGTACTATGTGGAACTAGATGTTGGAATCCTTGATTCATGATAACAGTGGTGTCAACCCGAGCTGATCACAAACATAAAGGATCGGATCTTATAAGTATAAATATCTATCTGTCGCAATTCCTCAGTGAACATGTAATGAGACAAACTCTTCAAAATCACCCATGTTGTTTCTCTTTACTGCTTATGCTCCAGTAAAAGAACATTCTTATCGACTGTGTGATTTCCAAACTACATAGAAATGATTATCTCGATGATCAGTCAGAGATTGACCCCTAGAGACCTCATAGAATTTATACGAAAAAGAATCAAATAATGGTTCTTTAAAGAAGCAGCTACATTATCAGTACACAATATATGCTCCAGTGCTTCCCGGAGGTAGGCTCGGGCCAGATAGTGCAAACTTATAGCCAGGGATATTATATTCTTTCTTAGATTGCAACTTCTCTGGTTAGAATTCTTTAGCTTAAAATCCAGATTGACTTTAAGGCTAAGATAGTCTCTTCACAAGGATACTAAATTGCATTTATTTCATTTAAATTAAACAAGGCCCCATAAACAAAATTCAGACCCTTTAGTAGAATCCTAAAATTTCTTCTTTAATATAAATAAAATACTATGAGTAAATATACATTTCAGTTATTATAATTTTAACAAATTATCATAATGCTAGAATAATGACTAAATACTTAGTTGAACAGATGAATCTTCTTCCATTACCAATTAGTTTGAATAGTAGTCATACTAAAAAATATGAAAGATAATATCCATCAACTACTAATAATGTATTTATTTATTCATCCATTCATTCATAATCTGTAGCTTTTAGTAGTAATTGCGTGGGTGTGGTAGAATTGTAGAAGATACAACGAAATGAGATATTACCTCATTAACAATGCTTAACTCTTATTGGCATCTCTATAACTGTCAAAGCGTAACTTATCTTAGACGACAACAAATATCATACAAGACAACTAAGTATTTGTTCCATTGAAATCATTTTAAAAGCAAATTAATCCTCAAATGTGTCAAATGCAAATCAAATGTGAATCATCACTTCCGTTCCCGAGAAGTTCATCTATTACCAAAATGAGCAATGAGAAACTTGTTGTTAAAAAAAACCTTTGCCAATTTCAGTTTTGTAAATCTTGTTTGAATCATCATCATCATCAGCATCAATGATGAGATGAAGCAACCTGAAGAGCAATAGATTATTATTTATTATATTCAAGGGGCTTGCCGCAAAGATAAAAACAAAATACTTATTAACATAAAACTGATTATTGTGTCTTATTTATTAGTTTTTATTTAAATTAATTTATTATTTCCGCTTAAGCAATTATTATTTGTACTTCAACTCGTAGTTAGTAAAGTACTAAGTACTAAAAAAGGAAATGCCAGAATGTTAAGATTTTGCATAAATTTCCCATGATCTGATCTTTCTCTTGCAAGTTGTATGGTGAATGAAAGAAGTGCGGCCAAGGCAACCTGCCCACATTAAGTTAGCAAAAATTGCTTTATGAGGTCAAATACTAACAAAATAACATAAGTTGCTTTTTGTTCTCTGGCATTTTGACAGTTTGGGCAGTCAGACAGACAGGCAGGCGTTCAAGTGATCGGGCAGGTAATTTGTAGCCATTTAAAAACGTTTGATGCCGAAACATGCAAATCGATGTTGTCCAAAATGCAAACTGCTGTGTTCCAAACTTGCAACTTGTAACCAACAAGAACAACAACAACAACATGCAAATTAATAGTGCACTTTAGTAAAATTAATTGATCACCACGTTCCAGTCTATGAAACGCAACTCAATTATGTATCTGGACATAGCATGACTGAATCTACTACATAGAGATAGGATAGGCCAGACAGACAGACAGACATATTGAGATTCAGTCAATGTTGTCCATTAAATAAAATAACGAACTAACAACCGATCAAACTTTCAAACGTTCGATCGTTATGAATTGATCGTTCATTTGGTAAAATTTGTGGTTAGAAATTGCTCCATAAAATTGGTTCTTGTTTATTTAATAGTCAGTATTAGAAGAAGACAACGAAGATGAAAAAGGAAACTAAGCATGTTGAATTTAAATTTGCGGTTTTCGAAAATAAATAAATATCTATTTAATTTATTACAATGCGGTTAGATTTGAAGATAATTTTATCTACAATACATCAACAACAATTTATTCAAAATTAAAAATAAGACTTGACTTCATCTTATTTAAAGTTTTCAAATTCATTCACCATAAAACTCAGGGTGTTTTTGTTTTCTTTGGTTTATTTATTACAAGGCAACTGGAATAAAAATTTTATTTTCGAACATAGTTAAAAATCATTTCATTACATTTTTTAGTTTCATCATTAAAATCAAGAAAGGAAATATATTTTATGGACTTTTAAACTGTCTTAGTACCAGCACCACTAGTTCATTCAAATGCAAATTTTACTTTCCTATGGTTTTTTAACATACATACTGTTTTGTCATAAGTCAAGCATGGTTAAACTGCTCATTGAAAAAAATTTAAAATTTAATTTGGTACCCCAAAGGGAACCCTATTGCAGAGACTTTATTGCCCGTCCGCCCTCGGGTCATATCTCATGAACGTTAATAGATAGAGAGCTAAAATTTTCACAGAATATGTAGTTCTATCCGGGCATTAGCAACAAATACTAAGACTAAAATATTTTCAAAAAGTTAAATAGGTCTCCATACAAGAAACATTTTGATTTGTATGGCAACTATACGATTCAGTAATTCTACGATCTTGAAATTTAGATGGTTGGTGGCTATACATCAGAAACTTATACTGCCAAAATTTTAGTTTGATTGGACCTCTAGGGATGGTACCTCCCATACAAACCCACCATTAAAATTCAGGTTTTTCTTCGAACTATAAATTCCTGATACAAGCGCGGTACATTTGTTGGAATCTGTCAAATCGAAAAACAAGGGGGTACCTCCCTTACAAACCCCAATCTGGTACGGAACCCTCCTTGTACGAGTCTGACTCGCACTTGGTCCATTTTTTTGAAATGGCATTCAAATAATAAAATTTGTTTTAAAATATAGAAAATATTTGCCTATTCGAAAGAAAATTTTACATTCGGATATAGTGAATATGAATAAGCTTTTGATAAAGTAAATATAGTTGTTCAATACTAAAGTTAAATTAAAACAATAAAAGTATTATACAAAAATCTATTTTAAGAACTTATGATTATGTAAATAAAACACTTGCTAATCTTTGCAACAGTGTGTACAATATAGGAGTACAGAGCTCAGCATGATACCTAATTAATTAATTACTAGTATGATTTTTTCTCTACTCCACATCATTCTTTGTATCTTTCTGTTTCTATCTACGTATTTCTCTCTTTATCTTTTTATATCCTAAGCTCTTTCATAGTCCCTTCTTTCTCCTACAGTGTGTTGTGTCATGACCAAAGTTAATTAACATATTCATGCAATAATTGTTAGCCCACGCTGTTGAACAATAGGCACTCGCTCTGCCCACATTCAAAATTTGGTTTTCGAATGTACTATATTGGACCATAGCCACGTGTCAAAAGGCAAATAACTTCCGATCATGATGAATACGAAATTTTGAAAATAAGATAAAAAAAAAAGAAGAAAACGCCTACAACTTTTTTTATCTTTAAAATAAAACGATCTCTAAACCTAACTGAACCGAAACGAATCATTCAGTATTATTAATTAATTTCGAAAAAAATATCCAGTTTTCGCTGATAAATTATCAAAATGCAGTTTAGCGTGTGCCACAAATTATTGATTTTGTTGCTTCATTAATTATTAAAATGTTAAGAGATTTCTTTTATTATTGCTATTAAGTATAATGCAACATGATAAATGATCTTTATAAAGTTTATACATATGGAAACACTCTGGGTCTAAGCCAAGCTCAATCAACCACAAATTATTCCAATAGAGGTTTAAACTTTGCATGTAATACACACATTCTGAAATCTGCATTAACTCAGCCTTAAGGTAATGCGGCATATTTCACTTAAAAGAAAATAATCAAAATGAAAATAGAAAAACAAAAAATCCACTATGGAAAATGCATAATAAAGACATAAACTTAAAGCAACGAAAAAAATCACACAAACTGCACATTTTCCTCTTCATTTTCATGCGGACTTGAGGAGTTGGAGAGCTAGAAAAAAATTATAAGAAAAATACAATATGGTAAAAAATAAATTGCCTCTTTAAAAGCAACTATCGCATTGTGTGTATCTCAAGCTGGCTTACGTGCGTTGATAGCCAGCAATGGCAGACAGACAACTCGTAGCCATAGTAGTAGTAGGAACAAAAAGCACAAGACTTTTGGACATTTGGTCTGACCATGGCCATGGTTTTGTATAGCTCCTGCTGTTGTCTGATGTTCGCAAACTACAATACAATAGTATGGTAGTATAGCCAAAAGTTAGTATGAAAGAAATCCCTACACACACAAAATGAAAAACCAGTTCATCGTTTAATGGACAGTCAGATAGTCAGACAGACAGTCGGACAGTCGAACAGTTAAACAGACAATAACACAGCGCAAATCTCCAGCCACCCACAATTGGCAATATAGCGGTTACAATTAACTGTACATACACGTATATGCATACAAAACATCACAGCATGCAAATATTATACGCTTGACTTTAGGTTGCCTTCAATTCTTCCAACATCTGCTCCCCCATCATCTTCTTGAAGGCTTTTGGAAATCTTTCAGGCCATGACCATAAATGTTGTTGTTACTTCTTACATTGCATTGGTTGCGTTTTTTATTGGCAGCCACCAAGCCAAGGAAAAATTATGGTCAGTGAATTGCGTTTGTGTAACACTGAGAGAAAATGAAAAGTTGAACTTTAGTTATTTTAATTAGAAGTCATTTGTTTGGAATTTGTATCTATAAGAAATGAAGGAAACAAGTTGCAAATGATCTATCCTCATATGGAAACATCTCAAGAATACAAATCAAACCAATAATACTTGTCTCCCTTTTAATTTATTCATTCAATCGAACAAGGTGATGACAAAGAGACCTTGTAACATCTCTTTTGGGTCTGACCGGTAATGACAGGACCCTGAATCGAAATCCAAAAAAAATAGGAATCTTCTGCCCTTAATACTTACTAATCTGTTTGAAAAACTATTGTAATTGCAAAAGAAATTCAAATTCCACAAATAGTCCAAGTGACATAATTTTACTCCATCCTCTACGTCTATCTAAGACCTCAGGTTTCTATGTTACCAGTGTTATATAATCTATCCCAATTTAAACAATTTCGTCCATTGTTGAACATAGACTTCCTTTAGATTCTTCCAATTTTCTATATCATAACCATTATTATTACTCCTTTTTGTAGATGATCTGTCAATGTCCCTCTTATGTTCTGAAGATTTGTTGAATTTTGTTCAAATTCTTTTTATTTTTTGGAGAACGATTTTTATTAGTTTTACAGTTTATATTTAATTATTTAAATACTTATACTAAAAAGTGCAAATACTTGGAATTTCTCATTTGATTGTAACAAAAGAATCCTTTCTAATATTTTTTTTTTTTTCCAAACGAGACTTTCTTCAAGTGCTTTTTTTTATTATCATTTTTTGTTGTTGTGAAAGAAATTCCATTCACGTTAAAACTATTGGTGAACAAACAATTCCATGCATGACCACAACACTGCTGACAATTCTAAATTGTCGCCGTTGCCGCTTAAACGAATAAGTTGCGTGCAACATGTCAGCATCATCAGTGCAACATTTATCTTTGCGAAGGAATTAAGAAGGCCGAATGCCGAATGCTGAAACATTTTACTGGCAAAAATTATTAAGAGCAATAGTAACAACAAAGATTATATAGTTTTACTTTCAAAAGAAGTAGGATATAGACAGACAGAAAGACACCCGCAAGCAGTTAAAGCGTAACCGACATCAATTAGAATGGAGAGAGAAGTCACCACCACGCCTGCTTAAGAGGCGGCGGTTATTGCCTTGCGTCAACGCTTACCATTTTAGAGAGTCTTTGGGCCACCCCACTCTACTATACGACGAGCATAACATAAAACAGAGCATGCGCGCGATCGCGTTAATCAATTTCCGTGACATGTCGCCATATACAGTAGCTCCAGATGTATCGATGTCTGTATGTCTCTCTTTGTCTGTCTGTCCTATTGCTATTGCAGGTGATCAACAAATGTTGTTTTCCTTCCTACAATGTAATCCAGACCAATGGACCACCATCGATCGACAACTGAGTCTCCAATATCCATTGCATCTCTCTTCAATCTCTCTTACTTTACCGCCAGTAGCCCAAGTTGACATTTCGCTAGCGGTAGACTCTTGTGCTATGGTCAGCGTCATTTATCTATTTCGGATTTATCATTGATTAATCGCAATGAGTTTCTCGTTTGCTAATTTTGACGCCAATTTGGCGCGGCTGGCCGCACAAGTCGGTTCTACTGCTATGTATTTCAGAGAAGGCAAAACAACACACAACAACAATTTGCATATTTTTCCTTAATTTGTTCTATTTTTTTTTTAATTTTTTATGTACAAACTTGAAAGCGCGTAATTATTTGCAGGTTGGTAGCTCTAAATGTACTTAATGTTAGTAGTATGTGTAAGTACTTCACTCTTTGTGAATGGCATTCGAGTGAAACAATTACTCATACTACTGGGCTAAGCCAGGGTTTTTGAAAGTCACAAAAGTAATGCAAAATACAATATATGTAAGTCTTTATAAAAACGCTCATGTTTTCTTTGAGATCAACTTGAAGCTTGTGACAAATTGCTTAAGTCACTGTTGATGACGGTAGAGTTGAGCTTTAGTCGACACTTCTTGTTATCCACAACTACTGCAATACCTTCACTGAATTAAATGGCAAATTGTTGTTTTGCAAGACCCCTCTAAAATCCATGGCTTAATGAAAAGGACTACTTTTAATCTTATTATGATTTTAATTTGATTTTTTTTTGTACAGTCTCACAAATACCTCAAAACCAATGCATTCATTCATGCTGACTGGCCAGAATGCATTCATGCATGTCAATCACATGGAAATTATTCACTGTGATAACTACTTCTACTTAGCATATCATAATTTTGCGCATCGGGAACACAAGACCACCTCAATCTTGGTAAACAGTAGCTTTAGCCAGCCCTTAACATAATTTAAGTGCAACCTCTTTTCTCTTTTGAATCTAAACAGCAACTTAAGTACGTTCAGCACCAGCGGATTAATGCTGCGGTAGCCCAGCATCAGGCCTCTGGTTTATAGGGGCCTCCAAATCGCCAGAAGAAAGTCATGAAGTCGATTTAAGAAGATCCGCAGCATTGTAATGTCTAACCATACCGAAGGCCTCATTTAGTTATGCCGCCCTTAGTCCGCCAGTGAAATTCAGTAGCCAAAATACATCATTATCTCAAAACGAACGATCAAAACGAGCGAGAGCAACAAAGTGTGTATTTATTAATAACACATAGAATAGTATAAAATCATCATCATCTTGGTGAACTTCAAATGTTCCAATTTAAATGGCCAAAACGTGACTTAAGTGTGGCGGACAAAAGACTACAAAACTGAAATAGGCAATGGAAGAGGAATCGGTCAGTTAACAAAAGTGCCTACAATAGAGCCACCATCAACAACTCGATCTTAGACAAGTTCAAGTGCCAGACTATTTGTTTAGTATAAAAAATATTGCACCAACCATCACCAAAACAACCAAGCTAGGACAGCACGTTTATTTATTTAGCATTGTCGGCCGGCCACACAATAGATTTTTTATTGCCGATATTGCACTTGAACAAACTACTCTACGTACACAGTCCTAGATGCTTACCATAGAACCAGTTTTTGTAGCCAATTTTCTACAAACACTACTATAAAGTTGTTGATGTTTTGAGGCGCCGTTAGGGCGGACAAATTGATTCACTTTCATTGTTCTTAAGTTTTCTGTTCTCAAGCTAAGTTATAAGTACCCAAGCTTAGGCATAGACTTATTACGCTAAGCAGTAGACAACAATATTTAATGGGATTTCTTGAGCTTGGACATATTACAAATTTTACTTACACAAGCTACAGTTTGCCAAATCTGCAGACAAGCACTTATAATTTTTGTCGTTCCTAGGAATGTTAAAAGAAAAAACTTTAAATTGAATTCAATTTTTATTTTTCAATGTATAAAGAAAATTGCCGTTTTAGCCTAAAAGCTAACACCTGCTGCCAAACTAAACGAAACGAAACGACACAAAAAATTGAGTAAATTTTCAGTCAGAGGACTGAGACTATGGTCAAGATCGATGACCAAGTGTTTATAATCCATCATTCATCATTGTAATCAATACTAAGCCAAATGATAATTGTTCACACATGAACGCGTTCATACATATGCACTGAATGGCTTGAGGTAGTAGCTTTCAAGGAGAAGTCTGACAGACGGACATCTGACTTGATCTGGACACTTTGGGATGCATAATGGAAATTGTAACACTTAAAAAATATTATTAGTTATTTTTTACTTCAAAATGTGTTTATGACACCCGTTTGGATTATAGTAATTTACTTCTTTTTTTTTAGTCCATATATGTATATCCACAGATAGTATAACTAACGGTGTTTTTATATGGTACATGGTTAATTCTTGCACCTCATCGAAAATTTTTTAGAGTTAACTTCATCATTACACAATGTGTAACGTGGAACTATTTCTTAATAAACGTTAGTATAGTGTAACTAACGCTCAATTTCCGTAGCATGAAATCAAACCTGTCAATAATAGTTCATTTCAACAACTTAAACTACACTAAATGTCGGTCTATAAATATTGAACACTACAATATATAGACACATACACAGTTATTATGATGAGCGATCGATTGGTTTGAAATGAATTGTGTTGTCTATCGATTCAAATCGAAGTCAGTCAGTCAGTTAGTTGGTCGATCCATCGGTCGAGATCGTTTTGTTGATCTTTTGAACGTTTATTGCGTTGTCCAGCTCTGTTCAATTCAGCAGCTAGAAAGATTTTTTTTTTTTCTACATTTTGAAAAACATGCGCACCACACTTAACTCAAATTATCAGAATTAAATTTTCACATTCGCAAACTGATCAACATCAAGAAAGACGAATACGAATACGACGCACTTATTCACTCAGTATTGAAACTCATTACCCAGATTTATTACAACAACAACAGCAAACCATTGGAATAACAAGTAAGGTAGGCAGGAGTGACGACTTTTGGATACCTTGTTTTCTGGTCAAGAGTAGTTTAGAAGAAAATCGATTTAATATTTATATACTGAAATAAAGTTAAGAGTTCTCTTCTTAAGTTGCTCCGATCGTGAAGGCATAACTAAATGAGGCCCCAATCAACTAAGAACTGAAATACAGTATATTGTTACTGTGATTAATTGATCACAATTGTCTTTTAAATTTCAAGGAACACTATTTCTTTAGGACTGGTTGTGGCTCTTATTTTCTTTTATCGATTTGGGGCGTGCTAATTCACCATTTTGATGCCTTCTTTTTGGAGACCCTTTAGACTAAAGGCCCATTGCCACAACTGGTTCTATAGGACATATCAATGTAATAAAAAATAAGATAAATGTTAAATGTAAAGTTTCAACTCGATAATTTCTAAACTCCTGACAAGAGTGGAAAAAGTTTTAATACATAAAATTTTTAAGAAGACCTCCTGGTGACCCTAATATTTGCATAAACTTAATATACCCAGTTCTATCATAAATGAGTAGAGAATGAAAAAAAACAGGAAGCCTCTGTAGTAAAATGAACTGCAATCATTACGTGTAGACTTGTATCGTAGATAACCGTTGCACCGTTGTCGTTTTCGCATAAATTGAGATAAGATTGGAAGCTAAAAATGAATCTAACTTAGAGTGGAGTCTGAGGCATCGTCGCCGTCATCATCAAGGAGCTTAAGAAATATTTATGTTTCTCGTTTTTAACTCGATGCGATGGCGATCAATCAAGATAACACAGATCACTGGTACAAAATTAAAATCCACTACGACTACTACTTACTTCAAATCAGTTCAAATTTCTGCTAAATAAACGTTACTAGCTACTTACTTAATATCATGACAAGTAGACTACTTTGTTACGATTTAAATGGAATTTGTATTTGGTATAATTCTTTATACTACATTTCATTTTAAATGTATGTATTACTAAATCAGTCAATGTTCAATACAATTTTTCACCTTCAATCACGCACAATTATGATCCATAAATATTTTGATTTTTACTCAATACACATAGGTAATTTATAAATCAATGTTAGTAATAAAGTCATCAAAAAAAATTGTGTGATAAATCATTAAAAATTAGTTTTCGATTGCTTGTTTTAAATGTGATAATGATAATATATAAAGATAATTAATTGATTGATTGAGGCGCCACAAATAACTTGTTAAAGATATAACTTTAGCTACGTATTAATTATTCTAAGTCGACATACAAACATAAAGAAAATAATTAAACGGTAC